>JAMJFZ010000242.1:29343333-31804166 GCA_026225945.1 Cricetomys ansorgei | reverse complement strand
AGCTAGTTGTATAGCATGCAGTTTGATGGGCTCTGGTTTGAAGGTTTAGGTAAGAAATTCTGTGGTAGTATCTACTCTCAGGAAGCATGCAATTAATTGGGTAGCAAGACCAATGTCCTAAAGAGCCAGAATGGGCTCTACAACAGTGTGATATCAAAAGTGAATTTGAAGAAGGGAAACTTTACATTTTTTCAGAAAGTGCTGCTAATGGTTAAGGAGATAAACATTAACCTCCAAAGCATCTGCAAAATATGGAGATAATGGAATATTTTCCTAATACCCTGGTAGTGTAGAAGGCAGAGCTGTAATTACTCTGATTCATGATGAAAGGCTAAGTCACAAAAAATAACCAATTCTGTCACATGCTACACATGTCACATAGGAATGATGTTTAGCGTTCTCTTTCTCTCTCCTCTTTCTCCTTTCTCTCTTACACACACACACACACACACACACACACACACACACACACACACACACAGAGCTCTACCCCAGCTCTCAATCTTGCTACTTCTCTCCTTCAAGTTCTGGGCTCTCCTGCTAGATGTTGTCACCTGTCTTTTCTCAGAAGGCCTTGGTAACATTCCACAGCTGAGCCCAGCAGGCGCCTGCCCCAGGCCAAACAAACATTAACAGAAGAGAAATCTTTCAGACTGGGCACTAGGGAAAAGTGATCTTGATGCTGTCCGTGGCATGAGCCGGGGCGATTGATGAGTTGGCATTCTGTCCCCGAGTCATCAATCATACAGAATCAATCCTGGCTCCCTCAGGAACTAGCCCCCGGCTCACATAATTCTCTCTCCCTGCCACCAACCTGAACAGTCTGATCCCAGTGGTGGGAGCTGTTTTGTTCTGCGTTCAGCATTGATTCACTTGGCCTTCAGTTGTGTTTTCTACATTCCCCAGAAATGTCACTTAATTTATCCTCTCTGAGGTAGCTAAGTTGCCTGGGTCTCACTGCACCAAACAGCCAAGCAGGGAAATGTGTCTGGCTTCTCATATCAAAGATTTTGTGGGTTTAGAGCCCCTAGACCTGGAAATCAGGACTCTTCTGCATTCAGGCTCCTATACTAAGCAGTGAGGTTGAGTCAGAAGGTTGAACAGGGGCCAGAGCTGGGGCGTCCCACTCAGAGGGCCTTGTTTCTAATGACTATACTTCCTGACTTTTGGCCATTGGTATGGGACCTACATACATTGCTCTCCAGAATCTTCACTTGTGAAACAATGACAGTAAAACAACATATCCAATGGAGTTGTAGGATTGAATTCAATGATGAACATAGTGCTTGGTGTGGAAGTAGACTGGTCAGTAGGTATGAATTAGAGCATCACCATAGTGAGGGCACACAATCTGTAGCACTGACTATGGAGATAATAAAGTTGCTAGATATGAAAGAGAAAGCTTTAAGAAGGTGGTCTTTTTCAGAAAGAATCACTGTTTCAACTTGTCTTGGGAGCCAGTATCATATTGGTATTTACTTACTTCTATAGCCACCAAAATAAGCCCTTGCTGTTCCATGTAGTAAGAAGTGGACCCCACAGTAAAGGGCAACAGGATATGGCACGTGGTGGAAGGAACTATAGGTTCTCTGAAGGTCAACTCTGAAGGATGTGCACAGGGTGGAGGGGGCTTCATTTCCTAGTCTCCAGAGGCCTTTCTTCTTTGTAAAGTGGACCCTTCAGGTTACTGCATGTACTTGTTAGGACTAAAGGAAAGAGAAAGAGACACAAAGAGAAATGGTTCAGGATAGGCCAGGCTTTAACCATGGGAAGTGCTACTGTATGGGGAAGTATAGATCAGTCCTGCCCAGACCCTTGTGGGAATTCAGAGAACTGCCTTCCTAATCTAGAGCTATGTAGATCTCCACATCTGTCTGTCCTTCTTTCCCAGCAAACAGAATCACCCTTTCCAAGAGATTCTGAAGACTGCTTCATTTGTTAGAAGACAAGGAGGCACTCATAAATTCCTCTGTGTGAGGTATTTAATTACATAATAATGTGTACACTAATCAGAGTAAATGTGTTTGTGAAAACACCTTGATATGGGAACAGTTAATCACCCAAGGCATTGCTTCTTAACACACCTTGGAAGTTAACTTAATTAAATTAATTAGAACAATGAAAAAATTGAACTGTTTATTGGTCCATGATGGCCTGAAGAAATGCTCCCCTCAAATGCAAGAACATCTCCCACACTGCAAGCAATTTTCCCCAAACTCTCAGCCCTTATGGTTATGGCTGTACCCCAGGAGCCTGCAGCCGGAAAAAGTCTCCCCCTGTGACTTACCTTGGAGTCATTTCCTGTTGCAGACAGAAGGTAGTCTGCAACATTATTTAGACACTGTAACTGAATAAATACACACACACACACACACACACACACACACACACACACACCTCTTCTGTATACATCACAGAAACTAATGTACACACACATACACACACACACACACACACACACACACACACACACACACACACACATATCTCCTCTATGTGCATCACAGAAGCTCAGGGAAATCCAGTAAACTTTTATCCAGGACTCTATTGTGCAGTTTGCATTCAACATGAGACACAGGTTCTAAAGTTTTTCTGTTAATCAGGATGGTGTTATCTGAGTATGTGTAGTGCTTTAAACGTAGCACCAATTCTTAAATGCATTTTTCCTTCTCTACTTTGGTTTTACATAAGATGACATAAAAGGCAAGGCATCCACTTCTTGGAATCTATAGGTTTTAGTCTTTATTTCCCAACAAGAATACATATACAAGTTGTAGTAGTACATCTATGGTATGGCTCAGCAAGAAGACAGGGAGAGATTATTATAGGTGGAAACTCTACCAGACCTCAAGAGAGGGAACCACTGCCCTGGCCAGTGACATACTAAGTCAATAATGGAACCCTGAGTATCTGAGCTCAGGTATTTTTATTCATTCAGAACTCCTCAGGTTCAGATCATAAGCAATCAAATATCCCCCAGAGAAATCCAACACCTGCAGACAATACAAGATGTAAAGGTCTAAGCATTCCTTTTTCAAGCAGTGCACAAAAACAATTATTTTAAATATAACTTAAAATAAACTTCCACAACAGCAAGTCATTGTGACAACTAAGCACTGAAAAGTGTACATATGGGACCAGTCGTTGTAGAATGAGCTTGCATATCATGGAAAGCAAGATCCAATGAAAGAGAGAATCTTACATGGGGAGAGGAGTGTCCAGAGTGATAATGGTAATGGATGCTCTAGATTTTGTCCCCCAAAATCAGGGATAAAATAATACAACTCTTGGTGAGTTGTGTACACTTGGTTAATGTCTCTCTTAAGAAACACGTCAGCAGTCTTCTTGACTGTGGTAGAAATGACTATTCTGATACCTTATAATAAAGCTACCTACCTGTGACCTACAGTATCTAAGAGCAAAGTTGTGTTTGTGGCCTGAAATTACAGCTATGAAAATGAGAGATTTGATAACAAATCAAGTTATCTGTTGAATGCAAGTTCTTTTTCTCCTAAAAAGCAGAATGAGAAAGCAGAGACAGAAACAACCAAAGAAAGCCCTCTTACTAGTTACTCCTCTCTGAAATTGGTGGGTGTGAATTTCAAAGAACACAGACAGGCTCCATGAGTTTGTTCTTTACAAGATTTGCCCTGTTCCTTCATACATTTCTCAATGAAATTCTCATGAATCAGTTTGATTAGTGAAGGAGAAGCCAGGATTTTGACACAGTTCTCCAACTAATCCAATTAACCAGGTGTTGCAGCATTGCTCAAACATCAACCTGATCCTGGCTCTGAAAACATAAGCACAACAGTGTGAAGTCATCCTTAAGCTCCTTGAGGGACAGTGCAAGCTTGTGCTGGTTGGAATCATTGCAGGAAATTGTCATGGAAGACTCTGATAGGGTAGAGATTTGGAGCACTAAGTTAAAGCTTGAAAAGGTGTTAACTTTCTCCTAAACTGGTCAAGAGCAGATGATGTTTCCTGCTTAAAGTCTGAGAGTAGTTCCTGCACTTAGACTTTCTAAAGAGGATCTAGCTGGGTGGAAAAACTCGGCTATTGCCAAGCCGGAGAGCTGCAAGGAAGGAGCTGCAGTTAACAGGCCTTGATAGGTCTTCCTACTCCCCATCTCCTGCCAAGGCTTCAGGAAGGCAGAGGGTGGGCATCCTGAAGCAGCACAAAGAGTGAGTGGCAGAGCTAGCTGGGCAAATGAAGGATAGCCAGCTGATGTCACCTGATATTATTAGTGAAAGGAAAATACACTTGAAAAGGGAAAAATCCAAACCTGTCCCAGATTTTATATGGATGATTGCTTGTATGTCAGGTCCATAAACTTTCTGGAGTTTACTGCAGAATTTTTCCACATATTGGGCTATCGAGAAGGCTCAGTTGGTAAAATGCTTACCCTGCAAGAATGAAAATCTGAGTTCAATCCCCGGAACACCTATTAAAGAAATCCAGGTACATGGTGGTTCGTGGTTTAGTCTCAGTGCTGGGAAATGGAACATGTGGAAACTTGAGACTTGCTGGCCAGCCAGCCTGGGCTATTTGGAAAGTTCCAATCCAGTGTTTCAAAAATTAAAAGGCAGACAGTATCCAAGGAACGATACCCCAGGTTTAGCTTTTCCTCTGGACTCACATATATGCATACACATGTGCACGTGTATAGACATGAATACACACACACACACACACACACACACACACACACACACACATCAAAATAAAGGAACAACCCTCCATACATTGCAGGCCATAACTCTACTTTCTGAACTTCTTACTACATACTTTTGTGTACGTGTGTAGGAGTTGCTAGGGAGAAGCCTGAAGATGGAAATATTCTGTAAACAGGTGAGAAGGCTAGATAAGGACTGTTCCCAGCCTCCAAGAAACAGTAAAGCAGAGAAACTCCCCGAAAGGAGAGAGTTGAATTCTTATGAGACTAGCCATGCACTTTCAAAGGTTTACAAATTTTTGGACCTAATTCAGATTTTTAATGGTGCTCAGACCACCACTCAACAGGTAGTCCAGACATACCTCTACCGTTGTTCAATTAGTTAATTCAACTAACCCACACTGAAGTTTTAATATGGAGAATGTGCCCATTAGTGACACCATACAGTTAAGAGTCTATTAAGGAATTTAGGTCAGACAAACAACCTCAGCAGAAGTCAATACATGATTCATGCCCAGAAATGCACAAGAGGGAAATATAGATTAAAGGAAACTGAAAATGCTCCTGAAGTAGCTAACAAGGGATATACCATGAGAAAGAGGGCCTGGGTGTTGGGGGGAGGGCTCTCAAAGATGGATAAAGTTATTAGTATAACTTGTTCTCAGTGACCCTGTGAACCTTGCCATGTTCATTTAATCTCTAGTACTTATTCTGTTATCACAACGCCTGGGAAGCACAGTCCATTCTTCCTTCCCAGTCTTTAATGGGCAGAGAAAACCTTAGCTGGATTGTGAGCTATCCAGTGAGCTTGAGTCTACCACTCAAAGGTGCCAAGACACCAACCTTGAAATTTTTCCAGTTTACTTCTTCATAGAGAGCTCTGTCTCTCCAACCATGCTGTAAAAGCGTTGCTTTTTGCATGATTAAATTTGTCCTGCCCATCTGTGTTTGAGAAGAGGATACATTCTGAATGGATCTGTAGGGAGATATATTCAGTTGTCATGTTTTTGTGCAAAAAAACTGTTCCAGCACCCAGAAAAGTACACACACAGGCTGTTAGACTCCGTGGCGGTCAGAGGCTCTCCACAGAGCTCTGTTACAAGGACTCCACACTCACTGAGCAGATGATCTAAAGTTTTCCAGCCATTTATCCATCTCTCAGTTGACATTTTTCTCAGAGATGATTATGGAGGAAAGATGCGAACGTAAGCGGAAAAGGTCTTGCTTGCCTCATAAGCTCAACCCTCCTGCAATTGTGGCCCCATCAGATGGGCAGGACAAGCGTGGTCCCGCAGCAGGATTCCAGAGCATGCCCCCTACCCTGCCCCATCTGGTGCTTTCCCCATGCTCCCTGACCTTCCTCTGCAGTACTTCTCCCAGGATTCTTTCCTATATCCTTCATGACATTATCCTGAGCCAGGTGCCACTCTATTGGCCTCGTGGCCAGGGTAGCCATTTTCTTTGTATCCTCTCCTATAAATCGCCTTTGAATCCTTAACATTCTTGTTAGTGCTACAATGTTAATTATCCTTTGTGATTCCCCCAAACAGGGGGGAAAAAACAAGAAAGAAAATGGAAAAATAATTCATTTCCCACCCCACATGCCTGGTTGCTTTTCCTCTAAAGTTTATACATAAAACCCAGAACAGCAGTGTATTTGTGCAACTCTGTGGCACCACCTGGGCAGCAGCCCATTTAGTCTAGTGGAAAGTTCCATCTTTGTAATTGGATTTAGTGTGTTTCTGGCCTGGTCACTTCTCAAATTCAATTCTGCTTATTCCATTTTATCCTTTCTAATTAAAGTGATTATTGAAGTGTTTGGTTAAATCTTGAAAAATTTCACAAATAGCTCTGGCTAAAATAGTAAAGGGTATGCCTAGCATGTATGAGGCCCGGTGTTAGATTCTCAGCAACACACACACACACCAGAGAGTAAACGAGAGAGAGAGAGAGAGAGGGAGAGAGAGAGGGAGGGAGGGAGGGAGAGAGAGAGAGAGAGAGAGAGAGAGAGAGAGAGAGAGAGAGAGAGAGAGAGAGGGAATTTTTCCCCTCATATATACTCAGAGTCCCAAAAACTTAGGCAGAAGGAAGGTTTCTGCAGGTCATACCAGTTTTTCCCTTCTGTTCTGGGCAAGGCTAGAGTCTTGGTTTCTTGTCTTTCTCCATAAGTTAGAGAAGTATCCAGGCAAACAGACACTAATGAACAAGAACTCCATCCTTTGAATTCCCTGCTTTACACCTACATCTGCAGCTGCTCTCTGTGGAATTCTCTCCTTGGTTCTAGCACTTTTACTGCACTTAGAACTAGGTTCTGGGAGCATAATGACTAATTCATGGAAAACATACTCATATTGGGATGAGGATAGATCTATAGACCTTTCCTTAAGGTTCACCTCCACCAGTAAAAGCAACTTCCAGTCATCTCTAGCCTCTTGAGGTCCTTTGTCTGTCCTTGATTCTACCTAAGTTGTGTGTTTCCCTCATGGATGCAGGGTTTGTTGCCGAATGAGGGCCAGATGGTAATTCTTCTTCATAACTTAAAAAGTTTTATCTTAATGTCTCAGTTGATTGACAGCTAGAAGAGCATCTTCTCTTTCTCTTTCTGAGTAGGATTCTCCTAATTTTGCCCTTTGTGTAGCCCTCCATTCTTTCCAGGGTACACTGTGTGGATGTCTGGGAAGGGGGGGCTCTTTTAAGGGTCACAACTATTTTGTACTGAGAAGTATTGTTAGCAACATGTGGCTCAGAGATGACAGCTTGAACATAAATATCAGTCTACATGCTCTGAGTTACCTATCCACAGGCCAGCTTGAGAAGTAACTAACTTCTGTCTTCTTCTAAATTCAGTCTCTAGGAAACTTACAGATTTTGTGGAAAAAATAATAACACAAATACTTTAAATAATTTTAAAGCAGAAAAGAAATTGATAGCATAGACATGCATCTGGAATTCCGCTAGTTTGTAAATGGAGAAGCTTTGAAGCACATTAGAGAAGCAACATTTTCTTGCTTCCAAGAATGCTTAGCACAAGGAAGAATCACCTCCCTTCTTCCATCCTTCTTCTGTCATTAGGCCTTCCTGCTCCTACCAGGGCCTTCCTTGTTCTTTTCACCCTAATAAGAAAGAGCTACTGGCCCACACATTAACTGGGTATGGTGCAATTAGTCCTGTTTCCTAGTGAGCGGAACCAAGAGTTCCAAGATCTATGTTCATCTCTTGATCTCTTCTGTAAGATGATGCTAGAGAGACTTGCCAGGCAGCCTAGTTCTGGCTTTACTTCTTGCCCTTACTGGGAAAGACAGACTAGGGAACTAAACATATCTTTGTTTACCATGTAGACCTAATCTTCATATTTCTTCTCTTTCCTTATGTGATACTCACTTTCTTCCCACCCAAAGAGTTGTCACTTTACCATTGTGTTGTACTGGCATTATTTGCGTGGTGGGAATTGACATACTCATGAAGGTCTCCAGACTAGAGCTACTTGCTTCATAGGTGATTTATATTATGATATGTATCTGTCATATATTATATGGTTTTATAAGTACCTATGTATATTCTCTGTTATCCTTAAAATATCATCAGAACAGTGCTGTGTGATTTGTTTTGTTTGCTTAATTTGTTTTACACCAATAGAGTATGAGTATGGCAGAGAGGAAAGTAGCTCTCTTGATAACAAATGAACTGAGTATGTGCACACTGATGTTCTTCTAATTACCTGTCCTTGGGCCAATGCTGGAAGTGCTAACTTTTGTCTTCTTTCATGTTCTTTAAATATCTGACCTCTAAAACCTACAAATCTGTTTATGTCCTTTTCTTGTCCTACTGAGGCCCGCATCACATGTGGTTGGATATTGGTAAGTGCTTCAAGCTCCTTGAACCAGGATTCCCATGCAAGCAAATATTCCCTGCTCATGGCCACCAGGCTATATTCTCCTCAATCAACATCTTTACATTTGTATTCTTGAGCTTCTCATTTTCTATAGTATTCCCATATCTAGTTTCTTCAGAATATGAATTAACTGTCCCTTTTCAGATTCACCTCTCAGTTTTCTCTAGTATAAATGACCAATTTTGATCAGTTTGATTGTGATTTTTTTTTGTCACACTGAAAGATTCACTTGCTCTGAGACATCTTCAAAAAATTCCATGCAAAATGTGATCATACCACAGATACTTGATATTCTTTGTTATAATAATTGTAAGGTGGCTGTTCCTAATCAGAGAACGTGGAACTGTTTAGCAGAAAATAATTAAAACATAATTGGAATGGGCTATGTATGAAGTTGAGGAATCCTTGCCTCCAATGAAAGAAAGGAATTATGTGTGAATTTAGTAATAAAGCAAGGTGTATGTCACAGAATGGTCATGAATGAGTACAGTCAACATGTGTTTTCTGATGGTTGCAGATGAAAGTGCCTCTCTTAAATTCGTAAGTTGAGTTCTTAACTACCAAACTGATGCTGTGCGGAGGTGGAGCTATTGCAAGGTAATGAGGTCATGAGGATGGAGTCTTCCTCAGCTGGATTAGTGCCATTATAAAAGGTTCATCACAGTGTCCTTTCTTTCCTCCTATTATGAGAAGACATAAGGAGATCTCTTTGCTTTCAATGTGCTGCACAGAAGTACAGTTGAAGTACAGTATCACTCTGATCTTAGACTTCTAGAGTTCAGAGCTATGAGAAATAAATTTATATACTTTTTATGAGTAGTGCTTGCTATAGCACTTGGTTGCAACAGCTTGAAGAAGGATAACCATCAATCTAGCCTTTTTCGCTTATTGATCTTGCTCTATGTTGTAGTGTATGGTATAATATATTTAAAACAAAGCAAAAAAATGCAGAAAGGTACATTAATACAGAGCTAACAGCTTACTAGGCATAAATTTTCAAAGGGTTAGATGAGGCTGTTAGATCTCCTGATCTTCCCCAATTCCCTTTGTTAACTTGAGATCACTTGAGGGTAATAGATCTTTGTTGATTCCTTGTGATTGTCAGCCTTGGCTATTATTACCAGTTTGGAACAGCTTGAACTTTGGGATCATTCTTAGTCTTTTAAATATATTTCAACATATGGGAAAATTGAAAGATATGGGGCTATTTAGTAAGAAATACAGAAGTCTAAGGAAACCAAGAAAATAGCAAATATCACCAGCTGTTATATGGAGCAGAAGAAACATTGTCTCTTGGAATATTATTTTTAACATATTTTCACTTCCAGATGGAGCAACTCCAGAAAAGAAACTCTGGGAAAGTTCTAAGGGGCCATGGCAGAACTTGTTTAGATTCTAAATGTCTGAAAGACTTGTGGTGTTGCTGAAAGATCATGACTTTTTCCTGGGACTGATGACGCCTTGGTGTAGGAGGAATATAGAAAGCATACTAAAGTTCTAGAAGGGAAGCTGAAATATTCAAGTTTTCAGTGCTTCCTAGATTCCTACATTTGTGATTCTGTGCCTTGTTAGTATGACTTAGTTCTTTTTTTTCCTTTTGGTTTTTTGAGACAAGGTTTCTCTGTTATAACTCTAGCTGTCCTGGAACTCACTCTGCTGACCAGGCTGGCCTCAGACTTACAGAGATCTACCTGCTTCTGCCTCCCACGTGCTAGGATTGAAGACATGCACTACCACCACTTGGCTGACTTTCAGTTCTATTATGATTTTATTTAATACAGAAATGATGACATAACAATAGTTAAAATTATTTGTTCATAATAGGTGTCCAATGACATTGCAGTTAGATGAATAGATATCACTCTGTATAAAAAAATAAAGCTTCAAAATAACTTATGTGTTGTAACTAAATACTTGACAAGAATCAATTTAAGGGGGGAAGTGATTATTATGATTATTATTTAAGGGATCATTCTACTATGGAAGAGAAGGCATGTCATGGCAACAAGCAGAAAAGATATTTTGGCAAGAGCAGGAGTCCAGATGTTCATATCACATCTGTATTCCGGAAGTGGAGAGTAAACAGGATGTGTGGTCAAGAGTATCAAGCCTCAAGACATGTCCCTAGGGACCCCCTTCTACTTGAAAGGTTCTACTTCCTATAGGTTCCACAACCTTCCAAAAAAGCATTGTCACATGGAGACCAAATGGTCAAATGTATGAACGCGTAGGGGACATTTCACATTCAAACCAGAATGATTAGTTCGCCTATAAAAATCATATAGTCATTCTAGAGCCCAAAATAAATGATGGTGGACTATCTGCTCTTCTACAGGGAACTGTTGGAACATACCTCTTCTGTGGACCCGGCTGTGTCATGATCAGTATTATAACAGCAGTGGGCAACTGATTTCTTATCACGATGCTATGGACCATACACAGTGGAGTTTGCTTTGCAGATTGGCAGTTCGTGGCTCCCAGTGTTATATAATTATATATGCTGTATTAGGAAATAAACAACCTTAGAAACTAGGGTGGAAATATAGGTAATGTTACCCATGAAGCCACTAAATGTCAGCCTTTGTAGAACCTTTAGAGTTTGGTTGGTTGGCTGTGGAGCTGAGTCAATAGAAATTGGCCTTGTATTTCTCCTTTGTGGATGGAAAGAATAACTGCTGGGAAGAATCCTGGTGCAATTCATCCATTAGGGAAAGTGTTGGCAACAGCAATGATGACTATGATCTGATGGGTGATAGAAGCAAGAAGCAAAGCAGGTATGGGGGGCCTGGCGCTCCATTCACTCTGGGCAGGAAGATTATGTATCTCCACTTGGGCCTTAGTCTCAAGTCATTACAGTATTTATAATATCCCTGCAGAATGTGCTGAAGATTAAGGAAATTGCTCTTTTGTTGGTCCCCGATGTGCTCAGGTTGGCTCTGGGCAAAATCCTTCATGCCCACTCCTCCTACCTTCTCTCTCAGTCATTCTCTGCCCTGGATTAAATGCTCAGAACTCATGGGGATATCTCTGATTGCCTGGGTGGCTCATGATCATTCCTCAGCTGTCCCAGAGCACAGTAGCATTTTACTTGGATCTTTCTTAAGGCTTTCACACAAATCCTTCTCGCTGGGGCCCCACTTTCCTGTGAGAGCTTCCTGGGATCATGGCTAATGAACATCCCTCCCTGGATTGTTGGTTAAGATGGAGGTGTTAGCTCTCCCCTGCTATTTGATTTTAAACTGAAGTTATCTGAGGAAGTTTTGAAGAATAAACTTCTAATGACAGAATATCCAGGAGGTGTTTTTGTTTGTGTTAACAAAAGTTTGAAGTTCAACATATAACTTCAAAGGGATTCTAACCCATGTTGCCAACCTAAAATCCTGGTTGACTATTTAACTTTGGTCCTTTCCATGTTCCTCTGATCTGTAAACTCTCCAGGCATTCCCCATTCTCCCACTGACTGCCTCAATCTTGAATCACTGTTCACTCCTCCTTTCCCTTTTTGACCATCTGGAAAGTGTTTCCATAGACTATCCTTCCCTTCTAATCAGCGTGGCATCCTTCCACTTAGCTCACCATTGTAGCCTCAGTCTTGATCTCAGATTTCTGCTGAGTTCAATGTGCCATGTGCTCACAATGCCCTCCTCTCCTTCAATGCTGTCCAGCAGTTCATCCCCGGCCTCCCAAATGTGAGCAAGTGAACACTTACCACTGTATCATGTCTGTCATGGCCACTAAGGGGCTTTCCTAGTCTCACTCCTTGTTTCCAACTTCATTTACCATGTGTGTGTGTTTTATAAATACAGGGACATACACATGATACATAAACATGTGTACACATGTAAACAAACAATACGAATATGCATACTTGTGCCTAGATACACACACTAGTTCACTTTCTGTTGCTGCAATAGAACACTGACCAAAATCAACCTGGGGAGGAAAGAGTTTATTTTCAAGAGAAGCCAAGGCAGGAACAGAGGCAAAAGGAAAAGTTTACTGACTTGGTTCCTCTGGCTTGCTCAGCTACCTTTCTCATGCTGCCCAGGTTCACCTGTGCAAGAATGGTGCCACTCATAGTGAGTGGACCTTCCCTTCAATTAGCTCTTAAGAAGATATCCCACAGACACACCTGTGAACCAATCTGATGGAAGCAATTCCCCAACGAAGATTCCATCTTCTCACGTATGTCAAGGTTTATGTCAAGGTGATGAAAATTAATCATGACAACACATTTAACCCACAGACATATATTCACTTTCATTTCACCTCTTTTAAATCACAGATATCATAATCACCCGCCTTCTTAGCTTTTCTCAGCTCAGTATTTGCTCCCAAAGCACCTGCTTTAAAAATAATTTGCAAGTGTATGTGTGCATGTATGTTTGTGCATGTGTTCCTGTGTGTGGACTCTGAAGTTATATCATGTGTCTTGCAGGTGTCTTGCTTGATTTATCTTCACTTTATTTACTGAGACAGTCTTTCACTGAATCTGGCATTTTCAAATTTGCATAGGCTAACTAGCTAACTTTCCCCCAGGGATCTCCTGTCTTCATCGCCCAGGTTCTGAGATTACAGGTTGACCACCATGCCTACTCAAAATCAATGTGAGTTTTGAGGATCTGAGCTCTGTTCTTTATACTTATATGACAAGTACTTTATCCATTCAAATGTCTCACCAGCCCATGAAGTACCTCTTGTCTCCATTTCTGTTAGATCAGCCATAGGAGTTTAGTTTACATGGTACTTGCATGATGAAACCCCTGCAGTGTTTCTTCCGATATGATGGTACCCAACTTCCTAACCTCTAAAGGAAGTTCAGGGAATGGCAAGTTGTAGTTAATTAAATACTTGCTTGGGAATACATTTGTATGTGCTATATGTTTTTTATATTGGAGTCTATGTAAATACTCTGTCTTCATTTTTCTGATAAGCAAAACTATGCTAAGCTATAGAGTCCATTCCTGTCTCTTTCTCTGTCTGTCTGTCTCTCTCTCTCTCTATCTCTCCCTCCTTTCTCTTTCTCTCTCTCTGTGTATGTCACTCCTCTGTCAGTCTTCAATTTTCAAAGAAAGATAGAGAGAGATAGAGAGAGAGAGAGAGAGAGAGAGAGAGAGAGAGAGAGAGAGAGAGAGAGAGAGAGATGGAGAGACACAGAAAGAAATAGACAAGGTTGTATGGTTTAAGAATAAGAAAACTGTGTTTTAGTATGCAAGCATATTTTATAATATATAGAATCTAGTTCTTGAAACTTAAAAGTCCCTTAAAACTTTTATTTGTTGTTCTTTATTTGCAGTAAGATATTTCTCAAACTCTTCCTTCCTCCTTCCTTCCTTCTTCCTTCCTTCCTTTCTTCCTCTCTCTCTTTCTTTCATCTTCCTTACTTCCTTAATTCCTTCCTTTCTCTCATCTCCTCTTCTCTCATTTCCTTTCTTTTTCCTTTTCTTTTTTTCTTTTATTTCTTTCATTTATTGGTTTTTAAGAGACAAGGTTTCTCTGTGTAGCTCTGGCTGTCCCAGAACTCACTCTGAAGATCAGGCTGACCTCAAACTCAGAAACTGGCCTGCCTCTGCCTCCCAAGTGCTATGATTAAAGGAATGTGCCAACATCTTTCTGTTAAAGCTTTCCTGGCAGATTCATAACACCTGTCTTTTTTCTTTCTTGTAAGACATATGTCTTTCCTTTACTTAATCTCTTTCCCAATGTGAAAATTCAGTGACTCTTCTATTGAAGAGTTAAACATCCTTGCTGTGGAGAAGTAACTGAAATCCACATGACATTTTATTTTGGTTCCATATTTCAAAATTTTAAAGTTACCTTTCTGCCTACATCAAGGGCTGTTCTGTGGAACACTTCAGATTTCCCAAAACTGTGAGCACAGATCATGCTGTAATTAACATAACACCACATGTATTTCATTCAACAAATATTTATTAGGTTTTCCTCTTCTGCTGATGGGGATATACAGAGCAGATATGATCATTGCTCTCAAAGAGATTGGCTTCCAGGAAGAGTCAGAAAGACACAAAAGGCAAATGATCTCAGTATAAGGTGAAGCCTCTGACCACACTGTATGCCCACTCAAGAAAGATGAATGAGTGGGCATGTGATTTCACTGTAGGTATCAGGGAAGGTACCCCATGCTGGAAGATGGGTTAAGATAGAGCTTTGGAGAATGAAAGGAGATAATGAATTAATTTTGGAGAAGACTCCACTTAAGTATAAAGAAATCCATAAAGTTACCTTTGCTGATCTCTCTGAGGGTTAACAATTTCAGTTAAGAACTGCCTTCTCCTAAAACTTTCCCTTTACTCTGCTCACTCACACTCATCCCACCAGAATTTGTAGAAGTGTTTGGTATATACCACAACTTTATTGCTTTCATTTAAACAAAGTTAATTGTTACAGCGAGGCATCACTTGCTTTGTTTTACTTTAATGTGCAAGCTGAGTTTTCCAATTTTCATTTAAATAACTGAGGTCCAAGACTGTCAAGTCTCTTAATCAAAAAAATTGCCAATGGAGACAACAGCACAGTTTAAACTTCAACCATCATATATAACCTGTACTCTACCCTTTGCCTGGAGGCTGTCGCATATGACCAGGAAGAATCTCCAGCATTAAGAGAGAGGCTGGGCATTGGTTGGTAAGCCTTTGGCTTGAGGTAGTGTTCAATTTGGTCATGGGGTAAAGCAGACAATTTTCTAAAGTATGAGCTCTAGTACTCTTTCAAAGTTATGGTTTATGGTGCCAGAGAAGGGCTTTTTATATCTCACCAACATTTTGGATGCATGATATAAGTCTTGCTTTCTAACAACAGGATAGTTTTCAAACATTAAGTTGTGAATATAGAATAACCCATGGCTGATTTCTCTTAGGCTTTTGAAGTTAGTATGGTGTTTTTATAGACTAGAAAGTCAATTAAAATTTGTCAAGTAGGTAGATGGAAGAGTAAAGGAATAAACTGTGGAGAGTCAGCAGCCTCAGTCATTTGCTATTAATATGCCTTGCTTGTCTAGAACCAGCTGAACCTTAATTTTCTCATGGATCTTCAGGGTTTGAGTCCAAAAGGGGGGCAGGCATTCAGGGGTGAATTATCTATTTGCTTTTTTAAGCTTGCTGACCTAATGTTTAGCCTCTTCATTTCTGATCTTAACTATGGCTCTGTTTCCATGGGAAGGTCAGTTTAACCAAGAATAAGTTTTTATGATGTGTCTACAGAAAGCATGAATAGTTCCACATATGCCAAAACTTGAAGGTTAGTTTACAATTACTTAGAGCTGAGATGGCATCTCCCAGATAGCCCAGGAATTGATTTGAGTTTTAACTATTAGGCCAAATAGACAATACTATTGATGAGAGGGTTTTGTCACCATACAGTAAAGATGAGAAGGGGGCAAAGCAGTTGGTAGGCTTCTGATTCCTAGCAAAGGGAAAAACCAGGATCTTTGTCAAGCTGATTATGTCCATAGCCTGGATCATCTGCCCCCAACACGGATCCAGTATAACCATGACTTTCAATATCCAGATCAAAGCTCACCACTTTCAGGATAGTTTTTCTCATCAGGCTTTTCTGAAGCCTCTTGGGATGTACCTCCCTGCAGATGGTTCACCCTGCTCACTCTCTTTCTCTCTGTCTTCAACCATATACTTTAACTTATTATTTTTACCAGATAAGCCCCTCTTTTCTTTGAGATTTCTATTTACAATCCTAGCCTCTTTCTCTTGTTTTATATCTGGATTTGATGTTCCTAACCTGAACTGTCAGGACCACAGGACCCCATGCTCCAATCTATTTACTCCTTCATTTTCCTCATGAAGGTGTTGACTGCCCAGATTTAATTTATCCAGGAACTAGGACAGTACCTGGCCCACTTGCTGTGCTCAGGATTTACCTACTGAAGCACTAAATGGATAAAAAGTGGTTGAATAATCATGGTATTTTGTTTGTATATATTTGGTTTTGTTTTTGCAGGTTTTTGTTTGGTCTGTTTCTTATTTGCTTTGAGAGAATGAGAGGAAGGAAAGAGAGAGCATTAAAGTTAGGTGGGAAGGGAGGTGGGCGGGATCTGAGATGAATTTGGGGGAGGGTAAAACATGGTCAAATATATTGTATGAAAAACTATTTTCAATTAAAAAATGTGGTTGCACAATCACACACATACACACACACACACACACACAAGCATGCACACACATACAAGTGTGCATATGTGTGTGTGTGTGTGTGTGTGTGTGTGTGTGCGTGCGTGTGCAAGCAGCCAGCATCTCTTTGTAGAAATGCTGCTCTCAAGACATGAAAGTGACTAAGATGTGAAAGATGCTTATGAGCCTGCTATGGAATTTTAATGGGCCTTTTATGTATCCTACTTCATTAATAACAGGCCGAGTGAAGTGCTCTAGCATCTTTTATCTTCTATCTGTATTCAAATGCAACAGAATCTCCCCCAGTAAAATTTCAGGGTAAATTAATGATATTCATTTTCTCAGAAAACCTATTTTTCCTTAATGGATAGACTGCTGACCCAATGCATATGTGTCATTTCCTGTGTAATGAGGGCATCAGCTGATATGATGCATTGGGAAATGACCCTTGATCTTGTGAACCTGTGGGCTTTGGGTGCAGTGGGATGATCTTTTCCACAGGGCAAGTGATGGCCAGAGTGCAGGAGATCTTGCTTCTGGGTCACCACTCTCACCTCCCAGTCGATTCCTACTGCCTGGTTTGACCTTTCCAGTCGTCCATGGTGGCTATGGGTTCAGTCTGACCTGGCTTCTCTTCTTTCTCTGAGTTGCTATCAGTTTAGTCTTGACACAAGCACTCTGATCTATCTGAATTTTCAAAGTTGTTTAAATGTCTTTGGCAGCTATGATCAATTGCTCATGTGCCTATAAAATTCCCACATTGAAATCAACTCTATTCCTAACCCCCAATATGATGATGATATTGAAGGTGGAGTCTATGAGAAGTGATTAAGCCATTAGGGAAAGACTCTGATGAATAAGATTAGTGCTTTTATACTGAAGATCCCAAGAGTTCTCTTGCTTTCTTTCTGACTTGTGAAGACACAAGAATCCAAAAGTCTATAGCCTGAAAGAGGCCCCACCACCAGAATGTTGATCTCACATTTCTAGTCTTTACAATTGTGAGGAAAGTTTTTCCTTGTGATTAGCAAGGAGATGGTGTAGCAATGAGAGTTTGAGAATGATGTATAGAGAAGAAGGTCAAAACTCAGGGTCTTCAGAGGTGGTCTTTAGGTAGAGAAAAACTTTAGCAGGGGCTTGAAACATAGACCAAAGACCTCTCCAAACATCATGTAGTGGTCTGGCCTTCTTCAGTACTATGTTTGAGGTACATTGAAGTAGTTGATATTGAAGCACATGCAAAGGGTCCTATGGCAGAAAGAGGTGCACAAACTTGCTTGTGGCTAGCAATTATACTGTCAATGATTTTCTAAACATTAAATGTATCTAAGTTAAATGCTTTCTTTGTGCTCTATTTACACAAGCCCCCAAAGTAGGAAAATGCAACTATTGGAATCTACTATCAGAAGTGTGGGTAAAATACATGTAAACTACGCCCAAAACTGCAATATTATGGGGTAATAGGGAGTTACCCTCTAGAACCAAATGAGAATGCAAGTTCACTAGAATATATATGAAAAGGTTTATAATGTGCCACACAGAGTATCCCTTCAGATTAAATGAAGTGATCACATTCTGTCCTGGGTAAGAATATTGCATAGGGAAATAGGGACAATTTTACAGAGTGCCTGCTATAGACTTTCTTCAAGAATGTCACAGACTGCTATGGTCAAACAAGGGATAGAGTCCAGTATTTATTTATTTATATTTTGTCTCTAAATTTCAATATCTTTTCTCCGGAGCCTATGCCAGGTGTACTGTTGCTGTCTTGTGGTAAGGCTCACCTCCTCAGAGCCATAACTCCTTTTATAGACTCAAACTTCTTTAGGATGTTACAACTCTGCCACAGACCTTCACCCTGGAAAAATGTACTCAGTATTTTGAGTGGATTTCAAAGGCTAATAGACCAGGGAAGGATGACACTGCTCAGTCATCTGCAAGTCAGAGCTCCCATCCTGAGGAGGGTAGAGCTAATGGACTACCAGACATAGATGTTTCAGTGCTCACCATAGCCACCTGGAGGCACCTGGAGTGCCTCATTTTGAAGCTTCTTTCTACTGGGACTTAAAGGGTTTAGGACTTTGTCTTAATGAAAATGGTTATTGCCTGAAAGTCTGTTAAAGCAGCATGCGAGAAGGCCGAGACAGCTGTTGGGCAAAGGTGAACCTGCTCTTTCCAGCACTCCTGAACACTAGAAAGGTCTTAATCAGTGCTGCTGTGCTTTCTTATTTGAAGGAACAACTTTGGAGCAATAGTTTGAGCATTTCTGTGACTTACCTGCATCTTAGATCAGCTGACTGAAAACAGCCAACTTGAAGTCCAGTTTCTCTTGAATGATGTACAAAGCTGTGTCAAGATGATGAAATAAATCATCAGTAGACAGGACATCTTAGGACAGTTTCACATACAATCTGGATCAGCTTTTAAGATAACCAGAAAAAGAATCTTAGTGTAAGTGACTATTGATACTCAGAGTGCCAAGATCGTATTTTAAAATTTGGTAGATATTTCTGTAGAGACTTCTCATTATCCCCTTCTGTAATGAGAAGAGGAGCCCAGCAGAGGAGATACTCTCCTTCCTGTCTCTGTGTCCCAATGTCTTTCCCACTGCTGCTTTGAGTGAGCATTCTTGGTCCCATTCAGGTTCATTGTCCTGTTTGCCTCCGGAAATGCTGAAGATGCTCAAACAGACAAAGCTCCCAGACCTTTTAAGGCCAACTCCTTCCATCCAGTACTGTGGGGTAGAAATGAACATGGACACCACAGACCTGAGACATGTTCTACTTTCCCGGTCCCTAGCCTCATTCTCAACAGAGGATGATAGTTCTTACCTGGCGGAATTATTAAAAATGAAGACAACATGATATTTTGATTCCTGAATATGTTAGATAATGATCAAATCATGGTAATCAGCATATCCATCATTACTCTTATTGTTTCTTTGTGGTGAGTACATTCAAATTCTGCTCATCTAGTTCTTTGAGATACACAATGCCTTATTAACTGTGTTCATCCTGTTACCACACAGAATAGACTCCTGTCTGACTCTAACTTTGCACCTCATACATATTCATACAGCAAGCATTTTGTGTCAATCAAAACATTTAAAAATGAAAAGAGATAATGTATGCAAAGGAAATAGCATTAGAAACTACTCTTAGCTTTGGTTTTAAAGACCAGCACAAGTACTAACTCCTCCAGAAGATGTTTCTGGAGGCCTCACCTAGAGTTTCCCTTTGTCTTGTATGCTAGCATTAAAAAATACCATATCATGAATAGTGTAAATAACAGAAAATAACTTTATTGAAATTCTAATGTCTAGAAGGCTTAGGCCGGGGAGGACTGATCTCTGGTGAGAGGCCTCCTTCTGGCCTGCAGACAAGCATCTTATCTCTGTGTTATCATGTTTGCTGTCATGTTGTTTCTTATATGATTACCAACCTTATCTGATCAGAGTGATGTTTATGACTTCATTTCAACTTAAATCTTTCTCTAGTTTTGGAACTAAGAAAAGAACTTACTGCTGATTTTTTACTAAACCATTATAATTTCTGATTGAATCCTAAATATTTATTCTTATATCTACAGATATGTGTAGCTCTCCTCATCAAAGAAGCTTTTTTTGTTTGTTTTTGTTTTTTTGGCAGCAAAGGCACATTCTAGTTTTATGTTAACTTGACAAAAACTAGAGAAGTTTGAAAGAGCACTACTGTGGCATGTGGGCTACCTTTGGTGAATTTTCTTTTCTTTCTTTCTTTCCCTTCCTTCCTTCCTTCCTTCCTTCCTTCCTTCCTTCCTTCCTTTCCTTCCTTCTTTTTCTTCTTCTCCTTCCTTCCTTCCTTTGCTTCTTCTTCCTCTCTCCTCCTCCTTCTTCTTCTTCTTCGTCTTCTTTCTTCTTCTTCTTCTTCTTCTCCTTCTCCTTCTTCTTGTTCTTCTTGTTCTTCCCCTTCTCCTTCTTCTTCCTCTTCTTTTTGGTTTTTCAAGACAGGGTTTCTCTGTTTTAACCTTGGCTGTCCTGGAACTAACTCTGTAGATCAGGCTGGCTTTGAACTCACAGAGATCTACCTGGCTCTCTCCCCTGAGTGCTGTGATTAAAGATGTACACCACCACTGTCTGTCTGGTGAATTTACTTGATTGGTGAGGGCCTAGATTTCTGAGGGTAGTGCCACCCCTGAGATGGTGTTCCTGGATGTTCTAAGAAAGAAGGCTGAGCAAGCTCTAAGAAATAAGCAGTAAGCAACACTGCTCTGTGGGTTATGCTTCAGTTCCTGCTTCTAGATTCCTACCTTGAGCTTTTGCCCTTGGTCCCCTTAGTGATGACATATGACCTGAAAATTATAAAATGGAATAATGCCTTTCATTCCCAAGTTGCTTTTGGTCATGAAGTTTTTTCACAGCAATAGGAACACCAACTAAGATGGAAAACATTACATAAAATCACAACTAATCAAAATGTAGACAATAACTATTCATGGGATGCCAAACTCCAGTTATATATTTTCAATATAACCCTACACCTAAGGCCCAGGAAACATTGCAGAAGAGGAGATGGAAAGGTAAGAGCCAGAGGATCTGTTCCTCTTTTGTGAGACAGTTCATATAAAAGGGAAAATAAAAAAGAGGAGACAAATGAGGGAATTAGGAAGGATGGACAGGAACTGAGGGAGAGAGAGAGAGAGGATGAGAGAGATGAGAAAGAAACATTCAGGAAATGTGGGACACCATGAAAAAGAAAAGACAAACCTCCAACTTATAGGCATAAATGAGGCAAAGAGTTCCAAGTCAATGGCATAGACCAGATTTTCAACAAGATCAAAGATGAAACGAAGGAATCTTAGGAGAGATACATCCATACAGTTATAAGAATCACAAAGAACACCAAATAGATACAACCAGAAAAGAAAACCTCCATGACATACCATAATATAATACTAAGTATACAAAACAATAAAAGCGTATTGGAAACTGTAAGAGATAAAGCATAAGTCACATATAAAGGAAAATCCAATCAGAATAACAGCTGATTACTCAGTGGAAACTCTGAAAGCCATAAGAGCCTCAAGCAATGAATTCTAAGTCCTGAAATACCACAATGGCCATACTAGATTAATATACCCAGCAAAACTATCCACCACAATTGAAGGAAAAAGAAAAAATTTCTTCATACAAACAGCCTGAAATTTTATATCCAACAAACCAAGCATAATGAAACTACAGAAAACAATATTTTGGGCTGAAGAGAGAAATAAGAATAACAGAGAGACTCTAGAAAGAAATGCAAGGCCGTAATAATTAAGTCACAAAACACTATTGAGAATACAAAGAAAATGTGAAAAATCAACAACATGATGATGCCAATAACACGTTTCTTTTTTCTGATTTCATTTATCAGTTTTTTCCTTATTATTGAAAATAGATTTATTTCTTACATAATATATCCTGATAATGTTTTCCCTTTCTTCTGCTCCTTCCAGTTCTTCCCTACCTCATCATCTCTAGCAATGAGAGAAATGCAAACCAAAACAACTCTGAGAATTCCTCTTACCCCAATCAGAATGGTGAAGATCAACAAAATAACTGATGACAAGTGCTGGAGGGGATTCAGGGTGAAGGGTTTCCTCATTCACTGTTGATGGGATTTCAAAGTAGTGCAGACATTGTGAAATCAGTGTGGAGTACCCTCAAAAATTAAAATGAAATTCACCATATGACTCAGATGTACCACTTCATGGCAAATGCCCAAATGATCACTATCTAAATCACAGATCCTTGTTCAGCCATGATTATTGTTGCTCTTTTCACAATAGGTAGTTAATGGAAACAATCTAAATGTCTTTTAACTGACAATTAGATAATGAAAATGTGGTACTATTTTATTTTCAAGAAAAATAAAATCATAAATTTTGCAGGTAAATGAATGGAATTAAAAATAGATCATATTTGGTGAGTTAACCCAGACCAGGAAAGACAAACCTCACTTACTTTCTCTCTTGAGAAGATCCTAGCTCCAAATATTCAGATATGAGTACATGTCATGGAGTAACTGCAGAAACCAGGAAAGTGAAAAGGGACTATTTCCAGGGTTTGGGAGTTAGGGAGCAGTAGAGAGGGTAATATCAGGGTATAAGTAATCTGATTAGAGAAATAGGAAAGTGGAGGGATTCTAATTAGGAAGAGGAGAGTTAAATAAATTTAGAAGAACAAATGAAGGTAAAATAACAGTAAGAATGTCTAAAAACTCATAAGGAAACATGCTATTAACTAGCTATCTTAAAAACACAATAGCTGGGCAGTGGTAGTGCATGCCTTCAATCCCAGCACTCAAGAGACAGAGGCAGGTGGATCTCTATGAGTTCAAGGGCAGCCTGGTCTACAGAGTGAGTTCCAGGACATCCAGAGTTACAACAAAGAAACCCTATCTCAAAACCAAAAACAAAAAACAATGACAACAATAACAAAAAACCCAAAAATCAAAAATCAAAAAAATGCAATATACACAAGTCTGTATAAATATATGTGTATAGTTTAAATGTGTATAGTTTAATATAGTTTTCTCATTTGGATTTACAATAAAGACCATTTGACAAAAACAACACCAGGCATGAGAAGCCATATTTTGAGTTGTGGTCAGGGTTGTCCAAGACACTCTCTAAACATTGTTATTGCTATTGTCCTTGGTAATCCCCCAGAGGTGAGAGGTATGTTTCTATTGGTGAAGATACCATGCATTTCAGGCACAGGACCCAGAGACCTCTGAGCTGGAACTGACCTGAATGCCTCCTCCCTGAGGACTAGCTTTCATGATACCAGAAAACAACCTGCAAGTTTTCAAAGGATGGAAGCAACTAATAGTTCTACCCAGCTATGACAACTATGAATAACAACTATGACCAGATTGGCATGATAACCCTATGAGTACATTAGAGACAAACATACCTTGGCAGTAACCATCAGATCTCTAATTAGACTTAGGCACACTTAGCAAGAGGGAAACCATGCTTGGTACTTGACAACTAGTGCAGCACCCAGGGACAGTGAAGTCATGGATCTTGGAAGAGAATCTACAATCTCCATTTCACTAAACTGGAACAATCCCTAATGACATCCTAAATATTTGTTCTTTACTCACATTTAAGTGTAATTCTTATCCCTTACCAAAGAAACTTCTTTCTACAATAGACAGAGACAATTACAGAAATTTAGAATCATTCAAAATGCTATGGAGCCCAGACTCAAAGGATACATCTACAAAACACTCCTATACCTGAGGCTCAGAGAATACTGCAGAAGAAGGGGTGGAAATGTTGTGAGAACAAAATCAGGAAATTTGATGTGAGAGTGTATCTCTTGGTATTGTCAGATGCTATACTCATAAAGTCTTACCAACATGACTGTATAAATATGAGCTGATCATGAATGGAAACAATAGACATACCAAAATGGATGGCGAAGAGCCCTGAAGACCTCAACCATAGGTAAGAATCTACAAGTAACTAAAGAATGATGAGAGTGGGAGAAACAGTATCCCCAGAGAAAGGCATACCAAATGGCCATCAAATGCCAAATGTCATTCTGAAAACATACATGCAGGTAACATTATACAGATGGAGCAAGTTATATTTAAGTATATGTATTTATACACACACATATATGTGATAACATATGTAACAGCAATTAATGAAAAAAGAGACTATCAATTTGAAAGAGATCAGAGTGGGGTGTATGGGGTATATGGGAGGGTTTGTGAAAGGGAAGGGGGAAATTATGTAATTGTCATAATCTCAAAAATAAAATAAATAAGATAACACACGAAAATGTATACACAGATGTTTCTACAGCACTGTATCTAAAACCCAAAGCCTTGATCCTTATGTCTGAACTATGTTGTCCCCAGCTACCCTTCTTGAAGGACACCCTCCAGCTTATGAAGGCTGTTATTGGAGCTGGGTTTTGTGACCCTGTTTGTCTGTGAAACTCTACCCACTGTTTATTGGGCTGATCCTCCATGGTCAGTCTAGCATAGCTACTTTCCTTCTGCTTGCAAGTCCTGTTCTTGGTTTGAGACCAGTGTATTTTGCAAAACAAACTAAATAGGAATTAGAATATTCTTCTGTCCATAACCTCCAAAATCATACAGTCTCAAAATGCTTAAGTTTTATTTTTATATGTTGTTTTCTTTTTGTTTCTTTGGGAGTAGAGTTCTTTCTGAACAAACTGAGAACTGATGAGCTGTCCCCAAACTACAGCACTTACTCCATGCAAATGAATATGAAGGACAAAGACCTTGATTACAGCCTCATTAGCTTTATGCAAAACTCCAGAAGCCTGTTACAGCCACAGAAAACAAGAGCAGTGGACTTCAACAAGTGGGACAGAGCTAGCAGGGAAGCTGGCAGCTTAGTCACATGAACCCACTGCTTTTATTGGGCAGAACTCCTAGACTGGTAAAGAGAGGGAGTCCCCAGTGACTTCTTCAATCTTGTGCCCATCCGGAGCCCACTCTTGTCCTGTTTTCTGGGTCTAAAGCACCAATACTGGTGTTTCATAACCTAGCTTTAAAAATATTATATATGTATTTATATATTATAACATCTCTATATTATACATCATGTTACATTTATATGCTTATATATTTATATTTATACACTGTGTATATATCTACATACCAATGGACTGATATCCTTGTATGTCTTATAGTTTCATGTATGGTCAACTCTGTGTACTCATATGTTCCACATTCACAGATTCAGTCAACCTCAAAAAATACTTGGGAAAAATATTTGTGTTGCCTAGCTTTTTGTCAGCTTGACATAAGCTAGCGTTATCATAGAGATAGGAACATCAATTGAAAAAATGTCTTCATAATATTGGATCTAAGCAAGCCAATAAAGAGTTTCCTTAACTAGTGACTGACATGGGAGGGCTTAGCCCATTGTGGGTGGTGCGCGGTGCCACTCAGGACTGGTGGTCCTTTGTGCTTTAAGAAAGCAGACTGAGCAAGTCATGGAGAGTAAGCCAGTAAGCAGCATTCCTCCATTGCTTCTGTAAAGAGGAGCTCCTGTCTCCAGGTTAATGCACTGTTTGAGCTTCTGCCTTGACTGTCTTCCATTATAGAGTGTGATGTGGAAATATAAACCAAATAAACCCTTTTCTCCCCATAGCTTTTTGTCAAGGTGTTTCATTACAGCAATAGAAAGCCTAACTAAGATAATATTGCAATGCAGTGGAGGAATCTGCCCATGAAAGGCACATGCAGACTGTTTTTCTTGCTCATTAGTTTCTAAACAATGCAATACAACAGACACTTGTATAGCACTTACATTATATTCGGTGTTATAGGATATGGAGTGATGATTTAAAGTAGGATAGAGAACAGTCATATGATATGCCAACTGCATGCTATTTTATACAGACATGTGAGCTTTGGCAGATTCTTATATTTTGGGGTTCCCTGTGGAAGATGATGAATGACTGCATTTAAAAATTCATCTCTTAGGCTTTATGATACCTCCTTGTTGAAAAGGCCTCTTACCCAGCTCTATTGCTAAGCTGTCCTCATATCTAGTATCCCCAGTGAGAATGAGTCAGTCAAAGCAAGTGTAAGAAGGAGAGTGAGTCAAGGCACTGTGGGTAAGGGTACAGATGATTGCCTCGAGTGGGTGGGCTAGGCAAAGTTAATTTCAAAAGGAAATGCTGATGAAGTCACTAGCCCTTGTTCCTTTGCAGAGAGAACAGCAGGAAAGTCCCAGCTCTTTCCTCAATATCTATTTATGCTACACATACATAGCAAAGCCTAGAGGCTAAAGAATGAGAAGGGCCTAGGTGCCTGAAATCCTTGCCAACAAAGACACTAATTCATTAATTTAATTAAATATATGACCAAATAGTAGCCATACTGCATACATCTTCTCTAACGAAAGTATCCAAAACCTACTGCAAATTCTTTTGACTTATTAAGCCAAATTAGTCAACTCGATAAGTAGAGCTGAAAGGCCCTGAGCTAGGAGGGGTGGGATGCCTCTGCCTTCCATCTAGACAAGTCTAGCTAGGAAAATTTAAAAACTGGTTCATTAGGTTTAACACACACATACACACACACACACACACACACACACACACACACACACACACACACGAGTTAAAGGATACTTAGAAATGGCCAGGGCTAAGGGCTGGATTGGCATGCCTGCCTCAACCCAATGGCCCCTTATACTGCCTGATACATCTCAGGAAGCAGCAAAGTTTATTTTAGAAACTTGTGCATTAATGTGAGCTAGTGAGTGTTATAAAGGCCACAGGTAGCTGTGGTGTTAGACACTCCATGCCCTCTAAATGCTGCAGATGCCATTCTGGATTGTTAGCCTCTAGCATCACTAGTAAGACTCCCAAATTTATCAGAAGTACATTTTTAAGAAGAGCTAATTTGCTGTTCTTTTGTGAAAAGTCATCGCCTAGTGACTGAAAACAAATTTGGCATACAGGAGTTCTCAATATGTTAGCCAAGTCACAGGATTCCTGAGGACAATTCATCAATGTGTCATACGCAAATCTTTGTCAACATCTTAATCAGTGAGAGTGACCTTGTGGACTTGGAGCTCAAGTTGGGTATTTTGACAGCGTATGAAGACAGAGTGAACACTGGAGCCATTTCCCAGAGAAGCTTGAAGAAGAGGTCTGTGGCCATGTTGCTTTGGGAGGAGCTAGCCTAGAAAAGAGAGCAGGTAGTTCTCACCAGCTCTCTTACTTTGTGCCTTTCACAATCTGTGAATTTGGAAGTAGTCACTTGTCCCTTCCCTTGAGTCCATGAGAACACTTGTGCGATTGAACTAAATTTCAACAGGAAGCCAGTACCCCACTATGGTGTTTGTGATATGGGTATGTAGGGAGCTGTTTTAGCCATGGCATAATTTTGTAGCTGCATCACTAAGGCCCTGGAGCTTCTCCCTGGCTTCCAGCATTCCATGAGTAAGGTGGATGTGCAATGGAGTTTATGTTGTAGGGTATTCCCCACTGGACCCAAAGAAAATGATTCAGTTACAGACTCAACTTAGAAAAGTTTCAATTAGCTCAACACAATTATATAATAATAAATACTTCAGTCACTGTTGAGGCATTGAATAGTCCTCGTGTCTTGCTTACCATGTCCCTCGTGTATGCTGACTTCCTTAAATGTACCTCAGTCAGTGCCGTCTAAACTTATAACCCTTCTGTTCACATATCAGGATCAGAATAGGAAATGTCAAACATTTGAACACTTATATGTGTCGAAGGCTTAGTCCACAGCTAGTGAGATAGTGGAAATTCTCAGAGTAAGGTCTAGCTAGAAGAAGTAAGTCATTCAGGGTTGTCTTTGCCCCCAAGTTCCTGAACAGCTCTCTTCTTCCTGTCCATCATGAGGTGATTATTCGCCACATGCTTCACTGCCATGATACTCTAACTCACAGGCTCAGAATCAACAGATGCAACAGAGAAACCTCCAAAACAGTGAGCCAAAATAATGTTTTTGTCCAGTAAGATATTTTATTGGGCATTTTGTCACAGTGATGCAAAGTTTAACACACCAGATATTTGAAGAATGCATTTAACTGAGGATAGTAGATATTCTTCCAGCTTTCTAGATCTTTCCCATGACCACGATTCTATTTTCATTTCTAACTTAATTTTCTCCCATAGGTAATTTTATCGCTTTCTTAACATCATAAAATTTGAGAGAAATCTTTTTTTCCCACTCCCAAATCAGGGTAGCACACAGGTTGGGTCTGAGTACTCAGACTGTCTCCCTATTCCCTAAGTATACCTAAGGTTGATAGGTAATAGTTCATTAAAACTATAAGAATATGCACAGAAGGTCAAGCCAGCCAATATTGTAGCATGTAAAGGGATGGTTCCATGATCTCCCACCCCTGACTCCCACCACTGCAATTGATAGCTTCTGGAGGAGGCTGAATTAGTTTACTGACAGATATGGTATACATTACTACATTCCATTGGATGGTTTCACAATTTCAAGTATTTAAGTAACATAAATGCACTCAAGGAGTTAGTAAGAAGACAGGAAACTGGGGGATTAGGCAGGTAAAGGTGCTTCTGGGAGAAGTAAAAGGTTATATGATAAATATATAATATGAGCAATTCTCAAAAAATTAGTAAAAGTATATTGAAGTCATAAAAAGGGAACTTTCTCTTTTTTTAATTAATATTACTTTTTATTATTTAAAACAGTTTTAAATTTAAATATATTTTGATCATATTCTTCCCTTCCTCCAAGTCCTTCGAGATCCCCGTCCTCTCCCTACCCATCCAACTTTAATTTCTTTATCAAAAAACAAAGACTCAATAAAACATCAAAGCCCCCTAAAACAAGAAAACAAAACACAACCATATCCTAAGGAAAAAAAAACTTACCAAACTGTAACCAAATAAAAGCACACAGAAAAACCTATGGAGTCCAGTTATATGTTGGCCAACTACTCCTGAACCCAGTGTTACTCTATTGGAGAAAATTGATTTTCTGTCTTCCAGCAAGTATAAGCGACAGTTCAGTTGTTAACATTTACCTAATGGCTAGCTTTTCATTCATTCATTCATTCATTCACTCATTCATGCATCTTTAATAATATAATAAAATAAATTATAATAAAACAAAACAAAAACTAATCACATCAAAGTTATACAAGACAAACCAACAGAAGGAAAAAGAGCCTAAGAGAAGGCATAGGAATCAGAGTCATTCACACACTTAGGAATCCCATAAAATCACTAAACTGGAAGCCATAATATATACACAGAGGATCAGTGCAGACCTGTATAGGCCCTGGGCTTGCTGCTTCAATCTCTGTGACTTCATATGAGCTTTGCTCATGTTGATTTAAGGACCTTATTTTCTTGATGTCCTCCACCCCTCTGGCTCATGTACCCTTTCCACTTCCCTGAGCTCTAAGGGGAAGAATTTATTGAAGATATTTCATTTAGGGCTGAGTGTTCCAAGGTCTCACACTCTCTGCATAATATTTGGCTGTGGATCTCTATATTTGTTCTCATCTGCCTCAGGAGACTGTTTCCCTGCTGATAGCTGAACCAGGCACCGATCTATGAGTATAGCAGAATATAAATACGATTTGTTTTATCACTACATTTTTTAGACCATTATTATTTGATTTTACCCTACTTCTATAGGCTAACTAGTCTCAGGGTTTTGGTCACTGAAGCAATGTCAGTTATGGGTTCCAATTCCTGGAACTGGCCTTAAGCCAAATCAGTTATCGGTTGGATACTCCCACAGCTTTGTGCCACCATTGTGCTAATATAACTTGCAGACAGTACACCAGTGCAGACAAAGGATTTGTGGCTGGCTGGTGTTTATGTTTCCCTTTTGAGAGCATGCAGAGTATGTTTCTGTACTCAAACCACTGGAATATAGGGCTTGAAAACTCCATGTAGGTATCTACTCAACATTTCCAACTTTAATTGTGAAGGTGTTACATTCAACGATGTGGTCTTGCTTTCAGTTTGTGGAGAGAAACCTACAATTTTGGAAACAGCCTGGGATGTTTGTGGATTCCTATGGATCTCCTTTAGTCAACAATTCAATTAGGTGAAAACCAATGCCTGTACTGGAAGCTTTGTTTGGTGACAAGGGATGTCCAGTTGAGTCTCCCTGATTATTGAGCAACTTGGTTTAGATCATATTCATATTTGTATATATTTTAAGAAGTTTCTACTATATTAGGTTTCCATATTACCCCTCAAAACTCCTTAATTTTAGCTATTTCTTCCTCTATTTCCTTGATTAGCACCCTCTCCCCTGCCTCTCCACTTGATCTGCCACCCACTCCTTCCACCTAGCCATGGCTATATATTCTATTTCCCTTTCCTAATGACATCTAGCTGTTCCCTATAGTTTCTTACTCTATACCTACCCTGTGGGGTTCTATGAATTGTTTAGTGTGGTTATCATCCCCTTCACAGCTAAGATCTACACATAAGTGAATACATACCAAATTTGTATTTCAGGGTCTGGGATACTTCACTCAAGATCATTTTTTCCCCCAGTTCCATGCATTTGCCTGCAAATTTCATGATGTCATTTATTTTAATAGCTGAGTAATACTCCATTGTGAAAATGTTAACACATTTCTTTAATTCATTCTTCTGTTGAGGGACATCTAGATTGCTTCCAATTTGTGGCTATTAAGAATAGAGCAGCAAAAAACATGATTGAGCAAATGTCTCTGTGATAGGATAAAGCACATTTTGGGTATATGCCCAAAAATGGTATAACTAGATCTTGAGGTAGATTGATTCCCATCTTTCTGATGAACTGGCACACTGATTTCCATAGTAGTTGTATGAGATTGTGCTCACATTAGCAATGTATGAGTGTTCTCTTTACTCCACATCCTCATCAGCGTGAGTTGCCACATGTTTTGTTGATCTTAGCCATTTTAACATTTGTAAGATGAAATCTCAAAGTAGTTTTGCATTTCCCTGATGGCTAAAGATGTTGTACATTTCTTTAAGTGTTTCTCATCCATTTGAGTTTTCTTTGTTGAGAATTCTCTGTTTATAGATCTGTACTCCATTTTTTTTTGTTTTTGTTTTTCAAGACAGAGTTTCTCTGTTGTAACTATGGTGTACTAGAACTCACTCTGTAGACCAGGCTGGCCTTGAACTCACAGAGATCCACCTGCCTCTGCCTCCCACGTGCTGATATTAAAGGCATGCACCATCACCACCCAGCTGTATTCCATTTTTAAACTGAGTTTATGTGGGTTTTTTTATATATAGTTTCTTGAATTCTTTATATATTTTGGATATTATTCCTCTATTGAATATTGAGTTGATAAGAATATTTTCCTGTTCTGTAGGATATGAATTTGTTTATGGTGTCCTTTGCTATGCAGAAGCTTCTCAGTTTCATGAAGTCCCATTCATTATCTTAGTGCCTGTTTAACGCTGATCTGTTCAGAAAGTTTTTCCTGTGCCAATGATTTCAAGGCTATTCCGTTTTGCCAGGTTCACAGCATCTGATTTTATCTGGAGCTTTTTTACTCATTTGTAGTTGAATTTTGTACAGGGTGATGAATAAGAATCTTCATTGTTACTTCTACATGCAGCCTTCCAATTTGACAAGTACCATTTGTTGAAGATTCTCTTTTTTCAGTGTTTACTTCTGAGTTATTTATAAAAAAATCAGATGTCCATTGGTATGTGGATTTATATCTATGTCTCCAAGTCAGTTCCATTGATCAATGTGTCTGCATTTATGCCAATACCACGTGGGTTAAATTACTATATATAAAAAGCCATCACCATCCAGGATGGTGAAGCCTCTAGCTATTCCGTGTGTGTGTGTGTGTGTGTGTGTGTGTGTGTGTGTGTGTGTGTATTTGCATATGAAGCTGAAAATTGTCCTTTCAAGATCTTTAAAGAATTTTGTTGGAATTTTGAAGGAGATTGCATTGTAGATTGCTTTTGGTAGATTCGCCTTTTAAAATTGTATTAATCTTACTGATCCATGAGAAGGGAGATCTTTCCATTTTCTCTTCTATTTCTCTTCTATCCTCTTCTATTTCTTTCTTCAATGACTTGAAGTTTTAATTATACAAGTCTTTCAATGGCTTACCTACAGGTACCTCAAGATATTTTGTGTCATTTGAGTCTATTGTGAAAATTGTTGATTCTATGATTTCATTTTTAGATGGTTTGTCATTTGTATAAAAGAGCTCTACTAATTTTTGTGAATTAATTTTGGATCCAACTACTTTGCTGAAAGTGTTTATCAGCTATAGATGTTTCCTGGTAGAATTTAATGGGGCAATTATGAGTACACATTTCCTACATGTTTTACAAGGTATCTGAAGCAGACATTCAAAACAGGGCCCTCCAGTGCCTACTTCTAGCTGAATTGAAGCTCCAAGCCTCACAATGGTTACATTTTATTCTGTGCTCTCATGAGTTTTGATGATCTCTGAGACATCTTCAGTTTTACTTCATAATGAAAGTTCCTTAAGAGATGTGCATTTTCATTGAGCTTAAGCTTTCTACTTCTATTCATGGACATATGGATGGAGATTGATTTCCTTTACAAATAACTAGTCTGCAGCTGGCTCTGGGATGCCCAGGCTCAGGACATGTTAGAAATGGGATGGGAATGAGAGAAGACAATGGTAATAGTGGAGAAAGCTGTGTATGTGTGCATGAGAGCTGGGTCAAGGTTTAACAGACACACAGATATGAGGGATACGGATTTCTGTATAATATGCACAGCTAAATTTTATATACTTGTTATGTTGGCTTCTGTATTTGCTCCATGAGTTTGATCATCCACAGTCACTGAGAAAACAATTTGTATGATGATAGCAACAACTACAACGAATGCTGACTCTAATATTGCTTTTGTGTCAACAGCGTGAACTGATACCACCGGCCTATGGTACAGAAATGTTCTTAGGTCTCATGTGAGAGACCTAAGACCTAAGTTGATGCGTTTTGTGCAGTCTAAGTATTAGTGTACAACAGAAAGCAGGTTTTCAGCAAGCCTTTGTCAGCCTAAGCTTATTGTTGCATGAATAGATTTGTTCTAGTTCTTTAATGTAGCCCCTCTGTGTTGGTTTTATGACCTCCCTGTCACACCTAATATTCACAAGATACTTTTTGGCATGAGTCTCTTTTTATTCCCAGTATTTAAACTGTGTCTCTTTATAGAATGGGTCTGTGCTGGGGTTCAAGGACTATTGTTGTAATAGCTTCCTTCCTCTAGGAAAGCCATGGCATCATGGGTGTAAGCTAAAGGGACTAAGTGTCTGGGGAAGGTCACTAGTGAGCACCATTCCTCTGGCAGATGTTTTGATAGTTCATGTGTTGATATGTTCAGAGATATTGTTCAAACATTTCCTTCAATATTTAGGAAGGATATATCACACAGGCCTGTTAGTATTATATGTACCTACATGAGCAGTTATGGTTGACTATGGTTTAACTGTCTTTATTTTCCCACTAGGCCTTGTCTGCACATCATCTGAGATTTTGGTTAGTATGAATCTAGGAACTACCATTCAAGGCCTGACTTCTCTAGGAATCATTTCTTTCTTATAGACTACTAAAGGGTTCATATAATTATGACAAGATAGCACAGTGTGCATGTGTGTATGAGTGAGTGAGTGTGTGTGTGTGTGTGTGTGTGTGTGTGCGTGCATGTGTATGTGTGTGTGTGGTGTAAGAGAAAAGTGAGTTTTGGGAGGCAGTCAGTCTTGCAAGCATGGCCAAGATAAGAGTAAAATAAGACGTCCATTCTCAGATCTGTTCAGGAGCACAGTCAGCAGCAGGAAGTTAGGACCTCCTTTAACTTTATACCATGAGTGCTGGTTCTATTTTCAGTGTTTAAATCCCAGTCCAATATTTCCTATGTGAGGCCTTGGGCTAGTTATTTAACCTCACGCGACCTCATATTTCTATCCTATGAAGTGGGTAGCTAAATGCTTTTTGTAAGGTCCAGCAAAAAGAAAACTGTGTATCGTCTCAAGAATAACAGAGGAGATGTTTGCAGTATAGTTTTTTTTTTAATGCTCCTGGCATCCATCCCTGAAAAATAAAAACAACAACAACAAAACAGGAGTGATGCTCCAATGACAGTGATCAAGAACTATAGTTAGTTCCTCCTTAGAGACTATTGGTGATTTGAGTCACAAGAGACCCTCAGACATGAGCAGACCTGTCACATTTGTGAAGAATCTATGGGATATGAAGCAAGCCTGAGGCATGGGACCAATATCCATGATTCAATGCTTTGCTGCTCTTCCAAAACATGTCCTCTCCTCTTCAGTAAGAATGGGCAAATAGGTAGTAAAATCACAGGAAATTGAGTGTGTCTGTGGTGATGTCAGTTTTACCCATAAGTCAGCATTTCTAAAGTTCTGATGGTTATTGTTTCAAAGTTCACTGACAGCTATCATATAGGAAGGGCTATTTTTGAAAAAAAGCACTCATAGCAGGTTAATGATACCCTCTTTTCATGACGTTACTATTTCCTGTAACTTCTATAACCTCACTCTTTCCAAATCCCTTCTTCTTTTTGGAGGCCATCTTGTGTCATTCCTCCACTCTGAAGCTCCTATACCTACCCCATATCCCATTATTCTGTTGTTATTTCATCTCTGGAAAAGACTCATCTCAAGTGCTCTGTGTCTGGGATTAGAAGATAGTTGATAACCACAATCGTGCTTGTGAATCAGGCAGTGTGTCAATGTGCCAGGTTCTTATTTCCTCTTCTCTGATGTCATCAAAGATTTTTATGTGCATCTCTTAAAGCTAAGGGACTCCTGGGGCAGCATAAGGCATCAGAGCCAGGGCAAATCTTTAAGCACTATCCATCAGCACAACTGTTTCTTATTGGCACAGTCTAAGCTCCATCTCAACTATTTGTAAACAACTCCTTATACCAGTTATGTAGCTATATGCTCTTGCTTCCCAGATACCTATGGCAAGACCAAGTCACTGCAAATCCGCTACAAGTACTTGAAGCAGGAGACTGATGTTGGCCAGTGTTATAGTTCCATGGTGCCCAGAACAACATCTGCTGCACAAGAAATGCTCTTGAAAAGATTCACAAATCAAACTCCAAATCCCCATATACTACCTGGCTTGGGTTCATCTATATCAGAGCCTTCCAAATACCAAAAGAACTGTTGTATTGGGAAGAGTTACATTTTCTGACTAGACTGGAGTGCAAGCCAGTGTTAGCCACTGCAGGAGTCCAGCTGTGTGCTTGGGTCAGAAAGGCTTTTGCCATGCCTTTCATATCCCATAACATCACTCCCCAACCACAAGTGGTGCAGTCTGATGAAATCCAGGTGATTGAAAAAATCTAATTAATATGGTCTTAATTATTACAGCAATAATACCTACCTCTCAGCATGAGAAGGTAAGATATTAAGTTAGTAATACTAAATTTCCCAAGGGTGATAAGACCCTTTAAGATGAGTTAATTTGAAATTTACTGATATGAGAGAGCAGAAATAGGCATATTTGAGAGATTCCAAAGGGGCAAGCAAACATCTCTATGTCAGTTAATTGTGCAGTCAATCAGTTGGCAATCTAAGAAATGATGTTAGGCACTAGTTATAGAAAAATAGAAGATATTTGTTTTTCATTTCACATATAAGGAAAAATAAGAGGCAAAAAGATAGATCCTGTTGGCCTCTCCCAAGTTACATTAAAAATACCACTTTGGAATAGTAGTATCTCCTTACCATTCATGCTCTACTACTTGTTTCAAACTTGATTACCATGGCTGACTTATGAATGTGCTCAGCTTCTCAAATGTGTAGTACTCTAAAAAAGCAGTGCTTTTCTTATGTCTCTTTGTATCAGCTCAATACAGTATTGGCATTCAGTTCATACACAGTGAAATTTTCTTTTTACAAAGGGAGAGTGGTTACCAAATTCATCACTGTGAGTGTTGGTGCTTTAGAAAGGCTTCTTGATATAAGAACAACTTGAGGAAGCAAAGTTGGGAAAACTAAAGGCAAGAATAATTAGATAGGATTAGCTTGTATGGAGCACCCAAAAAGAATGGGAGTATTCACTGTTCATTACTCAGGAGATGAGGAAATACTGATATTATGGCTTCCCTGGTGGAGACAGTTTCAACTGTTCTAAGAATATTGTTCTGAACATGATATTAAGATGCATAATGGCTTCTCTCCAGGTGGACCTATGTCAGCCACTTAGCTGGGTCCTCACAATTATCCTACTGCCAGCTCAGCTATGTTCAATATTTCCAGAAAAATATCAGATATGAAGGCAAGACTCTATATGCAGCCTTCCTCGGAAATATACGTTGCTTAGAATTGGCTCAGTCATGTACATCTGGAATCAAGGCCTAAATTATCATCTGTACTATACCAGACTCTTTTGTTATTATCTGTATTCTGTATTCTGCAAAAAGGATACAACTCATCCTTAATTTATTTGACTTATGTGTCATTTTTCCTCTAGTTTCAGATCTTAAGTATTGTAATTCAAGGCCTAAAACTAATTTTAAATATTATTAAATCCTCCTTTCACATCTATGGGTCTTGAAGAACCCCAAATGCCTAATCATGAATTCTGCTTTCATTACCTATGACCATCTCTCAGTAGAAATGCTGTAAACTGTTGGTTCCTGATTCCTTTGTCAGCCAGACCTCCTTCTCTCTACCTGATCTTCACCTTATAGCCAACCCATGGCATTATTAGGCCAACCAATTGCATCTACCTATAGAAACAAGAAGTTAACTCTTCTTTTCCTGATGTGATTCTATATCCTTCTTACTCACTCCATTTTTGAATAAAGGCCCTCTGTAGCCCTATATAAGTAGTTTTATCTTCCTTCCCCAAGCTAGGAGCCATTTTCCTAATAAATTACTACCAATACCATTTATCTAGGTTATATCTTGCATGCCTCGGGCTGTTTCCTATTACTGAGTCTAAGGGATCACTCCTTGACTAGTAGTGTGAATAAACAGAGTTCAGAGCCAAGGTCCCTTCTTTCCTAATGTTTTGATGCATCAAATGATCAGAGGGAAGGGTGGTAGATCTTCTCTATTGGTCCTCCTGGTCCTCCCCAGTTAGCAGGGATCTTGTGTCAATGATTACTTTTGACTGACCATTGGCAGAATTTCAGGTCACTGGGATGGATGTGATGTCTGTAGGGAGACAAGAATTCTGCCCTACCCTGTATACAGCTGTCATTCATTCAGCCATGACTTCCATCCAGCAGTTATAAAAACGTAATTTTGAAGATACAAAAATATGTATAGCATACTGGCCTTGAGGGGCTGACATTCTGGTGGGGAGATGGACAGTCAACAGAAGTAATATTGATGTAGGCAGGTTAAGTGCTCAAAAAAATGAAATGGATGTAATATTATGGACGTTCAAAGGAAAGCTATGAAAAGCTTTGAATATTTCCAAGAATATAAGATTTAGATGTCCAAGAAGATATTTTGAAGGTCAGATTAGAAAGGAACCTTAATGTGGGAAGAATATTCTAGGCCCTTGAAACACTGTGAATTGATATTTGGACTACTTTTTATTGTCTTTGCTGCTAAAGTCTTTTTTTTTCTTTCTCACTTTTGAAATTATTACTTTTATTAGCATAAAGGGGTTACAGAATATAATGGGTTTCATCATGACATTTTCATATGTGCACCTAACAAGCTTTGTTCATATTCAACTCCCTTGCTCTGCGGTCTCTTGCCTAGATCACTGCAGTAGTCTTTTTGGGCCTTGTTTCTTACCTTTCCTATACATAATTTGTTTCATTTCAGTGCCCAGAGTCCAGAGCAGTCCTTCTAAAATACGTTATAATAGGTTGCTCCCTATAAGGGTTTTCCATTTCACTCACAGTAATGCCAAACTTTCAATACCTCAAGATCTTAATTGATGTTACCTTTAATCCTTTATAGTTGTCTCTGCTGTACTCATTACTAACTTCACGTTTGTCCAGTTAGTGCTGACTTTCCTTGAGTTCCACTCCCTGCTATGATTCTTTGCAAGATCTTTTTTTGAGAAGTCTAAGTGGCTCCTTTCTGCAATTCTTTATGGTCTGTGATCAAATGTTCCCTTCTCAGTGTGGACATTATTCAATTGTAAACCCTTGGATTTTCCATAAATTCTCTCACTCTGCCTTCTTCTTCTTCTTTTTTTTAAAAAAACTTTATTCTTATATATTCTATAAGTCATTACAGTGTTACTTTTTTGTCTGCTTTTCTGCCTTCAGGGGATTGTAAGCTCAGAGTTGAAAATCTTTTAGATTTTCTTCACAAGCATAGCCCAAGGCACTCAGAGCAGAGTATGGCACAAGTAGACACTCAGTAGGTAGTTATTTTTGGAGAAGGATAACACATTATCATGAACTGTGATGTCAGAAGCAACTGGTTCATCTGAACACTCTCAGCAAAAGCACCTGAAGATGAGCCTATGTCTAGACAAGGACCAGATCATGGAGAGCATTGTATGACTTGAAGAAAACTTTCTACTTTCATCCTGAGAAATTATAGAGTCCCAGAGGGCTTTTGAACAAGCAGATGGAAGAGCAAGCTCAGATATTGATCCTATTAATCAAATTGGAGAATTCAGAGGGTCAGCGTTTTAATGAAACTCCGATATTTCAACTGTGAGGTTTGTGAGATACAATGTGACAGAGTCAGAAATCCACATGCGAAGTTTGACAGACATGTTGAGAGATTGTAGTACTCAGGCAGTGGACTTGGAGGCAAACACAACCCAAGTGTGTGTTTTCATGAGAGGGAGAAAACTGGCAAGGATACATGACAAGAAGAATGACAGTGGCCATTAGAGTCCCAGGAGAGAACAGAATTATATCCTTGAGAGTATTTTCTCTCTGTCTTATTCTTTGGCTTGGATTCCATTTGTTATTGGGTATGTACAAATTGGCCTAACATCCCAATACAGGCCTTCTTCCACCATGAAGGGCCAGACCATGTCTCTCCTATTTACCTCCAAAGATTTATGTCCCTATGTTCAAGATATTAAATAAGAAAATACACAGAGAAAGGATAAATACTTCTCCCTTGCCCTTTATACAAGGTGACCTGCATTTTCTTTTTTGCCATTGGCCTCTGCAAATTCTTCATAGTGCCGTGTGAAAGTGAAGTTCAAGAAAAGGCAGAAGGCTGACCTAGAGAAGATCCAAGAGCTCACCATTTCTTAATGAAGCAGAGTAGGACAAGCTTGCCCACATGAGACCACCAGCCCAGAAGCAGAGATGGAACAGCCAGAGTAGATATAGGGAAGGATGAGTGTAAAAGGATATAATGACTGTACAGAGAGAAGTAAAGGATCTATAAGTGCTGTTAGAAGGAACATCTACAAGACTGTCCATTAGACAGAGAAATGATTTAAATAAGAAGAAAAATGCTGAGCTTTTGAGTGAGAAACCTGTTTAGAAGGAGTCAGGTGCAGAAAAAAGAGGCTCGTGGATGAGGTGACCAGAAAAAAAGAATTTAAGAATTCGCGATTGCCAGAGTAGAGTTCTAGGCAAGCCGTTTTAGTTCTCATTAGTAAAGTTTATAATTTGCCTTTTTCTTCCCCACATTTATAAACAAAATATTGCTCTTGGATTCGAGATTTAGACTTCTGAATCAGAGAGCAACTCATTTTTTTTGTGTAAGTAACATATGTTTTGTGTCTTTAAACACAATTACTTTTGTATAATAAAAGTGTTGATTTGATGATGCGACATTTTCTGCAAGTGTGTTTAAGAGAGTTTATGTTTTCATAAGTTGCAATGAAACTCAATTATGTATGTGTAATAAGGCTTCTGATTGTTACACTTAGACTTTCTGTATAATGAAGCCAGCAATTAGAATTTGCTTGCTCTATGGCTTATGAAAACACACTTGTTTTGGAGACAAAAGACTCTTAATGAGCCCCCTTTTTTGTTAATTTTTGTTGTTGTTGTTAAAAACCAGTCTATAACTCAAACATATAATTAGATTTCATAAAGGTTTGGATTGTTGTTGTTGTTGATGTTATTTCCTTTCCAATAAACACAAAACAATGTAAAAAAGCAATAGCATCAAGGCATGCCTCATTTCAAAGCTGTGATCATGCTAAGACCTGCAGTCTTACCTTGGAAGCATCTCCAGTGCTGATAGAGTTGATTCTGTACTTAGGAGGTAGATGCCCAGACACAGCAGCCATGTGATTTGAGGCATGCTCCTTACAAACCTTCCTTAAGAGTTGGTTTGGACACTACATTCTGCTTCATTCCAGTCACAGCATTCATTTTGGCATAAGAACAGAATCCCACCTAATGGAGAGATGCCTTAGTCATTCAAGTGCCTGCCACTCAAGTACAAGGATCTGAGTTTGGAACTCTCAGACCTAGATAAAAAGCCAGGCATGGCTGTGGGGCAGATATAGGCAGGACTCTGAAGCTAATTGGCCAGTTAACCCAGTCAAATTGATGAAATTTCAGTGAGGGACCCTATGTAAAAAAAAAAAAAAATCAATGGTGGAGAGTGATCAAAGATGTCAAGCACTCGTGTGCTCACACCTGTAACCACACACTCCAGTTTATACACTCACACTAAAGAATATGCACACCATACAACTCCCATCCCATACACAAACACAACAAAATCCACCCCTCTCTTGGTTACTGATTCCCACAGAGGTCTTCTGGTACCCAAATGGACTGGCTGCTCTCTGGGCTACCTGGCAAGTGATTGAGAATGAGCTTGAAAAGTCCCCTTGCCTCCTTTTTGTTCATCTGTGACAGATAGTCCGTACCTCCTCTTCACTGTGTCTATTTGTTTCCTTGCTGATCATTTGTGTTGTAGCCACAGTAGCCAATTTCAATCACAATTTTTTCAGGCGTGGACAAAGTATCTAAAGACCAAAACATCTTATATTGTATGTGATTTTGAAGGAACTTCATCTACTTTAATAGATGTTTCCTTTCAGCCTGGTAAAAAGACAGACTCTTAGACTGATTCTGATTTTTTACTCACCAGCTACTAAATGAAAATTCATTTTTATAATTTATAATATAGTAAATTAGAAAGAGGGAGAAAGTTTTCTGGAAAATACCATTCAGTGTTCAGGAATGATAGCATAAGAGTCCAGGGATTTCATGTGGATGGGGATTTAGCATAGACACTTGCCCACACATAGGTTGGAGTGATATTGTCCACAATATGACAGTGGGTTTTCAGCTTGCAAATGTATGCACTTGTGCTGACAGAGCTTGAGCTGCACAGTAGGCAGATGTTGCTGTCATTGAGTCACTATTGTCCTCTGTCAGCAGGAACCCACAGATTCCCATACTGGATAGTGAAACCCTCAGCAATATTGCCAGAGCCTGCAGTTACTTCCAATTCCCCATGGTTATTGGCAAAGCTGGGAGAAACACGGATTCTCCCTGCCTTATGCTTTTGAGTCTTCAGCAAGCATTTTTGAGAAGCAGCTGGTCAGGGACTCTGGGTAACAAGGTTTCCAGACTCCAAGTCCCAATGATGGAGAGCAAGGTGGAAATAGGTCTGAACACAAGCCAATAGTATCTTGTCCACTGAGAGTGTATGACAAGTGGTGTAAAGATGACATCCTTATCTGAGAAGCATGAGCCTCCCAGGAGCAGTGGATGGAAGTTAGATGGCATCTAGAATGGCATAGGTTGGGGGTGGGCCATTAAGGTGGTGGTCAGGAAGCTTGGAGTTGGAGGCTGTCTTCTGTGTCTAACTGGCTGGGCAATATTAGGCGAGCCCTCCACATTTATGGGATTTATTTACTTTTTATTTAAATTAGGAAAAGGATAGCTCAGTGGTGTCTTATGTTTCATCAGTGGATAGAATTTCTTTGAACTGTGACAAATAAAAAATGAAAGGATTTTTTTCTTTTGGTTTATTGTACATATATAGCTATCCCCTTCTCTCATAATAGGAAGTTCTATAAAATGATAAATAATTATTAAAAGTCTTATTTAGTGTACATGTTTTTATGTTTGTGTGAAAAGCTATGCTTTTCTATGTTTATGTACATGGAAATATATGCTAATATACAAATGCACAAAAGTACCTGTCAAATGATATTAAACTTTGAGTTTGTGATGCATAGGTATGAATTATTGATATCACCTAGGAAAAATGCATTTTGAGCTTCCCATTGGAAGTGGGATTTAGACTTTCACATAGATGTGTGGATTCCTCCCGGAATTCTAAGACTGATTTTCTTCTCTGCGGGGTGTATTATGTGGTCTGTGTCCCATGGAGGTAATCTCAGGCAAAGACTCCTTGAAACCTCAACTACAGCTGTGGATTTCATGTTCAATCAACTCTCTGAGTAGCAGAGGAGGGGAAACACAGTAAAGGCATCCTGTCGGGAATTATCGATATAAACGAATGACAGGTCAGGTCTGATCGCTGGAATTAACAATCCCCATACCCAAGTAGTATTCTGTTCAGCTTCCTCTCAGAGGCAGACTTTTAAATTTTAAACAAAGGATCCAATTAAATTTGATCCAATTTAAATCCATTCAGCTCAGAAACCTTTATTAAATATCTAGGATGGATGGTGCCCTGGGCTAGATGGTGCAGCAGCTATGTCTTTGTGGCTGGCAGGCAGGGGCGTCGCTGGCACTATGGATTTCAGTAGCAATGCACTTCTGCTCTACAGAACTTTTAGTTTGGGTTTTTTGTTATTTAATTGCATAGACTACATATTGCTTTGGGAAAAGCATTACCACTCCCATGTTTCATATGAAGGTAACTTATGTAGAGAATTTCCTGTGTGAAAGGAACTGTGCTAAACACCATCTCATTAAACTCTACCATGATCTTGGGATTCAGCAATCACCTGAAGCTTCCTTGTTTCTCTACCTCTAGGAGATGAAGAAATTTAACCTTTGGCCTAACCAAAGAAGCCACAGTGTTGTCAGCAGGGACTACTTAACCTCAATCCCTGTGGTCAGAACACTGAGATACACGGAGGCTGGCTTTGCCATTCTTGTGCCACATGACCAGCTTCAGCTTTCCTTGATCCTCTGTGATGAATAAGACACCAAGTGAAGATGTTCTTCTCCAAGGCAGACAGGCTTGGAGACATGCATTCACTATCTTTGATTTTCCTTGTCACATTCTGACTTCTCTAATCTTACAGTTTGTCTCACAATAATTCTTTGTTGGCATTTTCACCAAGAGGTTGAAATTCTTTACAAAACACTTGCCTCTTCTTTCCTATTTGCCCTGAAGAGACCCAACTCCAAATCCACCCTCTTCCAGGTAGTCTGTACTCTTACCTCCAGCATCAAGGGTGGCTAACTAAATCTAGAATTGATAAGCACTTTCTTCTGTGCTGGGGAAATGAATTTAAAGAAGGATTGCATGGCCTCTTTCTAATTAAATCAGAGTTTGTATGTCTCACATTCAATATAATATAATTTGTGCCAACAGAAGGGTTGCTTTTGAGTGTTCAGTACTGCAATCAGAATACTCTGTAGTATGGAGTTCAGGCATTTGTCTTGGAAAAAGGAAGCTGGGTACACATCTTGGCTCTGGTGCTTAACAGCTGTCTTATTGTGTGTAAATTCTTTCATTTCTGTCTTCTGTCCCCTCATCTGTAAAATTGGATTAATAGTAGTTCCTAATTGTGGGCTATTGTGAGAATTAACTAAGATTATGGGTTTGATGTGAAAGGCAATGTAGGACTCATTTATAATGTAATTTTATCTGTTATTGGAACTTTATTTAAATGGTTGAGATGATGACCTATGAGTGAAAGGTTCTGCAAAGTGTCTTGTGAAAGCACTTCATGTGGTAAACGCTGAGGAAAGGGTAGAGCTCAGCATGTAGAGACTTGAAGTTGGTTATTCTATGGATAGCAGACAGTCTGTGGTGTTGAGTGAAGGTACAGATGTGCTTGGATTCTATAGGGGAACAATATGTAGCCCAGTGGACAATGAAAAGATAATTTCGAAAAATAGTAGGGAGTGTGCAGGGCCTTACATGTCAGGATAGTATGGATATTTTCAGTGGTACATTTGATGGAGTGGCTGAACATACCAGTCTGGCATTGCTGTGGACAGAATAGTGACAGCAGGCATAGCTCAAGATGAAGTCAGCAGCAGTAAAAGCACAAAGGGGCTCCATCCCCCAGGCCAGCAGTGGTTAAACTATCAAGGCAAATTCACTTTTTTCAAAGTCAGTCTCGGGGAGAGAAAGCCACGTGAATCCAAATATCCGGGCAGCAATCCCCAGAGGCGCCAAAGGTAATGAAACATAGGTATCTGCTGCTCCTATCTGTTATTGCTGATATTCAGATAATGATGCCAATACCCAGCTTGGGAGGAGGAGGAGATACTCCCTGTCCAGCAGCCTGTTTAGCTCATCTCCTGGAGGGGAAGAGACAGTCAAGGATGAAGGTGACCCCAGAAAAACAAACCCTCTTCATTCTGGCCAAGTAAGTTACTCTCTGTTTCGAAAACTATAAGGAGAATGCTGCTGGCCATGGTGCTTAAACTAGCATCAGTTATATATTATATCTGAATAGTGTTTATAATTTCAAATTTCATAATTTGCATGATGTATCTCATTTAATGTTCAATTGGGGAAAAAAAAGAGATGCTCAGCTTCATGAAGGGACTCTGTCCCGATTTCATTTTCTATGGATCAACCTTTGATGGGAGATTAGGGAAAGGTTGGAAAATTGGCAGAGTGAATGTTGTCTACACTATATATGCAGAGAAGTGTGATCAGCAGTGGTGATGACACCTCCACATCTATGGAAAATAATGACACTGGAGAGTGATGAGGTTTCTCCAAGTGCATACAAAACAAGGCTTGTAATCCACCTCTGGCTGATTGAAGTTAGTGTTGGGGTGAAAGCCCTTTGCTTTCTTGCATCCAAATGTTGTCCAAAGTGTATCTTTGTTAAAGCATCAACACTCACAAGCTATAGGTATATAAAACCATCATCAGCTTCTGGCACTTTCATATCTGTTCATTTGTCAGATTGTTGTATATACATCTTTGGAAGCACTGAACTGGGCTAGCACAGTTCCCTTAGGAAGGGATGGGGGTATAGAATCAACAGCAGTAGCTCATCCAGCTGATTTTCTGGTTGCTTCCCTGTCTCCTGTGATGTATTGTCTCTGCTCAGGAGATCACAGGATGGGACATTGTGCTTAACCATGTTAGGCCCTAATTCCTTACCCCAAAGAGAATGACACCTACTACACTCACTTACTACATGTCTTTGAGGGTAAAAAACCTGGGTGTGGTTTATATTTTATAAAGTATCATACAAATGCAAGGTATGATCATGGTCATTAAATCATATTAGAAACAGGTAAACCCTCAGTTCCAAGAAGAACACAAAAGGGAAGGAAAGAGAGCATGAATCAAGTTCATATTTATTGATTTCTCAATTGCCATTCATCTGAAATATGTTGTCCCATTTAATTTCCACAAGCATTCTCTGTGAGGCTGGTATCATCAAGTTTGCAGTCTTATGGAAAATGCAGCCAATAATTTTTCAGATATAATTTTGAATTCAAGTATATGTAAATATATTTTGATACATCAAAATCCAAGGCTTCATCCATGTATATCTTGAATTCTGTGAAGAATGAGACAGAATGATAACATGTAGTTCCCTGTGACATGATCCTCTTCAGATAAGCAAGCCTGGCTATAAATTTGGAGATATATGGAAAACTATGAAGAAGCCACAGATGAACAGTCAGAAAGCCTGTCAGTGGCATAGATACAAGGTAGAATGTAACTTTAGGCGAGAGCATCAAGATGATCACATTCAGGTCAGGTTGGATCTGTGTGGAGTTAGTAAATACTCCCCAGGAATGAAATATCAAATTAAGAATGTGAAGGGGTTAATTTTTAGAGGGAACCAGCATGAGATTTTATTAGGGGTATAAATGTAAATCCTGATATGATGTCAAACTATCCAAGTTCTTTGCAAATATGCTGAGCAACTTAACAATCTCTTGAAGTTATTATTATACTATGAACACACATGCCTGACTCAAATGATCTATATTCACTGATACACTGTATGGTATGGGTGGCAAAAACAGCTGTCATTTATCTAAAGGAATTTTAGTTTAGCTTCTGTAAGTTGGAGGGGTTGCATGGAGTTTGGGATCCTATGTAAAGCAAATGTAAACATTTTCTATATATTTTGTGTGTGACTCGTAAGGTTAGAAAGTTTGGGGTAAGTGACACTTATCAAAAACACCTTCATCTCTTCCCAAATGAAAATATTGGTAAAAGTGAAAATTTCAAGGCAATAGTATATTTCCCCACTTAATGACTAATGCTGCAATTAAAATCCCATTACATATTGAACCAAATAACATGGAATATGTTCTTTCACATGTTGGTTGTTATTTCTACCTGAAGCCAAAGCTCACATTATGAATGAATAGAACACAGTGAAGAGCAGCTTGGAGATAGGGCATATCTACTGCCCTGTGGTTTTGCTCCACATGAGGAAGAGAAAGCTGAGGATCATTATCCAAAGAGACACTGAGAACACTTGTTCTTTCTGTGGCACAGAAGGAGGCATCAGCAGAAAGGGCATCTCTTCTGGCTCCTCTGTTCTTTTGCAAATTTGTAGTCTTGCTACAGGGAAGTGGAGAGAAAGGAACTCGAAGCCTATAGGAGGAGGAGGAAACCATCAGTACAAACAAGAAATAAATAGTTGGCATGAGCTGCTCGTGTCAATCATAGCTGAGCTTTCAGGGTGAGAAGTTGGTAAAAGGATGTAGATATAAAATAATAGTTGCAGTGTATTCAATGGTTCAGAAAAGTTCTGAAATGGCATGCACAGCTCACCCAAGGCAAAATCCCTAGTGGAGAAAGGCCAGGGCTTGCACTGTACCTGCCAGGGGTTCTAAAGACATGCTGGCTATGTGATTCTTATAGGAGTACTCAGCAATGGTCACCACAGAGAGGAGTGTTTTGATTCATGACATGTTATATCAAAGCAGAATGGTCTAAACATAGAATAATATTACTGAAGTTCTTACATCCCTATGTTTGGAGCAGTGATAATATGGACCAGGTTTCCTGGTGGTGTTCCAATGACTGTTTCCCACACTTATATGTAAGTTCGGGTTACCTGAAAAATTTCCATTTCCAGTTGGACTTAGCCTCCCTAGCTTGACATTATCCTTCTGTAGTAGATGGAAGAAAAGTGAGGTCTTACATTTTAATAAGAGTCTCAAGTGACTCTTTTTCATGTGACAACAGCTGTAATAATGTTTTATGAATATTGTTTAGTAATTACATTCAGTGTTTTACAAACCTATTCCCTATCTGAACTCTAAACCAATGAATATCTGCTCTTCTACTGTGAGCAAATGAAGTGCTGGGGCTCTGCTCATACTCAATATTTCTCCCCCAGGTACTGTCCATTTGTTACTGGACTTGAGGGCACCTCTCCAACTCCTTTCCAGGACACTGTTCATCTCCCCTTCTTTAAGAGAAAATTCATCACTACACATACTAGTGCTTCCACTGTTTACTCTTGTGAGAGAGAATGCTCAGATTTTTCCTTTCTCTCTCTCCCCCGACACACCTCTCTCTCCCTCTCTCTCTCTCTCTCTCTCTCTCTCTCTCTCTCTCAAACAGGTTTTTTCTGTTGTAACTCTGGCTGTCCTGGAACTCACTGGGTAGGTCAGGCTGGCCTTGAACTCACAGAGATCTACCTGCCTGTGCCTCCTGAGTACTGGGATTGAATGTGTGTGCCACCACTGTCAGGCTCAGAGTTTTATAAAAAGCACTAATTGCTTACTCAGGAAGCACCCAGGTAGAAAGCAATGAACAACGTAGTATTTTATTACTGTTATTAATAAATTAATTTCATGATTTTTAAGTGCTTTTGTGAAAGTATTTGTTTTGTTTTCTTTGTAATTAAATAAAAAAAAATCTGCTACTTTCCATATGCCACCTTTTCTAAACCCAGAAATCACTTTACTCTGCATGTATTTGTCTGATAGGGCCTATTAACTTTATCTTTTTGCTAGATTCTTTATCAGAAGCTGGTTTCCAGACAGATGCCTTAGCAGAGAACCCAATATTCACATGACAGTTCATAACCATCTGTAACTCCAGTTTCAGGGAATCTGATGCCTTTTTCTGGCTTGTACACTCATACACACATGGTTCACATACATACTTGCAAGCAAAAGCACTCATACACATAAAATAAAAGTGAGTAGTCCCCCTCTCCCAAAAAAGAAAAGAATGGGAGACAGCTATTTCATGATTCAATCATGTAGATTCTAGAATTCATGATTAAATTCTATACTGTAGAATTGTACACCTTCCCTGGGATCACAGAAGTGGCTTAATAGGACTCTAACACTCAGATAGGAAAATAGCATTGATTAACACCTCCTACTGCTGGAGGGACTTTGTGCATTCCCAGTAGACAAGTGCCGTGGCCTGCTTGGGTGCTCCTCAGCTACACTCTATAGAAATCAGAAATGGAAAGACAAAGCTTTTGGACCATTGTTATTGCCTGCCAAAAGCCAATGAAAGACAAATGAGACAGAAAGATAAAGGGAGAAAGGGAGAGAGGGATAGGTGGGGAATGATCCAGCATTAGGCTCCAAACCCTTAGGCCCTAGCCACTGGCAGCAGCAGTAGTGACAAAAGCCAGATATTTGAACACTGAAGGGGAATGAGAAGCCAGCTGCACACCATGGGGAGCCTCACAGCCAGAGAGCCAGGTGGCTACACCAGGGGAAAGAGCAGTTGACAGAAGTGGATGACAGCCATGCACAGTGTGAGAAACAGCCCTTCCCTGTCCTATCAGTGGTACATGGAGAGAGAATAGAGCCAAGATCACCACTTTGGAAGGGGACATGCTGATTCTATCATCTTAAGGACAATGGCCACTTAGAAACTAGTGAGCATCACCCCAGGGAGAGTCAAGGTACAGTTGTGATTGGCTCAACTCATTGCAGGTGGCACTGGGGAAATCATGATGATAATGAGAGAGAGATGATTTGACCTGAGAAATGAAATAGCTTTGGAAGGATAAACACAGCACATCTGAGTCAAAACACAATGTACATCTTTCCTGCTTTCCTTATAGGGAACTGGATAGATCATGACCAAGTCAATTGGAGGTGTTAACACAGGCATTTCTATGTGAAATGGCAGATACTTTAAGACCAGCATTTAGGTATTGCAAGGCAGAAATGTGAAGACAAGGACTTTCCAATTCTAGTGCTAAACCCTCTTCCCCCATACATTTCCCTTTGTCTGGATCTTTTTACTCTTTCTGTATTTCAATTCAATGTGTTGCTTATATCACAGAGTTATTCACTGAGGTAATTCCATGGATTTATCCTTAATATTGACTCCTTAAAGGTACTTGGGATATTTGATTCATACTCTTTCATAACCTTCTTACCCACATGCTCTCTGTTTATCCCCTTTCTCAGTTTCACAGTTAGTGCTTTGGCTCCGCCTGTCCCATGGAAAGCATGCAGTTCTGTTACCTGGGTGTCATGAATCAGCAGCATCCTTTCTAGAGCAGTGGATGGTACCAGTGCTAATCACATACTTCTCCCTCTCTTCTGACATAAAGTGTGGAGAACAAGGACCTAAACAGCCAGACAAAGAAACATTAAGGCAAGATGTCTGAGAAAGCAGATTACAGAGACTTCGTAATGTAGGGGAATGGGCTGGCATGGGGAGGACTGACAGGATTTGAAGTAGGAGGAGACAGCATGGAAGGATACTTCTTGGCATTCTAAGCTAAATACATTGACACTATGCCACTCATGCTCTGCTACAGTTTTGGTTCCATTTATATTCCATAGTCTATGGGCAAGTAAATATGTTGTATGAATCTGCGTTGAGTGCTCAACTTTTTATAGTGCTCACTTTTCTCTCTTACAAACGGAGCAGCAAAATTTAATCGGTCTTTATTGCATGTGTTCGATTAAGTAGTATGTCAAAATCCTCAACACTGAGTCAGATACTTTGTAAGCATTCCATAAATGTCAGTCAGTCATAGCAGAGGTCGTACTGGATTAGTAGTTTCTGTTTGAATTTGTAATGTTTGGACATTTAGGCTCCAAGAAGATATTGCCATGCCTGTTTTCTTTGTAGACTGTTACATTCTAGTTCTAGTAAGCTTTGCCTGTGTTGCTTCTTTGATGCCTTTTATACACTGTAGCGAGTCACCATGTCTCCTGCTACGCTATTCTGAAACAGATCATTTTATACACCTTCATGTTTTGTGGGAATAAATTCTATGTAGCAACACATCTAGTTACAGCGTTAATTAAGCATGGTTCATGCAGCATTTGAAGTGAGTGAGGAAGGAGAATTTGATTACACCAGAGCATCAGGGTCTTTCAACCAATAATAATTTACTGTCTCTACTAAGTACTTGTGGATGTTCACTGTAGAGGGGACACCATATTTTATAAACATGAAGCAGAATCCTTTCCTGTGGGATCACGTGTTCAGGGAGTCAAGTAACTGACACAACATGGAGAGAAGGTAAAGTTTCTCTTTCCTGATAAGGTCACAGTTTTTTTTCTCCTTCCCAAATGTGAGACAGGGCACATAGGAGGCTGTACTTGGTGAGGTCATAAGGAGGGGGGATTGCAGCAGGAACAAGGCCAGAAGACCAAGGTTGATAGGCTCATATTTGACATGTCAAAGAAGGGCTGTGCATGTATACTTGTGTTTATATCTGTCCATACTTGTGGGTAGGAGTACATGTATGTGAGCATGCATGTACATGTGCTTCTTGCTTGCACGAGTGTGCATATATAAGAAACATGTTTTGCATGCATAACTGTTTTGTGTTATGTTTTTATTCTCTGTCATTTAATCATCTGATCTTCCTTTAGTTCAGGGCTATTATCTATCATTTATTTAACATCTTAACATCTATCTATCTATTATCTATCTAATTTTATTTAATAGCTACATTTTAGTATAAATCCTATGTGTCAGAGAACTAGCAAACTGTATCTGTGTAACAATCCTCTGGGGTTGTATAATCTCAGATTAACTTAAGGAACCAGGATTTAGGAAGCTGAATAATTTGACTAAGTTCAGCTAGCTTATGAGTGGCTCTTCAATGGATGTATTTAAAGCTGGCACAGCTTTCTGCATTGAGTCTACATTTATACAACCTGCCTTAGGAGCCATTGTGCATTCTTCCCAGCATCTCTTTAAAAAGTTGCATTTATAAGTCCAGCCACATCCTCACTGAGTGGAGCATCCAGATACTGCCCAGACTACACTAAGGCCACATTTCCTCTTCTAGTATAGCTTCCAGGTTCAGTGTGAGTGACCATTTATGCACAATGAGCATCCATTCTCTGACCTAATAAAATACAAACTGAATTTAGACATGGGTTTCAGGGCCTTAGGGGTGAACAGGTATATGACACTTGATCACTTAGGTACTTTGGGTTATTTTGAGGCCATGGGCAAGACAAATGTTCCACAAGGAGTTTATGACCAAACGGAAAGTTATTCAACTCCTCCCAAACCACAGATAGAGAACAAGGCTGGAAGAATCATGTATCTTCTAGATGGTGACAAGAGTTTCATATACAGACTTCCAAATACTGTGTCTGGTTGGAATGGCAGATAAATTCACTCTCTCCATGTCTTTTTACAGAATGAGCTACTCAGAATAAAGAACTTCTCAGTCCAAGAGAAGATGTTATGAGGGAGGACTAATACAGAAGCTAAAGCTCTGCTATTAGCAAATTAGGATGAGGTAGTTTATTGGATAATGACCTGGGTGCTAAACCTACAGAGTAATAAGTACTACAGTTGAGTTGCTCAGTATGGTAGCCATTAGTCATGTGAGACCATATGAGACCACTCAAAATGTGGCTAGCCTGAGTGATGGGTAAATGTATATATAATAAGTACCCGGATTTGAAAAAGTTAGCATGTAAAAAATGAATATAAGATCTTAATAATAATTGCTTTGTATTGGTTGCATACTGAAAGGGTAAAACTCTGGATATATTGTATTGAAGCATATTAAAATTAATTTCACACATGTGTTACATGTGTTCTTTCTTTTAAAAATACAGTTATTAGAATATTTGAAACAAAATATATCACACTGCTGTAGCTTTAAAAATAATTATCTTTCCATCAGGTAATATTATCTCAGAACCACAGTTCAGTGAGATTTTGGGATTGTGAGGTAGTTGTTTCCAAGGTCAGTTGTGGTTGCTGTCAGCACACCATGCTCACATGCTAGCCTCCCTTGGACAGAATGTGATTACAATGGCTTCCAGAGACGGTGAAGCCAATGGGCACCATGTATATGTGCAATCCATATGTTCTTTTCCAACCAGGCTTTTGGCTTCTCATCTAAAGATCTTTCTATGGGATTCATATTTGGTTCCCAGCCTCCTTTTTTCTTTTTTTTTTTAAATTGAAAACAGATTATTTTTTCATACAATATATTTTCTTCCCCTACTCCTCTCAGGTCCTCCTCACTTCCCTACCCACTCAAATCCACACCCTTTCTCTTTATGTCTCAAGAGAATACACACATCTACAAAATAATTAAATAAAGTAAGATAAAATAAAAAAATAAATCAACATAGGACAAAACAAACGGAAGGAAAGGAGCCAAAGAAAAGCTACAAGAAACACATTAGACACAGAGATACACAAAGTCATTCTCTTATGCACAAACCCCACAAAAACAAAAAACCAGAAACCAAAATGTAATATATACACAAAATACATGTAAGGAAGAAAAAAAAAAGCCCCAACAAATCATTGTCAGACAAAGAATGTTGAGTTTGTTTCCGTGTTGACCACCTGCTGCTCAGTATGGGGCCTGCCCTTATTAGTGGCTTGTATACGCAGTGAGGTTTATTGTAGAAAACTATTTTTTTATTTGTGAGTGATTACCAATGGGCAATAGCTTCTGGGTTAGGGATGGTGTCTTGAGTCCACTTCTTCTCTCATCGCTGTGACTCCATCTGGCCCAGACCTGAGCAGGCCCTGAACTTGCTGCCACAGTCTCTGCGCATGAGTCCTATTGTACATAGACATCTTTGTTTCCTTGGAGTCTTCTATCTGCATTAGCTTTTACAATCTTCTTACCTCCTCTTCTACAGGGTTCCTTGAGCTCTTTGTGTAGGGATCTGATGGAGACATCGCATTTAGGACTGCATATTCCAAATTCTCTCACTCTCAGCATATTTTCCAGCTGTGGGCCTTTGTATTTGTTCCCGTTCACTGCAGGAGGAAGTTTCTCTGCTGATAGATGAATGAGACATTGATCTATGAGTATAGTAGAAAGTTACTAGGAGTCATTTGATTTCTACTTTCCTATAGCACAACAAAAAGTAGTATTTTGTTTTCCCCTAGGTTCTGACCTATTTAATTTTAGGTTTTTGGCCCTGAGCAGTGTCAGGTATGGGTTCCATCTCATTGAAGTGTGCCTTAAGTCCAATCAGATATTAATTGGTTACTTCCATAAGCTTTGTGCCATTATTTCACTGGCACATCTTACAGGAAGGTCACTATTGTAGATTGAAGTTTTTGTAGCTGCTATCTTTTGTTTCCAAGCTAGTTCTTTCTGCTGAGAGTCTTCCATGTTTGTACTATGATCTGATTCTTTCTTGTTGTTGTTCTTACTTGTTTCTAGACATTCAACACTATCAAGGATCATAAAACCCTTCCAATTCAGGAAGCTTTATCAGTCTCTTGCCTTTGAGTTCCTCAGGTTCTTAACTCCTAAATGATAGCTTTCATCACATACTCTTCCCATTGTTCTTTCATGTCCCAGGTGGAGGACCCATCTGCTAGATCATGATTTATCCCTGATGGGATCAAGCAGTATTAATGTTTTGACATATACTGGATTGTATCACTGCTTTGTTCTACCTTGTCATGTCTTCTTATCTCCTTTGTGGGATGATAGTAACAAGAATCTTATGGCCAGGTATCATGCCTTATGTGTTGAGGAACACTTTTTAAGGTTCATACCATGTGTCCAAATGTATTTAAGTGTTACAAAAAGATGGATCATGGCTCATCACTCATCATGTCTTTCAGATATATTATAATGTAGCTGACCTACATTCTTCCTCATGTGACCTTACAAGTACTCTTGGTTTCTCAATTAGAAATATATATTTTTAATGCCTTGATCATCTGTGAAAATGTAGGATCATTTTAAGAAGGAACATTTACTACTTTTACACTCCAGAAAGGAGTGAGACTGTAAGAAAATGGTAGGTAAGAAAGAAGAGAGCTGTGAGAAACAGAAGACATTAAGAAAATGTGGAGTAGCTACATAAAAATACTTTTGGCCATGTCTCCGAATTTCCTGCTGTGTATAACCGTCTCTTGGGACTAGAAAGTATTCATATCTGTGCTTTTACTTTCATCCCCTTAGCCAGGACTACAGGAATAAACCCAATGACAGTAACTCAACAGAGCTGAGAGATCAGTCAGTCAGTCAATCTTAGGAGCATTCTTGGATTTGTGGAGGTCTTGAGAAGGATGCTTACAGAATCTGAGGATAGGGTAGTTATTAAAAGAGATTATAGGGTATTAGTTAGTGCCTATGCAAGTTATAATTAAAAAAGGAGCAGAAAGGAATCAGGAGACTAATTTTTCCAGTCACTGAAATTTCAAGGAGGAATGAGCTGGCTTGTCAACCATTACCAGTTTATATTAATTCTCCTGTATGGTACAGTCTAACCCAAATACATGTCTTTTTCAGTTTAAAATGCTCTAGTCAATTTCACTGTATAATACAAAAAGGAGGCAGCCCAAGACACCAGGGAGCCATGCTCACCTCTGAGGGCATTATTCTCCAATGTATCCTAAATCCTACTTTGAAAATAAACACCCAGTTTCTAGGGCACACCCATGACATGAAGAAGGATATTATCTTGGTGTTCATTTGGGGTATCTGAATCTATGAGTCATGGAAGAGTAGATACCCCTAGAATACTTGACAGTGAAGTGTACTGCTCAGCAGCAGCTCTGAAGCATATATTGCAATGTTGTGGTCACATGAGGAAGCCAGAGGCTATACATTTGATACCTTCAATAGAATTCCACTCCTCGAAAATCTCTTGTGCCTCACTCAAAGGCCTACAGCCTCTGTGTGTGATTTCAGATTTCACTGCTTCCATGTGAACAACCCGTCTAGGTATTGCTATATATAATTCTGCCTTTCCTTTATCCTGCAGTATGGACTCTGAGAACATCCCATGGAGAAAGAGGCCCACGTCATTCTCATAACAAGACAAGCCCTTTACCAACTGAACTCTACAAAAGTATCTTATCTTAAGTAATACATACCAAATTTTACACAATGCAAATAGGTTGATGGATTTTTTTTTTCATTTAGTTCATTCACTTTGGGCATCCACGAATATGATGCACTCTCACAGTAGCTTCCTGACCTGACAACAGCGCAGGCAGAAATGACAGTATCAGAGAGTGGCAGCTTGATAGCCTGACAGGGATAAAAAAAGGAAAATTACAACAACAAGTCAACAGATTTTCAAAGGATGCTTTGAAATCCAGTAGACCAGGACTGAGTGATGCTTCTGGACTCAAGACTGCCTCAAATATCAGTAACATGCTACTGAAACATCCACTGTTTTCATCAGGCACCACAATACATGAGGACACATATACTTTAGATTGATCTCCTTGCTTGAGCAGAGAGCGAGTACAGAGAAGGATTCAATGTATTTGAACTCCCAACTGAGGTGGGTGATTTATGTATAGCATTCCTTTAATCCTTCAATATTTCTAAGCAGTAGGTGTTAGTGTCCTTGTTTTGGAAAAGAAGAGAAGCTAGAGAATGAAAGGCCAGGCTCACTGCCTTCCTTTCCCATCACACTCACTGTGGACTGCCATGGCTACATTATTGCTGTGTCCCCTTTACTATGATCACTCCTTCTTGCACTTCTTCTGGATCATTCGTTTCCCTAGCTCATAGTCTTGTTTGGCCTGTATTGTCAGCCCCTTTATCTGGGGCAAGACAAGTCTACCTCAAGCTCCATCTTGTCACCAGAAAGTTCTTACCATACCCTTGGCTTTGCTCTCCATCATATTTACACAACACTTGTAGCATCTGCAAATTCTTAATGGTCATTTCCTACAGATCCTTAGCATTTATTATGCTTAATACTGTATACCATCGTGTCAGCTTTGCTGCCTCAATTAAATCTTGGAACCTAGGCTCTGACTTTCTTTCTTTTGTTCCACTTCTTTCCTTATGAGACCCATATTTGCTTCTAGTAAGTCCTTAAATATTCGGAATGTCCAAAATAAATATTTTTTTCTGTACTTTGAATCATTGTGACCAACAGTCCTCACTTGTTGAGCAGAAGCCTTAAAAAACCTGATATGGGACACATTTAACAACCTTGCTATTCTCTGTCTAGGCAGAAGGACCCTTTATTTTCATCTCTAAGTCCCCTTTGTTAATAAATATGTTGCATATTGAAGATATTAATTATTGTGATCTCTGAGCTCTGGCAGAACTAATACAAAAAATTTTACCCACATTGGTGCTATGCTGTTTATTTGTCCCACTATATTCTCTGTAAGTAGTTCAGTTTCATGTTTCCATGACTTCCTCACTCTCTCCTCCAGTCCAGAGTCTGTCCTCTCACCTGCATCTCTGGCTATTCCCAAAAGCCACTGTCCTTTGCTAGCACTGACCCTTTACTCCCTTCCATTCTCTGCTGGTAAGGTCACTTCATCAAACTAAAGCTCATTAAAGGAAAAGGCAGAGAGGTGATTCTGCACCCTGACCCCAGATATTGTATCTGCAAAAGCCCTTTGCCATTTATATTTCAACCTGAATAGGTGTGTGACTCAGTAGTAGAAGGATTTGTAGCTGACACTCAATAGAAGCTGCTTTCAAATTTTGACAAATCCCATCTTGAGCCAAGAAGAGAAACAGATATTGATCCTAAGTGTACCTAATTCATCTCTGCACTTGTAATCCCAAAAGAAAATGCTTCTATGACCAGAGGGCAGTCAATATTTTTTCCATCTTGTAAAATAAATAGCAGTTATTTTGGTGTGTCTTCATGCGTCCAAGGCACCAGAAGTAAACAAAGGGTTGATTCTTCCTCTTTCTACAGTGGAGTTATAGTAACTGTGGGGTCCCTTGTTTCAGCTAATTAAAACCACATCAAATAATTGGGATTGATGTGTAACTAGGGGCAATTGTATCATACTTTGGCTACATTAACAGGGAAACCTCAATCCCCCAGGCTAGGAGGGTGTATCTGCAGAGACTCAGCCGGAGACACAATAAATTGCGAGAGAATACATTTCTGGGACTCTCACTTCGGCAGTATTACAGTTTTAGCCACACTAGGGAGGTGTTCAGACCAGCCAGGGGTCTACTTACAAACACAGGTTTATTTATTGTCCTTCCTCTCCTTTACCTGTGAGACTGGAGTTAGAGATGGAAGAACCTCCAGGCGGTCAACAGGTCAGGCCAGATAGAAAACTGCTCTGCTTCCACAATCATTCTGTCTATTCTCAACCCAGATGGAAGGTCACAAGTTGTTGGAAATACTGAGAAACTGATTTGTGTCTATATTGATCCAAGCCTCACATCATTTCCCAAGCACCCCAGGTCACTTCCAACCAACGAGCACAAAATCTCTTTGAAATGAGGCACGTCAAATGCTGAACCTACGTGTGGACATACCATCTGCTCAGTTCCAGGTTTTTCTATCTGTTAATAATTGTTTTGGTTATTATATCTGACTGGTTCACTCAGACAAATCAGCTTTCTTGCTTCTTGAATGATGAGACGATATCAGAGATAAAATTTGGATCAGTCAAGATTTTGAAACAGGTACTTGTTTCAAGTTGCTAATCATTTTGCTTAGAACTTGTGGATTTCCACACATTCTTAGTGCCCCATCAGAATTCTATTTGAATGGCATACAAACCATATGTAGATAAACAATTTTGGTTTTCTCTCAGACTGACAAGGCTCTTGTGTGTTGGGCAAACAAGTTATCACAACATGATGCTGAGGTATTTTAGAGCTGCGTACATTTCCCACTCCCTAGGTAGGATGCTTTATCAATCCAAGGAAACCATATAATCCCATTTGCTTTTAGTAGTATCTTCAGCGGTTTTTTTTTCAAACCTGTCTTGCATAGACCTGCAGATTCTGTATATAGCTATGATGAGGTGTTAGAAACTGTTATAATTGTCCACAGCCTTGGCCTAAAGTAACTGTGTGTCCTTGGCTAAGTTATTTATAATTTCAGGGTTTGAGGGCCCTTATTGTTAAACAGAAGGGAGGTGGTATTAGATGGCCTCCAGACCCTATTGCAGCTGTAATATTCTCTGATTCTATATCTCAAAGGCATGTAAATAAGCCATTTAGGGGATTTACATTGTTTTCTTTATAAGTATAATGCAGAAATTGAGATATTGGGTTTATCTCAGCATGGTTAAAACTCAAGAAATATCAAGCTTATGTTGAGAATCTCCTTAGTGAATCAAAGCATTTGCCAAGGCTCTTCTTCAGTCCTTTTCATCTTCTACAGTCTCAGGAATAAAAATTCAGTGAATATTAGCAGAGCTTATACTCTTACAATGTCATCATCTGTGGCATTCCATCTCATATCACAGGTGGCATGCTGATATGCACGTACTTTATGCATGTATATTGATGATCTTGAGTTCTCCCATATATTAAACACTACCAACAATAAAAGTAGCAGAAAAGAACTTAGTGACAGTATCCTCTGGTCTCGTTGAAAACAGGAGATTACAAAGCTTCAGTGAAGAGAAGTTGCCTAAAGCTACCTATGTAATTAAAATAAACCATGAGAACAGAGTAATATAGCAGCTATTATTTTGATCTTTATTTTTTTGGTTTCCTCTGACAGTTCCATAAGATGTTGACATTGTATGCATGAACATGAGGATATCGAAGTAATGTAAAAACATGTCTTCATTACTTTTGTTTTCATGCCTATGATGTATATAAGCTAGTAAAAATGCTTTCCAGAGACCCATAAAAACTTATTAAATGCCATCCAGATTTCAGTCTCAATTTGTGTTGGGACTGATATAGCTATTGGGCTATATCTCATCCAAAGTCACAGAGTGGAGCTAGGCTAAGTCTAGGTTTGTCACTGAATTGAGATTTTCAGGGTTGGAACCAGAGCAGGGATTTGTTGTGCTCAGACTGCTTTGTTTCCCAAATCAAGGTGATATTTATCCAACTTTTGTCCTTTTCCCAACATCTTCTTGTCCCTCCTTGAATACCTCCCATAGATGAGGTTCCCTAGCTACTTGAAATAGTCAGTTTTGCTATAAGAATATTGTCTCTGATGTCCTGTAATTTTCCATACTCTGTCCTAGTCTGTCCTCTGATGCTTTGTGGAGTGCTACCTATATCATGACACCTATTACATAGTCAAAGAAAACACCAGTGTTCCTTCTATGTCTGTGTTCCATCACCAGAGCTCAGCTTTCCAATTCTATTCTCCCTTTCATTCTTTACCATATGTCCTCTCCTCTGGGTATTTCTCATTGTGCTTGGAAATGCTGTACCCCAAATAGAACATAATTCCCCAGATATTTTCTGATCAGTGTACCAATGTAAAGGAGATGCTGTCTACCAAGAGCAGAATACCACCTTTCCATCAGGCAGGGAAACTCATCAGTTTCCACTTATTGTTCTGTTAAGGGGTGATGGATTCGTTCAATCCTTCCCTTGGTTTCTTTGCAGAAGGCAGGCAGAGGAGCAGTGGGCTTGATTTCAAAAATCTCTTTCCTGCTAGAACACTGAAGAGCCTGTCAATATCTTTTCTAGGTGCATTTTGTCAAACCGATATTCCAATAGACAGCCATTAGCACCTCACCCTGTGCTACAGTGTCACATTTGGAGGAATTTACTTTGACTGATCACAGCTTGCAGGGATCATTTGGTTCTATGGATCCAATCTTATGCTTCAAAACCATTTCCTATCGGTGATGTGTGTACTCCTGGCTCACACTGATTTGCAAAGAGCTGGATAGAAAAGATTCCTTTGATTTTCTTTGAGTCTTATCTACAAGAAAGAACAATCTCTCTCTCCAATCCTTCCCCACATCCCAATAAAAACCATCCACTGAAGATAAATGATATCACACTTCCTAAGGAATCTGCTGAAAGAAAATTGTCACCCCATTGACATACTGAGATGGCAAATTGCACAGTGCACTTTTCTGGCCCCAGTGATATGGATGATTTTCCTTCTAGAAAGGTATCTGATTTGGGCAGTATATTGTTCTATAGATTTAAATGCAGTGATCAGTCAGATAAAACCATCAAAGGCAGAGTAACTCTGATGTGGATAATAAGCTGAGGATGTAGTTTTATCAGGGCCCTGAAGAAATAAAATTCCTAAGCAGGGGATATTCAAAGGCATAATTCTATTCGAGTAGAAGAACAGTGGTAACATATGGGAAAATATAGCTTACTAGGTCAAAGGAAACAAAATCCAGTTGGTGACAATAGCAATAGATTTTACAGGAAAATATGTGATAAGAAAGAATCCTTTATTGTTTGGGACACCTGTAGTTAATTATTGCAGCTAAAGACATTAAAATCAGTTTCTTGGCTCATATATCTTCATAGACTGTTTGGCAATATTAAATGACAAAGGCTTAATAATCAAAAGTACTGAGTTAGCAAATGTTTTCTAATTTTAATAACTTCTTGTTGTAATTACCAAGTCTTAGAGTGAAATGATTTAATTAGAAAGTAATCAAGAAGTGTCTACTGTTAATTGAAGGAATTATAAAAGATCTACATTTTTAATATATTTCTGGGGTAATAAAATTAGAGTTTACCATAATTTTTTTTAAACCTACCTGATGAGGAATGTTTGATATGAGAGGAAAGAAGTTCGTATTTCCAACAGTGACATCACCCATCACTGACAGGGTGGGATCCTGAGAGCTCTTCCTTCTCATTTGGGAAATAATGATGATGGTAGTAATAATAATAATAATGATAACAGTGATGGTAATAAACTAGGAATTCATTATCTGTCATAAATAAGTGATTAAAAGCAGAATTTGTATTCCTTTGACAATATGTTTTTGTGCACATTATGGACTTTGATCCCAATAAATAGTTTGAAATTATGTTGAACTAAGTCCACAGATCAGAAAGAAGAGAGTGTAACCTGGTGTAACCTGTCTCCAGTCTCTGTTCAATGGCATGGGTCTCCTTATACTTGTCCTCAGAGCTCTCCTATTGAAATATGGCCTTTTGAAGTGAATAGATTTATTGGTACTTCCCATGAATGCCAGAGCATGATTCATATTTTTCTACCTCTTTAGTTCAATGTTAAAGATCTTTCCACAGACCTTAGAGCACATGTTTTCCTTGTGCCAGGAGGCTCAAGCTCTTAAATTCTTGGGATTAGTTGGATTTTGTATGGTGGACACCAATGAAAAAGAATTGTGAAGACAAAGGAAGGAATAGAAAGACACGCAAACAAGATAACAGATTCTGTGACAGTGGTTCCTTCTAAGGTTAAATATCCTGTTGGGTATGTTTTCTGCTCTTATGGAGCTGAGGAGGTAGGAGTCTCTTTTAAGTACTTAACTATAGAAAGCAGTCATTATTGTAGATACTGGAAATTCACTTCTTAACTAAACCACCCATCTCTTGCTGTCCCTCCCAGGCTCATATCTACGATATTTCTACATCACCATCCACAGAGAATTATCAGGGACTTAATAGTCATCTGGGGTTTAATGACTCTTCTGTGTGTCTTGGACCATCAACTCCTCCCAGACTCTCATTAATCCCAGGGGCAATGGCTTAGACTGTGATCATTATTGCTTTAACAAACACTTCTAGTAGATGAGAGTTAACTCTCCATTTATCTTCCATGGAAATTCATTCTGCTGGACTGACACTGTCAGCTTGAGACACAAGCTTTTGTCTTAAAGTTAAAAGGAATGGTATTATTTCTCTCTGCACTTATTATATTGAAAGCAAAGGCTAATTAAATGTTAATGTTCCTGGCTGCCTAGCGACAAGGAAAGACTGGTCACCTTTCTTTTACAAAGTTTTGTTAATATTGTGAGAAGACCTTTGCTGGTGGGAAGATAAGAGACATGTTGTAAGTAGCCATTGAGGAACTGACACCCCTGAAGTGGAAGTATTTTAAGGAATGCAGATTTTAATAGGTTAAAAAATAAACAAATTGATTGTGAAATCTACATATATATTCTCTTAAAAATTCCAATACTTGTCATTGATTTTTAATGTGAGGTTTATAGACTTGACCTAAAAAAAAGTTGATTATTAAAAATGCAAAAAATGTAAAGACAAGTACATGATTCATATACAATGTAGCAAACACTGCCTGCCATGTATATTTGAGGTGATTCATCAAAGATCCAGATTACAATGAGAAACTTCATAATACTTGCTATAAAAGAACACACTAAATAGATTCATATACATGATACGAATAAAGAACATATTCAAATATAGGCTCTGAGAGTAACATTTAAGCAAGGGTAACTCCAATATATAGTCACATACATTTATATCAGTTTCTAGTATTTACTTTTATAAAATTTCAGCTCCTCTTTTAATATAGTACCTGATCATCTGGCTTTAGGCTGTTGTTACTTTACTGGGTACGAGAATATTTAATACCCTGACTTACATTTTTAATGGTAAGATTTACCTCCAGAGTTGTTTTGTTTTCCAGTCTAATAGTGGTCCAGTCCTTGGCTAAAAGAGAAAGCCTTGTTTGTGTGTGTTCCCTGTAATATGCATGTCTTTTCTTGTGTTGAAAAGGCAGAAAAAATACCAACCACTTCTAGATCCATCCTTTTTTTACCATTGTCTTCACATTTTCCGATGTGTAATATATAGGAAAGTATAACTTCTGAATCTGTCCCTGCCTTGAAGGAATCTTGAAAAATATGCAGAAGGGTATTTTAAAGGAATGTTAAAACATAAACATTTTTCAAGTGGTGAAAGTAACTTTCTGTTAGGCTATTATCTATCTATCTATCTATTTATTTATTCATTCATTCATTTTCTTTTAATTTTGAAGAAATACATATGTACCACAGTTTGTGGTCAGAACATCAGAAGGTAACTTATGGCACTTAGTTATCTTCTTCAACCATGTAGGTTCTAGGAATTGAACTCAGGTCATTAGGCTTGACAGCAAGTCCCTTTTCCTGCCAGTCAAATCATTGACTCTATTTGGCCATTTTTTAAGACAGTCTTTTATTTGTTTGCTATCATGTCAAGGACACTTCCATAATTTTTCCTTTACATGGCATCATGTCTTTGGGTCAATTATTCATCATTCATTGTTGGTATTGAAATTTTTTTTGTCACTTTGGTTAAGTCACTAATCTTATCTGACAAATGGCATTGTCAAAGTCACTTATAAGAACTTTCTCTTTGTAGTTCTTCCCATCACCTCCGTGTTTGGAGGGCTTTAATTGGGAGGAGGATTATACTGTATATTTGTTGTCTGTTTTTTCATGCTATTTCATTGGGGACCCACCTGACTGCCACCAGATTATTGACTAAAAGTGAGATGATTAAATTTACTACCTACTTACTGTTCATAATTCCAAAGCAAAGAAAAATACTAGATCAAATAGTACCATGACTAAGAAAGTGTTTGTCGCTCATCTAGTGTTTTGAGATGCTGAAAATAAACTCTCAACCTCATTTTCATCTTCAATGTCCTGAAGGTTAAGTATCCAAGGTAAGAGCCTGCATTTGTCCGATCAGATCGTTCTCCTGCTCAAGGTGACAAAAGCCATCATGGTAGAGGTACATGTTTTCTGTAACACTCCTTGACTTTGACTCTAAATTTAACAGTGGGCAAGGCATGCATTATTCACTCTTTTCATATCAAGTGCTTCCAACACTTGTTAGATTTCCCTCCACATGTCACTCTCCCCCTGCCCCCCAAGTGTCTTCTCTGGTAGTGCCTTCTCCCTTTGGTTTTTGCCCTGAGCTATTGTGCTCTCATCATTCTTCCTTACAATTGATCTTCAGCAAAAGACACTTATCCCCTCTATGCTGACCTTATTTTAAATGTAGGCAACCCAATACTGTGCTCCTATGGCCATGATATTGCTTACTTCTCAGTAGCACTGGTCTACCTATGCATTGGTTTTCTCTGAATCCTTAAATCAAATCAAATGAGGGACATGGTGTCTTGGATTTTTATTCTATTTTAGTGTTTGTGATCAGCAATGGACATGTGCAGGAAGGTATGCTAGTTATTTTTATATTTCTGTGGCAAAGTATCTGTGAAAACAAAGTATGAGAAGAATAATTTATCTTGGTTCATAGTTTCAGAGGTTTGGTCCATGATCACTTGGTTAAATTTCTTACTCTGTGTGTGGTGAGGCAAAACATTATAGCTGGGGTAGGGGGCATGAGTAAAGGTATTCATGCTAGGAAGGAAAGAGTCAACAGAGAAAGAGACTAGGGATTTCCAGGGCACACCTTCAGTAATATGTTTCTTCCACATCTGAAGACTTCCATCACCTCCCACCTCTCATGATGTTATCAAATGATGAATCCATCTATTGTCTACTGGTAAAGATATGTGATTGGATCTACTGCTTACGAATCAAGGATTTAACAAGCAAAACTTTGGGGTATACATCATATCATTTCTAAACTACAGAAAAGTGTCTTTGTAAAAAACTAAAATGAGGGCTGGGAAAATGGCTCAGCATGTTAAAGGTACTTGCTGCCATGCCTGAAAACCTGAGTTTAATCTCCTAAACCCATGTAGTTCAAGGAGAAAACTAACTTCTTCTGGTTGTTCTCTAATGTCCATGTGTGCACTGTTGTGTGCATATTGTGGCATATACACACCCCTTATACTCAATAAATAAATCCAAAATACAAGAGAAAAAGTAAGACTAATGATGATTTGAGAATTTCCTGTCACTTTTCCAAATATGATAACAAGAAAATTTTTCTTGCATCTTGTCGGAGAAAAGATGAACAACAACTTTTTGTTTCATTTCAGTATTTAGATACAACAAGGAAACATCTCCAAAATGATAAAGATATAACAAATCTTGAAGAAAAATTAGGAACAGTTGAGGAGCCAGTCCTCGAAGATGCAATTCCAATACTTATCACTTTCACACACATCTTATGAGACCACACTTAAAGTATTCAATTTATGCTGGGATTCAAAAGCAAAAGGTCTTCTAGAGAACCTAATAGCAACAGAGTTTTCCCCATGGGTATATTTTAGCATGAAAGAGGTGAGAAAAGCCACAGAATTTCTCTGTTATTATCTGATGATTTCTAGTTGTATCTTTTGTTGGTTAATGCCACTTTTCATTTCTTTCATACCAAATGAATTTTTGACTTTTGTGCCTCAAATATAAGAACATACACTTCCTTTTCCTGTAGAGATTTTTCTAGAGTCTAACCATCTTGTAGGATTAGGTAAATTCTCTGTCAAATATCTTCAAGTTTATCACGGAAAACTATTGTGTAAATCAGAACAAAATTTTAAAAATTTTTTGCAAAGAAATTGCTAAAATTATCTTCCTCTTGTCTAAATCCAAAGTGGAATGATTGGTGTTTCAAAAGCAAAGGATGCTCAGCTGTCACAAAAATGTTGCAATGTGATTGTCCTCTTTTAGAGGCATGTGCAGTACGTGGTTCTTCTGAAACATACTGTGGCGGTGACGGAAAACATTTCCTCACATCTCAATTGTCCAAGGGAAAAACACAGTAAAGAAATTTGGATCAATCCATCAGTGATTTGTAAAGCCCATATGTTTAAGCAGTTGTATTCCAATAATGTGTGTGTGTGTGTGTGTGTGTGTGTGTATGTGTGTGTGTGTGAATTTAACAATGACCATATATGGATATATGAAATTACACAGTTTATCTTAAATATCTATCAACCCTCAGATAGCAAACCAAAGACCTCTAATTTTGAAACAAGAAACAGGCTATATTGAATATTTTGTTAAGTTTCTGATCTTCTTGTTCTATATCTAATTCAATATCTGTGTAGGGTGAGTCACTCAGAGTTTTGATGCCTCTTCCCTACATGCTGCTGACAGTGAAGCAGCCAACCTGAGGAGGTCATTTACTAGATGAGCACAGTGGCTGGTGTGAACATCAGACTGCCTGGATTCCCCATGGCATGTTGTAATTTACTCAATGTGGGTAGCTCTTAGACTCAACCTCTGCTCTAGCTTTGCCAGAGAATAGACACACAGCTGCAAGGATACTATTAGAAATGAAAGGTTAGTGTGACATTTTTGTTGCTCCAAACAGTTGCTTTTTTCCCATCCATACTAGTCATTCAACTCAATTCAATGCATGTAGTGGACATTTTTTTCTGTAGAAAAATTCACATGTCCTGAAAAACTCATCTGCTTTTTTGTTCCCTAATGATCACATCTTTCTCCAACAAAATAAGGCATTCTGCTTTTCTTCAAGGGCTACCTGAAGTTTAATTTAGCCAATGATTTTTAAATAATCTTCAAGTGACCTGAGCCTAAAATAGATAGAGCAAACTGCTCATTCAACAATCCAAGAGCCAAGAGAACCCACAGGATAGTGAACTGTCTGCAGAGAACTGTAGATCTACATCTGAGAGCTACAGTTGGGATGTCATTGGCTTGATTAAAACTCAAAGAAACACTCTGAAGAAAAATAGAAGTATACTTTATTTTGTTGGGGAAAGTGAGTTGCTTTCATCAGAAAAATAGAAGATATCCAGTCCAGTGAGTTTCTTCACGAGGGATCTGACCTCTGTCACAGAGGAGGAGCCTCTCTTGGTGAACGTTATAGTTTAAACGTGAAATGTCTCCCATGAGCTTGTATGGTGGAATACTCAGTCTTCGCTGGTGATACTGTTTTAAGATACTGTGGAGGGTGCTGGAGAGATTGCTCAGTGGTTAAGATCACATGTTGTTCTTTATTGCAGAGGACTTGAGTTTGATTCCTAGCACTGGTTCATAACCACCTTTAACTCCAGTTCAGGGGATCCAAGGACCTCTTCTAACCTTTTGGGGCTCTCAGCGTGCATGTGGTCATATACATATGTGAAGGCAGAATGCTTGCTCACATAAAATAAAAATTAAAAACTAAAGGAGGTTGTGGAAACTTTAGAAATAGAGCCTAGTTAGAAAAAGTGTGTTTCTGGGAAAGGTAGTCTTCAGCATTATACCTTAGCTTACAGCCTCATTTCTCATGTTTTTGTTTCTTAGTTCCCCTGAGATGTGAGCCACCTATCATGGAACCACCTGGTGCCGTGGCTTCCATCTGCCATGACTTCCCTGCCAGGATGGACTGTATCCCGTCAAACTGGATCAGCCCATCTTCCCTTAAGTTGTTGCTTCTCAAGTATTAGGTTATAATAATACAAAAAAAATCTGTAATCCAATGCAGGTAACCTGGGAGTCAGTATTTTCACCAATTCTTTGATTGTTCTTTGATTATGCATTTTGCCAAAGATGAGTAGCCTGAGCTTTATTCAAAGATAATCTGCTCAATTATATAATAATAGCATCTTATATTTGCCTATGAAGACTTACTCACCTCAGCACTACTATCATTATGGCCCAGACAGTGTTCCTTTGTACAAGGCTGCCCTCATCATCACAGGATGCTTCACAGCAGCCATGGCATTTACCCAGTAGATGCTAGTGATGTTGCCTCACAGTATTGACAATAAGAAATGTCCCCGTGTCTCCAGACTTCACCACATGTCCCAGGCACATGGGGAGACAGAAAGCAGGGTCAAATTGATTGCTTTTGAGAATCACTGATGTAGATCTTTTGTTTGTCCAAGCACTTCTATATCACATTGGATTCTCACAACAAAGCTATCAGGACATGTCTTGTTATCTCCCGTGGACAGAGAAAGAATTGTAGACGCAAAGAGTTTTGGGCCGTGGGCTCCATAAAACACTTTATTGCCAGTGCTTGGGGTATAATACCTGTTCTGTATATGTGTGCTTTGTGGAATGCAGACTTATCACATCACATAATTTTGTCTGGATGAAAGCCTAGAAAGGTAAAAGAAGGAGTGACATGAATGAGGATACACTGAAATAATTTTCCTTCTGCTCAAGACTAAGTCGGTATTCCTCTTGGTATACCAGATGTTCTACATTAAAAACTGTATATACTGCTTTTTGGTCTTTTCTGAGGGAAGGTGAACTATTTCTTGGTTGCATTTATTTCTGAGACATTTAAAAGCATAGGGCACAGTATCAATGTCTTTTAGCAGTATATTCTTTCATTTTATATGGTTTAAATATGAAAGCACAAAGGAGGCAATGCACAAGATAGAAGTGTCATTCGTTTCCATCCTAGATCCATATGACCACTCCTTGCCAGTTAAATTTTTCAAAAGTTAACATGATTGTGATATCTGTCATCTATGAATCATCTATTTTCTATGATCATCTGTCTATCGTCTGCTTCATTTTGCTCTCATAATATTCAGTTGAAGAATTATGGCACAATTTGAGAATTTGTTCATTAATGATCACTTTGTGTGACACTAGCTTTATAGTATTTCAGTCTACGCTTAATTGTGCATTTCTGGACCCATCTCATGATAGCTTTATAGGTTTTCTAATGTGAGGATCTAGGGTTACATTTGCTATGTGACCTGGGAACCTAATGTTAGAAATAACTAGCGAAGAGTCTAACAACTAACATGGAAACCACAATGCATAGAAACATGTGGCTTAACCAAGTTGGCAGAGTATCAGCACAAATACAGAAAAACATCATCATGAGTAATGTTTTTATATCAGGAAAGCAAAACTGGTTCATTATTTCCAAATTAACCAGTGTAATCTACCACATTGGCATTGAAATTGCTGAAGAAAAAGCATATATTACCATCTACCTGATAAAAATCTCAGTTGCACAGGACTAGAAGAGAATACCTTTGCTTCAATGAAGTGACATTACAACAATGCCATGGCTCACTTTATCTCAATGACAGAAAATTGAAAGATTTATCTTTAAGACTGGGAGTAAGCAACTGTCTCACATACCTGTTTTATTCAGAATCATATTGGGAATGTTATCTAGAGCCAGCATTCAGACGTAGAGACACACAGACACAAAGAGACACAAACACAGAGACACACAGACACAGGGGGAGTGGAAAGACAGGGGGATGGAGGAGAGAGATAAACAGAGAGAGACACACACAAAGTCAGAGAGGAAGAATGAATACTAAGTGCAAAGGCAGAAGGAAACTGTTCTGAATAGTGGATGACATGATTGTCAATATAGAAAATCTCAAGAACAATTTACCAAATATTGAAGAATTTAAAGATTAACAATTGTATATAATACATATATATTGGTTGACATGTTAACATAAATTAAATTTCTATGTAATAGCAATGTAGAAATGGACCTGAAATTTCAAAAAAAGTATTATTTAAGATAATCAATAAAAACTATTTTGTTGTTAGTTTTGTTTGAGTTAGGACCTCACACTTTAGTCTAGTCTGTCCTGAAACTCACAGTGAGCCTACTGCTTTGGCCTCATGAGTGCTGGGAGTAAGGAGTGAACCACCATTTCTGGTAATAAAGGAAATCTTTACAAGTAAATGTAACAAAACTTGTGTGGGCCCTGAATAAAATGTAATGAAATCCTAATGCAATGTAATAGTGTTGATGAACATAATTAAATGGATAAATGCTTTGAGCATAGGCTGGAAGGTTGATATTATAAAGACATTATACTCAATATTTATCAAAATCCCCTTGTGTTCTTATAAAGATATTGATGGTGTAATCAAAAAATATATAGAACAATACAATGTTAAAATGATTAAAACAATTTGAAGGTTAATAGTAGAATTACCCTAACACATTTAAAGATTTAATATTAAGTTCTGATAACTAAGATATCATGAAATATTGGTAATATGCTCAACATGTTGATAAATGATAAAAAAGAATTGAAACAAATAGACAGATGCAATAAGACCGTTTGATTTTTGACAAAAGTACAGATTTTCAATGGAGAAAGGACTGTCTTTTCAGTTAACAATTTAACAACAGAAATTTGTCATTTTCTATAGGAAAAGCTGATGACACATTCACTCAAGTTCAATGTTTTTATTTTGGCTTCATTGTGGAAAGGTGATTTCACTGTTCATTTTTCTAAATCCGTCATAAATCCATCTGTTCAACAATGAAGTTTAAGTGAGATGTAGTTCATACTAGTAATCCCAGCATCTGAGAGTTTGAAGCAGTAGAGTTGCACAAATTCAAATCCAGGCTGGCCTGGAATACAAAATATGACAATATTTTATTTTATTTTTGGTTTTTATTTGAGACAGGGTTTATCTGCTTCTCTGTTGTAACTCTGGGTGTCCTGAAACTAACTCAGTAGAACAGATTGGCCTTGAACTCACAGAGGTCCGCCTGACTCTTGCTTCCCCAGTGCTGGGATTAAGGGCATGCACCACCACTGCCAGGCATAAAACCATCTTTTAAAGAGACAGAGAACAAACAAGGAACATCAGGTCTTTCAATGTGTCCTTCTACTAACTTTCACCACTTGCAGATTCTGATACAAGATCATTTGTTGTAAAAATTGCTACTTTCCTTCTTTATATGTAGTGACATTTCTCTCCAGCTGAATTGAAAATTTTCTTTTTGTTTTACTATTTCCTGAGACAGATCTCAGAATATTTTTCTTCATATTTTTTTTCTTGGTAGTTACCAAAATTAAGTATATAAATTTGGAATATATTTGGATCTTACAAATTTTTTTGAATTAATTTTTCTGTGAATGGAAAGGAGTCAAAAATGAAACTGCAAATTCAAAGAATTTTGAAGTAGATTAAAAATGGTAGCTGTCTACATAGACTTACAATATTAGTTTTTCTTTTCTTAGACTTCTTTCAAGAACCTAAACACAAGTCAAGGAGAGAAATTATAACATTGTGAGCTTCAAATGGATTTAGAATCTCACTGAATTACAATAATTTAGGTGCAACAACACAGTATAAGCTCTATAGATTAAAAAAAAATTTAAAAGACATACTTCCATCTTAAAACATGTAAAATAAATTGCAGAAGCATAAAATAATCTGACATGTATGTTGAAATGAAATTAGAAATGTGACTCAAATAACTGAAAACAAAACTGAAGAACCAGGCTGACTGTATTGTTTAGTGTGCATCTGAGTTTAAGTGGATTATTGGATGAATGAAGTTTGAGCATCTACATGGGGTGTGATGGAATGGAAATAATTTTTCCCTGAAAATGTATGAGGATATGTGCTTCAAAAATATCCATCTTTTATTGAATACTTTAATTTTTAAACCACTTATCTGTTCCTTTAAACACACATTGAAGGTTTACACATATGTAATGTCTAAAAATTTCAAACTAGTGCTAGAGAAATGGCACCGAGGTTAAGAGTACTTGCTGCTTTTTCAGAGGGCCTCGGTTCATTTTCCAGCATCCACATGGAAGCTTACAAGCTCTGTACCCTCAGTTCCAGATGATCTCCTGCTCTTTTCTGGCCTCTGGGGCACACACATAGTATACAGAAATACATGGTGGCAAAATACTCATGCAAATTAAAAAGCTTCAAACAAGTTCTCAACAAGAACTGTGAGCTAGAGTTACTCAGATCACCTTTCTTATATAAAGGCAGTGGGAATCAAAAGAGAAAATCTTCAACAATATACTTTATTCAGAAACCAATAACCATTTTTCAATAAGATGCATTAAAATTTATAATGAAAATTAAAAAAAAATATTTAGAGGCAGAAACCAATAAAAATACTCCTAGGATGCAATTATCATGTCTTTTAAGAGGTGCTGTGGTTCAAGCGTGAAATATCCCCTATACTCATGCATATGAACACTTGACTGTCAGGGGGTGGTGTTGTTTGGGGAGGACAGGGAATATTTGGGACACGGAGCCTATCTGGATGACTTGATTTACTCTGTTGGGAGGATGAAGATTATAGCCTGCTCTGTTCTGGTCCATTCTCTGCTTCCTGATGTAATACGAGAGGCTCGCCCAGTGTGACTTCTTTGTTACCATGAACAAATACACTTTGAAAGCATGAACCAAAATAAATCCTTCCCACCATAAGTGGTTTCTGTCAGGTAATTTTGTAATAGTAACTAAAATAGGAGAAAGTATGAAATCTACAAGATAATATGCATAAATCAAAATGGGAAATGATATTAATGTTCTTGGTATCCGAATTGAAAAAGATAAAACAAATAGGGAAAACTAGAGGTAAAATCAGAAACTGATGAAATAGAAAATATACAAAAGATAATTCACCAAACTAAATTTGCTTTACTGAGAGAAATACTTCTGGTGCAGAGAACATTGGCAAATATAAAATATATTGGCGAAAACATTGGCAAAAACAAAATGTGCTCCAGATAAAAGCATATACACTAAATTTTATATATGCTTAATGTGAGCACATGTTACAATCAATCTGAAAATAGATATGGGGAATTAACAAAGATGAATACTTTTATATACTGAAGTATTGCTTACTAAAATTTCAATAAGAAATATTGTACTATATATTAAATAACTAACATTCAATTTAACTATGAAACAAGCACAGACATTGAAAATATGTTTCCAAAATACTTTACACCTATTACACAAAAGGTAACGTATATAGAGAAAGAATAGACAAAGAAGAGCAAGATCCTAAACTCGTTTTAGGTGACTGGTGTAAATTTAACGCCCAATAAAGATAGCACGATAATGAAAATGTAGGAGGTCTAAAATGTACATACACAACTACCTCAAATAAAATATTAGAAAATCAGAATCAGCAGTGTATAAAGCTAGCAATTGCTGCCACACTCTTGTGAAAACAACCCCCAAAATTTGTCTTAAGATGTGGAAATAGTTCAGTTACAGAATATTTATCAATGTAACTCTTCACATGAATAGTTACAGTAAGATAGCTATAAGATCAACTCAATAAATTAAGGAAAGCCATGAATAAATTAGTAGCCTAGTTTCAATTTTAAGCATGAACAATGACAGTGGAAATAAACTCCTTACTTGATAAATAGGATCTGCTTACACTTATGGCAAAATTATTTTTGGGAGAAACTGTATGTCATTCTCATTGAGTTCAAGAACAATATCACTGGCCAGTTCTCTCTAAAAGAATAAAAGAAGAAAAATAAAAGGAAAAGAGGGGTAAGTTTTTTAAATTCATTACCTTTATTTATATATTCTATAATTACATACATAGAAAATACAGAAAATTTTTTATACATAACTGGTGGTTTGAGTGAGAATGACCCCTGTAAGTTAATATGTTTGAATGCTTAGTCACCAGTTAGTGAAACTGTTTGGGAAGGATTGGAAGATGTGGCCTTGTTGGAGATGTATCAATGGGAGTGAGCGTTAAGGATTCAAAAGTCTCTCTCTCTCTGTCTGTCTGCCTGCTGCCTGAATATCAGGATTTAAGGCTCTCAGCTACTGCTCCAGTGTCATGCCTGTATTTCAACCATGTTGATCATGGACTTATGGTCTGACATGGTAAGCAAGACCCTGATGAAATGCTTTCTGTTATAAGATTTGCCTTGGTCATGGTGTCTCTTCATAGCAGTATCTAAGACAGTAATTAATAATAAATTGCAAAATATCTGGAATATATATAGGTACTTAATAAAAATTTTAAAATATTGAAAACATTTATTTTGCTAAAAATAATGCATAAGAAAGCAGAAACTACGATAAGTTTACTATTACTATATATATACCCTCTGAAAATTCTTTGAAAAATTTATATATGTATATACTGTAACTTGATTATATCTATCATATCTCTTCCATCCAATTCTCCTGCCTCCAATACTTCCCTTTATGTATCTTTCCTTTGTTTAAACCCATTGTGTCTAGATAGTGCTGTCCATATGCACATGGGTATGGGGTTGTTCCCTGGGACATGGGAAAATGCCTATCAATAGCTACTCACCAAAGAAAACAGTCTCTCTCCCTCAGCAGCCATCAACTGCCATTAGCTTCACAGATTGGGGAGGGCCATCTGGAGCTGCTCCCTCATTCATGCTGGAATTTTTAATTGGGTTGATCTTGTTAAGATCTTGTGCAACTGTTGTGTGTTCAAATGTGCAACATCCATGCCATGTTCAGAGGATAGCTTCTCACAGCACTAATCTGCTTCCATCTGTTCTTCCTTTCTTTTCATCCTCATTTCTGTTTTATTCCTTTAGCCCTAGGATAGAACTGCCAATATAATTGAAAAGATAAGATTAAAAAATAGTTTGAACAATGTTATCTTGCGTAGTGAGCAATGCTGCTCCCAAAACACATGAGTCAGTTTCAAGCACAGATTGCTCCTTGTTATCATCAGGGAGGCCCCAGAGGCACCCAAAACAACACCAGCCATTGCTGTTGCTCTTGATTACCCATTAGAACTAGATGGCAGGAAACTATTGCTGAAAATGCCACACACTTTTGTTTCAGAACTTAGTGGAATCTATTTTGAACTGATGACAAAGCTCTCTCCCCACAAGGCAACTTTACAGTGCTGGAAGGGGCAGGCTACTGAGAAATAAAGAGCATCAGTGGTCTTACCCAGCACTGACCTTGCATGCTCCCCTACTGACCTTCCCAGCAAGTTGTTCACTAGCGAAATAGTTGCAAGACTTTTCTTTGGGAGAACCAACCACTCTCTTGGTTGGATTTGAGGCCTGCTATAGAGGAGAGAATGTTTCTCTAGTTCTATTAGCGTGGTAAAAAAAAAAAAAAAAAAAAAAAAAAAAACATGACTAGGGAAATTATAGACCCAAGAACCTGTTTAAATTATTTCGCTAAATAGTCATGTGTGAAACTGCCTTCTAGGAATTTATGTTTGTATCCATGGATTTGTGCTGCTTTCAGCCTTCTCGTTGCAGTGGGTCATGGTTTATGCAGAGACTTAAAACTGTCTAAAGTGCTGAGAATAACCAACTGTGGGTGCTTAGCTGTAGGTGTAACATCAATTTTGCATTTCTATTTTCAGTTCTTAAACTGATACTTTTATTTATTACATTGAACTCAGCATACCAAATCATGGATTTCATTATGGCACTTTCATGGACACTTTGTCGTCATTAATGTCCTCTCCTTTTTCTGTCCCCTATCTTCCATGAACCCAGAACTTTTCCTTCAACTCCATATTACATGCCAGGACCCTTTCTCATTTCCCCCTTCCTCTGTGTCTTCTTCCCCCTTCTTTCTCTCATGGTCCCCTCTCCTGCTTCATGATTAAACACTCCCCACACTCACTCAACATGCATATGTATATATGCACACATATACATCTAAGTTAAACCCTAAGGTCTGCACATGAGAGAAAGCGTGTGGTATTTGTCTTTCTGAGTCTGGCTTATTTTATGTAAAATAATGATTTTCAGTTTCATCCATTTGCCTGAGAATAGTATGATTTTGGTTTTCTTTATGACTTCATAAAATGCCATTGTGCATATATAACCACGTTTTAATTCTATTTCAGTTTCTGGTGAGCACTTAGGTTAGTTCCTTTCCTTGGCTATTGTGAATATGTAGCAAAAAAAAGATATGTAAGTATATGTGATGGTATATAAATCACTATACCTAGGAATTGTATAGATGTTTCATATATTAGTTCTATTTTAAGTATTTTGAGAAAACATTGATTTTTATAATGGCTACTCCAGTATGTATTCATATCAGTAGTGACTAAACAATAAAGAACAATCAAACAAACAAACAAACAATAAATATCTCTTCTTTCTCCACATTTTTGCTATCATTTGTTGTCATTTATTTTCTCAGCATTAGCCATTCTGACTGTAACAAAATAGATCTCTAAGTAGTTCCATGACTTTGTGTATCTCTGATTTTTATGATGTTGAACACATTTTTAATTTTTTGTTGATCACTGGTGTATTTCTTCTTTTAACAATTGTCTATTTAGCTGGTCTGCCCATTTATTGATTGGAAGATTTGTTTTATTCGGGTTTATTGGTGTTTAATGTTTCTGTTTCTTTATATAGTCCAGATGTCAACCACTTGCTGTACAGTCCTCAGGTTTTCTTTCATTCTGCAGGCTGTCTCTCAATTTTGATGACACTTTCCTTTACATTTTAATTGCGTGTAATCCAGTTTGTCAACTATTGGGATTAATTTCTTGTGCCACTGACATCTTTTTCCAATGGTGCTTACCTCCGCTTATAGTATGAAGTATTTCTCTATGGAAGCTTCTGGCAGTTTTAAAGTTTCAGGTCTTATGTTAAGGTTTTAATATATTGTAGGTTCTTTTTCTTGTGTGTGTGTGCAAGATGAGATATCTTATACATGTGGAGTTTTATTAGAACTGATTTTTTTAAAGAGGCTTTTTGCCCCAATATATGTATTGGACACTTTTTTCCAAAAATTAGGTGGCTATACCCTTGAAATTTTGTTTTTGGGTCTTCAATTGAATTCCATTAGTTTATAGTTTATTTCTGTGCCAGTACCATGCTGCTTTTGTTACTCTGAACACTGTGTCGTATAAACTTAAAATCAGCGACTGTGATACTTCTGGTAAGTTCTTTCTGCTTAAGTTGATTTGATTATCAGGGGTCTTCTGTGTTTCAATACAAATTTTAGAATTATTTTCTGGTTTGGTGAAGAAGTCTTTCTCTGCCATTTAAGTTCTCTCATTATCATTATTTTCCAATACTGAGGCGTTGTGAGCTCCTGGCAAGGTCACCATCATTTGCTTTCATGTTTGCACTCATTAGCTGTCCTGTACAGGTTCTCCCTCCATCTTCCCCAATCTATTGTTTTCTGGTTAATTTTTGTGAGTCTTTCTGGTGAATTTTCTACACCAAATTTGTGTTCCCCACTTCTTTGTACGGGTAAGCTAGCAATGGTGACATAACAATGTTTGACAGCCGTCTTCATGTCAACTTTGAGAGGCTACATTTGACTTTTTCACTTCTGTCCCCAATAAAGTTAGCTGCAGAAACACTAGGGTAGTAGTTTGAAAGTTTTAATTTTATTATTTTTAGAGCTAAGAGTTTTGATAATAAAGTAGTAAAATGGGAGATACTGGGGATTGGGGAAAGGGGAAAGTATGAGTGGGAAGGAAAGTGTATGGCTTAGAAGTCCAGTAAGTAATGGAGTAAGTTCTTAAAGAGTAGGTTCACCAAAAGGTCTATCCTTAAAGCCTAGTCCAGTGAGAAGTAAACTAAAACACATAAAACTCAACCAGTCAAGTACAAAATTAGAAATAAAATTCTAAAACTATAAAACGAAGTTGATATTGCAGTCAATCTTTCATTTTGGCACGAATGCACTTTGCCCTGGTCTCTCAGTTTCTTAGGTGAGAGGGGGGCTATGAGTGTCAGTAATTCAAACAACCTAACTCTTCACGTCCTTGATGCTGAGACTGGTTTCTGGGAAGACAGCTTTCTGATGGAATTTCCAATGTGATTCTCCCCTCCCTTTCCCAGAAGCAATAGTATCAGCTTTGTTGCTGGTGTTTAAGAAAACTTGGGAGTTTTGTGCCAAGGCTGTGAGGTGATGGTGAAATCTTCCCATTTGCTGCATGATGATCTCTTCCTGGCCATTGAATTTATTCATGCACTGGGAAAGACTGTTTAGTGCTTGTCTCACCGCCACCCCGCCCCACACTGTCCCCCTGACCCAGGTATCTCTGGTGTCTTTTCAAGCTATTGCCTTCAGGCGCTGCTCAGCCTTGAGTTCCCATATTGCACTTCTGCTTCTGTCTGCACAGTCTGGGCAGCTCCTGCCTGGGCAGCTCCTGCTGTCTCTCCAACAGCAGTTGATCTCCCTCCAGTTATATCTCAGCCCAGCTAGTATCTCTCTGCTGTTCTCACCAGGCTAGTACAAGGAGGATACTTCCCTCTCTGCTGCTGAGATCCTGTTCTATTGAAAACAATGCAGGGCTGCTGCTCCTTGGTGACTTAATTCCTTCCTTAGTGCTTTCAACTATAGCAATAGAATTTATTATTATTACTATTATTATTATTATTATTATTTATTTTTAATTATTTTGAGGCAGTGTGTCATGTAATACAGGCTGGCCTAGATCTGTGTAGGTAAGGATGATCTTAAACTTACCAATCTGCCTCTACTTCCTGAGTACAGGCAAGGCTACCACACCAGCTGGATCTACAGTCTTTTATACTTTCATTCGAGGAAACAGGCAGTTTTTAGTTTGTCGCCATGCTTGAGTGTTCTTCCGTTTGTTCTTTTCATACTGATTTTGGCCTAGTCAACAATGTTGAAAGTAAAAACAAAAGCATGTGTCAGTAGTTTTCTCTAACATTCTTTAAAGTGATTTTAGACTTTTATAACTGAATTGTTTGCATGAGATCTGCCTTTGATAAGCAATATTTACCAGGTTAAGGACAACTTTCATTAACCCAATTAGCTATGAGTGTTTTTCAAAATGAATAAACTTAAGGATTTTCTATATGGACTAGGATAGTCACATTTTATTCTTTAAACTATTATTATATTAATTAAATTCACATTTAAGATCTGGAGACAATATTGCACCCTGAATTTAAGTGCTGCTGGCTAATGATATTATAACATTTTAAAATGCACATCAAAATTGAATTTTTGATAGTTTGTTTTGGTGTTTTACATCTATACTTATAAAGAATTTAGTATAAAACTTAACTTTTCTGAATTGCCTTGGTCAATTCTGGTGTAAAACTTACATTAGGATAAAAAGAAAAAAAAAAAAAAACCACCAAAAACCAAAAACAAAACCAAACCAAAACAACAGCAACAAAAAGCTCCTTTACTCTTTTTCCCTTCTTAGACACAAGTTGTGTAAGGTTATTTTTCCTTTGTTGCTTTGTACTGTCTGTCTTTTATACTTCTGTGTTCATTGTTATAGCATTTTAAAGTATTATTCTTTTATGGATAAATAATATTTGGATTTTAGTTTATGTGCATCTTATTATTCCAAATATTTTTTAAAATTGGCCTATTGTTATTTTAATTTCATGTATCTGCTGGTTGCCTCCATTATTAATTAGCCATGTTGCTTTTTAATTATTTTTGTCTATTTAAATATTTATTTTTTATGTGTTCAAGTTATTTCACTTATCTTTTTAATTTTCTTCTAAAGAAATACTTTTTGAAAAGCTGTTGATCTCCTGTATTGCTTTTTTGTTTTTCTGTTTAATTATAAACATTATGAAATAGCAGCTGATTGTTACATTATTTTCTGATTTTATCATTGCTATTTCCTTCTAATTTCTTTAAGTTTCTTCCTTTGGTTAACAAGGCTTTTGAATTGAAACTTAATTCATTCAATTTTAATCATTATTTTTAATTAATACTTTCATAATTAAATGCTATTTTAAAAACATAATTTTTATTTTGATTTTCCTCTTAACTGACAAGTTATTTGGCAATCATAAAAGGAATCTGAACTCTTCTTTTCAATGGTTTGTTCCTATTTGGTTTCATGTCCTGTCATCATCATCAATCAACATGGAGTTCATGGTGTTGAGTATTTGAAGTTTCCTGATTGTGCTTTCTGACTTCTCTTGTATATAGTAAAGTTAAACATGTTTTATATGTGTTTGAAAACCTAATGCATTTTTATTATTTTACAAAGCAGAATTATACCAATGCCTAGTAGATAAATATTTTTACTTCCTTGTTCAAAACCTCTATGTTGCAAAAATTTACTGTCATTTTAGTATGTCAATCTATGACAAATCTGCCTTAAAATTTCCTTTATAATTACATATTAGTCATTTGTTCTGAAAAGTCTGTCAGTTTTATCATGACATATTTCTTCACCGAACAGCCCTCACTTCTAATTGTTAATTTTAAAGTTATATTTAGTTTTTAAAGTAAAGGTTAACTTTATTTATAATGCATAGCTAATTAAATTTACCCATTAAAAAATCCACTTCTATGTTCATCCTTGTGAATTTTATCCTAAGCCAGTGCTCTTGCTGAGGGAAAAAACTTTATGAGATTCTGGGGCAGCAAACTCACTCCAAATTTTTGTAACTAAAACTGTCTTTAAGGAACAATGGAGAGTTGTCTACCTTCTCTTCACTTCATCCCTGTCCCAGATATATTAACTGCTCCTCAGACAGACTTTGTTCTCATCATTCTTGGATATGTCTGTGTGTGAGTATGTGAACATGAGTGAAAGTACCCACTGAGGCCAGAAGAAGTTATTGGATGCACTGGAGCAGTAATTACAGGTGATTGTGATGCTAGGAACTGAATTTAGGTTCTCTTTCAAGAGCCATGCCTGTGTTTAACTTCTGAGCCATCTCTCCAGTCCTATATTTCAAAACTAAACTAAACTGAACTAAACTATACTAAAACCATTTTACTTAGAGTTAAGAGAGACTTTGATTATTCCCAGTTTTGTTCCCATGAATTAATCAGCAATGAGTAGTCTTCTATGTATTATAGGTAGACATCACTATTCATTTTAATTGATTATGTATCCATAAATGATATTGCTGATTCATAAGCTACAGCATTAAAAGAGATCACCAAACTGATTTCTGGTGTTTTCAATAGTTTGTAATCTAGTCTATTAACAAAAGAAGATACTAGTTCATTCAAAGCCTTGTCAAACTTTAAAACTAACTAAAGCTAAGTTTTTAGAAATATTTCCAGGTGTGTAACCTTATCCCAGTGAGGTTTCAATCTCTATTTCTCTGATAACTCCTGATTTCCAAGCTTACTAAAATCTCTGATTGTAACAAAATGGCATTTGATATCCATTTTGGCGTTGTGCAGTTGTTCAGATCTTTTGTGTACTACTTCATTGGTCTGTTTCTCAATTTGATTTGAAGTAACTTTAAATGAATTCTGGATAGGAGAGGTTGTTTTGATCAGTATTTACATTTCAAATATTGACTTTATGGTTTCTCTTCAGTTGGATGAAAGCTAAAACTGTGTTTTTAGAAGAAAACACCAAAAAATATGTCCATGTCATTGAGTTGGACATGTAGTTGTTAAACATGACAGATAAGTCACCAACACTAAGAAAATTGTTGATAAATTGACTTTCATCACAATTTTAATACCTTCCTGAAAGTCTTAAATACATCCTCTTCCCTTCTTTGTTGTAATATGGGCTCATTATTTCTAGAAGAGAATCTAGTGGCTTTCAGTTCATAATTGCTATATATAGTTAGAGAACTTTTTACTTTCTGGAAATCAGTCCCTTCTGGATAGTGAGAATACCCTTAAATAACCGATTGATGTTTCTCAATTTTGGGACTCCACTAGCTATTGATCAATTCTTCTGTATTTAGTCATAACTTTGAGTTTTTATTCCACACAAATAAATGTGAAACACACACTTATACTTATTGCAGAATTGAGTATCTAACATAATTTGAATGATGATAGCCTCAGGAAAAACATTTGATTATTTGTTGTTTCCCTAGGCTAAGTCATTCTTTAGGTTTCCATTTCATGCATAAGAAAGTGCTGGAAAATTTCCAAGGTCTTACAGTTCATTCCTATTCTCTTATAGCAGAGTGGGTGGGAGGTAGTTTACTCTGATCAGTTCAGTCTGTACTACATGTTTAACTATGCCATCAAAAAATGCAGAGCTTTTAGGAGTGTATGTGACAACGTCTGTGGAAAACATAACTCTGAGAAAGACAAGCCTGGGTCTTAGTCCTTCTGTATCCATGATGCGGGATAATGCCCCACACACAGCTCATTAATTGTGTGAATAAATCAAGTTTAAATTTTATGTCTAATACAGACTGATGTGTGAGGAAGGTCTGGTTGGAATCTGTTTTTTCCTGAAGCCTGATTTAGAATGATGCAATCCTCATTTGTGTAACTCATAAGTATTTGACGAGAGTCTATAAGAAAGAGACTATGATAACCCTTTTGCCAATACCAAGGAGGTGTCAATAACGGAAAAACTCTGCTGTGTACCCTGTCCTGGGAATGACAAATCAGACAATACCTATTATCCACGTGTCATTTCCTGGTTGAGGACATAAAAACAGATCAAGGCAAAACCCAGTGCGTGTTTAAATTAGCGGTGCAGATCGATGCCCATATTTCTTAGTGTCATGTTTCATTATGTTGAACTCTTTATGTCATCGTAACCCAAGGCATCTTAATGTAACCTGACATCCAGGCTATGTTGCATTAGAAAGATAAGAAGCTCTGCATTTGGTTAATGGTTAGGAAATACTCCAGTACTCTCTATTTGTCCAGCAAAGGTTTTCACCTGCTGTATGTTGGTGGGGTCATTGATGAATCAAAGGTTGAGAATTCAGAGACCACAAATTTAAATTTCTTAGAAATATTCCCTTAAGTAAACTTCTAGTCTTTATATTTCCCCCTGATCTTCAAATTTTCATTTTGGGGAGTAGAATTATTCTTTTTTTTTTTTTTTTTCGATTTTTTGAGACAGGATTTCTCTATCGTAACTCTAGCTGTCCTGGAATGCTCTCTGTAAACCAATCTGGCCTCAAACTCACAGAGATTCACCTGTCTCTGCCTCCCAAGTGCTGCTATTAAAGGGATGTGCTACCACCTGGATTAGTAAAATTATTTTTTATGAGAGACTTTAGAGATGATAATCTAAATTGAGGCAATTCCCTCCAATTTTCAAGAGAAAACATCATTCATCTTTTAAGATACTTTTCTGATTTTTCATAGGAAATCATCAGTACTGTTATGTAATGTTTTATGTTTTAAAAACAGATTTGGAGGATTAAGCTTAAGTTTATTAAAAACTGTAGTCTGTATTCAGGAGAGAGATTATTTTGACATATATTGCTTAGTAATTTTCTGCAAGCTGAAGCATCGATAAAACTCATTTTTGAGGAGTTCAGAAATTTATTATCTTGTTGTACTACATGACTACAAAAGGGTCTTAGGTAATAATCAGTAGTATGCAATTACAGAGTAAATTCAAATATACTACACTATTATATACTATACCACAACAAACTATACTACATTACACCATACCATACCATACCACACCACACCACACCATACTATATACTACACTACACTTTACTATACCTTAGACAGGCTAGACAAACTACTGAGAATTAAAGGTAAGAGATAGGAGAGGCATATTCAATGTTCATAGAAAATAATGGCACATTAAATACAGTGGATCAGTATGAAAGATGAAGATTTTTCATTGGAAACAATGGTGACTAGAAGACAATGGAATGGCCATTTGATATAACAGAGAGATGAAGAAAAAGAGGATCTGCTAACTGAGAATCTGTACACAGTGAAAGGCTTCTTAAAAATGATAGAAGTAGGAGCTGGTGAAGCAGCTCTATAAATAAAACCACTTGTTGCTCTTCCAGAGGATCTGGATTCAGTTCTCATCTATGAAAACATAGGTACAATAACAGTATACAGAGTGAGCATGGTGTAGCTATGTATTTAACAATATGTATATATATATTGTAGTGTAATCATTTTGTAGTGTATAATGAAATAGTGGTCTCTTCCTTGGAGAAGGCTATTTTTCCTGCTCTCAGCATTCCTTCATTGCCTGTAGTCCTGTGCCTCTTGCCTGTGTAAGTTTAGGCTTCTTGTGCTTTCCCCTATCGACTTTGACATATCTATTATTGTCTTCTTTGTTTAGCTCATGTTTAGGTAGTCATATTAATAATAATTTATGAATCTACCTTCTGACATTAAAAAAATTATTTTACATATGTGAGTGTTTTGCTTGCATGTGCATATGTGCGTCATGTGCATATCTTGTATACAGAGAGGCCAGAAAATAGTGTTGGGTATCCTGCAACTGGAGTACAGGCAGCTGTAGGCTATCACGTGGATGATGGGAGGAAAGGAAAAGAAAAAATAAGGTAATTATATTATAATCTCAAAAACAAAGGAAGTAATTAAGATGAAGACAAATGAATATGTTGAGTATTAATGAATTTTGAGAAAATCTAAAAAGGGTAAAATTTATCACAATGAAAGAAATTAGGTTCAATGGAGGAAATTTGGTTCCACATGAAAAGATGAAGGGCATAATTAATATGAGGCATAATTTACATAATTTTATAACTTTTCTTGTTTTTTAAAGGTGATTGAGTCAAAGCAAAAATGACATTGCAAGGTGGAGTAAAAACAGATAGAGATAGAAGACAGAGATAGGCAATGATGTGCTTGCAAGGTCTACAGTGTTTGTCTGGAATGAGAACTGCTAATATAAGAATACTAAGAAAATTATGATAAATTGAAGGTGCAAATTTTAATTTCCAGAGCAAGAAGGAAAGTAAAAATGACAAAATAAGTACTTTTAAAAGCCCATAGAACAGATTACTAGAAGTATTAAATTAACAAAACAAAAGACCACCTAATCACAGAGAAATAAACACCAAAGTGAGAAATAATACTCAAAATGGAAAATCAAATCACTAAATTGGACATAAATATAAAATATATATTCTCCATAAGAGCCAATTTAAATGTAAATAGATAGGATGAATCTATAAGGGTTGTAAATAGATAGAAATGCAATCACAGATAGGTGTTAACATATCCATTTACTAGTTAACATTACGAAGTTATAGAGTATCTAAGTAACACTACTTTGTTTACATTAACAGACTATCTTACTGTACTTGATTGCTGCATAATACACATCATTTTCTATTGCACATGGATATTCAACTAAACAATGGTCATTTATTTTCTGGTAAAATACATCTCATTATTCTCAAGTAACTAAAATCTTACAAAGTGTATTTTCTGGACAGTATCATTAAATTAAAAACCACTAAGAATAATGTATAGAAAATGTCTAAATATTTTGAAAGCAAGGAATATCCTTCTAAAACAGTCCACGTGTTAAATATGAGATGATAGGAGAAATTAGAAGATATTTTGAGTGAATTATAGTAACAATGGTGAAACTTTTACTTTGTAGACAAAAAAAGCATTAACCATAGAGACTGTTGGCCTTGAATAGATGAAATTCAAAAGCTTGGTAATACACAGAAAGAATGTTGAGTATCTGACACTTTCCTGCATTGCTGGTAGACCTATAATGAATGTAACTACTTAAGACCATGAGCAAACCCCTTGTTTTAAAGATGAACATACACTTACATGTGACCAGGCAGCCTACTCCTACTTATGCAAGAGAAACAAAACACTTTTCTATACATAGATTACAAAGTTATTCTCATAATGGTTTCAGTCACAACAGCTCCAAATTGTAAAGCACTCAATAACTGACACAATTAATCGTGGTATGTAATATTATGATAAACTACATACAACCAAAAGAAGTGAACTGATGGGGCTCGCAACAGGGGGTGGATCATAAAAACCTTGGGATGAAAAGTTAGTTACACACACAAGTAAGTGGATGATGGCACTTGTATGAAGTTTGAGGGGGAAGAAACACTACTCTGGAGACTGGAATTCAGACTTGTGACTACTTCGAGGAATGAAGAAATTGCCATAAAGTGCTTTGTGTACTTTTGTGTACTAATGGATATGGCTGGTCTGGGATGAATGTTTTGGTAAAATTTGATACATTGAATACTTAAAATCTAACTGGTTTACACTATCTATACAACACAATTTTATAACAATAATCTAAAAGCTTTCGACATGCAAATTCACAGGTTCATTTTGCAGCAATTTTGATTCAGTAGATGATGTGAACCACTTAGAATGAACTTTAAATAAGAGGCCTTGGTTGGCTCTCAAGGATGTGGCCCACTAGCCATATGCACAAAGTACTAATCTGACCTAATATTCATATCCAGAAATATACTACTTTTCTGAAAAACAAATTAAATAATGGGTGGAAAGATGGCTCTGTCTTAAGCATCTGCTTCTGACTTGAGTTTGGATCCCAGCACTCACATAAAAAGCTGGGCCTAGTGGCATGGACCTGTGACCTTAGTGCTATGTGTGTGTGTGTGTGTGTGTACATGGATCCCTAAAGCTCTTTGGCTCATAAGCATAGCCATGAGCTCTAGGTTCAGAGAGATCTAGTCTCAAAACATAAGTAGAGGATCTACTCAGGAAGATGTCAATCTCTGGCATCCTTCATGAATATGCTCCTATACACACACACACACACACACACACACACACACACACACACACACACACACGTACACACACATCTATGCATATATGCATACACTACACAATACCCACACAAAATAAACAATACAATAAGTGAATTAATCATTAGTTACACAGATTTGTCATCTCTGAAATTTTCCCTTGTACAAGGAGATAGATTTTTATTTTCTTAAAGTTAAATGTTTGTTAAACACTTTTTTAAAAAAAGTTATTAAGTATCAGTTTTATGAGAGTCCTTCAAATCAGGAAACATTAATTTGTCTTTCCTTTGTGCTATAATTTTTGAAGCACAAATTTCTGACAACTTCTTTTCCCACCAAAGAACTTCCCCTCAGCCTTCTGTTTGAAACAAAAGCCTTGCTTCTTTTGAAAGCCAGTAGGCCAGTAACACAGACCCCTAACCAACTAGGCGTGTTGGTTAGCATCTAACCAGTAATGATTTTTCCTTCTCCAAATCTTGCTGAGTGGTATATTCAGCCTAGTTCTTACACACACAGCATGCTGTGTGATTATTTCTTTCCCATGTGGTTCTTTTCTTTCCAACAATACTGCAAATATTTATTGAAAACAAAAAATCTACTTCTTAGATTCTTGTACCTAGCTTTTCTCTTCTATCATTCTAGTTAAAAGTAAAACTTGCAATAATGTGTTTTTAGATTAAGAGCACAGGCTTTGGGGTTAGACATGAATTTGAATTCCAGTACTGTAACCCATACACTATATATGATTGGCAAAGCTGTTTTCATTTATGAAAGGGATTAGTAATTCTTTTTCCATTAAGTTATTTGTAGATTAAAAATCACTTAGCAAAGCATCCATTCCTCTTAACTATCTGCTCTGGTTGTTGACAATACTGTTGGTGATGATTTTGTTATTGATCAGCTACAGTTTTGTAGTTTATGTTGATAGCCTTACTATTTGAGACTAGTTGTGAATTTATGTTATATAATCTAATCAACTTGTTCTTGCAATTAGAAATCTGAGGCCAGAGGGAATGTGGCCTGTCACTGCTTACTTTATATTAAAATCAATCGTTTTCAGGGCTGGAGTTATGGCTCAGTAGTTAAGAGGACTTGATGCTCTTGCGTGGTACCAGAATCCAATTCCCTGTACCATGTTGGGCAGCTGATAGCCACTTGTAACTCCAGATCTAGGGTTTCCAACACCCTGTTCCGGCCTTCTCTGGTGTCCACACATACATGTACTTATGGTTCACAGACATGGCAGACACATACACAGAAATGAAACAAAAGCAAAAAAAAAACCAAATCTTTCAAAAAACAACAGTTTTCAAGCTTAAAGTTTCCATATTGAATTATGTATCCCGGGCTCCTGAAATGCTTCGTTGAATAGACACTTCTTACCAAGCTTGCTAACCTGAAATTGATCACTGGGAAACATATGATGATTCAAGAGAATCCACTTTTTCAAGTTGTCTTCTGACCTCTATGCATCATCTATAGTAAACACATCTTCCCATATACAAATTGATAAATTAATTAATGTAATTAAAATGATAACTACATATACTACATCACAATTTAACAACACATTGGCTCTGCACAGAAAGTGTTTTCCCATGTAAAGAATTAAAGACTACAGGTTGAAATTTGGAGTTTCCTATTTTTTTTCCAACTGCATGTGCAGTACAGAGCAAATCTGTCCACACAAACTCTCACATGTGCATGTCAACACAGTAGAAACTACACACCTGACTGTCAGTCCATGCTGTACTAAGACCTCAGCACTCAAAGTCAAGGACCCTTGCTCCACTTTGATTATGTGATATCTAGATCTCTCAATTCTTGTCCACAAAGCCAAAAATCTCATCTAAATGATGCAAGTCCTGGCCTAGAAAAAATTCCAGGACCTCACTGAGTCCATTTCTTCTCTGCTGTCAAGGATTGAGTTGAAATGCCATGCTAAGAAGTGTGAATGGAGTTCTGAAAATTTTAAGAGAAAGTGATATGAGACTTGGAGTTTGGAAAACTAGCTCTAAAATACTTTTGCATGTAGGGTCTATGAAAGTGCTGTTTCCTTTGGCATCAATATTGTCTTTGCTCAACTGCTATTCTGTTCTCAGGCACACTGGGTTGTGCTGGAGTCTCTCCTAGACTGTGTCCATCCCCTTTCCTTGAGCTCCCAGGGCATCTGTGGTTAAGTGCACTAAGAGCTGCTGATCATTGTGATTTCCTTTAGTCAGCTTGAGACACATTCTTTGCCTTTCAATTTTTGATGTCAGCCTCTAATGTGTTGGGCCAAACACGTTGGAACTTGTTAAGATTCTCCAAATAGCTTCTTTGTGCTAGTGAAATCACACCAGTGACAGGCCCTCACTCCATCTCCCTGGAGCTTTTATGCATGCGTTATGCCCCTACTGTCCCCATCACTCTGTCTCACAGAGGGCCTGACACTCTGTGCCAGGACTCAGACATCAGCAACACTTATTATTTTTTAAAACTTCACTTCCCAATGCATTTTCCCTTATTCCAACTCAAATGCCCAATATAATAAAGTTGCCAAAACTCTGCCTCCATTGGAGTGAAAACCATTCATTTGTCGTCTCAATTTAAGATTCTCGAATCCAAATAGAGGGGTATTCTCCATGGACGTAATGGAACATTTAGCAATTCATTCATTTTCTTCACATGCTACTTATTTAGGCGCTCAGCAGTTGGCGGCTTTGATGTGGAGTGGTGAAATTATAAAGACATTACGTATCATAAAAAATATAAATGAAAGAAAACACAGACCCTCTTTTATATCAGGCTAAATTGACTGCTGTCATATTAAGGGTATTTTGTTTTATAAATTATTCCTGTTTCAAGGTATTTCCTTGTGTAAATCATGACTTTCTCTTTTATTCCCGTAGTCTTTCTTTTTTTTTTTCTTTCTGTATCTCTTTCTTTAAACAAAACAGGTTTCATTTTCTAATACACTGAAGGCAGGAAATCTCAGAGCTCTAATATTCAAATCAATATGTCTGGTACCAAACTCATTCCAGAATTTGAAATAGGGGGTTTGTAAGGGATTAATAGCATGCATGATTAGGAAGATTGTAAATTATACGTACCTAAAGATCCTTGGAATCAAATCAGGTTTATAAACTATATTTTTCAACATTTACTTTTTGGAAAGGTTCTTCAAAGGTAGCTATGTCTTTGATATTTGAAGTGAATCCAAGACTGTTGTTTTAATGATGTTGCTGGTTCTTCTAGCCCATTTTGTGTCTATCCACTATATGTTTACTTAATAGAGTTTCTAGATTTGCTCCCTGCTGAGGTATGACCTGTATGCAGGGAAAGAGGGGCAGCTTCAAGATGAAAAGCAGAACTTTCCTGTACCAGGTTGTCTTAGGAGACAGGGGTGGCCTGGTGGGTCTGCTGGAACAGGTGAGGAGCCATATTTGTTTATTGTGGGAAGTACATTAGACCTAGAAGTCCTATAAAAAGCAAAACTGCTGGAGGAGCAGGAGGAAAGATGTAAAGTTATGGACATCAGAGTGAATATGTGTCAAGGTAAAAGATTTATTGGGGAAGAAAGGTACCTTCAGAAACCATGGAAACTAGTGTCAGGAGGTGAGAGCAGAGGTAGCAAGAAATCTGGGGAATATTCTGAGATATACTAAGTGCAGGGTTTTCCATTTAATCTGGAACTTCTAAATCGTATCAACTATTTTTCCTCATGGTTAACTACTGTTGTCTAGATTTAGCCATTTTCATTTTGACAAAATAGGTATCTAGAAAAAACTGGGATCAGATTATTTGAGACATCTGATATAAGTACCAAGAAAGGCTTGTTCTATTACTACAATATTAAATAAATGAAATATCTGTCTTTAAAATTCTCCATTGTCCTCTTTCTAATGGATCACTGCACTTGTTCTAGCACTCCAGCCTTCTCAGTGACTTGAGACTTCCATCTTCAACACACACTGAGGGACTTTCCATTAATTAATGACTGACTCTCAGCCAGCGTCACGGCTCTCGACTTACAGCTTGAGCTATATTCGCTGTCACACAACCTCCAGCTCAGAGAGAAGACCAGGATACCTCAGCCATCCTTGTCCCTCTGAAGTTGCTCCCTCCTGCCTTGTTAGAGCTTATCCAAGGACCGTGGCAATGATTTGCAAATTATAGTGTAATAAATTCTTAATCCAGTTTTATTTTAATATCTTCATTAATTATGTGGAAGATGGAGACAGCCGCCTGCTAATTAAATTTTCAGATGTTGCTAAATTGGGAGGAGTTAGAAGCCCAGCCAAAAGACAAAATACAACATAAAGGAATCTGGGGAAGTTCTGAGCATACAGGTAGGAGTCTAAAAGAGGCATCAAGATAATTGAAGAATAGTTCCATCTTCGTGGGGAGGAATACAGCCTGGAGCATCAGACCAGTCGTGGATTGTGATGGAATGATGACAGGAGCTTCAGGATGGGCAGTGATAGATATTTCTTCTTTAAGCATAGATCCATGCCTTTTCTCTATTTTGGTCCCTATGATTATCAAAAACAATCAAGCAAGAGCTCCAGCAAGTCAGTGGGTATACAAAGTTGCACTCCCAGGAAGTCCTAGCATATGCACTTACTGGGGCACGCGATGATCACTAATGTGTGAAAATGGCTTAGATGAAAAAAAAAAGTACTATGGGAATATAGAAACTTGTTACTTTTCCTAGAGTGATGATAATTATTTTCAATCATCATTAAGTTAAATTTAATTGAAGTTGAGTGAGGGGGTAGTGTCATGGCACATGGGAGAAAAGAGCAGAGGAGAAACGGCAGCCAAAATAATTAACAAGGGCTTCTCCTCCTACATGGACTTAGACCAATTCTTATAAAATTATCAAGTTTTCTGGGATGTTGAAGATCATTAGAGACCAAACCTTGTGCCAGAAGAAAGCACCTCAGTGACTTCATTCACTTCTTCAGGCCAGACTACATGGGCAGTTCAGTGAGGGGGATGGGTTCTGAGGCCACGGCCCTGTCTTTGAGTAGTATAAATATTGCTCTTGCCAAGTGGAGAATTTCTTTTCTGGAGCTTTCTTAGAATTCTTTTGTGGATCTCCAGTAATCTCAGTTGTATGTTCATCTTTCTCAGTCTTAGCCACTAGGTACCACTAAGGATGTAACTCCAACTTCCTTGCATAGTTTCCTGCCAACTGGATGTGCAATGCAGTGGATGCAGAGGGTGTGAAGGAGAAGGGTGCAGTGAGATTACCATCCAGAACTCAGCATCCCGAAACATAAAACTCCAGTAATAATAATGCTTGTCATGAAAAAAAAAGAGGAGGCAAGTGTCTCACATTAACAAAAACTAGTTAACCAGCCAAACAAACAACCGAACAAACAGCATTCCTGTGTGCCTCCCCACTACCCTCCCCAAAAACCACCACCAGCAGCAGCAAACCACCTTTGGACTGGAGAGTTTTATCTACCTTTTCTCAGAGGATTTTAAATCCCAGAGGGCATAGAGTACAATTTCTCTTTTCTTGTTTGGCCTACAACCAACCAATGCTAAGCACAAAGCAGGCACCTAATCACTGACAGAAAACATTGGCAAAACACTATTTCTCCCCATATACTGATGCTCTCCCATCACAAAAACATGTAAATAGGTGTGTCCTTTTTGACAGTGTAGTAAAGAAAGGCAGAGGTTGGACATCATGCAGTTTCAACCTAGGAAAGGTCAGGTAACTCTTTCACCAAAATGTAACAAACAAGTTCTCCAAGGATACACTGGATTGTCACCTCCTGGTTACTACCTGGTGACAGACTGAGTAGAAGACTTGAAAAGAGTCAGCCAATAAATTGAGGATTATATGGGAGAGGCAAATTGGTTTTTCACCTTATTTTCCCTGTCATTCCTTCTGGGATTAAGTTAAGCCTCATCTATGTTTCACTAGGGAGTCCTTGAGATTACAACTTGCCTTTCTGTCTTATCATGCTGACAGTGCTTCGATGTTGACTCGATTTTGATAAGCCCTACCACTCATCATGCAGCTCCTTTTAGTCAAAGCAGGTATATAATTTATGGTGCCCAAAACAGTTGTTAGTGTAAAAGAATTAACTAGAAGGGAGGCATGTGAACTAAGACAGTCACTGAATCCTTAAGTGGCTGCTCCTGCCTGGTTTATGAACATTAAGATTTCTGAGCAAGGGGCAGACACATTTGTCATTTATGTATGTCTTTTTCTGTTTTAGTAAGAAAAATAAAATTTGGATCCCCATAGGTTCAATGTCAGGGTCTCAATGGAGGGATGGTTAGGGTGTGCAGGATCTAAAGACATTGGCACCAAGAAGATGCTGGTGGGGTGATTAGGAGGCAAGGGTACTCAAGTGATAGGGGTGGGTGGGATTTGAAGCAGCAAGTAGAATGAAGCAGAAATCCAGCCAACACCTAGACACAGAAGAGAATTGTCCTCTGAAGTTGCAGCTTGTGATGGAAGGAGAATATGAGCAGGTTTGAGATACATGTTGAACTACTTTTTGCCAAAATATTAAAATTCATTGATTCTCTAGGCTAGGTTGATATACCCTAACTAAACCAATATCTTAGTTGGGGAGGGAATGGTTTATTTCACCTTACATTTCAGATAATAGCTCATCAGTGAGGAAAGTCAAAGCGAAATCCTGGAGGCAGGAACTGAAACAGAGACCATGGAAGAACACTGCCCACTAGCCTGTTTCCTCTGTCTTGCTCAGCTACCTTTCTTATGCTGACCAGGTCTACTGCCTAGGGATGGTAGTATGCACAATGGGCTGGGACTTTCTACATTAATTAGCAATTAAAAAAATGTCTTACAAACATGTTTGTAGGCCAAATAGAGGCAATTCCTCAATTTGGTTCCATCTTCAGAAGTATGTCATATTAACAATGGAAGTTAACTATGATACCGAAGTGTTATGGTTTGACTTATGTTCCTCCAATGTGTTTTCAAAGTTTTAAGGTCTGGACTCCAGTATTCAATAATGTGATCACTTTAAGAATAAAAAGTCTTCATAGAACTTATAAAATGAAAATTCACATCTTTAGGGTGGGCATTAAACTAGCACGATTGATATCCTTATAAAAGGGGGAAAATTTGAGCATAAAACCATGCATAGGAAGCATACAATGTGAGAAAGAAGCAAGATTACAAACATTCTTTTGTAAACTATGTATGCCAAAGATGATCAGAGGACCACCAGCATCTGGAAGAGATCCATGAAGTAGATTTCCACATTTGGAAACATTTGGAAGAATCAGCCCTGTCTATACCTTCATCTTGGATATTTGCCTTTCAGACAATAATCCACTACATTTCTTTTGTGTTTCTACTTTATTACTTTATTACAGAGCTAGAGAATTTTCACCTGAAGAGACTTGCCTAATGCATTTAAAGAATCACCTGATTCTCAATGAAGACACTATGATCCTCCTTCAACAGAAGTCTCCAGAGCATATTAGAAGGAAAGATTATTGGGACTCCGACTTGTTCTTTAGCATTCAGGAGGAGGATTCAGACTTGATCTTCAGGTAGGGTACAAGAGAGGACAAGCTATCTTCTCCACATCTTACGGAAATAAAGGGATGTAGTGTGGGATACCAAGCCTCCTCTTTAAGGTTTGCTGATCTAAAATCACATGACTTAGTGGCTGGGGGCTCTATTGTCACACGTTTTAGGCTGTTAGAGAAGTTTTTCCTCTCTATTTTTTCAAATATTCTACTTCAGCTGTTTTTTTTTTTTTTTAATTCTTTTTACCTTAAGTTTTGTTGTCTTCTGTCTACAAGCCATAATCTTTCAACTGCTTCTTCAAACTCTTTGATCTCAAGGCAGGGTGATTTTCCTGTGCAGCAACAGACTGTCTAGATCCCTCAGGGATGAAGTTTCCTAAGTGAGTAGATGGGCCAGATCTCTGGTACAGATCCTTAAAGTTGATCTACTGATAGTCAACTTTAAACAAATCCCAACAGAATTATGTCTCAAATATATCACTCAAGCTTCAGCAGGGCATTCCAATTTCCTTAAAGAGCATGTAAGCCACCATGATGGCTTACAGTCGTTATTAGTAATATCAGTTGTTACACTATGCTGTAACTCAAAATTTCTCAGGTTTTCCCATCGTAAGTGGAATATAAAATGCTACTCTGTAAGATTATGGCTGAGAATTTTAGTTACTCATTTTTGTAGCATGAACCATCATCAAACCTACTGGATGAAAGTCACAATTTATTATTTCTCTCAATCCCTGTAGTTCAGCACTTTGGGTGGAACTCAACAGGGCAAATCTCTCACACATTTGATATGAGCCAGGCTTGTTCACACATCTCCTTTCAAAGGAGGGCTTTGGCTCTGCAGTGTTAAGATCAGCCACCAAGCTCTAAGGGTTTTGGCCTTTTTACTCTTCCCAGCCTGGCTCCAAGAGTGAGAAGGCTGTGCCATATTTCCTCTGAAGTCCTGCAGCTCCAATATTCTTGAACATAATTCTGTCCCATTCTTTTCATCAGAACAATTTCTAAGGTCATCCCAAGCTTAAGAAGAACACAAATAGTCTCCACTCTTAAGAATATTTAGCTCTCAAAAGGCCATGTTGATGAGGCTGAGATGCAGAAGAGAACAGAAATAGAACTGAATATTATTCCTTTAATCTATTGGTTGGTCACAAACCATGAATTCATAAAATGAAAGAGAAGGTACCTTGCATGTTTCAGATGAAAAGACTGAGGACCAGGGTGTGTTAATTCCTTTTTAATGATCTTGGGATTCACAATGACCTTCTAATTGTATCTGAATTTTTTCTTTTTGGCTGTAATTTTTGTTTTTCCCTTGACATTCATTTGTTTGAGCTTAAGGACAATAAAGTTTATATTCTAATTATCAAATTACTTAGACCAGGAATATGAAAGGAGTGCTAGATTTCCATTCTGCCATTTCATATATTTTAACTGAGGCTCTTCTTTGGATTTACATATAGTCATGACACTCTCATGGCCCTCTTTTCACAGTTTTATCATTGTTGTGTAATATGGTTTTTGAGGCAAAAATCCTGGCTTCCAAGTGTCTGAACAGATTAAGGGAATGCAGACTATAAGCTTCACTATAGGAAACAGAAATTCTCTTTTTCTCTGTTGAAGAAGACCCAATGGATATGGATGGCTATTTTTGAAGTACAGCATTACAGACAGGCTATTATATATGAGACTGCATACATTTCTGGGGGTATTTAAAATATTCTTCAAACTATGCATTGAGTTTCAAAACCTTGTTTCTAACTTATGCATTTTGAAACCATTGTTAAATTTGCATCTTGCTAATAGTAAGTCTCATTAGTACATACTGGGGCAATGTGAGAAATCCTCCACTAAGGCAAGAGTTGGGAATTAAAAGTATCAAAAGAGTGAGGGGATATGGGGAGCTTTCAAAGTATAAGAGTATTTTGTCTTGAGCTAGATAGATGATGCATAGATGCTTATTTTATTATTATTTATAACCTATGGATATTTTATAATTATTCTTATGTTACCCTCTGAAAACAAAATAAAAGTGAAGACAGAAGGAATATTCATCAGAATGAATAGAGGAAGAAGTAAAACGGGTCCAGGACCTAGTCATTTGTAAAATAAAAATTACGAGGTGTAGAAAATGGGAGGGAACAGATGAAATAGATTGGCATGTACTTGATGTCCAGTCCAAGGCACATGAACTATTTCCTCTGAGATGAGCCCTGAACAAGACCACACATTTAAACTTAGCAGTAATATGTCAGGAGTCAGTACATTCTTTTGTTGAAGAGCCAGATAGCAAACATTTAGGTTCTGTAGTTCACAAGTCTTTGTTGTAAGTATTCATATCTGACTTTGTAGAGTGAAAGCAGATATACATATGTCAAAATGTGTATGAAAAATTGGTTTGATATGATAAAAGTTGATCATTTCTCATGAATCATGGAAGATTATTTTTCTTTGAAAATTTTCTCTGTTAAAAAAGTGACTCTTCACTCATGGGATATATGACAATAGTCACAGGTTTACATGTGACTCAAGGGGCAAATTTTTGCACAGCTGTCCTAATTGGCTATGAAATAATTATAGGGAAGATAGATCAACTAAATAAAACTGAGAATACTTTGTAAAAATTAACTCTGTTTGAGCTATTTTCTCCATATTATTGTTTTCTAGACTCTTTTAAAAGATTCAGCTTGTTTTGCTTTCCTCTACCCCACTGTCGTCTTTGCTATGAATGTGTAATGCTTCAGGTATATACCAACAATGCCAATAATGTATCTAATTTTCACCCAATGGTGAAAATTCATTGTGATATCACTTTGTATTGAGATTAGGAAATGTGTTATTCTGCCTTATTATTCAAAGTTCTACAATAGAGCTGAGGAAGTGGCCAGGGAGCTATAAATATATACTAACACATGAAAGAATGAATGTAAGTTGTTGTTCATTCTGGCTTACTTAGTCCTTCTCTGATCACGATTGTTTACAACATATCCCCAAATTGCATGAAATTATAAGTCAGTCAGTATGCATTACAGTCAGTTACACTTCATACAAATTGGGGGCGGACTATGAACCTGCTTAAAGGGACTCTGGGAAGGAAAACATATTTGTGTCAGAGTGCATTGTAGTTAATCAAGTCCAATGTATCATTCAGTGTTGAGCTAAGGAAAAAAAAAGTAAAGAAAAGAAAAGAAAAGATGCCAGGTATTTCAGAAAGAGGAAGAGACACTGAAAGCATTTCTTTCAGACTTTCAGCTATCAAGATAAAGAGACCAGTGTGTGAGATGAAGGATCAAGTTAAGAAAAAGAGATCCTCTGGTGTAACTTTTCTTTCTGCTTCTTGGCTTCCACGTACACCTCTTTCTCCCCATGACTAAATTTTTATATAATGACAAAAAAATCAAATAAAATCTTGCCTTCACCTAGGAGACTCCAGCTATCTCTTTCGCTGACAGTGATGTTCTTAAAAAGCACAGACACAAAAGCACAGCAATCACTGTTTTAGTTAAACTGTTAAACTGGACCAGTCACACTTAGGTCTGGATATTTTATAACCTGAAGTAGAAATCAGTAGGCTCACCATCAGCAACAATCCTTACATAGATAAGTAGAGATTAATATGGACAGACAGAGGAAGGGGAATTTAAACTGTTATGGTCTCAATTGTGAAAAGAATCATAAGCCTATAGTGGATATTTATAATTTCCTCTTTTTATTGCCTATATACTCCATGTTTCCTTTGCCTTTGTCTGAGATCTCAGTTGGTGGGAGTTCTTCCCCAGTGGCTAACCTACATTTTCTTTCCAATAAGTCTGAGTCTTTTGTAGTCTGGATTTGATTGGCTTGCTACAGTTTTCATTTACCATTAGACATAGATGCATCCCTTGAGGCTTGAGAAATGTTGTCAGTACTTAGAAACCTTGGATTCCCAACCCATACCACATCCCTGCTTGGTAGAGGGTAGATAGATTTCCTGTTCTGGGGTCTTGTGCCCTGCTGCTTTTCCTGTCATCCCAACATGCAATAGGTTACTCTTCTCCCTCAATTAAACATTTTGAGCTGCAAGTCATTTGCGATGATTTACAGCAGCTGTGCACTTGCCAGTCTTATACAGTATTTTTCTTATTACTTAATTGTTTTAGCGGTGCTCCAGCCATTAGTTTCTGAGTTCTGAAAACAGAAAACAGAAGTCTTCTATTATAGACGCCTGCCTAATTAGCTCAGAGGCTGTCTAATGGGGGCTATTAAAAATGCAAATGAGGTGTGATCAAACAGTGAAAACTTGGGTCTTGACAGAATATACTCATACACCTCTTGAAAAACCTACCACAATATTGAGTACAGAATCCTCCCTCCTTTTTACTGTGAGAAACAACTGTCTTGACTGCTTTCTTCCTTCCCTACCTCATCTGGATGACAGCTTGAAAAGGGATGGTAGTGGAAGTGGTCTTATTTCTCACTTCTTAGTCTAGGTGGCTCATCTTGGCAAATATCAGAAGTAACTGCAGGGCTTGCTGTGCCTCATAGGACTACACTTTAAGCTTCTAACTTACTGGATGTGAGGAGTGATAGCCCTTCCATCTAAGTCTCAGGAAAGGAAGATGAGCTGATATACGGACCTCAGCTTGAGTGTCACTGATTTAGGGCTTTTTGCCTCTATTGTGAATTCAAAGCTTATTTTTCATTTCCTTCCATGACATCATCCTATGCGATATTGTTTTCTCAGTGCTGAAGGCTGAACATGGTGTCATGTGTATGTTAAGTATGCCCTCTCCCATTGATCTGCACCCAGACTCTACTCTTGGGGTTTTTTTTTTAAATTAATGATGCAGTGTGGTTTGGCAAAGCCCATATTTGACTTGGTATAAAGGCTTTTCTGACCATTCATAAATTTAAATTAGGTTCATAAGCCCATTCCTTATGATTGCATTCATGTGCTCAGCAATGGACATGGATCTTGGCTTTGTAGTTGGAAACATATATAATGGATGTTCCTTTTCAGTGGAGTTTAAATATTTAGATCAAAGAGATATATAGAGGCCTTGGCATTTCAAAGTTAATTTGCCCATGTACCACTTTATATCTATTCATTCCTGTATACCCTTCACCAAATGAGTCCTCATGGGCTAGGGTAGCATCAAATGTGTCTCCAGGGTCCCACATCCAGCCCAACATCCAGGTCAGGCAATGCTTGTTGACTTAACCAGTTCATATGAGTAGCAAGGCCCTTTCCTGTCTCCTTTTATGTATATGCTTCTCCTTCACATCAAGAAAGATTTCTTTTTTAAAAATTAATTTTAATTGTGTGTGTGTGTGTGTGTGTGTGTGTGTGTGTGTGTGTGTGTGCGTGCATGCACACACACACACACACATGCAAGTAAGTTGGGCTACAAGTAGAGGCTAAAAGCATTGGGTCTCCTGGAGCTGGAATTACAAGGAGTGGTGAGCAACCTGATATGGGTGCTGGGAACTGAACTTGGGTTCTCTGAAAGAACAGTGTGTGCTCTTATCTGTTGCACCATCATTCTAGCCCCATAAGGAATTCCTACTCACTGAACTGTCTTATTCTGAATACCACTGAGTCATTCAGGTAGAAATGAAGACTATTGGGCAGACATTTCTGATGACATGCCTCAGGTCTTTCTGCACAATTCTCTATGCTTGGCTGATACAGAAATTCCTGTAGGTTGCAAATAATCCAAACAGCCATTATTTGTTGCCCACACTCATTTTCTCTCCTCCCATAACTCCCGGGCTTCCTACTATAAACTCATGATGAACATGAATCAGTGAACAAAGAATGAACTTATTATTGTCACAATGTCTGAAAGAGGGAGCTCTCTGTTCACAGAGCAAAATCACAGAGAAGAAGCCTTCTTCTTATGCTCAATGATCTCTTGCCTCCTCGCTATATTTTAATGAGAGTCCAAGTCCAACCAGGAAGGTATTCTATCTATTCACTGGTCATGGGCTGCTGATTAAATTTGTGGGAAAAAAAAGGTTTGAACGGGCTTTATGGTCATCAGCTACAGACCTAGCTGCTTTCATCAGCTCCAGTGGACCCAAGGGCTATAAGAGGAAAGACAAAGAGTGAGAGGCTACACTGGTGCCATTCTGACTAAATGGCAGTATCTGAGATATAACTCTACTCTATGAAGAAAGGTATCAACCATCAGAGTCCTTTCTGTATTGGAGTTTACATAGCAGTTGTTGGAGTTATTTTTTTATTGCTGTGAACAGACACCATGACCAAGACAACTTATAGAAGAATGAGTTTATTGTGGTTTACAGTTTCAGAGGGTAAGTCAATTACTATTATGGCAAGGAACATGGCAGCAGAATGGCAAGCATGATGCTGAAGCAGTAGCTAAGAGCTAACATCTTGAAACACAACCACAAGGCAGAGAGAAAGCTAATTCAGAATGGCATAGGCTTTCGAAACATCAAAGTCCACCCCAATGATCCACCTCCCACCCCTGCAACAAGGTCACACCCAGAAATGCTTCCCTAATAATCCCACCAGCCAGGAACCAAGAATTCAAACATATGATCCTATGGTTGGCTGTTCTCATTCAAACACCACAGCAGTGTTCTCTGGATTCAAGGAGAAATGTGTAGGTGTTGCTTTTCTGTGTCTTCTTGTCAGTACATCAATGAATGGAAGGTGTTCCACTGAGTATAGTTTTTGCTGAGGAAGTCCAAGCTTTGCCAGTTAACCTTTGTGCTCTGAAGAGAGACCTTGCTCTTAAAAAAAAAAAAAAACCACTGTATGGTGCCAACCTTGCTTCATTGGATGCTTCTTTGTGGCAGGAATGCAAAGCACTATACGGTCAGTGAAGACCAGAGCCAGAAACCTTAGAAATCTGAAGAAGATTTTTCTCCACTCAAATCCTATTCCTAAGAAGCATTTGTACTCGGCCCCTCACTTTCTCCAACGTCATTCACAACTGCCTGGAACTGTCATTCCTTCTGCTTTATGTTCTGCCTTGTGCAGGGTATTTTGTCTCCTCTGCTAAAAGTGGAGCTGCCCACTGGAGTTCATGCTTCTCTCCTCAGAAGTGGTATTTCACGGAAGAACAAGATGTGATACATTTCCACAGCCCAGGCAGGGTCCTGCATTCCTGTGGTCATTCCTTCCTGGCTGATCTGACAAATGGGCTGCCAAGTGCAGGGGCACTAGAACCGTCCTAGGCACTGACAGAGCATCTACTGTCTTCCAAGTTGCTACACTTAGGATCATGAGGTTCCACTGCTGTCTTCATCTGCCATGTAAATCACTCGTTGGTCATCTTATTCTCTTCCAATTTCCAAATCTCTGAAGCCAACTATCCTGTAATTGGACTCTTTTCCTTTTTGTGGTGTTGAGAATGGAAACTAGAGACTTTTGCAGTCTTCTCTCTCCAGTCCATGCATGTCTGTATTAAAAATCATGCTGTGCTTGGCAGAAAAAAAACAAAGAAACAAACAAAACACTGTGTTTAAGATGAAGAGAAAATGGCTATTTTATGCATGGAAAGTAGAAGAAGAAGGGGTCTTGATTCTGCCAAAGATGGGGTGATGAGATACCTTCTATTCCTACAAGCAGATGGTATTCCCCAGCAGTGACTGAGAGCCAGTCCTGGCCACACTATGAACAGACAGTGGTCAGTGGCTGATAAACCACTGTCTGGTAGATAAACTTTGGAAACATTGGATTCTTCCCTTTTCTGCTTCCCAGGAACCTTGTCCATGGCAGGTTCCCTTTCTGTGGTCCCTTGTTCATCTCTCTTTCCTGAGCTGTCTGGCTTGCTGCCCTCATGGCTACCTGATCTCTTGGCAAACACTGCCAGGAAGTGACAGCCCCAGGGGTATGTGTCCAAAACAAAGCATAATGGCAGAGTAGAGACCCCCTACCTTCATGGCTGGAGGATGCTGACAAGGAGAAACCCTTGAGGCCCTAGGAATCATCTTCCCCAAATGATTCCAGGGTGAAAAACACTGGTTTGGCGCCTCTGACTGGGGCTTTAAGAGTTATTTTTGTCATTGAAGTCTAATAGTGGGTTATTAGTAATTATAGGAAAAAACAAAGTGGAAATAAAAGGGTTTCAAGTTTTTTTTTCTTTCTAGTTTTAGTGTTATATTTTGAATTTCCTATTCTGTTGGATATAACCTTTTGGATATTGACCCTGTGATTACACAGAACAAGGCTCCCATGGGCCAGCCTATGATTTATACTGTTACAAACCCTTTAACTGGTAGACTTTTGAGATCCCACAGAAAAGGGATATAACCTGCTTTCATGGCCTGCAGGACACTCTCTCAAAGAGATGGATCTCCTTGAGGTCAGTGTACTTAGGAGTCTAGTAGATCTCACCTCATTTGTGCTTTGATCAAAACATTGAGAATATTTCCTTAATCCAAAGCCTGCTGTGGCTCCTTGATACCAATAGATGGAAAGCCTTCCTCCTCATCCAGTCTTTTCCTTTCTCTGCCATTATTACCTCACCGTATCTTATCCACTCTGACTAATTCATTCTTTCAATTCTGTATTTATTCCATAAATATGGATTCTCTGTCTCTCTCTTCATTTTTATAAATATTGTGAATATAAATATTCACAATCTCAACTACCTAATAATATCGTATATAAGAGAATAAATCAAAACCACAAGAAGAAATGCCTGTGACAGTGTCTCCAGGTCAAGGGCATGAGGCATGAGAGTCATTCCACACCCATAGTAGGTAAAAATGTAGACCAGGAATGTTGCATAAAGAAAGTGTCCAGAGCTAGAGTTGTAGACACATGGAAGAACCTTTCGAGATGGCAACAATGTTAAGGGTAAGCACCTAGACATCTAATGACCACATAGACATACAGAAGCCACCATGCAGATACATGGTTAGAAAAAGGCTAAATAAGGGTAGGAGCAAAGGCCAGTGTATAGAGCAACATAAAGGCTACAGGGCATTCATAGAAGACCTGTGTGTGTCTGTGTGTATGTGTTTATGAGTCTCTCTCTCTCTCTCTCTCTGTATTCAGCCTGTAACTGGACAACAAAGACTTGTTTGGCCATGTATAGAAATTTACATTTATAAAAATTATTTTAAATATGTTGACAGGTTAAAGGTATTCACGGACCAGCCTGATGACTGCAGTTAAATCCCAGGAATCCATATGCTAGGACAGATCTCACACCCTGTAGTTGTCCTTTGTCCACCACATGCACTCACAGATACTTAAACATGTAAACACAAAAGATCAATATCCTATAAGAAATCCAGCTGATTGATTTAATGAAGAACCTTATGCATAGGAGGGGCTCAACAGAACGTACCCTCATTTATAGTAGCACTGGGACATCTTTATGAAGGTCACTGGTTATACTAAAGTATCACAGTGTAGTAAATCATGGGCTAGCTCTCTCTCACGCGTTGAAATCATGTGGCCCCTGACCTGTTAATGTGTTCTCAGATGATACCCTTTGTTATATCCTTGTCTATAGCTCCACCTGTTGTGAGAATGCTGGGCTCAGGGGCAGTGTCTTTACTTTTATAGGCTTGGTGCTTCATAGAAACAGACCAGTAATGACCTCATCCAGCTATGGGAAGGCCTCCTCATATTTCTGACCACACAGACCCAGATGGATGAGCTCCAAATATAAGCTCATATATATCTTATTGAGATTCTGTCTAGCTACTTTCGGTCCTGTCCCTCCCTTATCCAGAGGTGACTAGAACCTGTGTCAGAGTCAGGTTATAGGAGGAAATCTTCATCTGTGATTAAACAGTCTCTATTCTCTCCAAATGTCTTGTATTACTTATTAAACACAAACGCTTCCAATTTGTTGCTTGTTTTGGCATCAGTAAACATGCTCTGTAAAAGATGCCAAAAAATCTGGCTTCCAAACTTCATAGACAGGGAATGTCAGAGGTTGTAGAGCTAAATACATGTTAGAAATAAGAAATCTCAGAAACCACATTTCAAATGCCAGGAATTAAGTATCCATAAAAGGGAGGAGGGTAGTAATGTGAGAAGAGAAGCCATCAGCTAGAGATATATTGATTTGATCTCTATTTTGATAATTGCAGAACAAGGCAAATGTATACTTGGTGGGTTATTGGAAATAGCAGGAACCATAATTTTTATTTACAAGGAACCACACAAACATACACAGAAAAATTGTATCTATAGAATTACAGACAGAAAACCAAAGCAATAAGCAAGAATTCTGAAAGCTAATAGATGATGAAATAACTAGGGGAAGATGCATGCTACTCAAATTTTTACATGCCTTTTCATGTAATATCCAAAATGTTCACTTCCCTGTTGAATTAATAGTTAGTTCAAGAGTCACCTAAACAAGATGGCAAAGAAACAAAAGTTAGAAATAAGGCAAAACAGAAGAATACCAAGAAAACAAATTATTGCTACAAATAGGAATTCCAGTATATGTATAATTAGAGAAAAAAGCATTATGGGATGGTCATAGAGGGTTGATGAGATGTGAAAACATTACTTTAATAGGGATATGAATGGGTGGGGGCACACTCACAACTGCTGTACTAGAATCTTTCTTTGAAATCAGCTCAACCGGAAGGAATGATAACAGCTAACCTCAGGTGTTTGTCAGTTTCTCAAGGGAAGTTTTAAAATGTAGACTATATGGCATTTAATTTTTTTCATAGCAAATGGGGGGGTGCAAGTAGAGCACTGGAAAAATAGAGAAAAGTTGTATTGAAGAAGTCAAAAGTTAGTTACAACCTGATAAACAGTTAAAACACTGTCTTTAATAAATTTTCCCATGGGTTTCTGAAACCCAGAAGATTTGGACTGATTTCAGAGCTCTGAGAGGGGGGCAGAAGGATGGAAGGGAGACCAAGCAGAGGGTGTGAATGGTCCTCTCTTCCTGATCCAGTCATGCAAACCACTATGTCCTGGTCTCCCACTTTTTTTCTGATCCCCTTGAGTGTCCAGTGTCAGCAGCCATAATGCAAACATTTACCCTGAAAAACTGGAAAAAGTTATGGACTGCCTTCTTATTTTACCTTTCAAAATAGCAATTATATCAATCAGTCGAGATAGGAAGGGAAAATCCAAGGCTGCCATTGTGCTTCTACCCTGGCTTTAGGAGAAGGAGAAAGAGGAGGTAAGGTGGAGGAAGACGGGAAGAAATGAGTTAGAGAGGGGTGACATGAGTAGAAGAAGTGAGCACAGACTGAAAGCCAGTTGAGTTGAGGTGATGCAGGAGAGCTCAGAGAAATTCACAGAAGAAGAAACAACCAGCTAGTCATTCACATTAGCTCCGGTGGTCTTGGAGCCCCAAGGGAACAAGAAACAAGCTTTCTTGTCTTAGTGGCTTCCACATTGGTTATCCCTAGTCAATTTTCAGACCTAGTATGAGTTACTGAGTGGAGACTCAGGTTACTACAAACACACACACACACGCACACACACACACACACACACACACACACACACACACACACACACAGTGCACTGTAAGGACAAGCTTGAGATGGAATTGGTGCTCTATCTGGGAAGGTATGCAAAATCTTCATATCCATACCACCTCCTCAGGGTTGAGGTAACTTAAATTATGGAGGGATCTTTCTTATTTGTGGATTTTTCGTCAGCTATTGCTTTATAGTAACAAAGCAATAATGCTCCTCAAGTCAACTTCACTTCAGAGCTCAGAAGTATACAATGGGGTGGGTGGAAAATAAGACTTCCATGTGTTTTGACTATATCTTCTGGGTTATATAAGAATGTTATTTCTCTCCAGTGTTGCCTGAACACTTAACCTATCAAATGATGACATTGATGGTTGTGATGGCAGTGGTGATCACTGGTATAGAGATAATATTTGGCTTTTTCTACTTTTAATGTACTTACGTGCAGATCCTTACACGCAATCCTAGGAAATAGGAAAGGCATTTAGGGGAGGGTTCTCCCTTACACTGCATCAAACATTACCTCAGCTTCTATCAGTGTTACAGCCTCTCACTCTACTATACATTTAGCTCACGAGAATGTAGATCTTTCTTTCCGCATCTGCATATGAAATGAATTCCATACTCTAGTACAGTTTTTTCTCCCTTTTTCCACCTTGCTCTGTTCCTTTCTTCCTAACTCTCTCCTTCACATAGAGAGACATATATATCCAGTCATCTTCATTTGAATCTGAAAGCATTTTCAAATAAGCAATTTGATCATCCTTGGCTGTACCACTAGACCTATTGACAGATTCATCCCAGCTTTTTGTTTCTTTGGCACATTCAAAGAAGAAAAGGGATGAAGCTGGCAGCAGATTAGACTAGCAACCTGGATCTGGAAGGGTGTGTGTGTGTGCAAGGTGCCACCTGCACAGCATCTTGGCTGGCTGCTACTTATTCCCCATGGTCTGGAGTGGGTCTCAGGAATTAAGTGAACAGCTGTGCCCCATTACTGACAGCCAGATGGAGCTGGACCATAAACAGAGCAGGTGGATCACTCTCAGCAGAGCAGCTTCAGGCAGGGTTGGCTTCCTTGAAAGTCCTGAAGGTCTGACCTGACTGTGTTCCCAATGAGCCCTACCCACTGTGGCTGCTGGGCTGTCACCACTCCACTGGTCCTTCCTCCATTGGACCCTTCTTCTCTGAATTCCAGCTCAAGAGACACCTTCAGAATCTCAGAACATATTGTTTCATTGTCCTTTGGGATGTGTTACCTGGATAATTCCTTTTGTTAGTTCTGTACAATTACTATCAATCTCCTCTGGGTAGGTCTGTTGTGTATCTCCACTCTATAAAAACACATAATCAGAAGGGAGCAAAGGGAAGTGAGGAGAGGGAGAGAAATGAAGTTGCTGTCTCTGTTTCAATCACCTTCTACATGTAGTATCTTCCCACCTTCTCCACTTCAGATAAATCAGTATTCTAGAGCTCTGTCTAAGGATATAAAACTCAGGGGAAGGCCTTCAGAGATATTCTTAACACCCACTACTTGGAAGTAAAAAAATAACTCTTTGTGAGGTGATCAAAGCAGAGAAAGCAAAGCGTTGTCTCCTAGGGAAAAGTTCTCCCACTTCCTTTTGCAGAATCAGGCAGTGCAAGGGCAGTGCTGAGCCCTTTGCTGTGGAATCATCTGCATCTTCCTATACAGTGGAGGATAAGCATTTGAAATCTTTGAGTCTGTCCAAAGTGAAAACAGCATTTAGAGAGACATAAGACGGGATGAGGAGTGCCATTTACTGTGTCCTGGGTAATCACAGGAGTCTGGCTCAGGGTGCCAGACCTGCCAAGATGGTCATATCACCTGTGCAGTCTTAGCTCAGCATCTGGACAATGAGCCCAGAGTCTCCTCTAGCCCTGACTTTCAGTGGCTTGCCTCAGTCCTCCCCTCTAGACACCACAAGACAGTACCTGGTATTCAGAATAATGATGGTGAATCATACGGATAGGATGACACAGGAAGGTGGCTCTGCCTCAGTCACTACTTTTCACCATAGTTAAGGATGTTGAAAGCCCAAGGATTTTGCAGAACTCAAGCTTTCAGGTAGCTGAATGCTATGTATTAAAATATAAGAAACACGGATTTTATTCTAAACTGCTTAAAAATTAAACACTATCTTACATGTTCAGTCATATCTAATATTTTGTTCTCTTTTTTCATTTTAGTAAATAGATGAGGGAAAATATATCTTGCGGTCCTCTAGATGACCCAGGACCATGCTGGGCAAGAATACTTGTAGTACAGTGATGCCTGCTGAGAGATGGACTGTACCACAGGTTAGGATTTTATCCCATGGGCCTCCCCTGAGACTCTGCTCATTCCTTCAGTGTTTGTTGGTGTGCCTGAGCTGTGATCAGAAGGACATTGCTTTCATGTAAGTAGCTACAGGACACAGAGGAGGACAGGATGTCCTTCAAGTTAAAAAAAAAAAGGTTAGTGGCAGGTCTGGGGGATTAGCTTCCTTTACCGTGAGTGTCAGTGTTAGAGGACTCAAGATGCCAGTGTGCTTAATTTACAACCTCTGATTTTCCTTCTCAGAGAGTCTCTCAGCCATTCAATTCAAGTTTAAAGGTTGACTTCTCATAGAATTGATTCATACTGTTGTTGAAGACCATCCCATCTTTGAGCCCTCTGTTCATTATATTCTACAATTCTTCAATCTGGATTGATTCATTGTTGAGGAATAAGACATTTATAAGCAATCACCAATCATAGTCACCTAGGACCCTTCTATTGCTTGGGTAACTGGAAAATACCTGGCTAGAGTAACATACAAACACGTTTGATTTTTCCTTTTGCTTTCTCTATTGTTTGTGCTCTTCTCTTTTTCCTTCCTTCCCTCTCTTGTTGAAGGGACTCTAGCACACATCTTGTTCTTGTTAGAAATTTTACACAGGCTTTTCTTTCTGCTTTGTTGCCTGAAGATTCAGAACTCTGGAAACTGTTCATTTGCTCCTTGCCTTTTCCTGCAGTACCAGATATACTAGATTGGTATTTGGTTGGCCAACTGAGCAACCAGGCTCCTGCCCAAAGTGGGAGAAGAATTTTGTCCCTCAAGATCATAATGGCAGCCAAGTTTACATTATAAAATGATGCCACCTCCCTAGAAAGCATGAGCATCCTTGATTGTGCCACATTTCTGATGAAGTGAAGAGACAAGTTTAGAGGTAGGCTGAAGTGGTTTTATAATATGAGAGTTAAGTCAGATTGAATTTAATTCCTGAATGCTTTTGGTTTAGATAAGTTATCAAAGAGAATCTTATAGGAGTTTTGAAAGCGTTATTCTCCTAAATCCTCTACCAGATATATATGATTACTTCAGAAATGAAGGATCCTGTCTTCTTCAAGACTCATACAAAGTCAAAGGGGTTTTGATCCTCGTAGTCTGAAGCTCATGGTTGCACTTCCAGATAGCTCTTGCCCTCTATCCATATACACCAGTTGTTTTACTTTTCCTACAAGGTCATAGAACTCTATTGTAAATAACATTATGATTATTAGAGGCAGCAATTAGGAAGAAAACACTTACACAGACACACAGTGTAATGCTTAAATACTTGAGAGTGGAAAACAAAATCTTCAGCATTCTAAAGGGTGGTGCCATAGCAGACCCTGTAGGATCTGAAGACAACACACAGTTGTTATTCTCTGGCCACTTACTGAGTAACACAGGCAGCTGCTAATTCAGAGTTGAAGCCCAGAAAAGAGGAAGACTTTGCAACAGGTATTTGTTGACATGAAGAGTACTCCTATTTAGACCATGAGATACAGTAGCCCAGTTTGGGGGAAGGTAGGAATGTCATGTGAATTTTATTGCAAGTTCTTTCCTCTGGATGTTGGATTCAAATCATATTCATTTTCTAACTAGTCTCCCACTGATGTACAAATTTTGACTCATTTGAGGTCTTTCAGTAAGACTAATGTTTATCCTTAAACCAGCAAGTCATCATTCCACCCAGGTTTTCTATCATAAATTAGCATTTCTGCCCCACTGAGTCATGACATTGCGACTGCACAGATTTTTTTCCATTATTAAACAGAAATGATATGCATGACATTAGACTCATGTGTGGCATGAGGAAATATCTCAGATATTCATGGCTCCTACTGCTTATATAGTATTCTCTGCTAACCTAGTCCCTCCCAGGAAACTCTCTCTTATCAGTTAATTCCAAAGGAAATCATGGCTTGACATCTCACATAGGATTATGTGTGATGTTCAGGCCCCACTATAAATTGTGTGTGGCATGACAAGATCCCTTTTAGATGACTCTGAAAGACCATAATTAACGCAAATCTCCTTAACTGAAGTATGCTGAGTGGTATCCTGAAAAAGCGACAATGAGAGCTACATAATATACACCAATTTATACAATGTAAATAGCTATTGAAAAGCATCCCAGATTTGAAAAGAACAGGAGTAGAAATTGTTGCAACATAGGTCTGGGGAAGAGGCAAGTATGTAGAGGCATACTTGGATATCCAGCAGGAAATATTTGTGTCTCATGAGAATGACTATCAATGGAGGCTTCTAGTAAGTTGGTTTTGTCATAACTATGTGTTTAGAAGGATCTGGTCTGTAGATGACTAGCTGACTTATTTCCCCAACCACTCCTGTCATTGTCTAATATGTTCATCAACAAAGTAGCCATGGTGGCAGGGATGCAGAGAATACATAGGCACAGTGACATGTGCTTCCACTCATAAAGCTGACCTGGCTAGAGTCACTGCTGAGTGCCCAATCTGCTCACAGCAGAGACCAACTCTGACATGGCACCATTCCCCAGGGTGAGCAGCCAGCTACCCGGAGGCAGGTTGATTGCATTGGCCTGCTTCCACCAGAGAAAGGATAGTTCATTGTTCTCCCTGCAAAAGATACTGCCTGTATATCCATATCCCTGTATGACACATAGACTCAAAAATAAGTTCTAAGCATCAGACAGAGAACTCATACATTTGATGCATTTGAAAGAACTTGGCCTATAGATATGAGTCCTCTGAAAGGTCACTTACAATTATAAACAGTCAAGTAAAAGATTTACCATTCTATGTCTGGGTTTTTAAACTATCAGAATATTCAAATTTCAAAATGGTGAGAGAAGTCGCTCCAAGGTAGGCTGAGTTATACAACCCCACAATCAGCCACAGAGTCCTTACTGCTTCACAGTTCTTTCCTCCCTGATATTGTTGTGAGCTAACTAGGGAATCTGTTTCAGAATCTTGGATGGCAAAAGAAGCTGCTTTGGAATGCTGCCAGCTATGACAGCAGAGAAAAGGCCTCACAGGGGCTTACACTTTTCATGACCCATGGCGGGCACAGGAAGTTTAAAGGAACCAGAGCCAGAACATTGTGATCACATGACAACTTCAGAGGTGAAGCAAGGCTGTAGCAGGTAAAATTCTCCCTCTTTAACACTGAAGAATGACAGCTTTTTCTGAGGGAGGAGACAATGGATGCTGCAGGATTCTAAATGCAAGACTGGGGCCACTTAGTTTAGGGGCAGATGGTCAGATCCATAGCCCTGAACCATTCACAGCTTCTTGGCACAATATAATAATCTGTTCCCAAATCAGCTCAATCAGTAAAATTGTGCCTTCTTTGAGAAAACACACATAGATATATAGCATTTTAAAATTATTTCTTGCCGAATCCTACAATATTGATGCTTTCAGTGAGAAGAAATAGTGTCTTCAGCTCCCTATTCTGAAAAGACACTAATAGTGGAGACACAGTGGACCTGTCATTTCCTCCAGGTTCATTATGCCCTCGATGATTTAAATCACAGGAACTAAGGAAGAGAGTGCAGCCTTGTTGGAGACTATCCTCATATGAAGGTCTGGTATTTGGCTGTTTCCAGCAGCTCTGAAGATAATGTGTTGGGGTGACATGCCTTCCTGGATAAGATTGTTTTGAACAATATGAGAAATCAGTGGCATTCAGGCCAAATTAAATCTAATTTACTCTACAAATTGCCAAGCTATCAGTCTTATTAAATCTGTTTATTAAAAGGCAGGAGAGCCAGCCTGGGTCACAAGCTGTGGCTGGGATAATAAGACAAAGAAGAAGCCCGCTAATGTAGATAAATCATGTTTGATTTGCAGGCCAGCAGTAGCCAATGGGAGGGCTTTCACCTTCCCTCCCCTGTCATTGGAGGTGTCTGCAAGCCAGTTGAAATGTCCCCAGAGTCAGCCTGTCCTGATTGATTCCCACAACACTGGAAAGCTCATGTCATTGTCCCTAACCTGAGGTCATTAATAAAACTAACTTTATTTGTCTCTAGTTATCTATTCTACAAAGTGCTACTTAAGCAGGTCTTCATGATTTATGGATGAGTAGGGTAAGTGAGGTAGAATGGCAGACCATGATGGTGGCAGTGGCAGAGGGTTGGGAGGAGGGAACTGGATACTCTATGATGCTGAGGTGTGAACAAGAAAGGTAAAAATATAACCTCACAACCAAGTTATTTGGAGTTACCCATAAGACCTTGGGGATTTTACATTGGATCCAACATCTTGATATTTGATACACACAGAAGACAAAGATAGTGTAAATAAAGCCTTTATTTTTTAAAAACTCTAAGCTTCATTTTGTGTTTATCAACTTGGATGTCCTCTCGCAGTGTCTGCACTTCAAGTTCTACCTCACGTTGGAAGTCAATCCTAAAGTCACACTCCTCTCAAGAAGCTCTCGTCTAATACTCTAGTCCTTAGCTCTTCTTTTCTTAACTGTTGCTCCACTGAGTATTAATAGTATATGTGTTGAGAACAGTAGCACACTTCACCACATCACACTTTAATGAGTTGTTATTAAATATATTCTTGAAACTTCAAAATAAAATACATGACCCAGTGTTTTTCCCAAGACCACACAAGTAGTGATCTGTAATTTCCCTCAGTTCTCCTTCAATATTTTATTCCAGGGAAGAAGGGCAATTTGTTACTGAAGGGAAGAGATCTCATTACAGCTCATTTCAGATGTGACTTGCAGTAAGGTAGGAACTGGCTTGTGGATTCAATGTGGTCTGAATTCCTCTTTCTGGGGCCAGGAACCTCAACACCAAGGATATGTAGGCAGACAGAAGTTGAAACTTCAAGATTACACTTCCGAATTAAGAAGTGTTTCCTGCGTTGAAGTGCATTTTGGAGCTATAGTCTTCAGAACCATATTCATACATTCTTCCTTGTTCCAGAAATCCTAACCTCAGGCACCTTTGCAACAGATAAATATTTTTTAATGGAGGAGAAAGGAGATGATTGTAAGTGGGGAGAAGCTCTTGAGCATGGAGCCTCACACCCCAAATATTAACCTGTGGAATAAACTTTTAGAATCTGGTCACCATTTTGCACAATCCAATACAGGGCCTAGGAAATCTCCAAAGAAGTACTGAGGTGGGAGCAGGAAGAGATGGAAATAGCTCACAGTAATCCACAGGCTTTATTAGACTATAATTAGGAGTGATGGGAGGAAGCCAAGTGAAGGGAAATTTAAGCTGAATTGCAGGAAAAAAATGAGTCTCTCACAATGAAGAGTATTCAACTGTGGAGGAGGATGACAGAGACAGAGCAGGGGCAGTCACTCATAATTTCTTTATTGGTAATTTGGTCTCTATATTTCGGATGAAACACGTATCTGGGAAGCATGCCAAGTCATGCAAGGGATGCCCTTTAACCGGAATTCAGGGTGATAGCACTAATGGCTCAGAGAGGAAAATGAGATCATCTGGAGAACCAGCTGAGAATGAGAAGTCAAAAGAACAAGATGTTCTTGGAGGTTTGTGTCCAGGTGCAATGAACATCCTTTCTGTTATTCAGAGCTGAGAGCCTGAGCCATCAGAGCAGAAACCAGCTATATTTCTCACAGGGTATCTCTCACAGCTTCCTACTTTAAAGAATTCTAAGTTCTCAGAGAAGCAAGAGTGTGTGCAATGAGAATTTAAGATGCCACTCTATCCCATGCAACACATTCATTTACAAGGAAAAAGTGAGCAGAGATAAAAATGAATTAAAATATAAGCAGAGTTCTTTGCATCACTATGGTAGTTAAGACTTATTTAGGAAACAAACCTTTGTTGCTTCCTAGCTAGTGTTTCAAATAGCAGCTTATTTCTCTTTAGTCTCTGGAACCCAGGTGGATCTTTGCAACTACTATTTTTATGTCCTCTCTCTTTAGTCTTTCCAAGGACTTTACAATCTGTTCTCAACTTACCACTGCAGCCATTTGTGAACCAATCATCTTCTATTCTACTTTTCTGATGTGTTTAGGGCTTTGCTCAACAAACATATATATGCAACATGTAACAAAGTACCTGTGTATCCAACACATGTAGATACACACATAAGTAAAAAGGGGATGGTTCCTTTTTTCCCATTTTTACTAGCTCAAGAATCCAGTGTTTCTGGGAACAAAATTTTAAAGAATTCTGTTTTTAAACACAGTCTCCTTATTGTTCTTAGAGCCCATTTTTCCACCTCTGCTAAAATAGCACGTGCACATTTGTTCTTATTCTTTTCCTATGTAGAATCTATATTCTCTCAAGCCACGGCACTACATATCCAGCTACTCTGTAAAGGCTCAAGCCTGGAACTACTCATCCCAATTCTCCTTTCCATAAGGGAACCTCACTTTTCTGATACTCAGAAGCCTGTTGAGTAACTCAAGGCTGCTCTGTGCTTCTACCTTCTGCAGAGGTCTTTGCGTTCATGCATTGCTCCCTCATTTACATGCACTTTATTAAATTCCACATTGTATTTAATAGCTTCACACATCCCAAATCACCAGAAAGGACCATCCTAATCATCAGGTGATCTTTTTGGAGGCATATTTGATAGCGGAGGAAAGATGGATCTTTCTACTTTATCCTTCATCCACGTATCCACTGCTTGATCTATCCTTTAGGGTTCCTCCATTTCTCTAAAACTATTAGTAAGGGTAATTTACAGCTCTCTGCTGTCATCAACAAGCTTTCCGTGTCTTCCTGAGATGGTTTTTCTATTGCTTTATTAGGACATCTAGGTGCTACCACCTCTCATGACTATCTCCCAAGGCCATCTAACACTTGCCTTCTCTAATATCTTCTCTGGACTATGAGCTTCATGCTTTAGCACTTACATATTTTACCCTTTAAGAATAGCAAATTTATTTCTTTACCTAAGCCACAAATTAACTGAGAGTTGCAAAGAATGGGATGAAATGATTGATTGTACCCTGTGAAAATATCTGATGAAGATTCATGAACTTTGGGAAGTTGGAAAGGATATAGCTCCTCTAAGACTCACTCATTTCTCTTATCTGTAAAATGGAACAATGGAAGAAATCACTTCACAGAAGTAAGTGGAAATTAAATGGGTTGATACACGGAAAGCACAAAGTCAGTGAGAGGAACATATATGTGTTGATTATCACTGTTATCAAAGCATATATTAAATTGTTGCCTTGCTCTCTATCTTCTCTTGCAAATGCATGGTAGAATCCTATAATTTTCTAATACATAACAAATGCATTTCGTGAAAATAATTTACTCAAAAATGCTTAAGTACCTTCAATGTATAAAGATAGTTATAAGCAATAATTCTTTATTACATTAAGGAACTTAAATTTTACTGGTGGAAGGCAAATGATAAATAAATGTAATAATATACACTATACAGCATGTTTCATATAATTGTATGTTGTATAGTATACAAAGTCATGTAAATTACTGCAATGCTGTATGGATTAGCAAATGTATACAGAGTATAGGAGACTATATGGCATATAGTGGTACAAACACTTATATTTCATATACTATATGAAGTAGAATACAAAGGTGAGAAATGAAGCTAAGGCATCTGTTTTGCAAAGTGTGTACAGGAAAAGCTTGTCTGATAAACTATTTTATTTTTTGTTTGTTTGTTTTTTTAAGACAGGGTTTTTATGTTGTAACTCTGTCTGTCCTGGAACTCACTCTGTAGACCAGGCTGGGCCTTGAACTCACAGAGGTCCACCTGCCTCTGTCTCCCAAGTGCTGGGATTAAAGGTGTATGCCACCACCACCTGAAGTAAAGTATTTTTTAAATATTTTATTTAATTTTGATTTCATATACATTGGTGTTTTGCCTATTTGTATATCTGTGGGATAGGGTGTCAGATTCCCTGGGACAAGAGTTACATATAGTTGTGAGCTCCCATGTGCATGCTGGGAATTGAACCCAGGTCCTCTGGAAGAGCAAGCAGCCAGTGCTCTTAGCCAGCTTTCCAGCTCTGAGCCAGCTCTCCAGCTCTAGATAAGAAACTCTGAGTTGAACTTAATTTAGATTTTCCTTATAGGCTCTTGATTTCTCTCACTGACATTTTTTTCATATAACACATGATCTTTTCTTTTGTAAACTTGACATAAAAATTATACACAAAGAAGGTGCCTTGTGGATGTCTGAAGGGAGGAAGGATATTCCAGGAAGAAATATCCAGAAGTGCAAAAAATCTCTGAAATTTCAAAGTGCTTTTCTATAATAAGCCAGTGTCAAGCAAGCAGGTGAGGTACGGGGGAAGAGGGTTAGCAAGAAGGAAAGTGAGTATCTTCTGGCACGCTAGGCTAGTCGGTCACAGTACAAATTATGGAGCAAGCCATCCCAGCATTGCTGGCCTAAGTGACAACCATTTTTACCACTTTATAGATGTCTGCATTAACAGAAGAGCAAAAACCATGTACATGATGTCTTGTTCTCTGTCTTATTATTTGGGAGACTGATGATCTTTGTAGGCCTCATATTAAGTCATTCATCTCTTTCCAAGTGGATGCTCATGTCCTGGTAAGGAACACAGGGTTTCTCATGGCCACCACACTGTGCTGACCAGTGGGTCTCTGGAGTCAAATGAACAAATGTAATTTGTAGCCTTTGCTGAGGTGTGTTGTGTCAGTCCTCCTACCACAACTAATTTCAAGTTACCAGTGGTTTAGCAAACAAGATGCAACATTCCCAAATACTTATCTGACTGTGATTCGGAAAGTGTACTAGGCTCATGCTGCCTGGGTCCTCACATTGGGCCAAAGGTATTCCTCACTCAGAATGATTCTGTACCTGGGAATAATTTCCTTTCAAGTTTTTCTTCTGCTGTTTTATCTGTTCTTTCTGGGCTATGGGTTTCACCTGTTGATAATTCCTTTCATATAAAAATTACCTATTTTATAAACGAACATGCCTTTCTGTTTCCTGCATGTTCACAACGATAAATAAAGTGCTATTTTAAGTTTTTGAAAGGTCCCTGATTTGTGTTGTTCAACCCCAGAAAAATTCCTGAATAAACATTGTGTGATTCTTGAGATCTGACTGCCTCTGCCTCCCGAGTGCTGGGATTAAAGGCATGCACCACCACCACCCTGGCCGTTATGTGATTCTTAAACATAAAATTAATTTTATGCTGTTAGAAAAGAAAAATCCATACTAAATATCTGTTTATAATATATTATGTTATTCTGGCGAGTGTCACCTCTTCTAGATTTCTGAAGACATGTGTGCTACTGAGAGGATCTGTCAGGCACCACTGGTATCTGAACAAGCCTTATTGCAGTCATATCATTCCAATGACAGACAAACATGCAAACCTACACACATATGAAAACATAAACAGTATATATATATATATATATATATATATATGTATATATATATATATACACACATTTAGCATGCTCACACATACAGAGCATGTATAAACACAAATAAATACAGCACACAGAATGTGCATGGCATACATAGACATACACACTAACATACAGTATGCACACGAACAAACATGCACAAAGATGCACAGCACACAGAGAAAACACAAATGTATACAAAATACACACAAACATACACAACACATATACAAGCACACACACACATTCATAGAACAAACTCACATATACCATTCTTTTTGACCTACAGAAATGGTGAGTCATAGTTTTATTTACTATTCCAACATATGTCTCCCTCCACATGACTTTAAATTTTTATGACAAACAACAGTCTTTCTTTCCTTGTTTTATCTACATATGCACAGTTAGAAATATTCATTCTACATTCTCACAGTATGGCTGGAGGCTTTCTTAGAATTATGAATTCATTAAGTGTATTTTCTATGTTCTAAGTCCTGGTCAACATATATTTTTTAACATTTTGGTACTGCATATTACAAAACTTTCTTTTCGTATTCTGACTACAGCCCAGTTCCAAGCCAAAATGACATGCTTTAACTTCTATTATGATAGCACCCTGTTCCTGGTATTAATTTCTCTATTAGTTATTTATTCCTATTATCAATGTCCACAAACATACTAGTTTACAGTAACAGCAGTTTGTTTACTGCCAAGTCTGTGTTCTATATCAGCAAATATTTATTATAACTGGGGAACCACAGATGGCTATAGTAACCTGATAAATTAGACCTCTTTTCTCAGGACAGAAGATCTTAGTTGACTTAGAGGTCATTCTGAAGAGTCCTCTTCATATGATATCAACAGCTCTTCAAGAATAGGAAATTATAAGATTATTATTATAAGAAGATAGAAGATTTATTAGGGCACACCCTAGTAAAATAATTAAATTTCTAACTTGAAAACCCATTAGACATTATTACTTTGCATTATGTTTATTGCTATCCCATTGATCAAAATCTCTTTGTTTACCCTTATCTTTTTATAATCACATTCTTTGTATGAGAGATCTTTTAATAACTTAAACCATGCCACCAGTAAGATTTAAGCACACAGAATTTTTATCATTGCTGTGAAACAGACCGTTCCAAATATAGTGACTCAGTATCAACAATTTTATTTGTATATTAATGTTTTTTGTTAAACTCACCTGGGTGGTTTTCCTGTAGGACTCACCTGTTTTCACACGATGGCTGTGCTGTATTTATCTGTCAACTTGTGAGCACTGGGTGTTCTTAGATAGTCACTCACATATAGGCTGACTGCTTTTGCTGTCTTGTGGGTTTTATATCTTAAAAGCTTTGTCCTGGGGTCCTTAACATGATGCTGAATAAAAGGCATCGTAAGAATCTAAGACTCACTTTCTCTGTTTAAAGCTTCTGTATGTGTGACATTTACAACATTATACTATCCAGAGAAAGTTACTTGCTAAATGCAAAGATGAATATGTCATGGAAGTATAAAAGGGTATTTGAGGTATTATTACAGTCTGTCCTCTTGCCCAGTGGATCATGTCTGTCTCACATTGAAAAAGCAAACTAGCTCTTATCTCTGATACCAAAAGTTTGATTTAATCACAAAACATGCTCCAAAATTCATAGTATTGTGATCTTTGTTGACTACAGATATTTGTAGGAGCTTTTGTTTTATCATCTCTGATGTATCTTTGAACAAGAGTACTACAAAAATTAAACAGAGGGAGAACTTGTATATGGCGTTAAAATGCATACAATATAGATTACGCAGTACAGGAAAGACCCAAGGGGAAGACTAAAGGAAGGGAGCTAGGCATCAGAGATGGTTAAGAAGTCTATGTTGACATTGACAAATTGTATCATAGAAGACTGTATGCCATGTAGTGAAAGAATCCAAGATTGAGGGGCAAAAGAACTTGCCATAACCTAGAGAGAGTGGATCTAATTACTCGCTTATGTTAGTAGTAAATTGTAATTCTTTCTCTCGGACACTTTGGAGGCAGCTTTCCCTGAGTGATGCATGACCACATGCACTTGATTTCCTGAAGGACCATGATATAAAACATACACTGTGTGCTGTTATGTCTATGGGCATGCTGGGGGAAAACACAGAAGTTAGATAGACCCTTTTCAAAGCTGAAGAAAGGGTAGTGGTGAGTTCTGCATAGGAAGATGTTTTAGTTGAAGAATGTTAGGGGAAAGGTGGCTTCTGAGATACTTCAGTTTCCCAGAGAAGGCTAGATTACATCTGAGAGTATTCAAAGGAGGCAGAGAAATTGTCAGACTGAGGGTACTTGCATATGCATAGCAGTAGGCCAATAACCTTATTTCCTTTAACACTATGGTGTTAAATAGCAGCTAAGGATCTGTGTATTTATTTTCTGCTCACCACTGAGGCCCTTGAAATCACCCTCTGCTTTAGTCTTTATGTGATGCAATGATAGAAATAAGAATAGCGAGCTCACCAGATTGTGAAGTTGGAGAACTTTGGGGGGAAAGTCGCATGAAGGGCACATTTTTTTACTGTAGTAACTGACAATTATCTTCAAAGAGGTTTCAAAAACTGCCTCATAAATGTAACATCCCAATCACATCCTGATTATTTAATGGGGAGATATGAAAATTCAGTTGACAGAGCTGACACTTCCAGAAGGGTATTTTCATCTGAAATAGGCAGGAAAGACATTGGAGAAATGGCCTCTGCCAGTACACAGCATACTGGCACACACAGGACTCATCCTGATCCACTAAGCCTCTGCACCTCCCTCAACCTATCTCTCTCTCTCTCACACACACACACACACACACACACACACACACACACACACACACCCCAAAGCAGCTGAGCAGCTGTTCTGTTGGGCTGCAATTGCTTTTTCTGTTAGCCATATAAGGTTCAGTTACAGCTCAAAACCCAGATAGTTTGGCCCCATGCTTGTAAAGGATTCTCCACTCTACTTCTCTCTACTTGTTACTGACAGAACCTAGAAGCTGGTATGCTAGGCTGTGTGTGTGTGTGTGTGTGTATGTGTGTGTGTGTGTGTGTGTGTGTGTGTGTGTACTGAGCTATATCCTCAACAGAACAGCCATTTTATCTAACTCTGGTGACATTTCAAATATAAACCTAACAAACCCTAAATTAAAAAAATATATACTATTGATATCAATAACATGATTTCAACATGACATGTATTATGTGTTATTGTTTCAAGTATATTTTGAGTTGTTGGTCAGCAGATTCAGAGAGACTCCCCAAACAATATACTAGCATCCTTAGTTTCTTCCTAGACTTGAATATAAAGACCCCAATGCTAAAAACACCTCACAACCTCAGACACAGGACTTATAGAACTTGAACTGGAACTCACCTGAGGACTGATTCTCATAGTATTCAATGGTGTTATACAAGCTACCAAGGAATGCAATCTATTTCCAAGATGTAAAGCCTATGAACAACAACAACAATCAGCTCTGTAAAATACCTCCAATGGGGAAATAACTTTTATCTTTGTGGAAATCATCTGTCTAATTGGTATTAAGGCCTACTAAATAGGATGAAATTCATGCCTGGTACTGTAAACCTACTTGTGGCTGGTAAAGTCATGGTGACCTTAGAGAAGAACCTAATGCTGCCACTTTTCTAACCCTGTATAATAACTAGCTGTATCCTAAGTACTTATCTTTATACCCACAGATAACTGTACCTCTCACCCCTCATTGAATAAGCTTCTTTTTGAAGCATATATAGATTATTACAGAGAACAGCAACTGATAAAAATGCAGAGAACAGCAAACTGTGTGGTGGCCAACTCTAGTTGATACACCTACAATACAATCTAAGGCTTAGAGAGCAGTGCAGTAGAGGGCATGGAAAGATTATAAGACCTAGAGAATTCTAAGATCTACAAGATGTAGATGTTTGTTGCATGATAGCATCTTATATGTATGACGTGATATGACATGGAAGCTCCATCCATGAAAATATGTTATCTTTATGCCTAAAGAGAACACCAGTTGACATGCTAGTGTGGATAAGGAATGTCTCACAAGGCCCCACCCCCAGATGATGTGCTTTAGTCAGTAAATAGCTATTAAGAGAGGAGAATCAGACTTCTCAATGGATAAGCCTAAGATAGGTTTTCCAGTCCCAAGTGGTCAAGCCTCAACATGTACCTATGAGAAATGGACACATCAGACATCAGGTGTCAAAACAACTGATGTTTTGACACAGGGTCAAAACGACAACTTGCACCTACAAACTGGTTTATGTCTTTGCCTGTGAGCATGTGTTTGACCTGCTCACTGGTAACTCCAGGGGCAATGACTTAAGAGTAAACAGAACTATAACATGTACAACAAACTCAACACTAAAGGAAGGTTGTTGGAGATAAGTTTGTATATGAAGATGGGAAGATGTGCTTAGGAAATGCATTGAGAAGGAAATGATAAAGATAGCTGAGATTCCACATCTGGGACTCAATGCATAAGTTCTCTGGATGCCTAGCATACATCTTTAGTCCTTTGGTACAATGGCTGTGTCTATGGACGTGTTTCTTATGTTCATAACATCATATGTGACTCTTGTATTTGTGTCAAATCACAATTCCTTTGTTTTGAGGTGTCATACCCTCACCACAGAGTTAATATTTCTAAAGTGATGCTTTACCACCAGAAAGTAACTACTTAAGATGTAATAAGAAATAGAACTTACACTAGTAAGTGAATTGTGAAATATCTAATATTTATCTTACAATTTGTCATGAAATCCCACTAATTGCTCTATTCAGATGGACACTGTGCACAGGAGTCTTGAAGGTTTTGGAGGATAAGGATTCTATAGTGTAGAGGGTTTGCTGGGGCAGCATAGACGGTTTATTTGTAACTAGTTTGTATGTGGAGATATAAGAGGATTTCAGAAGGAAACTATAGATTAAAGATAGTACTAATAATGCAAACCTAGGAGCATTGCTTTTTTATGGTGGAGCCAATACTTCTCTTCCCCAAACCCATTGCCAGATAAAATAAAAGCTATCAGGTAGAGAGGTATCTGTCTTCTGTCAATGCATTGTTACTTTCCTCTTTGTTATAACAAATTGTACATCAGAAACAACTTAGTGATGGAAAGATCTCAAAGTGTGCAGTCTGTCTTGGTGGGAAAAGCATGCTGGTTGGAGCAACTATACTTGTAAGAATGTGTGGGTAATTCCTTCATAAGGTATGAGCCTGAAGGTAGATGAGATTCAAAGAAGGACCATAACTATTAAAGCCTACTCCAGTAATCTCTACAACACTAGCTTGTTCCAATGTCCAAAGTTTTCACAAACTCTCAAAATAGCACCACCAACTAGAGGCCAGATGTTCAAACATGCCAGTGTATCGAACACATTTCAGATACAAGCCACAGCAGATCAACAAGCAGGAAAATAAACTCAGTTTAGAGAGTGGATTAATACAAAGCAAGTTTCAAGGTTACTGTGATAATGCGGTCAAAACCAATGATAGAAATATCATATTGCATGTTGAAAAGATCGGGAAGTATATTCTAATCCACCAGATGTTGAACAATTAGACACTTACTGGAAAAAATTCCCAGAGATGCTTGCCCCATGGGGAAATGAGACTAAAATGTGGGTTCTCAGTAAGTTAGTTGATCAGACTTTGCATTCATCCCTGGGTAGTGAACTTTACAGGGAACCTTTCATACCTAGAACAGCCATGGAAACCTACAAAATCAGTGAGGTCCAGAAATTATTCTATCATTCTATCATGACATGCCAGACCAAGTCCTTCTGAAATGTGAAGCAGGCACAGCCTCACTACTTCTACTAAAATACTACTATTATTATTAATTTCTATTTCATCAAAAAACTTTCATAAAATTATGACTACAAACTAAATTAAAATTGTAAATTTTGCTTATTTCATTGCTGTTTATTTTTAAAATTTATATCTAATGCACATTTTTATTACAAATGTAGCATATTAATTTATAGTAGGTATTTGTGTGTCTGTGAAAATTGAGTTTGCTGTCTTTACGTAAATAGGAAATATGAAAGCACAAGTGTGTATGTGTGTGTGTGTGTTTGTGTGCCCATGCATGTGCATGCTTGCGTGTGAGTTTGTGTGTATGTGCTTGTGTGCATGTACATGTATGTTTGTTTGAATCTAAACCTGCTGAAGGCAGATTTGAAACTGAAGGTTTGTAAAGGATTATATGACAAAATTATATGCATATCATATGTAAAACTGCTTTTGAAACTATTCCATAGAATAGAGGCTGCTCTCTGCCAAGCAAAGTACAAGGCTAGTGACCAAATTAATTCTGTGGAGGAGTTAATAGTAAACAGATATCAAAAATTCTTAATCAAAATGATACATTTCAATTTTTTTTGAAGAACGCAATCCAAAATCCTTCTCTTTCCACCCTAGGCTCTGCTGCCTAAAATGTTCCACCTTCCTATACATTATCTATTCCAGTGAACTGTCATCTTTCACATAAATGAACTGCATTAACTTTCCAAATAGAGCTGTGTTCGTTCTCCCAGGCTGTATCCCTATGGTCCACCTAGAATGCCCCATACTGTCCTCTTGACCTTCTCATGATGTCCAGACCACAGGCACACTTCAGGGCCAGGTCAGCTCCCTCTTCCTCCCTCAATCTTCTGGGACCACTTTAGCCCACAATTTTCTCTTTCCTTTCTAAACTAATAGCAGTTTCTTTCTCTGCCACTCATTTGACAATCAAGTATATAATGCATTGTGACAGTTCTGATATTACATTGTGCCATATCGTTATTTCCCTCTTCTGTTTTTAGTTTTTTATCTATTTCCTGTCGCATTTGGCTTGATAACTGTAACTTCACTCAAATGTCTTTTATGGCAGGGACAGATTTCACCCTTTTGTTCTATTCTTCTTTAATTTGTGCTCAGCATACAATTAGATCCATAAAAAGAGCTTAATAACTGTTACTTGTTAAAATGTGGGCCAGAGAGTTCCATTTGATGCTGTATTTCCTCACCAGAAATTAGAATAACTAAATACCATCATAGGACCGACACATAGATTGTATAAACACAGCATATAAAATGAAAGGTGAAGCAGTGGGCACTTGGCAAATCTTTGTGAACTCATATTCCTCAGGACTAGCTCACTAAGGAAGACATATCACAAAGCTCGTTGGTTGTTTTGATTCAGATGCTGGAAAAGAATGAATGATTTGAGACATGCTTTGTTCTTTATCTTCAACCAGGCACTAGTGAAGAAGTCATCAATTTTTGTTTTTGTGGGCCTTTCCTGTTTAGTATATCAATTATTAGTATATCCAAAGTGTTCTTATGATTCAGAGAAAGAATTATGTTTTCTTGACTCTTTAGTAATTCATGTTAATAGATTGATGGCTTCTGACAATTCAATATACTGACCATCATGGAGAAACAAAAGACGAGAGAAATAGGCAGATACACCTGTGGTGGCCTTAATCGGACCTGAAGCCTTCTGCTGACAGATATTTAACTCATTATTTCTGTTTGGCTGTTGGTCTGACACCATCACTATAATACAATATGAAGTGCTAATTATCACAAAAACCAATGATACAATTTACCAGGAGAAAACCTTTTTCTCTCTTTATTGGAAGCTGCCTGCTCCTCTGTTAAATTTGATCAGCATTTACTGTGATAGTTGAGAAGAACACAGCTCCACATTTGCCTTGAGCCATAACTAATGCAAAGGACAGCTCACTCTCAATCCATGTTATTTTTCAGATAATTCAGCACATCATTGGGTGCTTAAGAGTTTCTGTTGGTAATCTAAGGAGACAAAACAGATCTGAGATGCTGTGTCTTTTCCAATAGGGAGTCTGGCTGAGCCCAGTGAAGAGTGGGTAGAGGCCAGGACCTTATTCTGTGTGTTGGCTCTAAAGCTATTGGAGTGTTTAGCACTGCATACTTGCCCATCTTTTCTACCCCATTTCCTAAATTAAATGAGCTGGTCAGTTTCAATATTCTATCCAGGCCCAGATTTCTTGGAATCAAAGTTGCTGTTATTAAACATGAGAAACAGAAAAACAGAGAGAAACAGAGACACAGAAAGAGAGAGACAGAGATAAAAGAGTCAGAAAGAGAGTCTGGAAGTGACAGTGGCTTCCTAGTACAGGTTGTGGCTCCTGAGATTGCACTTAAAGAGTTTTCCCAAGCCTTTCTCCAATCACTGCTTTCTGAAACATCATCTTCCTTGACCCATTTATGACCACCTAACCCCTGAAAAAGTCATCCTTTCTTCTCGTCAATAAACAATTGAGCATCTTCTTTGTAACCCAAGACATCCTTTACTCTACTCATCCATTTTGGCTTTTCTCCATCAGGCCTTCTACACCTGGGCTTTCCTTTGTTTTGTTTTGTTTTTCTTATCCACTTTATCTTGGCAATTGTGCGGTCTAGAGCCATAATGCCTTCACTGGGAATAAGGTGTGAAGGTACACTATTGGTGTATGAGAAGGCATGGCTGGATATGAGGAAGTAGGTACAACAACGGAGCTTTCACACTGTTCTTGTGTGAACTTCCTATTTTCTAGACCAACAGTTTTACTTGTTTCAATAGAACCCCATTTGCTTAAATTCAATAGGAGGAGAAAGGTAGGAAAAATTTCAGTGTACAAGACTTGTTAAGAAGTTCACCTTAACCACATGCTATGAGTGAAATATTGAACAATGGGTATATTATTTTTAAAAGGGACATTAAACAGCACTGCAGGACTGACTGATTACATTAAAGTGTCTATCTTCTCATGTGTCAGCAACAAGTAACACTGAAGGGGGTCTAATTATCATATTCACTGGGGTACAGGTAGTAAAACTGTTATGTTTTGCATTGCTCAGGATGCTCAGAGCTGAAATAGATAGACTATGTAGGAGACTGGTAATAGGTAATTATTCTCTACTTACATATTCAACCTCATAATTCTAAATTAAGGTAAGTGGAAAAAGCTTATAAAATATTCAAAGCTCCTTTATCTTTCCTCCTCCCTCTTATTAGAAACTGTGCATGAATTTGCATAGAATAAACTGAGCTCATAAATCAAAGAAGAAACTGCAAGAATGCTCTTTGTAAGTTATAATTTAAGGTTAACTGTAGCACATTTTGCTTACTGTATTATTAATGACTTTCGTTCACTCATGACAAGATTACATATTAAAAATTGTTGGTAGACAAAACTCAGCTCACAATCAATTTGCTTCTTAATGTGAGCAATCTGCGTGTACCCCCACAGAGGAATCAGGTTTAGCGAGGATAATGGAAGGAGTGCCTTGGGAAGATTCTATTCACACCACTGTGATCCCTCAGGGTTGTGATTGACAGGTGGCTCCAAATGGGAAAGTGGCCACTGAGGAGAGACAGCTCTTGGATGACTTCTCTCTGTGGCTGAGGCTGGGCTTCACCACACAGGTCTCCTTTCCTTTTCCTTTTGCAACGCCAAGTGCTTTCTACTTTCTAAGCATTTGCCTGTAACCTCATCTTTGAATTCTTACAACCTATTCTTTTTGCCCCATTACCAAACCCAAATTATTTCTCTGTGCTTCCTTGAACTGGATTCTCAGGCGCTCTGCTCATCTCACTTGTTTTGTCTTTCTCCTCCATGTGTCATATGTCTTAATTTATAGCCAGCTCAAGTCCTTGCTTTCTCATTCTTTGTTGCAGCATTTCTGGTTTTCTTCCTTCCAGCCAAGCATTGCCAATGCTGACTTGCGTTGCAGCTTCTGACCATTCCCTTTGTACTTTCTTGGTCCACCTGGGTGTAAAATTGTCCAGAATAGTACATTTAGATACATGTTGCTTTCTGGTGCAGGTGAGACATTGTCGTAGTTTGGTTTCTGTTGCTATAATAAACATCACAATCTAAAGAAACTTGGGGGAAGAAAAAAGTTTTATTTGGCTTACACTGCCGCATCACAGTCAATTGTTGAGTCAAGTCAAGGGAAAGGACTCCAGCCGGAACATGGAGGTGAAAATTGTAGCAGAAACTTGGAGGAACACTGGATATCTTCCCCTGGCTTGCTGTCTTGGCTGTCTTTCACATCCCAGGACTACCTGCCCAGGGATGGTACTACCCACAATGAGATGGTCCCTGCTACATAAATTAGCAACTAAGAAAATGTCTTAGAGAAATGGTCATAAGCTAATTTATTGGAGACAACTCTTTTGTTGACATTACTTCTTCCCAAGTATGTCAAGTTGACAACTGAAGCTAGCTATGACAGACAAAAAGGCATCCTTTCTCTTCTGGAGAAGCAGAGATGGATGGAGTGGCTATGAGGATTATTGTAGAAATTATCATGAGTGTTTTTGACATTGTACTTGATTGCATTTGTGTTGCATTCCTGATTCTACCTAGCATATATTTTGATTTGGTCATATCATTCCTGTATATTTTTTGATATGATGAAACAAAAAAAATGACTCACCAAAATATTATGTTGCATTATTTCATTAGTGATTTTATTCCTAGTATTAGAGATCAAATAAACTATCATTCATTTTTTTAGAGAGTGTGTTTGAAGGTATGTCAAAAACTTTAATCTCATTTTAAGTATATGAGATTTCTACTTCTAGGGTGAACTATCTTGGACTTTGGAATAATGGTACCTGTATAACTGCTAAAGAATTGACTACTGGTTCTAAAATATCACAGAAGCAGATCCACATAGGCAGGTTTCTTAACTGATGCTAGTTTGTAAGGAGTAGAGCCCATTTTCCTTCAAGATCTTTCAGGCTTCAAACGTCTCCAACCCCTGTCCACAGAAACATCACCAAAGGAAGCATGAAACTTGCCAAGTGACTTCAAAAGAGAGGAAAGAGAGTGAGAATTCATGTGGCAAGGTGAGATTGGGCAGAAATCAAACTAACTGAGAGTGGGAAATGCATTTTTGTGTGAGGTGAGCAAGGACACTTGAAAAGTTAGCTGACTTATTCTAGGTGCCATACTCCCATGCAGCAATTAACTTAGATAAACTAAATGAGAAGTCAGAGGCAATTCTGTTTCCTTTATCATATGTAAAACTGTGTGCTTTGTGGGTTAAAACCCCATCATTTCTATCTTCAATTTAGCTATTCAGTGGCCTTGTGCTTCAACCCTATAGCACAACTTGAGATGTGAGCCCGTTGCTGGAACTCTGAGCACATGTTTTCAATGTCTTCCTGTCCATACCTCATGGTTTCCCCAAGTGTTCCCACTGCACCTCAGAATCAGAGTCCTGAAAAGATCTGAGTTTCCTCCATTGCCAAATAAACCCTTGTCTCTTCTTTCTCTATGCCTGACACTGACATCCACCCAGCCATTAAAATACCATCGCTGAGTCACTGCTGCCTTTGGGCTCCAGACTCCACAAACCTACCAGATCCCTCCCAGATCATCTGTCAGTGCAGCTGCTGCATCTTTGTTGCACAAACTCTTCCCACAGTGATCACTGTCACTATCTCCATTTTCTCTCTTTTGCAGAAGTTTTGGCCATCTGCCTATCATCTCTACTGCTACAGAGTGAGTGACCTAATGCCATTCTTTGGTCACAGTGCTCTCCAGATTTAGAGTTTCTGACAGGCTTTTTGTATGTTATAGCCAGATTTTCAGCATGGTACATATAAGCCTTCTTCATGCCTCCCCTTGCATTCCTTTTTCCACCTTCACTATATGCTCATTGAATTTAAATCTTTCTCTCATTTATTTGTTCCCTTTCTTTCATATCATTTTTTTTCTCTCTCCCACCTCTCTTTTAAATTTTAGGTAGCAGCTCTATTTTACATTCAGCCAGAGGCATAGCTTTTATTTCTGTGATGTTGCTAAAAATGTTAATTTAATTCATTAAAAATGTATTGTGCATCTATTATGAAATTCGAGGAGTTAGGAAATTGGGAGAATGGAGACAGCTGAGTAAAAGCTAAGGGTGTAAGAAAACAGAGATGACCCCAAGGAATCTGGGAATTTTTAGCAGCTTCTTTCCTTTCCAAGAGCAGAGCAATCAACAGCCCTGGGGACCAGTTGTGCTGAACAGAGGCCACTCTGCCCTGGGACCAATTGCTGGTTTGACCTCCTTTGAGTGGAGACCAAATAATGGATGCAAGCTGATTGACTAATACTTAAGAGCTATTTCTCCAGCTTCTTAAACACAGGGTACAATACCTGGAATCAACACTTGAAATGGAATTCCTGTTATTATACTGCTTGCTTTTCATATGGCTACATAACTCTAGTTGAGTTTGTCTGTGAGATTTTAGGTTCTCTCATTTGCCGAGGTCATTTTGCCATGGGTAGGTGTTTAGTTACTCAGTCACCATGAGGTCCATCAGAGAACACAAAAGGCCTTGTGATAATTAAAGTGCCATATTACCTTTGTACCTGGGTGGGAACTGAGATGCAGGAAGCTGGAAGGGAGAAGGATGAGCAATTCAGATTCTTGCTGTGAGAAAAGCATCCATAGGACATGGACAGAGAGAAGAGGGGAGATAAGAAAAACACATGCACAAAGGGGAATCAAAAAGAAAGGGAATAGACTCCTGTCATTCTCACACTTGTTAAAGCGTCAAAGTAAAATGTAAACATTACAGCAGAGGAAATGCTTACCAGCTCATTTGAAAGTTACCTCCTCCAAAGTCAGAAAATCATTCATAATTAATTATCAATTGATTGATGTAGACATAGCAGAGGAGTTCTGAGAGGGTGAGATCAATGCAGTCTGAGGAAACACAGAGGGACTAGAGGAAAAATGTTAAAGTGTGAGAGGGAAGGCACCCCTTGTCAAGGTGGGAATGCAAGGGTACCCTCCTGCATGTTGCAAATTTATACTTCCTGAATGGCCTCAACGAGTGCCTGTGCCAATGGCTCCCTGAATTAGGAAGTATTCTGCAAATATGTATAGGCCCATCCCACCTGCACAACTAAGGGTGGGTCTGAAGTCCCCTGACTTTGGTCTTTTGTTTCACATTTAACTCTATTTTATGCTGAAACACACTGAGAACCTCTTCATTTCCCCTCCTCCCCAATTCCATTTTTCTGAAAGACAAGGATTAGTAGTTATGGACATTTTGGTTAATGCTTTTCAAGCTCTCTTCCTATGCATTTATATGAGTAGATCAACTAAATTCATGTAGATACCTTCACTCATGCACATTTGAAACATAAATGAGATCATTTGTATACATATGGGTGATCCCTGATTTATGATGCCTTGACCTATGATTATGTGACTTTATGGCAGTGCAAATGTGATGTGCACTTAGCAGAAACTCTAGTTTAATTTTTTGCCTTTGTCATCACTAATGATATATGATGCAATACTCTCTTATGATGTTGTCACATCAGTGAGTAACTATTTCCAGTTTACTGGGTGAGAAAAGCAAACAATGCAGAGTCTGAACTGAGATCATTCCTTTGGTTAGGTGCATTAAGTAGGCAATGGGTTGATGGAGATGCTTGGTTCATGTGTATTCAACGTAGGATATTTTCAAGTTTTTGAGGGACCATCATGCATTGCAGAGCATCTGCATATGATTCTAATGGTTTACTTATCTGTTGTGCATACACACCATCCTGGACAAGACTCCTTCTCACTTCCCTTCATTCTTTTGTGTCTGGTAATACCAGACATTCTTGTGATGTCTGATAATAAGAAGGCCTTGGGATTTATCTACATTGTATGCTACATAATCGTATAGATGTTTCCAGTTGCTTTCCTATAACAGATAAAAATAGCTAAACATCTAAGTACTTGCAATTTTGGACAATGTATTATTTTGAAAAGATCAATTGGATTGAATCACAATGAAGTTTCAATTTGTATTACCCCAAAGTTTAGAATATGTATTAGTTCCTATCTCTCCACACCAAAATTTTAATTTTTGTTTTCAAAATTGATGTATAAGACTGATACTACACATTGTTTTAAGATGTGTTCTTGGTTATCAGGAAAGTTCAGCATAATTTAGTTAATTTCTCATTTTATTTTCAAACTTATTTTTATTGCTCCAGAATAAAATCCATTTATTCTATCTTTGTTTCTTATTAATTAGAATTAAACCTTTTTGGATTCTACTGAATTTTTGCCCTAACCACCAGGGACCTAAGCCAAGAAATGCTAGTGTTAAGTGAGCTAAATAATCAATTGATCAATACGTATTCACTAGGCAATTAATGCCTCTAGCTTGTGCTGGATATTATTGAGGATACAGGTCTGCCTTTCAAGAAGCTTATGTGATCTTTAAGAGAGATAAAACTCAAACTGTGATCAATGGCATCACTACTATTTACTAGACCCAGAGACTAAGCCACAGGGGAAGGGTGGCTCTGTAGGCTGGACAAGCTGAAAAGCAATTGCTGGAGGAGTGATGGTTCTTTATAACCTTGGAGAAGGATTTGGGAGATGCGATGTCACTTTGGACTTAGAAGAATGTTGTCAGTTCACATGCTGAGTGGCTTGAAGAAAGTAACCAGGAGTGTTGCCATTCAGAAACAGAGATTATGGACACATAAGGCTCCCATGCCTATGAGGACTTCCACCAGACCCATCCCATTATGCTGTACTCATCTCTGCTGTTCTTGTCTTTCACTGCCTTTGAGAAGCTGTGTCAGGGTGTTCAGCTCTCAGGCTCCAGGTTCAGGAGGACAGATAAGGACAATAGTTTCTTCCTTCTAATTCTACCAGGTCCCTCAGGAAGCTACTGGATCTAGAACCTGCCTGATTGCAGCCCCCACAGCCTCATCATTTTGTCCAGAGGAACTGTTGCTGCAATTACAATCCAAACACAGAGTCAATTACTCACTGTGTGAATCACCCCCAAAAGATTGCTTTTTCCTTTTCTGTTAGTATCACACATAATTGCACTCTGTGTGATTCCCAAACTCTTATTCCTGACTTCAGTGTCCATGAGGCTCTGGGCTGATTATAAAGTCCCTTCATCTACTGTCAGTGACCTCATTGACAAATTCCATGACATTCTTTTTTTCCTATTTGATGCATCAACAGCACACTTGCCTCCTACCATCAATTATTCAGCTCCTTGTGAGCAAAGAATCACTATGTTTCCCCTGCTGATTTTTCCACATGTTTATCCCTTCTTCCTTCTTCCTTGTCTCTCTACTAATGGGGATGTTATGACTCTAACATCCAATCATTGTACGGATGCTTGATTTTGCTGACACTGCTTTCTCTATTATAACTATTGTTCCCTGAACATCTTGACTCTTGGCCCTCAAGGACACCATGAGCTGATCCAGGGCATGGCCTCTCTTGGGCTTTCTGTTTGACGCCATTTCAAGCAGAAGCTCCCCACCCCATCACTGATGCTGTTCAATGTCACTGTTCTGAGTACTATTTGCTTATTAAATGTGATCAGTCAATCCATTATCAATAATTTGCCAGCTGCTAACTAATGTAGCATGAGATGACAAAGAGAAGAATCATTCTGATTCTCTAAAAGGTAGTAAGGAGCAGGAGCATGGGCAAGAAGGTAGGGGTAGCATTCCCTATCATTCTGGCATTCGCTTGATGAAGGGAGAGATAGTATCAACCTCCATGCTCTATCCAAACAATAGCAAGCAGCCTTTCTCCATATTGAGGTCAGAACCAATGTTCTATAGGTTCAGTCTACTAAAAATTTTTATTTGTGAGGAAGTTAGGGCATATTTCAAGAAAGTTAGTATCTACTGACTCTTTGAGATATTTCACATAAACATATCCACCAGCAAAGGAGTATATGGTGGGATGAGGCATTGGAAAACACAAAAGAAGATGATGTGTGAACATGTCAAACAGCTTTGGGGCTTAGGGACTAACTAAGGACAATAAACCAAGGACTAGTCATTTGTGAAAACAAGCACAGCAGTAACTTACAGAAAGAACTATGTAAGGTATACAGATGTTTAGGAAGTACTACTTCATAGTCTTTCATCATTGACAGACATGAACTTACAAATAGAAAAGTAATCTTATCTGGTTCTAATACAGAAAACATTCCACCTTCACCTTAATGTCCAGATTTGTTAAGGCTTATGTGCCCAGGTTGCTTGCTGCCTGTGAAGTGCTCTGCAGGGCAGAAAGTTAAGTCAATAAAACAAAGAGTTAAAAAGATACTCTGTACTCTTTGAAATAGTTGGACTTTTCTAATGTATAAATGTTTGGAGTGTGAGTGTGTGTGTGTGTGTTCTCTTGGTAAATAGATTTTTTATAACTCCTTTGGGAGGAAGTGAAAATGAAGTGATGAAGTTAGAGACTGGATTGTGAATAATGAGGGGATGTGCAGCAGAGATGGCAGAAATTAATTTTTTATATGCGCAGGCAAAGAGTGATTGGAATTTTAATGGGTAGGGTAAGAGTTGATTTAAAGACTGTTGCATTTCATATTTGGAAAACAGTATGCTACCAGGAAGAGATGTTGGGAGATGAGAAGGGAGGGAATGGGCAGACAGTTCATGCTTCAAAAGTAAAGATAGACAATACAAGTATCACAAGCCCGAAGACTGCTGGTAAGAGTTAGTGAGAAATCCTATGTGATGGTTTTCACATTGATGTACTGACAAAATTTCCAGGCCCATGGGAAATAACTGGATGGATCCTGTAAGTCCCTAGGAGATAGTCAGGTGACAAAGACATAATTTTACACATACTCTCAAGGCTATACATACAACACCTGGACCATTACAAACAGATGTATTGTTATGCCAAGCATACATCTTAATGTCGTTAACCATACAAACTTAATGTCATTGGATTGGACTTCTTGATAAAGGAGAATTTTATCCTGAAATGAAGAGGGAATTGAGGCAGGACATGTATACAGTCTGTAATATATATATATTGATTTTTCCATATATATATATATATATATATATATATATATATATATATATATATGGAAAAATCAATGAATAGCATTCATGAGGATGATGAGGATGGTGATGATAATAATTCATGGAATACTTTATAAAAATTCCCAGCCAACACTATTGAGTACTCAGAGTTAAGAATGATATAACAAATTTACATACTAATAAGGTTAGACATCTTTTTACGTGATTGGACATTTTATGTTTTGACTCATTACAACAGTGTAAGTTTAATATTATTGTTTCATTTATTTGTGTAAGATAATAGGAGCTTGGAGAAAGTAAGTAATCTGTCCAGAGATACACAGATAATAAGTGGCTAAGTTGGATTTAACATCACGTTTGATAGGAGCTACTGATTTCTTACCTGTATCAAAAGCCCTCATATGTGGTGTGGTCAGGCCATTGTAGACTTATCAGAATGTTTAAATGAATTTTCCGGAAGTAAATGATCATTGGATTCTATAATCTTCCAGTCTTCTTCTTCAACTACGTTTACTTTCAGCTGAGAGCCTACTGCTCATTTTGTTTACATAAGCCATATCACAGCCTCATCTTGGATTTTTCATTTTGGTTCCTGTAGAGTGACGATGAGTGTTATGAATGACAACTCTTAAGAGTTTTATGACTTTTCTTCCCCTTATAACCAATGCCTCACTTTGATTTAACAGGGTTGTTGTGTTTTGTTTTTCCAAATTGCCTCCATCAAATCTTTTCAATTTAGGTCTCATGAAAGAAATGATTATAACTCTTTGAATACATATTTTATTGGTTGATATATTATTTAATTAAAATGTGTCATTATAATAATAAGTCCAAATAGCAAAAGCATCTTTGGTTTTAATCAAGCTGAGTTAGTAAGTATGGAACTTGTGAGTTGACAAAGAAGTATGCCTAATAGCCTGAGAATTCACTTCTAGCCAGAAGCATGCAGTGTGAGCTGGGCATGAGAGAAAATGCCAGCTAACTCTGTAAGGAAGCATTGTATACTAGGACTCATTATATTGCCTCCTCCATAGAATGTGAAGAGTGTAAGTTCATGAAGAATGAGGTCTCAAAGAATCATTAAAGCAACGCTACTGAAAGATTAAGGGTAAGAGTTGCATAAAAATTTATATTTATGTAATATAATCTATGTGTAAATGTAAGCATAGGTGTTTTTGCAAAAAAGTAGTTTATGACTCTTTTCTTTTCAAGGCAAATGAAGCAAGAGTGGGGAAGTTAGAGTCCAGATTGCGGAGAATTCAGGAATGTCTAAATGGCTCAGTAGAGACAGCAGGTGCAAGCTATTCTTTTAAGGAATTAGGTGCCCAGGTAGAGGAGAATGGGGAGTTTAATGAAGGAGCAAGGGGAGATAAATAAGACTGTAGTGCAGAGGCAATGAGACCATGTTAATAATCTAAAGAAGCATGCTGAGTGAGAGGGCTGTCAGGAGATAAAGGGGAAGTAGGATGCAGAGAGGGTAGAGGAGATGTGCTATAAAAACTAAGGTAAATCCTCCAAATGCCAGTCCCCTGGAGGACCAAACTATGGGATGAAGGGTAGGTGTGTTTGTCAGCTCTGCATTCCTTTGATAAGATACTCAGGTAAACAGCTCAAAGAAGGAAAGCTTAACTTGACTCATGGTTTCTGAGGGGGTCAGTCAATATTCACTTGGCTCTGTGGACTTTGAGGAAGCAGACCTCAAGGTAGGGATCATGGGTAGAGCAAAGCTGGTTATCTTTAGTGAATGGGCAGCATAAAGCAAGAGAGCCAGGAGCTGAAGTCTCGATGTGTCCTTCAAAGCCACATCTGAAATGACTCAAATTCTACTCACAGTATAAGAAGAATTCAACAGAGCAGTGAGTGAACAGTGACTAGCCCTTCAGCCTATGGCTTTTGTGGAATATTAACATGGGGTAGTGTAAAATATCCTAGGATGTTTTCAAGTTACAATTGGAATGCTCTGCGATACCTGACAGCTGCAACATTCTTCTAAGGATTTATATGACTCTTGTTGGCCACTGTCAGGAGTACTTATTGATACTAAAGAACCATGTAGGATTCAAGACAAAAACCCAGAAATTCCATGCTTCATAATTTAGACCCCATATAATTTTTGACAGGTTTGTTTCTGATCTAGAAAATAAGATGCATATGCATATGGTTATAAAGTTTAGGTTATATTTAAATTCAATTAAACATGTAGTGTATGTGTGTTGCAATGGGGAAGCCAGAGGTTGACATACAGCATCTTCTATGACTATCCACTGTTTTAAAATTTATTATTATTATTAATATTATTGTTATTATGATTAGCATGCATGTGCATGCATGTATGTGTGTATGTGCATGTATGTGAGTGTATTGCGTGTGTGTGTATGAGAGAGAAAGTACGAGAGAGAGAGAGAGAGAGAGAGAGAGAGAGAAAAGCAGGAGAGCACAAGCATGAACAGGTGCAAGCATGACAAAGTACATGTATAAAGGTCAATTGACAGTTTTCAAAAGTCAATCTCTCTCTTCTTTGTGTTCTGGGAGTGGGACTCAGGTCATCAATCTTGGATGACAAACACTCACTGAGCAATCTTTCTGGCCCTTTGCCTTAGTTTTTGAGTCTCTCAATGAACCTGTAGTGCAATATTTCAGCTAAGCTTTCTGCCTAGCAAGTCCCCAGGGATCTACCTCCTCAACTCACCCTCACGCTGGTGTTACAAATGTGTACGTCCAAGATTTTTTTTTAACGTGGGTGTTGCGGAATCTAAACTCAGGTCCTCTTGCTTGTGCAGCAATCACTTTACCCACTGAGCCATCTCCCCACTTCCCAAGTAAACATTTTTAATTTTCCAAAAGAGGAAAGTAAAGTGAAAATAATTCAGAAGCTTATGTCTGTTGGGTCTGAGAGAAAGGCCAAAGAAAATGTAAAATTGAGCTATTCTCAGACATGTGAATTGACTGTTTTTAACCTAGGCAGACTAGAGTTGGTCCTGAGGACAGAGGGTTTCAGAAGTTTTCCTGAGGTGTTTAAGTCTCCTGTGAGTTTTCTTACCTTTTTTGGTTGTCTTTTTCTTTTCAACATCGACCACAGAGCTTTGTTGCCTAGGAAAGGGTGAAAGGATATCTGGCTGAATTGAAATTGACAAAACTAGGCAACTCAGTCAGGGCAGCCTCGGGAGTAGCCTTTACCACAAAAGAGATATTGAAGAAGATGCAATCAATAGAGTGCAGTGGACATAGGAGGAAGATGATGAAACCCATCGAATCTGATCACTGAGTATGAGTGGTCTGTGTCAGTTTCCTAAAGAAGGGTCACTTAATGTCAGCTTTGTCTCAGGGCTCTCCATGCCCCTGCTGATTATGTTTGTGGGATCATAAAGTTTCAGTGTTGGGAGGGAATACTGCAGGCTGCCTGGCTTGCACTTCCTTGGGGAACTGGGAATCTTTTGGTTGTATCCTAGATGTGTACATCTCCTGAACTCCTCGGCTTTAGAATTTCCATTTCAAGTGCCCAGAGTCCTCACCAGTCATTACCTACCTCTCTCAAGGCACATTCAATCATTCATTAATTTGTTTCATGTAATTTATTCCCATCCATAATAGGTTTTAGGAAATCTCACCACAGAATCTTCACAGATTCTCCTCCCAAGAAATAGACTCTGTTTCCCCAGCTTAGCTTATGATGTGTCTTAAAATTTAGTATAGTGACAGACATGGGAGAAACACAGTCCTCTGTGCCATGTCTGAGTTCAAATGTTGACAGTAGCTAGGTTGGCTAAGAGAGACAGAGAGGCTCAAGTCATCCCCAAATACTAACACACTGTGGTTAGAAAATGAGGGGGACTTAAAATAAACCTTTAATACAATAAGTGAGCCATTTATTATGTAACACATGCTAATGGATAACATAACTTACAGACAAGTACAGAAAAGTACAGGAACGCTCACAGCAGAAGGGACAGTGAAATTTCTCCTCCGAAGTCTCTCGGAGTTGCAAGAGACCTGCCAAAGGAGTTCAAGAGAGGTAATCTTAAAATAGTCTTGGTAAATAATCCACAGTGGCAGGGGAGATGCCTCAGCCAGTCAGGTGCCTGCTACACATGAAGACACAAGTTGAGATCTTCAGAACCCACATAAAAAGAAGGACATGGTGGCATGCACTTGCGTTCCTAGCATTGGTTATACAGAAACAGGCAGAGCTCCAGAGCTCCTTGGACAGCCAGCCTAACCAAATGGATGGACTTCAGGTTCACTGAGAAGCCCTATCTCATAATATAATGATAGAGTATGAGAGAGACAACTGGCAGAGACTTCTGGCCATATGTTCACATACATACATGTATACATACCCACATGTATGTGTGCATATATCCACACTAACAAGTACGTGTCATACACACACACACACACACACACACACACACACACACACCACACCATACCATATACACATAACCCCCAAATGAGTGATCATAAAAACCATAACATGCCAGGTGGTGGTAGTGTATACCTTTAATCCCAGCACTCAGGAGGCAGAGACAGGCAGATCTTTGTGAGTTCAAAGCCAGCCTGATCTACAGAGTGAAGAATGAGTTCCAGGACAGCCAGAGTTACAACAGAGAAATCCTGTCTTAAAAAACCAAAACCAAACCAAAACCAAAACCAAAACCAAAACCAAAACCAAAACCAAAACCAAAACCAAAACCAAAACCAAAACCAAAACCAAACAAAACCAAAAAAAACAAACCCAAAAAAAAAACCCCAAAACAAAAAAAAAAAAACAAAAAATAAGCCAAAACAAAAACCCATGACATTTTGGCAAAACTCTAGGAAACTTTGATGGCACTTCAAAATTATCCATCCAACACATCTCTCTGAAAATCACCAATAGTGATAGGGAAAGTAACTTTAGATGCAACTCAGAAGGAAAGGAGTATGCTCTCTGACACTGGCAGGGTGAGGTGCAGAGAGTGTTTGGTTTTCCATGCAGTAGTCGATATGCACTTTCAGCAGAGTGGATGGTCCTGTTGTGAGTTTGGTTACATGTTTGACAGCATTTACCTTCTTTGCAAATGATCTATGAATTAAAATTTGGCTTCCTGTACATACTTGTCCACAGCATGAATACATGATTATCTATAAACACCGACATCTCATTTACTTAATTGTTAGTTTTGTTTCTCATTGTAAATTAATGAGTCAGGATTCTGGGTTTTATAGATTGTCCCTCTAAGCTTGATAAATACATTTGGTGTATTGTAAGCCTGGGGTGCAAAAATGTGTAAATTTACCAAACCTATGCCTTCATTTCTTGAGTGCCAGCTAGATTATTCAACTGCTGGTACTTGACCTCATTGATACTTTTTCTCTAAACTGTAGCATGGCCCTTGATACTCAGGTCAATGATCTTTGTTTTTGTTTTCATATGACTAATTTAACATATAACTAATTTAACCTAATGTTCTTCAAGGTTCAGTATTTTCCAGGCTTAGCTATAAGGGATTTATATGGATTCTGTCACCCAAACATCAAAATGACCCTAGGAAAAAAAGTCTAAAATTTTAAAAGTGAGGAAACTCTAATCTAGAGAGATTTTTTTCTCTCCCTTATGGTTATAGACGTAGTGAGAGCAGAGATGGGGATCAATCTTTAAAAATGATACAGAACATCTGCCTGTTGACAGTACACTAACAAGTTTTTCTAAATAGGCATGGCCACTTTGTCTTATATCTTCTTTTTTAGTCAGTTTACTGTTGCTGTGATAAAATACTCTGACAAAGGTAACTCAAGGAAGAAAGGTTTATTTCAGCTCACACTTCTTGGGGAATACTGTCCATTATGATGAGAAATGTATGGCAGTATGCATGGTGGGTATGGGGACATGAATGGGGTGGCATTTTGCTGGTCACATTGCAACTATATACAGGAAGCAGCAAGTGAATAGGAAGTGGGGCTGGACTATAAAGCTTCAAGTCCCACTTCTGGTGACCTATTTAACTCCAACGTGTAGTAAGCGGACCCCTGGACACTGGCTCGAAACACAAAGCATCCCACCTTTTAAAAAGATCCGTTTCTGCTCTGGTCTTAATGGACAGAGTATAGACAAGGTCAGATAGCCCGAAGCTGCTCAGTTCTGAGAAACTGCTCTTCCAACTAATACAACCCTATTGCTTCCTCATTCCATGTTTCCACCCTTTACACAGGAAGCCCTAGAGAAATCTCACAGTACTTCCTTATTGCTCTGAAGCCATTGACACTTAAGATTTCTTAACTCATTGGACAGACCAGTTCACCTGTCAGGTAGAATTACCTCAGATACACGCTTATGCATTCCCTGCTTTTCTCCCCACTTCAAAAATTGTATAAATACTGGTACTATGTGTTCAATAAATCGAAGGCTTGATCAAATATTAATCAGACTTGCCTTTCATTTCTCGCACCTCCTTGTCCCTCAATCCTCACTCCCTCTCCTAGGGCTTTTGTTGCAGAACTCCATAGACCAGGACACAAGGAAGCTCCCCCTCCTAAATATTCCACAACTTTCCAAACATCACAGCCAAGGATAAAGTGTTCAAATACATGAGCCTATGGGGGACATTTTATATTCAAATCACATCTTCTATTTCAGCACCAATCCAGAATGTCTTCAAATATCTATCAGTCTGAGTCCCAAATCTTGTTTGTAGCTCTCCAGGGCCCCTGTAACCTCATCTCAACCTATTGATAAGACTTATACTCCTATGTTTCATTGAAATCTAACAATCTGTTACTTTTTGAAATGTTTTATATTCCAGACATCAGCCTTTGTGGTGATAGAGAATCAAAGATGAGTGAAAGACTGTGTTTCCTAAGTGTCAGATGAAACATAAATCTGTAAACTATAACTAGCAAGACCATGCAAAGAGGAAATGATACTGTGAATATTTACAGCAGAAGTCACTTCTGAATTGGAGACACAGGTAACAAAGGGAAGGTAGAATGTAAGGACATCTTGATGAGGACTGTGCTAGATTGAGAGGAAGGATAAAACAATTCATTACAGATAAGAAGAACAATTATAAGCAAAGACAAGATCTTAGAAGAGCTGTGGTTTTTAGGGGAGCAGAAAATGAGCAAGTATGATAAGAGAAAAGAGTATGACTGCAATTAAGGTGAAGAACACACATTACTGTTATGTGGTGAATAGGTTAGAGGGCTTCATTAGAAGTCATTGGTCTGATCTGAGATGAGAAAGTATATATTATGACTTCCATATGTTTGTAACAGACTGACTGCTGGTATAGATAACTGTGGGTCTATTCAATCAACTAGTCAAAGCAATTGGAGTTAGGGAATAGTAATTCTTTGACTTCTTGGCAAATATGATAAAAAATAGTGAGGTTGAAAGGCACTAAACTATGCTACCTAAGATGCATTCTGTGTTTCAGTAACCACTTTAAAATCTTTTCAGTGGATGGCAACCAGGTTCATACAAGTTTACATAAATATCTAGCAATACCCCTTTTAAGTACACATACACACACACACACACACACACACACACACACACACACACAAGTGTCTGTAGGATGTCAGAAGAGGACATAAGATTCCTAGAACTAGATTTAAAGATGATTTGAGCCACCATAAGAATGAGCCCAAGTCTCTCAAGGATCACTTTGTGCTCTTAGACACTGACCCTACTCTCTAATCTCTTTCGGGAGACTATCAATATACCACTGTTTGATGTTCCCTTCCTTGGATGCTTTGGGAATCTTCCATCCAAGAGATGCCCTTGACAAGTAAATATCACTGTGTGTCTTCTTTTCCCATTAGAGGATATTATGTAGACAAAGCCCAGACTTAGCAGTGAAGCAACTGACCTCTTTCCCTCAAGGCTGCCTAATAACATGACTCTAGGGAATGATGGAGTTTCATCAGCCTTTTCCCATGAGTGGTGCTCATGGCTTCTGACTTGACTCCTAGGAACATCAAAAGGAATACGTTGAGCAGCTTCATACACTGATGTTTTGTCTGAATACTGTCAGGACTGTGACAGCATTGTAATTGCATTATTTCTTTGTACCTTTGTCTTTGGACATGTGTGACCTGAAACACAATGGCTTTACAACTTTAGTCTTAATTAATTTTATAAAGGAAGAACATGTTTTAAGACTATGAAAATATAGCCTAGTCACTAGCTGTCTTCAAATTATTTGTGTATGAAGGGAAACAGGAGATAAAACACTTAATCTGCACTTTGGCTTATTAAGTATTTTGAGTTAAAACCAATGAGAAGCAGAAGATATAAGAAGATCTTACTTCCTTTCTGGCTAAAGTCAGGCTATATGTTACCCTTTGCAGAGATGCCTTTCTCTCATATGAGTGATAGGAACACAATTCTCATTGCTGGGGATGAATCAAGTCTTTATAACAAGCTAAGATAAACAATCTTCAATCACAGTATATCCCACATTTCACCACTTTCCAACTCATCAACCCATGGGGCTAACTGCCTCTGCAGGTTGTCATTTCTTTTCTGTGAAGCTTCCAAGCAGGTAAAAATATAATATCAGAGAAGAGGGATTTTTCTATTCATCGGTTTAATTAATTTGCACAGTCAGTAACTCCAGAAGAGCAGGATGAGAACATTTTCCTTTGCACTTGTACAAAGTTCCTAAAATGAGAACTTGGGTAACAAGGTGCTGATGTGGATTGAAGAGTGAATTTACTATCTCTGAAAAGTTCTTTTCCTTCCATTTGCCATAACTTCCTGCCCTTGGGCAGATTTAGACTAGGATGAGATTATTCTGCTGTTTACTCTGACAATCCTTTCCATACACACAAGCGTAGCTCTATGCTTGTAACAAAGAAGGGACATAAGAAGGAAGATAGTGGTTATAAATCCTACTCGATTCTTTACAACATGGAGTTCAGATTTGTAATGAGAGAGTGTCAGAGCAAAACTGGAGGAAGCCTTTATTGTTGGTTTCTTGGTAAGCTTATCTCTGGAGATCAGTGATATTCTTGTTTGACTCATTGTGTCATATCTCCACTTTGCTTTTGGCATCTAACTTACTATGCTACTTTCTTAAAATTCCCTCCTGACTTCTCCAGAGTTTGTGGACTAGTGTACCCTACCACTATGAATCCTAAGATCTAACTGATTCATCTCACAACCATACCTTTTTCTTCAGGTTTTTAAATATAAACTTACAAGAGGCCAATGGTTAAGGAGGGTGGAGGAAAATGGGAAGGCTGTTTTGTACACAGAAGAGAGAGTAGACAACAACATTGAGAAGGGAATCTGGTTAGATGACCTGTGACTAGCTCAGTGTGAGAGATAAATATCCTATTTCTTGTTATGTCTCTACTTGGACTGAGTTGTCTCTGGAGACAGTTGGTCAACTCCTGGAGTGCCAATATGTCAAAGGAAAACCTGTGCCCTTCAACAAATGAAATTTTGAGAGCGCTCAAAGAAGCCAGTGGGAAGGTGGCCTGAAGACGGAGATGAAAAATTAATTTTAATGCATGGGAGACTAAGTAATTCATTTATTCACAAACTCAATTGATTTTAATATTTTAGTACTTAACGTGAATGGGGTGCCTCTCCAATAATATTTTTTTAAAGTTGTTTCTTTTTTGGCTTATCACTCCCATTGCATTTTATTTTCTCTATTGGTGATTTCTCCCCATACCTTGATGGGAAATTTACTGTGGATCTCAGGTTACCTAAAGGAAGAACATATCCTCTTATAGCCTGATCAGTTTCAAAAGTTACAAGATTATTAAGTTAGGGTTTGGAGGAGATCCTGAATCAGCTCTGCAACCAGCTAGGTTTTGGAGACCCTAAACCCCAAGATCCACTCCAGTCTTGCCGGCAGACCATTGTGTGGAGAGGGAAATGGAGTCATTTAGTCATTAGTTCCTCAGATATCAGCCTGAGAGGGGAAGCTGTCTGCCTTTTTCCACAATTTAGACACTTATCTTACAAATTCACCAAGCTTGGTGATTTCTGAACAATGCCAGCTGTTAGGGAGCCATTTCCCTGGCATTTTCCCCATAATTTGATTTGAAAGGAAAAGATTAAACTCAGTCCGACCCAGAACTGTCAGCCCAATGCCTTCAAAGAGTTTGACAGGAAAAAAAGAGAAAGAGAGAAGAAGAAAGAGAGGAAAGAGAGAAGGAGAGAGAAAGAAAGTTCAGAGAAAGAGCAAGAGAGAGAGTGAGCACCTTTACCTGGGTATGAAGGAGAGACAAATAAGGCACATTCTATAGGCTATGCAAAGGATCCTCCACAAAAAGTCTCCTTGAAAAGCAGAAGTTGAAGGCTAACCTCACAATGTTTCTCCATGATCAAATTTGGGATAATGTTAATGTTAGGAATAAACACAGGGCTTCAGGAGATGACTCAGAGGGTAAAGCCTTTGCTATGCAAGTATGAGGACATAACTTCAGATCAAAAGGATCTATGTTAAAGCCAGGGGCAAGCTAGGAGGTGGTGGTACATGCCTTTAAGCCCCAATATTCTGGAGGCAGGGGAAGGCAGATCTTTGTGAGTTTGAGGCCTGCCTGGTCTGTAGACTGAGTTCCAGGACAGCTGGAGTTGCAACAGAGAAACCCTGTCTGGGAAACAAGAAACAAATATAAAACAAACAAACAAAAAGCCAAAGGCAATTGTAAATGTCTGTGGTCCCGGTTCTTCTACAGTAAGATGGGTAGTGGAGACAAGAATTGTGAAACAGATACCCTCGTGTATTCAGCAGAGAATGAGAGGCCCTCTTAGTCAGGTTGTAAGGTATAGACTGAATCCAAACTTGTACTCTTACCTCCAAATGCATGACCTAGCATGAGTATACCTGTGCTCATTCAGATAAGCACAAACATACTTAGCTACATGCAAAAATGCATATGCATAGACATACAAAAGAAAAGATTGGTAATTTTTTGGAATGCTTATTTTTTGTTATTGATTGATTGATGGTACATTGCTAACTATATTGCGCAGGGTAGCCTGAACTTGACATCATCTTGTCTCAGCCTACAAAGTGCTGGTATTTGCTGTCCTGTACCACCACAGTTTTTGTTAGGACTTTAGAAATAGTTATGACAACTGAGGTTTCTTAAGTGTAAGTAAATCTCTTTCAACTTAACAATAAATTATCACATTTATTTGTATAAATATCAGGGTATTTGGATTGTATTTAATGCTAATTTTGCCCAATCCATCACAAGGGTGATTGGGGATATTTTTTATTTGATGGTTTGTTCAAATTATTGATTCCTGCGGACTTTAACTTGTCCAAAAGGAAATAGTTAGTAAATAGTCAAGATTCCCTACTTATATTTAAATCCTGGAACACAAGACAATACACAGTGCATGTCCTATAAAACGGCATGCAGAAACTTGTTATAAAAGCATATGTAACAGTTTGGAATTTTGATTCTGTTACTGGAGTTTTTAACATGCAACTTGCATTTTAAAAGTCTAAATAGGCAAGTCTTGGCCATTCAGTTTAGTATGCATCATTTTTTGTTGTTGTTGTTGAGATAGGGTTTCTCTATGGTAAGTCTAACTGTCCTCACTCTGTAGACCAGACTGGCCTTGAACTCACAGAGATCCACCTGCCTCTCTCTGCCTCCCAAGAATTAGAATTAAAGGCATGTGCCACTGCCTGGTTTGTACATAACATTTAAAAAGAAGGAGCAACTAATTATATATATACATATATATATATATATATATATATATATACACACACATATACACACACATATATATGTACATATAACATATAATAATATATAAATATTTTAAATGTATACTATATAAATATACTCTATATATCTATACATATAAATATACATTTATAGAAAATAAATATATAAATATATAAAATATATTTACAAAGTATATTATATTTATATATGTATATAGTAAAAGAAGAGATTTATTAGATGCGACTGTATCAAAAAGCAGGATAAATAGAAGGATCTGAATGTGTCTTTGGATCATTGTCATGAGCTCTAGGGTGAATCAGGAAGAATGTGGCCAAGAGTGAGAAGAATGTGAATGAGTTGTCCTGGTCAAGTGTCTGTTGATTTCTGTCTCAGTTGCTTTCAAAAAATCATCTAAGGAAGTTCTTTTAGTGTCATCACTTGAGGGCATCCATCTGGTTCTTACAGGAGATCTTGTCTACTCTAGGGTGTGGCATCACCCATGGATAATTGCTCTTGTTTGGCAGGTGATACTTGTACTCTGAGATTCTGCTATGTTTGTAATCCAAGTTGACACAAGAAGAAAGGTTAAGGACAAGTTATCACTGTACCATTAGATAAAATACTTTGACTCTGCTTTCCATTAATTTTGGACCCAAGTGAGGAACTGGTAGTTTCTAAATATATAGTTCAATACTATTGCTCGGTCTTGCAGAATACAAATGCTTACTGATAGCCTGCCTCAACGAAGCCTCATAACCCCTCTCCTTAGCTTCCCTTGGGCTTTCAAGGGATACTCATGGGAGAACAAATTTGCCTCCACGAAGTCAACTTAATTTAGGAACAATTTACAAATGTTCGTAATTTACTTTGATAAATAAGTCAGTGCAGTATCAAGAAGCATATTATGTATTCAGAATGCATTCTTTCAGCCTAGAAAGAACACGATTTCTCTCTATATATAGGTTAGAAACCTATAAATAGATATTAACTTTCCCAGTTAATATATCTCTCTCTCTGCCTATATCTATCTTTTTCTATATCTATACCATTTATATCTATATGTATACCTATCTTTATCATTTATCTATCTATACCTATATTATATAATCTATACCTATTATCTGTCTATCTATCTGTCTATCTATCTACTCACACACACACATGCATGCATTAGTGATTTTAGTCTCTTCTGAACTTCATAGCTTTTTTATTGGTATTTCATGTTTTTTGAGTTTTGACAATTATGCCTTATAATTCCTTCATCTTTTCATTCACCATGTGCCTAGGATTAGCATAAGACAATATTATCATTAAAAATTTAATAATTTATCATTTTAGAAATTAATTCTTATGTGTTTTTGATTGTACATTCTTCAATATGTGATTTTTGTCATTTTCTGTTCTTCTAAACTCAGGTGCTAGCTTGTGCCAACACCATGAGACTTATATGCTACCAACAACTTGGATGTTTTGGAGTGCAGTTCTGATCCTAGTTCATTTGAAGTTGAAATTACTCAATCTTCATATTAAATTCAAAGCTGGGTCAATATCAGTTCTAGAACTTAGGAGGGAGGGGCAGGAGGATGTGGAGTTGAAAGTCATTTTGGACATAGTTTAAGCCCAGCCTAAGGGATACTCTAAAAATGAAAAACAAAAGAATCCTGGGTTTTCATTTTCTTATGCCAATATGCCTCACGATGATTAAGTAGAAATGAATCCACAGTAAAAGAATAGAAACAGAACATGTGAAACCCCTGTGTCCTTGTTCTTGTAGATAAATAGTGACAGCAAGCAAGGAGAGATCCACAGGAAGTAAACAAATGAGAACAAGTCTCTCTCAGAGATGATTTGAAAGAGAAAGATGCTGAAAGGGGACTTTAGGCATGTAGTTTGTGTTTAGTTCCAAAGGAACTTATTCAGCAATATGTAAAGATTAAAATTTCTTCTTGGAGCCCCAGAGATTTAACAGCAAGCTACTCAAATCAGGACTGCACAGTGCAAATAGTTTAATCTAAGAGAAAATAGGCATGTACACAATGTCACTGTCACACATAATCAGTAGTAAAGCTATGTGTGTGTATCACATAACTAATTTTCTTTTAGATTTATTTAATTGCTTTGTTCTTGCAAGGACACAAGATGGCTTCCAGAGCATCATAAAGTCTAGCAGTATAGTGGGAATGAAGGAAGAATAAACAACAGAAAATCTATCAATGCATCCAACAATCAAGTGTTTCTAACTATGAATCCATTAAAATATTTATTCTTGTAGGTTAAAAAACCCTCAGGCTCAAATGCCCTGGAATTTACTAGACATGTAAGTTTGTACTAGTTTTTTTTTTTTTTCTTTTCTTTTTTTTGTGAATTTGGATAAGATTTTGTATATGTTCCATTTGCAAATACTCAAAAGATAGACTTTTCTCAGTGGGAACTCAAAATCTAAGTAAATAAGGCTCACTAGAAATAATTAAAATATACCTTAGAAAATATATTTATCATTGTTTCATAGCACTCACATCTCTACCTTTTCATGTCTACTTTGGTAAAGTACACTACTCCCCCTTGACCCTTCTCGTCTGCCTTGTGGAAAGTCTGCTCATACAAAACATTCCTTCAGAGGCACTCAAAGCCACGATGCCACCTTCATGCTCCCTGATTTGTGAGTGTCTCCATCAGTTTCTCTTGACAGTAAGCACTTTGCTATATTAGTTCCTCTTTTGACTAAATTAATATCCTGCACACGCCTTCCCCCTCTAGGATCCTGCAAGCACCCTCCTCATCTTGTGTCCTTAGTAGCTTGTCCTTGTATTTCAGCCTTTGTCATTTCTATCACTTTCAATGGCTATATCTGCTCTTACCCCCTGGGGTTGACTCGCTCTTAACTTTGACACATGTCTTCATTATCTCCTTGAGAGGAGCTCCCGGGAACTTGAAAAGACTGTGGAAGTGGCTTATAGTTTCTCAGAGGCAGTAACACATGGGTGATGTAAATTTTGCCAAGGGGATAGTTGTTACATCTTGAATGGGCACAGCTTTGAGAATTGTTTACACTCACTGTCCAGAAAGAAACCAGTGTAGGGACCAGGCCTGAGAGCCACTCAATTGATCTTCAGTCATTGGCTAGGGAGCATCCTGGTTTCCTGAAACCCAGAGACCAACACTGAAGAATATGTCTACCCTATGTAAAATTGAATTTAAAACCAAGGGGACCCACTCTAAGATGATAAAACTACAGTAGGACTTTTCTAAAAAGACCTGACTTCTAGAATATGTCACACAAGATTGCTGTGATGTTGAATGAGACATAGAGGAGGTATCATGGAGATCTCAGAATATCACAACAAGTCTGCTATCTGCATCTACATAGCTACCATGAGACTTCTGACCTTGAGAGACCTTTGGGTATGAGTCCTTGTAAGTAGATCCATTTCTACTGCAAGGGAAGCTCACATCTTAATACATAAGTCTGATAGATTGTTATGAATGTTTTGACTTCCTAAGGGGGAAATGCTGAGCCTAATTTAAATTGAATTCAATTTTGTATTATAACATACATATCATTTAAATTATTATATCTATTGATGTTATTGGGAAATTTTAAAGCAGTTTTGCCTATCTGTGTAATAAATGATTACAAATTATAGTTTACATGGGCCTCTGATAATTTTTGTTGTTGGTTTTGGTTATTGTGCATAATTGACAATATTACACACACATACACACACCCATACACACACGCACACACACACCCATACACACATGCACACACACACACACCACATGGTTTATGTATATTTATGTGTATATGTAAATTTTTACCACTACTTGTATTTATAAAAATATAAATCTTCCCAATACCAAGTATTTAATGTATCCATGCTTCAGTGTTATAATTTTTAGTAACATTATTTTCTGTTCAATTAAATTTATGGGCAACTCAGTGGTTATGGGAGAGACAGAGGACCCAATCTCATCATATAGAATGGGGAATTCAGGGAGAAGCTGCTACCACCCATGATTGTCTGCCAAGAGGCAAACCCAAGTGCAGATCCTTCTCCCAGCCTTTGGGAAGATGATGTACTTTGGGAAGTACTTTAGAGATGTACTGCCTTCTCCAGCTGAAAATGATGTTGATGAAAAATTTAACCAACACACCAAGCAATCTCATGCCATTTTATTGTGGCAGAGCATTTCCTTGGCCCTGAAATTAATGTGTCCTGGAAGATCTCACATAGCAATTCCTTAAGCACAGACTAACCTTGACATATTGGGGAACAAACAATTGTTTGAGTGTCTCAAGTTCCCATTTGCCTTGGCATTGGGCATTAAGAACTAGAGACCTCTAGAGACATAAATCACTTAGCTGAGAAGAACATTGGTTGTTGTTTGGCTTGTACACAAACTGAGATGGGAATTGGATGCCTGGAGTCGGCAGCGGAATAAGAAAATACACACACACACACACACACACACACACACACTCACACAATCTGTGAGTGGCAAGAGCCATGCCAATAGTAAATACTGGTGCTTGAAAGGATAGTTACAAGAGTCAAGTAGAAAAGTACCAGAAATTTGTATATCTTTATCAGGAAATATGAGGATCAGGAAGCAGGGGGAAGTATAAGATTCAGAAGTTAAAAGGAAACTGTTTCTGAATTCCATCAGAGACCAACCACAGGGCAACACCCTGCAAATGTGTCCCATAACAACACAGCCATAGAGCCTTCTGGAAGCTAGGCACACAGAGAGCTCAATGTAGAACTGCTCAAATCCTAGTAGAGGCTAGACTTTCTGAAGCTTTTTTAGAAACATAAATACCTGTGTCCAAAACCTGATATGCCAGTAAAAACAAGAACTAGTAAATTTTCTGAAGTGTAGAAAGACAGGAAATATATTTGGCATTATGGGCTATGTTATGTCTGTCACAACTCCTTGTTCCTGTTCTATTAGCACATGGGCAGTTATTTACAGTATGTAAAAGATTGAATGTGGCCTTGCCCCAGTGGCAAATGTTTATCAGACAGCTGTGTTCAGATTTGACTTGAGGACAAGGCTTGCTGACTTCTGATTTAGATCAGAGTCATCCTTTTGACCAACATCTTTCCCTAATCCATCTTGAGAAATTAGAAAGACACATCCTTCAGAGTAGAACCTGCATGTTTCTATTAGTCACCTACAGTTGCACAGATATTGTTATGGATAGTCTATAATATCTTTGTATTCAATGTTTGTTGAGAATGGGTACAAAGTCGTGATGGGAAGTGACTCAGAAAGGATCCTGGTTTTCATAGAATCTTGCTAAAGTGCCTGTTCTCATTTTACCTTCACAAGGTCAATTTCATCCATGGCAAAAACATGTTTCTTCATACTACATTCAAATAGATTAATACTTCATCCTTCCTTTACAGATTAGAGGTGCAAATTTCCTAGCAACCCTTCAATACTCCAGAGAAGTTAAGCTGTCCTCATTGAGAGAACAAAAAGGTTAAAGAAAGACCTAGGCAGATAATTCTGCCAGTATCTGTAAACCACATCTAAGAACAATTTTGTGTAAAATTCTTTACAGTGAGACACAAGGTTTACTAGGCCATGGGGTGGAAAGAACAGCACATATTTCATATACTTTATGCTTATTCTCTACCAGGGTCTCTCTCTACCCTCTCAGTTTATCCTCCCTGGAATGATACATCTTTCATAAGACTTGGTACGTGGGAACAGCTAATTGGACAGACCAACTGAAGATAAACCTTTGCAAGTTATTTGCATTTTTCTTAGTTATGATATTTGCTTTTTATTGAGAGTTTTATACCCTTTCCTCATAAGAACTGGCTAATTGAAAATTACATTAGGAGATGATCTTACCCATTTGGAAATTTTTGGGAACAGAATACTGTGGCTAACAAAAAGGCAGGAGAACTGAGCTTTGATCCTGTCTCACATTTCTGACTTCGTTATAAAATATGTTCCCTTATGGATCTCAGTTTTCTCATTCTATGAAATTATCGTTTGGAATTACATGATTATTACTTTGCACTCTAAGATGAGCTAATTTATGTTAAGGTATTAATAACTGACAGTGGCTTAATTTGTTAGTTACTCAAATACAGTAGAAATTTGAAAGCCCTTACACCCCATAGGTTCTTTAATGTTTTTACTTAGGTAATTCTGATGATGTAGAGAGCTTCCAGAATTTCCTTTGAAACACATCCTAGAAATTGCAGGTCCACCTGAAGTTGACAAAGAAGCACTGGCCAGAAAGGTTTTCTTAAGTATAGATAAAATTTGGTATGATTTCATTGGGGGATTTTTGAGTAAAGAGGAAACCTTTGCATGCTGAGATGTGATAGGAGGGTGGTGCTTCAGAGTAAAAACAGGTGGATGTTGCCAATTTGAAAATACAAACTGAATATTAGTGGACATTTTTCAGCCCCCTTTTCTGCAATTCATAAGCCCCATCTTTCATTTAACAGTTTTTCTTCTTTAGACTATCACACTTAAGTGTCATTCCTGATACTGTCAGAACATTGTACACAATTTTATCTCCGATTTCTCCTCTCTGCAATGTGCATACCATCGTGTTTATTTTCTTTCCTTTTGCAATCTGAGGCTGCAAATATGTGTACCTCATCAAGTGATAACCAAATGACTACAGTTTCTCTTAGGTAAAAGCCTTCATTCTGAATATGTGCGAATTTTGTATTCTGCTACTTTCCTGAGGTTCTTATCATCTTTGGAAGTTTTATGGTAGAGTTTATAGAATCTTTTATGTGTATAATCATATATTAAAATAGGGAAAGTTTGATTTCTTCTTTTTTTCATTTACTGTGATATTCTCTGTGAGCTTATAGTATGTCATTATTTTTATTTTGAGATATATCCTCTGAGTCCCTTAGATTCTCCAGTACATTTTGTGCCAATTGTATTCTATCTAATGTCCTACTAGATTTGCTTTTGACCTCCTCATTGTTTATTCCTCTCACACATTCATCCTCATTCTCACCCTTACTTTCTTTCTTTCTCTAAGAAAGTGTCTCATGTAGCCTAGGCTAACCTAATACTTATTATGTAACCAAAGATGAGCATGAACTTCTGTTTCTCCTGCAAGTCACAGGTGTTGGACACCAAGCATAGTTTATGTCCCCCTGGGGATTGAAACCGTGGCTTCATGTATGGTTGACAAGCATTCTGCCAGACCTTATGTTATCTCTTTCATGTATCATTTTGGTCAGTTCTTTTCTACTGAGTTTGTACTTTGTGCCCAAAAGGAGTTTGAGGTCTTCTTTGTAATGACCCTGAAAACTAAACATTTAGAAGCTTGTTTTGCAAATGAAAACCTTGAAGCCTCAAGAGACTGGCAATTTTTTCAGGTGATCACACATATCAAGCCAAGGTGAAGTTTGCATTTACTTCTGTTTTGTCTAGATTTTAAGCTTGGACTTGCAAGCATTCTGGTGCCTGGCAGACACTCAGAGAACTAAACTGAGTGTTACACAAAGAAGACAAAAGGATGGAGGGAAAGTTGAGAGCAATTCATGTGCTGTGTTGGTTGGTAACAAAGCTATTTTTCTTTCTGGAAGAAAAAGATGAAAGTTCTGATATTCAAATGCTCACTCACCAGGCACCCTTCAGAATTTCCATCCATCAGCCGGCAAATGGACACATTTTAACGAGCACAATCGCAACCAAGCAAGTTCTGGCAACAAAATATGCCTCCACTAATGATATTCAATTGTTCTAAGAAGACAAAATAGTCTGAAGTGTAATGAGATGCCAAACACAGGCGTACAAAACAGGCTGCTCATATTTAAGTCCTTATGTTTCTTGAAGTGAAAACTCATTTTAAGAAGATTATGGTGCATATATTATAAAATGGGATGATATTCCACATTCATGCCCCACTGGGGCCTTGACTGTATTAAAAAAAATGAAAACAAAACAAACAACAACATTTTGCTCCCACACAAGTACTTTGCTAATAGGACATGTGATGTGGTAGTCATTTGTTTGGGTTATTTTTATTGCAGGCTTCCTGGATGCGTTCACTCTTTTGATACACAGTATGTTCGGGGAATTTTTCAGTTGTGATTTCGGTGTGTGTGTGAATACTTAGGAAGCAAGAGGCAGACAGGCAGGGCCATGGAATCAAACCCCAGTTGATTAGAAGGGATTGGAGAAAGGAAAAAAGAAAAATTTGGACTCTGATGATGTGTTTTCTCCACCTTCTGGTTAGAACAAAGGGACGTCTATTGAGGCAAGAGACTGATTTTTATTCTTGATCAAATGCTATTTAACATGTATCAGTGGCAAAAGTCCATGATTTTAAACTTTTCATTATAAGCAAAATTCTTTGTTCTGATTAAATCCCTCTGAGAAATGCAAACGAAACATACAGAGATGGAAATGAAGTTGAAGTGGGCAGAGTTGTTTTCAAAACAATTCTGGTCTCTTTTCTTCTCTTCCTTCCTTTTTTTAGCAGAAGTTTCTAATTACTCCCAGTGCTACAAGGACCCAGGTGAATACTGTTGATTCAGGCACTCAAATGTCCAGGAGACAAATGTCCAGAATGAGCCAAGAAAAGATTTGACTTGCAGGAAAGGAAAATATTCTATTTGATTAATAAAGACAGTGACTGTGAACTGGGGAGCAAGTAATAACTTTGCTATGCAAGTGCAGGCTGCCGGAGGGGGAAAGATGGGCAAATGTGCTCTGCAAAAGCCACATGGCCAGAGCTGGGTCCATGAGTGGTGCATTACAGCTGAAAGCAGGGCTTTTGGAACCTCCTGAGTTGCCACCAGAGATGGAGAGAAAGCAAAGAATTACTTCTGTTCTTTACTCCTACCTCTGACCTCACCAGTCCATCCTCCTCATTAATCCTGCTAGGAAGCTAGAAGAAAAGATCCATAATAGCCCCAGCCTACATGAACAGCGTTGAGAAGGGCAGGTGTGAAACTCAGAGGCAGAAGTCAATTACTGACCCTGGCTGTTTATTCATGTTCATATATCTTTAACCAAACCATGGAAATTTCATGCTACTGCTTAATAAAATCCAATTTCCTTCAATACTCTTTGGGTAAGATCCACCCCTTTTTTTATGTCAGCCACCTGGGTATTCTATAATTAAAACGCTATAGAACACTATAGTAGTTACTTTTTTTCTCATCCCTGTAATAAAATTCCTGGAAGAAAACACAACACAACAACAACAACACCTTAAGAGTTTAGTTTGGCTCATGGAGAATACAGACCACCACAATGGGAATTTAGTGTGGTGGAAATATAGGTGGCTTGGTGACATTTTGTTTGCAATCATAGACGGAAGCTGTGCTCAGATCACCCTTTTTGTTTCTAGTTCACTCTTGTCCAAGTGATGCTGCCACCTACAATCAGAGTGGGTCTTACATGTTCAATTCTTCTTTGAATGTTCTCAAAGATATATATCTAGAGGTGTGTCTTCTAGGTAATTCCAAATTAGATGAGGTTGGTGATGAAGATTCCATGCCATAAAAACAAAATTCAAATAAAGCATTATATTATATATAACATAGTAGTTTGAAAGGGGAAAAGTGTGGTGTGTGTGGTGTGTGTGTGTGTGTGTGTGTGTGTGTGTGTGTGTGTGTCTAACAAGAAGGGAAGAGGATATCCCTGTGCTTGGTATAGCTGTTGATTTTGTAACTTATGTCAAGAACACTAGTTATGCTTTGAATTTCTTTCTTCTGGTACCTGTTCCAGATTTGCTTTGTCTTAACCTACAATCTTCACTCATGGAAACACTTTACCTATTAGGGTAATTCGAATATTTCCTTCTGAAGGACATCCTCAGTGCTCAGTGCCACACCTATATTGGAATGCTATGGCCTTCTATGACACTTTTATTTGATTTTGAGTTTCTTGGAGGTACTAAAGGATTCCCCTGGGTTGCAGGCACAATATTTCCTGACTTCATCATGTATCGACCTTGTTTCACTTTGATAGTCTAATTGGACAGTTAGTAACCTCTTCTACATTTCTTGAATTAATGACATGGGAAGCCCCATATGACCAGGTAGTGAGTTCACCTTCCAGCTCCAAGGGACTCTTCTGATGTTCATTATTAATGGCATTCTGGGTACCAAGAACCTTAGATCACTGCAGACCAAGTTTATGAGAGGAAAAGCACAATCCTATGAATGGTGCTAGTTACCTTAGGTGTGGAGCAGGGAGCAGCCATCTAATTTTTGCTCCTTTATTTACAAACTCATGAATTTCAGCTAAGAAAGAAATAGTACCATACTGATCCTTCATTCAAATGACATATTGCTTTCTGAAAGCAAATTTTCATTGGTCATTTTATTATTTATATTATCCAAGTACATCTAGGAGAGGCATATATGAGACATAAAACAAAAAACAAAAAGCAAACAAAAAAGCAAAACAAAACAGATGTTAGTCACACTGTCACACTAAAACAAGTCACTCTATTGGAACAATTGTCATTTAAAAGTCATGGTGTTAAGACATTTCTTAATCTGTGGGTGGTGTCACTTGCATAAAAATATTTAAACCAGGAAAGAAAAACCTGACTTAATATATATGCCACATTAGAAGTGTATTATTTCTCCAAGAACTGTAGGAAAGTGGGTTGGGATAGTTCCCTTGAAAACCAATGTTCCATAAGGGCCAGTGAATGGCTTAGGTGCTCAGCATTGATAGATGCAGGTATTTGGTGATGTAAGAGAATATTCTTGATTTATATATAACTTTTTTTCTCTTGTTCTGTGTGCCTTTGTGGGGTCCATTGTGAAAACTGTAGGTAGAAGGGCAAAGAGGTTGGATTGCATTCATAGGAAGGGTCAACCTGTCTACTCAACTTTTGGAACACCTGAATACTACATGGTAATCAAAAACAGAATGAATATGTCCTATTTTCTTACTATGCTCCAAGAGTGAGCAAAGTAATTTTCTCTCTGAATTACTTATAATTAATCCTTAAGTCATTTTACTCCATATATATTAGAGTGCCAAACCAACCATTTATGGGAAATTTTGAATGGGTATAGATGTGTGTTTTTGGTTGTATTTCCATTCATGCAAGTTGGACCTGCTAGAAAGATAGAAAGATTTCCCTTCCCTGCTGTCTTTCACACATTCACACAGATTGTTCATGTACTGGGTCTTATTTTTTCCACTGAAAGCCCATCACTGGGGCTGTTCTGTAGGGCCAAAAGACATAGTGAGAAGGGGTTGAGGCAAAATGAAGTACCGGGAGAGCTGAGATTCTGCTCCTGCAGTCCCCTTGAACTTGTAAAATCCCTTTTTGTCTATGGCTTCCACTTGATAATGGAATGATTCTGCATATCCCTAAATTATTGCTTAGTAAATGAGAGAGAGCTCATTTCATGATGGAACTTAGTATTTGTAATTAGATATTATGTCTCCATTAGAACCTACTATTAAGCTAGGACTTTTTGTTTATTTTTTGGTACAAGTGGCATTCCCAGAAGGCTTCATTATTTTTTTCCACAATCCTGAGATATCACACTATGTTGTGTCTGGTAACTCCATCCAGCATTTCTATTTGTCACAGTAATTTTTTCTTTTACATTTGTTTCATTAAAACTTTTTTCATGCAATGCAAATCATGTTTCTCTCTTCTCCCAACTCTTCCCAGATCCTCCCTACTTCCTTACCAATTCAACTTCAAGATCTCTGTCTCTGTCTCTGTCTCTATCTCTGACTCCCTATAGTAGTACACTACTGTCATGGCTCAGCAAGGAAGACACAGAGGTATTTTCATAGTGCAAACCCTTCCAAATTTCGGCAAAGGGAACCACTATCATGGCAAGTGTCATACTGGACAGTAGAATCCTGAGCTTCTCGTGTCAAGGATTTTTACTGATACCTAAACTCCTCACGTATTGTCCTGATAACACATATAATGAGCAATTAATTTTTTTTTTACATAAAGCAAACATCTGCAAACAATACAAATGCCAAGGCCTAAGCAGCCATTTTCCCAACAGTGCACAAAATAACCATTTTAAACATAACTAAAAATAAACTGTTACAGCATTTTCCCCCTTCTATATAAGACAATAAAAATTTCTTTATCTCTACAACACAATCTAACACTATGCCAGCAAAACTAAATTTACAAGAGTAACTATCCCAAGAACAGGACCAAACAAAATCAAACATCTATCAAACTTTTACAATGTCTTTGGGCAGCAGAAAAACATTATCAAGAGGCTTTTTCCAAGCCTCAACTTCTTCGCATGACCACTTCAGTCTGGGCCTTCAACTGCCACTGAGGCTGCACTTTTACTAATGGCCTCTCCTGGCCTCTCTTCATGGTGCCAAGTTTCAGCTGCTTTTCAAATACCCCTTCATGCCTTCCAGCATCACCCGGGTGATGTCGAACAGTATCAAGTTCTACTGCCAGCATGAGATACAACCTCAGCCAATTCTGGAAGACAGTTTCTATGTGTTGAGCCTGAGGAAACACTTTTCTGATTTTAAGATACAACCTGATTGGCAGGAAAAAACACTGGAGAATTCATGTTTGATTTCAAAGTTTGGTAGAACATTACAAAGATTACCTCATAATGCAATAATGGTTATTCCTGATTCTTTTAGCAAGTGTTTTTCTCAGCAGCATCACAGGTATTCCTTGTCTGTAGGAAAGGTTCCCTCAAGGAGTGAAATCCTAATAGCCACAGCAGATGTGTCTTTTCAGGATCACCTCACCAGTATCTGGACCACTTGTCTTTCTTAGTCATGTTTGCAGAAAAGAAAATCTGTTCAGTTTAAATGAGGGGATTCTTAGCTCCAAGTCCTGGCTTCCACAGCAAGCAATCCAGGGCTGGTGGGAAGAATCTCTGGCTGAAACACTCTGGTGGCCTGGTACTCTTTTCTCCTACAATTACAAGAAAACACATGACCTTTTCCATAGATCCCAAACACAAGATCTGCTTGGGCTTCACACATACACATGCATCCCCCCCCCCACACACACACACATCCTCCCACCCACACACCATCAGAAAACTCAGTTTGTAGAATAGTATATTCTGGTTCCTGTTATGAGCACCCTGGTTGCTGCCAGTAGTGGGAGGGTGTGTTGGCTCCATGATCAGGAAAAGTAGTTTGAATCCTGCTTTCTAATGCTTTGATGGATCTCATCAAGGTTCTCATACTTTACCAGAAGGACTTCTTAATTGTTTTGGTATTCTTTATTTTTACATAGCTCTCTATTCTTCTAGAGGCCTCTCTATGTGGCTCTCACTTTTGAGCCCTATTTTTCACTTAATTTTTTACAGCCTTTTCTATTCGTAGGGACTTATTTCCTTCTTCACTCTCCTTCCTTCCTTCCTTCCTTCCTTTACTCATTTTTTTTTTTGCATTTATATTATCTTTGTTCTCTAAGAACTGCTCTGAGCATACTTTTTTGTACTCTGTGAGGTCTGGAGTCTCTTTCTAATTTTTCCTTGTCTCCACATTCGATGTGGCTGGCATGATGTTGTGCTCCATATTGGTGTGTTACTTGTTGTAATATACTATTGTTGTGGCTCAGCAAGAAAGAAATGGAGGCATTTTTATAGATTCAAACCCTGCCAGACCTCAGCAGAGAAAATCACCAGCACGGAAAGCACCATACTGGACAGTGGAACCCTGAACCTCTCATCTCAAGGGTTTTTATTGATACCTAAGATCCTCAGGTGTTCTATTGATAGCAAGTGGAGATCATGAGCAATCAAACATTTTTTTTTATATAAAGTCAACATGTGCAGACAATATAAAAGCAAGGCCTAGGTAGCCCTTTTCCCAACAGTGCACAAAACTACCATCCTAAACATAACTAAAAATAAGCTCCTACAACATCTCCATGTCACTCTGTGTGTCTCTTTCATCTCTGTCTCTATCCTTCCCTCCCTAGACTAACTAGACCCTGAGCTCTACATTGCAGTAAAGTATCCACTGTAGTCCAAGTCAGCTTCAGAAGCATCCACCATGGAAAGTCTCATCTAGGCAATGGAGGACAATGCCCTCACATACATCTGGCCTTCAAAATCCAAACGAGGATATGTGCAAACTATTCCTTACGATGATGCTGAATAAGCAGAATTTTCACTGTATCCTATAAATACAACCAAGGTGTTTTGTGCCTGTATTATGGGGTTTTCACTTAATCTTGCTACCTAAAATGCTTACGAGTCTTCTAATATGCTTTCAACATCATATTTATCAAGAAAAGTTCATTCAACACCATCAAAGTAGGGAACCAGTATCATGGTATGGGGCTTCCAATATGGTTAAGTTTCCTATGGTCAAAATCATGAGGGGATCACTGATATCTTTTAAGGTAAAACCTGTTCCACTTGGGATTTTTTTCTTTATTTCCTTTTCTATTTTTTTGTATGGAAACAATTGGTGCACCAAAAGATGTGTAGTTGGCACCAGAGGATTCATTTTTAATTTGTTTAATGAAAGATAACATATGATGAACACAAGGTACATTCTAAGCTACAGTCTGACTTATTTTGTGATAATTCACAATAATTTCCCAAAATCCAGTGATTTCTGGATAGTGACAGGAGTAGTTAAATGACAACATGGTGGAACTCACTTTTTCTGCAAATATCAACTTTCTTGGTACAAATACAGTTATCAATCAAGATCAAAGACTACTATAAAGACACGTGTACTTCTAAGCATGATGCCAGAATCAGAGAGAAATCAAGTTTGAAAAAAAATCCTTCTTCCATGGTTCTTTTGATCTTTATGGCCCGAGGGTCTGAAACCTAAGGGAAGTGCATGAGCAGAGAGCTAGAAGTCTGTGGGCACTTTCCCAGCTGCAGTGTCTCTCATCATCCCTTTAACTCATGCTGGTGGTGTTACACAGTGCTTCCCAATAATAGGTTTAGAGAGAGAGAGTAATCAAATCTAATTTCTTTTGGGAAAAGTAAATAGAAAACTGATTGGCAGAAGAAACTGGAAAATTTTGTTTGTAGCCACCAAACCTGAGCTTTATGGAGAAGAAAAAGCACCAACCCAATGAAGAAAAACACTAGGGCAGTAACTAGCAGTTACTCTGTATAATGAATTAGCAATTGGAGCCAACCGTATCAGAAAAGTCTATTACTTAGATAAAGAGAATAGGGAAAAGAGCAATAGATGCCCCTGAAGATTGTGGAATCTCTACTATGCAATTCTTGAGAATTTTTTTTCCTCTAATAAAAAGATGAGAACCATTCAATGTGTAAACTTGTATATAGATATCAATAAATATTTTTAAAAGCAGCTAATATCTTTAACCATCAGAGAATCAAATGTATATTTAATCCTACCTCACCTTTCAGAAAGGCAAAAAGCAAGAAAACAAATGCAACAAATGCTGATGAGGATGTGGAGAGAGAGGAATACATATTCATTGCTGGTGGGAGTGTATAATAGCTTGACCACTGTTGTAATTACAAAAACCAAACTAGAGCTACTGTAGGTCCCAGTCATGTATTCCCTGATCACTTAGTAGAAATATTTTATGTCAGAGCTGGAGAAATGGATGCTGGAGTTAAGAGCTGTAGCTGCTCTTCCATGGGGCCTGACTCTATTCCCAGCACCAGCAAGGAAGTCCACAATAATCTATAACTCCAGGATCTGACACCCTATCATGGTCTCCACAGGCTCTAAGAACCCAAGAGTTCCATAGACAAACACATTAGTAAAACACGCACACACACACACACACACACACACACACACACACACACACAATGTCAATATACCTTAGACATATTTTCATATAAATGTTCATTGCTCTCCTATTCACAATAGTTAAGAGATGTAACCAGCCATCAAGTCCATCAACAGATGAGTAGATAAAGAAAATATGGCAGTAAAAATGGCATTTTTCAGCTGTAAAGACAAATAAAATCATAATATTTCCAAGAAAGTGTATGGAATCAAAACAAATCATCATTTAAATCAAAATAACCCAGACTCACGAAAGGAAAATGTTATATATTTTTCTTAGACAGTTGCTAGAGTTTAATTTTTATATATGCATACATGTGTATAGTTATAAAACTGGAAAGGAGCTTGCATGATAACAGTGACAGTTAGGAAAAAAGAAGATAATGGCATGCGTGTCATGGTGCAAGAGGACCTTAGTGAGGAAAGAAAAGGGACTGATATGAGGGCGTTAGGGAAGAGCAATCAAGTGGGGAGGGAGTATCAATAAGAACTATGTGTGACAATTTAAAAGTGAACCCAATTTCTTTTCATTTTAATTTAAAAAATAGAACAATTTGTTGATGCTAACGTTTAATCACATGAGATCGTTAAGATGCAAACCATATCAGTGAGGTGAGATTCAAGATAGAGCTAGAGTGACGTGGGAAGTTACGAATGGGCATTACTGCACTTAAATGATACATTGTTTTACGTGATCACCCACCCAACAGAAACTGTGAGCATGTTGCGGCTTAACAGGGGACTCACTTATGCAAAAATTATGTTTGCAAAGTAGATATTCTACATCACACATGCTAGTTAGACTTGTCATTGCTGAAGCTCCACCCTTTCAGGACCTTTGCAATCCTACACGTTTCAGCAATAGTTCCAAGAACAGTGAGAAGCCTAGCAATCATCCAAAGTCTACATATCATCTCACGAAAGTGAGAGGGTTTTAGATGGAGAAAAGGTAGATCTCCTTTGTGTGAACCCAGAGATTTTCCTCTTTCCATTCCCTGTTCTTCAGAGTTCCTCTTTTATGTGCTCCTGTTCTAGAACTCTTCTTAGTAAAGCCACTGGTGAAGGTATTCATCAGTACTCTTTCAGCATTTATTGAATTTGAAATCGTTTTCTATAAACTTTCCCTTTTGAAGGACATTTTCATTCAACATAAAGTATTAAATTGCCAGGTGTTCCCTTCTGACACTTCACGTATATTGTAGCGTTACTGTTCAACTTCTGTATATTCCAAGTCAGTGATCATTACTGGTTTTCATTTCTAGTCAGTGCCACCTTTTTCTGTTTCTGATTTTGGTCTTTACTTTTCAGAGGTTTTACCATGACATATGCTGGGATTTGCAATTTTCCTTCTTAAAGGTCTGTAGAGCTTCTAACTATGGTATTTTATTTTTGGAAAACACTTAGCAATCTCTCTCTCTCTCTTTCTTTCTCTTCTCCCTTCCTCTCTCCCCTCTTCCACTCCTTCCCCCCTCTTACCCATCCTTTCCTCCCTCCCTCTCTCTCCCACTCCTTTTCCCTCCTCTTCACCTCCCTTTCTCCCCCTCCCCTTCTCTGCGTGTTGTTCTCTATGTGTTGTTCCTCTTGCTTCCGCTCTCTCACTGTCCTTTTCCACTTATCTCTGCTTCAGTTGTTTTGGAGTAAGCATCTCTTTTCCTCTTTCTTCATTTACTCTTAGCATTAGTAACCTAATAGCTATTAATCTTAGCTATAGAATCCTTAATCTGAGATATTGTTTCAATTTCAAAATGTCCATTTTGTTCTCATATTTTTGGATTCTGTAGTGAAATGCTTCCAATTGTCATCTGTCTTTCTGAATACATAAGTCAGTTGTCTTGCTATCCTTGACGGCTATTGTATCGTGATAACTGCAGGCCCATCACCACGACCCACTTTGTTCTTCATTCACTTCCATAGACTTTTGATGGCATGATTACCTGTTTGGAGGGGAAATTGTGAAAGGTTCTGGGCTGGGCTAACATCTACACAGAGGATGAACTTCCTGCATGAACAAACAGTGGAAGATTACACATTACTACAATTTGGTTATCAGTTGATCCCTCTCAAATCTGTGTTTTAAGATTTTCTACATCTGGATCTGTCTCTTACTTACTTTTGCACACATAGCTGTAGCAACTCGGGATGTGCTTCTTTGATCAGCAAACTGTTCCCAGGGAGGTTGGGAACTCCACATTTACATCACAGAGCTGCAAGTCTGCTGGATGCTCTCTCTTTGTAGATCTTTTCTGCTCATCCATTCTTTTTGGGGGCCTCATTCCTTCTGCTGTGTTTTCAAAGAATCCAGTCATTTAAATCCAGCTGCTATTATAGTTCATGCCTACTTTTACTCTTTCAATCTCTGTGCTCTGGCTTTATCCCTGGGGCTTCTGTATCTGCTGTAGATAAATTGCAGTTTAATTTTTATGTTCTCACACATAAGTAATCAAGATCTGGTATATTCCTTCTAGCTGAGATCTTGGCCTATCATATGTATGCCTAAGAAGCTCAGCTATCAATATATTCAACTAGACATTGTTAGTACGTTATCAAGTTTTTCCAGTTGCTTTTAGGAAAAACCATGTTCTAATATATGCTAGCCTATTTTAGTGAGATGTAGGAAAGTGTAAGGTTCTGAACAGATGTTTGCAGGTAGTGTTGACATCAGAAGTCTGCTGGTGACCAGGTATGCTGGTGTGATGATGAAAGGCAAAAAAGGCATTTGAAAATGTCGTTTGCCATTTTCTATTATGTTGAGAAATACAACTTTTGATAGACTGGACCTCTGATCTATAGTCATTATGAATGTGCAAAGTCATATAAAAATTATAGATACTTTTTAACCTCATCGAGGGTTTATAGTCATAATTTCAAAATTATGCTAGTATTAATTTATAACACCAATGAAAAGTAGACTTTCAGAAAATTTTATACACTGCCACCCATCCAGAGTTGGTAATTGCATTGCAACTTGTAAATTCACTTAGTTTGATCAACCTGTTTTGCTGATAATTGTAGAACATATGTTGAACTATAGCATGCTGAATTTTTTATGTTTTCTTATTGTAATTTTAATAATTTTTCTTTTGCAAAATAACTTCATTTTCTAAGTGCATAGATGCTGTTTTTATGAGTGTACTTGTTTACTTTGGCTTTGTTCTAGTTACATCTCAAAATAAGAATCTCCAACATAAAATCATTTTATGTAGAACATATAGCATAGTGTCTGATACATACATGAGGTCTGATATTTATTTGTTCTATAGTGTATGACAGAAATTTGCATAACTAAAATGTACAATATGAATCATACAGTGTATACATATGTATGTTTATATGCATGTATGTGTGTTTAGTGCATACATATGTATGTATACTTATTATCACTTATGTTAATTTTTTATTATTTAAATTTTCTCTTTGCTGTCATTTCTGTCATACATGTCAGCTCCATTTGTCTTTTTCCTATCTGATTTGTCTTCTTCAAGGGACAATATTGACAAAGAGCAGAACAGAGACTTTGTTTTCAGTGGTTGAAGTGTTAGACCCTGTCCATCATGGTGGAGACTGCATTTGCTTTAGGAGCCACAGGGAATAAGGTGACCTGATCAAATACTGCACATGGTTGCTGTCATAACTAACACTTTAAGTCATGGTTCTAAGTTCAAATGTGCCTTCCCTCACCCACCTGAAACCATCACTCTTGGGTATTTAGAGAAAGTCTATGTCTCATTAAAGGACAATATTAAGTTGCAAATGTTCATCGTGTGTCCCTATAACACCCTGTCTCTATTCATCACCTCTGTCTTCATCTTTCCTGTAGCTTTTACTATGAAATGCACTAATCCAATGTTCATTTTCATTTTTAAGAAATGACAAATTGACTTGATTGATAAAGTGTTTGCCATGCAACCATGAGGAACTGAGATCTGGTCTCCAGCACCCATGAAAAATGGAAACCTGGGTGCTATGGTATACATCTGTAATCCTTGTGCTGAAAAATGCAGAGACAGGAGAATCCATGAGGTTTGTGGGCTAGCCAAGCTAACCAAATTAGTGAACTACAAAGTGAATGAAGTACTGTGTCTTTAAAAGTAAGATGAAAAATAATTTAGCCTCTATACACCTCCATACATGTGTACATACATGAACATACATCTCTCTCTGTCTCTCTCTCTCGTCTCTCTCTCTCTGTCTCTCTCTCTCTGTCTCTCTCTCTCTCTCTCTCTCACACACACGCACACACACACAGAAATACAAACACAATGAATTATCAATGTGTGCATGTGTGTGTGCATGGGTATGTTTGTGAGTAAGTGAGTGTGTGCGTGTGTGCGTGTGTGACTGTTTGAGACAAAATGCAAAATCCACATCCCAATTTCTTGTGTAGTCAGAGCAGTCTCCTTCAGAGCTGTTGAAAATGTTCAGTGTAATATAGATCCACAATCCCTTATCTGAAAATGTTGATGCCACATAGGCAAATATATATGAATAAGCAGTAATACTTTGAAATACAAATTTCTAAATTCACCCGTGTAAGTAGTCAAATGTTTGTTTAGTCTGGCTTTTCTGTTAAGTAAGTTCAAGTCTACACTAACAGTCTTCATATGCTGAGCTGTGTTTAATTGCTTTCGGCCTTGTGTCACTTTGCAAGAAAGAACTCCCAACCACCTTTGCAGTCTGCAAGCTGCCATTCCTTCTGCTTTCTTTATTTATGATTGTTTTCCTTTGGGTTAGCATATAAAATAATGTGCCTTGTAGTGATATTTTATATGTATTTTTCTCTTTTTTGTTTTCTTACCTGATTCTTAATTCCTCCTTAACCATTCTAGTTTCAGTTAACCACTACCAAACTTACTTTTGGATTGTGATGTGTTAGGGTAGATTTGGTTTTATTTGTGTGTAGGTGTGTATGTACATGAACACATAACATAAATGTGATTTAGTTGCACTCATAGATCATTTAATGAAAGGAATTTGATCTGAGAAATGCCTTGTTAGATATTTCCACTCTGTGAACTTCAAGTGCACTTCCTTGATCCACACATAGCTGCATAGACTTCTGTGTATTGCAGCCATCCACCATTGGAGATGTGCTCTGTTGTTGGCAGGGACATATGATATATAACTTAACATAAAATTCATCCATGTGATTTCATTGTATTGTGGGTTTTAGTCAATGTGTGCCATCAAAAAATTGCTATTTCTCTGAAGAGTTCAAACACTTCTTTCATCTTTTAAATCTCTCCTGTGTTGCTGCCATCAGCCCACATTCTAAGCTTACCATCAGCCAAGGACTTATGGGTGTTTGGCTCCTTTTCCTATCTTAATATTTTTTAGATGTGTCCACACCTTTGGTGCATCTCTATTCTTTTATTAATATTGAGTGATAGTCTCAAGTGTGCAGCTTTTAGTGGATAAATCAGCAGGACATCCCAGTGATAGAATATTTACAGCAATAAAAAGTTCTTGTACATTTAATCTCTCTGGATTCCCAGACCTCAAATTTCTGTTCAACATTGATCCTTCTTCAGTGTATCTCAACAACTCCCAATTAGATAGAGAACTTAGATCATATGGCACACAAATAATCTTAGAAAATAGGTGCCTTCTCTCTGATTCCAGCTGCTACAGCTACGGCCTCCATAATACATAACAAAATGTATAGATACTCTGTTAAATGATGATTAGATTGGTCCTTCTAAGTCTGGACCTAAATGATTTTTCTAGTTTGTCCAGGAAGACTTTTGCCTAGATTATGAAATTCAGAGTGTTAGAGGTATGCCTCTACTGAGTCCATAGATGTCCTGGAGTTGGATTAAGAAGGTGAGGTGAAATCTGTTTCTCATTTTGGCAAATGGATACCCCTATTCTACTGTATTCGACTGTAAAGTAGCTTGATATCTCTAAGAATACAATTCGGAAAGTGTATACCCTTTACACACTGAAAATTTCTGCTTGAGAAATGATATGCATACCTAAAGGAGCCAGAAACAGAATTGGAGAGGACCAAGATGAAAGAAAGGTCAGTAGTTAGTAGGAAGGTCTTATAAAGGTGTGTGTCTTCTGGAACTAATCTTAGTACTGGGAATGGGGTGTGATGTACTTGGTAGAGCAATTGCCTGAATGAATAAGACCCTGTTTTTCATCCCTAGTTCCACAAAGTAAACAGAACCAAACATGGAACCAACAGCATCGAACTGGTGGCAGTGAGGAATGTCATTCCCTTACACTACCAGCCTAGATTCAGTGACAAGATGTCTTGTCCATCTAAGAGGCCATTCATCACACAGCGAAAATGTTCCTTTGGTAAGGCAAGACCTTTGCAAGTTGCTTTCAGGAGGTTTTATGTAATTCCTGAGAACAGACATGGCAGCTATTTATGCTTCACAGATAGAGCAAAGATTGGGTTGGTGTGGGACATTAAGGACAGGGAATAGGAGTACTTTTTCTCTGAAACTGCAGGAAATTTTTTCTTGATATACTTACTTTGAACTTCTTATTTAACATTTGGTTGTCACTTTATTTTATTGCTCTGGAGAAAGTGTTTCTGCTTCTATTTTTACTACTCAGAAAATAGAAATATTAATTACTTTATTGTTATCTCATAGAATTATTATGGACAAGCAATTAGTTCACATATGTAATACTTTTGAAGACAGGTGACAAAAGAGAAGACTAGGGTGGTATCCATAGAAGCAAAGAAATTCCTGAGGCTTACAGGGGAAGGGGGTCACAAGTTGTGAGAATCCCTTGAGAAAATATCAAAATTCCTTGGGTATGAAAATAATATATAATACTGGAATTTTCATGCACTGAAGAGAAGGACTTGAGCAGCAGTCAAATGGATGTTAACAGAATATGGACCTGAAAATCATAAGCTGTTGGTGTTTGACAGAATTCTCAGATGAAAGCAGACAAAGCATAAATGTATGCTTCACTCAGTGTTCCTTTTTTTTTTTTTCCCCATTGAATGCTGTTCCAGTCCATCTTCTCTCTGGGACTCACCCTCCACTCCATTAAAAAGCTCTGTCAAGGCATTGTTTGGACCCCACTCAGGCTCACCTTTATTGAGGTAGGGCAATCTCCCCCTGTCCTGACATGATTGCTGGCCATCATATAGGAAAGGTTTCTATGGTAACCTGCAGAATATTTGGATCTATATTCATGACAATGAGATAAGCAGGAGAATTCAATAATAGGATGAGAGCTTACATCTGATCCTCAAAAACAAGGCATTAAAGAAAGCTAACTGGTAGTGGTGTGTGCTTTTTAAAGACTCCAACAAGGCCACAACCTTTCAATCCTTCCCAGAAAGTTTCACCAACTGGTGACTATGTCTTTCAATATAATCTCAGAGGTTCATACTCATCTAAACTATCACATTCAGCAAGTTGGACTTTCTTTTGTATAATGATTTCTTCAGCCTGTCTGTTATTGGGGAAAATGTTGGATAAACTGACATTTGTTCATATCCTTCCAGGCAATGTGTAAAATCACTCTACTTGCTTTTCTGTGTTCTGGAATTGTAAACCACTATGTCTCCTAAGTGGGACCCCTCGTGTCAGAGGTGCAGGACCTTCTCTGGCTTTGAGAATGAGGATTCTCTGATAGCATCACTCTGGCATCTGAATTTCTACTTTGTGAGATAAGGTCTCCCTGTCTGTTTCCTCAGACTGTATCTTCCTTATCCTGGATGTCCCCTAGTTATCCACAAACACCTTCTGTTGGACCACAGTGGGATTTGTTCCTGACATAGTCTGAGAATGGCATAGGAGGCTCTAGGATACTCTTCCTGGCTTGCTTCTACTTCCCATCTCCTTACATATTGAGGTATTTAGAGAAAATATATTTCTTAGGTGCCTGGAGCTCAGATTGTTGAGGACTCCCACATAGATCTCTGAGGGGAGTCTATCCATTACCTGGCAAAATGGAGGGAATGAGAACAGAAGGAAGACAGGATAATTCTGCACACTGGATGGAGTGCTCTGTATGCAAGGAACAGGAGGACCCCTTATGCTCTGCCATCAGGGGTCCCAGCTATATGATCCAAACTAGTACCTATGATGGCTTGTTGTGGATGCAAAGTCTTGATTTCTACACTCAATTTTTTTTTAACATAAGCATGATGTGCATCATCAGAAATGTCCTGTTTGAGAAGGACCTCATAGTCCAGTCAAAAACAAGTCTATATAAGTAAATATTACAATGCTACTTAGTGAAGGGTTCTCATCTGCTGTTTAAAGGGGTAATTAGAATGAAAATAGAAATCCTGATTAAATCAGCAAAGGTTGCAAAGACTTATGGGTTGAACACTGAATATGGGTCATTTTCTAAGTGAATAAAGGTAGTGAAGGGAGGCACCAGGGCAAAGTAAATGCATAAGAGGACTTTGAGGGTTAGTATTATGTGTCAGTTGGACTGGACCACAGGGTGCCCAGATATTTGGTGTTAAGCTTTATCTATGAGAGTATTGATGAGTTAATTAACATTTGAGTCTGTGAACTGAGGGAAGCCAATGGCCATCTCCTGTGTAGGTGGTCCCTATCCAATCTGTTAATGGCCTGAATATAGCAAAGATGCCTTGTAAGGGACCATTTGCTCACTCTGCCCCACTGTTCACCTGGAACATCAGTGTTTTCCTGCCATGGGAACTAAAACTAAATTAAAGACTTCAATTCTTTCTTCAAGTTGCAAATAAGATATTAGAAATTTCAATTCTCTCTGACCCTCTCTTCTCTCTGTTCTCTGTCTTCATTAGAGTTTCTGATTTCCTGGAAAATCTTCACTAGTACATGCACAGTCTTAGTTCACTTGAGATGTGGTAACAAAATAATACAGACTTTTTCTTAAAGAATAGATTTGTTTTTTCAAAAGTACTAGAGGCTAGAAGTCCAGGATCAGTGCAAATCTTATTTCTGGAGAGGGTTTCTTTCAAGGTATGCAAATGGTCACCATTTAACTCTGTATTTCCATAGAATTTCCCCAGGGTATGTGCATGAGGGCAGGAATAAAAAAGTGAGGAGGGAGAGGGAGGAAGGGGGAACAGCGAGAAAGTGTGTGTGAGAAAGAAGAAATTCTGGCATTACTAATAAAGGCACTACTTCTCTCCAGAACTTCTGCTTTATGATCTCATCTGGGGATTAAATCAGGACTTCTATTTTATGACCTTATTTAATTGGGGGATGCAGTTCAGCCCACAGCACTGGGTCAAGGTGGGAAAAGATTAGAGCCAATCTCAGAACAGACTGGGTTGGATTTTTATCTCATGCTAAGGATTTCAATGTTTAACTTGTCAATGATGAAAGATTTTAACTGTGAAAGAGAGATGGGAAAATGTGTCACACAGCTTAGTTTGACTTCTAGATAAACACACAATGACTAAATATTCTTCAACTATTCAGTGCACATTTGGTAATTTTATAACAAATTAAAAAATGAGTGCTCAAAATCTCTGGGAGAATTAAGACAGAAAGAAAACCAACTTCATTGATTTGATAGCAGTACAACATCCGTGAGGGGCATATAGTTGGAAAGAAAAAAATTGTTCATGGCTCTTCCATGTAGCATATTAGGTTGTGTGGCAATGATGGCTATTTGTGTTACCTAGAGGGTTCACCTTGGTTTCTACTGAGAATAGAGTTTATACTGAGTCTAACACTCAAAACTTCTAGAAACAAAGGGGCAGCACAGTTTGGCTCCTCTGTGTCTTTACATGGCAGTGAATAAGGAGAGAATCCATCAGTGCCAATACAGATTGTCTTTTGGCATTTGGCATTTGATGGAGACTTCTTACATGTAGTGGTTTAAACAAAAAAAAAATGTCCCCCATAGGCTCATTTATTTGAATGCTAAGTTCTCAGTTGGTTATGTTATTTTGGGACGTTGTGAAACTTTTAGGAGATGGAGCCTTGCTAGAGGAAATATCTCACTCAGGCTGGGGTTTGAGAGTTTGTTGCTTTGCCTTACTTTCAGTTCACTATCTGCTTTGTGTTTGCAGTTAAAGATGTGATCTCTCTCTGCTTCCTGCTCAAGCCCTCTGCTTTCAGACCTCTCCTGCCGTTATGGGACATACTTTTTAGAATCTTAAGCTCAAATCAACTTTTCTTTATCTAAAAGTTATTCTTGCTCATGGTATTTTATCACAACAAAATGAAAGTAGCTAATGTACCATGTATGCAGTATTTGCAGTACTTTAAGCGGTGAGAAAGCAGAGGAAATTCTTACCAGGAGTATACATTGGAGATAGTTTTATTATTTCCTATTGTTTATTTCTTAAATAATTACTTATCCACCTATTTTTATATGACATCAGTTTTAAAAATCTGACAAGAATGTAAGACAGTAAGAATCTATATTCATGGACATGGAGGAGACAGCTCAGCAATGAAGAGTACTGGGTGTTCTTGCAGAGGACATGGGCTCAGGTCTAAACATCAATGTGGTGGCTCATGGTCATCTGTAACTCCAGTTTCATGGGAACTGATCCTTCCTTTGGGTATCTGCTGGTACTTCATCCTCATAGTACACATACATTCATGCAGTCAAAATACACACACACACACACACACACACACACAATCTCTACCTAGCAAATGAGCTTAGAGTGAAGTATTGAAATTAGAGTGGTGACATTTGAATATTCATTTTTTTTCCAGTGAGCAGCATGGAAGTAAAGAAACTTAAAAGACTTTCTCAATTCAAACTTTAAAAAATGAAAGAGCAATTTATTTAGGATTTTTTTTAAAGCTCTGATTTCTTAAAACAATCTAGACCTGAATATCATATAGTCAGCAAGACATGGTGATATTCATGCTATTTCTTAGGGTCATGTAATTACCCTGATATTTTTTTGCATCATTACATATAGAAAAATCCTTATTTTCTCTTTTGGGGGGTGGTTTTAGCATTCCGAAAATCAGCTTTCATTTTGACTGCTGCTTAACAGAATTTGATTTAAAAAAAAAAGGTAAACTAATTACAACGGAAATGCAGCCCTGTGAAGCTTTAAGAAAAACACATTATTTTGTTTTAGGGTTCAGTTACTATACATTCATTTATCATCTTTATAAGCGATGTGCAGGCGATGATGAATAGACCCAGGCTTTGAATCAGGAAATGTAAATTATCCTTCTTTCTTTCCTGGCCCTCCCTTTCCAGACAAATAACAAATACTTTTGAATTTGAAGGTAAGTGATGAACCAAGAACTCCAGGATGATGTAATACCAGAAAAGCAACAGAGAGCTGACCATCACATCAACAATGATGCCATGCCAGAGGGCAATACAAACCTGCCAGTCACAATGGAAACAGAAAGCACTTATGGGACATGAAATAGAGAGTCTGATCCTAGTAAGCTGTCTGGCTTGGAAAACCATGGGATATTCTAAAAGGTGTAGCCAGACCTGCCCTTCAAGTGCATTATAGTCTTCTGTCATGTCAAAATCTCCTTTGCCCTGGAAAAGGAGCAAGTGTGGTCTCTGAAATCTCTGCCATTGTGTTCTTTGTCAGATATGAGAGTTGGATCTTATCTACTTTCCATCCAAGTAGTAGTAATCCTCCAAAAATCTTGGTGGTTGGCTTTTCTGGAAAGCTCCTTTAGTTGCTGCAAAGCACAACTTGACTTCAAATACTACAAATATTTTTTGATACTTAATACTTTAAAAATGCCTTTAATGTTTAAATACTACAAAATATTTCACTGTTTAAGTTTCTTTTTAAATTGCATTTTTTGACAATTTTATACATTTATAAGACCTATTTTCATCATGTATACCTTCCTTTTATCCTTTCCGTTCTTCCTCGAACTCCTGATGATCCCTTTCTTCCTTACACCTAGATCCCTGCTGTCCTGTAATCTTTTATTACCACTTCATTTAATTAGGGTATAGTTTGGATAACTATAGGGCTTATATGTATGTGTCTTTGTGAGTGTGTGCGTGTGCGTGTGCGTGTGTGTGTGTGTGTGTGTGTGTGTATGCGTGTGAGTATTCAGGGTTTTGTTTTTTTTTTTCTGGAGCATAGGACACTTACCAGTAAATAGATCACTGAAGAAAATGAGTCCCCACTTCCTAGCAACCATTAATTGCCAATAGCTCTTCATGGAGTGGTGTGGCCACCAAAATTACATGATGAAATGTTAACAAGCTTCATCTTGTGCAAGCCTTGTGCAAGTAGTCACAGCTGATAGGTATTGATGGTTGTAATAGCCCTATCACATCCAGAAGACCTACTCTGGTAAGTGTCATCCCCCTTCTCCTTCTCCAACGATTTTTCTGACTCTTCTTCCACAATGTACCCTGACTTGGAAGTAGGTGATATAAAAGTCTTGGGACAGAGAACACCCTGACTCTTGCACATAACATGAGAAACACTGTGCTTTTTTGAGCAAGGGGTTCAGTGTTTCAAGAAAGGCATAATTACTTTCAATATTTGGATAGGAGACAATGTGGAGAAGTGGATTTCCAACAACGCAAAATAACTTTCTAGTGTAGACTGTGTGTGGAGAGAAGCAGATTCAGGTGCAAGTTGCACTGCATGTGCACAACAAAGAGGATTTCAAGAAAGTAGAACTCAGAGTGCTCATCATAAGACAAATTTCGGTTTACATTGCACTTATCACTTGGCGTAGAAAAACAAACCTCTGTTGAGAGAAAACAGTAATGTGAATGTTAGCTTTATTGGGGCAGAAAGTTTTGCATGCTCATTTCCATTTTCAGGGGTTTTATGATATTTACACTAACTTGCATATACAGTGTTTAAATTATTTACATGCATTCTGAAGATTAAATTTAAATCTGCAATTCATTTACGTTTGGGTAGCATTTGCTGGTAAAGACATTACCCATAGATGTTATTCACAGATAAAGTTATGTTTACACCATTAATTCCCATATTCTTTATAAATTATATCAATTTGATATTCATGCAGCAATGCTACACATATCCTATCTTCTTTTCTGAAAACAAAACTGAAGTATAGCTACTCACCAAAGCCTTGGAAAAATAAATAAGGCAAGAGATGATGCTCTGCCACTTTAAATGAAGTCCATTTTCACCAACATATTAAAAGTTTAAATATTTTATTGTCTGGACACAATCTCATTTTTATTGCCCCAATCACAGCTCATTGGGTAGGATATGCTGGGCAGAAGAGTGAGCTGGTCAGCTAATGGCTTCCCTGCTGTTAAAATTAACTAATTGTTAAAGTAATAACCATGGACCCTCATGGCCTATTTTAATAGTCATTGGCAATCTGGGAAATTATTTTGCTCCTCTCATTTCAGTAAGTCCTTCTATTGGCCATTTGCACCCCTCTCCATAGTCTTAAATGTCCTCTTGGTGAGAAATATTTCAATGAGAATCTGCAGGGAGCTCTGACCAGTCCCTCTGAGTTGCAAATGGAGCTCATTTTTCCTCCTGTGAACAGGGAAATACCTTATGATATAGTCACTGATTTGCATATGGAGGTACATGGGTGACCATCTATCTGATACTCTTCTCTTCTAGTCTCATTTGTTCTTGCACCAAAGGCCTCTCACTTTAGTGAGACTCACATCTTCTTCCTATGAAGAAGGCATCATATGGCTTCTAGATTGACAAAAATATCAAACACATATCCTTACATGGATGCCATGATTTACAATGATGGCTTAGACAGGGGTACAGCCACTTAACATCCCAGGTCAGTACTGCTCCCAACATTGACTCATTTTTCTCCAATGGATTGGTATGTATGGTTACAACACATTTCTCATTCTCCTTTATTCGATCACTTGTTTCAGGAATACAAGTTCTTTTTTCTCAGACAAGCTTTATATTTACCCACACCAAAAAATGTCCCAATTTTCTCTTGTATTCCTCTGAACCAAGGATTGTGTTCTACACTTCGCAGATGCTTAATCAAAACATGCTGAATGAAATTAGATTTTGGAATTTCTAAGTTGTATTTGCGAAGTAGATGCCCTAGGAGGATGTCATATATCCCTCATGCCTTCAGAGGTAAGCACTGTGCACTCATTTACTGAGACTAAATCTTAATAAATTTAGTCATAAGTTTATCATTAACATGAACCACATAGATTGAAAATCCATTGATACAGAATTTTGAAAGGCCCCAGATAAATAACAGTAACACTTTGCACTGAAAGAATATATTTTTTAAATTATTTCCTTTAATTTTTGACTATTATGTAATTGCATTATTTATCTCTTCCTTTTCCTTTTTCTTCCTTTCAAACCCTCCCATATACCTTACCCCTTGCTTTCTTTCAAACTTATGTCCTCTTATTTCATTAATTGTTGTTGCTGTGTGTATGTGTGTATGTGTGTATATATGCATATACACATGTAGATTGCTAAATACATAAATACAACCTGCTAAGTCAGTATTATGTTACTTGTGTATATATGTTTTCAGCAATAACAACTTGGCACTGAATAAGCGATTACAGTGCTGTTCCCTGGGGAAAAATCTTTCTCTTACTCTCAGCATTTTGTAGTTGCCTATAGCTCTTTGTATAGGGTTGAGGATTTGTGGTCTTTCCACCTTCATGTTAGCATGTGTATTGTTGTTGGGCTTGTTCAGCTCGTGTTTGGACATTCACACTGGTGAAACTTTATAGATGTAGTTTCTGAAATTTTCATGTGACACAACTTAACAACCAACTCCCTATTCCTCTGGCTCTTAAAATCTTTCCACTTCTTTTGCAATAACTCCTGAGTTCTAGGTGCCAGGGTTGTGTTGTAGATGTATCCATTGGTACTGTGCTCCACAAATCTACATTTTGATTGGTTGTGGTTTTCTGCAGTGGTCTACATCTGTTGGAAATAGAAGTTTCCTTGATGAGTGGTGAGGACTGAACTTACCTGTGGATATAACGGCAATTATTTAGATTGCAATTAGAGATTATGTTGATTTGGTGGCAGAAATGTAATTCTTGGAGGAGGAGTGTATGAGTCAGGAGTATTATACTGAAAACATGTTTGAAAGAAGTCAAGCAGGGCTGGCTTTTCTGCAGAAGGTCAATCGTAAGCCCTGCATGAACTATACATTAACTAATTATGCACTGTGACTAACAGGAGGGCTTCGGCTACACAGTTATGAGTTTGAATATCTGCAAAACATTTTAACAAAGCGTCATTCTTTAATATTAACTCTAATTTGTAAAATTTTATGTACTTATCTTACTTATTGTCAGTGTTTTATTTTATGTCTCTTGACATATGATTATTAATGTTTTTCAATATACATCCCCAGCAATGTAGTATTGATATTAATTCTTAAGCTACCTAATTAGAACAAGAGACTAAAAGTGACTGTGGATATTCAAATCTATGTGAGCCATCGCAAGGCCATTTAAGACATTCTAAGAAAGCCTCCAGGGATCATATATTTTTATCATTTGCGTTGACTAAAATTAGTTTATAGAATGGAATACTGTGACTTCTCCACTTGTCAACATCAAGTCTGGAAACATAACTGTAATATCTACCTGCTTCACTTCCTTAGAGGTCAAGATAGGAGTGGCAGTTCTCCTAGCTGATAATTGTCTTAAAAGAAGATACCAAATGATCTCCCTATGAGCCAAACATATGCCCATTGCTGCAGGGGATTTTTGCAGTCTAATCTGATTGTTCACGTATTCCCCCACCTCCCATCTTAACTCCATGTTTTGTCACTGTTAAAAGCTATCGAGCTGGAAGAACACTTCTGCATGTATTCCCACTTGTCATCTCCGTGTGCTCATACAGGGAAGTGGAGATTAAGAGCAGAAAGCTGGGAGTCAGCCAGAGATGCCTTCAACCTCAGCACAGACAATTACTAGCTATATAATCTTGAAATTCTTAGCAACCTCTCTAAGCCTGAGGTTACTCATGTTAAACATGGGGATAATAGATATACCTTCTTCACGAGGATGCAATGGGGATTCTATGGAGTAATACAACAATGCATTTAGCATAGCACGTTACACACAGTAACAATAGACATTTAATTAATACTAGATATGATTCCCATGCTATTACCATGAGGACTACTCAAACAAGTGACACTTTGGCACACAGCAGACACTCAAAAAGAATCTGGGCAGTGTGAGGCAATGACATCCTGAAAGACTTGCTTGGGGAACTATAGTGCTCTGGGTATTAGGGAAGAAAGAAAAATGACCAGAAATGGTCACCTCCTGCCAGGGGCTCTGAGAATAAGCAAGACCTTCCCAAGAAGAATCACAACTGCCTTTCTTCTAGAAGTCTAGATGTGCAGTGTCAGCTTTGAGAGGTTGATGCAGGGACAGAGAGTCAACATGATACAGAGGGCCCCTGACAATGCCGAGGTTCTTCATGTCCAGGAATAAGGTCCTGGATTATTGAAAATACAGTGCACAGGCCAGTCCTGAGATGCTGAGCCTGTGATCTGAGTGAACTGCAAATCAAACTCTTCTGCTTCTAGAACATCGGGGGAAGTGGGTAGAATTGGAAGAGCACTGGATAGTAATTCTGGATTAGGTGAGATTTTATGTGGTGTGTGTGTATGTGTTTGTGTGTGTGTATGTGTGTGTGTTTACTTTCCTGCATGTGAGCATGTGATTGTCTTGGTGAATATACTTGATGTGCAAGGGCATGCTCAATTTTTGCTTCTCTGAGTTCTCAAGGGATTCTTCTAAACTCTGCCCTCACAATCCTGCCATGTTTATAACCTGTGGTTGGAAACTGATCTATCTCTATCTCTAGTAGTTGCTCATGCTTCCTCCCTCTTCATCCCCTTTCCTCTCCTTCCTTCCTCTCCATACCACTCTGGCTTTTTTGAGACATGTCCTTTCTTTGTAACCCAAGGTAGCTTCAAACTGTCCCTAATGGTACAGTTAGCCTGTTCCTCCCTCCTGTGTCCTCTCACTCCACCTGCCAATCCCCCCAGCACTCACTCAGCAAGAATTTTTAGTATGGACTCATTTTAGCACAGGCAAAGCCAGCTTTAAACAAGTAAACAAACCAAAAAAGGAAGCTTTGTGAAGAGTGTGCTGTGCCCGGTGGTGTTTCCTTCTCTTGGAAGGTAAAGCTAACTTTGGGTGTTGCGGAGGAAGGTGGCCCATCTGGTCCTGTGACATTTTTTTTTTTCTTTCTGGAAATATCATCAAAGTGGAAGTGAGAAAAGTGCTACAAACTGAACAGTCATGATCCCTTCTCATGTCTGAAAGGAAGCGTTCTGGAGTAATGAGTGGAAATCAAGGCTGCGCTTGTCCTTCTTAAGCTGAGGCAAAATAGGTTTTGCTTTTAAAAAAACATCTGCCATAAGGGGATTTAAATCTAGTACTCCTGTTTTTAGCAAAAGAAAAAAAAATCTCTATTTCCTCACAGGATGTCAGCTTTGATCAGTAATCTTAAAAAAAAAAAAAAATAGGAGTACCTCAGATTGGCAGGGGACTGGAGGGCTAGCTTGGGTAGGTGTGAGAGGGGCTGCTGATTCTTAACATGATCAACTGTGTTAAAAGAAAAAGACACATCATGGAGGCTCTTGGCTCTGATTCCTTCTGTGATTTTTCCCAGTAGCATATCCAGCCACACTTCTGGCAAATGCTTCTTCTGCAGGTCAGCACTTTCCAGGCCACCCCTCTCCGGGCCAATGGCATTAATGTGCGTTTGTCAATACTGAATTTCATTTGCTGCAGAGCAGCTTAGAGAGGGTTGCACATCGTGTTGCATTTTCCTTGCCTCTGGAACTGGAGTTCCTGGCTCTTCCTCAGCTTTGTGCTGTCAGCAAAACATAACGCGTTTACAATCAGTCTCTTGATCTAAGGTAATTACCTCCAAGAGAAATGGCCGGGATAAGAACCTAACAAGAGGCACTGGATGTCGCCTCGTGGTGGGCTGCTGTCCTGAAAGTATATCGGACTTGTCAAAGTGGTTCAAATTAAATTGACACGGTGCTCTTCCAGGCGCCAGCACGTTATTATACATCTCAGAGCGCTTTTGGGCAGTAAACGTCTTCAGAGTTAAGACGGAATGCGCAAGGAAATGGACTCAGAGGAGGTAGCAGGGAGGACAGCCAGGGTCCCCAGTAGGACAAGTAAAACTGGATATGAACATCAGGAAGGTTATTACCGAAGCTCCATTTTAGTCTTCTCTCAGCAATTTCTACTTCCAGCTTATGACGGAGTTGTAACCAGGCCTTAGAAAGCAGGCCTTACAACCGTCTTTCCTGCTGCCTCTGATTTAATTTATTTACTGTAACATTTATGAGCACTGTCTGGGGACACTGCAGGTCCCAGCGGCGGCAGCTCAGGCTGAACGGAGAAAGGGGAATTCTCTCATCCCAGCTTTTCCCTGAATGGCCTGGTGACCTTGGCCAAGTCATTTAACCTCCACACTCTGGGGTCGTCTCTTACAACCAAGCAGGGATATGAATCGGGCCTGGATCACCTCACCAGGGTGTCAGGAGGAATAACTAATTAATGACTGTAAAGCACTTTGCAAACAGAAAGCGCTGTACAAAATGCTTAATATTAATAATAAAATGCACTCACTGCAAGCCTCTAGGCATATGTACAGAAATAACGGCAGCAATTAAAGTAACATGCTAACAAAACTCATTAACCCCAAACCCCTTTCTGATTGTAATTGGCTGTTGGAGCTTCCTTGCTTTCTTACAGCCACCAGGTGGTAAGAGGAGGAAGGCTATGGATGACTTTACTGTGCAGGGTCTCTACTTCTCTAGCCAAGCAGATGAACTACCACCTGCTCTTAGAATCAGTGGCCCCCAGAAAGCCAGTTACTTTGTGACATTCCTGACATCCCTCATGTGACCCTGCTCCTGCTCTCTGTGTCTAAGCACCTACTGCTCAGGCTATGTATTTTCCCAAAGTGAACCTTTTAGCCATATGACAAAATGACCAAGGCTGCAAACTTCATAGAGAAATGAATTACAACAGCATGGTGCTGATTATTGAGGCCAGCTCTCCATCCTAGCATGGTAGATTCCCATGGTTAATCCTAACTAATGTGACTAGATTTGGAATCACCTAGGAGGCACATCTTCCAAGGGATTTAGCTGAGAGAGGACCCATCGTGGATGGGGATGGTAGAATCTCATGGAATTGAGACTTGGACTGAAACAAAATGAGACAGCAAGCATAATATAATCACTCACCCCTTTCTACTTTCTGCCAGAAGATACAATATGACTAGACATCTGCCACCCTTGATACCACACCTTCTCTGCCATTTACTGCATCTTAAACTACTCTCTCACAGAAATGCTCCTTCCCTAAACACTCCTTTCTGTCACTGTAATGTATGTCATTACAACATGGGAAAAGTCACTGGGACAGTAGACAAGCAGCTGAGCACAGAGTAGACGTACTTAGAGAAAAGCTTTAGCAGGAATACCACCAGAGAAAGCTGAACTCACTCTAAAAGGGTCATTAGAAGACATTTGCCCCTTCTGAAGGCAGTCCACTAGCCCCATCTTTTAAACATCAACCACTTCTCGACACTGTTAGATTTAAATCCAAGTCACAGCAGCAATTCTCTTGCTTTGTGATTCTCACTCTCCCATGAATCTGACCTTTCTTTGTCTGGACTGCAGGCCCTCTGAGGTCTGAGGATCCCTGGTTAGAATCCTCTTCTCTAAAGAAGACCACACTCTTTAATTTTTTTCTCATTTGAATTATATCTTTGGGAATTTTGTAAAATGCATTTCAATCATATTCATTTGCTTTCCTCACTTCTCCCAGGTCCAGCTCTTTCTGTTTCTGCCATTTCATCCTCTGTTTTTTTTTCCTTTCTAAAAATCTATCAAATTATTGCTGCCCATGTATTATTTGGATTTGGTCTTCCACTGGAGCTTGGTGAACCTGATGGGGTCCATACACTTACAGAACCAACCTTTCCTCTCCCAGAAGCTATCAGTTGTGAATAGATCCTTACCTAGGGGTGGGATGTTGTGCTCCCCTCTTTTCTCCATGCTTGGATTTTTGTTAGGCTTGATCTAACATGGGTCCTGTGGATGCTACCTCAACTGCCATGAATTCATATGTGTGACTGTCTTCTGTGTGTAGGAAATACTGTTTCTTTGTAATTGTTCATTAGCTCTGGCTCTTATAATCTTTCCATTCCCTCTTCTGCAATAATCCTTGAGCATTGCAAGAGGGTCATGTTATTTTGATGGCCCACTCAGTGTAGAACATTTCATACTCTCTTATTCTCTGCACCAGAACAGCTGTAGATCTATGTGTTAATCTCCATCTACAAAAATATAAAAAAGAAAAAAGAAAAAGCACTTTTCTGGTGAGAGTAGAGATAAGTATGCACTAATCCATGTGTATAACATAATCATCAGGAACATGTTTAATACTGTGTTCCTATAGCACAGTAATAGTAGTAGGTTTTCTCCTAGGGCTTAAGATCTGTGTAGTCACATGTTCTTGGCTGAGGAAACAGTGCCAGGTATGGAGTTTCAACATGTACAGTGGACCTTAAGTCAATTCAAAAGTGTTTGATTATTCCTTTTAAACACATTCAAAAGTGGTTGGACATTCCTTTTAAATCCACGCATTACTGCATCAGTAGACATGTCTTTGGTCAATATAGTAGGTTATAGGATTCACAAATGAGTAAGAACGGTGATTATTTTTCTTCTAAGGTAGCATACATAGCAACTTTTAGCATGGAAAGTGACCAATAGGGATAAAGCTTCCAGATGAGTACCAGTTTAATTTATCCATGTTCTATGATTCAAATATGTAGTGTCTTCAGCAATAGGGTCTTATTGTCAAGTTATAGAGAGTTACCAAAATCATTGGCAATAGCTTGTAATGCTATTTGTGGGATCTCACTGACCAGCAACTCCAAAAGAAGTAACCTACTCCTGACTCTGATCTTCTTATTTGTTAGCTGTGGTGCCTAGTAGGGGTATGTTAGCCACATGACAGGGTAATTGTAACTAAGTACTGTATGTATTTATGTCTGTGCGTGAGTATGTGTGTGTGTGTGTATGAATTTGAGAAAGCTTCTATAGGGTAGAATTTATGATAACATGCACAGTTGGAGAAATCACTGGACTGCATAGTAGGTTAAGCACATATGAGAATATTATTTTGTTTTCCCCCTCTGTAATTAAAAATATTAATTTGAAAACAATCATTTTCCTGACTTTTTCTCTTCTTATTAAAAAGATGTTTTGACTTTTGTTTCTCTTTAACTTCAAAGTTTCATATCTTAACCTTGCCTAGAGTGCTGCCTCCTGTCAGAATTTTTGTGCTGCAGTAGCATATTTTACAGAAAAATAGAAGTGGAGTACAAACATCATTCCTGAGGCATATGGAGTCAGAATGTAATCTGATTTCTCCATGGGTGCAATATTGTAATACAGGGTTGTGTTATGAACCTCTGGCTTGATAATCCAAATAGATTTGATAAAAAACATGGCCCCATATACTATAAGAAAAATACTACAAATAATGGAGGAGAGTAAGAATAGCACAGCTTTTACTAGCTGTCACATAAAGCAACTAAGCAAGTCAAGAAAAGTTATATATTATACCTAACTTGATTATTCAGAACTAAGAAAAGAAGCTTTCTAAGCCATAAGAGGTAGGGATAGAGTTTTAGAAAATAGTCTCCCAACTTCTTGGTAGGACAGAACAGTTTTGTAAGGTGAAAGGCTGGAGAGGAGTTTGTGGTATAGAGAGATGGAAGGTTGAGAGGTTGTGGTGCTTTTGAGCACAATGTGTGCTTGCTGGGAGGAATGGGGGCAAAATGCAAGAAGATAGCTAGTTGTACACAGAACCAATGCTGAGTGACCCTCAAGTCTCTAGAGAAGGATGTGATAAGAATTCAAAGGGAAAGCAGAAGCTGGAGACAGTTGTCGTAATACCTGTCTCGGAGAAGTCATGCGCTGAAGATCATCCTTGATTTGGGGAAGCTCTCCTGTCCCACAGATGATTCCCTCCTGTAGAGAGCAGAACAATTGTGGCCAAGTAGTTTGTGAGATTGCAGGTCTGGAGATGATTTTGGAAAAAAAAAGAATCCTAAAATTACAAGAAAAAAAGGAAATGATATTGAGGGACACAAGCCTCTATTCCACAGGCGAATAAAAGTCTTTGACAAGGAAATTGATATTCTTCCATAGACAGTGTCGCTAGAGGCTGGGGATGGATTATGGAGAAGATAGCAGGAGACAGCATCACTGCACATCCTAGGATCCAGCCTCCCACAAATGTGCACTATCATCTCTGGAAATCACTTCATAGTGGTCAGCCCATTTTCATCTTCAAAGCAGACCCTTTCAGTTATGCTGTTGCTAAAAATCATTCTGCCACTCATAGGTTATGAGTTCCATGAAGTCAATGACCAAACAAGGCTTAGACACCCAATGGATGGTATGACTTAGGTGATATTGACTTTTCACTGAAGCCAGTGTCCCCTAAGTGTTTCATCCCAATGATTTAGAGTGATCCTCAATGTCCATCCACTTTTTGCAAGTGCAAATCCTCTGATGAATAGCTTACCTTACCCTTGCCCTTGAGGAGCTTATGATTCACATTGACATATGAAAAATCATAAAATATAAGACATGTTACTGGATCCATGGGTTCGTTGTCAAGTAAAAACTAGACAGAGAAGCACATACTTCTTGTGGGTTAAATCTACAGGAGCAAGCCACGTGTGTGAGCTGATACTTGGAGAGGAAACATTCTGTTCTTTCTATATTTTGCTGTGTGACAGTGACACCACTTCTTGAAGACACACCAAGCAATCTAAGGTCCAAGTCTGTCAGGCAGTAGGGAACTTCTTTGAAATTCTGTTGGCTATTAGGCATAGTGACAAAGCATGACAGCAGTCATATTACAACCTAGAACTGAACTATGTCAAATTCTGCCAAGATAGTGGGGTAACTACTATATGTGATACCTAGAGCCTTAATTTCAAATCTTCAGGCTGTAAGCCATTCATTTCAAACTCAGAATTTGGAAAAAGACTCTTTCATTACTCAAGTTTGATATTATCCCCAGGGATTTTTTTCACTATGTTCTTGTAGATTATATTCATAATAGCAAGATTGGAGGCCAAGTAAGTATAAATCTGAAGGGCTCAAAATACATGGTATGAAATTCTCAAAGAATTAATAAAAGTATTATTTAAATATAAAGCTATATAAACACAAATACAAAATCCATTTCAAGAGCTAACAAAGACCTTGTGTAATAGGAAAATATGACTTCAGCAAGGGAAGTCCTTGAGGGTTATTCACAGAGTGTGCTGGCTTCATCCACAATTTCAGCTAGATATGTCCTTTCTGAATTGTTTTTCCAAATCCAACAAAAATCTACAGTAGTCCATCTTCATGCATTTATTTTTCATATATCTCACCAGAAGCTATGACTGTGTTGTGCTTAGGGAAGCACTGATAGTAAAAAGGATGCTACTGTGAGAACTTCAGGTGTGCTTTCTCAGTACATAAAGCATTACCCATTCTTTCTAACATACCATCCATTCTGCTTTCCAGATTAGGTAGCTGTCTGTGGCTATGCATTCTCATCAGAAAATGAAGATTTCATTTAAACAGAAACATGGGACAAACAAGAGGGATGGGTGGGTGAGGGTGAAGGCAGCTGGCATCATGGCCAATGCTATGAGTTCAATATGATCCCCATGGTTTAAGCCAAGAACCGACTCCCATAGGTTTTCGCCTTACCTTCACTCTCACTCTTGTGCTGAGGTAGGCATATGCACAGAGTCAGACACACACATAAGCACACTCTCACACACACAAATGCACAATAAACATTAAAAAGTTTAAAAACACAATGCAATAAATAAAAATGCTGCACTACATGAAACAAAGAATCTCTAAGAACTGAAACAAAATTTCAATGTAAAGAAAGTGAAACTCAGACTTACGTAAAAATGGAAAACTGAGTAACACAGGTACACATATACGTGGAGAGTTTGTGTGTTCATACACATCCCCTTCCTAGTTAATTCTAAAATTAGGCGTCTCAAAGTAAAGCCTTTGTTCATGTGTATGTGTATCTGTGGGTATGAATCTCTGTTAGCTTCGGAGGAAAGGTGAATGAAGTAAAATAAGGGAATAGAGGGACAAACGAGAGAAGAATGTGAGGGGGAGAGCTGGGCATGTATATATATCCCGTAAGGGATACACAGAAAATAGTAAGAGAAAAGCATTGTAAAGAGGCCACAAGCTAGCTGCCGCTCATCAGAGACTGCGTTACAGTGAACACTGATTTTTTTCTTTTATCTTCTTGCAAGCAACAATGACAACAATGTGATATCTGTGCATGTGGTTATGGAGGAAGTAAATTAAACAAACACAGCTAATTTTAGCATATTTGAAGCAATAACTCTTACCATTGAAAACAGTGGCAAGAATTATAAAGTGCTTCAGATTTTAAAATTAGCTTTTGCATTTCAAGAAGTATCAAATCAGCCTTTCAGTGTTTAACACATGGGTGTGGGTCACCAAACAGGCAGGGAGCACTCCCTGCCAGTTGGGTGGGATGACAGGAGAATCTGCGCTGCTGACACAGCACAACTGTCAATGATCAGAGAACTGTGTTTCCATTTGGAAGTGATTAAGGTCTTATTGCTCCTGTCTTAGATATGAGAGACTTGAAATGCATCCATTCAATGTGACTAAGGTTGAATGACAACTCTATGCATGTAGTTAGCAAAGTTCATTGGGAAGGAAAGAAGAGCACTGCCTTTCAGGAAAGTTGAACTGTAAGAACTGAGTACCTTGATTGAATTTGATAGCTCTTAATGGGAAACTGTACTGAACTAGCAAAAAAGAAAAAAAATACGGAATGGCGTTTGGTAGAAAGAATAAAACTCAAATTCAGTTTAAAAAAAAATCCCTCAGAATTAATCTTGCCCATTTTATGCAGCTAATAGACAAAATTATTTTACATGAAGAAAGAGAGTGTCAGAAATAGCAGAGTGGGATTTTAGACATGGAACTTGAGGGTGGTGGTTGAGGAAGATCATTTTCTTTTCTGCTCCAAAATAGCTCCCGAAATCATGTCTTAGACACGATTGGATTTTTTTTTCCCCAGGAATGATGAAGCAAGGAGGGCTTCTGGGAGAAGTAGTGAGCCATGCTGCCTAGAGTCAATGTGAAATGTGCATGATCTGGAAGGAGACAGTCACAGGTGCTGAAAGCCTGAGGTGGGAGCCAATCAGTACAAAGGAAAGAGTATAACAAGGAATTTAGGACTACAGGTGAATGTTGGTCACATCTTAGCACTTCCAGGTTTCGCTCTTGACAGGGTACTAGGAAACATGGGGATGGTTATCTATTAGTGATGAAGACCAGTCTCGGTTCATGTTCTTGTCACTATGATCAAATTCCAGGAGAAAAATGTGAAGGAAGGAAGGATTTGTTTTCACTTGTGGTTGTAGGTGCTCCCACCATGTTCACTTAGTCCCATGTGCTTAGGCACAGCACCATCTTGGCAGAAGAATGTAGGAGGGGTCAGTTGTTTACATTATGATGGCAGGAGCTGAGAGGCACGAAATACTCAGAAACGTGATCTCTCTGACGTCCAGCTGCAGTGATCTACTTCCTCCAAGTAGCCCCAGTCTCTCAAAGCTTCCAGAACCTCCCAAAAGAGAAGGAACCAGATGACAAAACACATATAAATACACGAGGGAGACACTTCACAGTTAAATGAAAACAAGACCGGAGCCATGCATCTTGACTGGCAGTACATGTTCATGTGAAGACCGAGCCAATGAGTAGCTTTTAGGTTCTTTAGCCTACTTGAGGTCTTTATTTCTGAACAGGCTTAATTTCCATTTTTAATAATATCTCAAAGTGAGGAGTGGAATTCATTATCAAGTTTTCAGTCGTTATCACGACTTCTGAAGGCCTGGTAGTGGCCATAATTCCTGGGCTGATTGTGAACTCCAGGTAAGACCCACTGCTCAGCTGCTTGAAATAACCTGTAAAACTCTTCTTCCTACTTCACCCCTGATGATTTCTTGAGAAGCAAGAAGGGCAAAGGCCCACTGGTGCTCACTGAAAGTGCATATGGTATTCCTCCTGCAGAGAACAAATATGGAACAGGAAAAAGGCAAAGCTGCAGGCAAGCCATTTGCATTTGGTATGTAAATTCTAGATACATATTGATTTACATGTATAATTTAGTAACCAAAAAGAAAAAAGAAAAAAGAAAACGAAGAAAGAAATCCAGATAGTTAAGTAAACATGAATCCCCACCTCAAGCTGAAGGCTGGCTTATGGCTGTGCTTACAAATGGCACAGGATGGTAACAAATCCCCGCGTGTGAATGTGTACAAACTGATGACTGCCGCTAGGTTAAATACCACCTTTCCTCGGAAGCACAAATGATGGCGCAGCTTGTGCTGGATGCATTGGTCTCCAGGGCAGAAGGCCCCTTTCCTCCCTCATGGTTCCCTCTGCTTTTCTTCATGGTGTCTGCCTTCTTGCTGACACACTCCAGCCTTGTCAGACACCTGCTTCCTGTGGCTAGGTCCATTCACAGGTCTTGTACGTTTAATTCTTCACCACTTCTGGGAGAGATCTATTGATCTTCAGCAGCATCTTCCTTATCCAAATTTGCTTCTTGTTCTCACTAATCTTCCCTCTCCTCTATTCCCTGAAGTCATTGCACAATTAGAGAAAATTCCTCATTGTGGTCTGGAAACCCAAATTCCCTGCACTGTACTTACACTAATCCATTGTCATTGAAAGTAATGCCTTTCCCAATCTATCAAAATCCTGTTTATGCCTCAAGTTCAGCTTGGGCTTGGTTACCCTTGGGAAGCCTTACTGAGAGCTGCAGCTCCTGGACTTTTCCCCAGGGCTGTTGGGGGCCTGTGGTTTCAAGGCCAGTATGTGGGTCCCAGTCCCACACAGATGAAGACATTCCACAGTAATTTTCTAAGTGATACTCTTAGTTCCTCAAGGAGAATATTTTCTGAGGGAATAAACTTGTTTCTTTTCTACAACACGTGCCATGTGACTAAGGACAGGACATAGAATGATGCTGGTGGCTACTTCTGTGTTGAACTGGAGGAAAATAGAACACTTCGTTGATTTAATTCCCTGGTCACTATGTCATGACTCACGGTCTCTGAACTTAATCATGATTGCAGTAGGGGAATAGCTTTGGAGGGGAGCACGGGGAGCATGGGAGATGACAATTGTGGGGAACAGGGTGCTCTTTTTGTTCCAGTCCCACTGTGCTGTTCCTCATGGAAAGTCTCCTTAAGTTCTTAGTGAGCAGCATCAGCAGCTGCATGTAAGAACCAGGTTTTCTGAGCATCACGCACACTGCTTCCACTCTAGCAGGTAATTGTTTGTTATGTGGGACCTGCTGGAGGTATTGCATGATGCTCAGAAATTCCCTTGTTCTCTTCGCTAGAAATCAAGAGCATCTCTTATTCCATGATTCTCCTTTGCAGCTGGGGCAACCAAAATCTATCTCTAGTCATTGCCAAATGTCACTAGAGGACATATGCATTATTTTCTCTAATCACCCATACTGAAATATCTTGCTATGATTGGTGCTAAACAAATTTGTAAAATATTGGCATCTCTTCAGGGGATCAAATAGATTCTATAATACCTCAGTATATAAAAAATTCAAGTGTTTTCATAGTTTTCTATTTGTTATAAACAAGCATTTATATCATATTATTGGATATATGTAGTTGTAGATGTGGATGTGGATGTTGGTTCACCTGATGTAGATGTTGGTTCAGGGCAGAGAAAAGTTTATTCTTTTGTCTAATTAAATCATTGGTTTTAGCCTGGAGCTCTGGAGCCCTATTGACAATCTAGTCTTAGTCCTAGAACTGAAAAGCTTCAGCCTTAATACAATATAGAACATTTAAACCACTAGCCAGGACTTTAGAAACTTCAGCCTTAGCCTTCTGAGACCTACTGCTGAGTGAGCCACTCTGACTAGCTCCTTCTGAACTCTGAATCTTCTCCTTCAATCGACTCTTCAACCTGCTTCCCCACAGACTCTCCAGCCAGCTTCTAAACTGACTGTTCAATTGACTCTTCTTATTGGCCCTTCCATTGGCTCACTCAGTCTACTGACTGTAATGCCTCTGTAACTCTCCTTAACTGCTGAGAGCCTGCCTTTTGAGAGTTAGGCATGTCCTTACTCTGCTAACTTTTCCTCTAATTAGTCACTCTGCCATTCACTCTGACTCATCGCAGATGTCACTTCCTGTGTGACAATGATTCCTTCTGAGTTCTGCTTCCTGTATCTGCTTCCACAGTTTTTTTTTTTTAGGGATTAAAGGCATGGACCACCATTGCCTTCTGAATACTAAATTAAAGCTGTTCTTACAGTCCATCCATACTATACAGGGCTTTGAATGTAGCCCCTAACTTTCACACAGGGATATCTCCCCCCCCATATATATATAATAGAAAAAAAAATGAAGTCAGAAATTTATCTATAGTCACAAAGCTGGTAGAGAGCAATGTTGGACCCAAACCTAAATGCTCTAGTTGTAGAGTCTGTACATTGCATTGACATGATTTCTACTAGGGTAAACGTCCATCTATCTACTCTGGACTGTCTAAATTAGTTGTCTAAATTGTGAACAGCAGTATATTTGTAAATTTCTGCCAGTTCAAGTATGTCTCTTCTGAGTATTGACCACAGCCCCAGTTATCCAAGGATCCACAGCCCTCTCTTTAACAACCAGCTCCTCATGGAGCCCTGCCTTTGACTGGCACATGAACATCTGCCTTTTCTAAGTGCCAGCTTCAGTGCTGTACATAAGCAGCCTTGGCTATACTTTGAAGACTCTGAGACACATTCAACCCACCAAAACTGAATGAATCTTCCAGTTCTCTCTCCCTGTGTTGAGCATTCCAGACTGACAGCTTTTTTGTATTTTCAAAGATTTTGTGTTGTCAGACTTTTTGAGCTCCTAATCTCTAGTGTGCCTTTGCTTCCTGATGCACTGAGACCAAACTTCTTGACAAATTTGAGGCTTTTCATGAACCCCCTGTCCCTGAGAATGCTGTCTACTTGCTATCAATCAGCATCATCACTTCCCACTCTAACATCTGCATGTCTGCATTTTCCAATTGCCCTTTTCAGGTTAAACACAAGGTCAAAGACTTTTGTATACTTCCACCAGAAATACCTCTGCTCACCTTTCCTCATTTCCATTAGCACTAGTCTTCTGTGTTATCCATGTCTACACCTCAGGATGCAATCTTATACTATATATTACATTCTAGTGTTTTATACTAAATAAGATAAATAGGTATTTAAGGACAGGGTTCTGCCTGTCTTTTCAAGATAGGTGTGTAATAAACCTGTTGGCCTTTGCTCATTTTCTACCTGTGTTCACCTTCCTCTTTTTATGAGGGGAACTAAGTCATATTGCTATCACATCAGTGAAAGCTGAGCCACATCCCAATACCCTCCATTGGGTAAGTAACTCTCAACTACAGGATTTATAGTGTTTGAGAGGAGGTGAAGCTAGGTATCATAATTAGTAAGCACAATGCTCTTGCTTCCCTTGGGAAAAAAAAATCTGTACATTTTTAAGTTTCACCATCAGGAATTAGTTCTTAGGAGACTGAGGCAGGAGTATTACTTTGAGTCCAAGTCCAGCTTGAATTACATACCAAGCACTAGGCAAGAAGAAGGCTACAAGTAAGTAAGTACATTAATAAGTAAATAAGTAAACAAGTGAATACAAACTTTCCCTGGCCTTGGAATGCATTGTGTTAGATGAAAATATCATAGAGATGTGCCCATGCCATTAAGATAAAGCAGACTGAGATATCTGCTAAACTCATAACACCAGAAATTCCACATGCAAGAAGAAACATACAAATTTAAATCTAACTCTGCATTGGGAAATTTGCTCTACTGGATGATAATGGTGGGGTAACTCATTGTCCACAGTCTTGATGTGTTCAGTATGTGACATCCCTCTTGTCCATAATGTGCACAGGCTGAATATAGGTCAGAGGTATTATCATTGGAGTATAAAACTTCTGGTAGTCCAAATAATTAAAGCATTTACTTAAGAAAATACAAAGCTGTAGCAAGTTATTTTAAGATCTCCTGCATGCCATTTAAGTTACTATAATTTTACAGATTGAACAATGTAGGTGAGAAAAATCATGACTGCTATAATACACTAGAATATATAACTTGGAAAATGACCATTAATACAAAATGCTGAGATGATGCTGGACTTTGCTTTTCTGAAATTATAATTAGCCAGTTTCTTTTTTAAAGGATACAGATTTGTTGAATATCTTCTCTTCTGGTGTCATGAGGAGTATAACTTCTTTTAAGGGTCTGTATAATCCAGGCTTATTTTTTAAATAGAAGAACATACTATTTTTGTTTAAGGCTTAATTTAATTAAAAATATTTATTTTGCTTGTGGAGTGTGTGTGCGTGTGGGTGTGCACATACCATAAGGCATATATAAAAGTCAGAGAACAACTTTTGGGAGGTAGTTGTCTCCCTTTACCAATTTGGTCCTGTGGACTGAACCTAGGTTGTCAGGCTGACACTCAGTACCTTTAATCACTAAGTCTTCTCATTGGTCCATAAGGTCTAATTTAAAATATATATTCACAGCCAAGTAAGTATAATTTTTACATGCTTGTTTTAACAGCCTTGTGTATTATGAGTGCATAACTCAGTATTTACCAGTTGTATTCCTTATCTCTTTGCATGGTAGAGTTTGTGTATCTTCTATATGACTTATTCATCTAGTGCTTTACCTTTATTGACATCTTTCTGGAATATTCTAGTTTTAATATTCCTGAAAGAAATCTCAGGAAGTTCAGTTAATAACTGTTCCATTATTCTTCACACTTTACATTGACAGTGTAGTTAATAAAGAGTCCTCATTAATGAACTTGACCCACAGTAGCATCAACAAACACACCATGCTCCTCACTACTTACTTACTTCACTGGGTCTTGTAGGTGATACCCTAGGATTTCCATAATTTCGAAACCTTGGTTTTCGGACACATCTAGGAAAGTAAATGAAGTCCTGTCTTATCTAAGGGTCCTCATTGGGTCCCAAACCATAATTGGGAAGTCTGTTTCCACATTAACCTGCAGGACAGTACTTTTGCTACCAGAGCTGAGAGGACATTTCATATTTCATTTCCCAAAAGATACCTATGTTCTTAAATGCTGTTGCAGCAGTCATGGGAACCTGACACATTTTGATCATGTGATCTTAGAAAGTTTCTTCTAAGAGATGTTATTCAGGAATAAATATTCTATAAAGCTAAAGAAGTATACTTTGCATTTTTGTTCATCTGAGCTCCATACCTTGGGCTCCATGATGTGTGTAGCATGCGTGTTAACCTTATTAGAATTTGGTAATCATGTTCTCATGATCCCAATAATTTAGAAGATTGATGCAATGAGAGGCTCCCAACCTTTTCAGGCCTTTCAGGTTTGCACACCATAGCTAATATCTGGTTTCTTGATTTGAGGGAATATGATTACCAAAACATTTACTCGTTCCCTCAAGAATTCATAAGAAGATATGTGATTAAAAACATGTGTGGGAAATAGAGGTCAGGATTGATATATCCTAGTGGTCAAGAGATTCTAGCTAGTGGGATAACTCAAATGTCCAGGAATCATAAGCTTATGTGAGGTAAAATTTAGAGGCTCCATTTTTGGGACAAGTCTGAATTATTGTCAAGAAGGACCGTTTTGGACTTTGGAGTGAACCAACAGATGATTACACAGATATTTCCTCATATTACCACATATTAATTATGTGACTATCTATGAGTCTATATGTGAATAAGATAGAGCATTTGACAAGAGGCCAATATCTGAGAGCATAGCGTTGTGAAAATATAGTAGTTATTTTAATTTTGCTTGTGCTATCTGCCTTTTCCTAATTAATTTTGGAATAGCTTCTATGAATACAACTGAAGAAAAATGTAACTTTAGAAATATCTTCTTTTAAGAAATGGCAAAAGATACCTGGGGTACATATGATGAGAAAGACTCAGTTGACGGGATTCAAAATATTAGGAATTTCAGAGAGGTAAAAATGAAGCTAGGACATATTCCACACACATTCTTGTGAGAAATTTCTTGTTCTTCAGCCCATCTCTACCTTCTCAGCTTATGCAAAGAAGAATAGATATAAATAAAAAAGTAAAGCACTCCTTTTGTGGTAAACATTATAGGGATACAGACCCATGATGACTCTGGAGCTGTGCTGAGTGACATCAGCAAGTATTCACCAATGGAGAAGCTAGAAATAGGTCAAAGATGATGTGTTCTGGTTGATGATTATGTTCTACTTAGGAATCTAGGACCACATTTTCCTTTTATTCATTTACATATTAAATGAATACACCCCAAGTTTATCAGGCACTTTTCCAAACAAAGGCTACCACAAACTGATTATATAGGAGGGTATGGCCTCTAATGCACCCTTGGGATCACAGCTAACTCACGTCTCTCCAAGTTTACCATCACCTAATCAACATTTGTTGAGAATAGATGATCATCCCTAAGTCTGAAAGACAATGCCCCAGAGAATAGCCACAGAGTGCCTCAATACAATAGCTTTCCCTTCAGAATGAAGAACAATTTTCCCTTTTCTCCTACTGGGGAATTACTGATACTTCAGACACAATGCAGAGCTGGAGATTCACACAGTTTCTGAGAGCTCTTTTATGAGCCCCACAGCAGTGCTGGGACCAGAGGGGTCATTATTCCATCCTGAACATATACTGTCCTCACTTTTTTCTCACAGGTAACCACTCTACCTAACAGAATCAGGGATCTTACATAATACAGTCATCTAAGAAAAACAGTTGTTTTTACTACTAAAATGTATTCCCTTTGCTTCAATATAGAATTAACTAAACATATTTTATGGACAGTAGCTATGCAAAGAACATACAGATAATTGCAGTGACTCTCCCTTAAGAAAACTTCAGTGAAATAGGATACAGATAATCTTGTAGAATCTGGAGTAATAACATCTAAGACAACATGCAACATATACTCCATGTTCAGGAAGTATATGGTAGCAAAAACATGACATAGAATATGTATGCTAAGTGTGGACACACTATCATGTTTACTCAGAAATCAGAGACATCACTGTCAATTGGAAAGACAGTGAGGGTTCCATAAAAGAGGTGCCTTATGTATGCATGGAAAACAGATGGATTGGAATAAAGAAGAATGAAAGGAAAGGACCTTATAGAGAGTAGGTGACCCATGGTGAGGAGTCTGGGATGTTTGTCTTAGGCAGGACATGGGACAGAGCAGAGGCTGCACTATTCACAATATCTAGAAAATTGAAACAAACTATGTCCTTCAATTTGTTACATATACATGGTAGGATTCTATTTGGCTGTAAGAAAAATTACATAATAAATAATGAAATTTTTAGGTAAATAGATGGAACTGAAAAATACAATACTGAGCAAAGTAAACTAAACCCAGAAAGGTGATATTCTGATTTACACAAATGATACAGATTTCTGAAGTACCACGGGGTATTTCAATATATTTATAATTATGTAGAATCCAGTCAGGTTGACCATATCTATCTTCTTAAACAATCATCATTTTTTATTGTAAAAATTCAGAATCCTTCCTAAGATTTTCTTAAAATACATGGTAGAAAATTGTATAATGCTAATTTTCAATAGAACTTACCTTTCCCATTCAAGTCTAATTCAGTACCTTCTAACCAATCTTTCTTCCTGTTTTCCCACATTATTTGGTCTCTGGTAACTGCAACTCTTGAAGTCTCTGAGATCCAGTGCTTTGATTCCACATATGACTGAGGTCCTGCCATACTTGTCTTTCTGAGCATGGCTTATCTGAGTTAGTGTAATGGCCTTGAATTCCACTCATGTTGTTGCTTGTGAAATGATTTTATTCTGTAGTTCAGAGACAAGTTACAAAATGGATGAAGATATTTTGAAACTATCCATATGAGAGGGGTTGATATTGGTATAAAAAGGAAATAGTCAGGAACAAAAGAAATAAATAATTTAACAGAAAGGTGGTCAGTAGACCTAAGCACACATCTCTCAGAAAGCAGACAGATGGCTAATGACTGCATGAAAAATGTTCAGCAGCAATGGTCATAGGAAATGCAAGCCAAAACCACAGAGAGGTATTACCCTTCTCCAGGTAAAAATGACCAACAGTAAAAACAGAAGCATACTAACAAGAACGTGGAGAAATGGGACCTCTACATACTGCTGATGGGATTGTAAATTAATATAGCTGTTGTGAAAAACAGTAGAGATATTGGAAAATGTAAAATATCATTTTCATATGATTCAGCAATTCTGGTACTGGGTTATACACAAAAGAAATCAAATCACAGTGCCATAGACGTATCCATTCCCATGTCTACTGTAGAACAATTCACAACACACACAAAAATAGAGACATATCAGACATCCATCAACTGGAAAGTGGGCAAAATTGGATATGTATAATGAAATAGTACTTAGTCATAACAATGGGGAAATCTGCTGCTTTTTCATTGGTTTGTTAAGCTTTGAGATGTGACCTCACCATGCTACCATGGATGGCCTATAAATGACTTTGAGATTGCATGATGCCCCTGCTTCTGTCTGCTGCATGCTGAGGTGACAGGTGTGTGCCTTTCTTGCTCCTCCATTATTACTTGGTATTGCGATCACTCCACTCATTTCTCTCCTCAATCGCTTTCATACGCCTAGCCCTCTGTCCCCAGCACCTAGCAATGTTTCTATAATAAACTCATTAGTCACTCTAAAATGAATCCAGTGGTGAGTTAGTTTCAAGAGATACAACTCAAGAAACTCACATTTTAAACCAAACCAAAGACTGAAAGGAAAGTCCCCTTGGATAATACAGGATCATATTTCCTAGAGACCCTCTGAGTGCCCAGATGATTGGCAGCCATTATCTCTGAGCCGCATATAGGCAAACACTCTTGGAAGAGCCACTCTTTGAAAGAGGGTTTTGTTATCAGATTTGAAGAGCCTATCAGTCAGTCCATGTCAATCAGGATTTTGTGTTGGGGTCCAACTCAGACATTTTAGAATCCTTTCGTTCTTATATCACATCCTGGTGATACTTACCTCTCACTAGAAAATGTAGAACCACCAGAGATATGTGCCAACCATAGGTAGTTGAGCAGCAAAAATCCTTTGTTGTTGGTTATTGAAGACATTTTCTCTTACTCTATTTTATTATCTTTAGTTCCTGGTTTGTGTGTGTGTGTGTGTGTGTGTACTTTTAGTCATTTTGTTCACGGTGTGTACAAACGTAAAGTGTGCATTTAAGATCAGAAGGAAAGTTGTGGGTATTGGATCTTTCCCTCCACCGTGTAGATCCCTGGGATCAAACTCAGGTCATAATACTTGGTGGCAAGTACCTTTATCTGTTTAGCCACTGTTTTAGCTCACTAGTTAGTATATTTCATGTTATTTTTAAAGTGTGGTTACATGGGTTGGGAATGCAAGTGTGTCTAGGTGAGCATGCACCTATGTGTGCACTCCAAGGCTAGAAGTCAACCTCAAATGTGCTCCCTCAAAAAAAACATCCATACTACTTTTTGAGATAGAATTTCTCACTTGTCTGGAATTCATTAATTATGAAAGTTTGGCTACTCAACAAGTTCCAAGGATATCCAACTTATTCTGCCCCAGTGTGGTGAGTATATATATAGCTTTTTTTTACCCAAGTTCTGAAAATAGAATGTAGACCCAGTTGCACAGGAAGCAATTTATTGACTGCTGCATTTCCTTAATTTCTCTGTATTATGATTTTAAAATTCTTAATCAAAATCTCTCTTTTTATTTTCATGGAAATATTTGACTAACATAATTTTATTTTTCTTTTTAAAACAATCATCTGTATTTATACTTAAATACTTTAAATTGTTAACCATGCATAAACACAGAACACAGAAGTTATAAAGTCAACCTTTGCATGTCTACAACAAAAATGGGTTAGACCATGCCCTGGATACTGCAGAGAACAAGCGAGTTGCCTGGACACTTGCTTTCTGCTCTTTTTCCTAAGCCTATTCTGGGACTTAAAGAAAACACAGCCATGGACTGGCATCCAGATGGGCTCTAATTCAAGAATAACCAAAGGGAGACCTGAATACCCCAAAGCCACAGGATTACACCTTGTCTTGAACAGATGGTACAGCAGAGACCTGGGAATTCCTGAAAGGCAACCAAAAGGAACATGTTGTCTTAGTGCAAATGTGTTAAATATCAGCATTGTTATAGAGAATCTGCTTCAGAAGCACACTTCAATATTGACAAGATGCAGAATTATTAGAACCCTGGAGTTCTTCATGCTGAAACGGAAATGTGCTATGGTCCTTTGAGGGGAAAAAACAAGCCTTGGGCAAGTGAAGGGCACAGGAGCTAAGTAGAACATGCACACAGTGAGCCCACAACTCCTCTAGGATTATAGGATAAAGGCAGCCTTATTCCTTGAGCAAGCTGGAGGCTTGTGTGGCTTAGCCTGATTCTTTCTGATGTCCATTTTGAACTCTGCACTAGGAGATCAGACAAAGTAAGGGCCTTGAGAACAAGCATCATCCTCATTGATTTGTACAAAGTGCAATTGAGGTCTGAGTCTGAGACAAGTAACTTTCCAAGATGATATGATTTCCTACCTTTTTCCTACTCCCCATCTTGACTCTAACTCTTACTACCCTTCAGATCTCCAAGACAACCCCACAAGATATCTAAAATCTTCCTCCTCAACATTAACTCATTTCATTTACAGACGGTTACCAGAAGCATTTTAATGGGCTCTGATAAGAGGCTTATCTTACATGCATTTGTCATGTATGCACATTATATTCTAGGTTCAAGAATCCAGATAAATTAATTTTTTTTCTATGATGCTAATCTTGGTTGTCAACTTGACATGCCAGGGAAGAGGGAGCATCATTTGAAGAGTTGCCTCTGTCAGTTTTCCCTGTGGGCATATCTATGGGATATTTTCTTGATTACTAAATGATGTGAGATGTCCAAGCCCTCTCTGGGCAATACCCCTACAGGCAGATGGGTCTAGGGTGAATGATAAAGGTAGCTGAACATAAGCCCAAGGGCAAGAGAGTTACCAGTATTTCTCTATGGTTTCTACCTTGCGTTCCAACATTGCTTCTCTCCATGATAGACTGTAATCTGTAAGGAGTTTAACACAGACACACACACGCACACGTGCACACACACACACACACACACACACACACACATACACGCACACACACACACACACACACACACAAACGCACACACAGCCTATCACATCACATATATAAACTATTTAGTGTGCACATATAATAGAATATGAACAGCTATTATTCACCATATATTTTAATAGATACTGCTAAACAACTTATTTTCATTGATAACCAGTAGATGTACATTATGGAAAATCTATGATTCAGTGTGGAACACCAGAAATGAAACGTGTTTTCTTTCCCTGGTTTATGTGTCCTCTGTTTATTTACTCTGCAGAGTGTTTCCTCAGATTTGACATTATTTGATTGCCTAGCATGAATAATCCTCCTCTTTTTCTGTGTGGATCTATCCTCTTTTACCCAAGTGAGTTGTGTAGGATACCTAAGAAACAAACACACAAACAACACAAACTCCCTTTCCTTTTCTCTAAAATCTAGAATTCAGAACAAGAGATAAATTGACGCGATGTTGTTTCCTTTTCTCTGATTTCTTCCCACTGTTTTGATTAAATGTCTTAAGACATTTTAAAATATGTAGTCATCTTACTGTTCTTGAGTGACACTTATTTGAAATTTAGAGCACTCTTAATCCTATAGGTTCTCAAGCAAAAAAAAAAAGAAGAGAAAAGAGAGAGAGAGATTGAACATGTGTGTGCGCCCTGGTCTTATCATATTTAATGTCATTCCTTGAGAGAAAGGAAGGCTTGAAAAAGCCTTCTCTTAATATCCCCCTAATATTTCTTTTAATTAATTCATTTATGTGTATGTGGTGTATATATGCGTGTAGTATGTGTGAGAGTGTAGTTGCCCACATGAGTATGTGTGAATGCCAGAGATGGAATATCTTCTTCTATTGCTCTTCACAGTGTTTTTTGAGACAAAGTCTTTCAATGGAACCTGGAGCTCACTGTTATGGCAAGAATGGCTGGCAAAAGAGCTCCCTGGATTGTTCTATATCTGCCTCCAGTGCTGAGGTAGCAGAAATGTATCACAACTGTTCCCTGTGGGTATTGAGGACCTAACTCAGGTTCACGTGTTTGTGCAGCAATCTCTACATGCCCTCTCATCATTGTTTCTTAGGAATACTCTTTCTCAGAAGACCTCTTTTCTCCATCAGTGCTTGACTGTCTACACAGAGAAGGATGGGCAAAGACTACCTTGCACCAGCTTCTGATCATATTCTGCAAGTATTTTAGTAGCTGTAAAACTATTATTCTTAAGTTTAGCCATCATCTGGCAAAGTGATAAAGGAAAAGAATAAGAACAATCTATAATTCAGAATACAAACACATTCATGGTGCACACACACACACACACAAATACACACACACACACACACACACACACACACACACTGCTGAAAGTATTCAAACAAAGGTTTATAGATGTTTTCTTTTCTGGATTCTTCTTGATTGAATTTATTCTTTGATAATTTTCTCTCATTTTGTTTATTTTAGTTTAGTTGTTCTTTTTGTTTGTTTTTGGTGGAAGTTAAGCCCTACAAGTAGAGAAGGAAGACTAGAGATAATGTATAGCTCCAGTGCCTGGAGAATCTGTGTAAGCAAGCAATCTGCTCTTTCTGACTAATACTCATTTGACATTTACACCACAGTGTCTGTTGCACACAATGCATATGCTCTTTCATGGTGACTTTTACTTACATTCATGCTTTGTGGGTCACCCTTTCTCAATGGTGACATCATAACCACAGGAAAACACTTCTGTATACCTGATTTAGCTGGCCACATGAAAATTTCAACTGACTCAGACATTTAATGTGAACTTCTATCAACTGCCTCTAATTTAACATTGTGAATTGCAAATATTTTTCTCCTGAATCAAGCACCATTGCTAATTAGGCAACACAGTCAAATCTTTATGAAGTTTGTAGCCAGATACATGTTCCTTCCAGGACTAATTCACCGCTTCAGAACGGTAACTCTGGTGTGACAGTTGCTACTGTCTGACCTTATTTCTCCATTCAGATTGAAATTAGTTGAGGGACTGTGGCCAAGAAGTTCATTTATTGAATCATATCTCAGAAAATATTTAGTGATTGTCCTTCTCTTATTCCCTGAAACACCTGTTGTAACCTAAGCTGCTGCAGGTCCATTAAAGGGAATAAGAGTCAAGGAAACTTTTTCCCAAGGTTTCTGAAACTTTAAGAAAATTCAGTAGATATTCTAATCATAAAATGCATGCAGAGTACTTGAATAAGTCCATTTGAAGGGTTTCTGTGTTAATTACGAAGGGGATTTGGCCTACAAAGGACAGAATTCGGCATACCTGAGTGAGAAAGTGGATGTATTATGGCATGGTGTGTATAGCCACATGCAGGATGCTAGGACAACAAAAGCTTTCTGGTCCAGAAAGGACATTCTGTTAACCTGCTGCTCTGGACACACAGAAGGATCACCAGGGAACTAACCTCCATTCCACCTCACAAGTTACTGATTTCAGGTTATAGCTGGTGAGTGGCTGGAATTATTTAAAAGATTCATATGGCTATTATTTCTGTTGAGAAAATCATCAATGCTAATTTCCACAAATTGGTTGTAATTTCCAGTAAGAAAATACTAGCTACCTCTGTGATTGAGAATTGTGAGGAGTCAGTACTTTGGAGATTGTCCTGGTAACAAGAGCCGAAAAGTCCTGTTTAGAACATGGGGGTTATCAGTTATCCTTGGCGGCCCCAGAACTGTAGATTTTATACTTTATTGGACTAAATAAAGAGGTTGTCCCTTACAAAATAAGAAAACAATATGAGGATGGCTTATTTATCCCCCTGCTGATATTTATTCTTATTAATTTTCTTTCCCATTTTTTTTCATTGACAAAAGACAATAGAGTGTCAAGTTCCCTTTCTCCTTCATAGCTTGTATGTATTTAGGGGATCAGAAATATCATTCTACAGCTCTAGCGGAAGCCTCTATACTGGAATGCAAAGGGTCATTTTATTTAGGGTGCACATAATTTTTAATTAAAATTATTCTACTGTCTTTGTTAAGTAATTAAAATTTACAAGGTGATTTCTCAAAAATATTTATTAATATTAAGTTGTTTTGGCACAAGTAGCAAATAGCAAACACTTGCTTCAGTCTACATATATAATTAGAGTGACTAAGTAATTATATAATTTTTAAGTACAGTGGACACTATAACATTTTTCTAAGTTTTGGTTCATTTTTGTTTTCATTAGTGAATGTTTCATAGAAGCCATGATAAGGGGCATGAATTAATGAAACAGAAAGTTGCTTCTCTTACTGAGATTTTGAGAAACACAAGCAAGCACGATGTGTCATATTCCCATTCTCATGTGCTACGTTTTTGTCTGTATTCTAGTCTTCCTTCATCTATTGGCTCTGTATCATGCCATTAATAAATGTTTCTTATTAAAACATTTAACAATGTTTATATCTTGACTGAAATGCTTCATTTTTTGCGTTTAGAGTAAATTTAGTTTGAAGCACATAATGGCGTGTCTGTTCACTATATTAGTTCTGCTCCATCCCTGTCACATCCTTCTCTGTTTCTTCCTCGGATTTGATCCATTTGCTTGTAGTTCTCTTTAAAATTAACAAATGCTCTTTAGGAATACCCAGTGTGCAGGCTTCATGCCATATGCAGGGACTTCTATGTATTTGGATTTACAATCCTCACCCACTGAGGAGCTCAGCATCAGATGGAGGCAAACCTATGTCAACAGGATGATTTCTTTCAAAAATAAAGGAGAATGAAGAAGGAATGGGAAACAACATACTTCAGGGCATTCTGTTATTCTTCCTATCACACAGATGAAAGGTTGCTTGCATGTGATGGTAGAAGTTTGCTGTGTAGCATGCTGAGGGATCTTCCCTGGAGGCTGTCTCAGACAATGGAGGCAGAAGTCAGGTGTCCATTCTAAGTGGCATATTCTGAAAATGAAGCCTGGAATTCTTCCTCAAAGCAACAAAACCAGAGTCAGCTCTGCTAGATGCTGTTAGAAACAACTTTGTAGAAGGAAGAAAGTTGAGGCTAAACAAATAATGATACCATACTCCACTTTTCTGTGGATCAGATTTCTCATTCATATGAAATAACACCCTCCATAATAAAGGTACATTTTTTTTAAAAAGGGCAGTTTTGGGGACATCAGACAATGACAATGATCTCTAAAAGATGGGAAATTATGAAGTAAGCCTCATATATTCTTGGGCTTACTGTTTTGAGAGATGATCAGGCTATGGCTTGAGGAGGAGGGGCCTAGTGGACTCTCTGCATTGTGGACATGGAATTGGGAGGGATGAAAGAGGTGGAAGGGTGGATTAATTGAGATGGCAGCAGCCTAGAGAGAGAAACTGCAGAGGGCAAGCCTTGGAAAATAAGACCACAATAGTGAGTATGTTTTTGTGAAGAAACCATTCAAAGCCAGAAAAAGAACTAAGGAAAGGTTCCAAAGGCCCAAAAGGCCGGAACTGTGTGGTGTAAGGTTTCCAGTTCTTACCAACCCAGACTGGAGCTTCAGGCTTTGTACATCTGTGAAAGTGTGCTCAGAAGAATCTTTCTTCAGTAAACAAGACAACCAGCCCCAAATATAATGCTGTTGTGCCCTTGCTGATAATTTCTTAAGAGTAATCATAAAAAAAATCAAAATGTTTCCTGAACCATAGCCTAGATTTCTAGAAAGCATATTCTTGGCCAGCTGAGGAAGAAAAGTCAGCACGGTGGAATGCCTCCTGGACTCTGATTGCTGGGAAGACATGATGACCAGGAATCAGTAGGGGATTTCACACACTTTATTCTATGTGTTAGTTACTGTCCTGTTGTTGTCACCAAGTACCTGATGAGAAACAAAAAAATTAAGTAAGTGTTTATTTCAGATCATGGTACATTCTGGTGGATGAGGTACGGAAATAAGAGCTGGAGATAGCTGCTCACATTAAGTCTCAAAGCAAGAGGCATTGAATGCTGGTGCTCAGCTCACTTTCTCTTTTGGTTCAGTCTAGTATTTCATTGCAGCAAGATGCCTCATTGGCAAGTCCATTTCTTCACTATCATCAGAGCCTATTTCTTTGGGATTCCAGCACAAACTGAAGGCCAGCTGAGATATCCAGCTTTGTGGATTGAACAACTACTGGATTCTTGGATTTTCCATTGGTAGAAAGCCATTATTGGACTAACTGGACAACAGCCTGTAAACTATTCTAATATATCGTATTAGAGTGAATTAAATATATACATATATTCATTCTATATGCATATAATACAAATATATGTACACATATATTTATTCTATCAGTTCTGTTCCTCTAGAGAACCCTGACTAATCCAACATGCCAAGTCAAAACAAACAAACAAACAAATATAAAATCATTAGAGGTATAGATGTCCACATCATTGCTAACAGCGAGCAAGGGAAACTGGTTGGTATTAATTTGAAAAGAGTGAAAATCATGAATGGGAAAGATGAAATGATGGCTTTGAGTATAAGGCATGTGTTGTTCCCAAAAGGAAAGGAAGTAAACACCAGGCCAGAAAACTAAAGATTAAAAAGACTTTTCAAAGACAAAGTATCTGAGTTCCATTCACCAATTCTTTTATTTTTAAAACCCAACTGGAAATGGGTCACTTCCAGAAAGCCACTGACTCACTCTGTGCTGAACTTGCTCCATTCTTATGGCACAGATGCGTATGTGCAGGGATGCATCTCGCCCCTAATTGTTAGGCTGGCTTTTGCTGTTGTTTTAGTTGTATAGTTAAGCAGTTTTATGAGGACTGGGGCTGCATCTTTCTCATTTATAGTCCCTTTTCATTTTGTTGTGGACTATTCTCAGAGCCAGTACAGTGGAAATGATGGAACAAATGAATAAAATGTGCATTTTTTTTTTTGTGCCTTTTCAAAGCAATGGCCTCTGGGTGCTGATTTGGCAGTGCAGTTCTGTTACTGAGGTTGCCATTTAGCCCGATGTTACTGACTTTCTGTTGCTCTCTTGAAGGTAAGTGAATAACTAGAGAAGAACAAATATTTGGTCAGGGCATTGGAAGTTAAGATTTACTTTTTGTTTCTGTGTCCCTATTGCCAAATATTCTAAGTCAATTAAAGACACAGGTACTGACTTAGAATTCTGGAGAAGGAACAGGGCACTGGAGTCCTGGTGTAAGCCTGATACTAGCTCATTCTGCACCCTCAGATTAGCCAGTTGATTTTGCTCTTCTGTGCCTTGGAGCTAGCATAGTTTCTGTTTGATTATAGACACTTAATAATTATGTTTAGAATGAAAGAATAATTAAGCTCTGCTTCCTCCTAGGTAAAATGAGGGGCTGGCACTCTCATGGTCTCTAAATGCTGTTGGCATCATAAAATGAGAAAGTAGCTTCTTCCTCCTGATTGGTGAACATGTGTGCTTTGCCTTTCAATAGCAGCCACTCTGCAGAAGCCTGTTGTTTTTATGGAAGTCCTGTGTCCCCACATGTGCTGTTTACACATTCCATGTAGATTTTAATGTCCATCCCAACTTGCACAACTTCTGAGAACAGTCAGACAAAAAGTCCAGAGGGCACACTGAAGGATTCTTACAGAAGCTTATAGCCTGTCTCCTTTGGCTAATTTGCAAAAGCATTTTTTGATTTAAAACAGAAGGAGGGAGAATCCCTGGGAGAAAACGCAGATCCACTGATGTTCCTTCTGGAGTGAGTTATGAGCTGGAGCCCCAGATGGATTACAGATGAAGGTTAAACTTGGAGACACTAATTTATTGAAAAGGTAATGATAGTAAAAGGATAAAGAGTGCCCCAAGTGCTGTGTCCGTGTGTCCTTTCTTGCACCATGCTTTCCAATATTTTAAGGAAATTCTCTGGAAGGGATTTGTTCATCTGCAGAGTCAATGTCACACAGAGGTAATGACAACCAGATCCTATGAAAAATCTACCCCTTTGGAAACTGTAGAAACTACATTTTAATTAGATCCTATAATTAGACCAAAACAAATTGGGTAAAATTTAAGGAACACATTTCATCTGAAAAAACTTCCAGAGTAATAGAACTGTTTTGGGAGAATGTAATTCAAAGGTCCATGTATTCTGGAAAAATATTTTTGCATGCAATGAGAACAGTGATGTTCAATACTTTTATTAAACTAATTGAATGCACCCACTATGATCACACTTTAACATTTGTGGAATCATGTCATAAACAATAGAAGCTCATACTTGCTGTGGTTCATGAGACACAGTTCAATCTGTCACTACAGGCTCAGGTGCTACTTGATTGTGTTCCTGGTGGTGTCTCTCAGCAACCAGAGTCTCTCATAGTTTGAATCACTACATTACAGAGCTTCTGCATCAGGAATGTGAGTTCTGATACTTTTCTGAAAACCTTTTGTTGACATGATCTCCTAGGATCAAAAGGACTTTTCATTCCTGCTTGAAGACTGAGGACAGTGTTGGGGGAAGCTCCCATGACACATTTTCAGAGGTGCTTAGGGAAGAAAACAGAGGGGACAACACCTGAGAATCAGTGTGGATTTTCTGGATATCAGCACATTAGTGCTGGTTTTTAATCTTAATTCAAATCTCCTCCAAATTCTGTCAAGCAGGATGTGTACCCACAGAGACTGTGCTTGCTACTTTTGTCTGAGGATGTGGTGAAGGGGTTGTGGCTGATGAACATTGCAAAGGAGCCTTTAAAACACCATTATGAGGTGTCTGAAACTGTTACTTTAAAAATTAAGCATGGTGGTGGATGAATTAATGGACCCACTTGATGGCTTCTCTGTGTCTAAATCTTTCTATTGTTGCTTATACCAGGAGTTAAAATTGATTTACTTAGCTCCAGAATCTAGTTGACATGGTAATCAACTCTAGCCAAAGGAACTGAGTGACAAAGAAGACATGCTATTTCTGAGAAGGAGCTTTAAGAGGCTATGCAGCCTTGTGCCTGCTGTCACTGTGTAGACAATTGTATGACAGTCTGATGAAAGCTGAATGACCACATGGAGGAAAGCAAAGTTGCCCACAAGTGTACTAGAGTACCTAATCATGAGCAGCAGGTTAGACTCACTGGACTGTGACTGGCTGAGCCCAGATAAGAACAATAGAGTTGTGTATCCAAACTGTATGCTCATTGTGAGCAACGGAAATGTTAATGTTTAAGTCACTGAGATAGAAGGGTGTTTTGTTACACAGCAATAGCTAACTGATACATGAGGGCAGCATATGCTACTGACATAAAGCAGGTCAGCTTGAAGTTCACATTATGATGTTTTTTTCTTAAATGATCTAAATCCCTGGAATCCCACATATTATCTATTTCTGCATTTCTTTGGAGCAGAAGCACTGAAATTCTGTATGACAGGTTGCTCTTGAGATATTTTCAACTTTGTTGGAATCAGAATTTGCCAGAAATGTCGTGAGACAGCTTGTTTAAGTGAGATTTCCTGCTCAGTTTCTTTTTTTAAAAGGAAACGAGAAAACAAAAGTAAAAGCTAATAATTTTTGGATGTAGTTTGTCTGTGCTGGGCTCATTTGGACAGTGGTGTAGATGAGTGGTGTAGATGTCCATAGGTCATGGAGTTCCAGGGAAACTTTGGCAAAATCCTGAAGGACCCAAGGATTCTTTAGTGTGAATTTTGAAGTGTGATTCTAAATTAGATATACTGATGTCCTATATCAATCTTTTATTCAACATAAATATTCTCTTTATAGATTGGTGCCTTCTTGTGGCTGTTGATTACTGGGAGACTGTCTCCATGACTTTTCAGACTTCCACCAAGACTTTAGTTCTAACCAACTTAAGTATTTGGATAATATTTCACATTTTAATCTCTCTAATTCAAACCAAGAAGCCAGAAAATGGTATGAATAAAACTTAATTTATAGGTGAACACTTAGGGAAAAAAAAAAGAAAGAGCAGAGGATGAATATGCATGAACTTCATTTAAAACGTCATTTTTATGATGAGGGGGAAAATACTGGAGTCTCATTCTCCGTTTACATATTTTCAAAATACCACATGGACTGAATGGGACCAAGTGGAAGTCAGAACTTGCTGGGTGTGGCAGGTGTGTGAGAGTGTCAGTGCATAGACACAGTGGTGATATCATTCCTTTAAGGCTTGTGAGTAGAAAGACCCACGGGGCTCAACAATAAGGAAAGGCACAAATTCTCTTGTAACCTGTGTCCAGTAGGGAATTGGGCAGTCTGTGTGCCCTCTTTTGAGATCAGTACTGTGGGTCCAAGGGACTAACATTGCACAGGCCACCATTGCCCCTCAGTGGCCCAAAGCGTGGGCTTCATTTGTCCCTCAGGTACCTCCTCTGAGCCTGCAATAAATTCAGAGGTAGTGATCTAAAGGGAGGGAAAGGCCAGGAAAATATGAGGAATTTTAATTCAGCCAACATTTAGTTCCTTCACTCTATTATCATGTCTGCCTGTATTATGCCCTGGGAGCTTAAAGTAAGATATGGAAGAGAATGAGGCTTCACTAACACCATAACTCTAGGGCTTGTTCAACCATGAAAAAAATTACACATGCCCATAGAACACACCAGGGGAGTTCCATTCAGGATGGAAGTTCTAGTTAGGGGATGCATCTGTACTATTATTCTTTAGGCATTTCTGTATTTTAGCAAAACATGTATGTTTGAGGATCTTTTAAAAAAAATGCCACACAATGCTCTATATTATATCATTTGCTGTCTCTACAAGCCAAGTAACCAAACTATGAATTTCTACCTTTAAAAATTTACAGAAAAGGATTGGGTTGGAAAGTACAAAATAGTTCTTACAAAGAAGGTACCAGGATGTTGGAGGTCACAGTCAGGAGGGACTGGATGTCTTGTACTATAAAACATGTATTTACTAACTGAATTGAACATATTAGAGTAGTTAAATACATATATTAATTTATTAGCATATTCCTCCAGAAACAAAGGCATCCATAATTAATCTTTAATTTCTGGCCAAAGAAATAATCATTTTTTTAATAAACTGGGAAATATTCCTTTTATTTCCCATGACATTTTGTGTTCTATTCTTAATTTCACCTATTTTTCTCTCACCTTCCACGTCTTTCTCAATTCCATTCTTGCATGTGTTCTCTAAGACTACCCTTTGACCCCTGTCCTCTTGCTTGATGTATTAAATCACCTACATAGAAACAAAGACAACCATTAGCTGAATCATTGTCCCCAGTTCTACTTGATGGTTTGTTTTCTGTCTTCTGAAAAATGACTCCTTTTGTGTTTTCCACAGTTTAGTGTTCAGATTGTCTAGACTGAAATTCATTTCTTTTCCTGCTTTTAGTGGAATGGTATGTTCTCCCTGACTACTAGTTTCAGATCAAAGATTTTTCCATTTTGCAGTGTTCCAGACTCAAGGGTACACTGTGTTCTTTAGTTTTGTCTTTTCCATGCTCCTCACCATTCCTGGCAGCCATACAGTCTTCCTTGCTGAAATTCTTTGAATCTTTGCTTTTGTCATTGCCTTACTTAGTTCAGTCTGTTGTAATAGACTGGGTGGTGTAAAAAATAATCATTTATATCACTGGGCCTGGTGATGCAGACCTGGAATCATAGCTATTGGAAGACAGAAGTAGGAGGACTGCAAATTAAAGGCCAACTGGTATGACAGAAAGAGTTTAAGTCCACAATAGGCAATTTAGTGAGAGCTCATATCAAACTAAAATGTAAAGAGAGGGCTGATATTATATTATCTGATATGGCAGAAAGCAAAGAGAAGCAAGCGCTCTCTACACTCTTCTAACAAGGATGCGTGTTCTATGAAGGAATTGCTGCATTTAGGACTTGATTACTTTCTGAATTCAGCTCTGAAGGCTATCACATTATGGACTGGACTCCAGTGTGTGAATTCTGGATAAATGTTCTGTCCTTAAAATTTTTCATGTGTACATTTTCTTTTCATAACTCTCAACTAAAGTGCAGGAAAAAAGGTTAGTTCTGTTCCTTACTAAGAGAATATTTATCTTCTGGTTTTGTCTTATTTATGATGTTTATGTTTGAATTGGAAATTTTTAACCTTTCCCCTCAAAATCATCACCAAGAACTTCCTGTAATCCAATGTGATGATTGCCTATGGGAGACAGTAGACAGAGAAATCACAGACTCCCCTGGAGTTTATAAATGAAAGAAGCTGTTGATATCTAAAAGTAACTTGAAATAAACATACAGATATGCAGAAAATTCCATTGAACCTAGGCAATATTGCAAATCCTGTTTGTGCACTCCCACAAATGTTAACTGATATTTTCTGTATGCCATACACTAATCTTGAAGCTGAGGATGTATACAGAAGTACCACAGTAAGTCTGCCCATGTGTAGTAACCTCTACCCAAGTTCAGGAAAATAAATGGCAAATAGGTAAGCTACCAAAGGAATTTCAGAAAGTCATATAGGATGATATGAGCAAAACAGTATAGGGATAATATATCGCTAGCAAGATCAGGGCTGATTCAGACACTTTTTGTCTCCTGAGGGACTTGGTCCCCAGTGTGATGACTTGGGAACAGATGGAGATTTATGGGCGGGCCATAGGTGTTGGCAGTCTCTTATTGGAAGGGAATACTGGTCTCAGAGTAAAAAAAGCCTGAGTCTGGAGTTGGAGGACATTATGACAAGTGAATTAAGTCAGGTACTGGAAGACAAATACTGCATGATCTCAATCTATGTGAACAATGTGAAATAGGTGATCTCAAACAAACAAACAAAGCAGAAACAAAGCCAGAGGCCAAGAGAAGGCAGATGAGGAAAGACATACTTATTAAAGGGTCCAGGTTTCAGGTAGATTGGGAGTGATATGTTTTAATGGTCTGTTGCATTACATGCTGACCAGCACTAGTAGTAATATATATCACAAAATTGTAGTAGGATTAGATTTTTCATCCTTTTATCAAAAAGAAATCAGTTGGTGGGGTGATGAATATGCTAATAACCTTAACTTAGGTATAGATCAAAACATCACGTTTTACCCCTAAATAGCACAGTTTTCAGTTGTCGTTTAACAACAAAATAGTTTTTAAAAAATCTGAGTCTGATCTCACTAACTCTTCCTGACTTCCTGAATGAAGATATAACTTCTTCTCCTCACAAGTGTTCCCATTGTTATAAAATCATCTCTCACCTCCCATCCACTATGAGGTCCTCCCCGGAGCTGATGAGTGACAGCTCCAGTACCATACTCCTTAAAGCCCTGAACTGTGATCGTCATAAAAATTCACCTAATTCCTTTATGAAGTCTGACCTAGGTATTTCGTTATATTCATGAGAAACTGACAAACATAAAAAAAGTCTTCTCTGAAGAGGTGAATAATATAAGAAGCCAGCTATAGAGAAAGCTGAGTGCGAGGCCCACAGCCTGGGTGATTTTAGGAACAAAAGCCCAAGATTGACATCAGCATGGTGCACTTAAGAGACTGCTACATGTCAGGGGCCCTCAATTACAAAAAGAAAAAAGCTGGCTGGGATGCATACCATGAGTCAAATGGGATAGATGGTTGACCTTGGGCATGACCTTCATAGAGGGCATGGATTTTGCTCTCCACAAGTAAGACTTTTCTGGGCCGACTAGGTAATGTCCCAGCAGAACCCTCTGTTTCCTAAACACATACATTCACAAGAGCAAGAACTTATGTTAGATAATAAGCGGAGAACAAAAGAGGAATTTACTGGGAAGGAGAAGAGCTAGGTGAATCAACATTTTCCTAATTGGTTTCCAGAGGCATTTGTCTATGCGAGAATGAGATGTTTGATATTCTGGCTGAGTGAGTTCTTGATTTCAGGTCATCAATTATGATAATAGAACAAATCAAAAAGTTTGCAGTGAACAGAAATTCTTCATTTCCTGGCTCCTACTCAACTTTATTGATTGGACTATGGGGTATGACTATAAATTTTATGTGGAAATGTTAGAATATTTTTTTTCCCTGGGATGCATATTCTTTCTGATTTCAAACAGTTCAACATGCCTTGGTCCAGGTGGATCACTCACCCAATCACTCCTCTATCTGTGTATGGGTCCAGGAGCTTCATAAATTAAGGCAGCTTCACTCTTGGCATAAAGGGAATGCCTACTGTGTTTCACAAAATAATTTGGCATATACAAATACTTATTCTTTCAAAATATCTTCTATTTTTCTTGAAAAATGATGCTATTGTCATCATTACCACACATTTCTCAGAGTCATAAAACACAAGCTCCATTGTATAGAACTATATCTTGCCAAGAAATAAAAGAAGGCTTGTTTATGTGACTCACAATCCTTAAAACGAGTTCACTTTAATACACATCATGAAACAGCAGGCAGTATTTATGGTTACAGAAGAGATAAGACCCAAGTTCAATGCTAGGTAAGGCTAGGTAATACTTAGAAATGTGAGTTGGTGAATTGCTTAATTTCTATGAAAAAAAATTCTTCTCTCTGGTTTCAGAATTCACTCAATGTTGAGATGAGAATGTGAACTTGTGTAAAAAAAGCAAAAGCACCAAATAAATGTAAACTATTACAAATATAATCTATAGGTTAATAGAGGTTGATTTTTAAAGATCTATTAATTCACTATTTTGGAAGGAGCTAGAATTCTGAAAGAATTTTATAAATCAAAATTCATGACTTTTGAATACATTTGAAACACAGTAAAAATAATGTTGAGGAGGTACTATGTGCTAAAGAAGATATTGAGCAACTTGTAGGTTTACATTTCACCCTCAAATTAGCTGGGTGAGAGAATTGTGTCCACAACACAGTGATTATAATAAATTAATTTATTCCCTCTAGATAATATATTAGTTACAAGTAATTTTCAAGGCTCTATCAGTCACATCCACTCAGTCTGGGCTTGCACTTGCAACAGTTCCCCAGTGCTGGACTTTAGAAATAATACACAAAAGGAGAATGGGAGATAGAGGCATATGCTCATTTAAGGAGAAACCGGTATCTCTGTTCTCACTCTCTCCTCATTTTCTTGCTGGCTTCACTTTCTGACACATCCTTTTATTTCTTTCTAATTTCCTTCTTTATTGCACATTAGATTCCAGCATGAAAAGATATATCCAAGTTTCCATTTTCCATTGGAATTCCTATCTAAGGAGACATCTTGTTTTTTCCCCCCATTTTTATTAGTTTTTGGAGAATATTATAAAATGTCTTTTGATCATATTTACCACTCCCTAAAGTTCTCCTGGACTCACCCTGTTAACTATTTACCCAACATTGTATCCTCTTCTTTTTTTAAAAAAACGCAAGTCCAGTGTATGATGCCTAAATACTCTTGTGTTTGTAGCGTTCCACCAGAGAATTGCCAATCTACCAGGGCCATACCCCAAAAAACTGCTGCTCCCTCTTCCAGTAACTATCAATTGCCAACAATTCCTTACACAGGTGTTGTTGCCAGCTCCCCTTTCATTTTCTGACTTGAGTTTGCACAAGTCATGTACGTACTTTCTGAATTACAGTGAGTTTATGTGTGCAACTGCCTTTGTGATTCTAGAAAATAGTTTTCTCATAATCATCTACTGCCTCTGGTTCTTACAATATTTGTACTTCCTGTGCTGCAATGATACCTTAGCCTTGGTAGGAGGAGATATGATATGTAAATGAGAGGAATAATATATATTAAAACTGAACATCCCACAGTATCTTATTCTTTAGACATTGACCAGTACCTATGGCTAGACAGGTTATAGGAGCTATGAGAGAATCCACTGCTATTTGTCTGCTAAATAGGCATAGTATGAAACTAGTTGCTAATGGCTTATTGTCCTATCCACACACTTGTAGATCTATAAACTCTCATCAGAGAAGTTTTGTTCTGCAGTAGATGTCCTGGCTTTTGTCACCTTTTCTATCTTTTTTTTTGTTTCATTATTCCATTTATTTTTGAAACTATAAGTTAATTACATCATTTTCCTCTGTCCTCATTCCCTCCAAACATTCCCATTTACCCCTCCTCATTCTTTTTCAAATTCATAATCTATTTGTGATCAATTATTACATATATATTATATTTTTACATATATACCTCTGTACTTATGAATATATATACACATATTATATATACTATATATAACACAGGCTTTATACATATATATATACACATTATATACATATGTGCATATACATATACACACATATATGTGTATATGTGTATTGTATGTGTATATATGTATATACATATGTACAAATACATATTTGTAAATATACAAAAACATGAATATTTACACTTACACATATATGTGTGTATGTACATTATATATACACACATATATGTGTGTGTATGTAAATAAATATATATGTGTATATATGTATAAATATGTATGTGTATGCAGGTGTGTATATATACATACATATGTATATATATATGTCTCTCTCTATATATATACACACACATATATATATGTGTATATATATATACACACACACATATGTATGTGTATCCATATATATATCCTGTTTTGAGACAACAGAGCACTACATAGTCCTGGATGGCTTCTACTTCACTATACTATATATCAGTGATAACCTTCACCTTCTGATACTTCTACATTTATTTCCTGAGTTATGGAATTATAGGTAATTAGCAGCATGCCTTAGTTTTGCTGTACTACACATGGAATACTGAACCTCATGCATCCTAGGCAAGCACTTTACCAACTGCACTACATACCCAGGATCGTTTTCTTTTTCTCTGAGCCATTTATATTATTCTCCTGACACTCTAAGTAAGCTGCCACTTACAAGTGAATAATTTTCCTAAGAACCAGAAGTGATCTTTTTCCATAATTCTATTTCAGATATTAGCCCAAGACTGCGAGTGCAGCAACTAATGGATAAATATTCATAGATGGATTGTATTAAAAAGGCTAGGACTGAGAATTAGCATAAATGCCACTTTCTTTATATCAAATATTAGATTTAGTTTGGACCATTGGATATTTTCTGCACAACTCCATATTAGGATTTTATACAGTGCTTAAAGGAGTGGGAAAAGATACAAATGGAGAATTTTTGACACTCAAGATATATGTAATGTTTAGACATCTTGAGTTGTATTCCTGTTCAGATGACTTAGTACAGATTACCTCCATAAAGGGGTATAAACAGATTTAACAGAAATACTTTTCCCCCTTGAACTATGTTGATCTTTCTTTTCTAGAAATATCTTCCCATTACATTTTAGCAGAAGCATTCTCATGTAGTGACACACAACCTAGTTTGGATACCTCTTTATTTTGAAACTCTAATGTGTGGTCCATCTTTCCCTCCAGTCACAACACCTGCTTTGGAAACCCTTTTATTCTTTAGAAATGAGAGTTAATGACTCTAATGATTATACTGATAATTCCTAAGTGACAGAAATCACTACTTCTTGAATTCTTATGTCCAGAAAGTTCTATAAAACCTGCTTACCTTGGAAAGTCTGACTCATGTCCAATTTTCTTCAGGGAACCCAGTCTGATATGCCTGCCCAAATACACCCAGCATTCATTTCTTAACCCTCTTTTATTTTAAATCAGCACTATTTGCCTCATGCTCTTAATTACGTGAAATATTTTATCTTCTAAATTAATGATTTAAAGTTATTTAATACCAAGGCAGTGGGTTAACTTCTCTGCATTTCTTCTTTTACCTAGACAGTTTCTGAAGGAAAATTTTTAGTTTTCCAATGAATTCTGAGGACCAAATTGTATGCACCTTGAAATGAATCTTTCTCCCAGGGACTACATACTAGAACGGCATTTATAATTACTCCCGTGGTATTTCAGAAGACTTAGTGACTTTTTATTGGATAATTGCTGCAGAAATGACTTCTGTTTCTCAAAACCACCATTTGAAAAGTTAAATTTAGGGAGCAGAATGGCTGTCTGTTTGCAGAAATGTCTTTCTTTTTTCTCAAGAAAACCCAGGCTCTTAGCTCCTTCCACCTATGCCTGGAATCTGCCCTCTCTCACTAATAAAAATGATTGAAAAGCACCTTGAAAATATGAAGTGCTATATAAATGCTAACTGAGGCAATAATAAAACAGTAATAATAACTATTTGCAGATAAACGTCACTTTCAAGCCCAGGGGAGACGTTTTGCAGGAGGAAAGCAGAACGGGTCCTGCACATATCTCTGGGACATGCTTCACTGTGAATCACACCCTTCTCCTTCCATTTGGATATAGTCGTTCACCACAGTCATGAAATAGGACTGGTATGTAAAACGATTGTCATCACCTACACCATAAAATGCAATGTGTTGCCAAGCCATCCATTCTCTGACAAGTGCCATGGTGACTTCACTCAAGCTGATCATTTAGAATATAAATGGATTTACGGAGAATGTACATGATTATTCAGTTCCCTGTTGGCCACAGCTCAGGCCCTCACGTAGTTGCTGCATCCATTTTAGCCTTGGACTAAGGTCTATCAAAGAGTTGATTCACAAGAGATCCAGATGAGACATCATCAAACATTAAGGGATTTGAGAGTCTCTGGGATGTCTCTTTACCATGTGTTTTCACTTCACCCCTGTTATACAATGAAAAAGAAAGTAGAGACAGAGAAGAGATGTTGAACAGAGATTAGTAAAAATGTGGGGAAGGAAAGCATTTCAGAGGAAAGCATTGCTGACAGAATAAGAGTACATAAATAAGACACAACAGCACTGAGGTTGGTGAGTTTTTCACCAATTAATGGTGATCATTACAAAGCCTGATGACCTGAGTCTGATCCCTGAGACCCACATGATACTATCTAGCAGCAAACCTGATTTCTATAATACCAAGGTGCCAGTCAAGATGTGACCACAGGCTTATTAGTGGCATGAAGGTTATTGGGACATCCAAGCCTTTTGTGATTGAATCTGATGTCTGTTCATAGAATTCATGCCTGGTACTATAAACCTGAGCCTATGGCTCATGAACTCAAAGATACTAAGGGAAATCTAAATATGGATGTCTTGTTAAATGGACATGTTGAAAGATATATATATATATATATATATATATATATATATATTCATAGACTATACTACTGCTCTCTGTCTTTGCTAGAGAAGCCACTTTTTTGCTCTATACAGCAGTGCAGAGAATCAAACTTCTAAAATTCCTGAGTATTAGTGATTCAACTATACTCAAACCTAAGTGTAGGTCTTTATCAATCCCTTAAAGGCTCAAAGAGCAGTGTGGAAGAGAGGCAATAAAGATTGTAGGATTCAGAGATTGGGTAGGAATGTTGTGAAATGCTGACATCTGGACATGGCATTGCAGTTGTACTAGTGAATTTCCTGCAGCTATTTTTGTGCATACAAGATCAGACCATTGAGATCAATCAACATTATGGCATGCAGTACCAAGTAAACTTAGTCAGTTACAAAAATAATGAAGGTGATGAGGCAGTTTGTATGTTGTGGTATCTGGTGGGGAGAGAGGATAAAGTTTATGGTGGATTAGATCAAGAAATACTGTGAGGCTGTCAAATAATAAGTAATTAAAAGACATTATAGAAAAAGTATGAGAAACAAAAGGACAGATTTAAAAGGAAATGGACACATTTGCTTTTCCAATCAGATAGGGAGAAGATTCAATCATCTCATTTTTTTCTTCTATATAAGCCTTCAATTAATTTGATATCTGCTTTACTGACTCTAACAGTTCAAGTCCCAATTTCTTCTAATGGCATTCTTGCAGAAACACAGGAAAATTATTGAGCCAGCTATCTAAGTATTCTGTTGACAGAATACCTGCATACAAAGTTAACACATGAACACAATCACGACCTCTCACAAATATTTTGAGCTCCTGCCTGTATTTTACACTCAGATATCTGTCTGCTTTGTCTATTTGTCTTACTGCTGTGACTAAAGCCCTGATAAAAAGCAACTTAAGGGAAGGAGGGTTTATTTTAATTTATTGTCCAAGTGATTGCAGTCCATTATGTTGGACACAGAATGGCAGGAGGCACCTGGTTACACTGAAACATCCAAGAAGGAGAAAGGGGGATGAGTGCTGGTGCTCACCTAGCTTTCTCGTTTTTCTCTGCAGTCTAGGATTTTAGCTCATGAAATGGTACTGTCCACATCTACAGTGATTCTTCTATTCTTAGTTAATCTACTATACTTAGTTCCTCAGAGACATGCCTAGTGGTTTATCTCCCAGTTGATTCTAGATCCTGTCAAGATGATGAGTATTTGATTGTTCAGTATTAACTGAAGCTGTGTCTGAGGATGTGTTAACATTGAAGCTAAAAACAGAACACAGTTTGTACTGAGCACACTTGCTGTTCCACATGCTGGAGGTTCAGAACTACTTTCTGGGGTAGAAGACAAGTTTCAGGAAGAAGCTTAAGTGAAGCTTTCCTACTGTAATAGTAGAATGTGAACTTTCATTTATTGCCATACTATCCCTCTGGCTTCATAAAAAATAAGACATTAAAAACTGAATAGCATTTAATCATGTTTGTGTTTTTTGTAGTTGTTCATTATTTTGATACCTCATATCTAATCACATGAGCAAGACAATCTTTGTGAACAAAGGAACTGAGACATTATCTTCAGTGTGCTTGAAAGAAAATGGAAGATACATGCTCTCTTAGGAAGAATGACACGAATCTATGGTGAGCAATAACAGTCCATGGTTATGTCTTCCTCTCTCCACATCTCCATTAAATATATATAGTATTTAAGCAAGGCCCATGGATTCTACAGTCAATGACCACTGTTTGAGTAAGTAGACATTATATGTAATACACTTAACACAGTCTAATCCATAAGTATATTTTTATTAGAGAATTTCATGCTATGTATTTTTATCACATCATTTCAATTCCTCCACTTAACTCTTCCCGGATTCATCCCTATCTCCCTGCCCTCAGCTAGTGTCCTCTTCTTAAAAAATATTTACATGTTAACTCCAATTTATGTTCATATACTTTTGGATGTAGGGGCAAGCACTGTAGTATAGTTGACCTACTCCTAGCTAAACCTTTAAAGAATATTGATCTTTCATCCCCAGAGGCTACTTACTGCTTTTATATTTAATCTACATGATGGTTTGCTTTAATTTTCAACTTGGCACAACCAAGAATCATTTAGGAAGACATTCTCAATGTGGGATTGTCTACAGTGGATTTGCTTGTGGGCATAACTGTGGTGGAATGTCTTGATTAACTTAATTGATATGTGAAATTCCAGTGTGGCACTGTTACCTAGGCTTGGATTCCTGAACTGTATGAGTAGCAAGCAAGCATGCATTCATTGCTCTCCTTTACTAATTGTAAATATGATATGACTAGATGTTTGAAGTTGTTGCCCTCACTTTCCCACATTGATGGGCTATAACTTAGAATTATAAGCTAAAGTACATTCTTTTCTCTCTTATGTTCCTTTTTGTCATGATATTTTATCACATCAAAGCAATGAAATTAGGACAGTGTTAACTTTTACTCTTTATATAAACATATATTTGTTTTATTTGCAGATAAATTCATTAAGGACTAGTGTTATTGTATGATGGACCCTTGTTATTTTTTCATGCCTAATCCTCTGCTTGCCACTTCAATTGCCATTAATACTTTTTACCTGTGATGCTGTCAGTCTCCCAACTCTGCTTCTTTTAGTTCATATTAATGTGTTGTTCTAGGTCAATCAGTGTACTCATTATTTAGATAAACAAAGGATATTTTAAGTGACTGATATGGACACTTAGAAAGAGAGGGTATCTCTTTCTGAAAGAGGAGAAACGAGGGACATATTTCCATTTCTCACATCTGTCTTTGAATCTTTGCACAATAAACCTGCTTAGATGAAATTAGAGTCAGGGAAAGAAATAGAGAAAGTAATAAGCCCATGTGAAAGATGAAGGAAGAACACTACCCTGGCTTCTTTTATGTCTGTAGAGTATCAATCTCATTTACCATGTAGCCACTCACATCCTGCCTGATTCATCTTGTTTTCTCCATAGCGCATATTACCATTTTCTATGTCACTGTGTGTGTGTGTGTGTGTATGTGTATGTGTACATGTGTGTGTGTGTGTGCGCGCAAGAGTGTGTGAACATGTATATGCATATTTGTGGGTTATAGGCAGAGCTCACCCTCAGGTTTTATTCCTCTGGAATCCTCTACTTTGGAGACAAGATCTCTCACAGGGATCCAGGGTTTGATGAGTAGGCCAGGCTGGCCAGCCCACATTTCCCCTACAGTGCTGAAATTACCAACAAATGCCTCCATGCCTAGGTTTTTACAGGCCTCGTGGGGTTCAAACTTAGGCCCATGTGCTTACATGGAAAGCACTTTATCAATTAAGATTTCTCTTCAATACTACTAAGACATATTTAGAGAATAAAAACTGTTTTTTAGTCATAGCATAAGAACCCGAAAGAGTTCTAGAGCCAATGTTGGACCTCAGCTGATACTGAGAAGTGAATAACTGATTACTTCGACTACTAGATCTAGCTCCAACAAAAGTCATTCTGACCCCTCAAACTTTCTAGTAACATGAGCCAACATACAATCATTTCTACCTTTACATGCTTGAACTTAGTTTCTATAATTTGCAAATAACAACCATGAGTACTATGCCCATAGCCGATGCACATTGGAGCCAGGCATGACTGTGGGTGTTCCAGACTTCAAATTGTCACCTTTATGAATACCAGCATTCACCCTGGAGTCTGATTCACTTTCTCCCTGGCATCTTAGCTGCAAGGATTTTATGAGACAAATTTTTCTCTCTGTGACCCTGACACTTTGGGTATCTGGGGAAGAGGGGATTCTTAAAAGCTGGTAATAGGAGACCAGAAATAACTGTACTTTGGGATGGTCAGGATAGGATGTATTCTATGATTTCCCTTCATACATTAGCCTAATTAATTTACATTTTCATTGCTATCACCTATTTTTATGGAGACTTTGAATGATTTATTTAGATTTCTCCATGTTTTGTCTGAGAATTAGTTTGAAAACAAAATAAAACAAAACAAAAAATAACAACAACAACAAAAAGCCAAACAAAAAACAAAGATCTGTGAGAGCTAAGGAGGTATGTGATGATTGCTAAATCTTTATTATTGTTCTCTGAGTGTGATAAGATGCAGTCATGCTCTACCATTTCTGAGGCTGGGGTTATATGGCAAGAGATAGATTATTCCATATACATTTGAAATAAAATAGATGACTAAACTAAATTTTAGTTATGGACATTGATTTTATTGACTAAACCCTCCTCCTACAAACCCCTTGGTTTGTCTAACAGAAATGTTGCCATTTGAGCAGGGTAAACTGTAATGAGTCTAGCAGTCCATGTACTGAATGAGTAAGAGGGCTGTTCTCAAGGGATGTGAAAAGGAGACATCTGGATGCTGACTTCTCCATCCCTACCACTGCTTCCCTTTCATTCAGCCCATCCCCCACCCTAGGCTTCTTGTTCCCATCCCAGTGACTGCTCTTAGATACCTCATTTATATCAAGACAAGTGTCCAAAATCAATCTAATCCAGAATCCTCATGGGGGAGAGTTACACTCTGATCACAAAGGAGAATTCCACCTGACCTCTAAGTATGCATGACAAGGGAAGGATTACAAAAACAGACCAACTGGAATAGGTAAGTCACAATAGTGCTGTTCTTGTCCTTGAAGTCTTCTCATGCAAGCAGATTTCAATCTATTTGTTGTTCTGAACAGAGAGGCTGAGTATTTCTCAGTTCTTAAGGGACTAGGGATGTAGTCCTGCGTGATGGAACCTTCCCACCATGTGGCCCTGCACCACCGCTCCCCTCTTGCCTGGAATTTGGGCTTCCAGTGGCCCACTCCAGGCCAAGAGGCTCTGTGTGGCGTGGTTGCCACATGGCTCGGGGTCTCGGGGCGGTGGGTTTTACCTCATCCTGCTGTGACCTTGGCTGGCCTCTGTGAGTCTGTGAGTGGAGAAATGACTATCTGGAACACGTTTTGGTGGGCGTGTAGTCCTTCTTGGGGCTTTGAGGGTGCCTTTTATGTGGCAAGGTCAGGAGTGTGGTGTGGCCACAAGAGTGGGACTGATTGGTTGAGGCAGGGGCTTTTGGCACAGCCTCAGATGAACACATTTGAGCCTGTGTCCCCAGCTGCAGGGGAAGACAAAGCATCTTTGCTTCAATGAAGCAGTCAGAATTTAATATTTAGCTGGGTTCTGGCCAGGGCTAAAGTGAGGAGTAGCCGAACACCTCCCATTCTCATCTCCGGGCATGACTTGGGATTCCAAGACAGCTTCGACCCACTCTTAGCTCTACTGCAGTCTCACACAGGAAGAACACTTCAGCCATTTTGTACATATTAGCATAAAGATTTCATGGTGTAGTTGTGTAACTTGAAGCTGTTGTTAGAATAATTATCCATGAGTCTAGAGTGAAGTATGTGAGGCCCATGGGTTGTAATGACATCACTCATTCAGGACAAAGCACAGTGCTACCATTCTTGCAGTGGAGGGTGAAAGAACTTAGCCTCACTGCTACTGAGAGGTAAACCTGCCTGTGCTAATCTTGGCGTCTTCCTCAGACTTTGGAATCCATGGTGGCAGTAAAATATCCTGTGTTGTTTTAAAAAAACTATTTCTACTATTTCTGAGGATCCAATATAATTCTGTCATATCCCCTGTTCCTTTTCTTTCTTCTAAACCCTCCCATATATCATCCTTAATCTCTTTCAAGTCCATTACTTTTTTCATTAATTGTTACACGCATATATGTGTATGTATATAAATATATATTCCTAAATACAACCCGCTTAATGTGCATAATGTTACCTGTATATATATTTTCAGTGCTAATCATTTTGTATTGGATAACTAATTGGTGTACTATTCCCTGTGGAAGGCTTTTTCTCCCATCCTCAGCATTCCTTAATTGGCTATGGTTCTTGGCTTGAGGTTGAGGATTTTCACCTATGTTAGCATGCTTATTGCTGTTGTTTTGTTCAGCTCATGTTTAGGCAGTCAAGTTGGAGAGAATTTATGAATGTAGCTTCTGACATTCCTAAGAGACAAAATCTCACAGCAAACTCCCTGCTCATCTGGTTCTTACAATCCTTCTGCCCCCTGTTCTGCCTGCAATGTTCCCTGACCCTTAGGTATATAAATGTTTTGTATATGTTTCCACTGGGACTGGTCTCAGCAACTCTTCATTTTGATTAGATGTATTTTTTTTTCTGTAATGGTTTATGTCTGTTGCAAAGAGAAGTTTCCTTGATGAAGTGTGAGGACTATATCTGCGGATATAGGGACAAATATTTAGATTGTGTTGTTCTTTGTTCTCTATATCTAGAAACTTTTCTCTTGACTGATTTTTGACGACTCCTTTGAGAGTCATTCTTCTGATCGTGTCCCATGCCCAGGCACATGCTTTCTGGCTATTGTATTCTTACATTGTTATATCCAGAGATTGTTCCACTGTGCCTTTTGTCTTGATTAATGAAACAATTTCTCTTGATGTATAAAGTAGTTTACATCTTTATTTCTGTCTATTTTCAACCTGACAGGGTTTAACCTTTCTTATCTTTTATGTAGTAAATGCAAGTACCAAGGGAAAGAAAATTGTGAGGAACTATTTTGATAATTGAATTGCTTAGGCTAAGTATATGCAGATAGACTCCTGGAGGTCCTTAGCTTCATTTGGGGTGATCATCAGTAGTTGGTGGCTCTTGGTGCCTGGGGGACAGAGAATTCTCTGGTAACAGAACTGAGGGTTTGATTCTTCTACACAAGCCTTCTCTACACGTCCTCTAACTATCTTTTTCCTGGGGGAATCATTGCCAGAGACTAGAGCACACTTGATGTCATGCTTCTTAACGGGCAGGTGACTATATCAAGTTTCAGATCTGTCTCTGAGGCATCAGTTCTTAATCTTGGACACCATCTTGTTGTTCCTTTAAAAAAGCAAGCCACATTTTAGATCTCCTTCCACTATTCTAGCAACGAGTGATCTGTAGAGCCAGCAACTTCATCTTTCTAAAACCTGCCCACTCTTGCTAGCTGTCATCTTTGCTTGGTGGATGGGAGGATACAAATGAATCCTAGATTTTCATCACAAGCTACTTGCCTCTGTCCAGCTTTCACCAAATCTATATCCATTGAGATCTCAGGAACATTCTTATCTATCAACAAATGGGCACTTTTTGTCATATTGTGTGATTCTTTTTCCTTGTGTGTTTGTCTCTTCAAACTCATCTGATGTGGAATTCCAGTTGATGATTTCTCTGTATGTGCTAATTCTCAAACTTGATTCTTAACTCTTCTGTTTAAATTTCTACCACCTCCATCATTATTCCCTCCACCATTATGTCAGCCAGTTTCTTCTTCTTCTTCCAAAGGTAATAAAGTTCCTTGATTTGCATTTTAAATAGATCATTCTGGTGACAGCATGAAATTAAGAAGGGAAGCAATAATCCAAATGATAAATGATGAGAGTGTGGATAATTGATAGAAGAAAATAGAATGGAGAGTTGACAGGGTATGAATTGATGGAGAATGACATTCAGGAGAGATAGATAGAGAGAGATACATAGATAGATACATAGATAGAGAATTCAGGCACCAAAACTAGATGGCACTGCTGTCCATAATGGGGTAATAAGAAAGTAGTTGCACTTTGGAGACAAGATTACAAGACATTGAAGAGTATTAGACCTAAAATGATTATAGAGCATAGATCAAACATGGGTCAAAATGTAGAAATAAATGACTTTATGAACATCATGTCCTAGGTGCTACATTTTACCAACTTAACTCTATTAAATATGTATGCAGTTCATTGTGTGTATTACCCTCCTGACCCCCATTATCAATTTTGAATCAACCCATCCCCTTGATGAACACTATTCTGTTAAACTAATTCACATACACATGTTAAGATCCAAGAATAATGATCTTAGTTTTTGATTTCCAGGAGTGTTTTAGACCAGCAACCTATTCAGCAAACTAGATTATAGCAGTAGCATTTTCTGGTTCCAGTAAATATATTGGTGAACTTGGTGAACTATTAAACATTTGACCTTACATAGTATTTGTGTTTCTGTGTAAAGATATATGTTCTCAAGATTTTGTACCATATTGCCATGAAGATATCACCTAGGACTGATAAGTCCTAGGAAGACTCATGTGTTCCTCTTTACATTCATCATCATTTTGTGCAAGTCTGTCTATCATCACCCTCCCCTCCCTCTCTCCTTTTTTATTTTTCTTTTTCCCTCCCTTTCTTTCCTCCCTTTCTTCGTTTTGGTTGCATGTGAATAATGACTGCACCAATAATATATTTCTAATTAACCATTTGGTGTTCTTTCATTGCCTAAAAATCTTGCTTTCTGTAAGTAATTTAAAAGTAATACATAATCTGATTAAATACGTATGATATATTTGTATTTTCTTTGAATGTATTAAGCTGCCATTGATTTCTTGGTTGGTCAATATCTGCATTTATTAAACTGACATTCCTGTTCATCAGTCAACTACAACCTTCCAAATTAAATTATTTAAAAAATATTAACTATAAATGTGTCCCTGTATACATTCGTGAGCTTGATTTTATTAGCCAGAAATTCATGCTTAGTTTCACAAACCAGAAACATTCATCCAACATATTCTGTAAATTTGTAAAGTACAATATTTAGCATTAACAATCTCTGCTTGAAAAGAATACTTTAGATATAATCACTACCTACTTGCTAAAGTTGAATATTGGAGACTCATGCCCACCTACCTTCTTCACACTATAACAGATGATCTCTATTTTCTATTGTTTGGAAATTTTACACAGGTTTCTCGAAGTACAAACATCGTTCTCCTGGCTGATAGTCATAATTTTGCTGAAAATATAATTGAATCATCAAAATGAAGAACCACTCAGTATCTGAATCCCCCCTCACTCCTGGGTTCTTTCTATAGTATTCGTCCTTGTAAGGAAGCTCATGTGTCTTTGAGGCCTCTGTAGTTTCCCTGCAGTGACAGTGCCTACAACATCTGGAACATTCTTTCTCTGGGCATTGCTTCATGGAAGCAAATGGATGCCTGAAAATGTGAACATGGTCAAAGCCATTGGCTCTAGGGTAGAGCGTGTTGCTGCTGTTTCACCAAAGTAGTTATCAAACCCTCTTCTAAGTTCATATTTATAATCACAAGTTTGAGTTATTCTGATCTTTAGCCAGTTTCTTGTTAGAGGCAATGAAGGTTATACAGGGAGTCATAACCGTTCAAACTTCTAAGAATACTTGATTATGACTATTCATTGTACTCTGGATGGAAAATCTACACTAGGCTCCATCCTCATGACTGAGGAAACATCTTGAAAGAAGGGATGACAAACTTTAAGAGTTAGGGGATGGGGAAGGGATGTCGTAAAATCCTGTCTTCTGGACATAGCATGGCTGGTAAATACAAAAACTCAGAAGCAGTGGTTACCTGTACAAAACCTCCACAACATCAAAAAAGTAAAAATTTCCAGCATGGATGAGGGGCTCCTAATGTATCACTCCTGTCTGCTGAGTCATTATTTTGTGGATTATAGCCATTTGTATGTTGTTTATAACCCAGTAGATGGCTCTCTACACATGAACATATGGGGAGCTATAATAGGACTTTGTCAATTATAAACAAAGACACAAAGTTATGAGAGTATAGAAGATATGTTGAAAGGGAGGAAATCAGGATGGATATTGCCAAGATACATCATGTACATGTATGAAATTTACAAAAAATGAGAATTTTTTCTTTGGCTGAAAGAGAGCCCATCTGTGGATGATAGTAGCTTAGCAGGAATACTGGCTACTCCAGTGGTTTTTCAACCAGTTTCTAGTAAGTCACTTGTCACAATGTCATGTCTTGGTAACCAGATGACATTTGGAGAGTAGAGGTGGTATAAATGCCCAAATGCTGTGCACGTGAAATATTAAAGCCTATAGTTTTAACTATAAAAGTAATAAAATTTACAACTTTATATATTTTAGAACAGTCAAATATTACAAATGCTTCCTTGACATGAAAGGTAATAACAATGATAACCATTCCCTTAAGGAGAAACATGTCAGCTCCTCTTCAGACTACATGGCTGACTTCAGTTGTGCTCTTTTGGGTAAGGGTATGATGGTGTGCTATCATAGGATATCATTGTGTTGAAACCATCTCTACTGAAATTTATCTACAACTGTGGCATTTTATTTTCAATATGGTCTATGAGTAATAAAAGGAAGAGTGGAGAGTACACTAAAAGATTCAATATTGGAAATGTGGGGTTTGGTTGATGATAGGTGACAAAACAGTAGTGTAATATTTGACTTCATCAATATTATCAGTACCATCAGCATCTGCATCATCATCATCATCATCATATCTTTCATCAGAGTCATCAAGCAGCATTATGAGCATCACCATCACCTTCAGCAGTAGCATTGACATTATTAGCATCACCAACATCATCAACACAATCAGCAGCATTTGTATTCTCATCACCACCATCATCAGCATCATCATTGTAGTCATCATTGGTAGCAGCGTCTTTACCCACAGCCATTGATTCTCCTTCCTCTATTTTCATTGTTCTGCAACTCTCACCTCTCTCCATTGCCCATGCTACAGAGTAACTGGGTTCCATATTGCAAACTTCTATTCAGATATAGTTACTGCCTTTTACATAGAGACCTAAAACCATCATTTCATTCACTGTTTCCCCAAATAGTCTCAACAACAGGTTCCTGTCTCCCATAAGTTTTGTTTATAATATTTTGTGTACCCCATGAGTGTGTGTGTGCGTGTGTGTGTGTGTGTGTGTGTGTGTGTGTGTGTGAATGTGGAGGTTAGAAGCAATGGGAAGACTTGGAATAGTGAATTAGCAACCTATGTTATCTTTTCAGTGGGTTCCAGGGATTATCTTATCTCTACCTCCCCAGTGCAGAGATTACAAGTGTGTGCCAATATATCTTTTTACATAGATTCTGAGGTTGAACTCAGTGCCTCTTGCTCACAAGGCAAGCACTTTACTGACTGCATTTTCTCCCTAGTCTTGCTTGTTTTGTTTTTATGCTTGGATACCCTCCTTGAACATTGCTCTTTGTGCATATTACTTCTTTTCCCCAGTAGAAAATGTCTACCTGCTTCAGACTATACTGTAGCTAGACAGGGTACAAGCTTAGCAGGTATCACAATCTTTCCTGTGTAGAGTCCTAGATAGTATTTAAATGAGATGCAGAACAATGAGAATGCTTCCTAATCTAAGGGATACCCAGCGAGGGAAATGAATATTGTAATGAGATTAAACAGAGTCAAGTGTAGATAATATCAACACTCTTTTATATGGAAACCTTGATGGGGCAGGAGTAGGGAATAGGAAAGGGAGTTACAGAGGGAAAGGGAGTGGTATTTGGGTGGTCATACTGAAAAATTAGATCTTAAGGAATGCTGAAAAGGATATTTTTCAGGATCTAGAAACCTAAAGGAACAGGTGGTAATAAGATCTAATGGAATTGAAATTATTTTACTATGACCAATTTTGATTCACAAACAGCAAAAGCCTATAAACTCTTTATGTTTCTTTCTTGAAATTGTGGACAAGAATCTAATTTCTAGCTATACTTTGAAGTATGGTTGTCATGAGAGGAGGAGAATGTATTTAACGTATACATGATTATGTTAGAAGTAAAAAAAAAATCACTGATGAATTTATTGTACTTTAATTGCTACTCTTGGTTGTCAACTTGTTTACATCTAGAATTACCTAAAACCCCAAAACGGAGGAGCAAACCTGTGAGGAATTTCTACTTAATTTTAAATGGATTCACTTCTCATCTGGATCTTAGAGGTGAGAACACACCTACTTAAATCCAGATCTTTTAGGTGGGAAGACCCACCTTTAGTTTGGGCAGTGCCTTCTGCTGGAAACCTGTATTAGGTAGGACATGAAAGAGAGAAGCTTTGGCTCTTGCCTGCTTGTTCTTGCTTCATTAGCAAGTTCATTTCTTCACCGGCATTAGAGCTTACTACTTCAGGATACTGGTATATAACAAAGACCAGCTGAGACATCCAGCATTGTGGACTGAAAAATTACTGGACTTTATCTATGTAAGCAGCTATTGTTAGACTACTTGGATCACAGCCTTAAGTCATTCCAATAAATCATCCATATATATATGTATGTGTGTGTGTGTGTGTGTGTGTGTGCGTGCATACTCAATGAATGTGAGTGTGCATGTGCGTTTGGGTGTTTGTGTATATATACACATATGTATGTGCATATATGTGGAGGTCATGAGTCAATATCAGTTATCCTTCCTCATATGTAATTCCGCTTATTCTTTGAGACAAAGTTCCATCCTTGACCCTCATTGGAACTACTAGAATGTCAGTCATGAAACCCCAGAATACGTCTAGCTTTGCTTCCCAAGTACTGGGGTTACAAGACATCTGCTCCCATGTCTGGCATTTTTTTACACGGATTCTGAGGATTGAAATCAGGTCCTCATGCTTGCATTATAATGTATTCATATGTAGAGCTTCTCCTATTTATTTAATTTTATTATTCTTTTGAACATATTTATATTTTTAAGGATATAATATCAACCCTGGAACTTAAAGCACCTTTCCTCTACTTACCATCAAGGTTCAGAGAAGGCAAACATCATGACAAGGACCACAAAGCTGGAAGAATGGATGATTGTGTCTTGGTCTGGATCATAAAACTCATTTTGTACTCACCTCTCAGCCTCCATATCAAGACATCTGATTAAGTTGTGTATAGGGATTCTGAATACTTGGTTCAGCCTAAAAATTTAGAGTAGGTTAATAATGGCTTATATGTATGCCTTTAGGACCAGATTCACCTTTATTATAATAAGATTCATTTCATTTTGGTTTGAGTTTTACAAAATCTATGACACCATTGATTCCATCACACAATTTTCATGAATAAAGTGGCTATTTAAATGTAGATTTGATATTTTCAAAGGGGAGTAAATCACTCTTCTCTAACAACAAGATCAGAACAAACTCCCTGCCACTTCCTTTTCCATTGCAGCAGGAAGGATTATTCAAGCTGCACAATATAGGATGCACCCTAGGGACAATATTCTTATTATTCAATATTTAAACGTAATAATTTTAGGGTACTTAGCCTCATAGATTTTATAATACAGTAATATTAAATAAAAAACACCCTAAAATGTATTGGATTCAAGCCATTCATGTGCAATTAGCAAACATTAAAAAGAAACTTTAATATTAGCATTATCTTTATGGCCCAATGAGTGGGATATTATTTAAATTGATATGACATAAGAGGATATAAATAATTCCTAAGTGTAAATTTAAACTATAATTTCAGACAGATTTTGAAATCAGTAAGTATTATCAATTCCCTATTTCCCAGTATATCATTTATTACCAGCCTGAAGATTTTTTTCTCAAAGAGATTAAATTATCATTAAGGAAATGATAAACATTATAAATAAATTTACAAATTGTTACTCTATAAACCTAGTTGAAAAGAAAAGAAATAGATTGGTGTGGTATCTAATTCCTCTTCCCTGGAAGAGTTCAGACACAGTTCCAAACATAAGTAATACTCTGTTACTCTTTTGCAATAAAAAATGCAATTTATTAAAGCTTTAAAGTGTGGTGTCCTTATCTACTCTTCTAGAGAAAGAAGCTAAGATGCAAAAACAGCAGTGGTCTGAGAGAAGTTCTAAGGAGCATCACACCAATATTGGATTAAAGGCAAGAGGAGATAATCCAGCTCTACTCAAATATTAGGGCTGACTTTTAGGCAGGATCACCTCCTTTTCCTGTTCTACAGGGAGAACCTAAAATAGAACTTCTTTTCCCATATGACCATCTTTATAGATTCTGTCAACCTAGTGTACATTTCAAATCCTTTTGACCTAAAGGCCAAATTTTTCTAGTCTATTTTAGAATGAGTTCTAGAAAGTCATGCAATCAGGATATTGAAGATATATTAAAGAAAATTGACTAGAAGTCTCCCTAACATGTGGGAAATTGGCAGTTTTTCCTATGCTGTTTCTGGGACCAAGTTGCTCTCAGGCCTAAGGAACCATAAAGGAAGCAGAATAATCCTTAAACTAGAATAAATTCAGAGAGTAGCAGTGTCCAAAATATTCACTCCTAACACATTCCATCAGCAGTTGGTGTCTAGTTCTACCCTATTTGGAAATAAATAAAAAGGGGTTAATAGATTTACTAAAATATCACAGAGTTCTCTTAAATGTGATGAGTTGCTGTCAGGTAGAGACTGAAATCTCAAGTTACTAGGATGTCCAAATGATAATGGAGTTATAACTGGCATGGTAGAGGATAGGAAGGAATGGCCATGTGATTGCTGAGAAGGACTGAGGAATTTGTGGGAATATTTCCTCTCCAAAACCCTAGACTGCCTCAGAGCCAGGAGGCCCTATGAACATTTATGTCAGAGAAAAAAAAATCAAACTTTGTGCCTTTCCTACCAGTGGAGAAGACCTGCTTCCTCTATAACTCTCTCCTACCTTATGTGGAGAGGAGCTCAAGTTTTAAATCTTTGGTCTTTAGAGAAGTTCACAAGATGGATATATGTAGTCACAGATATATCCACTAGAGCAAAGTCAAAAGACTTTAGAAAAGAGATTCAAAGACTGATAGCTGGAGTGTGGAGCCATCACTGCATTTTCCATGCTTCTGACACATGAGATAGCTTCTGTCCCCAAGTGGGGAACAGAAATGTCTCAGAAAAATACACAATGATCTTGAATCATTATATCTACTGCTTCCCCAATCCATTACACAGATCTCTTATCCTGGAGGCAGCAAGGCTATGTAAGCACGCAGAATGTTCCATTAGATCAGATCTGTTGTTAGTATGAGTGTAGCCAAGACCATCCAGACTTGAATATCTTCAGAAAACAAGAAGATGATCAAACAGTAAAGATAGAGCCACAAATACGAAAGATACAACCTGAACCAAACATGCAATGCAAGCAGATAGAAGAAGACCAGTTAGGTGCTCCATATTATTCAATAATTAGTCATAATTACCAAACATTCCTCATGAAGGATGACCATAGGTGATGACACATCATAAACAAAAATACTCAAGTGCAGAGACAATTTAAATGCTGAGAACATGCTTGGAAATTAAAACATGTAATAGAAAAATATGAAAGACACTTCAAATATCGAATGCTAATGAGGTATAGGAAATAGTTTACATTATTTATTTGTAGAAACAGCACTTCTGCTAGGACAGATGGAAGAAATCAGAGCTGTTATTTTCTTCAAGGGTTTATGATAACTTGTATTATAAATGATGGATATGCATTTCTCTTATTAATTCATAAATAGTTAAAAACAATTTATCTCCAGATTGTAAATCAATTTTACAGATATCTCAGCTTGCATGGATTTATCAGAACCCAAAGTCTTGCTCATGGCTGATCTTCATATCATTCCTAATGACTCATCCTCTTGACGGCCTCTATGTATGAGCTGAATATATCACTAGAGCTGACAGAGAAATACATGGTTGCTCACATGTACATGGAAGCTTCATAATGTGATAGCATCTATGATCATCCTCAGATTTGAGGACCTGGACATAAGCTATTATACCACAGTTAACTTGTAGTTGTAGCAGTTTTCTTGATGTCCTTCAGAAATCAGCTGACGCTTCCAGGCCTCATGGGGGCCTGTACGGCTATCTCTATGTGCCCATAGGTCAAGTTTTAATTTGTTACTAGGACACAATATTTTTTTCCTTAACTACTTGGAGAGTGATGTTTGGCTTACTTGCAAGCTCTCTAACTCAGCTATACCTGATTACTGAACGTTTTCCATGGCCAAGGTCTCTGACAGAGATCTGGACATTATCCAGTGTAATTTTTAAGGTACTAGATTGTTGAGGTATTACCCTACAGTCCAGGTCCTAGTACTAAACACTTTCAACTAATTTGACATGAAATGGCCAACCCCTAAGATCCCTGTTACTTTATCTTCCTCTGAAACAATCAAATTCACCACATCACTCCTCAGTTCAGACTGGGCTAGCTTCTCGTGTGTGGCTGATTTGTTAAGGTATCCCTAATGCCTCTTTGTAGAATATTATTGAAAAACACAGACATATATGACTTCTTCTTCCTTAAAATGTAAATACTCTTAAAATGGAAAGAAACAATGTCTTATCTCTAAAGCACAAGACACATCCTTTTTCAACTTAAATGCCTGTGATAGTCTTGAGCAGTGGGCATCTTGCTGGGAGTTCTTGGAAAGTTTTCATTGTTTTCCCTGTGCAGCTTGACAGGTATAAAACTCTTTCCTTTTTCTTTATTAGTATTTTTAAAACTTTCCACTAGCACATATGGTGGAATTCTACTATAGGCTGCAGGCTTCTCATTTAACCTCAAAAATGAAGAGAAAGCAATTCAGGAGGTGGTTAAGAATATGTCATAGGCACAAACTCAGCTTAAGGCATTATGAATTTTCTGTGGAGAAAATGCATTTATTCATTCTACTCTAAGTCAAGATGGAGGAAACCCATTATCTCAAAATTTGAAAAAATTCCCCTTTGGGATGTGAATAGCCTATGAAATATTTCAGTCAAAAATGAAATTTTTGGATAAAGTGAAGGTCCAGTTGAAACTGGTAATAGAGTTTAGGTGTACAATCATCAAAGCTTTCTCTGAGCCTTCCAGATAGAAAGGGGCATGGAGAGTTAATGGGTGATATTATTCTAATTATTATTGTATAGCACGAGGGCCAATCTATTTTTGTAGAATAATAGAGCTAGGATGAGATTCGACAGCACCTGTCACAATAAATGCAAATATATAGAGAATTGACAATCAGCCATGATCTCATAAGTGATTCTATTTTCCATCTGAATGACAACATAGCATTTCAAGCTCACTTGACGGATACCTTTACAGCTCTCTGGGCCTGTTTTGGAGACCTGTCCTAAATGCATTTGAAGCAGTAAAATGTATTTGAACTTGAACTTCTCTAAATTTATTTATGTCTCTAGAGAATGTTCTAGGTTCATTTTTGGCTTAGATTAGATTTCAAAAACATTCTTTTTCTGAATTTTTAATTAGTTTCCATCCACTCACTTCTGAGGTAACATCTTAAGGAAGTTCAGAAGGCATGGTTCATATCCCAAAAGGATCTTATATTCTCATTGTGGGTGACACAGATATAATTATTATGTAAGCCCATCACTATTCAGGTGTTAAGCACTCAGTTGTACTTACTGTAGTCAATTCAGTATTGGCTACAAATGACTGAGAGGCTGAATGAAGCGGTCCTAGAAGCAGGGGCATAGGTGCTGCCATGTGGGATAGAATAGGCTCAGACAGACAGGGGTGAGAATTAAAAAGTTAGATGGGCTAAACAAGTGCACCACAAGATATGCAGAACACTGAGAAGGCAGTGTGGGTAGAGCACCCTCAGACCTACAACAGGTTGGGCTTCCTGACTATGCAGGACAATGAGTCACCCCAGTTACACCTTCTTAGTTACCATAACCTCCATCACTGCTATTTTTATTATTTATTTATTTTTTTTTTACTTTGAATCAAGTGCAATCAGTGCTTTCCTTTTAAATGAATGATCTAAGCCTAAATTGATTGTTCCATAATGTTGGAGCATATCAGGAGGATAGGGCAGAGTTTCTAGAGAAGAAAGAAGTCTGGTATAAGTCATGCCTGGGAGTATCCAAGAATTACATCTCTATTCTAGACTGGTGAGATGTCAATTAAATATCAGTTAGCCCCTCCTTTCCCTGACCCAATTAGATAACACGTGTTTGCTCATCTTCTCTCTTTCCTTTGTTCTTTACTTGGTTTTGCTGCCTGAATGTATTTCTAGCAAATTTTATTTTTTTCAAAATCCTTCAAAACAACCATGCCTTACTATTGCAAACAGACCTTTGTTTTACAGTTATTTATAAAAATATCTATAACAAAAATAGGTTTGGTTTTGAGGCTCTATCCCTTGCTACACACTAGGACAAGCACAGCATGTGTCTTAGCTCAATAACATTCTGTAAACAGATGAAGCATGCTGCTGTGGCTGTGCTCAGAAGGGTCTTGCCTTTCCTTCCCAGTGGCCGATCACAGATTCTTGAACTGCTAAATGAGTACTCTTCTTTACAGGAAAACACATGTATCAATGATGGGCTAGATAAAATAGTCCAAGGGGCTACCTCACGTTCTCAAGCTATACTCTGAGAATGCACTAGCTACACCATCTATATTGGATCCATTTCAAAAGGATCTGAAGAGCACCACATAGCTCAGAGTGTAGATCACCTGTGTGAAGTTATTGCTTCAGTCCCTAGGCAGACCTTACTCATTATTGCTCCCCTGCCCTTCAATTTGGTTGGACTCAGCTGAGATGAATAGACATGGCCATTTCCTTGTATCTGTGGAGGGAATGAGATGGACAAACATCTAAACCAATAACTTCAACTAGAATTACTAAGATTTCAGGAAAATGGAAGAAATGTTTGGTTTGTAGAGGTCAAAGAGGGACACAGAAACATGTCCCAGATTTAGATGTCAATAGAACTGAGTATGTCACAGGACCTTTGTTCAGACAAGGTAGTAGGTCTCAACTTGTGGGTCATGACCCCTTTGGTGGTTGAACTTGAAGGACCCTTTCACAGGGGTCATTTACAATTGTCTGTATATCAGATGATTACATTAAGAGTCATAAGAGTAACAAAATTACAGTTATGAAGTAGCAGTAAAAATAACTTTATGTTTGAGTCACTACAACGTGAGAAACTGTATTAAAGGGTCACAGCATTAGGAAAGTTGAGAACCACTGATATCTCGAGGATCAATTTAGACTTAGTAGTTCACTTGGAATTTGGAAACCCACTCAGGATGCTGTTACTTCTTGAAGCTGCTTTTATTTTCATTCTTTCCTCTTCTCAGAACTCATTTCTTCCTTATTTGAATAGGAATCCTAGAATATTCTATCTAGCATAGTATAAGCCTTCTGGAGCCTTGGTGGGTCCCTGGGAGGAACAAGGAAGCTTCATATTTTCTCATAAAATTCATCCTATGTGCTCTGAAATATCAAGATTGCAACTTTCATTTCTCTAAGAATCACTGTACACTCTGGTCCCAAGCTTATTTCTTTCTTTCCCAACCCTTTTCTCTCCATTTGAAGCAGAACTAACTTATTTTAAAAAGCAGATGAGAATCTTAAGCCAGTGTTTCAATAATTGTAAGCTTACTTCAGATCTTCTATAGACTGTTATTATATATGACATTCAAAGAAAGTTCTGTGAGTAAACATGTTTTGGAACAAGTAGCCTCTAAAGAAGGCTGGGGAAATTGTTCTGAGAGGTCAATCACACCAGGTAACGTTCTATAATCTTAAATAAAACATGTTACACAACAAGGCATGGTGTTACTTAATCTGAGTAGGGGATACAGGGGATTGTTTTTATTATTATGCATATTTTCCTTTTAAGCATCTTTAATACTTACTACTATTTACTTAAGGATATTTATCACTTGTTTGAGTTTTGAATCTTCAGGAGGGTACTGAAAGGCTGTGTTGCCTAGTTAGTTGACAAAAAACACTCTTAGGAAGGCTCATGCTCAGAACTCTTGTTCTCTAGGCATAGTTTATGAAAGAGCATCTTGTGAGACATCTATCTTCTTGGTTACCTTTCTGATTCCTATCCTTAGTATCAAGGCCCATGATGCAGTCCCAAAACTGGGAATTATCATCTCAGGAGAATTCTGCTGCATATTAGTTTGGTTTCCTATTAAAGTGCAAACGTGGCATGTATTGTTTCTTCTTTCAAGAGTTATCTCTCCCTCCCATTCAGACCTAGTTGCTTTCCACATTTGCATTTATTTCCTAAGATGAGATGATTTGCATGTCTAAAATTCAGGATGAATAATATATCTTGGCTCTACTTTTTCCTTCTCTGCAAATACTTTGTAAACCCTTAACAAAGGTTGAAGACCTTCATACATACTTTCCTTTCCTTCTAGGAAAGGTGTTTTATAACCTGAACATATTTTAAGCATGTAGAATCTATAATAAACCTAGTCTTCTAAGACAGAAGGAGAGAATTATATTTTTATAGATTTACTTTCTCTTTCCTGATCTATGTTGAAAGAATATTAGTCATCAGCAAAGACATTTAAAAGACATTTGCTATGAAAAATATTTTTTCGAATTAAATAATGAGGATTAGCGAAATGTTCTCAAATGTATTTTAGGAAATAAGGAAGTATATTCTGAGAACTAAACAAAGTAATTATTAATGCCTGTAACCCAAAGCTCAAGTGTCAAAACCCAGAGTTGCAAACTGTCTGTAATAAGTTTAGTAGGAGGGCATGGTCTTAGAAAAAGTTTTATTACTTATGGGATGGTTCTGATAATTTATATAATATTTTACGTCAAATTTACCATTTTAAAAAGAGCTACCAAGAAATAAACCTGTGTATTTCACACCATCAGACAAAAGAGAAAATGTTAAAAGTCTTTAAAATTTTTTTAAAGTGTTGACAAGTGATACTTGATAGTCATTATTATAGTTTCTTAAGATTATGAAATCAGATAGCTATTGGGCAAACTCATTGCACTGAACATTTCCATTGTGAAAGGTAGGGTAATAAAACTTTTGTAGAACATTTCTTCTATTCAAAATTTGTTCAACAAAACTCTTCTCTGAAGGGAGACATGGTTAAGATGCTGAAAACACAGCGATGGAGGGACAGTCAGTCGACTTTTTGGAAAGCCAGACATTCACAAAAAGACCTCTATGCCAGTCACCATGTTAATTAAATTCTGATCTTCTGTGTCTCCAAATGCACATAGGACAGGTTGATACCAATGGCCCATGCCTCTCTCCTTACAACCAGATACCTCGCTGATTTGCTGCATCAGGAGTGAATGGAATCTGCTTTTGTTTGGAATTCAATGGACCCCCCATTCATGACGAGGAGACAAAAAAAAAATGAGTTTCTACAAATTCTCATTCTTTCCATGCACTACTAGTAACCATGGTTGCAATTTCAGCTACAGTCACTGCTGAGACAATTGGGAACCTCTGCTTCAAGTAGGGAGCAATTGACACCTGAACAGATGGGCTCTGTCTGAGTCACTACCCGAAGTAGAGAAAATAACCCTGATAGGATGCAGATTATCATCTTCCAACTGTGAATGCTATGTGAAAGACAGGCTATGCTTTCTTCCTTAACCTAAGCAGAGTGAAACCTAACCAAGTTGGGAACATGTATATGTAGTTGTAAACCACTGTGGCTGCTCACCAAAGAAGACAAGGAGGCATTCTCATACATGCAAACTCAGCCAGACCTCAGCAGAGGGAACCACTATCCAGGCAAGCACCATACTCAATAAACAGTGGAACCCCAAACATCTGAGATCAAGTGTTTTTGTTCATTTAGAACTCCTCAGGTGCAGATCATAGGTAATCAAATATCTCCCACAGAAATCCAACACCTATAGACATAAAAAGCTAAGACCTTTTTCCAACAGTGCATAAAAACTATTATTTTAAATATAACTAAAAATAAACTTCTTCTACAATTCCCCCTTTCTGTATAAACCAATGAAATAAATGTTCTATTTCTACAACACAATTTAACATTACACCAGTAAAACTATTTACAAGAAGATCATGAGGGTTGCTAATGTACAGGACCAAATAATACCAAACATCTATCAGGCTTTTCACAATGTCTTTGGACACCAGAAAAACATTATCAATGTCCAATTATCTGGATTAACTCACAATCTTCTGGGCTTCTCCAAAGGGTTTGTATCTGCCTCTGCCCTCTACAGCAAATACAGTTTATCCTCCAGGCTCTGACTGGTTCCCCTCCACCACTGCTGCTGTTCTTGGTGATCATCTCATGGTACTGGCATCTCAAAAACTGCTGGGGTCCCTGGCTGCAACTGGGCTGCATTTTCACCAATAGCCTCTCCAAGGTTCTTTCCATGGTGCCAAATCTCAACTACTCTTCATGACCCCTTCAATCTGGTCCTTCAACTGCCACTGAGCCTGCACTTTCACCAATAGCCTCTACTGGGCTCTCTTCATGGTACAAAACCTTAACCTTTTTACATGACCCATTCATCTGGGTCATTCTCCAACTACTACAGAGGCTGCATTTTCACCAACAGCCTCTCTCGGCTTCTCATAGTGTCAAGCCTAAGCTGTTCTCCATGACCCCTTCATGCCTTCAAAACCAATAATACCTGGGTGACTTTTAACAGTACCAAGTTCAACTACCAGCAGGAGATACAATCTCTGTCAGTTCTGGAAGATAGCTTCTGTGTGCTGACCCTGAGGAACCACTTTCCAGGTTTTAAGATAGACTTTGGTTTGCTGGAAAAATAACTGGTCACTTTATTTGTGGTAAGTGTCCCCTCATGGAATGGAGATCTAATCACCATCAACAGTATCTGGACTGTTTTTCTTTCTCTTAGTCAGGTTTTCAGAAAAACAAAAACAAAAACAAAAAGCAAAAAACAAACAAACAACCCCCCCCAAAATTTTAGTTTAATTAAGAGATTTTTTTGGCTCCAAGCTGAGGCTTCCACAATGGGGGTCCTGGACTGGTGGGAAGAATCTCTGTTTGAAACATTCTGGCCTTTTGGAGTTCTTTTTTACCACGACTAAGGGGAAACATATATCCTTCCTCATAGACCTCAAACACAACATCTTAAGCTTCACACACATACAATGTGGCTATGAGAAAACTCAGTTTGTGAAACAGTAAGCTACCACCAGAGACAGGAGGGAGCATTGACTCCATGATCAGGAAAAGTAGTAAGAACCTTGCTTTTTCCTGCTCTCAACTGAATTCTTGGGTGGAGGTGCTTGGGTGGAGGAAATGTGTGTCTTTGAATATTCTCCTTTTGTGATTCTCCTTTGCCTTTCTTGGCTATCATGGCCTAAACAAACACTCTTATGTCACTGTGATACTTAATATTGATTGTCAGTTGAAAGGATCTAGAATAGCTGATGAGACAAGCTTCTGAGTACACCTGTAAAGATCATTTTGCTTATGCTATTTAAAGAATAAAGATCCAACCTTAAGTGTGACTATGATCATCTCAGAAGTGTTTTCTGCTCATCTTTGTATTGTGTTCTTGAGTTCCTCTGCCCTGTGCTGTGGCTTCTGCCACTACCATTAGCATTTTTCACAGACCCCAGGACTCATCTTCTTTAGGCTTCCAGGATAGACTAAGGACTAGTGGCTCTTCCTGGTTCTGCAGCAGGAGATTGGGACTGCTGAGTTACCCAATTTCACATATTGAACAACTGCTGGGTTCTACTGCCTTCTCAGTCTCTCCAGGGTGCAGACAGCCATTGCTGTTATACACAGCCCATATCATGTAAGCCAATCTAATAAATCCTCTTCTGTTATATATTCATTTGATGGAACTGGTTCTCAGGAAAACCTTGATTAATATAGTTATGATGTTTTCCTTCAACATGGTGGAGAAACTATGCAGCCAGCCAACCATGGACTGAAAATTAAAAAAATTGTGAGTCAAAATAATTTCTTCTTTCCATGAGTATGAGTATGAGTATGAGCCTCATATAGTACTGGAAATGAAAATATAAGACAATTACAATGTTCATGTAGGAAAGTGGATAGGTATCTCAGCCTTGATGAGGTTTTGTGGTAGAGATTCACCCATCTGGGATAATTTTTTTTGGATGGTGGGAGAATGAAGGGGTTCATTATTCTTTGCCAAAGTGACCTCAGAAGAAAAGTTTTGCTCACATTACCTTACTGTTGCTGCAAAGAGGTCAACAGACAGCTCCGAAGGAAAAATGCTGACTGTTTTTACAGCTGTTGTTTTCTACTGGTTTATTTCTTTTCTTTTTATCACACTGACTCTGAAGTCAAGGAAACCAAGGCTAGTCTATATTAACTCAGATCCAATTAGCTTTTAATACAAAGTGGCAGGTATCTGAGAAAGAATCTAACAGCTTTAAAATCACATCAAGGCAGGAAGTGGTAGCACACTCCTTTAATCCCAGTACTTGGGAGGCAGAGGCAGGCAGATCTCTGAGTTCAAGGCCAGCCTGATCTAAAGAGTGAGTTCCAGGACAGCCAGAGTTACAACAGAGAAACCTTGTCTTGAAAAAAAAAAAGGAATAAATGAATAAATAAATAAAATCATATCAAGAATGAGAGCTACTAAAGGGTCTTCTGGGATGGTTCTGTTTTCATTTGTATGTTATACTTTTTGTGTTCATGCATGTGAATACTCACGTGTATATGCATGTGATATACGCGTGCATATGGGCATGTGTGTATATGTATATTGGGGTCAGAATTGCTTCTCCACCTTATTTTTGAGGCACGTTCTCTCACTGAACTAGGAGCTCACTGATTCATTTAGACTAGGTGGTTAGCTTGCCTGTGGAATCCTGCTCTTCCTTAACATTGGGATTACAGTAATGCACTACCATGACCAACTTCTTATGTGGGTCATAAGGATTTGAATCCATGTCCTCATGCTTATCTGGTAAGGACTTCACTAAGTCATCTCCCCAGCCCCTTTATCACATATTTTATCTTTACCTCAAGTTCCTCTAAGACATGGAGTCAGAATTAAGAGTTGGAAAGAGGCTGTTTATAGGTCAAGTCTGATTTGGAACATGACTTCTTTATAAATAAAGACTCATTGAAACACAGTCATGGCTGTCATTTGTATGTTCTCCAAGGCTACTTTCATAGCATAATAGTAGAGTTGGCAGTTGATTATGGAGATTATGAGATTCAGTCCACTGAAGACCAGCAGCGAAAGTCTGACTCAGTGGGGACCTAATATCTGGGGTTGGTAAATGGCTGCATGGCAGGGTAGATTCTAAGCTCTCAGTACAGTATTCATTGGCTGTTGTATTTTCCTTTTAAGTTTGAGTAAATTCACTCAGAAAATGTAAAAAATTTGTTTGAGGACTGAGAATGAGGTCTCTCTAGCTCCCCATTTGACTTTCTTCAGGCAGAATGCATGGTTGTTTTAGACACCAGAAATATCTATATTTAGAAAGATAATAAGAAGGAAGGGCTCAGAAATTGTATGCAAATTTGTGGTTTGGAATTTTGATATTCTTTAGAATCATGTTTTCAACAGAGTCATAATTTTATTATGTCAATTGTTATTTAACTAACATTAGAACTCCTTAAACCCTTAGATATACTTGGGAAATTTTTAGAAGATTCTTTATTTTATATGGATGTCCTGAATCTTTTTTACTCTTTCCAAAATTGAAACTATTTTTTTCTATGTCCAATTATGTTGAATCAGAAAACTGTTCTTGTAATTGTAATCCTCTTAAGTTGTTGGACATCAGATTTTTTTTTTCATTTATCAAAGGATGGAAAATAATCCCTGTCAAAGTTGTTGAGAAGATTAAGTAAGGCCACGAACATAAACACATGGATATATTAGTATCTCATTTATAAACATGTACATGGGGAGATGGTAATGAACTGATGAAAAAATGAAGATAAAGAGAGAAAAACAATGTAAAAATCAGCAACAACAAGGCATCAGAGGAGAAGAGAGAAAGGGTAGAATAAATCCTAGAGTTTTGTGCTAAAGGCAGATTAGGGAGGATTATGATTGAGTAGTGGTTAAGAATAAGCAAAGAGGAGGAGAATTAGATCAGCACTGCTCCACATGGGAGCAGGCAGTTGGCTCTGAGCCAGCTACAGGAGTGGAATTCTGTTTCAACATGTTTGCCATCATGGGATTGGCATGACATTAAAATTTGGATGGACCGCAGAACATAGGTTCCTATAGACTCCCACCTTGCTCCATCCAATCCTTTCGTAATCTTGATTTTTCTCAAATTCTTTGACTTTTTGTGTCTACAATTACCAAATAAGATCTTTGGGTCCATACTATCATCCTTGTAATGAAAAATCAACTTGGTAATCCAAAGTCAAGATGCTTGACGCATCTTTCCTAGGGACATACACATTTAAGCTGTAGCTTGCATATCCTAGCATCCAATTTAGGACTTTCTTCTTTGTTTTAATCTCAGTTAAGTTATAGTTTCCATTTCCCAATCAGATAATGAGTGCCTCACCTAAACAGTTGTCCTCAATGTGTCCTTCATGGAGAGCCAGTCTTTATTCAATCATTGAACCAGTGCTATGCTATTCCTGCCAGGCACCATGATTTAACTTTTTCGAGTTACAGTATATACTGTTAAAGCTAATGAAAATATTTGTTTTTGACAAGCATATTATTCAAAAGCCTTTCCATACAGACTGAACTTTCACAGATGATTCTGAATTAGTAAGATTCCACAGCTTTACTTCAAGTGTCTGTTCTGTCAGCACACTCACTGATATCTAAATCTCATTAAAGGAAACAATTCAGAATCTTTTGAGTGTGAAAAGTGTAATAAAAATAAATAAATCCCATTTTTTCCACAGTTTACCTTATGGCCTATATGTTAATCACTCCAAAATGTCCAGGAGCACATAGAAAAACAAGAACTTATTTAAAATCAAAGCTGCTTGAATTCCAGATGGCTCAGAGTATATCTTAATCTATCTTCAGCAAGTCCCCTAATTTTGCAAGAACAAATGGTGGAATGTTATTAAAATGTTAATTAGTTAAATTTAGTCCCCAAAGAATAAAGAAAACAAAATTGCACCTACATGATTTTATTTTTACTAATGGGAGAAAGAAATTCTGATATATAAATAAATGAGGTTGAGAGGAAGGAGCTGTACATGAGGTGATCTTAAGATGAAAATATCCAGGAGTGTCAAGCAAGTTTGAATAAAATTCTTGGGATGTGTTTCTAAGCTATTACATGAAACTATTTTCAAAACAAGCCATTTTAATCTCTTATGAGTGCTTTAACGTTTCAAACGAATGATGAGGTGGAAGTACAAGTCAAATAACAGAGCTATATGCTTGCCACAGCTTCACATATTTTTTTCCTAATTTTTTTAGCCACTGGGATTCAAAAGATTCTCAAAGGTTCGTGGAATCTTCAGGTACAACATAGAAAAAAACCTCTCTCACAGGAGGAGATCATTCCTTTCTAAAAATCTGAAGGAAAGACAAAAGTCTTATTACATTAAGCATCTTTAGACTGTGAGTGTGTCATGACAAAGCAGTTAATTAAAGAGACAAACTTCGAGATGTAACAATGCATCATGACAGTTTTAAGGGCACTCCAGCTTGCCGAGAGCTTGAACATTCCTTCAGTCATTTTGCTGCCATTTAGTTGTATTTGTGTTTATAATTTGTTTAACTGCTTCATTTTACCCATATGTTTGCACTTTATTTATTTACAAAAAGAAATTGAAACTCACTGAGTTGGTTCATATCATTATTAAAATCTTTGGTGATGGGGTATCCATCACATGTTTCTGAGTAGTTTGAAGTCACTGTGCTTCAGAGTTGCTGCTTGCTTTTGATCATAGAGTAGCTTCTAGTCCTACTCAAATTACCCTACAGAAAACAGACAGAGAAAACTGTTCTTCTGTATAGGATGACAACCTTGTGTAATACCCATTATTCAGGACAAATCATGACAATCAGAACAAAAGAGACAGCCACAGGCAAGAACATCAAGACAATTTGCATCACAGCAAGAGTCCATGTGCCTATTGGATTAAAGTAACTACCCAGAGAAAGACTGAGCTGAATAAGGAAGGAGCCATTGGTAGGATATAACTATCCCTTAGAGGTTGCTCTCACAGGAAAATCCATCAACTTTCTTTTTTATTTGCACTAATGAAGCACATTTAGTCCTTGACTACTAGATATTGAACAGGGGAAGACGAAAAGACAGATGCAGTGCTGTGTTCTTTTATTTTCCTACTTTCTATTCCATTTGAAATTATTAATGTGAATTCATGATACACTGGTAAAATTATCCTGTGATTTGAACATATCCTCATGACTTACCTCATGATAAGGTATTGGTTTTTGAGAGATGGAGAAAAGAATAGCTCCTCATGTCCCCCACTGTACATCATATGTAAATACAATGTTATTTCCTCTGATGATTTAGTTACTAAAAATATGTTTCTGAATATCTGTGGGTAGTAGTTTCTGAGAGCACATAGTGAATACAGGTCACTTAACTGTTCCCTGAACAACAGGCTGACTTGATGCTATTTATTATTGACTTAGAGATCCTAGGAAAACGTTACTCTTCCTGACAGAATGAATAGCTGTGTCTTCATGAAATGAGATGCTTAAAACTGTGTATGATAACTAATTGAGGTACTGTTCTGATCCCATCCACAAGCTAGCAAACACTAGCCTGCCTGAGCTTTAACATGTCTCTTGAAAATTGCATAAAAACCACCTGTTGTCCTGTGGGAGCAAGATTCTTCTAATCCTGCTCAGCCCTCTCATCAGTCTTGTGTTGGGAATATCCTAATATTCTTCTTTTTATGTGTATGGGTATTTTAACTCCCCTTATGTCCATGTAGCACATATGTCCTTGTTTTGACTGGAGGACAGAAAATGGGATCATACCACCTATAACTAGACTTACAGATCATTGTGAGCTGCCATGTAGATGCAGAGAGTTGAATGAAGGTCTTGCAAAAGAATAGCAAGTGCTTTTAACTACCAAGTCATCTCTCCGCTCTATATTCTTTTGGTTGCCACTCCTTTTGATTACTTAGCACACAGCTGTCCAATACATTGTCCTAAAGCCTGTATCAAGTCTGTCATTTCCCAAGTAAATGATCTTCAGAGAATTTATGCTTTCTACAGGGTAAAATATGTTGTTTAGCCTGGAAATTGTGGCTCCTAGCATGCAGCTTCTCAGGCACAGTTGTGTCCAGTCCATGAATGAGTTCTTGATTTTAGTGACCATCAGGCTTTTTATAGTAATCATGAGCAAGCAGTCTCATGATGTGATCAGGACTAAATAGAAAACCCTTCCCTCCAAAACTTAGCAAAATATTGAGATGAATTTCGTAAAACACACCAAGAATGTTTTAATGCTCATGTGATGAGATACTGTATTCCCAAACTGGTGTGATGATGACTTGAGAGTACATTCAAAAATTGGTTTGGGGTTTATTGTGGGTAGGAGGCAGTGATGAAGGATATCACATTTTACCACATTGGAGTTTTCATTGATTTCATTTTTGATGCAGCTCAAAGAAAAAGAAAAGCAAATGTCATCTGGTCCATATAAGGGACATATTATGAAGAGATAGTGAAACCCTATTAGATAGTTAAACCCTAATAGCAGTCAATAACAGAGTGAGAAATCATTATCCTCCTTAACCCAGTTTTGTACTACTGTTTGTAGGTCCATTGTTCTTAGGAATAATTGTTCTTGGTCTGTTTGGCCTCATATCTATGACTTAATCACCTTTAAAAGTCAAGGCATGAGAGTAAGGAGAGAGTCTATCCAGAACGTTAGATGTAGGGACTCACGATTCTTCCTTGTAGGCCTTACAACAGTTTGAGACCCACATATAAAATAGAAAATATCTCATATATCACAAAGAAAGCATTTTAAAATAAATATAAACTTGACCCTCGAATAAGAATTTAGTTCAGCAAACTGAAGGCTTTTTGCCTTTTGTTTGGCATAAAGTGTTGTCACTGTAGCATTATTGAAATGTAAATGTATAGTATTATTCTTTCATAAGAACCTCCAAAGCCATCTACCTAGTTTTGTATTTTTGCCCCATGGAGTTTCTCTCTGTATGTTCATGAGAGTTCAGCCCCAAAGAGAATAAAAATATGAGACAGTCAGAGCTACAACTACATAACCTCTAAACTATTTTTTAGTGACACGTTTACATTCAAATACTCAATATAGTAAAGAAAATATGCTCATTACCACAGGGAAATCAAAGACAGTGAGAGTCGAGTGACCATCCCAAGTGACCCCCTTTCTTTGAAGGGACTATCTTCACTCATGGATGAAGTGAATTTGGAGTTAGAGAAGAGGAAAGTAACTTGGGGTACAGAGCAATCACAGGGAAAGCAAACAAAGAGCTTTGCTGGAGGAAGAGTAGGCAGTACGAATGAAGCTGGAAGTGAAGATTGGGACTCCATTGGAAGCACTTTTGTGACTTGGCCATGAGTTAGTTAAAAAAATAGATGCTAAAAATATTTCAATATATATACAGACACTGAAAAACTATATCAGCACACTTTCACCCATTTAGGGAAATTTCTAAGGAAAAGGCAGGTACCAGTGTTTCATTAGACATTTTGACTTTCTCTGTGCTACTCATGTTTTGCCCATAGATCAGCACTTAGTTACAGCTATTTGATATCTTTAAGTACAGAAGATATCACTAAGCTTTTCTATTTGTCTTATTTTAAGGGTTTATTTGAATTACTGAAAGCAGAAATCACAGGGAATTAATTTTTGTGTGAAAACATTTCAAACTCCATCCAGACTTTACCTGGGATCATACCTCAGAAAATACTCTAAGTAGATGGACCAGCATGGTGACTAATTGAGTAACCAAAAGCAACATGGCTCTAATCCCAACACAAATGTTTAATAGATGAGAGTCCTTGCAGAAATTACTTTATTTCTTTGGGTATGGGAGTAGTATGAAGAATGTAGCATTTCCTTTGCATGTATCAGCTAGAGCTTATGCATACTGAGCAGTGACTACATGCAGGCACCATTGAACACATCTCATGTGTCCCCTTATATGCCCATTGTAAATATGCTCAGATAAATAATGTTTTAATGTAGCATCTCAGATGAAATATTTGGTATAAATACACTTAGAAATTACTAAAGCAAGCAAACAGATAGCCAGGTTAAAATTTAGTTCACACTAGAGTCCAGCTATAACTCTCCACCACTGTGCTAAACTGCCTTGGAACTACAGGTTTCTATACATGGTAATTGTTCTTTTTTTCCAACCCACATACATATACTTAGTCTGCACTGAAATTGTGCCTGGAAATTTACCAAAAGAAATGACTCCCATAGAAGATTATACTCTTCATTCAATGCAGAAAACGAATTCAAACTTCCCTTACATAAACTTCATGGAGTTGTCATGAGAGGTTTATTAAAGTCCTAAGGAATTTTTAAAAATATAAAAATGACCAGCATATAATTTTGCAACATTTCATTTGTTAATGTACAGATTTATGGTATATTTTTTTCTGTTTTATCATTTTGAATTCTTTCTTAGAACAAGCTAAATATCCTTTAAATGAAACTTCAGTATTATAGGTTTTGCTTAGCTTCCTGAATATAAAGTAGATTTTTTTAAACATTTTTATTTCTCAGTCTTAAAACTGACATTAGCTGGGACTAACTCAGTTTTGTATCTTTACTGACAAATCCATATTAATAACAGCATCAATACTGCATTAAACCTGAACTATAGGAATAATTTGTAATCATGCCAAAATTAATAACATTGTGTATCACCCGAGAGCCTTTCTGGTAGCAGAGTGAAATGGTTATTAACTTGGGTTATCATTGCAGCATTATGGACATTTAAATAGGCTATAACTCTAGAAATTTAAAGGTCAGTTTGATTTATTCAATTTAGTTTTGTCATATGTTTGGAAAACTAATTAAAATCACAAACAACATGGCTATAACATTCTGGATAGCAAGTCAGAAGCCTGTGCTTTTGAAACAGTGTTGGTAACCATTTCCTAGACATGATGGGCTCTCTGTATGCTTTAAGAAGACAGGTTCTGAAGAAATCTCATTTTTATATAAATATAGCTTTCATTATGTGAGTTTCTTTTTCATATATTTTAAAGATTTATTTATTTATGTATTTTATGTTTATGAGTGCTTTATTTGCATGTATGCCTATATGCCAGAAGAGGGCATCAGATCCCATTATAGATGGTTGTCAATCATCCTGTGGTTGCTGGGAACTGAACTCAGGAATTCTGGAAAAGCAGACAGTGCTCTTAATCTCTGAGTCACCTCTCCAGCCCCAAGTTTCTTACATTACAACATCATATCTTGAAACCTACTGTGACAATGGGATTAACATTAGAGAGAACATGATGCTGATTTCATTTCTACATGATTTAAAGATCTATAATGATTTCCTGTTCCCCAAATGATTCTCTTTTCATTTGATTCTTGCATTCATTCATACTAGAAAAGCATCCCTTTGTCTTTAATAATTTTATTATGGGAAATCCCTCTTGAAGAATAATATTTAGTTGTGTTTATTTTATTACAGATGCTTATAGGAAACAAACAGTATTGTACACTGAATAAACAATAGAGGGAATGAAAGATGGAAACAAGAAGTTCAATGTGAAAAGATACCAACAAATCAAGACATGCATACACACACAGATGTAATTGGCTATGCCACAGTATATGGGTGATGTAAAAGATTAGTGTTTTTCTAACTATTATTAAAATGAATAATATCTGTACCTCTTTCCATGCAGTATCCACATTTGTTATAAGAAGAAAAATTCAAACATGATTTTAACTATGAATGGTAAAAGAAATATGTGGGATGAAATGCCAGTATAATTAAAGGGCAATGCATAAAAGAAACTGCTAGCCAGCTCTTTGGACCATCCTAACGGATATGACTGGAAGGAAATGAAATAATAGGTTTGAGACCAACGTTCAAGGTATCTTTTCCATTTAGCTGTCTTCCATGGCTGCAATTATCAAGCTATATCTTATGGCCAAATAGCTTCAAAGAAGTCCTTAAATTATTTGGATGACAATTTTATGATCCCCAAAGCAGACACTTCAGCCATTTGAATATATACTAGAGCTTGACTACCTGTGACAAGAAGGGTCCAGTGAAAGGGTGGTAAAGATGGAGAGGATGGTGTTAGGAATAGTTTCCCTTACGTAATCACAGAACTGGTAACTATGTCCATTGTAGACACAAATTCTCCAGAATTTATCTTCACTGAAAATAAATAGCTATTGTCTGAGAACTATCCTATTGCATTTGCTATGACCAAAATATGCTTATGCATTTAAGATAAAATACTTTAAATAAAAGTATGTTGGTCTTCAACCCCACATACTTGAAATAAGTATAGAAGGGGCTATGTAAAAGAAGACAGCATGATACTTAGTATTCATGAACAAATACTTAACGGTAAATATGTAGAAACTAAAAAAACAACTAAACATATGTTCCATAATATTTTCAGTGTCTTCTAGGAGTGGTGTTATATATCTATAATTCTAATTAATTGATATAATTCTAATATAATTGATAAATTGAAGGAGGTTCATGAGTTCTAGACAAGCAGGAGCTACATAGTGAGACTGTGTTTCAAACAATAAAACCAAACATAAATGAAACACCTATGGGTATGTCATGGTTTGATAAGTAGAAATAAAATGTAAGCCAAATTGTGAAGGAAATTAAATGCTAACACTTACTTGATTTCTGTTATGTTAAAATGGTAAAACATGAAACCACTGAAATTAATAGGATTCTCCTCTTTTCAAAATACCTCAGCATCTCAGATATGAAAGTTAGATCAAATTCATTATTGAAAGAAAATTTAATGGAAGATTCTAGAGATGCATAGTTCATGACATATATGGTGCTAAAATTTAAAGTAACAGTTGACTCACTTTATGGGGTTTTTGGACACAATAACCTAATACTATAGAAAATGAAACTCTCAATTGCTATTTATACATGTGAATAGTAAAAAGGGGAGTAGAAACAATGATTAGAAAGTTCTTAAAGCTTATAATGTAAAGGAGCAAAATAACACAGAAACATTAGACTATAACTAGGCAAGTGGTGGTTCATTGGGTTTTACAATACTTGTGCACAGTCAGTATGTCAGGCTCAATATGGCTGCCTTTTGAAAGCTTATGCTGTAGTGTAAACATTTCAAGTTGTGAAAAGTACAATAAAGGTAGCAATTATAAAAATTTGGTTTGCCAAAACCAAAAAGAAGTGGATCATCAACAGAAGTTTCAGAGAACTTTGAAATCTTATTTACCATCTAAAAATTAATGATGGACAGAAGTTTTGAGATCTATCTTGATGAACAATTAAGAAGAAAGCATCTCATGGAGGAATGCTCACCAAAAATACATTTTGCGTCTACATCTCCTAAGACTCCATACCACAGGAATTTATTTCTATGTCTGATCCACAAGATAATGAGGATCCCAATATGAGCTTGAGCTGCAACTCAAAATCCTTATGTAGCTATTTAGGAAGGGTGACCTTAATAGAAGAAACACAGTCCTTATGGACTTAATGCCCTTATGTATGCAACATCTCTTGCCTGGCCTTTACTGTAACTATAAGAAATCTTACTTATATTATCACCAGGTTTAGCAATATTGGAAACACTGTTCTAATCATTGATGATAAATGTGACAGATTAACTGTCCACATGTGCTTTATAAAGTTGCAAAAAGTTGTACTCGAAAGCATATTACCTTAAACTTCATGTACGCAGTAATTTTTTTTTTTTAGGTTATGAAACATTTCATTCCCTGAGTGGTTTGTTTAACAAAGCAAACATTATCATGTCCCACTGGACTGACTCTTGGGTAAAGCAATTGCCATATTCCATCCAGTCAGCACACTGCTTCACAAAAGTAGTTGTTAAACATATCTGTTATATGAGACAATCTTATTTTATATCAACAATGTTCCATTAAATTGATGTGCTTCCTACAAGTATCAAAGAAGCATCTGAACAAAGGAAGAAAATCAAGAATTTGAGGACTTTTGTTGGAATAACAGGATTTTTGTTTTGTGCGGAGAGATATTTGTGTTAGGGCAGCATTACAAAGTTATGGTGTTGAAGACATGGCTCACAGATGTGAAGGGTTTAAGAGCACTGACTGATTTTGCAATGAACCTGTGTTTAGTTTCCAACACCTGCATGATGGCTTAAAACTTTCTGTAACTCCAGTTCTAGGGGATCTGATACCCTTTCCTGTCCTCCCCAGGAAGTTTCACACATGCTGGGTACACACATACATACAAGCAGGTAATTGCACATACACAATAAGAATACATTTTAAAAATTACATTCATCACAGCCAAGTTGTTTGGAGAGGCATTTGGCATCTAGACACAGAGTGAGGATAAACACAAAAACTAACTGCTCAATATCTATTTCCTAAAAACGGCAGACACATACCCATTCACCACTATTTATCACGGTGAAAAGTGGGAAAGGAGACAATTCTGTCAAAATCCAGTATCAGTGAAGGTAGACATGGGGTTATATTTGGATTGAACATACCTGAGGACATGCTTGGGAAGTGTACAAAGGCTGAGAGTAGCATGTACGATTTTCTGTGACTGAAGTGGTGGCAGCAGGGAAGGAGTGTGCTGATGGGACCACCTTGTCTTAGTTACTTTCCTATTGCTGTGATAAAATACCATGGCTGAGGCAATTTCTAAAAGAAAGCATTTAATTTGGAACTTAGAATTTCAAAGATTTGGTTCCCATGATCATCCTGGCAGAAAGCATGGTCACAGACACATGGTGGGGGGGGGTGATTTGGAGGCTGGGAATGGTATAAGTATTTTGGAACCTCAGACCTTACTCCTAGTAACATGCCTCATCCAACCAGGCTGTATCTCCCAATCTTTCCCAAACAAGCATTCAGATATATGAATCTATGGGGATCATTCTCATTCAAACTACCTCCGCATACCTACAAGCTCAAAAACAGGGGTGCCTCACAGAAGCAAGTTGGCTGGTCAAACTGCAAAATCACCTAATCTAAGATTTAAGTGAGATTGACTTGCAGGGAGAGAGCTTGGGAAAGGAGAAAGGACATTTATTGAGTGGATGGGAATATTTGAGTAGAGTGGAAAGTATTTGTGTGGACACCTGCTGCCGAGAAGCCTAACCAGGCTATGGCACTGCTATAGGTGGTGCAGAAGTGTCTCAATAACTTAAAAATTTCTTGCCAGGTTGTGGTAGCACACACCTTTAATCCAAGTACTCAGGAGCAGAGGCAGGCTGATGTCCATGAGTTCAAGGCCAGCCTAGTCTAAAGAGTGAGTTCCAGGACAGCCAGAGTTACAACAGAGAAATCCTGTCTTGAAAAACAAACAAACAATATTCTCATATATCACTGACAATGGTCATCAAATTCTACCAGAAACTAAAAAAAAAAAAAACAAAATCAAAATAAAAAAGAAACAAAAAAAAAAAAACCCCACTTCTATTAAGATCCACTTCCTGCCATCTCTGTCTTCCTCGGTGTCCCTAGAAGCTGACTAAAGAGGAGGTAAATAAAAGTAACCACCCAGTTTCCCTGATTCTTGGTTTCTTGTTGGATCTTGCCATTGGAAGAGAAACCCATAGGAGAGCAATGGCCTAGAAGAGAGAGAGATTGAACCTTCATATAAACACAGGTTTTCTTCTGCTTACTTTGGTGGGGCTGTCAGGACTGTACTCCTCTAGACTAAAGATTCCCATGGAAGAAGCTGCCTCAATTCCACTGGATTTTAGTAACCACAACTTTTCTTCCTATACGTCTTCCATTTATTTTTCTGCTTGTTTTGTCATCCCTTGTTGATATTTAACCTCGTCTATAGCATAACATGCCACCTTTTCTCTACAGAGGTCTTATAGAATTGTGAGTAGTATGCATTAATCTCAACCACACTCTAAAACAGCGGCTTTCAACATGTGGGTTGAATGGCTCTTTCACAGGGCTTGCCTAAGATTATCTGCATGTTAGATACTTACATTATGATTCATAACAGTAGTAAAATTACAGCTATGAAGTAGTAACAAAAAAAGTTATGATTGAGTATAACCACAACATGAGGAATTGTACTAAAAAGTCTCAGCATTCAGAGGTTTGCGAACTACTACTCTAAAAGATAAATTCTAGAGTAAATTTGTTAACAATTTTTTGTATCAGTTCTATGAAGGCACTGAAATTCCATAATTTTTGTTGCTAAATATCACTGGTGAATATTCAGAGTCAACTGCAGCCAGAAGGCCAGCTAACAGACCTTGGTGGATGAGTTTACAGTATGAATGATTATTGCATAGGATGGGTACACAAGGCAGCTGCTAAACTACACTGCAAGGTCTACAAGATAATAAAATAAATATAGGCATCATTCAAGGCTGGATAGATACTCAGAAGGCCTGCCATCTGATCTTCAAATACTTTCTTCTCTTTTTAGTTATACATACTGCATGGGTAAAGATCAAACATAAAGTCTGAAGGCACATGTTTCAGAATTTCAAAAGACCACACAGCAGGCTTACTCAGAGAAGTGAGAGATTTGACTGGCAGGATCACCATTTATAGTTTAGTTGAAGGCTTCTTGGATGCAAAGATGAACTTGAGAATTCGGAACCATTGTAAGCCTTTGGACAAATATATTCTAACAATTTAAGCGATCCTGGCTTTCTTTTGAGCAACAAAGAAAACTTAAAATACATGAAGTTGTGTGGGGGATTTGTTGTAGGCTGTTGGAGGAGTAGGATGTGAATGAGAGGTATATATGATCTTATTTTATTGTATACATTATGAAATTTTCTCAAGAATGGAACATTAAAAAAGAAATTGGTGAATCACCTGGAATCAGATGATTTTCATATGGTACGTATCTTCTTCCCAGCCTCCTGTATTACCTTCCTTTGCTTCCATACTATAATATTTTACTTTCAAAACATAGGACTAAAGGATGGATATATATAGAGGCGATAATGGATCAAAAGAGTAACAGGGAAACTGGATTTCAGCGGACCAAGTGAGGTCAATAAGTGCAGATCAGTGCACATCTTTAGGAATCTATATTTATTGTGTTAATTCAAACATCTGGGAGAGTTTGTTACATGTTACTGTGTAGGTAACTTAAAGTCTGAGTTCAATAAAGTTGAAGGTCAAGGTCAAGGTCAAGATGTGGGGTAGAGAGAGGCTGGAATTCAACTCCTCATTTCTCTTTTGTGGCTATGTTTCCAATTAAGCGCTAGGTGATTCTCAATTGTCATGTCATGGTTTGTGTTTTAGTTCCTATCTTTTGCTGGGAAAAAATGGGCTAGCAGAAGTCTGGAAATGAAAGTGGGCTTTAGTTTCAAAGATGTCATTGAGGACTCGGGAGAGAACTCAGTGGTTAAGAGCACCTATTTAGCAATCACGAAGACTAGAGTTGGGATCCCAGCATCTGTGTAAAATTCTAGGTGTCCAGCTCATGCCTGTAACTCCAGCTCTGAGAGAGGTGGAGACAGAGGATAACTGGGTCTTGTTGGTTTCCAGTCTAGACAAGAAAACATGATCCTCAAACAAAAGACCCTGACCCAAAGGAGAGACAGAGAGTGATAGAATAGAACATCCATCATCATTTCTGGATTCTTTGTATGCATATAAGCAAATGAATTTGCACACACGGGTATAACTATACTCATAGAGTCACAGGAACAGACATATAGATGCAAACATACAAACACAAATATGTAAATAATTCTTTTTAAAAAAATCACCTTAAAATTGTTCTTACATTTTAAAAGGTTAAAAAAACTGGTGTCAGTGGAAAAAACTAATTAAGAGACATTTAATGGGCATCTGTGATTTATGAAGAGAAAATTAGCGAAGGATGCAGAGATCCTAGAAAGAAGGAAAGATGTTTTCATTTGACACTACATTTGAAACTGATGGACTTGGGATTTGAGGATAGGATATATCAAAGGTCAGAAGCAGTGATGGGAGCGATGCAGGCAGGAAGATTGCCACAAGGCAAGGATGGAGCATGGAATGAGCCGTGTCCACGCCCAAATGGATGCTGGTGTCTGGCCTAGCACCTCCCAATTGACAAAGAATCTGGGATCTAAGAACCTAAATGGTTGAAGTCAGAGAGAAGAGCCTCTAAAGGCACATGGGAATATAGAAGGAGGGAAGATTATGTCTGGGGAAATAAATGATAAAGAACTACACAGTTCACTCCTATCTCAAGAGATATCTAGCAGATAAAGTGATTCATGCTATGTTTTCTGATCATATTTCAAATACAGTTTTATACTTGGGTATTCTGTCCAATGTAAACACATTTATCTGAAATTTTAAAATATGAACTTCTGAGCACATGCACAAGTGGTGTAACAAACACATCTATAGGGACACAAATTTAAATATCACTCCTTACAGAGGAAATGCAATTGATACTTGCAAACTAGTCAGTGATCTGAGTCCTGCTTGTTGAAATCCATAGTTAGCAGGTGAAAGGATACAGAGGAAAGCTTAAAGATTACATTTAATTCCTTGGAAAGAAAATGGGGAAACTGGGGAACATAAAACTGTCATTTTTCTCAGATGATGTGCTTATCATTCTGAAAAAGCAAGAGAACTAACACCTATAACTACAATTTAAGCAAGTCCAACAATGTTTACCTAAGATAAAATTTAAGTACTTGTAAAAATTTAATAGCTCCAGCAACAGTCAACCAGAAGCATAAGTAAAAAGAAAAATACAATCCACAATAGTAATAAAAACTTTAATGTATGTATGAATTAACCCCCATCAAAATGGTATTATTATCACTCATAAAAAGGTTAGACTGTCAATAAAGTACACAGAAGATAATTGCAATACATGAAAAACATACATTTTTAGATGAACTGATTAAATATTGTACATATATGAAATATTTCTTGATTTAGTCTATAATTATATTATGATTCCACTTAAATATATAGTTTAGATTAATTTTTAACTGGGTAAATTTAATATAAAATTTAGGTTAAATCACAAAAATTCAGGAAGAATTATATGAAGTTATGAAAGAAAACTAAGAATTGTGAGAGGAGTAGACAGACATTCATGTGAGAAAATAAGAGACAACATAAAGCCACAGGCAAAATAATAAAACAATCTGATTTTCTTTAAGAACTACAAAATAGCCCAATGAAGCATCACACAGTTGTGGTACTCTCACCACAAAACATCTGAGAAAAAAACAAAAATTAAAAAACTGGTTTATTATGAGCAGAAAGGCAAACTAGAAAAGCAAACTAGATCACATGCAGAAAAGCAAACTAGAGCTTATGCAGAAAAGCAAATTAGAGCATATCAAAAGACAGACTGCAACATTGAGAATATTCATTAAGGAAAACACATTGATCTGGAGGCCTACCATGCTCTCAGAACAGCAGACCCCACACAGGTAAGAAATGCTTGCTCTCCAGAGCTATGTATAGATTCCACATAACGCAATTAATATCTCAGAATAATCTTATATAAGCATACAAAATACAGGTAGTAGGCAAAATAGATTTAAACAAAATGGCCAACTACAAGAGTTACATGGCCTGATTTCAAGTTTACTACAAATGTGTGTTAACTAAGAGTTTGCTGTTTTGTTTAAAGAATAATACATTAATCAACTGCTATAGAAAGTAGAAATATGTACTTATATTACATACATATATATGTATGTTCATATCATATGTACACACACACGCACAAACACACACATATACATGTGTACATAAACATGAATAATGACTTACATTTGTACACATGCACACATCCTGACCTTGGATGAACATCCCAAGTATTGAGAATACAGATGATGAACAAAAAATTCTAGAGTACCTAGGCATCCCTCCATGAGTAAGATGAACCTTAGACTTTATTTCATAAAATTTAAGACTTTACTTAAGATATTTTATAAATGTAAACATAAGAGCTACAAGTATATTATTAGAAGAAAATAGAAAGCTCCAATGAAGTGTTGATGGGGCCATACTACCTAGATGAACTGATTTCATAAGTATACTACAAAAAATATACATTTACAAAAATGATACCATTTCAAGTTTAGCATATCCAGCAACATATTTTGTACAACCATATTTAAAGGACCATATCAAGTCAAATGTAGGGCCCTCAAAAGAATGCCAGTGTCCTTGGTTGTATCTCAGAACTAGATGTTACTACTGCTGCAGTCACCATGTAATTTTGTCACAGGGCACAGAGAAATCAAGCTGGAACTGTACTGTAAACTCCCTCCTTACTAGCTAGTAATCACAATGCAGAAGGCTGATGTGCTAGAAGAATCACTAACAGTCTCACCTAGCAATAGGTCATTTCCCAAACAGAAAAGTTTCTTTTAAAGTATGTATGATTACTTGTATATTATCAGTTTATATGTATTAGAGGTTTGCAAAAGCTAGATTGTTAATATCATAATTCTTTTATATTTTTTCAGACATCCTCTCTGTTATTTTATTCTCTTCCAACCTTATTCTGTATTCATTTGCCTTTCCTTCTTTAATTAGAACTCATTCACTTTCCCATTTCCTCCTTCAGATCATGCATACCTTGATATCACCTTCTTTGTTGTCTCCATATCCCTCCATGGTATATGTATGTGTGTGTGTGTGTGTGTGTGTGTGTGTGTGTGTGTGTGTATGTATATGATGTTAAACCACTTGGGCTGGCAATGCTCCCACAAGAACTATAGAGTTTCAAAATCCTTAGTATGAAGTACAATCAAGTTCCTTTTTAATGGCTGGTCAGGGTAATCCAATTGACTCCCAAGACAATGTAGATTACATATGTAGCTCTTGTTTGCCTCTCAGGGGAAAAGGATAGGCCTAAATTGCTGAAGACACCACACACTTAGGATGCAGTATGCAGATGATTCTAGATGGATCTGACCTGAAAGCCTCTTTCCTGTGGCCTAGCTTTCATGGTTCCAGAAAAATACTATGTAATCTAGTTAGATAGGGAAGCAATTAAACAGTTCTACCTAGCTGCAGCCCCTATGAACCATGGTAATTACCAGAAAGGCAAGATATGCATAAAAGTATAATAACTGGCACTCATATATCTGTGGCAACCAACAGTTGTCTTATTGGACTTGTATGGCACTGAAAACCTGATCAACTTCCTGAGTCTAGCGGGGTCATGGACCTTAAAACTGAATGTACTACTTCTATTTTGTTAGACCAGCATAATTCCTTATTACACTCTAAATCTTATTCTTATATCTACAGATAACCATAGCTACCACCCTCATTAAAGAAGCTTCTTTTTAAAGCAAATGGAGGCCATCAAAGGAAACCACATCTGGACACAGTGCTGAAAGAGATTGTGGGAGTGTTGACCTGGTGACACAGCTCCTGAATCTATGACTCATGGAAGGTGAAAGATTTTAAGACTCAGAACACCAGGAAGACGACTGTGAATTCTTTCCTAGAAATGGCTACATAACAAGACAGGAGAAGATGGCAATATCCATGAATACGTTAGTGGGAAAGAAAGGAACTTTCATGGGGTCCCACCACTAGATAAAGAACTCCGGGCAATTGACTCCTAGGAGAATTACCCTCTTCCAGGGATGAGTCCCATTGTTTGTCCAGTGAATTATGCCTTGAAGTCATGTACATGCCAACAACAAGTCATGTACATCCCACCAATTTGTATTTATACCTATTTGTGCTTTCGGTAGAATTAACATTATGAAAATGGCCATTCTATCAAAAGCTATTTGCAGATGCAAACCAAGCCTAATTAAATTCTCTTCTCATTCTTCACAGATATGCATGCACACACACACACACACACACACACACACACACACACACACACACACGCATACACATACATAGAAGATCCTGGATATCCAAAACTATCCTAAGCAAAATTAATCATGCTGTAGCATTTGCAAGATCTTAAGGTATACTAAAGTCATAGTAATAAAAAATATGGCACTGGCACAAAAAAAAAAAACATGTAGACCATTGAAACAGTATCAAAGATCTAAATATGAGAACATGTAACATATGCCACTTAATATTTGACAAAATGCCAAAATCACAAGTTGGAGAAAAGAAAACATCTTCAATAAATGGTTCTTGGAAAACTGGATATCCATTTGCAGAAGAATGAAATTAGACAGGTATCTATATCACCTTGCACAAAAAATTAACTTCAATAGGATGAAAGACCTAAACGTGAAACCTGAAACACTGAAACTGCTAGAAGAAAACATAGGCATTCCCTCACAGGATATTGGTGTAGGTATAAGAAAAGACCTCCTGAATTTGCCTTAATTTGCCCAACAATTGACAATAGGATTTTGTAAAACTAAAAAGATTCTGCACAGCTAAAGAAACAATTACCTAGGTTAAGAGCAAGCCATCAGAATGGGAGAGAATCTTTGCCACCTATCTATCTGACAGAGAATTTATATCCATTGTATGCAAGTAGCTTTTAAAACAGAGTCAAAAAACAGAAATAGCAGTAAAAACAAAACAAAACAAAGCAAAACAAAACAAAACAAACTAATGTCCCATTCGAAAAATGGGCCTGCAATCTGAACAGAGGGTTCTCAAAAGAAGAAAGAAAAATGGCTCTAAAACTATTCATCATCTTAGCAATTTGTAAATTACAGATCAAACAATTTTAATATTTCATCTTGGTCCAGTCTGAATGGAAAAATCAACAGAACTACTGACCATGGATGGAGGGAGAGAGAACCCTCATTCACTGTCAATAGGATTGCAAATTGATGTGGCTTCCATGGAAACCAGTGTGAAGAAGTCTCAAAAAGCTAAAAAAAATCTACCATTTAATCCAACTATACTACTCCTTGTTGTATTATCAAAGCACTTGTCAAAATATTCTATAGAAAGTTGCTTCGTTATGTTCATTGCTGCTCTTATCACAATAGCTAGGACATGGAAACAGCATAACTGTCTTTAAATTGATGACTGAATAAAGGAAAAGTGGTACATATATTTGTTATGGAATACTAATCAAGTATAAAGAAAAATTAAATCATGAACTTTTCAGGTAAATGCAGGGGGCTAGAAAAGATCACAGGGAGTGAGATCACCTAGACCAAGAAATAAAATTTTTATATGTTTTCTCTCATTAGAGGCTCCTAGCTCCAAATATTCAGATGTGAGTAAATACCCTGGAGTAACTGCAGAAACCAGGAAAATAAAATGAGATCATTACCTGGTAGAGGGGCTGGGGAGAAATAAAGAAGACAATAGCAGGGTTCAAGTGATTTGTTGGGGAAATGGGAAAATGGGTCTTTTTAGGGATGGGGAAGGAAAGTAAGAATGTTGGTAGGTAGATAAGAAGGTAGGGAAGAAGAATGGAGAAGAGTTAAACAACAGTAAGAATGTATGAAAAGTTATAAGGGATCATGCTATTTGCTATTTATTTAAAAATTAATTATAATACACACTCCAGTGTATGTATACATATATACATATATACATACATACACTCCAGTATAAATATATACAGCTTAAATGAAATGTTTTCATATGAGCTAACAGTACTACCTCCTCCAAGATCCAAAGACCACCTAACAAGTATCCTTATACAAGTTATGAGAAGCCAGCTTTCTTTTAGGTTGTTGAAAGGGTTGTCTGGAACTCCCAAAACACTACGTTATTTCTATTGCCTTGATTTCCCCAAGGAGGTGAGAGTTTTGTTTCTATTCCTGAAATCACCATGTACTATAGACATAGATCACAAGGGTCCTTGAGCTGGGAACTGACTTAATTCCTTTCTCCCTAAGAACTAGCTTTTATGATACCAGAAGATACCATGTTAGCTACAAGGGTAGAAAACAATTAACAGTCCTGTCACTATATGATTCCCATGTACCACAGCAATGACTAGAATGACAGTATAACACAAATGGTGCAATAGTGGCACACATATGTTGGAGATAACCAATACCTTTCTAATTAGATTTAAAACCCACTCAAAAACAGGAAAACCATGTTTTGTAGTGGAAACCTAGATTACTCAGGGACAGTGAAGTCATGGATCTTGGAGAAGAACCTACAATCACCAATTCACTAAACCAGGATAATTCCTAAACACATTCCAAATATTTGTCATCATGCTTCATAAAAGAAACTTCTCTTTGCAACAGAGACCATTACAGAAAGCCACAACATCTAAAAATGCAGAACTGTGCAGCCCAGTCTCAAAAGATACACTTACTGTCATACACCTATGTCTCAGGGAACATTGGGAAGGAGTGGAAGGAAAGATTATAAGAGCCAGTGGATTAGATAGTTTGTGGTAAGATTGTGTCTTCTAGTAAAACCAGATGCTGAACCCATAAAATCTCACCTATATAATTGCCCAAACATGAGCTGAATACAATAAATAGACATGCCAAAGAGGTCAGGGAAAGCCAATGAGGACTCACATCCAACCAAGAAGGAGTATGTGAGACGCTTTGGAGGGAGGAAAGGGAATGGAGAAATTATGTAATAAGTGTTGAAATTATCTGACTGTTAAAATAGCTGCTTTTTAATGTCTGTATGTGAGTTTATGCATGTGAGTTCAGGTGTTCTCAGAGGTCAAAAGAGGGTGCCACATCTCTTGGATCTAGAGTTAACATCTGTTATGAGCTGACCAACATGGGTTAGGATTACCATACACAGGCTCTCCAAAATAGTGTCATGAGCTCCTAACTCTTAGCAAAATCTTTCCAGCTCCTCTCAACTTACGTTTTTAACTTTACTGAGAATAACTGATCCATTGTCATTGATCTGCTATTTATCTTGTGAAAAACACTTAACCACATTATTTCTGATTTCATTCCATCTTCAATGTGTTTGTTTACAGAAATAATAAAATCTTCCAAAGTGTCTAAAACATGACTTAAAAAAATGGAAAATTATTTTGAGGGAGAACTGCTCACAACCATAAGCCTAAATATTTTTTTGTATTGAACTGAAACTTAACATGTTGCTAATGATAATACATTATGATTTGTTAACCACATGGGCTTTTAGTTTTACATGAAAATATTAAGGATACCAAAACAGTTGGAGACATTCATCTTAAAAAATCAGTATTACAACTAGTCATGTGGCACACTTTAAGTCTCCTAGTCATGCTTTCTGGAGACAACCAGCTTGAGTGCTTTTAAGGCATGTGTGTGTGTGTGTGTGTGTGTGTGTGTGTGTAGGTTATATGAACTTAGGTTTGAGGAATATACATATATGTATCCATGTGTGCATACGCATGTACGTATATGTGTATAGATGCCAGAGGACAACAGTAGTTGTCTTCTTCAGTCATTTGTTTTAGATAGATTCTCTCACTGAATCTAGAGCTTACCAATTCAGTTCAGATGCTTGGCAAATAAGACCCACAAATCCTAACATGTCATTTCCATCAACAGCAGTGGGGTTACAGGAACATGACATTGGCCTTGGCTTTTATGTGAAGCTTGGCATCTGACCTCAAAATGTCTCAGGCTTGTGTGGCAAAGGGTTAATATATATTTTTAAAATCATCTCCCCAGTCCAGAAATCATATCCTTACTATTATAGTTTAACAATTTTGAGTATTATCTAATCATTTCTGCTGCTACAGATTGGTCTTGGAGCTCATTTTTATCAGCCTCTTCATCCTTCTTCAGGGGTAACCAAGTACCTGTGTCATGTCCCTTTGAAAATGCATGTTGTACTGCTGGAACTTTACTAAAAACCATTTAGAGAAAAACCATTTACTGTGGATCAGTTATATCTATCTTATTGTATGCATTTGTTTTAACAGAAATTACTAATGAATTATATGTTCTCCTTCTTAAAATGTTTTCCTTTACATGGTTGCCCCATAAAAATAAAAGTCTACACTACATTAACTAATTCATCAGTTACGTTGATCTTTCCCTATCACTTCTGCTTTGCCTTGACTGGGGTCTCTTCTAACCTGCCTTCAAAGTTATCAGTCTAGTATGTGTCTTGATTTCCTGAGTTGTGACCCTATTTCATGTTTTGATTTCTGATATTATTGGATCTAGGCTTTTGCTTTAGGGTTTTTCTTAATATTAAAGGAATCTTCCTTGACAACATTGGATGTTTTGTCTCTTGTACTATTCAACTTTTTCACATCACTTTGAGAACAAAATGCTGCTGACTCTGAGACTGAAGATGCTTAGATTGTTAGAATGCACCACAAATGAATTCAAGCTTCATCTGTTGTCTTGCTAAGAGCTTTTAACATCTCACTTCCCTGTTGCTTGGCTAAGAATATTTTTGTCCTATTTCTAGGGACAAACATTGGCTGCCCACGTCAAAAATAGGGAAGAGAATAGGAAAGATAAGAGTCAGAAATGGAAATGCCATCTAATTCATATCTTTGACTCACAGAACTTTATTCAACCCTTTTCTTGTCAGCTCCAATCTTCACACCTAATATTGAGTACTTTAGCATCTCTGAGCCTCCAATTCTTTCTCCAGCATTCAGTAAGTTGACAGTGTTCCATACAATACATTCTTCTCCCAGATCACACAGAGTTCCTACCTCCGACTGTACCTTCTAGCATTTCTATGCAGTTTCTTCATCCCTAAGACTCTTCTTGTTCTTGTCTTTGGTGTGACCTTCCTCATCAGTGTTGTTGACTTTTTCCTTGTCACATCTCAGAGCTACCTTCCAGTAGAGACTTCAGATAAGCATAAAATGAAAATATGCTGGCTATGCTATCTTGTATGGAAATCTATAATGTTTTATTATATGGTGAAATAAGTCACCCCCAAATACTCTTTTTCTTTAATTTGTCTTGGTTATTATTTTTTTCCATTATATTCAAACACATGGAGCTTAGAATCATTTTGTCATGTTCAGAGAAAAAAATCCAATTGGAATTTTAATTGGAAATGCATTAAATTGATTAACTTGGCAATGATTGCTTTTTATTTTTAATTAAATTTCCTAGCACCACTTTTTTTTTAGCTTTGCTAATTATAAATTTCTAAATTTATTGCATTTTTGTCAGAACCTGGCTTCTGAAATTTCTCTTTCTAAGCAGTATAGGAGATAAAGGCATATTGCTTAGCATCACCTTGCCCAGAACATTTCTATGTTCAGGGTCCTGGACCAGCCACATCAGTGTCACCTGGCAGGTGTTAGAAATGCACCCTATCTCCCCTTAATAATAGAAAGTCTGCTTGTGGAATCTTCAAGCCTATTGTAGGACTTTGTTTGAAATCAATGAAATTATTTGTGGCCATCCATGAAACCCTGGGAAAAGCATTCATTGTAATCCATTTGTTCTCCTTGTAATATGGACAGTAGCATAATCTCAGTAAAATTGTTCCTAGGAGTGAAAAACTAATATACATGAAGTTTTTACCCAACTTACTGGAATACTATATCAAGTGCTTACTGGTGATCATACCTGGCATTGTTATTTTGTCATTCTGTCCAATACAAATCATGACATTATGATTTTAGTCATTATCAATTTTTGGAAATGTTCATTATTTTTTTGAAAGCTGGTATATCTCCATTTCTTTGTGCCTGATATATGAGTACATTTTACTGTAACAGATGTTATAATTTTTAGATCTTCTTTCTGTTATTTTGCCCTTTGGATATATAAAAGATTGTGCATATTGTTAAGCTCTCCCAAGATACCTGCATTTCTTTAACATATTTCTTGCAATTTGAAAATTTGGTTGATATGTGTCAAAACCCTACTCTAATGCATATGAATTCCCTTCTGGTGTATCTTCAAAGTGAATTGTATTTTATAGTGAAATAATCTCTTGATTTTGAGGTTGAATTGATTAATCTCATCCTTGCCTTCACTTTGTTTCCATTTACTTAGTATGCCTCTACTCGTTCTTTTAACTTCAAATGCTTCCTTGCTTTTTAGCATTGATGCATCTCTTTTATAAGTATTGATACAAAATGCATGCAAGACTATTTTCACATAAAAGTTGCCTTCAGTATTATGATTGTATAGTTGATCTAAGTCCATTTTCATGTGTTTAAGTTTCTTGGTAGTTCAACTAGTTTCATTGTCTGTTTAATCTTTTATTTATTTGTTTTCTAAACTTTGGTATAAGTGCTTTATATCCCTTCTTAATCCTGAAAGCATGCATACAAGCAGCATTATACAAACTGAGCAGATTATATTTAAGATACACACAATGCATGGAACAACAATTAATGAAAAAAGAGACTATGAATTTGAAAGAGAACAAGGATGGGCATGTGAGAGGGTTTGCCAGGAGGAAAGGAAAGGAAAACAGATGTGACTATATTATAATCTCAAAAATAAAAGGAATAATAAATTTTTTCATGTATTTTGGAATGTTTGAGAATGAATAATAATGACTTTTACATTTTTCTGAGTTATTATTTAATCCATATTTTTCTAACTTGCATTATTAAATAAGAAACTGTATGATCTATTCACCCCTTGGAAGCTATAAACTCTTCTCATTCAGTCTTATTTAGTAAAGGAATTTTATACTGGTATATGCCAAATTGTATTCCTATCAAATTTATCATTTTGAAGCTCAAATTCCTAGTATAGCTGTATTTGGAGATAAGGTCTTTAGAAGATAGTTAAGGCTAAATTAGGTCATGAAGGTAGGGCCCAATCTAATAGGATTAGTGGCTAATAAAATATACAATTCCATATATAAACACAGGAAGAATTGTCAATCTGCAACAGGAAGAGAGATCTCACTACATGCACCCATCCTGACTGTTAATCTCAGATTTCCTACACCAAGAAAATACATTCTATCACTTGAGCCAGTCAGTTTTTGTTATGGAAGCCCAACTAATTATTGCTACTAAAAGATCCTTTAATGTTGTTCATCTTATTTTCAGACAAGTTAGTAATATCTGTGACATGTTTTTTAATTATTTATAATCTTAATTTCATCTTAAATGGCTTCCTCATTCCTTTTTTTGTTTTTTCCTTTTTTTCCTTTAAATACACTTGTTAGTTGTAGTTTTAAGTAACTATTACTCTCCTTGGAGAGGTTAGAAACTTAATTGACAGGACATTTATAAATGAAAAAACATTAATCATGTATGAATTTTTGGGTTCTTAGTAATGTGATACACACTTGTAACCCTGTCCTCAGCACTTGCTGATTATAAGTTTGAATGACAACATAATTTTGTATCTTTGCAGGCTGATGGTTTACATTTGTTATTATTATTTAGTTTTGTAACAAAGATGGGACATGCTAAATGTGGATATAAACATTTATTTCACTAGTTTTGTTTTAAAAGGTATGGACTGAGCAAAGTACTTGGCTTTCCTGTGCTGAGGGAAGACTTGCCTTCCAGTTCATCTTTCATTTTTTGCTTGGATTCCTTGTTCTTTGGTTTTCTAAAACTTCTTGGCATATACACATCTTGGATTCTCTCTGTAAGACATGATCTCGTTCAGATCTAATCCCTGACATCTGTGACAGTTTCTCAAACATCCTTCATCACATATTGACTATTCAAGGTCAATTATTTTCTTTCCATGCCCTACTAAGCCTTTAAAATTTGGTTTATATTTTATCCATCTATATTCTCTTATTAATCGTTATTATGTTTATTTATTATTTTTTTAGAATTCATCCTAGTGTTGTAGATCATTGTCTTTAGGAGAGAACAACAATCATTTTTTCAACACACAGGAAAAGCAGTTCTCCGGATTGTGTAGAGATGAGTTCCAGAGGCTTTCATTCTACTTTTCCTTCTAGATTTCTACTTTTTAACCTTTGAACAAATGAGGTTTAGTAACATGTTTTACTTCGAACACACATCATTCACATTCCTCTTGGCTTATTTTGAACAGTTTCAACTCTAGATACCACTTTGAATCAGGCATCCAATTATATCAAGTTTCTTCCAGGAAATTTGAGTTTTCATCTACCAGTGTTGGCTTAGAGACACCCTCCCATGTTGAAAAACTGATGGGCAAATAGGATTTCCACAAAACATGTTTTACTCATGGTCTTTTACTTGATGACCACATACTGTTCTGCTCACGGACAACAATGTTTTCTATATTAAAATGTGCATGACTAAATGCTTAAGTGTATTCTAAGACTTTGATTGGGAAATGTAAATAAAATTGAGAGGTGAAGACAGTGTTTTTCATGCTTCAAAAATCAATATGTCTCTGAAAAGTCAACTTTATCTATTTGAGTCCTGGAATTTTAGACATGTATCTCCATGCCCAGTTGTACTTCTTTAGCCAATTTGCCCACTCTTACATAAAAGGAACCTTGATGGCCTGGGGATTTGCTACAAGTACCAAAGAGAATTTCCTTCCTGAGGACAAAGAAATCTCACATCCCCCCTCCTATTCTCATATAAAATAGCAGCATGAGTCAATTTATGCTAACCCACAAGTTATCCATCAACTAGGCCTTCAGTGAAATGAACTTCCTACCTCCCCCTAATACCATAATTACACTAGCTCATGGGACTGTGTCCCATCATGCTTTTCTTAAATACATCCTGTGTCCACTCCTCCGTCTGATCCTTCACACCTCACTGAACACTTTGGGTCTTTGCTCCCATCTCTGTCCTCAGATAGTACCCAGCCTTCTTATTGTCACAGGGAAATTGATTAAATTTTGCATTAAATTTAGGATCAATCTGGCCCCCAACCCTAAAAGTGTTTATATGGTATCTGCTCTAGAGCACAAGGCTTGAATAGCATTTTCTCTGGGGACAACTTCCAGCAAAATTAAAATTTAATTAATAATTTAATGGTATCTGCATTTCTTTCATGTTGGCTCAAAATAGCTTTTGTTTACCTTTTTGTTTCCTCTCTTACATTGACAATTTTTCATGGATATGAATATTTCTTGAGCAGCAAATGTTTTGTGAGTATTTGCTGTAAGCTCGGCACTGGGCCATTCTTCTGGGAAACATAAAGGAGAAAGATGCCTAATCTGCTTCAAGTGCAGTGGGATGAGAACAGGCCTGTATGTAAATCATCTAAGCCAAATCCAGAAGATGCTGGATTCTCACTATGCACTAAAGGAGAACACAAGGGATAGAGTAATTTACCTTTGGGGAATGTCAAGCTTGTTAGTACATTATTTTCAGAGAATAAAATCTAACAGGAGAGGCTAATCCCAAAGTACCAATAAAACCTTGACTCTCTGGGGAGTTCAATACATATTGAGCAAGTTTCCCTTGATTCTGTCTGTGGGGCTATTTAGGAGTCTAAGAACACCTGGACATCTAAAGGACACCACTGGACCATGACTAACAATGCAGGAAATAATGAACATTTTTCAGTGATGAGAAATATATCCCTTTCCTCTGTCCTTCTAAATTTACTTTGACTAGCTATTGAACAGTGTCTCGTAGATTCAATACATCACAAAGAATTAAGTGCTGCTCAGCTCCCGCCACTCTGGCTGCCCTGTTGTGGACCGTCTCTTTCCGTTTGCATCTTGCTTGTCCTCTGTGCATATCAACTAACTGTCTCCATTTCAGTTCTCAGAGTGTGCCACACCACACAACTGAGATTTCCAGAACAAATATCAACAGTAGCTAAGCCAAACATATCTTGTCAAGAGAGTGCCACTGCAGTGTAAAGATTGATTTGTCGAGGGAGGTCTTGCATATAAGTAGATGTGAAGGCAAGGACTGAGGTTAACAAGTTTCCACTGTGGGAGTTTATTTATAACAAAATAAGGAAAGGACAGGTCTGCCTCTGTCCATTACTTCGCTTCTCATTCTGCACCCAATGCTGAGTGGCTTTACTTATTACCAGGATCAACTGGAACAAGTCAGGAAGAACTCAGGAAACAAATGCTTGCTCTCTGAGCTTACGTTTTAATTTGGTAAGGGTAACTTCATGCCAGTTGGCATATTGGGGGTCATCTGTGGCCTCAACTCAGAGCTTAAGTGAATAAAAGAAATAAAAAGGAAAAGTCAAAGACATAGCCTTCTTATGTCTGACTCTTACAGAGACCAGACAACAAGACACCACACTGAAGGGAATGTGTTCATAAGAATTAGTATGCAGCTTTCAGAGAGTGGGAGCTGTAGATTAGAGCAGACATGCCCATTTCATTCATGGCACCATCAAGTGAGGCTTACAATAAGCATTGATTGAATCAGCAGAGATTTGGAGAAGATTGTAGACATAGTTGCATTTAGGTGGCAGTGTGTCATCATCCACAGACTTAGTAGAGTGAGAGGACCAGAGAGATGGCAGACGACCAGATATAAAGAGAACAGACATGGAGTAATTCAATTTATATACTCACCTTCTTAACAAATATTTATTGCACGCTGTGATATATAATCTTGGTTGTCAGCTTGACACATCCAGAGACAGAGAACATCAATTGAAGAATTACCTCCATCAGATTGACCTATGTGTATGGGGCATTTACTTGAATTCTAATTGATGTAGGAGGATCTAACTCACTATGGGTGGTACCAGTGCCAGACAGGTGAGCCTGGGCTGTATAAGAAAGATATTTTAGGAAGCCAATAGAAACCATTCCTCAGTGTTTTCTGCATTGGTATTACTTTATGGTGGACAGTAAACTGTAAGCTGAAATAAATCCTTTCCTTCCCCAATTTGTTTTTGATCATGGTATTTATCATAACAACAGGAAATGAACTAGTACATATGATTTAGGATCTCCAAATCTGACATTTTATGAGATTTCATTTCCATCCTCAAAATGCCTTCACTTATTTGGGTATATATTTAGTGACACATGGCAAAAAGTGACTAACAAGAAGATAAGACAACTGTTGTCATGGCATGGAAGCAGAATGCAGTCCCACCTGAGATGGCCTTGGACATAAGTGAAGGCTTTCTGTGGGAGTTGATATCTGAACTGAAAGGAGTAGGGAGTGGGTGGAAGAGATTTGCTGGTGCAAAACCTTCTGGCTTCTAAGCAGCCAAGTAATCTAATGTCCTATAGTCAACCACTTTATCACAGACACCGTTCTCAGCAAATATCTCTTCTATAACTGCTTCCTTTCTAAAATGGCAGAAGTAGGGATCAGTGCCAGGATCATTCCAACCTCAAAAAAACACCTGGCATTTTCTATTCAAGGGCAGGTTTCTATGTATCCCACAGTAGGCCTGCAAATTCTTAGGAAAAAATGCTGCAAATAATTCAGGAACTGTTAACTTAGAATATCAAATTCAACTATTTGTCTAGAACAATACCCTTGCTTAAGAGTAGGGCAGGATGATGCAGAGTCCTCACATTATAAAATACTGTTCCACAGTCCTGGCCCACGTGTTCTTCTCCTGTACCCAAAGACCGATTGTCAATGGTGGGCAATTAGTTCTCAACTGTGTCCTTAGACAGTAGGGTGTTGTATGTGTGGCTACACATTTTTTCCATTAGAATTTTAGATGTTAAAGTAAGAGAGAGAAATCAAAATAATGCATTTTAAGAGAATCATTCTTCTATCAGTAAAGTCACAGTGTGCTTTGTACATCCATTGTAGCTTCAGACTAAGTATTTACAACTTGGTAGTGCTGTCAGAATCCTGTATCCTTTATTTGAAGGGTTTTTTTTTTTTTAATTTATGACATGACCTTTGCTATTTCCCTGTTTCTTAAATCTTGTCTGTGTGGTCGTTTCACATGGCTTTCCCCAGGGTAGGCATGGCCTTTTTCTTGACTCATTTCAACACACAAATTTCCACTCCTACAGTGGTCTGCTCATCTGTATATTTCTTTGCCTCTCTATTCATGACTTAGAGGCAGCTGGTGGAATGTTCTGTCTTTCTTTTCTATAAACACTTTCTTAACTAGAAACCAAAGAGGTAATACCATACTAAAAATGAGTAAAGACACAGGGTTAAGAAAAGAATGGATGTATGGACAGCATTTAAGTAAAAAGAAGAATGATAATTTAGGGGAGGATGATAATTTAAGAAAGCAAATGTAAATGTTACTCATATATGTTACATATATCTAATCTTAAAATATTAACTAATATCTGCTAGAAAGTCCAAGTCATGGAAGTATATGTCCTACACGAGTAGCTTCTGTTGAAAATGTATAAAGGTATGTTGAAAACTAACAATTTATCAGAATTTTTGAAAGCAATTTTAAAAGCATATTTTAATGATTAAATTGTTAAAATATAAATTATATTTCAGTGGTGTCCCCAGTAGAGCAAAGGATTTGTATTTTTGAAAAAGAATTGCTGTCTGATGCATAGACTTTGCAGCTTGCTTTTAGAACTCTGACCCAAAGTTTCGCTTTTGAAGATCTGGTAAAATTGACTGGAATGTTAGGGAGTTGCTTTACATTTTAATCTGATAATAGTAAATTGTATTTATCTCTTGAATGGCTAACAGTTACAAGGTTTACAGGCTGGGAGAGGATTCAGTGAATAAAACATTTTTATGCAAGAATATAGAACCTGAGTTCAAATCCCAACATCTGCATAATGCCAGACACAGTATTGCCTTGTCTACAATCCAAGTGTTCTTATGGTGAGATGAGTTGCAAAAATAGGTGAAGTCTTGGAAGCTCACTGATATATTGTAGTGAATAAGAACATCTGTCTCAAACAAGACAAAAGGTAAAGACCAAGACTTGAGGTTATCCTCTGACCTCCATATGCAAGTTGCCTGCAAAAGTATACCCAAATTCACACAATGAGAGTGTGTATGCAACACCCTCACATATATAAACACGATACAGACACGCCCCAGTATGCATACACCATCACACACACACACACAAAATCACACACACACACTATCACACACATGAACAAATAAAAAAACAAAAATGTAAGCCTGATTAGAATCCATAGATTATGCTGAACCATGATGACTAAGAGTCAAGTTTTCAGATGTGATTTGTGCTCTTTAAACAGTTGCCATGTTGAATGATTAAAACTTATTTCTATTTTTAAAATTACAGATTGTCCTAAGAGTGATATCAGAACAATGGATCATAACTATTTTTGATGTTATAGCATGAAGAATTACTGGTTTATAGGTCATATGAAATTATACAATGTGGAGCAGAAGGTAGCCAGTGTTTAATGAGGCATCTATTCTGGCATTCAATTGTTATTTAGTTATTATTATCAAATGAAGATGAAGAGGAGGCTGTAGGCAAGGTGCTTCCTTGAAGTTTATCTGTGATATCAGATTTGGATAGGGCCAAAATTTAAATGTGAAGTATCTGTCAAACACTCCAGATAGTGGCATTGTTTAAGGAGGCTTTGTAGAAACTGAGAGGTGGGGCCTAGCTGGAGATAAGTGTAACTCTTGAGTAAGATGGACTGGTCTCAGGGTTTATAGTCTAGAACTAGCTCCTGCCCTGTATGTGCTTCTGAATCCTCTGAGCTGTAGGGGAGCAACTCCTTCTGCTCCTGGATACACAGAGCCTCAAGCCAAGGTTCCTTCCTAACATGATGGAGTATATCTCCACAACTATGAATTGAAATATGCTTCTCCTCTGCTGAGTGGTTCCCTGTCATGTATTGGTTCATGGTGATGGGAAAAACACCTAGAAGATTGTGCTTTTCTAAACCCTGGAAGAACTGTTCAGTCATTGGTAATAGTAAACAAAAGAAAGCCATCTCACTGGACTTGTGCAGAAGGAATTGATGAAATTCATTTGAAGCAAATTGAGAGCAGTTACAACATAATAGGCACATTCAGTAATCACAGTTAGGACTACAATAGGCTTCCTGGCACAAAAGGAAACTGTGGCCCCTGGACAGAGTCGAGCTTCTGAATTAATGTTGATCCTTAACATTTCACTCAGTTCTGCCATAAATTCTGTACCCCAAGACAAGAACTTTCTAAGAAAAGCTACCTAGAGAGACAAAGGTGGCAACAGAGGAGGGGGTCTTTGCTCTCAAGCATCCTTTTCTCTGTTGTGTACTTATAAACTTTTCTTTCCTTTTCACTTTACACACATTCTTCTTCAAAACCAGTCATACAAGGAGTGCTGATAGATTTGAGGACTTCCATCTTGAAAAGCTGTCCCTAATCTTGGCCAGAAAGAGCCTACATTGAGCTTAATTCCATTTCACCAGTAGAACTTCCACATGCAGCTTAACTGTATCTTACAAAGAAGTGTTCAATGCACTCCATCTGAGTAGAAGAACAGAAACACAAGGCTACTGCACAAGATTTGGTGCCTTCTTTATCCCTTTTATGTGTTTAACAATCCACAGAAGGTACACATTTCCTGGGAAGTTCTCTGGAGAAGGGGCTTAGAAACTGAGAACCTCATGTTACTTCACTGAGTCCCAAACCTCACTGGGAGCAAGGGATCCTTCCCCAAGAAATAGACCATGAACAAAGAGTAGTTTCCATGTAGCCTCATTACCTGCTTGATTAGGTTGCAGTGCTTTGCTTTTTATTATTCATTCACTTGCCCATTCAGGCAATCACTCAATGGACAGGCATAGGAGACCCATAAAAGGAAAGGTATTTAAATGCCTAGTGCTTTGAATGACAGGAACTAAGTCAAGGATAGCAGTGATGGGCTTTTACAGACTCCATAAACCACTTGTAGACATTTCAAAACAAAAGTGACCTGTGCCTGTTGGCTAAGGAGGGCTAACTTCCAATGGACCACATCCTTGAGTAAGTGATGGCGTATGCAAACAACTTTGTCATCCCCTCTCTTGCTACAGACTGCCACCTATTTCCCTGATCCTCAAATAAAATACATAATACCTTCATGTAAATGTAACCACCATGAAAAATTCTCTTCCCCCCCTCTCTATATATTTATTTTTTAATTTTGACTTTTGGTTTGCTGGTTATCAGTAACTTTGAGGGTCCCACAGTAACAGAAACATTCATACTAGGATCTCCTATCAGGAGAAATCATTTTAAGAATGCTTGGAAGAGAAAAAACAATGTTTACATTTTGTCATTTTCCCCCTTAGCTTGTTATTTTTTACAACCAAAATAAAATAAAGTCTGAGCAAAGTTTGTACTATTTTTTAAATCAGTAGTAGTATCACACTAATACATTCTAATATTTCAATTCTAATGGACACAGAGAAGTCTTCATCCAGGCTTTATTTCTTATTTCTAATTGGCTGTACACCAGAGAGCATGTGCACTTACTAAACTTCACCCATCAGGAGTACCTGCCTTCACAGAATCACAAATCCTGCTCATTATGGCAGCCCACCTGAGGTGCCCCTTGCCCCTATCCATAACTGCAGAGCCAATTACATTCACAAATTTGCTATCCAGCTTTGCTTTTCATTCTACATGCTGCAACTCTGAGAAGATAATGCAAATTCTTGTCTCTTTAAAAAAATCTTGGTAAAGATCCTAAGTATATTTCCCACGCAGGTTCCCCACCCTCAGCCTAGCTTCTCTCACTCACTGCTTTGTCCTTCATAATATTGGGACGATTATTGACTATTTACTTTTTTGTTATTATTGGAGACAGTATCTTATTATTATCCCAGATTGGGCTTGAACTCTCAGTCTTCCTGTAGTACCTCTACATTACTGGAATTAGAAGCATTTTAGCACACTAAGTTTTGCTTACATATTTCTTTAGCTGCTATAGGTCAGCAAGGTCCCATTGCATAGGTGAAATTTAATTTAAATGCTACTCATTTCTGAGCCCTTTCTAAAGAAGTGAGATCCTCAGGACTGGTTGGCAAAACATTTTAAACTGAGATATAAAATGATTGGTGTAGGTCAATTTGAAAGTTCTTCCCAATATTTTTGAGATGTTTCTCCAAATTGCTGGAAGATATGGTACTACTTATAGTATCGTGAGAAACCTCCACACCCATTTTCATAGTGGCTGGAGTCATTTACAGTCTTACTAGCTGGATGTGTGGATTCCCATTCCCCTCCCTCAATCTTAGACAGCCATTACAATTATTTGTTTCCTTATATAGTAGATGGTCAGTTTGACTGGTATAAGATGAGAACTCAGTGAAGTTTTAATATACATATCTTTATCCTACATTTTATATAGGCACATAAAATCATTATATACATGAATATATACATATATATGCATACACACACACACACACACACATATATATGAATGTCATCAAAATATCAAAATAGAAGGAAACTATTGCTGGTAGGAAGGGGTTCAGCAATGTAGAGAAAAAAGGGAAGGGTATGGGTGAATGTGGTCAAAGCTCCTTATATATTTGAATGAAAACATCTTTATGAAATTCAGTATTGTGTCCAATGAGTGAACACTAATAAAAGTATTAAAAACACAGAGAAATACATTCTGAATGGAGCCCAATTACCTCCTATAAATTTCTCCATGGCAGTCTCAGCTTGGGCCATCAGAGGAGCTGAAGTTTTGTTTGGAGAAGGAACTGTGATTAAACACTACACCTTTCACACATTAAAGTCTCACATGGCTTGGCAAAGAGCCATGGAAGACTTGTGCTTTTTAAGATGATGTTGAAGGAGAGTGCTTTATCGGGCACATTTCAGGAGCACTTCAGTTAACTAGGAAGAAATGAACTGTGATCCTGAATCAAATTGTTTATTCTTCATCTACAAAGAAGCAAAGTCAGAAAATGTGTTCATATCAAGAAGTTAGTAAAATAGAAAGTTAGGAAATTAAAGTAGACCAAATTGATAAGTCAGTTTATTATCAGCTCAACCTCGTCCCCAACCATGGCATCCATGCCAAGGCATTCATCCTTTAGACATGCAAAATTATATTTTTGATTTTCAATAATATAAAAATCAATATAAAGTTGTTTTTCAATAAAAAATAATATAAAATATCTATGAGCAATTTGCTTATTAGGAGCTCATTCAACAACTTAAGGTTCATCAGACTTAAATGTTAAAATACTCTTGAGAAATACACAAGACTTTAAAAAATAAAATAATTAATAAAGTGTTTTTACTAAATAGAATATTTGATGCCAGGTGTGTCTTGTAAAAGGCTAGTTCCTAGTACAAATAACTAACTATTTATTCTGGATATGCATTGTTGTCTCACTTAAATGGATTCCTGAATTCATGTTTGAACGTGTGTGCATGCACACACACACACACACACACACACACACACACACACACACACACACAGATTTTCAAAATAAAATTAAAATAAAAAAAAAATTCAAAAAAATCTTGGAGAAAACGGTGGTTATATTGTCTCATCTAATTGCTGCCCTTGGGAAATATCACTTCTGTATTTGATCCTGTCCCCCTCTTTCATTATGACAGGTTCTCATATATGTTTGCCTTGAACTTTCTATGTAATTAAAGATGACCTCAAACTTGAATTAGTAATTATCCTGCATCCTCCTCCAGAGATATGGGATTACAGTTGTGCACCATCATGCCAGGTAACACCATGCTGAGGATAGAACATAGGGCTTGACATGGTAGGCAGGAACTCTACAGACTGAGCCCCATCCCCAATACTTAATCAAGAATTGTTCAGTTCAAATTCATTGTGTGTACATGTGTGTATGTGCATGTTTGTGTGTGTGTGTGTGTGCATGTGTGTGTGTATGTGCATGTGTGCTTGTGTCTGCCTAGGATTCTAAGGAGGGTTTAATGTATTGAAAAACTAAAATATGACTTATTTTAAAAGGAAAATTCCAGGTAAGCTTACTGTCTCTAGTTTTTCAGAGGTGAGAGGAAGAGGTTTGTTGTTTGATGGAAAAGAGATGGAAGACTGTTATGTATTCATCTTAAAAATGGGACAATTTATTAGTTAAGTTTGACAGAATCTGGGCCATATATTGATGACCTACTAAGTATAGCCATGTATTACAATGAAACCAGTGAAGATGTTAATGTCTCATTTATTATTTCCATTGATTACATAGAGTTCTTTCTTTCCCATCTTGGAATTGTACTCACTCTTCTGAGGGTTGCTTGTGTTCAGACACTTCAACCCTACACTTACACAGCTTTAAAACAAATATTGCTTACTTTGCCTGGCTTTAGCATGTGAATGTATGGCATGTGTTCTTTTGTGACTTAACTTTGTTCCATATGATATTTATTTACTATGTCCATGTTGCTGCTGAGAGTTGTAATCTAATATATCATGATTTTGCTATTACAAAAGTGCTCCACAGCCATTCTCATGCTTATATCTTGGTGAATATGTGCCATTTCTAAGTTATTCACCTAAGAATGAAATGGCTGCCTTACTGAGAAAGCACAAGTTTAAAGATAATGCCAAAATTTTTCCCAAATTGATGACAAAAATTATCCTTCTACCTCTAATATTTTCATGTGGGTTAGATACACCAAATAGGTTTTTTTTTAAGATATGTTTGTCTAGATTATAGTTTCCCCAAGATGTTAATGCATTTTCTGCTGCTGTAGCAGAATGCCTGATACCAGACGATTTATAAAGAACACAATTCTACTTTGCTCTTGTTCTAGAAGCTCAGATGTCTAACAGTACAGTGCTGGCATTTGGCAAAGGTCTTATGCATCATCATCCAGTAGAGGAAGAGGGGGGCAAACTGGAAAAATACTCATGCAGGAGAGAACACAAGGAGGTGACTGCTATGAAACCCACTCATGTAGCCTATTCTTACGATAATGAATTAAATCCATTCATTAAAGTGGTGTTTCCAAGGACATAAAAATCCTTTCCTATGGATTTTCTCTCTTCAGAGGAAGAGTGTTACTGTGAGGCCAAGCTGGCTTGGAACTTGGATCTGGTTCATGGCATCCTCCACCTCACCACACCTGTGGACTTAACTTCTTAACTCACATAATAATCAATGTGAGTTTTAAAGATAGCAAACATTTTGAGCAGTGTTTATGACACTGGTAGTAGGTGAATTAGGACTCTATTAAAAGATCATAATGTGATTCCCTAGAAATTAAGCCATGTAGAGTATGAAGGAATATGCAGAGTGAAAGAAGATTATGACAGGAGTGCTTTAGGAGCCATGAATTCAAGGTCTGTTTACCAAATGCAGTGCCTGGAAAACTGGGTTTTGGAAACTAAGCCCAAAAGAAATCCTAAAAAATAAAAAAAAAGAAGAACATAAAAAGTATCTCTGGACTGTGGAGAGAGTAAGGTTGGTGTACAACACAACACTGGGAGGAAGCAATGAGAAACTGTAAGTCATCAGACATGTGCATATGAAGTGTAGTCATGAACTGTTCTGAATAATTACAAAAAGAGTGGACTAAATTAAATTTTTATAATCAAGTACATTTGTGTTTCTTGGATAGGGTGATGAGGCTGGCGTGAGTTTCAACTCACTAAGAATATTTCAATTATTTCCATGCAACAAGGACACCAAAGCAAACACAAACTGAAAGCAAAAGCAATACTCAGATAGCTTGAAAGATGATGTTCATTTCACAGGTCAGAGAGCTCTGCTGTGCAACCTGTACCCTGAGTTGGATGTCCTGCAGGCTGTGTGTGCAATGCAGACTCTTAGGCATTCCTAATTCTGTGTTCATAGAGATTGAAAGGAGACTACAATCTCTCTAGAGAGCAAGCTAGCTATCCAAACTAGCAGAATTTGCACCTATCTCTGGGAGGTTCCACAGCCTTAAGGACTTTGCTTCCAGGTACCCCATATTGGGTCCAGGAAAGGAGCATGACAACTAGGGAATCTGTATGATTGTGCCCTGTCAGGAGAAGGCAGTTGAGAAACAAAAATGTATGAATCTCCAGTGCATTCGATCTGCTAGTCAGCTGATACATTTGAAGATGGCAAAGAGAGGAGACTTTTCTCAATCTGGCTGCTCAAATGAGAGATATTTACCTATTTTTTTAAAAAAATGTGCTAGGGACAATCCTACATTATAGTTCTCGTTGTGGAAGGTCCCCTCAGTCGATTTGGTCACTTTATGTCATGACTTCTTTCCAATGTTTGTTAATAGAAGTAGCATATACAACCTGATTATTGGAGAGAAGTGGTTTTTACCTCATTTCCACTGAACACTGACACACACTGTGAAGGAAGAGCTTCCTCGAGATTGAGAGTGATGGAATTGGAATTAGAGATACTCTGAGAGATAAATGAGTGGGAAAGATTTATTGATGAAGCATGTGTAGAACTAAACGTGAAAGTTAAAGCAGCAGAAAATGAGGTCCAGGAGAGGAAATTGAGGGAAAGGAAGCATATGTCAGGGGAGGAGGAGTGTAGGGGAACAGAAAGTAAAGGGAGAGCTGCATATGGGAGTCTCCGCAGGGAGAGTTACTGGACTTATGCAACTGGACTAAGCCATTTCACCAGACACAGGCCACAGCCCTGGGACCTCACACAAGGAATGTGCTATGGAGGTCTGAAATTGTTCTTGGGAGAAGTGGAAACATGTTTTAGTCTTTGTTTTATTCTATCAGGTTGTGTTTACGAACACTATAGGTCCAGCTAATGTCCAGTGAACAGCTGTACAAATGGTGCTTTTTCAGGTTATGCAGAAGTGATTTCAGAGTTCAGAGTTAGCTATGACATTCACAATACACTGATCTTTCAGAAAAAAATGGGAAGTCTTAACCTTTAACAACAAACCAAAGTCACCAATGTATGTCTTAGTTAGGTTTCTATTGCTATAATAAAACAACATAGCCATTAACAATTTGGAGAAGAAAGAGCTTATTTCATTTAACACTTCCAGGTCCATCACATGGGAAAGTCAGAATAGGAATTCAAAGAAGGTACCTGGGAGCAGGAACTGCAGCAGAGACCACTTACTTGCTCCCCATGGCTTTCTCAGACTGTTATTTTGTTGTCTTATACCAGCCAGGACTACTTGCTCACGGTGGCACAGCCCACTACGGTGGGCCCACAGACATCAATCATTAAACAAAAAGTCTTGCCTACAGGCCAATCTGGTGTGGGTATATTTTCTTGAAAGTTCCCTCTTCCCAAATGGGTCTAACTTGTATCAAGTTGACAAAAAACTAACTAGGAAAATGAAAATAGAATTTACCACTTTGCTATAACATCTCATATTTTAGTTGTTTTTTTTTTTAACATTTTCATCTCCTTGGGCTCAGTGGATCTGAAGCTTTTATGAAAGAAGAGAGACATGGAGTGCTATGACACAGAGCAGACGTGTACCAAGCCTTGGGTTAGGGGATGCATGGACCACTATGCTGCTAATTGCTCATTGCTTTGCAGTGAAATCATATTAGAAAACAATATGGACTTGATGTGCTGGCACATGTCTTTTTCAGGAAGCATATCAGTGTTTTGCTTTTCCTCATTGTTGTTTTATCTGTAAATTAATTTTAAAATGTGGATTAACTTTAATTGCATATAGTACACTTGTAGAACTCAGGAGATGGAGGCAGAAATATGAATTTAAGGCCAGGCTGGGCTATAAATCATGACCCAGTCTTAAAATCAATAACAAAAAAGCAAAACTTAGACTCACTCCTGGTTTAGAGTCAGTCATGGGGCACTTAGTACAGTGTGGATGTCTATGATGACTTCGCTTGGATTGTTGAGTATTCAGTACTGGATTTTCTTTATCCCAAAGGTTTCTCATCATTCACTGAATCAACCTCAGCACTCCCATTGATCGGCTGCAGCATTCCCTGGAGACCTAAATGAAGTCTGCCCTGGTTTCTGTCTGTTCTAGATTCTAGAACTCAGTCATCCCATTCCACTTCCAATAACTTGGATAAGCAAGTTGAAAGGCAGGCCAGTATGAGGACTTTAAAGGAAGACTTTGCCTCTCACTAAGGACCTGCACAATATGGAGGCCACAATTTTTCATATCCAAATTGCACAGTTCTATGCCAACATTGCTGATTAGAAACATGTTCTAATCTCATTGTTGCCATCTGGTGATCTCACAATCTTTCAGTCACAAGCTCAGATCCTTTGTTAAGCAGTAACTGAGATCTGCTAATATCTGTGTCTTCTTTAATCTCACTCTAATGTAGAAGAAATTTTGACGTATATGACCTCCACTTTAACATTTCTCTAAAGGATCATTTTTACTCAGATGGCCAATGATGCTTAAGAGTCATCATATTGAAATTTATCTTAGAATTGATAAAAAGTGGCCATAGCAAAGTGACTTGCCCATGCCAAACATCAGGCTTCTTATTTGGAAACTTATGGAACTGATTACCTCCTAAGTTTTTTTTTTTCTTTTGTGACACACTGAATTTGTGCAGCAGATCTTTTATTGCTGTTATACAGTAGTTACTGACATGATTATTGGGGCTATTATTATTTTTTCTTTATTTTAAAGTTGATTTTGACACAGTGAAATAGAATTTACTAGGATATTTGCATACACACACCACTACACTTTGATTCCTTCCCATTACCCTTTCACATCTCCCTTTCTCCACCCTCTCCCCAAATGCTCCCCCCTTTCTGCTTTCAGGATACATAAATCCTATGAATCTCTTCCCTGTTCTATCTATTTAGCCTGTTCATCTTATCTCACTGTATCCTTCCTATTTTTATGTCATATAAGAAGTTATATAAATTTAAATCTCGATTTTGCATAATATGGGAAAGAAAACGTTCAATATTTGGCTCAGTGACCACCCCTTTCAGACAGGGGGCCACCTGTTGGCCTGTTTGTCTATCATCATAGTGACCACAGCTGCCTCTACCACAGCTACCATAGCCATCATCAACTTTGCTGCTGCTGCTGCTACTGCCATTCAGAGGGTCTCCAGGGCCCTGAAGACTCTGGACTCTACTCTCTCCAGGGAAAAAGCAAATGTCACTTCCTTTTAGAAAAAAACAGTGCCCTTTTCCCCTTGTACAAACAAGTACCTTTCCCTCAGAAAAGAGCAAGTGCCTGGCCACTCAGTACACATAAGTACAAAGTTTATTTGAAAAAGTTGTTCATTTTAGAATGTAGCAGAACCTCAAGTCAGTAAAGTTTAAAGTTTATTTGAAGAAAGTTGTTCATTTTACCTAAGAATTGGAGTTTATTTAGCAGAACCTAAAGCCAGTATAAACCCCTCAGTGCACAGACTGATGGCCCCTCCCCTCAGAATATTCAAATAAGGTGAAAAAACCTCACCAATCCCTGAGCACATACCTGTAGAGTAAGCCAAAGGGAAGCCCCACCTCCTTGTGGTTGCTTGCATTTGGACTTCTGGGAACAGCTTGGAGGGAGGAATAGAAGAGAGAAACTTACAGTTGAATTGAAAGTTGCTGCAGGACAGGGAAAATGAGAGCATAAAAGCTGATGATAGGAAAAGCAGGCAAAAATAAGGCTGATAGGGAAGCAGCAGAAATAAGGCTCAGATAAAGTGGACCAGTTGAGGTTTCAGAAAAGTTACAATTTAGACCTTTCTCAGTAATTGCCATGGTGGGAGAAGCTGAACTAGAGTGGGTTAGAGTTAGTTCAGTTCCCCAGACACAGACAGATTAAGATAGCCAGAAAGAGGCTATAAAGTTTTCCCTTCCCTCCCCTCCCCTTCTCTTCCTAAACCTATGAGCTAACTACGGTTTAAAAATGTTACAAGTTAGAAATCTAGCAACCAGGAACAGAGGGGCAGAGTCAAGTTGCCAGTGAGAAAAGTAACAGCAGCTATTTAAAATGGACTCGGACTCAAACAGCAGAAAACAGCCATACCCCTTCCCTTTATAAAGAAAAACTGATACGTATATTTTAAATACTGTTTACATAAACCCTTTCCAGCCCCAAAGGCAGAAAAGTAAACATTTCAAGGAGAAAAGTTCAGGTTCAAATCCACCAATCACTGAGGCGCCTCTAAGCCAGAAACTCTCCAATCCCTGAGCTCAAAATCTCACCAATTACTGAGTTTAAAACCCACCAATCCCAGGCCACCTTGGATAGCTCTGCTTCCTCCTCAGAAACCCTGTATAAGAGCTGCATTCTACTCAATTTTTCACTGCTTCTCTTAGAAGCACAGGCTGTCACTCTCCTGGGTTCTTCCCTTCAAATATTTCTCTTTTGTGAGATTTGTTGCTTAGTCAGACTTTTTTCATTTCAATGAAGTGAAGCAAAGAAGTGACCTGAAGTAAAGCTGAACACTTCAGCTCTGTTGAGGATATTCATTCTCCTCTCAGAGCTGCAAGATTGGACAACTTCTCCGTTGAAGTGAAGCAGACCAGGGCTGTGACACCTTAGTTCAATTGAGGATATTCTCCCCTCAGGGCTATAGCACTTCTGGGGAAATTTCTCTTCTCAGAGCTGTGTGGTCCCTGGGCTCTTGACTGCCAGTATAACTTCCTCTTGGTGCTCTGTGGTCCCTGGCTCCCAACTGCTAGGTTACCTTCAGTGCTGTGTGGTCCTTAGGCTCATGACTTCCAGGGTATCTTTCCATCTCCTTCAGAGCTGGAAAAAACACTAATAAATGCTATTTCATTCCTCTTAACATATTAATTCCATTGAATATATCGGTCATATTTCTATTCTTCTTTTTCTTTATTAATAGATCAACTTATAAAGAAATGTGGTCCATACACACTACAATTATTAATAGAGCAGTATGAATTCCCCAAGGTTGGAAATTCTCTCTCTTTGGTTTAAGCTATATTTGAACCATATTTGGCATTCAAGAAATATCCAACATGTATTTGTTGTTTGAATTAATTACCAACCCTTTATATACAGCATACTCTGTCTAAATGTAAGATATCATGGTATTAGAAAACACCGTCTTTGTCCATTTACATATGGAACTTATTTTTATGTGTGTGGTTTCTCATATATATACACTACAAAATCTACACACAATCTTTGCCCTCAAAGAGTATGAGTCCTATAGAATCAACAGTAAATATATTCATAGGCAGATGTCAGATGCTTGCCTCCTATTAGGGCTATGTGCAATAGAATCATCAGAGAGAGCTATATGCAAGAGAGGCATCAAAAACATAAAACAGAGCCAAGACTGGAGAAGTAGAGTGGTGCCCAGAACTACTGAGCATTTTTGATGAAGAGAACATCATTAACTATCATGTTTGTCTGAGGTTCTTCTGGGGTAAGTTGTCTGCACAAGTGACTTAACTCTCTTAAGATGTGTGTGTATGTGTGTGTGTGTGTGTGTATGTGTGTATACATGCATGTTCACATACACGTATTCTTAAGTATATTATGTATAATTTTAGGCAAATATAAAATAATATGAATCATTAAGCTTTATCAAATAATCTTGATGTGAGATAACCCTTTTCCTTTCTTATCCTTCTATATTGACTTTTCTCCCTCCTGCTCAGTTGATGCTTCCTCCCCACTATGCCATTTTCTACTTCATATTACCTGCACCGTGCCTTCTCAAATGCCAGCCCCTTCCTCATTGCTTATGGTTCCTTTATACTTTTATGGTTTCTGTGTTTACTCCATCTTGTATACTCACATGTGAGGATTTGGAGATAGAAACCAAGATGAGATGAGAATACGTAGTGTTTTTCTTTCAGGGTCTCTGTTCCCTCAGTTAGTATGATCCTTAGGTCCCTTTAATATCTACAAATTTCATTATTTTATTTTTTTATATAGCTGAATATTGCATTGTGAATATATACTACATTTTCATTATCCATCCATCTGTTAAAGAACATTTAGTGGTTTTTTTTTTTTTTTTTTCCCATTTTCTGGATACTGTGAATAGGGCAGCAATGAACCTTGTTGAGAAAGTATCTATGGGGTAAGATATCAAATCCTTATGGTAAATGCCAAGAAGTGGTATAGCTGAGATCTATGGTAGATTTATTTTTACTTTTGTGAGGATTCTCCACACAAAAGTGGAGAATCAGGGTAGTCCAGTGACTCCTAAAACAGTATATATTATAGATGTATCCTGTCTTTGTCATGGTGTCCCTAAACAGCAATAGAATAGTGACTACCAATTTCTTAGTCTTAGTCACTGTTCTATTGCTGTGAAGAGACACCATAATTAAGACAGCTACTTGAAAAGTGTTTAATTGGGGGCTTGCTTACAGTTTCAAAGGTTAATCCCCAATCATCATGGTAGAGAGCATGTTAGCACACGTGGTGGTGGAGCAGTAGCTGAGATCTGTATCCACAAGTTGAGACAGAGTGTGATTGGCCATGACATGGGTTTAGAAACCTCATAATCCACCCCCAGTGACACACTTCTTCCAACAAATCCACACCTCCTAATCCTTTAATCCTTTCTGTAGGGGGATATTTAATCTTTTAATCCTTCAGCATGGCTGCTCTAGTATAGAAAGAATGTAGGTACACACCTTTAATCCCAGTATTCAGAAAGCAATGGTAGCATATACCTTTAATGCCATTATTCAGAATGCAGCGGTGGTACACATTTTTAATCTCAGGAAGTGGAAGACATGAAGCGGAGCTCAGGAGGAGTCAGTGTCAGACAGAAGAAACATCTGAGATGAGTCAGAGTGAAGGGCAGGCAAAATGATGAATCAGAGAAAGAGTTAGCAGAGTAAGTCAGAGTAAACACAGTATAAGCTATGAAGGGAGGGAAACAATTAAAAACAATTAAATTAATACTAAATTATAACACCTATGAACTGTGGCAATTATCTGCACTACAAAATATACATAAAAGTATAAGATGTGGCACTCACATGTTCTTGGCTACCAATAGATGTCTGAATGGATTTAAAACCCACTCAACAGGAGGGAAAGCATATCTGGTACTGGAAATCTAGCCAGCTTCCCAGAGCTAGTGAGCTCATGGACCTTAGAAAAAGAGATTACTATTGGCACTTTGCCAGATTCCCATAATTCCTTACTAATTCTAAATCTTATCCTTACACCCATAGATAATGGTAACTACAACCCCTCATCAAAGAAGCCTCTTTAAATCAGATGGAGACCATCAGAGAAAACCACAACTGGACACAATGCCTAAAGTAATAGTTCATGGGGAATTAAACCCCAATGGTTATGTCTATATTACTGCCCCTGTAGTCTATGGATCAGGAAATTTTGTGGAAGAGGCAGACAGAAAGATTCTAACAGCTATTATACAAGGATGTCTGTTATGGAAGTCTTTTCTAGAAATGGCTACATAAAAAAGATGGAAGCAATGACAATATCAATGGATGTACTAAGGTTAAAGGAAGAACATTCTGTGTGGTCACACCCCTAAATGAAGAACTATAGACAACTACTGAGTACTGGGAAAAGGGAAACTAGCCTTCTCCAGGTATGAGATTCCTTATTGGTTGTCTGAAACAAAATGGTCAGCCTTGAAAACACACACACACACACACACACACACACACACACACACACATATGCATGCTACCAACAAGAACTGACTCAGCAGGCATTTATATTGTGTGTTCGTGTGTGTGTGTGTGTGTGTGTGTGTGTGTATCAATGATAATCAAAGGAAAGTGGGCTATCTTGTTGAAAATCAGGGACCTGGAAATGATTTGAAGGAGAGTAATTAGGAGGGGCTGAAGAACAGAAAGGGAGTATAAAATAATATAATTCTATTTCAGTTAAAAGCCTATTTTTTTAAAAAAGGCATTTGTTTTTGCAAGACCAGTTTATGTTTCTGAGGTCAGGAGACAGGCTGACTCTGAGAGAACATAGAACCATAGACCTTAAATATGTTTTTCTTCCCTCATGTGCGTCTCCCTTTACACACACAGATCACAAGTGCATCTTTCCCATTCTTAAATCCTACTCTTATCTACTTACTATTCTAGTTTCCAATTAAAGCCATGGTTATTGAACTAGATGTTTCTGCTAGGTGCGAAATATTATGAAGTTTGTGGTAATTAATGATGAGTATGATAGCTATGTATTATTAATGGCATTAGAAAGAGCAAGATAATGTCGTCATTATATCTTTATGGCAGTGTGATGAACCATGAAAATAATGTAGCAAGTACCGTAATGACAGCTCCTATAGTGGGGAGAGGGAAGGTGTTTGGATAGCATATCAACCAAGAAAGAAATTCTTAGGAAACAGATGAATATTGAGATATGTTACCAATTTGAGCAGGTAGAAGTAGGAGTGCAAGTCACTAACTTCGAGAGAATTCCACTCAAATGCCATAGCCCTGGAAATGTCAGTGTTGGTCTACAATGCTTCCTGTTCTTCCCCAGGGTTAGGCATGGGCAGTCAGGCTGCCCTCTTGATTGTGAAGGAGAGAGATCTTAGTGTGCTCCACAATACAGCCAAAGGTGCCTTAATTCACAAGGGATTGAATAGTGTTTAAAATCCCAGTTATTGCAACTGTTTTTATGCATGGCTGGAAAATAAAATGCATAGGAATGATTCTACAAATGTTATAAGCATCTTTGGACTTGTAATCCAGAAGCAGGAGGATTGTAAGTGACAGGCTAGCTGGATGTGCCAAGTGAGACAATGTCCCAAAGTAAAACAATAAAATTTACATGGTAGTTAAGATACACTTTACCAAAGGCCTTTAAAGAAATCCAAATGATTTGTTTTATTTAATGAGATATAATTAAAATACATATAAAGGAAATCAAGCAAATAAATTGAAATACAAATAGATATATAAATTAATGACTTTACTTTTAAGGAAAAATGAAAATTGAGATATAAAACAATTGAATAGAAAATAAAATATGCTAATCTGGTGGGCAAAAGTTAAGGAAATAAATAGCAATTCTCTATGGTGAAGGTACTAATACTGGTATCCTCAAATTAGCTTTCAAATTTGATACTGTAAAACAAAATAGCAAATTTTAATAGTCATTAACATTTTTACAGAGTTTGACAAGTCTTCAAGTATATATAAGTTCTAGTCTCATTCTGTTGCTGTGACAAATGCCAGAATGAAAAGCAGCTTAGGCAAAGAATGAAGTATTTCTGCTAAGAAGTTATAATCCATCATTGAAAGAAGGCACGAAGGAATTCTAAGAGGAACTTGAAGACACATCTGCTTGCTATTCCAAGTATCCTTTCCTCTAAAAAGAGAACTCACATCCCAAGAAGAATGAATGCTTCTTGCTGGCTTGCTTACAAGTCCACATTTAGCTAACATTTGTATACACCCAGGACCACCTGCCTGCGGAATTTTGCCACCCACAGTGAGTTGTGCAAAGGTCAGTTTCTTTTCTAGGCATCAATACATGTGAAACATCTTTGGAGATGGACATGATTCATATAGGTGTTAAGTAGACAAGAGGAAGAAACAGGCTTAATCATGGGACTGTAGTGATTTATCTCCTCACAGCTCCCATTTTGAATATACATGGAAGTAATGAATGTGAAAAGAATGTTTTAGATTTGCAAGCTAATCGGGAAGAAAGTCGGGCTTCATATTTACATCATTAATGATGTCTCACAGGATCAAATTGAAGTGTGGAAATCAATGCAGGTACACAGATGTCAGCAGTGCTTGTGTTAAGGCTGGAGGTTTTACCTATGTAATTGATGTATGGAAGACCACCTTAAGAGAGATAAATATACAAATGTCAGAGAATGAGGTATGTCACAAAGCTATTTAAATGAATAGAAACTTGCTTTAGAAAATTAAAAGGCGAGTAAAAAAAAAGAATTGTAATTTGAGGTAACATATAAATATGTAAAAATAGAATAATTTTAACAAATAAACCTGGGATAAGTGAAAATATAATGTTTCTAGAAACAAAATAATTGATTTTACTTTTAATATAAAAATGGCACAATAACCCATTGAATGGAAATGTAAGATATAATAATCTAAAAGACAAAAACTTGAGAAAATGAGCTTTAATTAATTTTTAGTGACTAGGAAACTTTAACTACCATGTAGAGTTACTTTTGTGTTACTTTGAAACTGATGATAACTTTCACTTTTCCCGCAAGAAGTCTTTTATGATATTTTAGCTCAGCTAAGATTTGTTACTTTTGTTGTAGATGTTTCCTCCGTATAGATGTGTTAGTTTGCTTTTCAATAGAGGATGCTTTTAGCAGTGTTGCTCTTTCCTTTCTTGTATCATTCTCTCTCTATTTCCTTCCTCATCAGTTCTTTTTCTCCTCCTCCTCTTTCTTTCCTCCTCCCCCTTCTTCCTCTCCTTTCTTTCTCTCTCATCCCTCCCTCCTTTCTTCCTTCCTTCTTCCCTTCATTCCTTCTTTTCTTCTTATCCTATCTTCCTTCCTTCCCTCCCTCACTCCTTTCTCTTCCTTCCTTCCTTCCTTCCTTCCTTCTTTCTTTCTTTCTTTCTTTCTTTCTTTCTTTCTTTCTTTCTTTCTTTCTTTCTTTCTTTCTTTCTTTCTTTCTTTCTTTCTTTCTCTCTCTCTCTCTCTCTCTCTCTCTCTTTTTTTTTTTTTCTTTCATTCTTTCTTTCCCCCTCTTTTGTCTTCTCCTCCTCCTCCCTTCTTCCTCTTCCTCTTTCTTCTTCTTCCTCCCCATCCTCTTCTTCCCCATCTTCCTTCTTCTTCAACCCTCTCCTCTTTCAGCTGACTATGAAGCTAGGCCAGAACTCTTAATTCTCCTGACTCAGCTTCCTGAGTGCGTAAACTACAGGTATGTGCTAGGATGTCAGTCTTGTGGCAGTTGTTGACTAATAAAAGTCTCTGATGTTCTGAAATCTACTCAAGCTGTATTCAGATCCATCAAACTAATTTTTATATGCTATATTTTCAATCTTCTAAAAATTGCTGTTTGTTTTTCCTTGAATATTAATTTATGATCATAATACTTAATTTCCAATTAGCTGGAGATTATCATATTAACTATCTGACATTGACTTCAAATTTTATCCTGTTTTGATAAAAGGTAGTTTTCAATGAGTTGAATTTCATTTAGTTTCTAAGACTTGCTAAATGATTTAGGATATACCAATTGTGGTTACTGTTCCATATATTTTATATTAATCAATTGAATATTATTTAAGTGTCCCTTTGAAGCACTTAGATGGTGGTGCTATTTGTACTTGTGCTGTTTATTTAAATATCTCTTTTTGTTGCTGAGATTAACATTTTTTTTAATATCTTAATTTATGTATTTTGAAGCTCTCTTGATAGGTGCATATGCATTCATGGTGGTTACATGCTTTTGTCATCATAAAATAATCTTCCCTTTCTTCCTGATCAGTTATTTTCCTTTCATGTTTACACTGTCTCTCTCTGTCTATGTATGTATGTGTTTATATATTTAATTGTAACTTGTTATCTGTCATCTTATTTTGATTCCTTGTGTTATATTTCAAATAAGTTTTTTGTAATTATCTAGACATGATCTCAGGTTGGACTACAGATGTATGTCAATTCACTGCCTTTTATTTTGGCACATTTAGAACATTTACATTTAGTATATTTATTGAAATACTTAGATTTAGTTGTTTTTTTCTTTCTGTTTCTTTGGCTTGCTTTGGTGTTTTCCTCAGTTTTCTGGTTTCTTTTTTCTTTAGAATAACTGAAATTCATAGGATTATAATGTATGTATGATAATTCTCACCATATATCTTAGACTCAGTTTTAATATTCTAGATTTTGTAATACACAGATACAGTGTTCATAGTCAGCATTTTGTGGATTCAAATGCAATATAAGACTATTGCTTGAGCATATCAGTCCACAGGTTCTTTGCTCTTACTTTCACAGTGTTATAATTGTCTGTTACAACTCCATTGAGCTCTTCAGATCTATAATTTTAGGTCTCATGGCAATTTTTGGAACTTTCTACCAATATTCAAATGTATTTTATGGATCCACTTTGTTGCAACCTCAAAGATACAGTTCTTGTCTATCCATTCATTTTTATTGATTTATTTTAAGGTTTATTTTTAACCTATGTTTAAGTTTTTTGTTTTTTGGGTTTTTTTTTTTATTTTTTGCTTATATGTTTGTATGTGCACCACATACATGCCCAGTGTCCTTAGAGGGTAGGAAACATTTTCAGTTCTCCTCGAACTGGAGCTCTGGTTGCTGGCTAGCCAGCACATACATACATATAAGTGTTTGGAATGGAGCCTGTGACTTCTGAAAGAATCATTAGTGCTCTTAACTGCTGAGACACCAGTCTCTTTGTTAATTTTTCAAAGTTGTTTATCTGTCCATTGCTAATACTTGATCATTGTTACTGGCATTTTAAATTCCCCATAGCCTTTATTTATTTATTGAGCCCAACCACACATTTGTATTGTGTTTTTATCTTCTTTAAGATTTTGTTATAATTTCTGGTTGAAATTTTCATTTTTCTCATTTCATTTTCTATTTCTTCACCATCTTTTATGTTTATTTCAATATTAATATCGATATGTGATTACTAAAATGTTTTAAAATATGTACTTGATATTATATCTCCAAAGTTTGCACCCTCTCTATGTTGTCATTTGCTGACTGCATTTCTACATATTAGTGGGACAATCTACATTTTAAGTATTCAAAATGATTATAGAAAATTCTAATATTTAGGTCTCATAGTAAAGAATTATAAGCCTTATTTTTATCCTATAGAAAATTTTGACATAGTTTTTAAAGCAGGTTATCAAGTTGGTCATGTTCTATCTGAAACTTCCAACCTGCTTTCTGTGGACATTGACTTTAATACAAGTTCAGTTTTTAATGCTTTCATAGTATAACTGAGATAGAATATTTCTGTGCCTACATGTGAATCACCTCTCCATCGTACCCTATATAAGATCAATGGTCTATAGACATGTATTTCTAGCTCATGATGGTATAACCTGAGTATTCACAATGTGTCATCTCAAATCACTTTAGTTCTCTAAGTTTTATTGTGTAATAACTATAAATCTTTCATTTTTCAAGTTTTTTTAACCTATCCATAAATATTAAAGTAAATTTGCCCATTTTAATAATGACTATAACTGAGATTGAATCAACTATACCATTATTTTTGAACAGATCTTAAGATCTTAAGAATGTGAAGTATTCCACATGGGTATGTGTAGTTTCTTCTTTACCTATTCTCAGAGATGCAGTAATTTCATTGGTAAGCCTTATGCATATTTTTCAACTATATTTCTAATTTTTCATGCTTTATGATAGTATTGCGGTATATTTTCAATGTGATTTTATATTTCTATTTCTAATACACAACATGATGAAATTTAGATATGTTTTAATATTATATTCATATTCTCAAATTTACCCATGTAGAGTGTATACTTCATTGATTTGTAGTGTTGCCAAACTGTGAGTTAATTCCAAACCATCTCTTATTTAAAACTTCACTAGGAGCAAGGAGAATGGTACAGTGTGCTTGCTCTGTAAGCGCAAAGATGTAGGTTTGAATCCTGACCACTCAAGTAAAAAAACAGCCATGGTAACATATCCTATAACCCCAGTATTGTGGAACAGAGTCAGGCACATCCTGAAAGCTCTCCGGCCAGCCAGCCTAGATACAAACTGTTACTTCTGGTTCAGAGAGATCTAGTCTTAAGGCCATGAAGTAGAGAAACCTGCTGTCTTGCTATGGCCTCCACCTGTGTTTGCATCAGTGCTTACATCTGCATACCACCATTCATGTACTTCTCACACTCATCTACATCATACACACACACATACATGCATGCACATACAAACACATACATGCATGCACATACACACACACACGCACACACACACATAAACGCATGCACATACACACACACACACACACACACACACACACACACCAACACTTCATTACCAAACATTGAATCACCATTTCCTTTCACTTCGTTTCCCGCCATAGACAGTTGCTACGCTTTCTTCTGCCTGCCTTTGTTGGTATTGCCTGTTTCTGAAATTCAATATGATACAAAGTGTGTCATGTTCAATCTTTTATGATAATTTTTAACACAGAAAAATATTTTCAATTCCATCCATATTATATTATATACCATTAAATTCATGATATTTTAAATTGTCAAACAATATTTAATTATAAAAATATCAAATAGTTTATTTGTCATTAATTAACAGGTAGTTTTATTGTTTTTATTTATTGGCTATTATTGGCTATTAAAATAATGCTACTATAAAATTGTATAAAATTTGTGTGAATGCCTAATTTTCTTTTTTTTATTTATTCTTTGAGAAAATCATATGTGTATGCAGTTTATTTTTGTCATACCAACCCCTCATTCTCCCTTCCAACTCCTCATAGGTCCTCATCATGTCCCACTGCAAACTTTCTTTTTCTCTTCCCTCTGTATCCAGTTTGTGCTGCCCATATTCACATAGATGTAGAGTCATCCACTGGGTCATGGGGAACCTACCTATGGACCAGTGATATAACACACAAAGAAAAATAACTCTCCTCCAAGTGCCATAAACTGTCATTAACCCCTTATCTAGAGGATGAGCCTTGTAATGTCCTCACCTTCTAAGCTAGACTTTTTATTGGCTTTTTCTTGTGAAGGTCTTATATAGGTAACGATGACTCTTGCAAGTTCATGAGTGCTGTAGCCATGGCATGCCCAGAAGAAAGTATTCCAAAGTACTCTTCCCCATCTTCAATCTCTTACATTCTTTCTGCTTTCCTCTCCCAAGATATCCCCTGAGCTTCTCTTGAGTTGTGGATTGATACCAATGTCCCATTTGTGGTTAAGTATGCACAGTCACTTAGTCTCATTTCTTTCACCAGCCATTAATCTCTGTAGTATATGTTGGTCACTGGAAAAAGAAGCTTCTTTGACTGAGACTCAGAGCAGTCTGAGTATTCTTCCCATCATTCTTGATCCTTGGAGGTTGTGATATGAATGTCTTGTTTAGGGCCGAACACCTGACCATCATTTACCCTCAGTATCTTGGACAGTCATGTGTCTCTGTATTTTCTGCCTTTTGCTTCAAAGACAAGTTTCCCTGAGAGTAGCATTTGTCTATGGATATAAACCTAAAATTTAGAAGGTAACTAGTTGTGATTTGTTTTGCAACATAATCCAGAGATAATCCACATCTAGTAATGTAAACCCTATTGAAACCCCATGACTGAGAAGGTCTTAGACCCCCATGGGGAAAGTTGCTGTTTTTATTTTCACTAGTATATAAGAATTCCTGTTTCTCTCTCTCATCACAGTGTCTTCTCTTTCCTCATGCTTCTACTATGTGATAAGAAATACTGTCAGGTAATAAGAACTACTAACATGGAAATGTGTAAGTCCTTCATTTTAACCATTATTCTATATTATTAATGGACACAAGAAAATAATTTATATTATGATGTTGGGTTGTTAGAATTATCTATTAAAATTTTAAAAATTGTTTCAAAGACTTTTCTATCTTTAATCAATTTCTTTCTGCTTATTTTATATATCATTGAGTAAACATTTAAGCTTTATATATAATTATTGATTTCCGATTTTTACTGTATTTCCCATTGTTTCTTCATTTACTTTGAAGAAAGTTGTCAAGAGCATTTACATTTTTCATTTTCATGTCTTTTTTTGAGCCTATTCCTTTATCATTTTAAAATGTATTTTGCTGAGTATTATTTCTTGATATGAGGTCAGTTTTGTCAGACTCATTTTGCATTGCATGTATTTATAATTAATTTGGTTTTTTCATAAGGAATACTTAGTAAGTCTTATTTTTTTATTTCCAATCTATTCATTTCTCTGTTATTTAAATAAATTTGATGATTCTTACTTAACAAAGTTGTTAATGTAATTAGATTAATTCTAGAACTAGTTTATATTGTGTGTATTCCTTAGTAATTGCTCTCCCCAAACAGTGTTACTCTCAAGGGTTTGATTTCTCACATACTGAGCATGGCTCAAATTTATCAAAAGGATATTCTGGTTAATTTACTTACGGTAAAATTTTATGAACATATATGTATATAACAATCCTTGTTTCAACATGTCACGTGAGATGATCTATTAAATCCATAACTAAAATTGCTTCATTTTTGTCTTAAGTATAGGCTCATTAAATAAGTATAGCAATCTAATGCTAATAATCTGAATATATAGGAGTCTGTCTCACTCAGTGTGTGTGTGTGTGTGTGTGTGTGTGAGAGAGAGAGAGAGAGAGAGAGAGAGAGAGAGAGATATGGGGGGAGAGAGATAGAGAAAGAGAGAGGAGGGGAGAGAACAAAATAGAAAAATATAAAGAGTGCAGTTGAGTCTTTGTGACATCTTATAAAAATATCCACTGCTTGGTGGCAGAAGTTAAATTTGATATAGATTACTATAACATAAATTACATGAAAATATGTAAATAAATGATCTCTGTAATAACTACAATTGCCATTCAGTATTATCAGATTTCTACTTTCTCCATGATCTTGGATTCTTAGAAATGATCATTATGAGTTAGATTCTCTTTGGGAATAATTTCTCAAACTGTGTACTCTGTTACCTTAGCATCTTAACAGGAAGGGTCTTCAGACAAAGTAAGAATGTGAGACTCTGACAAAGAATAGTACAATTAATAACACATGGGTCTCAAATAAAACAGCATAAACTCCCCTTCTGCTTTAAACCTCTGTAACTAAGAAAGAGAGCTTTCATGAAAAGACCATTAAATTCACATGATATGACACATGTAAAGGAAACTCTAAGAATGAAACTTGGTCAGAGACAATTTCTCATAAAAGTTAATTAAATCTCAATGACTGAGCTTTTAAAAAGGTAAAATTCAACGGATATTTTTTTACCTCAAGTCTGTAGAAAGAAGAATTGTGTATGCATGGAAGGATTTGATGTAGCATTAGAGTATCAATTCTGATTCCCTCATGGTAGGCCTGTCTTCATATTGAAGACATTCTATGTCTCATTAAATTTCAAGAGATGATTCAGGGTCTTGATGCATCCCTTCCAAACCCCCTTTTGCACACATCTCTTCAGAAGCTTGACTGAATAAGAATCTCCCCAAGGTAGAGGGTCAGCAGCTTTGCGTTTTTCAGTTCTGTATGACTTGATGGCTCTCAATCTCTGACCCTCCACCCTCTCTGTGCTGATCAATGTCGGTGCTCCTAGAAGGTCAAGGCTTTTGCAGACTGCCTGGATTAAGGTCTTGATGTCAGTGCCTGTTATCTGCTGCAGAGCCCCTAATGGCATTAGCAATAAAATGAAAGAAGCTTCCAAACAACCTTCAGATCGATGCTAACGTTATAACTTCCAACAGCTGCTGCTCAGCTTCTTTATTTGTTAAGACCTCCTCCTGTGTAGAACTTTCTTGACTCCAGTTTAATTCTGTCAATTCAACAAAAGATGTTTTGAGCAGCTGTTCTGTCCACAGGCTTGGGCAAGCCTTGGAAATGTGTGTGTGTGTGTGTGTGTGTGTGTGTGTGTGTGTGTGTGTGTGTGGTTCTCTTAAAGCAATAAGCGTCCAGCTAAAAGACAAACATCACAATACTTTTATTGGGCTGTGTGTGTGATCAAGATGAGTTCAATAGTGAGACAGAAATTAGGGGCCTTGTATAGTTGTTCAGTGGTAGAACATTTGTCTAGTGTGTTCTGGGCTTGTGGACTGATTCTCCAACACTGATGTATTTAATCCAGACAGGAAGGGGTATTTTATGCTAGTGTACTTGGAAGAGGGAATTTGAACTGGGAAGCAGAAGAAGTTTCACATTTTAAGTATCAATTTTAGTAATTATAAATTTATAGATTTAATTATAACATTTTAATAAATATGGATAAATTACTTTGTGCATATTTTTGCATTTTAACTTTCAACTTTCAACAACCTTTCAACTCTCACTGTCTACCTTACTTACCTCATGAGGGTCTCTTTCCTTCCCCCAAATTCAGCTTTCAAGCCAGATGTATGCATATATACATATATTTGTATGGTAAGTAGATGAGGCATACAAGAGAAAACATGCTACTTTTAATCTCTGTTCCTCCATTATCCACTGTTAATATCTCCTCCATTTAAGACTTCTTCTTCCTTTCAAATTATCTTTTTATTTTATGCCATTTATTGGCATAAATACATATTTATATTTGAATATATATTCTGCATATGAGAGAAAACATATAGTATTTGAATGTGGCTTATTTTGCTTAACACTAGGGTCTTCATTTCCATTCATTTCCTTGAAAATGACATATTTTCAATTTTGTTAAATACTGAATAAAATTCTGAATACACACACACATACACACACACATATATACATACACATACATATACACATAGACACATTTTTACATATATATGTATGTATGTATTTGTATGTGTATATATATGTGTGTATGTATCTGTGTAACATTTTCTTTAGACAGGTATCTGGCATAATTCCAGATCTTGTTCACTGTAAATAGTATGACAATTAACATAGATGTGCATGGATAATATTTTCCAGTGTTATAACTTTTATTCCTTCAGATATAAACTCAGAAATGTTATAGTTGGGTTGTATAGTACTTTCCTGTTTATTTTTTGAGAAAACTCATGCTGACTTTCACAGTGACTGCAATAATTTATATTCCCAACAGCAGTGTATAACTGTTCCTCTTTTCCTCATCTCCTCAGTAACAATTGTTGTAATTTGTTTTCTTAAGACAGCATCTTGATATTAATAGAAGACACAGGCTCGCACAAACTCCCTGATCTGCTGGCTCTTACAATCTTTCTGTCCCATCTTCCACAATGTTCCCTGAACCTCAGGTGTGGGAGGGTTCTGTAGATGTATCCTTTGGGACTGTGCTCCAGAATTCTGCAGTTGATTGGTTGTAGTTTTCTGCAGTGGTCTCTATTATCAAGGAATGTTTTCTTGAAGAGGACTATAAAACTACACATATAAAGTCTCATCTATATGACTACACAAACATAAGCCAAAAAAGGACAACAAAAGACATACCAACTTGGATTGAGGAAAGCCCATGAGGTCTCAACCCTATCAAATGAACTACAGGAAACCAAGGAATGCTGAGAATGGAAGAAATAGTCTTCCAGCGGAAGAGCACACCAATTGGCTTTAGTTCCAAATGGTCAGTCCTGAAAACATACATCCATCCAAGTAATATTATGCAAATTGAGAAGGTTATATTTGGGAATATATATGAACACACACACACACACACACACACACACACACACATACACAAACACACACACACACACACACACACACACACACACATATATGTATATATATAATCAAATAAAATAGAGGCCATGAATTTGAAGGAGAATTGAGAGGTATCTATGGGTAGGTTGTAGGATGAAACAGAAGGAAACTGTTGTAATTATAATCTCAAAAATAGAAAAAATTGTTTTTTGGAAAGATAGAATACTGGGTGGAGTGAGATATAAATACAATTCAGTTTTATTTTTCATTGTTTTGGTGGCTAAAATATTGAATATTTAAAAAAAGTCCTCATTTGTATTATTTCTTTTGGAAACTGTTCAAGTAATTTTTTTTTATTTTCTGAGCAATTAATTTGTTATGTGTTTAATATTTTGAGTTCTTTGTAAAATCTAGCTATTAATATCCTGACATATTTATAGTTGGCAAACATTCTTTCCCTTACTGTGTCTTGATACTATGCTTCTGATTGGTTCTTTCACTGGACAGAAAACATTCAATTTATGTTGAATTGGATATTGCCAAATCCTGCCAGTACTTCCTGTACTGTTGGTGTCTTCCCAAAGTCACTGCTTATGTCTATTTATTGAAGTGATTTATGCTTTCCTCTAGCAATTCCAAAAATTTTAGCTCTCCCTTTAGGATCATTGATTTGTTGTAAATTGACTTTAGCAAGTGAGAGATTTGCATTGTTTTTCATTCTTATATCTGATATCCAGATCCCCCAGCACCATTTGTTTAAAAGTTTAACTTTCCAATGTATGTGTTTGACGCATTTGTAAGAAAGAAGGTGTGTGTGTGTGTGTGTGTGTGTGTGTGTATACACATCTGCTCTCACCCCAATATGATGTTTTTTTTTTTCTTTCCTTCTGCAGTATAATTTAAGATTAGAAGTTGTGATACCTCAGCATTGGTCTTTCTGATTAGAATTGTTTTATCTATTGTGGTCTTTCCTGTTTCCATATAAATTTTAAGATTGTTTTTTTAATTCTTTGAAGAACATCATTGGACTTTTCATGAGGACTGCATTGACTTTGTAGATCACTTTGAATAACATAACCATTTTCAAAATATTAATTCCATCAATCCATAAGCACAAGTTTTTTCCATATTCTAGCCTATCATCAGTGTTCATTACTGAGTAATTTCACCTTATTAGCTACATTTTTTCCTATGTATTTATTCTACAATCTTGTAAATTGTATTTTATTTCATGATTTCTTTCATATGAACTTTGTTGTTGTAATCTAGGATTGTTAGTGATTTTTTTTTATATATATTGTATATCCAGCTATTTTACTGTATGTGTTTGTCAGACTTAGAAGTTCTCTGGAAATTCTTTAAAATCTTTTAATATAGGACCATGCTATATATAGTGATAATTTGATTCTTACTTTCCTGTTTGCATTTCTTGTATTCCTTTTTTTTTTCTTGCCTTGCCTTGTTGCTCTAGTTAAGACCTCAAACACTATATTTAATAAGATAAAGGAGAGTGAATATGATTGTTTCTTTTATAAATTTAAAGGAACTTTTATAAATTTAGAGAATTTTTAAAGGAAATAATTTTGTTTTCTCCATTTAGCATAGCTCCAGTTACTACTGCTATAATTTGTTCACAGATGTCTTCTATTATCTTGATGTATATGCTTTCTATTCCTAGATTCTTAAAAGAATTTATCATAAAGAGGTATTGAACTTTGTCTTAACATTCTCTGCATTTATTGAGATGATCATGTAATCTTGGACCTTAAGTGTGTTCATGGGTTATATTACATTTACTGATTTGCAGATGTTGTAAAATCCTTCATCTCTGGGATAAAATCAAGTTGGTCATTATGTATGCTCTTCTTAATGAGTTCTTAAATTATATTTGAAAAAAAGAGAGAAAATTTATGTTTGTACTTTGTATCTATGAGTTTCTTTTTCTGTGTGGTCTTATTTATCATGGAGATATTGGCTTTCTTGAATGAGCTGGGTCTATTCCTTTAGGAAAAGATTGAGGAGTGCTGGTGGGTAATTTCTGAATATACTGCATTACTGGTTTATTATCATTGCTTCTCACATATTTAAAAGTTGTTTATGTTTCTTTATTTTGGTAGTTATTTGCATCTCAGAATTTATTCACTTCTGCAGGAATTTCTAATATTTTGAGATGTTTAAATATTTCCTAATTTATCCTCTGGGTTTCATTTTTTATTCTCTTTTACATCTCTAATTTTATTAATTTATATAATCTCTTTTTCTTTTAATTTTCAATCAAGGACGGCTAATCTTGGTTCTTTTTCAAAAGTTTAGCTCTGTTTAATTGAGTCTTTGAATTAATTTTAATCTTCATTTCATTAATTAATGTCCTGATTTTATAATATATTTCCTTTTACTGTGTCAGGGTTTGGTTTGTTCTTGTTATGCTATACATTTCCCTATGTTTTTTTTGGGGGGGGACTTCTGTGTTAAATTTTGTAGATTTGGGTTTGGATATCTTGTCCAATTTTATTTTGTGTATTCTTCTCAATTTGATTCTAGTAGTATTTGTAGAAAGAAACAAATCAGTGTGATAGCAATGCCTAATTAAACAAAATTTATAAATCTACTTTAATGAATTAAAAACCACAAATACATCATCAAAATCATTTAATATCAAAAAGGTCAAAATTTAATTAAACTGTAAATCAAGGGTGAACCCTTTGAGGGGTAAACAACACTTTTACAAGGGTAGCTTAAGACCATCTGCATATTAGATATTTACATTATGATTTATAACAGTAGCAAAATTATAGTTATGATACTGCATCAAGAATAATTTTATGGTTGGGGGTCACCACAACATGAGGAATTATTTTAAAGGATTACAGCATTAGGAAGGTTGAGAATCAGTGATTTGAACTGTGCTAAGGGTTAGAAAGTATTTATTGTAATTGTAGTAAATGAAATGTAGTAAATGTAATAAATAAAAAAGCTACTAGAGGAGAAATGAGGTTAAAGAGGAGGAAAGAAGAGGGTATAAAGTGTAATGAGGGGCAGGTGGAAAGAGGAAGAGATGCTGAAATAAAATATTATAGAAGAAAGGGAACTATACAATGATAGCTGAAATTGTAAGAGAAGTGGAATATAAACTAAAAAAAAAAACAACTTAAAATATTGGTAAAGCAAAAATACTACTAAAATTATAACAAAAAGAAATTTGAGTCTACAAGGGCCAAGGAAAGAGAAAACAAGACAAGAAAGAAAAGAATAAATATTACCTGATAATGAAAAGATGTAAAAGTAAAATTAGATGAATGTAAAACTAAAAAATAAAATCATAAAATCTTTAAAAGTATTCTAAAATTCTGACATTTGACTAAGATTCACATAAAGAAAGAAAAAGAAAGAAAGAAAATAGCAATTACAAAAGAAACCTAGGAGAAAAGAACAATAAACAGCTGGAAAGATTTTCCTCTTCATTTTACAAAATTAGTTTTGTGTAATTCTAAGGTAGATGCAGGATATAAAGCATCAGTTCAGCCGTGGATTCTTGTGTCTTCTGTCATTTACACAGGTACTGCCTTGACTCCCTTTGTCAGCTGCCAATGCCCTTTCTGTCTGACTGCCTGTCCATCTGTCTTTCTTTCTTTTTTGAACAGTGCATTTTCTTTCTTGTCCTGAATAGAGTCCTCCACTGCATCATAGTAATACACATTTACTATGTAATACACATTCCCTGAAATCAAGGAGAAATATTTCCTATAGGAAAAATATTGCCTTGGAACACAAAACTTGCCAACAATTCAAGATGAATCAGGCTACATTTTATTTCCAGCTCCTCCCTTATCAAAATGTAATAAAGAAATCACACATATGCCCATCAATTAAACTGTATTTCTATTTGAAGGTGTGAAGAGTGCAAAGAAAAAATTAAAAATATTTGGTAGTTTTTATGTTATTATAGAGAAAAGAAGACAATATAAAGGAAATTGGTTCAAGGAGTTCTTTAACAAAATTGCTTTGTTGAAGGTAAGCAAATGTATTAAAATGAGTAAAATGAAATAAAGTATGCCATATATATATATATATATATATATATATATATATATATATATATATATATGTATGTTTTCTTCTGTTAGAAGGTAGGACTACAATATTCCCTCAACAATTCAAAACCTCAGGGTTTACAGCTTTGCATGATGCTTGTATCTTTTTGAGGATGAATCATGATTGATATCTTTCAGATTTAACGACACTGGGAAAACTTTGAAGAAATAAATTATTACATAACTACTCAAATTTCTATTTTTCTAGTCCCATTTCCTTTCCTGTTTTATTTGCATATTTCATTTCTGACATGCGTCTCTCTGGAATATCTCGAGAAGATGAGGTAGGATTTGTTTCACCACCCATCTCTCTTCCTGCCTATTTTCTCTGTATACTTAGCATTTTTCATAGACTAGTTCAATCAACTTATTTCAACTCACTCTGTTCAGTGTTTGCTTGCTACTGCCATGCACAGTGAACTTTAACTTTCTTGAACTTTTGAATCTCTGTCCTTCTTTGGCATTTATTTGGTAATTATCAAACACCTTCTGGAATTTCTCATATTATATTATAAAGTCATATTTTATGTGTATGTATATCCTTCCATGTTTGTTACCATGTTTCTATTGAAAGAATAATGTTGGTATCAGGACATGTATTCTTTTTTATGTAAATCCATATTGCATTGTTCTAACAAAATAACCTAAGAAACTCTTTATAAAGACAACCCTTCTGCTGTTGTATTTACCCTTTAAATGGAAATTCATTATTTAATTTCTGCACATTTTAACCCGAACCAATATAGGAAAGATCATTAAGGATATTATGAAATGCTACTATGCCTTATAAAAACCTGTTCAGCTTATTTGTTTTCAACTCTCCAGGTATTATACTTTCAATGTCATTTAAAATATACATTTACTTGTTTACTAATTTATGTCGTATGCTGTATGTATGTATTACAGAGCATGTTTACATGCTATGGTATGTGGGTAAAGGTCAGAGGTCAACTTATAAGAATAGGTTTTGTACTCAATGTGAGGCCCAAGGATTGAACTCACATCATCAGACTTGTTAGCAAGTGGCTATGCTCACTAAGCAATTTTATCAGCCTTAAACTTGTACATTTTAAACTCATCTCCTGAATTTTAAAATGCTACTTTTGGGACTCTACTATTCTCTACTTGTATATATTGCTTACATAATGTGAACCAGTCTCCTTTAAAATCTATACACAGTTGACTCTTAGATTATGTTTAGATATAACACTCTTCTTTGAACTCTATGAACTGTGGGCTTGCAAATGGATATTGGTTAAAATCTAAAACTCAACATGTCCAAAATTGGTCTAACTCAGTCGACTGAATAACTTGCTTCATTTTAGATTTCTCAGAGTTGTTTTATTGTTCACACCAGAAAAAAAAATTATATCATTAAAGAAGTTAGAATATGGAAAACCTGTGTAAAGTAAATGGTGTAATGAATTGCCCATAGCTTCTCCCTGTGTCAATGATTTCTCATATAACAGTCTCTAATTCTTAGACTGTTTATACTTTTAGTTTTTATAAAATATATGTGGAAATTCAATAATTTCTAGTGACCACTTTTTGAAAGGTGGTTATATGTTCATGCACTTATTTTTAAATTATGACAATTTTGTCAACACCAAACGTTTCATTACACCCCTTCAAAATTAGCCCCATACCAAAGACAACCACTAGTCTGAACTTTGTACATATCATTGAATCTAAAAATAACTCATTCCATTATTAATTTTGAGTTTTCATTATATGAATGAGTATATTTTACAGTTTGTTTTTCAATTCTACAATTAAATATTTGATATTTAATAATGCTTACTGAGTTAAATTTCCATATATTTTTTTCTGGTCCTTCTGAGTTTATGTTTCACTAGCCATGGGAAGACACTCAGTAGTAAAACAATGCATTCTAAGTGGGCAATAGTTAAATTTACATAAAAACAAAATCCCCTAACATGGTTAATAAAAGGCCAGAGAGTTTTCTCCTTAACATAAAGAAAGCCATTTTTCAGTGTTTATTATGTACCTTATTTATCATTTTATCTTTTCATATTTGATAGCCAATTATTATGTATTTAATTCTTGTTTTCACGATGTAAACCTTTTTTGTGCTTACTATAGATCACAATTAACTAACCAATGCAAGTTTATGTCTGCTGTCATTTCTCAGAATACCATATAATTTGAGGTAGCTGTTCAATTTTTAATTGAAATTTAGTTCCTGTATAAAATGATTGGATATTATGATGTGGTTTTATATGTATGTCATTATACTCTGCCCCCAACTACTTTCCTCATTCCTCATTGCTACCTGTCAATCTTTGTTTTTCTGTAAACAATTTCATTTCTGCTTCCTATGTCTTATCTGCCATCTATCTATCTATCTATTCATCTATATCTATCTACTATCTCTCTATCAATCTATTCATCACCTATCACCTGTGTGTCCATCCATCATCTACACATACACACATACACACACACACTATATATATACATATCAACACAGATGTATACATGGACATATGTTTGTGTGTCTAATATAGTTCCACATATGAAAGAAAACATACAACTTTTTGTTTTTCTTGCTTTTGTTTCTGTTCTCTATAAAGATTTGTCCATTTCTGATTTTAAATTTGTCTATATTAATTGCCATAAAATGAGGGCACAAATAGAAAATGAAAATACACTGATATACTCTTTAGGCATTTTAGAAAATAGCAATGAATCCATTTAAGTGAGGGATTTTATGTCAATGTGCTTAAAGGTTGTCAGTCAATGATTTTATCTTTTTTATTTAAAAATCTCTCTCATATATTGGAATATTTTCAGGGTTGCTACCCTAAAATGATTGGGATATTTCTCACACTATATTCTAAAACAGAATTACCTTAAATAAGTATTTTCTATAGTTCTTTAATGAAGAATGATGCGATTTAGATGTAGTTCTATGTCATACTTTGCTACAACATTACATTTTATTGATAAATACCAGAAAATTGAAGTGTTTTTTTTTATTGAGACAGTCATTTTTCCAACACATTCCATAATTTCATACAAATCATCAAGTTTACTGGCAAATAGCATTCCTCTATTTTATTAACTGTTTGCTCTCTATTGATTTTGTAACAGTTTCTCTAATTTTAGCAATTATTTTCTTTAAAAATTTTCTATATAAAAATTATTTTTCATGTTGATCCTTCCCAATAACTATGGTTTGGATTGTTTCTCTTTTTTATTGTATCTGTTCTTTTTTTCTTAGTTATTTATTTTTAATCTTTTAATCATTTTATGTGTTTACCTTGAAATCCAACATTTTTATATAATCACTTATTTCTACATATGAGATTGAGATAGTTAAATTTTGTCAAGTTTCTAAATTCTGTCAGATACATCTACAGAATTAGCAAACTGTTGTTATTACCATTGATAATTTATCTTTTCCTTTGATTTCTGACTTCTTAGTCTTCATCCTTTTTTTTTGTCCTCATGAGCTATTTAGAAGTATGTTAGCTCATAAATATTTACACTATATGTTCAATAGTTCATTAGAAAAGACAAAACTGAGAAGAAGAAAAAAAGCATACCAATCTATTATTTCATTTTACTTTTATTTTAATTAATTGATTTGCAGTGCTAAGGTTAGAACACAGGGTCCTGTATGCGCTTGACAAGTTCATTATTACCGAGATGCAGCCATATGACAAAATTATTAAAGTGAGTTAAGCCAAGAATCAGACAATGCAGAGACCAGACAGTTGAAGCATAAGTACTTAACAATAGCAGAGGGTGTGTCAAGGAAATTGTGTCAAGCTAAGGGTAGGGGAGGGGAGGGAGTTCCTAACACACTGCCATAATGTACAGAGAAAGTACCCAATTCTAAACCTGTCTTTTAAAAGAAGCAAATGAAAAATCCACATGGGTGTTATACAGTCTTTTTTCTTCTCTTTGATTACTACAAGAGTACTTTGAAGTATTGCATGATTTTTTAGAAGTATACTGAGCTAGAGAAGGGAACTTTGGAGAGAGAAAGAGCAGAAGTCAAAACAAGTCAAAGTATAGTTTGTATTTTCTAAGTTTGATCAGTGATTTTCTATTTACACATTCTAATTCATGCCTACATTTTTGTTCTACTTAGAAATTGTATTCTGAGATAGCAGACTTTCAATATTTCCTAGCTTCCCACAAAATAAGTGGCTCCTTATGAAGAATAGTTACTATTACTATGAAAATGTAAAAATTAGACCATTGAAAATATCGATTAGATCCTTATGCTTTCTCTAGTATCTCCTTTAGCTGTATCATTACAATGAGTTGAACGAAGCTTTCCATTCATTACCATGGAGTTAACTACTTTTCTCCTTAATGTTTAGGTTTCTGTTTAATTATTCTATTGGCTTTAAGCGTAACCTTTTTACATTGAATTTTGGGTAGCATTTGTTCACAATACAGTATGATAATGATATTCATATTTTGATGTACTGGGGATTATATCAGGACCATGTACATTCCATACAAATCTCTCAAACACTGAAAGAGATACCAGGTCTCAGCAATACCATAATTTTATATTTAAAATTAGTATACATAGTATACAAATACACATACTTGTGTTTAATCATTATATTTTCATATGTTCTTTGTTTTGTTGATCTTCCTCTTCTACTTACCTCCTTCACCGTCCTGCCCCCCTACTTCCTATTTTCTCTCTCCAATAGTCTGTTTTATTTTTATTTTTGATATTCCATTTACTTTATAGATATATTTTTTCTTTCATTCTCTTTAGGCTTCTTTTTTCTCACTCCTCTGATTTCCTTTCTAGTTTCGTGGCCTATATCTATATCCCCCAACATATAAAGGTGTAGGATTAAAGATGAAATGTTATTATGTTGTAAAAAAAATATGAAATCGTGAGGGTTGAAGGAAAATAGATGGAACTCATGACGTCATTTTCGACTTTTCTGTTCATACACCTAAATATGAACTCAATATTCTGTATCACATTTCACTGGTTCTCATTATATCTGCTGTTTGATTTCTTTGAATCTTATTTTATGTAGCTGCCTCAGCTGCTACTTTCCTCTGAGTTGTGTGAAAGCCTGAATATTACTCATTTTTCTTCATTTTGAGGCCTTTTAAGTCTATTCCAATCCCAACATCCAATGATCCTGTTGATCAATGATCTCATGTGATCAGTTGTTTCCTTGTTTGTCACAGTAGGCACAGAAGCTACAGTCTAACCAGGATCTGTACAGTCTGCATGCCTCCCCTGGCTGTATCCATTGCTCTTCTGAGCTTGTTTTCTGTGACATTTCCACTTAGTGGTGTTAATATGAATTAAAAGATGTCCATTTTTTCTTTAAATTGTCAACCAGTTGGGTTCATGCTTTTTACCTGTATGTACGTTTTCATAGCTGTTCATTTGGCACTGGTTGACCAATTGGTTTGCACCTCCTTGGGGAAGACCATCTCTCCTGCTTCCAGTTTTACTCTCTTTCAAATTCATTGTCCATTTTTCATTAGTTCTTATTTTATACACATATATATGCACACAAACACATGTATGTATATATGTATATATACATGTATATATATAGTTTGAAATTTATTTTTATATTTTTGTTATTGATGAATAAATGTATTTGTATATACATGTATATTCTTAAATATACCTAGGTTCATGGAGCATTGCTAAAGAGATAGCAGAAAGACTGTAAGAGCCACTGGATCAAGGAGTTTGCTGTGAGATTGTGTGTGTGTGTGTGAGTGTATACATGTATATATATTCCTAAATATATTCTGTCGAGTACATATAATGTTACTTGTATTTATCTTTTACAGTCTTGATAGTTTAGTACTTTTTACTTATTTATTCTGTTCATTGTGGACTCCACTTCATCATTTCAATCCTTTCCAACATCTCAGGTCAGAGGACCAGTTCAGGGAGCTTGAATAGCTCAGTGATCACTTGTTTTCATTGACATAACTAGAGTCAGGTGGTGGTGTAGTTAGTAATGCAGGTTATTCTATGTGGTCTTTTATGGGTAGGACAGAAAGATTAGAGCCTAAGTTCCTTTGGACGCTGACAAAAATCTTCATAATCATGTAAAAAAAAGTAAAGAAGCAGAAGGCAAGAAATATGCATAGCAGCAGCATTCAGTGCTTGGTATTCTGATGGCCTGTATCTCAGAGTGAGCAATGTGAAGCTTTCTCAGTGATAGGAAAGTTTATGCTCCTCTGTGGTTGTAATAGCACAAGGTGCTCATTAAAATAAACCTATATTTCACTAAATTTGAGGTGACTGGACATTATAGGAGAAAGTTCAAGTCAGAAAGTCTCAAAGTGTTAGACCTTGAGATTTAGGGTGAAGACTAGAGACTTCTAAGAAACATCGTGGTCTGGAACAGGACCTTATAGAAGCTGATGATTGGTAATAATAGTCACCTCAAAGTGAGAAGATGTGTTACATGGCTTTTGTTTAAATGATTAGCATATCTAGATACAGGCTTAAACAGGAAGACAGGATACAGAGGTAAAATGAAGACATAAATGACGGCCATTTATCCGATTGTGAGTTAATTGTTAGACGTCTGCTGAGCCAATCAAAGAGTCATTGTTTCCAGTTACTTCAGGTGGCAGAACTTTAATTTTGTTTTCTCTTTTATTCTGTGTGCCTAGACTAAAACTTGACAGTCTGGTAGTGACAGACTGACTTTATCAGATAACTGTCACAGACCAGAGAATTTCTTCTGTATTTCTTGGTGGTGCTAGCGTCATTCTGTAACATTTCCTGATAAATTGTCAGCCAATCTTACCTGGAGTTTGTCTAAGTGAAGGTGATTTTGCTTGCTCCCTGTGGACCTTGTTTCTAGAGTCCTAACTGTCCTAATAGTTAGAAAAATTTTCCTCATAATTAACCTAAATTCTCCCTCTGTTGAAACTGAAGCCTCATTAGTGCCTACTCTGTCCTTGTTGACTAATGAGAATAATTGGTCTCCAGCCTTTATTATAGCCTTGCTCTTCTGTATTTGTGCATATATGCTGTACCTCCCCTTACTTCCCAACTATTGGTCAAGGAAGTATGTCAGTAGATAGGCACGTGGGGACTAGCCAGTCCCAGAGCAGGCATTAGTAGCTCATCTCTGCACAACAAAAATGAGTGAAAGGGATTTTAAATAGACAGAATTTATTTGAGAAAGCAAGTTATATAGGGTAGGATGCAGATCTTCTACTGACAAAAATACTTTCAATGATCTCTCACACTTGTATGCAGCAGCAGAGCACACTTGAAGCTCTTTTTTTGAACATTAAGGTAAAAGCAAAGCCTTACTGGATGCCTGATCTTTTCTTCAAGAAGGAATTTTCTTTCTGTGTGAGTGTGTGTTGTGAGTGTGTGTGTGTATGTGTGTGTGTGTGTGTGTGTGTGTGTGTGTACATATGTGTCCAAGACTGTTTGCATGTTTGTGGAATCCAGATGTCAATCATGGCTATTGTTCATCAGAAACAGTCCATTGATTTTTAATGAGATACCGTTTCTCATTGGCCTAGACCTTGCCAAGTGGGCTAGGTCAGCTGGCAGAATACCCCAGCATTCTGCTTCTCCTACTTCCCCAGAATTGGGATAACAAGAGTGTGCTGGCATGCCAGAAATTCTTTTTAATATGGGTCCTGGTGGATGAACACAGGCCTTCATTCTTTAACAACACGCATTTTACCAAAGAAATTGTGTTCCCAGCCCAGAAAAGCATCTTCCAAGTGTCAAGTTTCATGTGTACTTTTGTAACTTTTCAAACCAAACTATTTCTAATCCAATCTTGCCTAAACACAAAATTCTAAAACATCCTGGCTCTCCTAGACTTTGGTAGAATATTCTGTAGGTTGAATGCATAATTTTTCATTACCTTCAGTTTATCAATGTTTACTTTTTGGATCTGAATAAGGACATTCAGACAGTTCTTTCTCCAGATTTTAAATCTACATTCACATTTTCACTACAGACCTACCTATATATTTTGAAAAGGACCAAAGATCATGTAAAGAAAGAATAACATTTAAGTTGTTGATTCTAAGAAAGTAGACAGGATGTTCAAGGTCAGAACCATAATTGGAAGTTGTGCATTTAAATCCCTTCTCTTTCACTTAGTACAATGTGATCTCAGAGCAATTCCTTACTGAATGGTAGTTGCCTTATGTTTAAATGAGATTTTAGGGAAGATTAATTTTGAGGTTTTTTTTTTTTTTTTTTTCCCAGACAGGGTTTCTCTGTTGTATCTGTTGCAACTCTGGAGTCTGGCTGTTCTGGAATTCTGTAGACCAGATTCTGGCCTCAGACTCACAGAGATCCACCTGCCTCTGCCTCCTGTGTACTTGGGTTAAAGGCATGAATCACCACTGCTTGGCTGTTTTGAGGTTCTTTTAAATCCTTCAGTTTTATCATTGTAGTAGGGAGAAGAAGTCCCCAAATCTTCTCTCCATGATGTTTAAGTTTGTTGTCTATACATTTAATGTTACTTAACAAGGTTGGTGGAGAGCTACTGAGGCTCTAGTTCACAATAGTGTATGCCAGAAAATATCCCTGTAAAAAAATTGAGAGACAAAAAACCCATTCACATTAAAATGTTCAGTTCAGTTCCTCTCTTTTCAGGTAGTGTAGAACTTTCTTTATCCATGGTGCTACCAACATTCATGGTGAGTGCTCCTCCCTCAGCTAAATCTATTCTGTTCTTTATTATGCAGATACAGATGTTAATTTTTATTATATGAAACTAATGTGATGGATTAACTAGTGGAAGTAAATATTGTAGAGGGATTTTTGACATTCTTTTGGTTCTCTATGTTGCAGAGATTGGTTCTGAATGGCCAGCAAACAAGCCACTTGTGTTTTATCTCAGGTCAAGATTTCAAGCCCTGTCAAGTATGAGATGGAGGACACATAAGAAATACAACTGTTTATCATGCATGACTGTCACCTAAGATTAATGCCCTTGAACAAGGCCAAGCTGGTGATATGTTATAAAAACGCATAATGGTACTCAATGTAAATCAAAGGGTACAGGTTGGTCCACCTGTTTGAGTTCTGTTTTCTGTTGCTATAGCACACGTCTTAGCAATGTTGAGGAGTAGCCAACTCTGGCATCTCAGTTTCCATCAAAGCATTACTTCCATTTTTATTTTACTTCATGTTATGGAAATTTTGGGAATAGATAAGTATGATGGTTAATATCCATTGTAAAGTTGACTGGATTTAGAATAACCAGAGAAAGAGACCTGTGGGTGTGTCTATGAGAATGTTCCAGAATAAAATGTTTCCTCCTGAGGGAGGAAAACTCACCATGAATGTGGGCAGAACCATTGCTAAAGAAAGTTCTACACTGACTGAAAAGGGAGGAACTGAACTGAATATCAGCATTTATCACTGTGTGCTTCTTGACAGGGACTCAGTGTGATAAGCCGCCTCAGTGTCCTTGTGCCATGCCTTTGCTATGAAGGTGAATGGTATCTATTTTTAATTGTAAGCTAAAGTAAATACTACCTTAAGTTTTTATCATATATTTTGCCATATCAGTGAAAAACAAACAATAAAACACAAAACTGAGTAAAGATCATGATACCTCATAGAAAAGGTAATCTATGGCAACTTTGCTGTGAAAGATTTTGGAAAGAGAAAGAATAGGCAAGGGGATGGAACACTTATTGTTGGCCATCTTGAGGATGTGGTGTCCATTAGGAATCTAAAGTTTAAATGTCTGGAAAGTAGTTAAGAACTTGTAATTGGAGTAAAGAAGAAAGGTCCTAAATAAATTTTCATCATACCATTTTGACCAAGCTTTAAATTAACAGCTAAAGCTTCTCACTTCCCCTTTACAAGTTTGCTAAATGTCAACCACAACAACCTTCCACAGTAGGCTAAAGAACTCCTTCATTCTCACCCATTTATTCTCTCGACTTAAGAGGTTGTTAGTTTCTCCAGAAGTACTCTTTTCAGGTCCATAGAAGTTTTCATAATACTCAATAAACATAGTACTTGCAATATGTAAGCCCCCCTCTACAGTTCAATATATGGTTCTATTTTTTTTTTTTTTTTTTTTTGGTTCAAGTCCCTGCAAGCAGAAAGGGAGCCGTGTCTTTTATTTATATAGGGATTTAGTGTTATGTGCCATCATGGAAAGAATCTGTAATTCTTACAAAAGAAAGCCCAAAGTCCATCAACATGTTGTGGAAATCTCTAGAACCAGACATGATGTCTTTCACATGAAAGGAGATAATTTAGAAAACCAAGCAATTTTATCTTCAGTGCAGCAATGTTGCTGGGATTAGCCCCTTGAAAGTGGGATAGTTCATATCACTTGGATCTTCTACTTAAGAAGCATACCTGGCTTTCTAATATGCACTCCTACATAGAGGCCTGAAGGTGACTACTGGCATGTTATTTGACCTCTGTTGATTGTCCTGCAATGGCATCAGTGTGAATGAGTAAGTCATAGGATTTGCTAAAGTGATTGATAAAGATCAGAAGATCAAGTTGAAGATGTCTGTGTATTTAAAGAAATACCAACCAAGCTTGAGCAAAGAAAATCAATTCCAAAACATGTAACAGATGCTTGATAAACATGGGAGATGTAACCCCTTGGCAAAAGGTCAATGATTATAAATATATATATTTCCCTCCCTCTGTGCTTTTCACTTCAGGGTTATCAGATCGGAATTGGTTGAAGCAGAAACACTGATTTAGCAGCATATACGCAGAGAAAATATCAAATAGGAATCTTTTTCCTTTGGACTTCTAGAAATCTACCTTAGTCTTCTGTGCATTCCTTTTCCTATATTATATCCCATAATATCTTCAGGTCAAGCTTTTAGATCCTTCCCCTACTTGTAGAGACACAAGGATGCTTACAAAGTCTAATCCTCCTCTGTACAGAGAGCTTTTGGTGGCATGGGCTATGTAAGAATATCATCCATGTTGACTCACCTGATTGCTATACCACAGATGTTGGATATGTTTAACCCTCTGTATGGACAGGGGCCTTCTTTCTCCTCTTCATTCATTCATATCTTGAAAAATTACTTGAACCCAGTTCACCAACATATTTCTACATAAGACTTCTTTATCTCTATGTGGCTGGTATTATCTCTTTCCATTTTGTACATTAATAGCAGAGAGATATTTCCATGGCTAGTAAAAAGAAAGGCAAAAAGAGAAATATGGCAAAGTCAGCCCATGTCAGTCAAATTCATGTAAGTGGAAAGACAAAAGGAATAAATAATATGGATTTTGAGGAGCTCTGTGATTTCAAGGACTTACTAAGCAATATATTTGGGTTTTATCATTTTCAAATTTTAAGAACTAAATTTGGCTTGTAAAAGTGGATATGTCCAGCGTCTGACTATGTCAGAATATCTATGTCCTTTAGGGTGTATTTGGCCATTGTCCTCTTGAAACAGAGCTATCCAAAGTCCCACATGATAACCTCAAGAGATGCCACCTTGACATTCCTTCATGGAGGGTAGACAAAGCTTACAGGAGTCACAGGGCTGAGGTGACATTACAAGGCCTTCATAATGTCCTCATGAGGCCCATGGCAGGACTTCAAAATAGCTTTATCAGAATATATCACTGCTCAAGACCCCAATTACCACTACATAAGAGGCCATCAGCTGACTGAACTGAAACTCCCTGGGGGTGTTACATCTGCCTGAGACTCACCTTTATCATTTTTACTCATGCAAAAAACAGAAAAACAGAAAAAGCAAAGAGACAAAAAAAACTCCAATAAATTCATAGGATCACCAAGTTGAATTGGTGAGAATACTTTTTGTGTTCTGTCACTGCCTTCTTTATCAGGGCTCATTGTCCCTTTCCTTACTTCTCCCCAGAACAACCATGCAAGAGGTTGTTCTATGATAAAATGTGATCATGTATGATTTTGTCTTGGCTTTAGATCTCACAGAATCTCATACCACACTATAGCTTTCTGGGTGGAATGTGTTCTCTTTATTTACACTTAATCTCTGATGCCCCTCACCAAAGAAGGCCAGGTGGAGTGGTAGTTTGTACTTATTCATGGTCACCTGGAGCCTCCCATGATTTTCCCTCTGTTCCCGCTTCTTTTTTCTTTGCTCTTCTTTATTATTTGTCTTTCCTGTCTTTGTTATTTCTCTAAGGACTCTTATTCCAGAGTCTATTTTCACTAATTGGTTAATTTTCATTTTATAATCTTAATTCTTCTCCAAATGATTCTCAAATGAAGACTCAGGAAACAAACGCTGTTCATGAAAACTGGCTAAAGTAAAGATGCTATTTATTATTTTTTCCCAGAGTCCCCACTTACCTTAGAAGGTTACATCAATTGGCAGGCCTGTAACCTGGGAGAAAAAAAAGCACTAAAGAAGACAATGAGCAGTTCCTCTCTCCCAGTAACACCCTGCTTGACCTCATTGGAATGTGGCTGGGACCAGGTGGTTAGGAGAACATATGCACATTTCAGATTTTGATCTTTTGAGTTTTGAGGGGGTGAGGTGGGGAGTGAAGGGGTAGGAGGGCCAGGGGGGGTCTATACAAGCTTCACCTTTGATGCAGTCTCTAAATTTCTGTTATGCTCAGTCAAATCATTTGTTAAATGAGAGATTTTTTTTTTTTAAGACAATACAACAGATAGCTCAGTTTATGGTTCCTGTTCTCCAATCGTGGATGGCAAAAGTGTTTTAGGACAGGGTAAATATTACAATTCCTTAATATGTTTTAGTGAAGTGAACAATTTTGGCTCTACGGAAATGCTGGGCATGAAGCCCATACACACAATTTCTTTCTTTCTTTCTTCTTTTTTTTTTTTTTTTAATGTGCAAAAAGAAATTTCTGAGAAAGTTGCTTTTAGGACAAATAAGAGGGGAAATGAGTTAAAGAAAAAAAATGGAAGTTGTATAAAAGAAAAAAAATTGTATTCTATCATCAATGTGCCAGGTGAAGATTTTGGAATCCCAAAATATTTTATATGTCATAAAACAGAGCTTCTATTTACAGAAAATTCATTTATGGGTAGCATCCTGATGGGTTAGTATGTAAACAGTGGGCATAGGCATTTGTGGCCAAGACTGAGGGCCTGAATTACGTTCTATGACAAACATAGTAGAAGGAAAGAACTCTATCAAGTGTTCTCAGGCCTCTAAAAATGCTTTGTGGCAAGCACATGTTCCATCCTTCCCCACACTAAATAAATATACGTGATTTAAAAAATGGTGAACACATTGTATAAAAGAATATGCAAGTTTGTGGACACACACACACACACAAAACACACTCAGAAACATGAGTACGTAGTCTGATTTGGGATTTACGCCTGAGGACAGTTCAGTGTTAGTTAACATTACTTCAGTAATGTCACTGAATAGACTATATTTCTACAAACTTACTGACTATGTTTTTGTCAGAAAGTAGGAATTTAGGAAAAAAATCTGTGGATTCAGTGAGACAATTTAGCTGATAAAAGCACTTGACATACTTCTAGAGGATCTAGGTTCAGTTCCAAGAACCCACATGACTGTTCATAACCACCTGTAACTATAGGTCCAGGAGAATCCCATGCTTTCTGCTCTCTTCAGGCACTGCATGTGTGTGGTACGCAGAAATGCACTCAGTTAGACACTTGTATGCATAAATAGTAAAAATAGTTGTAAAATAAATAAATCTTTAAGATGATCTAAACAAGGATGACACCAATGGACATGCCAAAGTAGATGGGAAAAGCCCACAAGGGCTTAACCCCACACTAAGAACTCTAGGTAACTGAGGAAATCTGGGAACAAGAGAAGTGATATTCCCAGGGAAGAGCACATCAGTTGGTTGCCTAGTGTCAAAGAGTCATCCCTGAAAACATACATACATGTGACATTATAAGGACTGATCAAGTTATATTTAAGAATATGTATGTATATAAATATACATATATGCATACAATAGCAATTAATGAAAATAGAAACCATGAATTTTAATAAGAGCACAAAGGGGTTATATGGGAGGGTTTTGAGAGGAGAAAGGGAAGGGTAAAATGTGTAATTATATTATAATATAAAAAATGAAAGTTAAAAAGTTAATCTGTAATTCTATAATCTGTTTTTAATGTTGTGCTAATTATTTCAAGTTAACATAGAAAACAATGTTGTTCCTTTTAATTTTAAACATTAATTAATTCTTTGTTAGTTTTAAGTATTGATGTTAGAGCCTCTGATATATAAAATAAACCCTCTACCAACTGAGACATCTCCCCATTATCACTCTTTTTAAGTTTTTAAGAAACTCATATATAGAAATACTATATTTACATCAATTCATGACCTCTTCTATAATTACTGTTGTTACACACATGTACACACACTAAACACACATATATACATATACATAAGCACACATATAAACACATGCTGCCCATACACACATGTGTTTAGGGCTGACCGCTTAGGATTGTACAGTTTATTAGGGGACTCTTCCCTGGAGAAACTTGTTTTCTCTCCTTCAACTCTAGTTGTTGTTTGGAGCTCCTCATCTAGGGATGGGGCCATACTATTTATTTTTTTGACAGACATCTATCCTGTGTCCCCTTCTTTTCTCCTTAGCCTAGTGCTTTGCACTTCTAGCTTTCAATATTAACAATTCATCATAAAAGAGAAGCACAACTTACTATATACAGGTGAATAATAGGTTTGTGATCACAAAGAGATTCTTAGTTGATAAAATATACAGTATTATCTATGAATTTTCCTGTGCTGATTATCCATTCTTTAATGTGTTTTTCTTTCTTATCCCAGTTTCATACAAGTGTTGGACATTCAGCCAAGACCTTTGTCTCATTTCCTATTAATCTTAATTGTCAACTACAAAGGACTTAGAATCACCATGGAAACAAAACAAAGGGTGCGGACATACCCTTGATGGATGTTTTATACTTGTTCTAGAAGTTCTATCATAGATGTAGAAGCCACCATTTCTTGGGACCAAGATCCTGGAATGAATCAAATTCCTAGTGAATAAAAAACTAAAATAGAAAGTAAGTTAAATCACTGCTTTAGATTGGCCCATTTCTGTATCTTTGAGTGGTTTTCATGATTGATGATTGATGTGGGAGGGCCCAGCCCACTGTGGAGCTTTCCATCCATAACCAGGGATACTAAACTGTATAAGAAACCTAGTTGAACATGAGGCTGTGTGTAAGTCAGGAAGCATCCCAACAAGCATCATTTCTCCATGGTTTCTACTTCTCCTGGTCTTGAGTTTCTACCCTTACTTCCCTCAGCAAAGGATTGTTACGTGGAAGTGTATGCTTAAATAAACCAACCTCTCCTCTCAGTTGATGTTAGTCAGTTTTACTGTGAAATGGAGAAGCAAACTAAAGCACTGAACATAATTGCATCTTAACAGTAAGTTACTGAATTGAAGGGTTATTTTCTCCTAGACTCACTTTCACAGATTGGTAAATTTTATTGGTATAAATTTTATTTTAATTTTTTTGGTAAAATTATTTATTTACTATTATAAACTTATTGGTAAAAATTACATTTAAGCAATTCATTCATCATAAAATATACCAAAGACTCCTAAACATTAAGAAATTATCAATTCAATCAAAAATGTTGAACAGAAGCTCTCAGAAAAAATGCAAATGGCTAGGAAATACTTGAAAATGAATTCAAGGACCTTGGGCATTAGAGAAACAGACAACAAGGTTAATCAAAGATTCCTTCTGCCCCCAGTCTGAAAGGACTATAAATGATAATATGTGCTGGTGTGGATGTGGTGAAAAGGGAACACTTGCACACTGTTGATAAGAGTGAAAAGTAGTACAGCCATGCACATCTGTTTTAACTGGTGCTCTTCTCACAACAGCTAAGAAATGGAATCAACTTAGATGTCCAACAACATATAAATATTAGTGAGTTGTAAAGAGAAGTAAAATCATGAAATTTCTGGTAAATGACTGGAGCTGGAAAAAGGAATTATACTGAGTGAAGTAATTCAGGAACAAAAAGACAAACACCATTTGCTCTCTCTCACATGTGGTTCTTGTCTCAAATCTTTTGTATATTTAACTTGAAGCACAAGTGTAAGCCAGCAAAGTAGATAGTGACCTTTAGAGGAGAGTTATTAAGAAAGGTATATGGTGAATTATAGGCAAAATGAAAATTGTTAAGTGCAATATTGGGGGCAGAAATATTAAGACTGGAGGGTGGGGCTGTGTGGTGTCAATCAAAGGATTAACAAGAAGTGCTAACTTAAAGGAAGGTATCAAATGTCATAGGGAAGCCTACTATCCAACAACCCAAATTTTACAAAGTAAATGTAGGTAGAGTAAAACACATACAAAAAGCAAGAAGAGGTGAGAATACTGAGATTAAAAATTAAACAGGGGTGGGAATTGATGATGGGGAACTAAAAGGGGTGATTGATAGGCTAACGAAAATTAAGGATTTTAGAAAAAGTCTTATGGAAGCCTCATAGTTACTAAGTTAATTTCAAAATGCAATTTTAAAAGAGATCAGAAAAATAATTACCTTTTGTGGGCAAAGTCTCTCCCAGAAAAGGAGTTTTAAAATGAAAATCACAGTACAAAGCATCAAATACCTCCCTATGAGTTATTGGTCAAGGAGGTTCCAGAGCCCCCCTCCCAAACAACACAGTCTATTGATATTGCTCTTGGATATCAACCATAATAATATGATAATTTCTATTGCTGATGACACTTTGATAGCAATATGTACATCAGTCAATCTCAAACCAATCAGGAGATTTCCTGCTGCCTGACTAGGTTTCATAGCTCTGGAAGGTGCCGTTTAGGCTGCTGTGGGTCAGGGCAGTCATGGTCTCATCCAGTGCTGGAACCTTCATGGTTCAGCATTGTTCTGATAATTAAAATATATCTATTGGTGCAATAGTGGCATGACTGTTATGGGGTATGTAACTGTGTTGTAATTGGATTTGTGGCCAGCTTCACAGGAAGAAATTTCATACCTGGTACTATAATCCTGGTAAAAGAAACAAAGCAAAACATGGCTCATAGGGAGCAGAGCAGAGGATAATTGGCTGAATATAGCACCTGCTATTATTATTTTGTTAGATGATCATATTGTCAAATTGCCTTCTAAATACATATTTTTATACCTGTAAACTGAGTTTTCTATCAACTTTGGTCAGAGAAGGTTCTTTTTTGAAGTGGTTAGCAGTCAATGTGGAATTGCATAAGGGTATAAGAGACTGGGTGTTCAGCTCTAAAGGGGACACCTATATTAATCCCACCATAGCAGCACCTCAGAGAACATTTTTGAAGAGGAAGAGACAAGCATGTAAGAGCCAGAGGATGGGGAAGAGTGTGGTAAACTGCTTCTGGACATGACATCACTATTCCAATCATGAACTCATAACAGCTACAGTTGGAAAAGATCAATTCATCCAAATCCCGGCATAGGTAGATCTGCAGGCCTGTACTGAGGAGCAATTGAGAGTGGATATTTGCTGGGGAACTGTGGGTTCTTCTTTTTTGAATATATAGTAACAGGGCTCTTATACTCCAGAGGATGATCTCATACCCATGGCATGTGGGCAGGACTAACTGGACTTAGTGACTTATAAAAACAAACAAATGTAAAGATAACCCTGTAAAAGGATGGTGTCCATATGATGTCACACTCTTCCTTTGGCAGTTAGTTTGGTAGCTTCTTATAAGCAGGTATAGCAAGTATGTAGCCCAGAGTCTAATTGCTAGATATTTAATGAAGTAATTAGAGAACAATGTTCATTCTAAAACCTTTATGTGAACATGTAAAGTTGTGTATATAATTGTCAGTACTGACAACAACACTTCAACAGATAAACAGTCAAACATTTTGGCTGGACCTGCAAAGTAATTATCATTCAGGATTTAAATGAAAGCTAGATTTTGTATAATGGTGTAAGTAAATTTTAAATGTAGTTTATCAGATAAAGTAGACAAATGCAAAAAAGGTCTGTGATTTACTTATAGGCAATTCTAGTAAACTGAGAGAAATTGCTGGGGCAGAAAACAAATAGGTATTTGCCAATTGTTGATATAGGGTATGATAAAAAAAAACCTGCACAGGATATTTTAATATAGTTAATGCCCCTATAATATATTTACCACTGTGATGGATATAATACCTTGGGAACATATCAGAATGTGTAGAGATGTGCATGTTAGAGAAAAAAGAGTGTAGAAATTTAAAAACTAATATCAGTCAACCTAGGGTAACATGTAGACTATGGAAATGGTGTTAACTGTGTTACAGACATGAAGTATAGTCTAACTGAGGTGGATGATTGGAGGACCGATACAAGGAACTTGAAACAATGATGACAGATGACTTTACTAAATCTGATGAGGTTAAGCATAAAGAACCACATAAAACTTATACTGTAGTTTGCAGTTATTTCTTATGAGACACTATGGTTGAGCAAACATAATGTGGGAGATGGCCACCACTCTCACTGTGAGAAATAAATGTCAAAGAAAGCCAATGGAAGGCTAAAAGGCACATATTTATAATGCAACTTCATATATACACTTATGTGGGTTGTGTGACTAAATACACAGGTAAAATAGAAATGTTTGTGTGTGTGTCTGTGTGTGTGTGTGTGTGTGTTTTCTGGAAGCACATATACATGTCCAGCCTATAGTATTATTGTTTTATATTTGAATAATTTCTCTATTTAAAAAAAATCATTTACTTCTTCCTACTTTTTTTGAAGTTTTTTACTCTTTATTTTTCTCTCTTCTAATATAAATGTACATGTCTTCTTTCAGTCTTCTTTCTTTACAACACAGGCTTACAACTGGGTTTTTCCACATGACTATTCCTTTGTTTTATTCATTGCATCCTATGAATTTAAGGAATGGACATAATATAAATGGATAAATATTTTACAGTGTCCAAGATTGTTTTCTTTTTGACCGATGAGTTATTTTAAATGTGTTTCTTAATTTCCAAGTACATGTGGTTTCTCTGTGTAGCTTTTGGTATTGATTTGTGAGTGAAGTGCATTGTGGCCATGACTGTGGTTTTTATTATATCAATCATTCTAAATTTGTTGAAACTTTCTTCTCAGCCAAGTGTATGCTTGGGAAATATGTGTTTTCTGCGGTTAGGGTATGTGATGCCCTACTGATGGCCCTTGGGTCGATCTTGCTAAGTGCATAGTTCAAATATTCTATATTATTTTGATTCATCTATTAATTAAGGAGAATGTTTATGCTAAGATATCCTACCAGGATGTTTATGCTAAGATATCCTACCAGGATATTTCTCCTGGCACTACTATTAATATTCTTTGAGTTTATGATACTGTATTTATAGATTTTATAGGAGTCATGTCATTTTCCCATGTAAATTCACGATATTTCCATGAGGCATGAATTCTGTTTCCTTATACTGACATATCTATATTGTCTGATATGTTTCTGTCACACAACTGGAACTGTCTCTGTTTTCTTACTCTCTCTCTCTTCTTTTTGTTTCTCATACTATTTGTAAACTCCTGTTTTAAATTGCATCTAAGAGAATTTTATTTCACTTAACTTCAACTGAATCCTTTATTTCAACCATAAAATATACATTTTATTAAAAAAATTTGAATGCTAATATACTTATATTTACATATTCTTACAACTGTTTTCAATTTATACCATGACCCCTAAATTGTTTTTGCTGATTGCTAATTTATTTTCCCTTCATCTTCTGTTTTCTTTTCTCTTTGAGACAATGTCTGACTACGTTGCCTAGGCTGGCAAGAAACTTGCTTTGTAGCCTAGGCTGGATTTAGCCTCATAATCTTCCTTCTTCAGATTCTCTAGATTTGGAATAACAGGCACAAGACATCAGAGTTAACTACTAATGTTTTTTTAATGTGCTTTGTTTTTTATTCAATTTCTTGTTCTAAAATGTTCAAAGTCATATGCTTTATGTTATTTCTATGGTTTTGTTTTTTATGATTTTTTTCTTTCACAGTAATTTTTTAGTACCATTTATTGAAATATTTATTGATAATGAACGGAAAATGTTTAAAGTGTATTATCCCTCAAATTACCTAAATTTAATTAAATAAAAATGACAGATGACAAATGATAAAAGGTAGGCTCAATGAACCCCAAGACAAAAAGGACAGAATACACACAGATAAACTACTTAGAGGTCAAAACTTGAAAGAGGATTCCAACAAGAGATTTATAACATACAAAAAAAATTATCCTCTTACAGATGTAATAAACTGCCATCAAACTACAACTAAAGAATAATCATTTTGATTACATCAAAATAATGATGTACTGGCTACAGTTTCTTTTATCTCTGGCTAAGAGTGACTAAATTATCCATCTACCTCCACACAAATAAACATAAAATGTCACACAATGTATGAAGAAATAAAATGAGAAATAAAGCAATAAAATTGTGATTCTTAAAAGGTGGGAAATTAATTTGGTGAAGCCTATGATAACTCACCTTAAATCTAGAGAGAATTTTTTATTACGAGAATGGAAGTAGTATGGGCTTAGGTTGCTGAGGTTCCGTGTTGAGTTAATAGAGTTAATGGAGAAACAGTCCACAAAAGGCCTGGAGTCAAGGGGAAGGAGCTGCTTTAATAGTGTTCTGTCTTGTCTAACAGTACTTTTAGAACCTTCTGCTGGAATCAAATGGAAATCAACAAAAGGACTCTCCATCTGTGCAAATGTTTGGGCAATAGAAAAACATTTCTAAAATTATATAATATTTTAAACTGAATAAAATTATCAAAAATGAATGCAATTAGATATGTGACTAATAAATGCAGGTCATCATTGCCTTTATTAGAAAATAGAGGTTATATTTTTCATTCTTTTCATTCAAAAGTTATTTATTTATTTACTTCTGGAGGTATATACAAGCCCCTGTGTGAGTTATGTGAAGCATGTTCCTGCAGAGGCCTGCAGAGGCCATCAAGTGCCACCGGGTCCCCTTGAACTGAATTCCAAGTGGTTGTGAGCACCCAACATGGGTGCTGGAAAACAAATCCAGTGCCTCTGAATACATGGGAGAGCTCTAAACCACTGAGACATCTCTAGTGTCTCAAATTACAAGTTTTAAGTCAATGACTTTAGCATCTATAAACAAAGGTTGAAATAGAACAGTAAATTGAAGCAAGAAATCAAAAGGGTGAGGACCACAGTCATCTTTAGGAATAAGAACAAATGTTTATAATATAGTTAGGTATTATATTGGTTTAGTAAAGTGTTGGTTATAGGTTCTTCTCTAAGATTCATGGCTTTACTAGTCTTGACTAATTGGCTAGATTTCCAGTACCAAAGTTTGAGACCATTACAGAAAAACACAACCAATAAAAATGGAGAGCAGTGGCATCCAGTTCTAGAACACACATCAGGAAAACACTACTGCACCCAAAGTTCACTGTGGAAGAGAGGGTGGAAAGACTGTAAGTGTTTGTTCTGACGTTACATCCCATAGGAGTATAGGAAATTATGTGCGTACAGTCTACCCTAAATTTCTAGTCAAACATGAGCTGAAAAATGACACAAAAATAGATATGCCAAACCAGATGTAGGAAGCCCATGAAGCTTCAACCTTATCCAAAGAACTCCTGATACCTCCTGAAGCTGATAGAAATAATATTCTCTAGGGAAGAGCACACCAATTTGTTGTGGAACACCAGGGGATTCAGACAAGAATGTCATGGTTCAGACTGAGCAGGTTATCTTTGGGAATATATGTATACATACACACACACACACATACACACACACACGCGCGCACACACACACACACACACACACACACACACACACACACATCTCAACAATTAAAAGACAGAGACCATCTATTTGAAATAGAGCAAGGAGGAGCGTATGGGATAGTGGGAAGGAAGAAAGGTAGGATAGAAATGATGTGATTATATTATAATCTCAAATAACAGCATGAAAAAACAGTAGAAGAAATTATAAAATGAAAATTGGAGCTCAAATCCATGACATAGAAAAAATATCTTTATGATGTTGTATATTGACATATTTTCTATCACAGTGATCAACAAGAGTAGTGACAATTATTACTAGAAATTAGAGAAGAAATAGTATCAATAAATTTATCACACTAAATCCTCCAATATAAAAGTACTAGAAAAATACAAACCATTAAACTTGGCTGAAGATTAATAGTAGCTAACTTGTGGATAGGTTATATTTCAAATAAAATTTAGTCGTAAGATATGTCTTATGCAGAAAATTCTAGTAAAGCAAGGTGACCAATGCCTCCAATCCCAGTCTTGTGGAATCCAAGATGAGGATTTTCTTGAGTTCAAGGCCAATGTGGACTACACAGTAAGATCTTGTGTATAAGGCCAAGACCCCAAAACAAAACAAATCAAATCAAAAATCTTATACTCTTAAATATCATTTCCAAATGATTTATAACAAATTCATATGAACTGAGGAATAAAAGAAATTCTATGTAAATGTTCCCAAAAACTAAAATTAATGTTAGGGAAGTGGGGATCATACAGAACTCATTTTTTAGACCATATCAAAATTAATAGTTGATTTTACAAGAAAAACACAGATCAGTATTCTCACTACCATAGATGCAAAGTTATCTATAACTTTTTATTATATTGGATTTAACAAAGTGTAAAGGCATAAAATATCATTATACAATGCTATATACAAAAGGCACCCCTGGTTGCATAACATTAGAATATAAATACATGTCTTTACATTAACTACCACAAAACAAAGCCAAGGTGATTTTAATACATGCATGAATTCAAACTTAGTAAATATAAGTCTACTCTTGATTAAAAAGAAAAAAATTGATCTTTTAGAAATTTTGAATGCAAAGATAATTCTTATCCAGCTAAAGACTATATATTAAAAGGAAAATTTAAAAAAAAACTAGCAGTTCTTAAAGTTGATGGTGAAAAAAGTTACTTTTTTTCTGTTTTGCGATCATAATATAATTACATTTTTCTCTTCCTTTTCTCCCTTAGAACATTCTCATATATATTTCTCCACTCTCCTTCAAAATTTATGGCTTCTCTTTTCATCAATCATTATTGCATGTAAATTCAACATAAATATATACATCCTAAATATAACCTGCTCAGTTCATATAATTTTACTTTATGTGTTTGCAGGGGTCATCATTTGACACTGGACAACTAATGGGTGTGCTCTTCTATCTGTGTTTCACCTGTGCTGTTCCCAGCTTCCCTCAGTTGCCTAGTTCTTTGTGTATGGTTGAGGCCTCACGGACTTTTGAGAGTCCAGTTTGGCATGTCTATTTGTGTCACCTTGTAAAACTCACTTTCTTGACAATCCTGTTGCTGAGACTCTGTGGATGCAGCTTCTAATGTTACTAGGAGACACAGCCTCATAGAAAAGTTCTTGATCCTCAGTCTCTTACAACTTTTCTATCTCCTCTTCGACATTCAGTCTAGCAGTGTCTTGGCATCCACAGCTTCACATATTAATTGTTTGTGTTTTCTGCCTGATGGAAAGAGAAGTCTCTTTGATGAAGGGTGAAGGCTATGTTCATCTGTGGGATATAAAGAAAATATTTATGGACTGTCATTAGAAACTATGCTGGTTTGGTAAATTAATGGTTGTAGATTTTCCTCCAATAACCATGACTTCGCTAACACTGTGTAGTGAGCTAGGCTTCCAGTACCAGGTATAGTATCCCTCTTGTTGAGTGAGTCCTAAGTCTAATTAGAGTTGTTGTTTACTATCAAGTTATGGGTGCTATTAATACTCCAGTAGGGTTATTGTATGATGACATTGATGTGCTTCATAGGCACCATAGCTCGGTAGGTTTCCTCCCTCCTTTAGAAACTTGCATTGTTTCTTCTGTTACCAGGAAAGCTAGCCTTCATGTACCATTCAGGTCAGTTCCAACTTAGCAGTTTCCAGGCTCTGTGTTTGAAGTACATGATGCCTTAAGCAATAGGAACTTACCTTCCACCTCTGGTTGGGGAGGGCCAACCAAGGGCAACAGCAATTGGTTCTATGCTTTGGTCTTCTCTTGAATAGCCCTGGCCAAAAACTCTATAAAAGGCTTCTCATGTCTGGAATTGAGGTTTTTGTTAAGTTATTTTTGGCTCCTGGAGGGAACACTGTTAGCCAACAAGAAAAAATGTTTATTAAAGCTATATGTGCCTTTTATACACAGAATTATATGTATCATTTTTATGTCAATAGTTTGACTCTTTGTGGCTTTTTACTACATCTTCATTGTTATTTTATCTACCTCCCACCTTCTTCTGTACTTACCTTCCTCCCCTCCCTAAAGAGCTCCCCTTGCTGGTAAAATCTAGTATAATAAAAATATTCATTTTAACATTTTTATTTAATGTAGAATACTTAACCACTATGATGAAAAAGATCAAGTTGATGATATCTATATTGTAAACAAAAATATTAATCTTCATTTTACAAATACTGTCACCTGTTTAGAAGCCCATGCATTAACCCACTGTAAATGTGGTCTTAGGGAATGCAACATACAGAACATTAAAATTCAAGGCTCCACTGGGCTTCACTGGAAACACATAATCTAAACTTAAAATAGAAAGAGTATCAACTATGAAATACTTAATCTTGAACTTCGCCGAAGGTTTGCAGATCTTGGGCACAGGAAGTATAAAACAGTTGAGAGAAATATAAAAGGACATTCATAAATACAAATTATATTAATTTCTTGGACCACAGATACGAGTTGTTAGTTTCCACTCCTGCTCTCTTATTTTCTCAATGAAATTCCAAAGTCTGAATTTCGATCTCCTGTATTTGCATTATACATAAAGGGAAGTGAATTCTGCAAAGGTCAAAGGGAAGCAGGAATGAAATAGCCTTTCTGAAGTAGAGCCTATGCACCTGCAGCATGAAGAGGGCAGTGAGGACTTTGAGGTAAGCAGGAAGGGCTTACAGAAAGTGGACAAACTGATCAGGCTGTCTGAAGTAAAAAATATGGCAAAGGCTCCAGAAGTTGGGGCCCTTGTTGGATGTCAAGGTTTTCTCCACAGGTTTCAGGGAGAAGTAAAGTGCCAGTGAGTGGGAAAGAGGAGAACCTATGTAGCCTGACAGAAAGCCTTCAATAGACTTTTTTGTCTCTCTAGTAATGATACAGGTTAAGTAGGAGTCCTTTCAATGCTCCCTAAAGCCAGGATTAGGCTGTGCCCACTACTGCCTTCAATGATGTTTTATTTGCCTTCTTGCCTCACTTGTAAAAGACTGTCTGCTAGTGTCAGCTCAGTGAAATCCCTCTTAAGTAAAGCATGGGTGCACCTCCACTGCCTCTGAGTGCTGCCATCTGCTCTAATTCAACTCTATTTTGAGCTCTTGAGTCACATGACGTAAATCCACATAAGTGTTGATTGTACATGATTGCCTTTATTGATTCCTGCTTGGACTAAACTTATTTCAGAGCCTCCATCCAACTTTAGCAAGATTTCTCTTGATTTTTTTTTTTTTTTATTTCTCATCCACTTCCTCTTGGGCTTAATACTAAACCGTTACCTCTTCTTTTTTAATGCTGTGTCTACAAGGATATTGTGGAGTTGGATCATGTTATGATTAGCCCAGAATCGGTCCTCTTCAATCTCTAACATGTCTGAACTCATGTACAATTGCTCTGCCACTTTCCCATCATGTATGTGTCTGGAGTAACTAACATATCAGGGTTGGAAATCATATCAATATTAGCTTTTGCCACTGTGACAAATGGATAAGAAAACTAACCCATTTTGTAGTACATAGCATTCTGTAATTATTTATCTTGTTAACTCCTTATTAAGAGAGCTTCTAGAGGATAATTCTTTAATATTTTTATTTCTTTCCCTTTTTTCAATTGAATAAATTCTTCTTTCATACAATATATTCTAAGCACAGTTTCCCCTCCCAGAGCCCCACGTTCCACTTCCCTTCTCATTCATATTTAATCTCCTTCCATGTCCCTTCATTCATATTTATTCTCCCCTTCCATGTCCCTTCAGAAAAGAGCATGCCTCCAAAAGTTACCAGCCAAACAAGGCACAACAAGACACAGTAAGACAAGGTACAACCCTCATATACAGGCTGGACAAGGCAACAGATAGGAAGAAAAGGATCCCAAGAATAGGCAAAAGAGTCAGAGACACCCCCACTTCCATAGCTAGGAGTCCCACAAAACACCAATCTAATGGTCCTACCATATATGGAGAGGACTCAGTGTAGACCCATGCGGACTGAATGCTTGCAGCATCAGTTTTTATGAGGCTATTTGAGCCTTCTTAGTTAATTCAATTCACATTCATGTAGTCAGCCTTTTAGGTAGACTCTGGGTAGACCTCAGACTTTTCTAGGTGGATTCAGGATCCTTGGCTTGACTGAATTTCTCAGTGATTCTTAGTCTATCTGTAGACCACAGATAGACTGTCCCTTATGACTGAGCTTCATATAAGTATTTCTCTTGCTGTCTGCTTATTAAAGGAGATTCTAGAAAATGAAAATACCTCATGTTTTTATTCTTCAGAGAACACTATGTATGAGAAATGTTCAACAAAATGTCAATATCAGACTAAGGTAAATTTAGAACCACCCTCTTTAGCACAATTGCCAGAAATGCCCCTCTCCCCATTGAGTATTTGAAACATTGTCTGCCCTGTACTTGCCTTCCTCTGTCTTTTGAGTTACACATTTGAGCCCTGAGAGTCATCATCTGGTTCCTTTTGCAATGCAGTAATCTGTACTACGCATTCTAGAACACAACCTTAAACAATCCTTCACAAATTATGTTGTTTTTTTCTTTTTCACTACTCAGGATGGTGGTCATAAGTCTTTCTACAGCTATTAGTATTAGTTTGAACATTCTGGCAGGGCTTAGTACATATGTTCTGCTTCTTATCAATGTATACAGCAGTGACTTGCATTTAAATTGGCATAATGATGCCCCAACATTTGCAAAGCATTGCTTCAGGTCTTGTATGAGTACACTTTGAAAGGCATAGGAAGGATTCCAGTGCCAAAAGAAATGATGTATAAATTTGCCCCCAAAGGGTTTTATCATTAAGAAAATTATAGCTACCACTGGGAGTTAATTTGTCTATCAGTTGGAGAGTGCTGCCTTGCCCAACACTTGTGAATTTGGAAAACAAATGCTACTGTACTATAATTTGGGAGACCAGGATACTCTTTGAGTCAATTTCTATCCTTCCAGCTCAGAAAAGATCTCTCCATTAACTACTACTCAACTACTACTGATTGGTGGTATTGAAGAAATCACCCATGATGCTCATAGAATTAGGTGATATTTTGAGAAAAAAAAAAAAGGATGTCCCAAAATCAGTATCTCATGCCCCAAGAAGACATTCTAAAACTTGGTAAGATGCTACTTCTTAGAAATATTGACATATATGTGCTACTCACTGTGAGAGTCACATGTGATTTGCTTCAACAAATCACTTAATGACATTGTCTTATACTATTTAATCTAAAGTGAGAAAGAAGATGTGAACTGCATGGCCAAACACTGCTTCCTCTTCTTTTTCTCAAGTAAAAGATTTAATGTAGAATAGAAAAGTTTATTTCCTTTTCTGTTTCCAAGAACCATTAAGAAATAATTTCTATGGTGAGATTATTGGGTATACAGAATAGTTCTGAAAGATAAGAAGTATCTATACCTATATTATTTACTTTGGTTTCCATGTGACAAATCTCTGATTGAATACTTTGAGTCAAGAAGGATTTATTTTGGCTTTCAGGTTCAGAAGGTATCAGTCCATGATGATGGAGAAGACATGGAGGTAGAACTTATGACAGAGACTCTTTCAACACTCATACACAAGCAGAAGACACAGTGGTAGGCATGAAGCCCAGGTTACAACCTACATAGGACTTCCCTTAGTGATCTACCTCCACCCTGCCAGGACCCTCCTCTCCAAAGTTCCACAGTCTGCCAGAACAGTTTCATGAGGTGGGAAACAAGCACTCAAACTCTGAGTCTGCTGGAAACATTTCACTTTCAGTGATAAAGGTGTATATATTCTACCCTAGTGGAGGAACTGGAAGAAGAGGCTAATAATGGTGAGCTAGATAAGATAAGGTGGAACTTGGGGAGGGATCTCCTTCTCTTGGAACTGTTATAGAAAGCACAAGTATACTTCCTGCTTAAAATGTATTTTGTTATTTGAATATGGATGAGTTCTGACTAGACAATACTATACTATAAATGTCTAAATACCAATGTTAAAGAGTGGAATAATAATACTTAGTAGAGATTAAATCAATTAATGGCTGCAGATATATATTTCCTATGGAGATGTGAGGTATTGTATTGGGATATTCTAGCATGTAAGATTCTAGCATCTAAGGTTGTAATAGGACCATGGCCTGACAAATATGAACTGTTAAAGTTACATGGCCTTAAAAAGTTACTGCTGAGTTATGAATTAATGGAAAGTTAGTAGACTCTGGGAATTATGAAAAAGATAATAATAATTTAGCTTTCTTGTCATCTTATATGTTTGATGTATGCTATTAAATGTTGTATATCTTTGGCACCCCATTTTCTTAGATCATACAACAGGATGAGAGACAGTTATAAAGTAAACTAAAAAGTATATTTTTGCACGTGTGTGTATGTATGTGTGTGTATTATAAAATTCTATACATTTAGTAGAGAATCTTATTCCATGGACAAAGAGAGAAAACTGAATTTAATATTACAGAAAGACTAACTTACAATGTGACACTTTTCCTAGCCCAAGTTTTAGTGGAAAGTATGTCTATACCTTCAACATTTCATCTGATGTACATGCAGTATGTAGATAGTATCCAAACAAAGCTTTCTCTGAGAAACTTGCTCTAAGCTCACTACAGTGATCTGCAAGACCTGCTTGGAATTGTATACACATACACAAACATCTGTCAATCATTTTTAATATTTACTGCGTGCTTACAGAATGCATTGCTATATTTATATGTAGTATTTTTGGTTTAACAGTATAATTCTGAGATTTGTCTATATTGCTGAGTATGTGATATTCTTTTTTTTATTACTTAGTGTTTCATGAGAGTGCTGTATTCTACTGATTTGCTTTAATGAGATATATTTTTTTTTCAGTTTTGGTATTATCAGTGGTGTTGCTAATGGCTGGTGACCCAGCTCACAGCTAGAATACTTGCCTTGAATGTGTGAGGGGCTAGGTTCAATTCCCAGTATCAGAAAAAAAATGCTCAAGAATCTTATTAGTCATATCTTTTTAGGCATGTATGAAATGAGTTTATATAATTTATATTAAGAAGCAGAATTATCATGAGCTCATAGGTGAGCTTATTTAGACTTATTAGCCTGATAGTGCAAATTCACACACCCAGCAGCCATAGATACCTTAGCCTCAAAGTGCACATTTTATTTCTTTACAAATTGTTTCTTTTATTTTTTGAGATTATAATATAATCACATCATTTATTCCTTCCCTTGCCTTCCTCTAAACTCATATGCACCTTCTTGGTTTTCAAGTTAAAGGCCCCTCTCTCTGTCTCTCTCTCTTTATATTCATAAATACATATATATTCAATATTTGTAAATATATCCATAAATACAAAAATACAGCTTGCTCAGTGTGTGTAATGTTACATCAGTGTTTCAGGTCTGACCAAGTGCATGCATTCCTGTGATAGGCACATTGGTTCATTTGCTGCATGTACTTATGCTTAGTATTCTCCAGCTGTTTCTAAATGAAATTTCCCTAATGAAACAGGTAAAATCATATATTGCAATATTAATTTGTATTCCTCTAATAATTAATAACATTATATATTTAATCTTATTCCTTTTCTATAGAGTTGTTGTTTTATAGTTATTTGATCTTGTTTCTATTTTTAGATGTATTTTGCATGTTCTAGGCCCTAAACTCTTATTCAGTTTATAAGAGTTGTATTTTAACACTTAAATCATTCTTGCAGTGTCTTTAAAATACATGAAAGGGGCTTGAGAGATGGCTCAGAAGTTAAATGCACTGGCTGTTCTTACAGAGGACCTGATTTTGGTCCCCAGCACCCATTTTGGGCAGCTCACAAATAATTATAACTTCAACTTCAGGGTGTCTGATATCCTCATCTGGCCTCCATTGGTACTTGTTATATGTAAGACATATACTCCCACAGGAAAAAAAAATCTAAAAATAAGATTAATCTTTATAAAATATATTTGATAAATAGAAGTTCTTCTTGGTAATATAATCTAACATTAATGTCTTTCTTTTTGGTTAGTATTTTTCTGTCTTATGTAAGAAAGCTTGTGTGCCTTTTCCATTTGTAGTTTTGACCTTATTATTAGAACAGAAATCCACAGAAAATAAGCTTTGCTATCTAGAGTTAGAAAGTATTTTCTAGACGCACAGGCAATTTTTCTACAATTATTTATTTACTAATTCTCTTCAGACTGATCCAGATTTTCTTTGCCTTTTAAATTTTTAAAATATTTATGTCCATTTGTATAGTACTGCCACAGAGTCTTATTATACATGTTGTTTTCATGGCTTGCACGTGGGTATGTACGGTATGTGAATGATTTCATGTTGATGCCTACAGGCTTGTCTTCGCCTATGTGCTTGTGCATGTGGAAGCCAGGTCTCAACACTAGGTGTCTTTCTCAGTCACTCATCGTCTTAGTGTTTGAGACAGGATCTCTCAGTGACTATGAGGATTGCTACTTCAAAGTTAGGTGGGCTGGCCGTCAAGCCTCCAGGATGCACCTATCTCTACCTGCCTACGGCTGAACTTACAGATCCGTACAGTTGTTTCTGGCTTCTTACATGGCTTCCAGGCATTAAAATTCAAACCCTCTTGCTGTGTCAAAAATACCTTACCCAATGAGTTATCTCCCTAGCCCCAAAGTAGCATTTCTTTAAGTCTTACTATGCAGAAAACAAGTTGCCTCCCTTCTATTCTTCCTGCAAAAAGTAGAAAATTTTTGGCATTCATCTTTTCATGTGAGTGTTTTTTTTTAATTCAGTTGATTTGTAACCAATGCACGGGAGTAAAAATGTCATCTATGTTTAGAGGATACCATGTGAGTTTTCAAAATCTTCATTCATTTTGAAATGTTTAAGTTAGATTTACTATTTAAAAATTATACTTTGCTAATAAGGTAAATATGTAAAACTCTTTCTTCTGGATTTTTGAAACAGAATTTATTGTCAGTGCTGATTGCACGCCATATGCAACTGAAGAGCTAACTTGAGTTTGTGAGCATTTACCAAGTTTCCCAGAAGACACTATTGTGACTTTGAGATTTCACTGTCTCCATAAACTTATATTTGAATGTGGGTAAAATATGGAAATGTAAATCTTCCTACCCATGAATATATTATGCCTCTCCATTTGTTCAGCTTTCTGCTGTTGCTTCTAACATTGAAAAATCACCACTTGTATGTTTCAAGACAATGCTTCAACTCGTCTGAGCTTCAACTCTTTCTAGCTTGAATAGTATGTATTATTGCTAAATTGGAAGGTTTGAAAAATTAATTCTTTGGGCAAGAGTCACTACATGCCTAATTTACCTATTCTGGTTTGGAATGCAAATTCAAATCACATTCGTGAGAAGGATGCCTCGTTTTCAAATGTATTTGCAGGAAGCTAAAAATAGAAATCCCCATAATATTTTTGAGGATGATTTCTTAACCTTGTAAATTATTTACTTATCTATGACAAATGATATAATAATATATTTTTCTATGTGTGCTGTCATCTAGAGATGCAGCTGACTAAAGTGTATGCATTTCACTCTTTCAATGTTTATAATCTCTCTTATGAATTCAGCATTCAAGTTTTTGAGCTTTGTATGTACTTAGTTATGCAACATCCAGATAATTCTAAGTATTCTCTCATTACCTGAACACTTCCTCTTCTTCCTTTGCACCTCTTTGTGCGTGCTCCTACCTTAAGCTTAAATATAAATGATTTTATAGCAGGGCATTTTATTTTTCTTAAGTTTAAACCAAATGTCTTAATGAAATCTTCATTTAATGTAACAAAAATATAATCATGTGTGTGTGTGTGTGTGTGTGTGTGTGTGTGTGTGTGTGTATTACAGCATGTTTATGTTATATCACAGCATGTCTTTCAGCTTTGACCCTGTACTGGATTCTACTGGATATTGTGTTCATCACAGCTCATATCAGAGTCATATTCTTTCTTCCATTCATGAGTGCCTTTCACTGTTACTTTCCCATTTACATGTTTTACCTAAATTCTCCATGACTTCTTTTTCTCTTGTCTCCCATTTTTTTGATTGAATCTTTATGTCATGCAGGACGGATGCAGTGAAAAGTAGAAATAGGGAGGTCTGTGCACCAAACCATGAATAAATGAACACCCTCTCAAAATGACATTTCATAAAAGTTGGTCACATATGAAGCTGCCATCCGATGACCACATCAGAGGCTTTGGGAGGTGATAAGCATAATATGCCCTTAAATGAAAAGTCAGAGTCTCAAATAAAATAAAACTAGTGACAAGTCAATTGTTAATGAAAGTTCCAGAAGCTTGGTTTTAACAAGCAGCTAAATGCTTGTTAAATGCACCGGGATTCAGTCTACAATGGTCAAGTGTTGTGGGCAGGTGGCTAGGCATAATTCAGTCAGTCAATTTACAGATTATAGTGTCAGCAATAGTGATTAAAAAGAAGAAAATCCCTCAGAGGTCATGTGGTCAAACTGTTCATCCAATGGAAAGAGCTTTGTTTTATTGTCACCACTCTCTTTACATTGTTTCTCTGCATTTGTTTCTGACTTTATGGATGGAATCAAAGTTAGATGCATCAGTGTTGGAAATTTAATTTTTATTGCAAGGAAACAGGGCTTGTAGGATCCCAGCTTTTGTGAAGTGGTTGTCAGTCTTGCCTAAGACAGTATACAGAACAATAAGCTCAGAGGAGAAGGAAGCAGAGAAATGCCACACACAAATAATAAAAAGAAGAATAAGAATTTGGATTGGTGGGAAAAGCTCAGACTCCAGTTCCTGAGTGTGCAAGAGCCAGGGGGGACTTTATTATCCTCAAATCAATGCCCAGTTTACTCATCATGAGTAATTGTCCCAGTATGCATTGGGAAAGAGTATTCCACCCAGCTGGGGGACTCATATATCTACATAAGATGACAAGTGGATTGAACTCAAGCTAAAGACACCAGGTTATGAGAGATAGCCCCTATAAGAGAATATATAAAGAAGATAATTTCATGGCTTCTGAGCTGCAGGCTTTTCATCACTCTCTCCCTCCTGGGCATGTGTCAGCTTTGGGTAACCTGCAGGCTGGTTTTCTTCATAGACTCCAGCCTTCATCAGCGTGAAAAATAGGAACTTTTTCACTCTTTTGATTCTTTTTTCTGTATCTGATACAGCAAACAAATATCCAATATACTAAAGTCACATTTTCATCCTGTAAATATAGTAATAATTTATGGTTGAAATTAAGGAGGAAAAGTTATTAGGTTGTCTCCTGAGTGCCAGTATTACCTTGATAGGGAAATGAGGCAGGTTGGTTACTAGTTAGTGAAAGGAATCCACAACATGTCTAGCTATTCTGGGTCTTGTTGGGAGTGGTCGTTGTAAGATTTGATGCATGTGTAAAACTTACAGAATTCAATTACTATACTCAAATTTTCAAGACAAATAAAGTTGTGTTGATTTTCAGGTGAGAGTCCTTCAGCATTCTTGTTGAAAACCAAACCCAGGAATTTTCTGCTGTTATGAATTTATTGCGTGAAAGTATAAACTAAATATAATCAATCAATCATCAATCAGTCAATCATTTCTAAGAAGTAATTATTTCATTTTCTTTCTCTTTATTGTTTATATTCATCTTATTTTAAAGGTAATATTTTCAAATCTTTACTCCCTTAAATCTTTCATTGAATCTCACAGTTTTGTGTTTTAATTGGCAGTTCTCTTCGTTCTCAGATGTAAACAATCTTCAGGTTTGGATGTGAACATGCAAAGACAGGCATGGTGGCATTTTCGGAGGTCAGCTCCTGCCTCTGAGCTGAAATGCATTCACATTGTCACAGCACTGTGAAAGCAGCTCACTGCATCCCTCCCGTCCCTTCTGTAATGACTCTAATGCCGGGTGATAAAAGCACATGCTGTGTCTTATGCTATATGCTATGTATCCCTAATTGGACATTTGTTAGATGTTTAATAATGACTGAAGTTTCACTGTGTCTCATATATTATGGAATAAATGTGTCAAAACCCAGTGGCATGCTCAGAAATTTTATTTTCGATGAGACAAATCATAGAGGGTGTATCTTCTGTCTGTGCCCGACATGGGCAGCAATGGGATTCGAGTAGCAGATGATGAAAATCACACTACTGAGATATTTTCTTGCTTTAGAAATCGAGGACGAATAAAAAATGTTAATCTGAGGCTTTGCCATTTTTGTTGCTCACGGTCTGTTTAAACTGACTTCAAACAGAGTTACATTGATGAAATAGCCTAGTGCCATCATTTGTTGGCCAGAGAGCAGGAAAAAGATTTTCTTAAAAGATCTAATCTGTGCTTCCAAATTGCTACCACATAAATAATGTGAAAGAAAGTGTGTGCTCTGCTGGTGCAGCTGTCTGCTTGAGCTGCCAGGCTACTCAGGAGTGGCTTAACCCCTCAAGCAAACCTTGGGAGGCCCTTGAACTGGCTGTCCTGTTTTTGTCAGTTAGTGCCTCTGTTGAATTTTCAGGGACATTTTAAGAGCAAATGATGTAGAATAAAAGATAGACTCAACTAAGTCCACCAGTGTGACAGCATTTGCCTTCTTTCTAATTTCTACATAAATGCCTTTCTACCCCCTGCTTTGGAGAGCTCTCAGAAGTTCCCTTGCTTGTCCCTTCACCAAGCTCCTACTCAGAGCCTTCTGCTGTCCTAAGCCTAAGAAAGACACTCCCCTTCCCCTGGTACCTCCTGCTAAACCTCTTCCTTAAAGGAGCCTTACTTTCTCTATTTCTGGGCTTTTAAAATTAAAATACAACAGCAAAATTTCTTACCTTCTGTTTCTTCCCTCCTCACCCTCCCACAACTACTCCCTTTCCTCCCTGTCAAATTTAAGGCCACTTTTTGCTTATTTGCTATTATGTGTATGTGTTTCTGTATGCATATATTCATATGTATGTTTGTATGTATGTATATATATACACACAAAAAACACATAAGACACACAGAAACACATAAGTTAATAAATATATAAATATAATTTGCCTAGTCTAGGGATATATATTTTAGGGTTGTCCAATTGGATTTTATTGGATAACAGTTAAGAGGCTCATTCCTAAGGAAGACTATTTCTCCCTGTCTCAGCCATCTTTAGTTGCCTGAAGTTCTTTGTCTATTGTTGGAGCGTCCCTGAGATTTCTCCCTTCCAGGGTAACATGTTCACTGGTGTCACTGTTCAGGTCTTGTTTAAGAAGCCATGTGCTGAGGTATCATGGGAAAAGCCACACTGTCATTTCTGCCTTGGCTTTTAGGCACAGGTTCTTACTATGGATTCAGGCTGGCCTTGAAGCACTGTTCTTGCCTCTGATTCCTGACTGAGTGCTGAGATGGTGGACATGCAGTTTTCCTGGTTCCTAATGTTTGAGCACTTCCTTCAAATAGATGCACAATCTGTTTGTATCTCCTCATATTCATAACTTTGCTCAAAGTTTGTTTTGACCATGGTTACTACACCTCTGTGTAAACAAAGGCTGATAATTGGTTTTAAAAACAGTCCTTTTCCATGCACTTCTTAAGAATTATATTCCCCTTCTTCCTGATTCATTGACATCAAATGGTAGGTGGGTATAGAGTCCTTCCTCTATACCTTCTGTATTTAGTTATCATTTTCTCCTGGGTAACGTATTTACAGTGGTAGGTTTGTATATTAACCCTCTAATGGCCCTTAGTGTTAGTTGTCCTTTGCCATATTCTTTCCCTGTCCTTCTTTTACATTCCCATTCCCAATTTAGTTCTCCATTTCAGCTTCTCACCTGCCTTTCAATAATTATATATTCCTTTCCTTCCTTCATTTCCCCTTCCTTCAGAGATCCTTCATCTCCCTAGACAATTATCCAATACCTAACTTCTGTGGTTATACAGATTATAACATTCATATCCAAGGCTTAAAAGCTAGAATCCACTTATAAGAGAAAAAATACTATATATGTTTTTTTTCAGTCTGGGTTAGATCACCCAGGATGATTGATTTTTAGCTCAATCCATTTACCTTCAATATCAAAATTTCATTTTTAAGAAGTAAACAATATTCCACTGGGTAAATGTACATCATTTTTATCATCCTCTCATCAGTTTATTGACACCTAGGCTGTTTCCAATTTCTGCCTATTATGAGTAGAGCAGCAGTGAACATGGTTGAGCAAGTGTCCGTATTGCTGAATGGAACATACCTTGAATATATTCCCAAGAGTACAGCTGGATCTTGAGGTAGATCTATTCCTGGATTCCTGAGGAACCTCTGTTCTGTTTCTATAGTTGCTGTACAGGTATACACTCCCACCAGTCATGAATACCTGTTCCCCCTTTTCCATAACCTCACTAACATTGATATCATTTGTTTTAGTGATTTTGGCAATTCTGGTGAGCTCTTAATCTAGTTTCTTTTTCACTAAACCAAGGATATTGAGTATTTCATGTTAATTTATTGCAAAAATATTATTTATTTATTATAAGAATGTGATGGCTTGATGTTCATTGCCACTGTAGTCACATTAGGTAGGAAGTAGAAACAACCTAAATGTATGTCATCTGATGAAGTACATGAAGTACTACAGTATGGAATAATATTCAGTTGTAAGGAAATTAATAGGTAAATGGATGGAACTAAGGAAGGGCATATGGAGTTAGCTGACCGAGACACAGAATGACAAAAGCTGTGTTTTCTCTCTCATCTGTGACTCCTAGCTCCAAATCTTCAGTTGTGAGTTCATATCCTGATGTAACCACAGAAAAAAGAAAGTAAGAATGAACTATGGAGGGGAGCAATACACAGGATATAGAAGGGTAAATGTGACTTTAAAGACAAATGGGGAAAATATCAGAATTTAATTAGGGAGCAGGATGGAGATCAACAAAGTAGGAAAAGTACAGAGAATTGTAAAATAATAGTAAGGATGTCTGGAAAAGTCATGAGGAATCATATTATTACCCAGTTGTTTAAAAATACAAACAATGCATATACATCTACATGTATACATATACAGTATAAATGAAGTTATCCTACCTAGGCTGACAGTGCTAACCTTAAGAACCATAGATTATCTAATAAATTCTAATGCTAGGGATAAGAAACTGTATTTTTTTAAGTTGTTTGTCAGAGTAGTCCAAGAGATTCCCAAAATATTACAGGCTATTGCCCTTGTTTGCCTCTCAGGGAATTGAAGGTAAGTCTTTATTGCAGAAGACTCCCTGAAGAGTGGCTTTCATGGATTCCATGAAAGCTTCCAAAGAAAGGAAGGAACCCACAATCCTATTGACCCTCACACTACAATAAGCAGTGTATCATAATAACTCTAGGGGTGCAGTAGTGGCATGCATATCCACTTTATCTTTATGCATGACCAATTTATCTCTAGTTGTACTTAATATCAGGGAAACCATATCTAGAACTGGAAACATAGCTAACTACATGGAGGTAGTGAATTAATGGATCTTAGGTGATAATTTTCAACTGACACTTTACTAAGCTAATATAAATTTTAACTGCGTACTAAATATTTATCCTTATACCTATAGATAAAAATAAGATAAACTCTTACACCTCATCAAGGACACTTCTCTTTGCAACAGATGCAGGCCATTACACATTACAGAAAACAACAACCAAATAATATGCAGAGAACAAATGATGTATGGCTTTTAGGGCCAACTGATACATTTACAACATAACTCCTGAATAGAAGGAGCAGAAAGATTTTAAGAACCAGAGAAAGGATCTGAAAATTTGCTGTGAGAATGTATTTCCTAGAAATATCACGGAAGCCACAGACTTGAAGTCTGACCAGCATATCTGCCTAAGCAAAATATGAACAAGGACACAAAAAATATGCTAACATGGAAGGGGGAAATCTGATGGAACCTCAAGTTTATAAAAGGAACTACAGATAACTAAGGAATGTTGTGAGGAGAGAAATATTCTTTCCTAGGGAAGAGTCAACCAATTGGTTTTCTAATGCCAAGTGGTCAGCTCTGAAGTCATGTACATACAAGTAAAAGTGCATGGACTGAAAATGCTATATTAAATATATTTAGGAATGTATATGTATAACATGTGTGTGTGTGTTTGTGTGTATGTGTATGTGTGTAATTAAAAGTAATCCATGAATTTGACAGAAAGCAAGGGGGTACAAGGAGGGATTAGAGGGAGAAAAGGAAAGGTAGAAGATTTTGGAAATGTATATTAATTTCAAAAATAAAAGTTAATTACAAAGTAAATTATTATCAGTGATTTTCTTTTCACTACAATTTTGCATTCTGACTGGAAAATTTAAGTTGATCCCATTTCCTAACAGACTGATATCTTAGTGTAGAAACATGTTATTTAATTTTGTCTTGATGAAGGGTGCCATCACACTGAGTGACTGATGTTCCCCAGGGTCTACTCCATCAAGTGTCCCTCTCTGCATGCTGTTTCAGCTTCACAATGACAAGGAAGCAAAAACAACAAGTGCTTAGGGTTTAATTTTTAATAAAAGTTCCCCAAACTCAATTAAATTCTTAGTGAATCCTGAGTGAAAATGAAAGATATTAAACCCCAAGAAGCAGCTGCAAATGTCTAATACATTGGATAACAAGGATTAGAATGTGGGTTTGGGATCATATGCCTTCGTTTGGTTATTAGACGTTAAGAATGGGATTTCAGAACGCTCTTCTTGACGCATTAGTCCCAGTAAAGTACTTACCAGATAATTCATTATAGTCTTTTCTTGTGGGGGAGGAGGGGCTGTAATTTAGAAGAATGCAATTAAAACTGAACTTGATAATTAATTCTGAACTGGTGAGAACTAGTTCCAGAGATTATGACTATAATGCTGTGTAGTCATTGGTATGAATATTCATGAGCTTTCATTGTTTTATGGTTTTCTCAAGCACACAGCTTATCTGAAGAAGTAAAATTAAAGTACTATTATTTACCATTACAATGCAAATAAGAATCAATGAAGAAAGAATAGTTAATTCAATAGAAAATGTGAATACATGCAGACACATGTAGATACTTTCCCACACATGTGCAAATGAGATTCCCTTTGCACATATGGGTTAAAAAGAGGGAAGAGAGAAGGAAAAAGTGATATGGGTAAACAATTATGGATCTTAATCTGGTCAACTCTGAATGAGAGAAATTCATTGAAATCGACTTAACCTAGTACCAAAAATCAATCAACATATAAAACTAATCATGTGCAGCAGAAGAGAGAATGAGAAAATGGTCTCTCTTATTTTATTTCCATCTTTTACTGAGCTATAATGCCATCCTAACTGACCTTCAGGCAGGTTTGTCCATAACATGAAATTTTCAAGTAATCTGATAGAATAAACAGAGCATGATAAATGGATGAATGGATGGGTGGATGCATGGATAGAACTACAAAGAGTAAAGTATTCAGAAAGCAACTAGGAAAATTGAAGTAGATGGGAGGAGGGGAAGTGGAAGAATGGAGTTAATTTCAGACCATGATCTTTGATGTGATTTAATTTTATTAGAATTCCATTTTAATTAGATTCTTATAATCGCTATTTGTATCCACAAACTTGATGCAGAAGGAATCATCACAATGTATTCATGAAAACTTTGTACAAATTTGAGGAAGACTTAATAAGCCTTCTGCACTGGTGTGCTCAGTTCATTTATTGTTAAGCAATGAAGTCAAGTTCAGTATTATGTGATTAAGCTGCATCTGTCTCATTGCAAGCACTCACCATATTTCTCTAAGTTCAGCAGGTGTTTTTTGCAAAGAATCTAAAGGATTTTGCAAAAAAAAATTAGTGCCTATAATAAAGCAATGTTGATGAAGAGACAGCTTTTTATATTGCTGATATATTATAGTTTCTTTCTAATAAATGTGGCTGCTAGATATTTCAAAACCTGAAGCAGATTTGCTGACTGCACTGTTTTAAAGCATATTTGCTGTGCCTTATTGCTAAGATGTTCTTTTATAGACATACAGTGTAGAAATTTTATTTGACGCTGTTGACTACTAAATTAGCAGCTTTTCAGCTTCGCAAGACTTCTGTCATACAACTCAGATAAAAGATAGGATGCACCACTTGCAAATTAATCTTTTTTGGCACTGTCCTAAGGCAGTTTGAGATATATTAATTGAAACCCCAATTGGTGAGACAAATGCAAATAAGGTTGTCATTTTTTTTTTTGTTTTTCCCTTAGCTTCTGTTTCTGTCCTCTCTCTTTCTCTCATAAATTCACAAATGCAAAAGCTATGAAAACTCAAGCTATAAATATGAAAATCATTTTATTTGTAGTGACCTGTACTTGACAGATAATAGTGAAAATTTCTTTAGTGGAAAGTGTTAGTGTGAGATACCTTTTGGTGTCCTGTGGATACAGTCCTGCTTTTATGGATTGACACAATGGTTGTATTTGGGTGATGTATATGGGGGATTTCACTCATATTGTCAAGATCTGAGATGTTGGTGCATATGCCACACTCTCAGCTTATCACCTGAACTTGTTCTTTTCAGTGGGTATCAGAAAACATCAAGCCTTAAGTTTAACATAGTGACAGCGCTAACACAGACATTCTTAATTATTTTGGAAATATAATTTTGTGGCAGAGTCTCATAGCAATGAAGGAAGAGAAAGGGCAGCATCACCTAAAGTGTCTGCTGTCATGGTGTCCATGAACCTACATTCATTCACAAGTTCATCCTCTCTACCTCTCTCTCTCTTTCTTCTTCTCTCTCTTTCTCCGTTTCTCTCTCTCTTTTTCTCTCTGTCTCCTTTTTCATTCTCTTTTTCTCAGTTGAGACAAAGCCCAACCATGTAACCATGGCTGGCCTATATTTCATAATCTAAATCAGGTTTCCTTCAAATTCAAAGTACTCCTCTTGCCTCTGCATGTGTATAGGCATCTGGTTGAAAAATATTTTCTACAACCTGGGTTTGGCAGGAGAAGCCTTTAATCTTATCACTGGAGAGGCAGAGGGAGGCAGAACTCCATGACTTAGAGCCCAACCAGGTCTACATTGTGAGTTCCAGGACAGCCAGTGCTTTGTAGAGAAACCTTGTCTCAAAAATAAACAAACAAGTAAACAAATAAATAAGCAAGAAAACAAACAAACAAATAAACTAGGAAAGAAAGCAAAACAAAAATGCTTTCTCTATTAAAGGGACTGTGTCAAAGAGATGACTGCAAGTATAGATAAAGAATTTCCTTTCTTAATAAATATTTAAATTTGTACATGAATGATAAAATAAATCAGAGGAATAAGGGGATTTACATGATAACTGATGGACTATCAATCTAAGAAAATTCTAATTCTAAAAAAAAAAAAAAATCAGATGTAGTCTCTGTATATAGAAAGACAAAAAACGAAAAGGCACTACTGGGATAGTAAGAACTCAGAAGGTCGGGTTTTATTATTCTACAGAGAATGCCAACAGTTTGTAAGTATGGTGCTCCTCTATTCACAGTCAGAAGAAGCCAAATAAACTATCAAATTGTTGTTTTTCCAAAGAAAGTGTTTTTCCAAAAAATCCATAATTCTGCATTTATGAGGCTGTGAAATAACTCTCAATGTAAAGTGCAATTCCTATTTTGAAGAGAAGACAGAACACAAGCTCAGAAAGTGTTAGTATGCAGAAAAGAGAGGTACACAGCTAGCCATACAGCACAAGCAAAAATTAATGTTTTGAAAATTTAACAAACTGCTTTATGTCAAGTATGGTGAATTTGCATACCAGTTTGTTATGCTCCTGACATGTAACAGAAGATAATCTTTACTGATCTACAAACTCATTTTTTCTTTGGTTCTTCACTGTGCATTCATTGAAGAGATTATGGATAAAGTATAAGACAGAAGAGATTTCATAGCTGGAACCAGAAGACAATCAAAGGCATCATTGTGAGGGAGAGGAAAATGGCATACCATAGTTTTCCAGACCCTTTACTGTGAAACAAGAATAAAGTCCCCTGTTAGAAGAAAAAAAACCCAAAACAATTAAATAGTCAAGAGCGACAATAACAGCAATCTTATTATCCAAAGGGACTCAAGAGTTTAAAGAGATCTCCTGTTTTTGGAGATGTGACAGAATGTTCTTGTGGTTTTAGGGTCCTTCTCAGATACCAAATATGTTTCTCCAGCTCTTGCAGGAAGTACTGAAAATACCCATTTTGTGCAGACAAATGCAGAAGTAAGTTACTTCAGGTAGAAATGGTCATTAGTGTGTTAATCCATTACCTATCATTGTAACCTAAGAGAAAGGGGTTTAGAGAATAAAGAATACTTAGCTCACACTCAGTCCAGTTCGAATTTCTCTATTGTAAGGAAGTACATCATGAGTTATGGGAAGAAACATGTAGAATAACAGAACCAGTTGTCTAAGAAGAAGAGATGTTATATGGTGAGGAGGGAATTGAAGAAAGAGGTTTAGATTCCAGAAAACTCTTCAAGAGTAAGACACAGAATACCTGAAGACTTCCCACTTCCCACTTCCCACTATGTCACAGGCTCCACTACCTTCCAAGAGTATCAAGCAGGGGATGACACCATTAACATGTGGCCCTTTAGAGAACATTCCAGACTGAAACTATTAACACTTGAGAGAAGTTCATGAGTCCTCAATGCATTGTACTTCATTATAAGAGGATGATCCAGAAGAAAGCACATACCTTAAGTCATAAACTTAAGATCCACCAAATTTCCCAAGCAGAAGCAGGGAATGCTAAAAAAAGATCCTTGCCAGCTTCCTCCAAGGTAGTCACATAAAGCAGGTTGGATACTGAGGGCAGAATACTCACTCAGAAATGTTACCAGCACATTACCAGCTCCAATACTAAACACTTTCTTGGAAGAGATATTTAAATGTATTTTCTTACTGTAAGTAATCATCCAACAGCAACTTCAAAATCCACATCAAGCATTATGTGGCAGTGGCAGTGAACCTAGTGTATATACTAGCATAATAGAAAGAGAAACATCTTATTTCTTCATTTCAGGTCTGCTATCATTGCAGGATAAATGAAATGAGTAAAAAACAATTAACCAAAAAAAAAAAAAAATAACAAAACACCCAACCTGTTCACCCACTGTCAAGATACAGAACAACTAACAAAACCAGACTCACAGATGGCAGAGATGTCATAGAACTCAGAGATTTAAAAATATTTATGACTGAAATGCTAGAGGCCCTGGTGAGGAAAATGGGAAACAAAGCATTAACCAGTAAAAAATTAATTAAACTATGCCTGACATAAAGAATCTAATACAATTTGAAACCAAAATAGCTACTGAACATATACAAAGGACAGAGTTCCAAAACGAAGAATCCAGTGTGGCCAAACTGGGATACTCATAATAATCGGAGAGTGTGAAATAAATTCCTGAAAGTTTTTTTTTCCATTTTTTTTTTTTTAGGACTTAGTTGTCAATCTCTCCCATAGAGCAGTCATAGGGGTTCTGTCAGGAGATGCCAGTGCTTTGTGACCCCAGAGAGAGGGGATATTTTTCCTTGCTAGCTACGAGGCATAAATAAATACACCAGACTTACCACTACTTCTTTAATAATATTGATCCCTGATGGTCTTTCTCCACATTTCTTCTATTCTTTACTGAGATGCCCTCAGAAGTAAAGATGCACATTTTAGAGTTGTGTTCAGTAGAGGAGAAAGACAAGACTTTTGTAACTCTTTCTGGCAAAAAGCTGGAGCTCCACAAATACAGGAAAAGTATGTCATAAATAAAATCACATTTTAAAATGTTTGAGGGAAATAAACTATTACTTAATGATTCACTAAATGCTTATTACTGTAATATAGTTCTCAGATCACACAAAATTTTACATTAAGAAAGAAACAAAAACAAATGTATATCGTAAATTGAAGGAGATAGAAGCTAGTAACATACAATCAATAAGTAGAAAAGAAAAAGTAAAATAAAAATGGGAGTAACAAATGAATACCAAATATAATTTGTTTTTTACAAAAATAGTCAGTGGAATTGCTAGACATTTTTGCATATTGTCAGGATAATTTATAGCTCTCAAACATCTGTGTCATGTGAGGGATCATTAGCACAGATTCACATTATTTGGAAAGAAGCAATATAGAATTTATGATAATGATTTGGCAGCTGGAGTAAAATAAATTCCTTGAGATAAAAGTAATATTAACATTCTACCAAGAGGAAACAAACTTTACATTCCTATAATTATTAAGAAATAATTTGCTTATCTAGTAAAGGGCTTTCCTAGTAAGCACGAGAACTCAAGTTAATCCCCCAAACTCACAAAAATAATACCTGGAGTGTTAATGAACATTGCAATTTCAGTACTAAGGAGGCTGAGGCAAGAGCATCACCATAGTGCCCTGGCCAGTCAATCTTATCTACTCTGTGACCTTCAGGCTAAAGAAATCCATCTGAAGTGGTGGTGGGTAGAGATTTAAAGATAAAACTTGTGGTGTTTTAGGTCGTTCACACTAACGTCCACATGTACTCACATGTACACTTGTACCTATACTTCACAGGCTTGTACCCACACACCCAAACACATGGACATAAAAATAGAAAGGCAATTTGTAGTTAACCATATAATATAAACTAAAACCCATGTTTTCTTTTCTTGGAAATTACACAAAACTTTTAGGGAAATGATAAGATAAATTCCACACAAATTTCCAAAAAAACTTAAAAGTGAAAACTTTTCAACTCATCAAGTCTGTGGTCTGATGCTTAATGTATCACAAGAAAGGAAAATTACTAAATAAAGCAGGAAAATCCTTAAAACAAGATCATCAAATAGTACTCAAAAACCACAAGTAGATGGTTTTAAATATTCAAATGCAAAGTATGACTAATAAAAATTTGGCTACAGCTTACAATTGTTCATGTCAACAGCCTAAGAAGGGACTAATGTACAGTCATCTCAATATGTACAGAGGAAAAATATAATACTTGTTGCAATCTTGAAAACAGATCACTATTAGAGAATTTGAAGTCTGTTAGAATACATTTGAGATGTAGTCCTGTTATAGATAATATTGAAAATTTACTTTCTACCCTTAAAAATGAGAAAAAATTACATAACTAAAATTAAAATTCCACAGACCCTGAAAAGTAGGGCAGAATAGTAATACACCAAAGATGCATTTGTTTGGGAAAAGAAATAAAGTTATCTCTATCTGCAGACATGTTCTTTTTGCACATAATCCCCATGTATTACAAAATGCTACTAAGAAATAATAATCATGTTTAGCCAGACTGCAGGAGGCAAACCACACACAAACATATGTAAAGCAAAGAACAACTGGAGAGAGTCTTTAGAAAGTTCTGTTTCAAATAGCATCAAACATGACCCTAGTTAATGATGAATTTAGCAGAATTGTCCAATATTTGATAAAAGCTATAAAATATTGATGAGAGAATCCAAGACAAATAAACACAGAGATAACTCTTTTTATCATTTCAGAGCTTCAAATGCCAATATGCCAATTCTTCTCAAATTGATTTATCTGTCTAATGTAATCTCAATTATAATCTCAGCAGGCTTTGTTAAAGAGCTTGCACATTCATATTAAAATTTTTATTAAAAACAAAAAGAAAAAGAATAACAGATTTGAGAATGAGAGATGCTGTTTTTATCTTAAAGCAAAATCAAATGGAATCCTCTTTCTCCCTGATTCTACTGTCAGATACTTTAGCCAATATGTTGAAAATTAAGATGTAAAATGTGTTTTGGATTACTGAATTTAGTGTGTAATTTGAGCTCATATTCTTGTCAGATTTCTTATGTGAAGACTATGAAATTGATCTAAATATAGTTTAATAAGTCTTAGAGATAGACTATGTTTGCACATCCCTTTAATCACCTCTCTGACCCAGGTCTGCATTACCAAAGCCAGCGGTCTCAGATTCAGCTCCTCTAGTCTTTTCTGATGTCATGTCATATAATCACGTTGCTCTCAGAACTTTGCAAGGAGTTTCAAGTTCCCTTTAGGTCTACATAAGTCTTCCACTGCTGCAGATACACCAGGAGAGACACATTCCATCATGGCCCATGCTACAAATTACAGAAGCAAATTAGAAGTCAGCTTAATCCAAAAATAATGCAAGTTTTTGGTAAGCTGTATCATTATAAAAAGACTTGAGAAAGATGCATAGGGTGCTAGACTGAGGGCAGAAGGACATCATAAGGGTGAATTTAGTGACATGATTCATAGAGCAGAGGACTCAAGAGAATGGTGAACTGGAATGGTTGCAAGAGTCTCCAAATTCCTGCCTCAGTAAGTTCATTTGAGGTGTCACAGTCTCGGGTAATTAGCATAAAGTATCCCCACGTGTCTTATGGTTTCAGATAGAATGAGAGATCTTAAAACTTTGAAGAATAGAATTTATAATGTATTGCCACCCTTCAGGGTACTTCTCTGGGAGGGATCTGAGCAGGTTCACTTTAACATGTTTTATGTACCTTTACTGGGAAAACATGGACAAATGTCTATTTACCCTATTTAAGACATCAGTGACAGATCAATGAAATAATATTACCCAAGTATACCTTAACTTAATTGGTGAATTTATTGAAATACTTACAGGAACATACTTACAGAGGAGGAGTCAAGTTAACTCAAATGCAAGTATATCACCAAAGAGCCCATCTCAATATTGGTAATTGCTCTCAAAAGCTTCATTCCTGGAACTCCTTGGACAATGTGCAGGTAATTTGTCCAATTGCAAAATCTGTTCAAGCAATTGTTACTCTGTGTACAACCATGAGGAAAGTCCATACCAGTTTTATCAGATTCCTGAATTTTGTAAGCTTTCTAAGTCTCATTGACTAAACAAGACTTGCCATATTCATCTTACATCTGAGTCTCAGAAATCTCTATTTATTCCAGGAAGAAATACTTCATCTCAGAGGAAGTCAGCATGTAACACTGGCTGTTGGGGAACACTTCAGTGGAAGCCACAGAAACCATGAGATGACTGTGTGAGGCAGGGTATGAGTTGGAGGGTTTCTGTCACTCCTTGGAGCTAAGTGGGGTTAGATGATGTAAGGAGATCCTGAATAAAGACCAAATGGCAGACATCTCTAAGTTGGAAAGTTAGTAAATGCCACTGTTCATAAGAAGTTATCAAAGAGACTGGGATTTTCCAATGGACCCATTTATGAAGTGTCCAAGGCCAAAATCAGTGAGAAATTCACTAGATTCCAACATGTCCAGTATACATCACTGAACCACACTGGTTTCCTAAAACCCTTAATTGAGTTTGCATTACTCAGCTATCCAGTGATGTGATTTTCAAAGCCAGTTCAAAAACTCTGAGCTGCTTGGATTTAAAGGAGATGAAGTTTCTTTGTGAAAGGATTCTTTGTACAATCCACATGTATATATAAATTCATACAGAGGAAGGGCAAGTCTTCAGAATCCCTCAAATGCATATCTTTAGGACCTGTTGGGTTAGTAAGACTCTTCTTCCAGGGCCAGTTAGGTGATAAATTGGTGGCCTCCCCAAGTTTATCTTACAGTAGGTCTAAACAATAAAACTATTCTGTGTTGTTTCTTCAGTTCTTATGATAATGTTTTCCTAAAGACTGAGGTAAAGTAAACAATAAACTTATTAGAATTTTCAGGAGGGGAGGTGGGAATATGTGTTGCAACCATTTGCTTTGGTCATGAGAACTTTCTAAGTTAGCCATTTTTAAGTGAGCAAGTAATTCTGGGAAAACTGACAAAGCTTTAATTTTCTCAATATCTAGTTACCATGAGCAAATTTTGGAGTATATTGGGTATAAGATGAAAATATACATCCTCATGGATGCATTATAAGATCATTCATCCAAATACTTAGTCTCATTTTATTGTAAGAGTCTTTGAATTTGTGAACTCTCTAGGGGGTAACTAGGTCAGTATTTCGTATCCTAAAAGCTCAATTAAAGATTCAAGTCATGTACAGTGGAGGCATAGTCTCATGTATATCAAATCAAGGCTAAGCTGTCTTCTGATTCATTTTGTGTGGGAACTTCATGGACAAAACTGGATACAAAGTAGAACTTGTCAACTTCTACTGGATCTTCCTTTTCCTCACAAAAGAACACAATAAGCTGAACACTGTAAGTTTTGTAATATCATGGAAGAAATTTTGTAAACTATCCAGATGCAACACATAACTTGAGGATGATTCTGAGATTAATCCTAGAGCTCTTAGGTGAAGTTGTAAATGCAGTCTCCTCAGTTCTTTGATGGATTTTGTGAAATATAAAAACAAAATTTCAGTGACTTGTGGACATTATAGGGAAAGTTTTATATAAAATTTACATAAAGCAATATTGAAGCTATATAATTTAGCACCATAAATCACTGGAAAGGGCTTGAGAGACCCTTAGCTCAGTCAGCTAAGTGCTTGTCTTAAAACAGTTCACCTGAATTAGATTCCTAGAATTCATGTAAAAAGAAAAACATAGGATTTGTGTGCTGTTATGTACTTGTAATTCAGGCTCTGGGAAGTGGAGACTGGCTGTGTAGCCAGCCAGATTATTTGAAGAGTTCCAGGCAAGTGAATGAACTTGTCTCAAAAATCAGATGGGCAGCACTTGTTGATTGACATCTGTGTTTGTCCTCTAACTCTCTCTCTCTCTCTCTCTCTCTCTCTCTCTCTCTCTCTCACACACACACACACACACATTCATGGCTGAAGGACTCAAACAGCAAAGGCATTATTTTGTTCTTAGTCTGTTCTTACATGGATCTTACATGGATTATATAGCTAATATGACACACTCCATGTATGTTAATAGGATACTGAGAAGATAAGGAGGTAAATAATAAGAATAAGTGAATTTCTTGCTTTATTATGTGGATGAGTTAATTGGTTATGAACTCAAATGAATGCTGATAAGTGGGTGAATGTGAACAAAGATCTTATACAATGATCTATAATGAGCAAACACAACAATGGTTTAGTTGATCTATGTAATAACATTGTATGTGGACATTTTGAGTTGATGCCAAAATAGAAGTTGTATTTTTACTTGATTCTACTGTTGACTGTCATAAAAGTGGTGATTGTCATAAAAGTGTGGTCAGACACAGATCTGAGCTGGTGTTGGGGAACAAACAACCAAAAAAATTTAGGAATTAGGATTAGGTTAATTTCTTCCTTAAAAAAAAAATCAACATGCCTTCCTGTTTACTCAAATCTAGGCTCCACAGTTTAAGAAAGAATAGACAAAGTAATTTCAGAGGAAGGGAATTGTGATTAAAGAGAAAAAAATCTGAGGAGCTAAGGAGATTAAGAGTACCTACTGCTCTTGCAGAGGACCTGGGTTTGGCTCTCAGCACCCACACTGGATGATGCACAACCACCATTAACTTCAGCTTTAGAACTACCTGATATCCCTGGTCTCTACAAGACACCTGAAAACCCCTTCATGTACTCATACACATACATGTATAAACATACTTAAAATTTAAAACAAAACCACAATTTTTTGGAAAATATTTGAGAAAAATTAGAGCTCTCATTTGCAAATAGAAGAGTATGTGGAGGTTAAGTAGTCTCTCTCTCTCTCTCTCTCTCTCACTGTGTGTATGTGTGTGCATATGGGTGTTAATGAGTGTGTGCATGTGTTTGTGTGTGTGTACATGTGTGCCTGTGTATACATGTGTGTATGTGCTTGTGTTTGCCCATGTGTATGTGTGTGCATATGTGTATATGTGTGTGTTCATGTGTGTATGTGTCTGTCTTTAGCAGTTAATTTCAAATACATAAAGTTTGACACACACAGAAGAGTGAAGACTTAAGTCATCATTCTTCTGTGAGGAAAATACAAGCTAAGAGAGAGTGTCATGGGCTTCAGTAAAGCTCTGTGTGGAAGGGAGTATTTTATAGTCGGAACTTTCTGTGGAGGGAAGGGGGCTACAGACACACTGAGTCATTCCACTGGAGGGGAGACAAAATTAGGGTTTTCAAGCATCAGATGTGTGATTGGCAGCAGCGACCTTTGGGGTTCTCACCAAACCTGAAATTTGATGACTCTGTGACTACAAAATTATCATAAAACTTCACCTCCACTTTTGATTCATTCTGCCCTCTGTTCCCTTGTCACTGTTCTCTTTCTGTTTTGTTTTCCACAAGCCTTCTGAGAAATCTGTTTGGATTTATTTATTCTAGACATTCAAATTTAAGATTTGACCTCTCAGTCAATTGTTTCCCGTCTATAGCAGCACTAAATTATTTTGTTTCTGAAGTGATGTGATCTTATCTTGCCATTCCCAGGATACACCAGAGGGACTTTGTTTTCATAGATGTGTGATTTTTTTTCTGCCTTTGTTATGTGTCAGTGGTGAACAAAGCATTGAAGGAATAGAAGGTACTTGGGGAAACAAATTCAGACCTTGTGCACCCAACTAGTCACGATTTCCAAATGGTGGTATTCTGACATTTTTATTCTGGAACAGAAATTTGCATTTTTAAAATATTACCTGTAAGTATTACTTGTTATGCTTTATACATTTAATTTATTTAGAAGTTGTTAATATTTTGGTCCATATAATACACTTCATGTTTTCTAAAAGAAAAACCAAGACTGTGCATATAGCACCTTCATAAATAGACTCGCAGAATTCTTTCTCATTGTGCTGCACAAGCTTCTATCTTGTAGGACTAGAATTCAGACTGCAATGTCTTTGCCTCCAACTTGGACAGTGAGCACAGATGCTAACAGAGGATAATTTGCTGATTTCAAGTCCAGGCTATATATGAATGATTCTTTTGATTTTAATTGAAAAAAATTATCATACAACTTATTCTAGTCAATTTCCCACCCCCAACTCCTTCCTGATTCTATTTGCTCATACATCCAACTCCATGCCCTTTCTTTCTCTCTCTCTCTGCAAAACAGACACATATACAATAGGCATATACGTATAGAAACACACACACACACACACACACACACACACACACACAGAGAATCAATAAGAAACCATAATATGCAAGTAAAAAGCTAACAAGACAAAAATTGCTCAAGTAAACCAATATGAGAAAAAAAAAAGTCTAGAAAAATACCACTGAATTCATTTTGTATTGTCCATCTACTGCTGTGCATGGGGATTTACCCTTAATTGTGGTTAATATACCTAGTAAGACTCCATTGGGAAACCTAATTTTTCCTTTGCAAGTGGTTATGGATTACAGATAATGTTTTGATTAAGGACAGAAGCTGGTGTCCACTTCCCCTTTTCAGAACTAGGATCATAATCTGTTATGAACCTTTGCAGGCCCCTGGCATAATGCCACGGTTTCTGTGATTTCATATGTGTGTCAGCCATGTTGTATTTTTTCTACTAATAGAGGCTATGTCTGTCAATAAACCACAAAAGTCATAAGAGCTTAAATCCAATAAACACCAATATATTTTGTTTTTTTTTTTAATTTATTTTGAGACAAGGTCCTATGTACTCCAGACTGTGTTTGAACTGTGTTTGAACTTAATACATGTGAAGACATAATTTTGAACATGTGATTCTCCCTCCTCCATCTCTTCTTCCAGGTTAGAAAGGTTTTCTCTAACACCCCTGCATGCTTGGCGTACCCTCTACATTTTTCTTTGGTGCTGGTTGTGTGTTGTTTATATTACAAATTATCTCTAACGGTGTGCTAATCTTGTAACTTTACACTGAGATTTTGAACAGAGACACCTTTTTCCTGCTGTGACAAGTAATTTGGCATCATAAAAGTGTTGATCCCTTCAGATCCAGAAATATCTTTGGAAGGTCCTTTAGCACCCTGACTTCTTTCATAAATTGTTGCTGGAGTGAAGTAGTTATTCCTTTTTTTTTTTTTAAATCCTAATCTCAAAGGCATGTTCCTACTAATAGTCAGACTCCACTTTTCTTCTTGATGCCTCTACTGCCTTCTAATGGTAACGTTAGGGGAGGATTTGAAGAAAGATGCTTCTGTATTCAGTTAGATTAAAAATGTCAAGGAAGAGAAGCAGCTGGGGATGGAACTGAACTGCTGAGGGTCTGATAAGGGACTTATTTTCATAATGCTCAATTCTGTTCTTTCTTTCAGAACACATTCTTTTTTGTTGTTGTATTCTTATTTTAGGTAACTATTTTAAATCTATACTGTATAATCAATAACTAAAGAAGACAATACCAAAAAGATTATCAACTCAATGATTATGACTAAAGTCCTTGCCATTTATTTTCTGTCTAACTCCTGTGCCTACTCAGTAAATGTTATTCCTATCTCTAAAGAACTTATATAATTTACATAACCACCACATATTAATGGTTCCATGGTTTTTTAATACATTGTGCATTTTTATAACAAAATACATGATGATCTATAATGTACAAAGAGTAAAAATACTTTTTGTGTGTTGGAGGCTGGGAAGTCTAAGACAAAGACATTAGAGGACTGACCAGGATTCATTCCCACCTGGAAAAATGGCAGAAAGAGACTAACAGATTGGTGTAGGAAGCTCTTATATAAGGACCTTAAGCTCAGTGGCAAGAAAGGAGCTCACATGTTAAAACTACTTTTTAATGCTTTACCAATAAATATTATCAATTGTCAATATTGAAATGTAGGAGGCACTTTCAAGAGTCAACAAGCAGGTAAAATGCATGTTGTACATCTGCATCCCAAGTTCAGAGGAGGAATAAAAGGGATGAGTGACTTATTCAAACACTTTGAATAGTCCATGAAAAAAGAATATATTCTGATATTGATTAGTATTAATAATAAAAATTATAAATGCAACATAAAATAATAATACATTTTAGGAGTAACTCAAAATCCTTAAAGGTAAGCCCAAAAGTATAAGAACTCAACATTAAAAGTAAAATAGGATAGCAGAGGATTAAAGCTGGGATTGGGATAGCAAATTTTACATATGTGATATGTCATATTTTTCAAACTCTGTACATTATTCTGCTGATGGTGTCATGATAACATTGTATAGCTGAGGACACAGCTGCATGGTAGAGTGCATCCTACCATACAGATAGCCATGTGGTCCAATCTCCAACACTGGAGAGATCAGTGTACATTTGAGAACAAACATTACTACAAAGCAAGTTTCAGGCCAGTCAGGGCTATACAGCAAGATCCTTTGTGAAAAAGATATAGAACAAAAGGAAAGTGAGATATGGCATGTATAATCTCAATAATGTAAGTATCTTTGTGAGAACTCTTCTGGTTTGTCAGTTTCTCAGTCCTCCTGTATTCTATCTAGGCTCTCTCCTTGCAGAGAGATGATATGTCTTTTTAAATTTATTTTTTGCCTCTGTGTGTGTGTGTGTGTGTGTGTGTGTGTGTGTGTGTGTGCTTGTGCACATGTGTGTTATGCGTATGTGTATATGCATGGTTGCACATGTGGGAGCACACGTGTTTGCCTATGTGGAAACCTGAGATTGGTGCCAGGAATTGTCCTTTATTACCCTTCCACCTTACTCACTGAGGCAGAGTTTCTCAGTTAAACCCACAGGTCATAGATATGGTTAGCCTCTCTAGCCAGCTTGATCTGAAGTTTTCTTGTATTTTCCTAGTGGGAATGACAATTGGTCTTCCATTTCCACCTGGCATTTTACACAAGTTCTGAGGATCCAAACTTGTGTAAGTTCTGAGGTCCAAAGGATTAAGCAGTGAGTCATCTCCTACCTCTGAGAACAAACTTTCTGGACCTTTAGATGGCACTACTCTGATGTGATCATGACTTCATCTCCTTGATTACATTTAACCTTAACACTTACTGATAGATTTAAAGTGAAGCCATTAAGGGTGTTGAGTCTTCAAAAGATGGATTGGAGAGTGGTGACACAACCACCTCTAAAATTGGATGGAATAAAAAATATACTACAGACTGGCTGGCTAAAACAATGGGAAAGACAGTCCAGACCAGCCCCCAAAGCGCCACATCACATCCATCTTCCCATCACCACACCTTCCCAACGCCATTGAGTCCCCAATATCATTTAGGGCAGACAGTTTCTGCTCCAGTGCAGGCCATACTAGCCATCCAGAAGAATAGCACAGGCTAGGGCAGTCAGCCAGAAGAAAAGACCAGGACAGGACAGGCAGTCAGAAAAACAGTCACCAAGTCCCAGCTCCCATCTTTGGTAGAGACTCACTGCCAGACCAGGGGCCAAGTTGGCCACCAAAGCTCTAGCTCCCAGCTAAGGTGGAGAACCCCTGCTTGACAAGGGGTCACAAAAAACAGAAAACTAGAGAGGAAAAAGAAACCAAAGGACAAACTATTCATCTAGTAAAGACAAACTCAGGAATTCAGCATCTAAACTTTTAATCACCCCCAAACCAGATGCCTAAACACCAACATAAGAACACAATAGTGGTGCCCTCGTGGAAACAGTCACACAGAAGCAGTGGTTTGAGGGTGCTTAGAACCCCAGCCATGGCATGAGGAGCTGAAAGGATCCCTAGCCCCTCCCCTTTGCAGTCTCTGTGTTGACTCCACAAGGCAAAGCAAGACTCCATCCCCTTCAAAAGGCAGGCTGCAATTGGCAGATTGCTTACCTAAGTCCCTGTCCCCTGGGATATGCCTATCCCAGCATCCCTGTCTTAACCAATGGTCTTTACCCCTAAGGACCAAAGACTATCCCCTACTCGAATCCCATAAAATGTCATGACCCTTGCATTAAAGAGAGAGAATACTTCTCTGACGGCCTCTTCCAAGAGTTTAGTCACTCTTGTTGGCTCCGGGCTCCATCTAAGACAGTCATGGTTGCACAGTAAGAACCATGCCTTTCAGTGCTCCCTCTCTCCACCCTGTAACCTCCCATCTGGGAGCTGCTACAGCTGCAGGCCAGGTGTGGATGCTTTGCAGGACAAGGTGGTTTGCAGGTGGTTTGTGAGGGTGAGTTTCTTTTCAACAAAATCAACAACAATCAGGGCAATATGCCAACACTAGAGCCCAACTGTTCTCCTATGATCAGTTCTGAATACTCTGACACAAGCAAAGCACAAGATAAAGACCCCCAAACCAACTTTTTGAAGAAAATAGAGGCCCTTAAAGAGGAAATGAATAAATCCCTCAAAGAAATCTATGAAAGACAAACAGACAACTCTTAGGAGTTGAGGATACTATAGAAGAAATAGATACATCTGTAAAAGAAAATATTAAATCCAAAAATTTTCTGACACAAAGTATGTAGGAAATCTGGGACACTATGAAAGGCCAAACCTAAGAGTAATAGGAGGTATTATCATTCCTGACATCAAGCTGTACTACAGAGCTATAGTAATGAAAACTGCATGGTATTGGCATAAAAAGAGACACATTGATCAATGGAACCAAAAAGAAGTTCCAGATATAAACCTACACACTTATGTACACAAGATTTTCAATAAAGAAGCCAGAAATACACAATGGAAAAAAGAAAGCATCTTTAAAAACACATCAACAAATTGGATTTCTTCTTGTAAAAGAATGCAAATATATCCATATTTATAACCCTGCACAAAACTCAAGTCCAAGTGGATCAAAACGTCAACATAAATTTGGATCCACTGAACTTGATCGAAGAGAAAGTAGGAAATAGTCTTGAAAGTGTTGGCACAGAAGACAACTTCCCTAACAGCACACTGATTAATAAATAAGACCTCATGAAACTGAAAGGCCTCTGTAAGGCAAAGGACACTGTCATCAAGACAAAATGGCAGCCTACAGAATGGGAAAAAAATCTTCAACAACTCCAATTAGGATAGATGACTAATATCCAAAATATATAAATAAATCAAGAAACTAGACATCAAAATAAAACAAATGATCAAATTTAAAAATGTGGTAGAGATATAAACAAAGAATTCTCAAGAGAGGGATCTCTAATAGATAAGAAATAAATAAATGTTTGACATCCTTCGACTTCAAAGAAATGCAAATTAAAACGACTCTAAGATTCTATCTTATATCTGTCACAATGGCTAAGTATAAAGGAATGGTTTGCCGGGAGTGTTTTTGTTGTTCTTGTTTTTTGTTTGTTTGTTTGTTTGTTTGTTTGTTTTGTGTGTGTGTGTGTGCTGTGAAACCTTCCTTTTCATCCTGTTTTAATTTCTGGGAACAGCTTAGAGGGAGGTATAAATGAGACTGTGTCCCTTGGAAACGATAGTTGAGGAAGAGACAGGGGAAGAGTGAACACAAAAGCTGATGATAGGGAAAGCAGGAAGAAATAAGGGTCAGATAAAGTGGAGCTAACTGGGGTTTTAAAAAAGTTGCTTTTTGATCTTTCTCAGTAACTGCTGGGTGGGAGAAGCTAAACTGGAGTGGGTGGAGTCCTGTTAGGAGTTCAGTTTCCAGCAAAAATTTAGAGTTTCAAAGGATTGAAGCTTAGATACAGAGCTTAGGAACAGCTGCAGTCTTTAAGAGTCCAGACCCAAATGGCAGAAAGCAGCTACATAGATCCCTTTTTAAAGAAAAAACAAAAAACAAAAAACATTACAACTAAGATTAATAACACAAAAAAGCTCATGCTGGCAAGCATGTGGAGCAAGGGGAATGCTCCTTCATTGCTGGTGGGAGTGTAAACTTGTGCAGCCACTATGCAAATCAATATGGGAATTCCTCAAGAAATTTGGGATCAATTTACCTTAAGACTAAGCTATGCCATTCCTGGGCATATACCAAAAAGACGCTCCGTCCTATCACAAGGACACTTGCTCAACTATGTTCATAATGACTTTATTCAAATTGGTCAGAAACTAGAAACAAAATAGATGCCCCTCAACTGAAGAATGGATAATGATATTGTAGTATCTTTACACAATGGAGTATTACTCAGCTATTTAAAAAAATGAAGTCTCCAGATAGCCTGAAGATGATTTCTAATGATATCCTGCTCTGATCTAGATTGGTGCCTACTCCAATCTTCACTATAGAGAATTTCTCTGGCAGCTGATGGGAACAGATGCAGGGGCCTAGGGACAAACACTGTGAGTAGTTTTAGGAAACCCTTGGAGAACTGCTCCTTTTGGAGGGGATATGAGGTGTGTGGGGGGGGCAGGTAGATATACTGGAAATGGGAGATGGGGGAATCTTGGAGGAGAAGATGGAAAGGAGGAGGTGGTCAAGATGTATTATATGAGAGAAGAAACACAAATAAAAAACAATGGGAAAGTAGTTTTTAAAGAACTGTACAGGTTAGAAGCATAAGAATGATTGTTAGCAGGTCTATTATATTCTATTGTCTCCACTTTTAGCTTCTACATGGTCGTCTTCTCCTTGGTTCTTTACCCAAAGCTTTGTCTGGAAGTGAATGTCTCCTGTCTCTCTTCTTCAGCTATATTAGATTAAAGCCAAACCTAATTATTCAATAAAATCATTATAGGTCCAACTTTCTGGTGCAATCACATTATTTGGATCAAAGAGCTAAGTATTTCAAAAGATAAGTATTTGAGAAACAAAATTCATCCTATAACATAAAAAAGGTCACTTCCTATTTGGAAAATATTACAATGTCTCCCCAAGACAGCAGTTCTCAACATGTGGGTCAAGACCTTCTCAGGGGGCAGTCTATGATCTTGTCATAGGGATCACATAAGACCATCTGCTTATCTCATATTTACATTTTGATTCATAACAGTAGCAAAATTACAGTTTTGAAGTAGCAATGAAAATAATTTTATGGTTGTGGGGTTTCCAAACATACAGAACTCTATTAAATGGTCTCAATATTAAGAAGGTTGAGAATCACTGCTCTAAGGGGATGACTTGAAACAGATACATTTCAAGAAAGTAACTGCTACTTAAGCATTTGCAAACTAGAAACTTACAGGACAGTAGCTGTGTGAGCCCAGGACTTAATATTTACTTTAATGAGATAAAACACACTTTAAAGACATATATCTCCAGTAAGTTCATGAACCTATTTGCTACACGAAGTAAGATGTCATCAGTTTGCCCCTCACCTCCATGGTTTATAGACAACCTTGAATGAAAATTTCAATAGATTGTTCAATAATTTACACAACTCACTAATTCAAACAGCTATTCTTGAGTTAGCTTTAATGAGTAACGACATTTAAAGCTGCATTATCCATTCCTTACCAAAAGGTTCTTATGCCTTTCTGAATCCATCTAGTCAAGCAGAATTGTATTTGGGTGGCCCTACTCTTGCCACTTTGGGTATGCATAGATGCTGTACAAGGCTGGCAATTAAGCCTGAGTTTGACATTTCACAGGAATGTCGGAAAGTTTTGACCTCTTCTGGAATTTGAAAGAGAAAGATTCAGAAGTCTCTTAAAGAGTTGCATTTATGTGGTATTATCCACAATTCTCTTACTAACTAGAAAATAATTTGCTTGTATGTCTTTAGAAGAAGCTTTACCTCCTTTCCTAATTAACTGTCAAGAGTAAATAAAATAGCCTCTTCAACTTTAGCTCTTATACACAGGTTTTCTAGCCTGAGGAACAACTCTACACTCATGGTCTCTGCTGCCCACCTTTTGGCCATCATTGCCAATCATAAAGACTCATTAAGATTTCCCTCACTTGTGTTTGTTTCAGCAGCACATATACTAAAATTGAAATGATACAGAGAAGATTAGTATGGCACCTGCGCAAGGATGAAAAGCAAATTCTTGAAGCATTCCATATTTTTAATCAGTAAAATACACATACACACACACACACACACACACACACACACACACACACACACACACACCAACCAATAGCAACCACAAAGTAACAGGACCAAACAATCATTGGTAATTGATGTCCCTCAACATTAATGGTCTCAATTCCCCAATAAAAAGACACAGACTAAAAGAATGAATTCAAAAACAAAATTCAGCCTTCTGTTGCATTCAAGAAACATACCTGAACCTCAAAGATAAATATTACCTCAGAATAAAGGGTTAGGAAAAGATTTACCAAGTAAATAGACCTGAAAAACAAGCTGGTGTAGTTATTCTAATAATCAACAAAAATAGACTTCAAACCTAAGTTAATCAAAAGAGATGGGGAAGGACACTTCATACTCATTAAAGGAAAAATCCACCAAGATGACATTTCAATTATTAATATCTATGCCTCCAACACAAGGCTCCAGCATTTGTAAAAAAAATTTTTACTAAAGCTAAAAACACACATTGACCCTCACACATTGATAATGTGAAGTTTCAGTACCCCACTGTTACCAACTGACAGGGCACACAGACAAAAACTAAACAGAGAAATACTGGCATAAATAGATGCTATCAACCAAATGGACCTCACAGACATTTACAAAACATTTCACTCACACACAAAAGAACATACCATTTTCTTACCACCTCATAGAACCTTCTCCAAGACTAACCACATTTTTGGCCACAAAGCAATAAATAGAAGAAAACTGAAATGACCCCCTGCACCCTGTCAGACCAACATAGATGAAAGCTAGACTTCAGCAACAACAGCAACAGAAAGAGGCCTACAAACTCATGGAAACTTAACAATTCTCTACTAAATGATGGCTGGGTCAAGACAGAGAGAAAGAAAGAAAGAAATGAAAGACTTTCTCAAATTCAGGGAAAATGACTCTACAACATACCTAAGCCTATGGGACACAATAAAGGTGGTGCTAAGAGGAAAATTCATAGCACAAAGTGCCTATCAAAAAAGAATGGAGATACCAATTATTAGCAAATTAAGAGCATATCTGAAAGCCCTAGAACAAAAAGAAGCATGCACACCCAAGAGAAATAGACAGCAATAAATAATCAAACTGAGGTCTGAAATCAATAAAATAGAAACAAAGAGAACAATTCAAAGAATCAATGAAACAAAGAGCTTTTTCTTTGAGAAAATCAACAAAATAGAGAAACCCCTAACCAAACTAATTAAAAGACAGAGAGAGAATATCCAAATCAACAAAATAAGAAAAGAAATGGGAGATATAACTACAAACTCCAAGAAAATACAAAGAATCATTAGGTTGTATTTTAAAAGCCTGTACTCCCCAAAATTGGAAAATCTAAAAGAAATGGATAATTTTCTTCATAGATACCACCTACCAAAATTGAATTAAGATCAGATAAACAACCTAAACAGACCTCTAGCTCCCAAAGAAATTAAAAAAAAAATAGACTCCCAACCACAAAAAGCACAGGGTCAGATTGTTTTAGTTCAGAATTCCATCAAACATTCAACAAAGAGTTAACACCAATACTCCACAAGTTATTTCACATAATAGAAACAAAAGGAACACTGCCAAACTCATTCCATGAGGCCACAGTCACATTGATACCCAAACCATGCAAAGATTCAACAAAGAATGATAATTACACACCAATTTCCCTTTTGAAAATAGATGCAAAAATACTCAATAAAATACTTACAAACCACATCCAAGATCACATTAAAAAGATCATTCACCATGATCATGTATGTAGGCTTCATCTCAGAGATGCAGGGATGTTTCAACATATGAAAATCAGTCAATGTCATCCACCACGAACACAAACTGAAAACAAACAAATATGCCACAACAACAAAATAGCACATGATCTTCTCACTAGATGCTGAGAAAGCTTTTGACAAAATCCAACACCAATTCATGATAGTAGTCTTGGAGAGATTGGGGATAAAATGCCATACCTAAACATAATAGAAGCAATTTATAGCAAGCCCACAGCCAATATCACATTAAATGGAGAAAAACTCAAAGCAATTCCACTAAAATCAGGAACAAGACAAGGTTGTATTTCCATACCTGTTCAATATAGTACTTGAAGTTCTAGCTAGAGCACAACTAGGAGATAAGACACAGAAGGAGATCGAGGGGATATGAATTGGAAAGAAAGAAGTAAATGTGACCTTATTTGCAGATGATATGATAGTATATATAAGTGACCCCAAAAGCTCCACCAGGGAACACCTACAACTGATAAATAACTTCAGTGAAGTAGCTGGTTACAAGATATGCTAAAACAAAAAATCTGTAGCCCTCCTGTATGCAAAAGACAAATAAAGAAAGAAATCGGAGAATCAACATCCTTCATAATAGCCACAAATAACATAAGGTATCTTGGGATGACTCTAACCCAGAAAGTGAAATACTTGTATGATAAAAACTTTAAATCTGTGAAGAGGAAAATTGAAAAAGATATTAGAAGATGGGAAGATATTCTTCACTCCTGTATTGGTAAGATTAACATAGTAAAAATGGTCATCTTACTAAAAACAATGCAATCCCTACCAAAATCCAATAGAATTATTTATAGACCTTGAAAAGGCAATACTTAACTTCACATGAAAAAAAAAAACAGGATAGCTAATAATATAAGAATAATAAATAAACCTAAAGAAATAAAAGAACATCTGGAGGTATCAACATTCCTGATCTTAAGCTGTACTGCAGAGCCATAGTAATAAAAACCTCCTGGTATTGCCACAAAAACTGACATGAGGTTCAATGGAACAAAATCTAGGTTTCAGACATAGATCCACATACCTATGGAGACCTGATGTTTAATAAAGAAGCCAGAAATACACAATGGAAAAAATAAATCAAGTTTAACAAATGGTGCTGGTCTAATTGGATGTCCATATGTAGAAGAATGCAAATAAATCCATATCTATCACCATGCACAAAACTCAAGTCCAAATGGATCAAAGACCTCAAAATAAAACCAGATACACTGGAACTGATAGACGAGAAAGTGGTTAATAAATGGGACCTCATGAAATTTTAAATTTTCTGTAAGACAAAGGAAACTGTCAGTAAGGCAAAATGGCAGTCAACAGAATAGGAAAAGCTATTTATCAGCTCCACTTCTGATAGATAGCTAATATCCAAAATATATAAAGAACTCAAGAAACTAGACATCAAGAAAGCAACCAATGTAATTAAAAAATGGAGCATAGATCTAAACAAAGAATTCTCAAAAGAGGAATCTCAAATAGCTGAGAAATATGTAAAGAAATGTTTAACATCCTTAGCCATCTGAGAAATGCAAATCAAAACCATTTTGAGATTCCATCCTAAACCTGTCAGAATGGCTAAGATCAATAACTCAAATGACATCTCATACTGGCAAGGATGTGAAGCAAGGTGAACACTCCTTCATTGCTGGTGGGAGTGCAGACTTGTATAACCACTGTGGAAATCAATATGGTGATTTGTCAGGAAATTGGAAATCAACCTACCTCAAGACTCAGTTACACCACTCCTGCTGGGTATATACCCAAAGAGCATTCTATCCTACCATATGGACACTTGCTCAATGATGTTTACAGCAACTTTGTTCATAATAGCCAGAAATTGGAAACAACCTAAATGCCTCTCAACTGAAGAATGGATAATGTCTCTGTCTTGATTTTGGCAGGCTACATTTTGAATAATCTCCTTGGTTCTGATTTTTCTTGTTCCAACTGTGAAGGCAATGAATTTTTCCTTGGATATATAAGAAGCTAATTTGAAAAGAACTAGATATCCAGAAATCTGAGTATACCTGTTGCAGGGTTTTCTTGGGTCTGACATGAGAGGGGTGTTTCCACAGGCTTGAGGTGGGAGAATGGAGATCTGAGGGCAGAGAATCTCTGAATTCATGTCTCAGAAAGAGTTTTATAGCTATATGGACGATGATTGAATCCAGTGTAATTTTGAGCCCTATTTCCTCCCAGTTTCTTTAGAGTTAGCAAATCAGAAAACAAACAAACAAGCCAATAATAAAGTATGTATCCCTATCACCTGAGGGACAATGAAAAATATAAAAAAGATAGATAAGGCAGAAATCCAGAACAAATACTGAGCAACGTAATCTGTAATATGCATAAGATATAGAATACACAATTGTGACAGGCAGTGGTGGCACACAACTTTGATCTCAGCACTCACGAGGCAGAGTCAGGCAGATCTCTGTGAGTTTGAGGCCAGCCTTGTCTACAGAGTGAGTTCCAGGACAGCCAGAGTTACAGCAGAGAAACCTTGTCTCAAAAATCAAAAAAAAAAAAAAATTTTTTGAATTACCAGTATCCTAGATGCAGTACCAGAGAATGTTTCCATCAACATTCCACTACTTGAAATGGGATAATGATAATTGTTAATACATAGATTAATTATGTAAATGAGCATGTGGAAAATATAAAAATAAAACAGAAATATACATGAAAGATAAAAATGTAAAATTTTAGTGTTCAAGTCATAGTTTTAATGTTGAGAGCAAAATTCACGCCAAGACTGAAGAGAATAGAGTTACAGAAACAGCAGAAGAAAAATTTTCTCAGATGAAGAAAGAAGGAAGTTCAGGAAATAAGCACAAAATGTTTCAGTCTTGTGTAATGAGATTAAAGAAAGGGGAAATAGAAATGATTGTATATTCATGCACATCTTACAAGATCCTAATGATGGAGCAAACTGTAGACTCGTATGCCAAAAATGTTATCTACCAAGAAACACTTGGAACATAGTGTTGTGTGGGTAAAACCTCAATCAATAGGTTAATACACAGACTAGTACCTGAGAATCTGTGAAATGAAGAAATGGCGGAATGTGCCACAGAAAAGTAAAGACACAAAGAACTTGGTAAAAATTTCAAGGTATAAATGGTAATGGGAATCATTCCAAGACAATGTAAGAAATTAGTTTCTATGAGACTTTGCAATTAATTTTAAATCATAAACTGTGCAGGATGAACATGCCTGAAATTCAAGTTCTTGGTGGGATGAGGGAAGGAAGAGTGGGAGTTTAAGGACAACCACAGCCACAAATGAATTTACAACCAATGTGGACTACATGACACTCTGTCTCAAAGAGCCAAAAAGAAATTCTAATTCTATAATAATACTATAGATTAAACCTTGGTAAGATTTTTAAAAAACACAGTGCCAAACTAGCACTGAGGATTTAATATATGCCTAAAATAAAGTAGACTATTTAGATATTAAAAAAATATTACAAATAAATAAATAAATATAACTTGATGAGTTGCACACAAGATAAAACGAATTCTCTTTCTCTAATTTTCCTTTTCGTGTTTTTAAATGTATTGACATGAAATTCTAAACATTATTTATTATCCATGTTTTTAATCTATCAACTATATGTCATCTACCTTTTTCCTTATCATCTTTCTTTAAAATAGATACACATACATACATACACACACATATATTTCATATATATATATATAATGTATGTATGATGTATACACACATATATATGTGTGTGTGTATGCATTATATTTTGAATTTATTATTTGACATATATATAGATAAATACATATATTAATATTATAAACATATTTATTTTCCAAATATTTATGTATTTTCTAAAATGAAGAATAATAGATCTCTCAAAAATACCAGTCTATTAACATTATCAACTACATTTTCTGGGCTATGATACATTAAAATTGTGAGTCAGTAACTCACTAAATGAAGGGCTAGAATATTAATGAGCTTGAAAACAAAATATAAAATGTAATGAAAATAAGAGCAGAATCACGTGGAATAACAGAGTCTACACAGTACAACCCTGTCTTTCATTCAAGAATGTTAGAAAATACAAATGAGTTAAGAAAATGAAACTTAACAAGAGGTTAAAAATAACAAACTCCCCAAATAGTGAACGGCTGACAGTAAGAGTAAAAACTAATGAAAGGATGACAAAACTAGAAGGTTAAGAATCAATGAAACTAACAGTTGCCTCTTTGTAAAGCTTAACACACAAACAAGTTACTGAGAACATTTTTCAAAGAGAAAGTGTACCAATAACAAAATAACAAAAGTGACACCAAGCATCGATATACTGGAGACAAACAAATCAACAGGACAATGTTACACATTTACAAAAGTTAATTGAAAACATAGAAGAAAGGCCAATTTTTTCTGAGATCATTTACCACCAAAAATATTCTTGAAAAATTAGAGGAAACATGACATTGTCCAATAAATTCTAATTGGTCTTTTACTGTATTTTTCAAAAGCATTAATAAAAGCTGGGGTCCCTGGTAAGTTTTCATGTATTTTCAAAGAAAGAAAATATATATTCATATTGTTCCCATGATTGAAAGCATAGAACTTCTGCCCCCTCATTTCAAGATCTGTTATAATCTTGATGTAACATCCAGAAGAAAACATATCATAGACCAGAACTTTCAAATAGTTGTATCTTCTGAAATAAAATATATACTGCATCACATGAGGTAAACATAATCAGTGATCAGACTAAGTTTATGTTAGAAACAATATGACTGGTGGCCAATCAAATTAAAATAACTCAACTAACTAGTATATTGAAGATTAAAAGAAATGCTTAGATTAGTTTATCATCACAGGTGCAGAAAAGAACAGCATTCTATAGAAAAGGAATGTTTTAGAAAAGGCAGTCTAAAATTCAAGAGCAGCTTAGCAAAAACCCTCAAGAAGCTAAAAGTCTCTTCATAATTCTTTTATCCAGAAAAAAAAGTCATTCTGAGCAGCCAAAGCAATTATATATTTTGTAGTGAAATTAGGGAAATAAAGAAAATCTTTACAAAATTTTGGAAAATGAAAGATATTCTTTATTACTCTTTTAACTGTTTTTACTGCATGGTTATGAAGTTCTAATGGCTCCATTAAAAATACATAAATAAATCCATAAAGAACAACAGATGGCCACTGTTCATAGGTAGAGAATATGACAAGTTTTAGTATTCCTGTTTTTATATGCAGAACTGTATTTTATTATAAACTTCTGGTAATTATATTTTGAATGTTTAATGCTATACACAGTTGAGAGTGTGAACTCTGTACATATTGAAATGTATTTTGACGTGCATTGGAGTTTTGAGGCAGTTAAAAAAGTGTGGGAAATGGATTTAACCACACTCATCTGTTTTCAAAGTTTTCAGCATTTCCCACCCAGCTGTTCCATGTTTGCTTTGCACTTGAATGACATCTTCAGAGGTTCTTGCCCTCTGAAAATAAAGGAGGCCTGTGGCCATTTTTGCTCATTGGATGTCTTTATTTATTTATTTATCTATTTATTTATTTATTTATATTTGGTCTGTGTGGTCTTGGCGTTAGTATTTAAGCACTGTGGACTTCTTTCTCAAAATGGTCTTCTTTTTTGTCATCTCACAGACTCTCACTTGATTCTTGCTGAGACAATTTGTTTACTGCTGTAAATCACAGAAGGCTTAAACACTGGAGACACAAAACTCAGAAAGACAGTTTTCTTCTGATCTGTATTTTCTTTCACAAAGGAAAACAGCATAGCTGACAGTTGCTTTGAATCACTTGAGTGACATGGAATGGGTAGCTAAATAAAGGTAGAGATAGATTAATGCCTCAAACTAAAATCCCCTCCTAGCAGACACTGTCAGAACCCATCATGTCCCATGGACAACACCATTTCAAAATCCTCCAGTCATTCTCCAATTTCTGATCTAATAGCTTTGTCTCAGTACCCGAGGGCTCTTCTGAAACTTTGGAAAGTCACACTCACTCACTATAGCTGAAGGCCAGTAATGCTGTAATATTAGTCGCATCCTATTGTATCAGTCTCAGATGACTCCTGAGAAGTGATTTTAATTACTTCCTACAGAAAAATATCAATACCTCCTACCTACAATTTAAGAAAGATTCAGAGCTTCATGGTGAAATACTCAAATTGCAAGGATAAAATCCAAAGGTCCTCAGCAAATATAGAACTTGGAAATATCTCACCCCTCATGGGGAAAGTCTAAGCAGCAGACAGGAAGGTAGACATGACCCTGATATCAGAGTTGTAAGATCTTAACCAGTTATTTTAAATTTTTTCTCTTTCCCAAATAAGGAGACATTATTTTAAAAACAAACGGAAGGACCACAAATCAGCCTAATATTTTATTAGATGAAAGATAATAGCCTTATAAGAAGTAAAATTAGGATTGAAAATACTGGATGAATTTGGAGGCATCGTGGAGATGACAGAAAGAATAATCAAGTGAGCTGAAGAGAGATTGAGAGAAGTTACCTGACTTCAATAAAAAAGGAGAAAAACAAAACAAAGACTTACCAAAGTGGACAGGGAGAATCGAGATTGACTCAACCTTACACAAACAACTCTAGGCAACCGAGGAATTCTGAGTGTGGGACAAGTATTGTTCCCCAGGGAAGAGCACAGAAATTGGATGTCTAGTGCCAAATGGTCAGCCCTGAAAACATACATGCAAGTAACATTATATGGACTGAACTGGTTATATTTCAGAATATCTCTGTATACATATTCATAAAAGCATGAAACAGAAAATAATGAATAATTTAAGGGAGAATGACAATGGGCATTTGGGAAGGTTTGGAGTGAGAAAAGAGGAAAGGGGATATGCTGTAATTAAATTATAAGCTCAAAACTTAAAAAAATGTGATTAGAATAAAACAAGCAAACAGAAAAAAATCAAAACATTCAACAAAATTCATTGTCCAGTACTCAAGCAAATACTACTTACTAAGTCACATGGTTTAGTTCTGGCTCAGGCATTCTTACAGGGACTGAAGATCCACCTGGGTCTGTAGGGACTACTTTTATCTCTCCTCCCAGTGCTTCTGAAGAGCTTTGATTCTCCTCACATAAGCTGGTTACTTTTGGGGTTCCCCAAATTAAACTCTTTGAAAGCATTGTTCTGGAAGTGAGGTATGTATCATCATTTCAGCCATGCTCAGAATAGACACGGGGTGGAGGACCTGGTACCCTTGGGGCAATTAGACTATAGAAAATGCAGAATACTTTTTAACGTTTATTTGTTTATTCTGTATGTCACAGCACATAGAGGTCAAAGAAAATATTTGGGAGTTAGTTAACTCTTTCTGCCATGTAGGTTCCAGGCACCAATCTCAGTGCCTGAATTGGTGCTAAGAGGGCTTAACAGCATTTGGCCTCTATCTCCTGAGTTATCTTTCCAACCCAATTAAGCAACATAAAAAGCAAAGATTCTACCTCATGTGGGACATTATCAACAGTTTTTACCTTGGTAGCATGGCGTCAACATGGGAAGAGTAACATAGGCCATAATAGATATCATAAAGAACAAAAATCAGTGCTATGACACGAGAATTAAACAGCTGAAACATTAATACAAAATCAAACTACAGAGAGCACTGACGGACAATCAGTAATAAAATCAGATCTGAATCCAAAGTTGGACATAAGTTTACTAAATACCATTAATATAGTCATTCCTATCAGTAGATCTGATCTGAATAGATTAAAAAACAATGAACAAGCTTTATTTCTTTTTCAGTTTTCGTTCTTTAATTTTATGTCTCTTCTTTTTGACTTACTTTAGTCATATTCCAGACTATTAATGGTAATTCTTTGTCACAGTCTAAGAAATTTATGCTTGGTCCAAGAAAGTTGTGCTTTGTTTCTCTTTTTCCGATATATATTTAAAAAATAGCTAGCAATCAGTGACCAGAAAATTCAGAGGGACAATAACAAGAAAGTCTTGAACTGGTTTTAGTCCCATTGTAGGTCCCCTGGTGTCATCACCAATATACTAACGGTAATTGCTCAAAATGTTATTTTATTTAACTTATGATAAAGATAAAGTCAAGTCAGATAATTGAATTATTCCAACTCCACTTTTCAGATGCTTGCAGAAGATGAATTTTGTTAATGGATGAGAGAGTTTTAACATGACTGAGGCCTGTATTTAGTGATCTGTCTTCCATAGAAGGATTCCTTGTCAATAGATTTCTCTGTATATAATGCAGGGAAATTTAATGGAAAAATAAGACCAATACTTAATTGTTGTAGTCATATTTTACCTTACTCTAAGACCTAGGACAATCATTTGCATGGGAAGTAATGCTGATAGAATGGAATCTCTGTGACCTACATGTTCACAGTGCTTTCTATGTCAGTTTGATATTAGAGAAATCCTTGTGGTCTGGGCTTTTGAGTTGTTCCCCATAAGCTTTTTCTATCCTGTACCTCATATGACTGTGGGGAAAAACAAAAAACAGAAAACAAATAGATATCGTTGTTCACACTTAACTTCTTCCCTATCCTTTTAGGTGTGAGAATAATAGGATGAAGGAGCACAGGCAGATAATTTAGGAACAAGTCCCTGCTTTTCACTCCATAGAGACCACATATGTCACGCATAAGATGTTGTAATCCAAACTCTTCTGATGCTCTGGTTGTATTTATATATTCATTCATATATATATATGTGTGTGTGTGTGTGTGTGTGTGTGTGTGTGTGTGTATGTGTGTGTGTGTGTGTATGTGTATGCAACAATAATAATTAAAATAAAAGAGGCTATGAATTTGAAAGGGACTGTTGGATGGAAGACAAGGAACATGATATAATTATATTTTAATTGAAAATAAAATAAATTTAAAAAATTTAAAGACATGCAAACTCAGGTACCCTTTCTTTCAACATGTCTGGGATTCAGAGTCATTCCCAGAGCATAAGAACCAGAAACCCTGACCTATGCATGCCAAGGAACACACAATGAAAGATGCTTTTGCACGCAGAGGTGGGGAGCTTGAAGTTCAAAATGCTGTTTACAAATTTCCTTCAAAGGAGAGGTTCAGTTTTGTCCCTGGCCACAGCACTGTTTCTCCAAAATAAAGAGTTCTGTAATTAGAACTGTCCTGCTTTGCCAAAAATACCTCCCCAACTCCCAAAGAATTTTGGTGTGCCTCGTATTGTATTTAAGCATTATTTATGTTAGCAGAGAAATTAAATTCCTGAAATCTCATTTAAGGCTGGGGATGGATGGAGGAGAGGAGGGATTTAGCCACTCGGGCTGAGCCAGAAAACAGAGCAAGACACACAGGCTGCTCAGCTCTGTCTTAAACAAGAGAACAAGCTTTCTAACCAGCCACCACCAAACACCTTTCACTTGGTTCCCATGGCAACACCTCTATCCTCTTGTGCCCACAGTGTCTCTAATGCCTCGGACTAGTTGGATTCATTGGCACCTGCTCCCCTTGCCAGCTCTTGTCAAAACTTATTATAATGAGAATCTTTGCAATAACACTAGTGGGAGAAGAAAACAGATGTACTTAGTTCACTGGAGATCTCTGTCAACTCCCAGACAAGCCAGCATCCCCTGACTTGCTCAGGAGTGCACTTGTACTGCCAGGGCTCATTGCGTCCTGCCACAGACAAGCTCCAACCGGAGCCAGCCTGGCATGTCGCTCTGAAAGTGTCATTGCCCAGGGCCTTTGTTCTAGTCTATGATGTCCAGATTTCTGATGCTTTACAAGGACAAGAAAGAGTTAGTCCAGGAGCAGGTTTCTGGTCCTTGAGCTTCCATCAGCCAATGAGAACAGCTGCTGGTGATGTAATGCTCTTACCTAGTCCAGTGTGGAGGACTTGAGGGTGGGGATTTGTTGGGGGTTGGAATTTCTGTGGCCTATATTGAACTAGATTTTTCTCTCCAGCTATTTATGTCCTGTCACTTAAGTTTAGGCTTTCTCAAGAATGTGACAACACTGCTTTTAAGACAGGATTCAGAACAGCGCCAGACAAGCCGGATACTCAGCAAGTGGGCAGAAAACTCGCCTACAATCCAGTTTTGGGTTATTTGGCTTCCAAGAGAGAGTTTCAAGTGATTCCGTTCTTCCTCAGTCTGAGGTGACCCCAAACTCAGAACAGAGCAGAGCCTTTGACATCTCTTGTTCCTTCTCCTCAAATCAACCCTTAACTTCATTCAATCTACTAACGTCCCCAGGGCTAATGTGAGGGTGGTTGGTGCTGCAGTTCCAGGGTGACCGGCCCTCCATAAACTGCCAGTGAGAAACTTGTGGAAAAGCAGAGGTAGTCACCCTGCATGTAACTATAATTTAAGGAAAGAATGAAGATGCTGAAATGAACACTGTGATGTAAAAAATTAACGACTAAATAGAGAGAGACACGCTGTTTCCTGAGAGTAAATGATTCTGTTTCCTTGAACCTCACAGCCACAAGTTTGTGTTTCCTATTGGTATAAGGGTGGGACCAATTAGTGTCTGTTTACGAAAATAACCTATTTTTTGTCCATGTACTCCTTTGTTCATTAAACATTGTTCATTCTTCCCCAAACTGCCACCTTCTTTCTGTTTGTGTTTCTAAAGGTAATCTTTCTAAAGAAAATGAATGTGCACTTGATCGTAGACCCCGCCTCCTCATAAAAAATGAGTGTGGGAGAATTTGTTTAGGATTCACTGAGGGCAGAGGACAGGGTTCAAGTCACCTTTCAGTGCATGTATCTGTCAGAAAAGCTGATTCTCTTGTCGATGGAACAAGAAGATTCCTAGCTGGCCATCTCTCTGGCATCCTCAAGGCTTCTTCTCTAAGATTACAGCCCATTTCTTCTTTACTCCCTGGAAATAATTAGCTCTTCCATTGCTTCCTCCTGATTTACGCATCCCTATGCATGACTGTATTTAAGAGTGTGAAAGAAATTATTTGTAGAATTATAGTTTCTTCATACTCAGCAAACAGAACCTACCTTTATCTAGGACTTAATACTCTCGGAAGAAAGCAGGGTTTTAAATACCATTTTTAAAACTTTGGTAAAGACTGGATAGTAGAAGAAACAAGGTCTCTCTCTGCTCTCACAGATCTGGATGTGGAATCCAAAGATGCTGCAGGCCATTGTGACCTCTTGATCCTGACTGAGCATTCTTAAGTTATCAGTTCTCAATAGAAGACTTATAATTGATTCTAGAATCAGTAAACATATGTGTAATGGTTGAAGGGCCCTACAGGCCAATATGTGAGCTTTGTATGAGCTGTAGCATGAATGACAGCATCAATTAATACAATGCCTGATGAGAATAAGATTAGGAAAAATGCCCAGATAAGAGGATTCCTAGGGGTTATCACCATTAAACCAAGGTGTCTCTGTTTTCAAAGCTAGGTTAAACTTTTTTGATTTCAGTGGTTGTGCACCAGTCCCTCTATAGTTCGCTGTAACTTTATAGTTTATGGTGCAGGTAAATTTCCAATATTCAAATGCTGAATATTCTGCAGTGTACCTACACACTAAGCTCCTGTTTGCCATTCACAATTTTCTATCTAAATTCCATTTTATATTACTTACTTCTCTAATTTTTTAATGAAGTTTTTAAGTAAAATTATATGTCTGATTCCAGATTTTAAAAATATCTTTCTCGTGGCTCCTATTCTGTGATATAGATTTATCTTTCACTGACCACCTTACCAACACTTGCATATAGTGTGCATGCACACACGGTGTGAATGCATTTCCCACGTGACAGGATTTCATGCTTCAGTAAACAACTCTGGTTTATTTTTTTTCTAATTCTCTTTGTTTTCTATTAACTGTAACTAGTCTCTCCCTCAACTAACTATCAGAAATTAAGACATCTTTTCAGTCAGTGCCATCAAGAATAACTTAAATACAATGGCTGTGCCAGTTATCCTTGGAGGTTTTCCTTTGTAGGGCATATTCAGATGATGCTAGTTGACATGGATGGCTTTGTGACAGCCTCATGGTTCTCTTCTTGAGACTCTTGTCCCTCTGACTCTAACAATGTCTTCCGTAGTGTCTCAATGCCAAGACCACATCTGTCTTTTTTCTTATTTCAAGTGACTCATTCTGTGGAGGTATTTTCCTTTAATTCCACATATACTTAGTCATCTGGAAAAGTTTTATGAATTCCTGCTGGAATTTTTACATTAACTATATTAAACATATATGAATTGATTAAAAAAGTAAATATCTTCATGATATTAGGCCTTCTAACTGATGAACACTGCAAATCTTTGCACTGAGTCATAACTTTCTTAAGTCTAACTGAAGCTTTATCTTCTGATTAGTATATCTTGTGGTTGTAATGTACCTTCTACTTTTGATATCTTATTTGTCATCAGAAATAACAATGTGCTCTATATTTTTGATCTTACATGTCCTGTAAGAGGACTATAGGAAGCATGCTGGTCCCAGAGTGGTGCTGTTTAGAGCATCTATTAGGATATCTTTGGACACTGGGTATGATTCTGAGGACATGTAAACTCAACCCTTCCTCAACCTCTCTTGCTCCCTAGCAAAAAGGTGGGCAATATTCTTTCTCATGATACTCAGACTTCATGTCTATTCAACCACAGGTTCAAGCCCAAGACAAGTCATGGAACAGAACATCTCAAACCATGATCCCAAATAACTCCTTCATCATTAAAAGACAGTTACCTTAGATATTTTGTTTTGTTTTAAATTCATACAGGTAAATATTGTTCTGCGAGTCTCTCAGCTCATGTACTACTGCTCTCAATTTTTGCTTTTCCATTTTCCCTTTTGGCTTCTATTTACCCAGAGAGTTTTACTTCTATATATTTTTTTACATACAAGTAGAAGATTTTATGTAACTATATACAACAAAGGAATGGAAAATAGAAAAACTTCACATCACTTACTGTTACAAAGCTTTCATAGTCAACTTTTCACCAGCAAGTTATGAAAGTTTGATTTTATAGACAATGTTGCCCTAAAAACCATGAAGGGAAACATCTTCTATGAAGTTACTAGGAATGAGGTAGAAACAAAAGGGTAGCGACCATGTCTCCAGTGAATGTGAAAATATCCCAAAGATTTAGTCAGTGGTTCAAAGAGTGCTTTATTAAAATAAGTAAATGTAGACATAGATTTGTGCCAGATATAGGTATTGATTCAGGGCAAAATTCTGTGTATTCTTTGTCTAACTCAATCCCTGGTTCTAGTGCACATCTGGAGAATCTAAGGCTACAAATAAACAGTTCTTGTGAGAGCTGGGCCTCTTTCCCAGCTGGCACTCCATAAGGATAAGGTCATGTCCAGCTCATAGGCCAATATTGTGAAGCCTAGTGGTGAGAAGATGGATGAGTTTGATTCTGGCTTCTCTTAGGTACTGCTCAAACTGGAGATGAACTCAGATATCAAGACTCAGCTCTTGGAACTCAACATCACCGAGGAAATTAAAGTTGGTTGTGGGGCAGGAAGCCACCATAATTTTTGTACCAGTTCCTGAGCTGAAATCTTTGCTGAAAATCCAAATCAGGCTAGTTCTTGAATTGCAGAAAAAGTTTAGTGTGAAACACATAGTCTTCATTGTTCAGGGAATTCTGCTCATACCAAACTGAAAAGCCATGTGAAAAATAGGCAAAAGCTTCCCAGAAGCCACATCCTGATGGCACTGCAGGGCACCACTTTTGAGGACTTTGTCTTTCCAAGAGAAACTGTGGGTAAGAGGATCTGTGTGACTCTGGATGACAGCCGGCTCATAAAGGTTCATTTAGACAAAGCACAGCAGGACAACATGAAGCATAAGGTCAAAACTTTTTCTGGTGTATACAAAAAGCTAATGCGCAAGGCTGTTAATGTTTAATTCCTAGAATTTCCATTGTAAAGAAAATGACAGAAAAAAGTTTTATGCATAGAAAAAAAGTAAATAGGACAGATAAAAACGTAAAAATATCTATAAGAATTAGGAATCTCAGTTGTTTAAAGGACATAAAGTTTCAAAATGAAAATAGTTGTTATTGTTACAATTGACTTACTCAGAAGAAATGTGAAAGTAAGTAAACATAACAAATGATGCCTTTAGAAAAAGATATAAAGAAATTAAAAAATGAAATTAATAAAAATGCAACAGAATGATAGATAAAAAAGGAAGAGGTAGTTTAAATTTTTTATCTTTTTGTATATATTGGATTTAATTTTTTCCTTAAAATGTATTTTAATCACTTTCTTCCCGTCTCACAAGTTCTAGGTCTACCCACCACACTGTCCATTCAACTTCATGCTCTTTCTCTCTCAGAAACTTCAGAATTCACACCCCACAAAAATGAAAAAAAGACAAAAAAAATACTAATTTTTTCAATGAAGTGACACTGGGAGTAGGGTCCCTAGGGCAGGACCCAGGCTCTGGAGTAGTTGGCCAACACAATATTGAACCCATGTTTTTATTTTTATTTCTGTGTGTGTGTGTATGTGTGTGTGTGTGCTTTTTTCCTGTTTGTTTGTTTATTATTTTAAAAAATAAGAGAAAATCAAACTGAGACAAGTGAAAAATGTTGAAATCTTGTATTCAAGAAAAGTCAGAAACTTTAAAAATGCATTTAACTCTGCTGATCCAGCAAAATACACTAGAGATCATTCTGATCTCTAAAGAAAAAGCAATCCTTTGACCATCTAAGCAAAAAATTTGAATTCTAACTAACTACAAGGAAATTAAGAACCATTTTGTTATTAATAGTTTCATTCACTGACAATAAATGAAATATATACATTATAAAGAAAATAAAATCAGTATTTCTTTTGATGGTAACACTTATGGCAAATAAATTTTAATAATATAATTAAAATGCTTACTAAAGAAAAAGTACACTAATACTTTCCATTTAGCAAGATGGAAAATTCAGGTATAAAAACACATATACAATATTGCAATGAATCAAGCCTCAAGAAACCTAATCACTTTGTGCTGACCTTTACCTAGGGAACATACTGGACATGAAACTGTAGGAAAAATTACTTCAAAGGCATCATAGTAGGAAAAATACATGTATACAAAACAAGAGGAAATACTAACTTATTGTAAGAAATACTTTATAGTTTGATAATAGCATCTGAAGAAGTTTTTCGATGAAAGAAAGCAAAAATTGATGGGAAAATGATTGAATTAAAGCTGTTTGATACAGAATTGGTTGTATAATGTAGGACATACTTTATTTTTGATAACAGGAAAGGTATTGAAAGGAGAAGGTATAATACAACCACAAGAGATATTAAACTTCAGTTAGATTTAAGAACTTGCTTGTTTGTGACATAGCTCAGTGACCATAAGTAATAACCATATATTGTAGATGTCAAAGCAGCTGAGTTGTTTTAACATATTCTCTATCCCAAAAATCAATATGGACAATGATGTGTATATTAACTAGTTAACTTGATTTAATCTTTCTACAGAATACAAATTAATTAAATATTAAACCATTGAAACCATGACTATTATAGTTACTATTTGCAGATTAAAGAAGTCTTAAACATAAGGCTAAGGAAGAATAGGTGCAGCTGAATCAATATTTGAAATATATTGATAGTGGAGTCATAATTTACAGACAACATGAGCTACATCAACTTGAATGGAACTATGTTCTGAATACAGTTAGACAACAATAAATCTCTACCCATTGCGGTTATAGCAAAACAACAAAACTCAACAGATAAAAATAAGATCTTAGAAACTGTAAGAGGAGTCCATCAGGTCATAAAAGACAAAAGTTGAGATACTAAATTTCCTTACAAAAGAGAAACAAACAGTAGGGAGATTGGCAATAGTAACAATCATAAACGAATTCTAATAAATTCAGACATTGATAAACTCTAGAATACAGAAACTATTAAAAATAAGAACGTGAGGGCCAGTTTTGTAAAGTATCCAAATTCAGTTCCCAGATTCCAGGTCAGTTCACAGTCTTCTGTACTTTTAGCTTCAAAGATTCAACACATTTTTTCTGGACTCAATATGCACCTGTGTTCAAGTGCTCTAATGCATATATAGACACAAACATACACATAATTAATAATGCAATAAATATTTTAAAATATATAAGGATATGAAAAAGGAGCAGAAGAGAGAGAGAGAGAGAGAGAGAGAGAGAGAGAGAGAGAGAGAGAGAGAGAGAGAACAATCTGAAGAAAACTACTTGTGATGAATTGTCCACCCTGTGTTTAATCACTAAACAAAAGAGTGTAATAACTACTTATATAGCATTGATTTTCATTACTTATTGTAAATAATCTATATGTGATTAAAGTGGATGTGAGGCTGGGATTTGTAGATTTAATGTTTGCAAAGTGCTCCAGAAGCTAATCTTATATGTGTAGAGAATAATTATTTTATATGTAATATATGTAATATGTAATTGAGTAACATTCAATAATTTTGATTCCAAAGAAAACCTGAAGCAGTTAAAAGCCCACCAAAACAATAGATTAAATAGATGAGTGAAGGTAAATATATCATGTAATAATGGTAACATTTAATTAACCAAGGTAATTTCACAATTTTAAAGTGCATGGAAATAATGAATAAAGCATAGCAAACAAATGGATAGATATACAAAGATAAATGAACATGTCTATAATTGTGAGGCTGATTTAAAACTCTCAATATTTGGTAGCAAGCAAAAAGTAAAACACACACAAACAAGAGGTTAGGATGTAGATTTGAACATGCCTGGCAAACTTGACTTAATGGAAGCTTGACCCATTGTCACCCTGATCCTCACTGTAGCTGAATATCCATTATTCTCAAGGATTCACAAAACCTTTAGTGAACTAGAACACATAGTGTGTGGTTAAGTGATTCTTAGCACATTTTAAATGTCTGAACTCTTACAGAGCATGTTCATTGAGCATAATTAGAATTACAATAAACAAAAAGTAGCCTGAAATCCTTTGTTCAGAAATAAAATAGCCCACCTCTGAATAGCTCATGATGTAAGGAGAAAATTACAATGGAGCACAGAAAACTTGTTAAACAGAAAGATGAAAACAGTCTTCAAGTCAAAGATGTGGTACATAATGAAAGTGGTGCTTTTAAGATGCTTTGTCTGAACACATGGCTATGGCCAAGGTCATTTGCAGTTTTTACCATCACTGTGTGGAAATTTCATAACTTTGAATTTCTTATGCTACACTCTGATCCCTTTTGTGTCAGCTGTGGAGTAGGTATCCTCATTCTGAATCCAGTTGTTCTCAGCATCATCTACTCAAGAAAAACTTTTCACATAAAATCACCTTGGATTCTTTGTGAGAATACAGTTGACCATAGCCATATGAGTCTACTTCTTCACTACATTGTTTTAATTGTTATAGCCATGTAAGTCTTAAAGTTGGTAAGATGCCTGTCCTTCGAATTAGCTTATCTTTGTCAGTGTGATGTTTGATCTCCCGATATTTTTGTCTCTATATTAATATCTATTATTGATTATCAGTATCCACACAGTAATTTATTGGAAGGTTGTTTGGGTAGAAATGTACCATTTCTTCTCCAAAATAAGGCTCTAAGTAGTCTAAAACCTGAATGGTACTGGACTTTTTCCTTTTAATGACACCCAATTTATTCATACTCTGCCTTTCATCACATTTCTTCAAATTGTCTTAACACTTTACCAGTCAGACAGGTAAAGTCCTTGTAGCACATGACTATTTAGACACAACTGTCCCCAATAGACAATTCTCATAGCTGGATATGGTTAAGTGGGCAATAGGTTTTATGGGACCCCAGAATATCACAAAGAAACCTTAGACTATCTCCTTCCCTTGCCTTTCCTTTAGCCTCTTTATGAACAATTTGGTAAGACCCTATGATCTAAGTTAATAATCCAAGGGTAGGTGGAATTCATGGAACTCCTTGATACAAAGGAGACTAGAAGTTTGTAAGGAAGCACAACAGGCTGAAGAAAAGTCTGAGATATAAGGGGAAAATCCAAACAAAACATTTTACAAAATGCTAAAGTTGGCAAGCAGACGCTCTTGTGCTGGGTCTAAAATGATAGCAAGGGTAAGGGAGACAAGTTAAAAAGAGGAGAGAAGAGAAGGAGTTGAGATGCTCCTGAGGATGACTTGGAGACATGAAGAATGGATTCAGTATTAATCTCTTCATCAGTGGACAAGCCTTGCTTCTGTCCACAGGCATAGGTCCTCCTGAGAGGTGAGTACAAGTTACTGGGATTACAGACAGGAATGAGTGTCTGCAAGCTGGAAGCCTTCTATACAACAGTGTATGTTTTAAATCTACTTACCTTTCTTTAAATATTAGTAATTAATATTTTTACTGAAATAGTTCTAAATAGACTACATATTACTGGAGTGCAAGGCTTTAAGAAAAGACACTCACTAACTTTTCCTTGTGCTTTATAGAACACCTGTGAGAATCTTTCTGCTGATTCAAGGTTATCAATATGCATGCTCTCATTGATTCAGAGATAATGTAGATGTTTCCTTGGAGTTTTTAGAGGTGGGGCATTGCACACTCCAGACACTGATAGTCCTCATTTTAGAGGTACCATTTAGGGCCTTGTTCCTTCCAGTTACTTCCGTCCTCTATCTTGACCTGAAGTCTTGCTGAACACCTGAGTAGTCATAGCTTCTCTGGGTTGGATGCTTCATTATTGAGTTCACTGCTGTAGAATATCAATTTGATTGTGAGTTTTTCTATGTTTCTAGCACAAAATTGTACATATTCATAGACAATATGTGATTCAAGCAAAAATTTTTTCCTGTAGTATTTTAAGACTGGTTTCATGGAGTTCAAGATGGCTTCCAAGTTGGAAATGGTCTTGCAATCTCAATATTCTTGATGTCATTTTCCAAAGTGTGGAATTAGACATGCACAGTTACACCTGTCCTAAGTGTGGATTTTTTGAAGCAATACTTCAGCTGCAGGTCATGAGCCACTGGTGGAATGAGAAGGTAATTTCCTGGTCAGTATCCACTGTTACAGAGAATAGAATGTACTAGAATAGAATGAGACCAAACAGAAAAAGAGAAGAGAAAATCAAAGTTGAAATGGTGTTCTTGACATATGGAAACTGACATGTCTTATCATAACAAGTGCTTGTGCAATTGCTATAAGTCTTCAATTACCAGCAATCACTATGAGTGAGTGCTTGAAAGTAGAAAGACAAAACGAGGAGTTCTAGGACAGTATTTTTTATTATTAAATTCTTCCTTTTGTTCTTATATATTAATTTTTTATTTCTTTGCAGATTCTTGGGGAATATTTTATGTAAAAACTCCCTCTCAGTATCAATCTTATTAAAGAAAAGTCCTATGACTCTTTTGGTATCCAAGATAAAGTTATGATTAAGAGCACCCATTAAAGGAAAATTGAGAGTTAAATAAAAAATGACAAACTCTTAGGATGGGTTATGGAAGAGACTACTAGTCAGCTGTGTAAGAAGTGGGCACAAGTATCAGAGTGAAAAAGTAGGAAGAACAGATTATTCTTCTTTCACATAGCTCAGGTAGGAATTTGAGTCTCAGTTGCTTCAGTTTTGGAAAAACGATATGACCTCTGCTGTGTATAGAACAGCCAGTGAGCCTCAGAGAAAGACTAGGGGCTTCCCCAAGGAGAGCAGAGGCATCACTTTCAGATAAAGGCATGGATGATATTTTTGAGCCTACTATATATTTTCAATCTATCTCACCATGGAAGGAGCCTTAGTAAGAACCCTTGGAAGGGTCCTAGTCTAAATGAAGGAGCAGATATCACTGCGTTGCTGTAAGACCTTCATATAAATATAAAATATAGCCCATCGTGGAAGACAACAAACAGAAAGGGAAATTCCCACATCTATAAGTAAGTTATACATGTAAATAATTAAAAAAGTGAAGTAGAATGATTCTGGTTCTTATAATGCAAATGTATGGTCAAATATGAATGATATTACTAGAGGAAATTTTTTCCTTTCTAGAGTTTCTGATACTTTATTATATCTTATCATATATTTTCTATGATTTCTTTCTTTTCCCCTTTGCTTTTTTTTTTTTTTTTACTATGGGTTGTATATATTTTTCATTCTTAACAAAAAGCAGAAATTGCTATGTCATTGCTTCTGAATGATCATCAACATGCCATCTTAAATATTTTTCATCCCTGTTTTGCAAAAGTCAATGGGTTGGCAATAGGAAGGGCAAAAAGGTGATACAAGCCTCTTTTCAGGGAGTATGTACTATAGGTGAAGATATTATTGGATGTATACAGAGCTCTCTACTTACCTTATCATTCTTCCAATGTTTGTAGAACAAAAGCCACAAATATGCTTACAATTCAGAAGACACAACAACCTGAGAATTTTGTTCTTCTTATTTTCCTTTTTCTGCTAGAAATATGGTCTTCTAATGTTAAGGTCTGGTGTAAGCCTTATTAGTATAAAAATATCCAGCTTCATTGCCAAAGTCCATGTTATAGCCATATTTTTCACACCAACATTTCATAACATCTTACTGTGAGCTTGCTTGGAATAGATCTAGGTGTTCAACAAATTGGGTAGTCTTGTTTCACCCATAAATAATACAAATCCTCAAAAAAGACTTTCCCAGAAACTCAGCCATCATTAGAATTATTCAAAGAATGAAAACTCCTGAAAGGAATTCCCAGTAGCTCATTTGCTATGTAAACAAATCTCTTGTCCTGAAGGTATGGTTGGAGTATATAAAATATTAAAATGTTGATACCTGATAGAGTCTAGGAAAAAAATTTAAATTTATAGAAAAGCATTTCCTCGAGCTGGGAGAGATCCTTATGGTTCAATGAGTCTTACATTAAAATAAAGACAAGGTAAGATAAATCATCACAGAGGGTACTGAAGGCATATATATTATGCTCAATATTAATAGGGTTGTGGTGCTGAGACAACTGTTCTCTTTGGAGGTGTGGAAAATGAAGACTACAATTACTAATCATTCATCCAGATGAAGCTGGTTTTTATCACTGCCTCGAGAGTACAAAGGGGATAAGGGAGGGGTATAGAATGTAGAAAGGAATGATAACAACACATAGTTACTAATAACTGTCATTTCCCAAGACTTTCAGTCCCATTACTGTGGAAAGAACCTTTGTGTGTGATGCCTTATTTAACATTTGAAATGAAACCTGGTGTTCTAGCTGTTCTTTGAAAAGGGGGACAAGCACCAGGAACCCAAGTGAGTATAGACCCACCAATCTTTCCTAGCTTGCTTTCAGTTGTTCCAAAAAGCACTGTGTCCCAAAGCAACCTGTGGAGAAAAAAACTTTCTTTGGCTTATAGGCTACAGTCTATCATCAAATGGAAGCCAGGACAATGACTCCAGCAGGGAGAAAAATTTAAAGCATGAACTGATGATAATGGTAAGATGCTGCTCACTGACTTTCTGCCTGTTGTTTATTCAGCCTTTTTTTTTTTTAATTTTCTTTTTTTGTTTTTTTGTTTTGTTTGATTTTGTTGTTGTTGTTTTGAGACAGAGTTTTTCTGTGTAACTCTGACTGTTCGGGAACTCAGTCTGTAGACCAGGTTGGCCTCAAACTCACAGAGATCTGCCTGCCTCTGCCTTCCAAGTGCTTGGATTAAAGGACTGTGCAAGCACCTCCCAGCCTATTCAGCCTTTCTTATAGAGCACACATCCACATGCTCAGGGATGGTACCACCACCCAAGGTGGACTGGGTTCTTCCACATCAATCATCAGCCATCATTAGCCTACAGGCTAATTTGATGGAGATCATTCATTAGTTGAGGTATTCTCTTCTCAGGAAACTCTACTTTATTTCAAGTTCACAAAAATTAACTAGCACATCCAGTGTTGGTTTATTTTGTTTAGCAGGTATGGCAGTAAGTACCTCTGAAGATTTTATGCTTCCAGGGTCAAGAATTCCAAGCATTGGGTGTATCCAAAATGACTGTCCCAACTTAACCTAAAATAGAAGGTGTGGGATTCTGCTTTTTTTGGTGAATAAAGTTAAAAAGTGCTAGACAAGTTGTTAGAAGCCCAAAGTAAAGATCTCTCATTCAGAGAGAGATTTTCACATACACCCACACTGTACCTAGAAAGCTGAGAAAGAAAGGAAGCCTGGCAGAAGTAAGCTCCATTATGGTTAGGCTGAGGGGCAAACCACAACTCAGCAGGCACATGAGACTTCCTAAGGAGTCAAAGACATGGTCTAGCTTGTAGCTTCAGAATGTTGTTGCATCCTGGTGGGAGCAGTAGGGGCATTGTGGTAAGAGCACCTGACATCATGGTGAATAGGGAGCAGAGATAGGATGCTTGGGGCTTTTTTTTTCCTTCCTTCCTTCCTTTCTTTCTTTCTTTCTTGTTTACTCCATCTTGAGTGTGTCTGCCCATAATTAGGGTAACCTTTCCCCCATTTACTTAATTCTTTCCAGGCATACCATCACAGCAGTGTGCATTACTAATCTAGTCTTATTTTAATTCAATCAATTGTCAATTAATATTAATAACCACATCTCCCTACAGAAGTCAGAAGTTTCAGCCTAGTTTACACACACACACACACACACACACACACACACATAATATATATATATATATATATATATATATATATATATATATATATAGTCACTAGGAAAGCAGAGGCAGAGGGATCACCACATATATAAGGCCATTTGATCTACATAATGAGTTCCAGGCCAGCTAAGCCTGGAACTTTTCTTATACAAGCAAAGCAACATGAAATTGCAGTTTCTTCATGATAAATCCAATGACTTCATTTCATTCCATTCACTTTGCATTACACAGATCAATTTACTTCTTAACAATTCCCAACACTTTCTCTACATTATTATTATTATTATTATTATTATTATTAATTATTAATTATTTGGAGGTATATCTGACCAATTAGCTCTTCATAGAGTATGTTCTTTCCTTCTTTTACCCAAAGCTTACTTCTTTCATACTTTAATCACAATGTTTGGCTATTGTCCTTGGACTCAAATTGCTCCACTGATCTGGTTCAGTCTTCAGTGGCTCCTCCCCAAAACAAACTCAACAAATCTACAGATCTTTGGTCCCCTAGCTGTGATCTTCCTTCAATATGCTTAGCAGTGAAGGTCTTGTTGGCAGAGCAGAATTGCTCCACAAATCTCTCAAATGGAGAACTAAGCAGACAGGCTTGGGCAACTGCTTCACTTGAGTGCAAGACTTGCCCATTCCCACACATCTCCCCAGAAAGAAAACTCACTGTGGTGGCCTCATTAGCAAGTGCTGAACAGATCTGCTGCCAAGGAAACGGCATCCTTTCTGATACCCTTTGCCAGAGCTTAATCAAAAATGGAAACATAAAGGAAACTCAGAAGCAAATACCCATTTTTTTCTACACCACAATCTCAGCAGGCCCATTCTATTGGCAGGTCAGCTTACTCAAGCAATTACCCACAAGAGTGGGAACACTCAGTAAAGGCAGTGTTAGGTAGATTAGAGTCTATCCATGTAGTAGGTACTATTTTCAAAGGAGGGCTGAGTCCCTCCCCAGCAGTGGTGATAGAGTGCTTGTCGTATACAGAGTCCCTCATACAGAGGGTGCTCCCAGGATTCCTGAAAATATCAGGGTACAGTTCCCTACAGGCACCCTGCTACTTTCAGCAACCTTCTCAGGACTTCCCTATCTCTTAAAAATGATCCTCATGTCCCTTTAAATTTTCACAGCAAAATACTAATGAATTAAAAATAGCGAAGTTGTGAGGAACAAGGTTAATGGACCAGACTTAGGTCCCAAGCCAGGTTCTCTCCCCTGGCATCCTTCCAAGGCACTTTCATGACTACAAGAAATGGACCCACAACATAGGTAAGATCATTTTTTGCCTCTCCTATTTCTGAGTTTCAGGGCAAGTTGTTCTCCAAATCCAAGTACCTTCTCCTTGTAAAACATGAATCTTACTTCACCATGAGTGATGTGAGTGTGTACTTGGTCTATAACATGTTATCTATGGGTTGTGTCAATCATTGTCAAATGAACAGATTCTTATGGAATCTGTGGCTCATCCTATTTTAAACGACAATTCATTAGAAACCAACTTCAGTGAGAAGAGAAATTCTTAGGGAAATATTAGGGGAATGGCATCTTTTCTTCTGTCTTCAGCTATGACAGACATGATGCTTGCAGCATCTGGGTGCCCAAATAAACAGCTGTCTGCATGAAACAAGGCAGGAGGCCCATACTAAATAATGAAGATAGAGTGCATTAATTACACCATAGTAAGTAACTACCATATAAAATATGACCATTATATGATCATTATTACTTTTACTACATTATTCATGCTGCATAACTATAACAGCCCACTAGTCCAGTGTCATACTGTTTTTTTATAGAGAAGGAAAATGGAGCTCAAAGCATTTAATGACCTAATGGGAAACTCTCTAAACACAAGAATAATGGCTAGTAACGCCCCAAAAGAGTTCACAGGTTTGACTATGAAACAGTTTACTGAACGACCTGGATTTTAATTCTCTCTGCTCATCCCTCAGAAGCCTTCTTGGACTGTCAGCCCTTTAAGTGTGCAGAAGGGAGTTCCACACATGACAGAATGATATAAGCTCACGATTGGTTACTCTTGCTCAAAATATGAAGCCTGGTGCTCCAAATTGTTATTATCTGATCTTCAATTCTTTCATGTTTGACGAGAATATATATTTATCCAAAGCCCTCATAGACTGAAGTTTTGTAGGGACAATTTGAAGGAGCTAAGAGTAATTGTACCAATTAATAGTTCATATGAAGTGACAAGGATGACTATTAGTTCAGAGTCATGACACTGGAGTACAAGTTTTAATGTATGAATCTCCTTGATTCATTCAGGGTATTATACTACTTGTCATCTCTGAGTTCTCATAGAGAATAGTTCAAAAAGAATTCAAAGAGAGGGGACAACAGCAGAACACATGCAAAAGGAGACTTTATTTTTTAATTTGCAATTTTTAAATACTATGGATCCCAAACTATTAACTTTATTCTGTGGCCCACAGCATGGCCTCTTCCACATACAGCGCTGAAAGGATCATCACCAGAAAAAGCACAAAAACATCATTGTTTTCAACTTTAAGAAGATGCTGAAATGTATCCCTGATAAACACTTAGATCCTACATAATACAGATTATCAATAATTAACTATGTGGGCCTCAGTTTTTCACTTCTGTAGAGCTCTATACAGATGACAATGGATGTGAAAATGGAACATACATTAGTCAAGTTTTCTTTGGGGATTCTGTACCTACAGTTGTGATGGCTAATTTGACTTGTCCACATGACTGTATCTGGAATCAACTAAAATCCAGGCAGCTGGGTGTGCTTGTGAAGAATTTTCCATAATTGTAGCATTTGAGGAGGAAACAACCAACCTAACTCTGGGCCATATCCTCTTGTGGCAACCTACATAAAGGGATGTGAAAGAAGAAAGCATTTGTTTTTGCCTGCTTGCCCTCATTCTCACTGGCAAGTTCATCTATTCTGTTACTGAGGCATTTCTTGTCTGGTATTACAATCCAGTGTAGACTGAAGACTAACTGAGATATCCTGCCTAGTGGACTGAAAAAACTGTCAGATTCTTGAATTTTCTATTGGAAGACAGCCATTGTCAGACTAAGCAGAGCACATCCTGTAAGCCACTTTAATAAACCTTCTAATACACACACACACACACACACACACAATCACATTCATTCTATCAGTATTGATTTTTAGAGAATCCCAACTAATCAACAATAGAGCCTGTACAATATTCTCATACCTTTGTGTTCCCGGGGATATTAATGAGAATCACTATCATTTTGTTATTATTATTCTGTTATGACTAAATTTAAACTGCTTTGAGAATTTGAGGAGATAGAAATTTTCACCAGAATTTTTATTAAGGGTCAAGAAAGATAGACCTTTTGCTAGTGTCCCAGATGCTCTCAGTTTCTCCCCAAAGATAACGTAAGACAACTCATTTGGAATACTTTTCAGAAAGGGATAATATACATGAAAAGTGTTATTATAGTATTCTGAATCCCTGAAAACACAGGGTTAACTTGTGAGACATTTTTATTCTGACTTACTCTTTTAATGAAAGATTCATTGCTCTTTCATTCCATAGTAACTGAATAAGGTTTCCTGGCAACCTTAATCATTGATATTTTCCTTAAAATGCAGTTCCTAAATAAGTGATCATTATTTAAATTATGATAATAAAAATAAAAGCAGAAAAATGTTATTATGAATCTCAGTGTGTCAATGAACCAGTTTTAACAGTTTTCTACATCTAACCAAGTTTATGTCTATTCTGAACTTCCTCAAACACACTGTGTTTATTAAAACAAATCTCCAAATCTTCCTAAGCTTCACTCTTTTCAGTGTTTGTGTAATATAGAAGCACTCTCTCTGTATATGCGTAGATCACATTTATGTATTTGTGTAGCCATTTCTTATTCATTTATGTGGTCATGCCATGTTGTTCCAGCTGGTCTTGAGCTGTTTAAATGATCTCTCCACCTCATCCCCCTGAGTAGCTAGAATTGTGTGTGTATACCAACATGCCTGTTTTTGATGTTTAAATTTAAAAGAAGTATTCCAAAAGCAATTTTTGTTTGAGAAAATTATTATGCTATGTCTATAGGACGGGCCCACTTCTTGATGTTCCCCTCATTCCCTCAGAATGAAATCTCTAACAGAGGATTACCCTCCAGTTAAAATTGTCTGAAACCTCCATAGCCTGTGCCCATTTGTTCATGTTATTTACTTTAGTATTATGCCAAGCCTCACAATTACCTTCTGTCTGAACCCATGTGTCTTAATCAAGTGTCTTGATTTCTGCATTTTATATAAACCTTCAGAGTTAAAGGATTTCTTTTTTCTTTATAGACTCAGTTTGAGATTACCATTGAAAAAATATTAGTCAAAGATAACAGTACCTCATGGATCGTGAGCTTGAGCAGAGAAACATAAGAACAAAGTGACCAGAGATTGTCCTGTGATGTTAGATACTCTGTTGCAGAGACAATCAGTCTAGGACAGATGCAGAGGAAGTGTGGAGCTTAACAAATCCTTGGGGGCAGAATGAGGAGCCAGAAGGAAGTGAGCAGAACTGTCTACCTAGGAAGGCTGAGAGGTTCTCCATCTCACAGCTTTCCTGTGCTTCAAACCTTATCTGTAGAGTTTAATTTCTGCTTTAAGTCCCTGTTGCATTTCCTATATTAGAAGGCAGAACCAACACATTGAAAAGCACATGCTATAGATTCTGAAACAGCTGTGCCTGGGAATTTCTCATCACTTATGAGCTTAGTGCTATTGGAAATGCCCTTTCCAATCCCCATACCCTATGGTATGAAAAAATAATAAGTTATATTTTGTTAGAAGATAATTTAGTGCATCTTTGCACAATTCCATACTTATATAAATGTATATGTACACATATTACATATTCATGCATTGACATATGTTCCAGAAAAGACAAAAATCAAGATAGTCATGTTAACTACTTTTCTGATTTCTATGATAAAATACTTGACAAAACAATTTTGAAAAAGAAGGGTTTGTTTTGACTTTCAACTTGGGGTATAGTTTATCATGAGTATACAGGGAAGATGTAGAAAGAGTGTAGGTAGCTGATGACATTTATTCACAGTCAGAAATCAGAGAGATGGATGCTGGGTCATCTGACCTATCCCTTTTTCCTATTTTATTCAATTTGGAACCCTAGGCCGTGGAATGGTGCTGACTTACCCGTAGAGGCAGTCTTCACACTGGAGATTCAAAGGCATTTTTGAAGCCAGCCAGGCAGCATGCAGAGAGGCCAGGATCTGTCTTTGCTCCTAATGCTTGGATGTTATGTTCCATAGAACAGTCTCTCTCAGTCCCTTCAGGCTCCCTGCCAGGTTTGGGATGTGTGTGGTAGATAGTATTTTAAAGTGTATCTGAGACTTTTCCCCAAAGGAAAAATCTTTTAGGAAGAGAAAAAGATAATGGGACAACTGGAAAATAATAATTTCTAACTGAGCACAGTTTCAGACAGCTGATCCAACTACATAGCTGCCTGTCTTTATCTCGAAAATGTCACCTTCTTTAGTCTGCAAATATCATGCTATATAACACCTCAGTGTGGCTTTATGAGAGACAGAGCCCGTGATGCATGGGCAGTGACTGTCAGCCAACCCACAATGCTTCTGTCTTGCATTTTATAGAAAAAAATTGGAAGGAGTGGGTAAGCTGCTATGGAGAGAGTACACAGGGTAACCCTCCTGTGATCACATTGTAGCTTTCTGATAAAATGGTGAAAGACTGCCTTTGTACTCCCGGATGCTTGCCTCCTTGGGCACACTCTTTTTTTATTTGTTTGTTTGACTTTCGTATGTGTGAATTCATGGAATATGGCTCTGGCTATCATTTATGGGCTATGTCAAGGGCAACACAGGACCTTTACACCTTGTGATATCTCCCAGGTCCAGGCCAAATCCTATTTCACCTTTTCAAAAATCAAACACCCTATGTGGTAACTGTTCAGTTAACCTATACTGAATGAAAATAATTCCTCCAGAAATGTGTAATTTTTTTCCCCCACTGTGTGACATTCCTTACTGAAAATCCCAGAATCTGCCTTCTCTGCATTCATTACCTCTCTGAGAACAGAAAATGACAATTTCATTATGAATGGGAAGTAATTTTTGCATATGGATTAATTCCTATGAGAGTAAATGTGAGAAGGGGCCAGATTGTTGGAATTGCATAACTAATGGACAGTAAAGAAGATGCGTAGTGGTTGTAAGTGGAGGGGTCCAGTGGAAAGGAAAGAAGAACATGACAAAGGGGCAGCAGAGGAAAACGTAAAAAAACACTAACTGTGCACTTTATCTGTGTGGAATTGTGCTTTATATACTGCCTACAGAAAGGGTAAGAAAGTAGAAGATTTGAGCAGAGTATATGGACAGACAGAGCCAGTGAGCTAACCTTGACTTCTTTATGTATGGCTCTGTGATTTTAGACAATTTACATAAATCCCCTATATTTGTTAACTCACTGGTTTAATGGTGATGAAGGCAAATGTTCCCTAGCCATGTGACTACTTTGAATGTTAAAGAAGAAAACATGTTGACACTGAGCACAGGTCAGTGTATGGGGTATAATTGTTAAATATTAAAATCATGTTTTTAAAAGTAATGAATAAGAACAATTATCAAGGATTTTTCTGATTAATAAACTAAGAACTCTATCTGCTAAGATTCTTTCTGAACTGTCAATACACACACACACACACACACACACACATCTGATATTTAAAGGAAAATTTTGTAGTTATTTACTCCCCCGAAGCTAATACTTACATTCATAACTTTATAGAAATGATTCCTAGTCTTTAAAGAGATTCACACATTTAATCATTGTAATAACTCACTTTGTTGATAAGGACATCTAGGCACAGACAGATTAACAAATGTATTGTGGTCTGTCAGCTAATAATGTTAGAATCAACTCATGCAATATGGCATGAGTTGGCATTTTAGAACACTCTGAGGTTGAGAGATGGACCATGGTTCCAGTAGGAAGTAAGAGTAGGTATCAATCTAGTTTTTTTTTTTTTTCTTTTCCAATAGTGTTCTGAGCTCATTAGCTTATCTTCTGCTTCTGTCAAGGCTACACAGCTTACTGGAACTGGAAGAATTATTAAGAGACCTGGGCCAATCCAGTCTCCTAACTTAATATCTTGACTTACTACAGGCACTGAAGAGTTACTTTAAGCATAGTTTTTTTCTTGTTATTTTCTTTATTTGTTTGTTTGTTTTTTGCTTTATTTAGCTTTTTTTTTTTTTGAGATAAGGTTTCTCTGTTGTAACTCAGACTGTCCTGGAGCTCACTCTGTAGACCTGGCTGGCCTTGAACTCACAGAGATCTGCCTTCCTCTGCCTCCAGCGTCCTGGGATTAAAGGCGTGTGCCATCACAGCCAGGCTTTTTTTTTTGTTGTTGTTGTTTGTTCATTTTTTAAACCATAGACTGTGTAACCAGGGTGATTAATTAGAGTAATGTTTTGTGTCACTGGAAGAACAAATTAACTTCTGGGAGAAAAGTTTGTAAACCAGAAAACAGTGAGTTTTCAGTGTTTTCACTGATAGCATAACAGTGAGATATCCTTATTATTACTAACATTGGGGTCTTTTCCTTGAAAAGATTTTTGTCAATAGTCTATGACACAAATCCAAACAATAACATTAATTCTCTTCAAGCTTTTTGTTATTACTATTCTAATATTGAACTATCAAGTTCTAGACTCTAACTTCTGAAAATCTGATCCAGGAGGTCTGGGGTCTTCTGAAATATAGTTTCAAAATCTTCCAGGTATTTTTTATATAAACATGTTTGAACCTCTGACTCTGCCAGAGCTTATCTCTGCATAATAAAATCTGCCGAGTATCTTCCTTCTATATTTTCCTAAGCCTGGGATTTCTCCAATGTTATAACTGAGTTCTTAAGCAAAAATTGAATTTCCTTATGAAACTTACAGGACCTAGATCAGGCATGGGTAAGATTTTATATATATATATATTGAGAGAGAGAGAGAGAGAGAGGGGAATTGAAGGCACAGTAATGTAAATATATCTATAGCCTGCTGTGTAGAAAAGGAATTTTTAAGAGAAATAGTTAAAGCTGTGAGAACTCATCCTGGACAATGAGAAATTACCCCCTTTGAATGGCACCCTAGGGCTTGGTTACAGAGTAAATGACCTTTTAAGGTAATGACCCGCTAGAAAGGTTACTCTTAATTCAAAGGCCAAGTCTAGACAAGCAAAACATTTTGGTGAAAATAAAATAGCTGAGTAAACTGAGTGTTTAGTGAAGCATCCTTTAAATGAAGTAATGTTTGTATTATTTATTAGGGGTTAGGCAAGTCAGTTTCTTTCTGTTGTGCAGTAATATATCCCATAGATAATGCAAATAGACAGCATTGGATCCTGGCACTGTAACTTAACACACAACACATACACAAGCACACAAGCACACACACACACACACACACACACTCACACACACTTGCACATACACATTCACACATGGAGGTGTAACATGACCAATTTTTGGAGTCCATTTTCGCCTTCTGCTATGTGGTTTCTAGGGATCAAACTCAAGATTCCAGATTGACGATAAGTGCCTTCCCTTACTGATCCATCTTTCAAGTCCACTTTATATTTTAATAGACCCCCCAAAATTCCTTCTTTCTCATACCTCACATTTTCTCATTTGTACGAGTGAAAAGTATGGGCTGAAATGAGTTAACAAACACACACAGAACATATATGCTGGCCCAGGGCACACATGGAATAAATGGAAACTGCCAGTATTTTTAGCCATAACTAATGCACTCTAAACTATCTGATTTATCCTTTCCTCTTGATGGTTGGAAGAAATTAATGCAGTTGTTGAAGCCACAAAAGAGAATGTAACACACTGGGGAAGGCGAACTTAATGCGTGTGATTAATTCCAGAGTGTGTTTCTGAAAATCCCCTGACTTCTTTGTTAATAGCTGTTATCTCTCTGCTTAAAAACAAGGTGCACAGCACTTCATGTTGCATTTGGACTGCTTGTTTTAGAAGGAGACATTGATAAATTGGAGATGATCCAAAAATGATAAAAGGATTAGAGGATATGACCAACAGAAAAGATTATTGAAAGAACTTCATACACCCAGCCCAAAGAAGCAATGATGACAGTAGCAGGGGATATGAGAACTGAGCATAAATACTTGAAGGAAGTAATAAGTAAGGTGAGAAATGATCTCAGGTGATCAGGGGTAGATAAACAGAAATGGATGCCTTAAACTGGGAAAGCCAACTCCTATGTGAAATATTCTTAGGAGAAAAACCTGTTAATAAAAAGGCCAATAAAGACCTTGAATATTTAAACTAATGGATGACCTACTTACCACTTTTGGTGGAACCTCAAAAGATAATGTGGAACAGAGGTGTATCTGAACCGTCTGAACTGTATCAGGGCTTGTGATCTTAGACAAGAGACAGATTCCCAAGTCTTAAGTACCAACATGTATCTCTTTTCCACATTTATCTCATTTTCCTAAAGTAAAGTAATCCGGTGACCTACAGAATAGTATGTCCATCACCTACAATGTAGAAGATGTGAATGATCATGTAGTTAAATTACCTTCTAAATACTCATGCTTGTGCTTTGCCCTAAACAATAGTGAGAATATCACCCCTGTAAAGCTCAGAGAACAGTACAGAAGAGGATGGGGGAAAGAACATCAGAGCTAATGGTTGAGAAGAAATGCTAAATTTAGTATCTACAGGAAAGGCACAGTCATTTACATTTATGAACTCACTACATCTCTGGTTACTTGTACAAGACCTGCAAAATTCTGTGCCCATCAACATTCTTCCTTGCAGAGAAGGGTTCATGATGCCCCACCCCTCACCAAGGGACTCTGGAAAGTTAGGGGTACCGGGAAAGACAGTATCTCATTTTCTTCTGTGGTGTAGTCACAGATACATTGCCCTTGTTTCAGTAAATAATCTTTACATGCAGGCAATCACAAAAAATCAGTTGGTCAAAGAAAAAAAGTTATTGAAATAGGAGGAGTATTTGTTGAGAAATAAAATAGTTTTAGGAAGATAACAAGAGGTAGGAGTGGATCATGGGAAGTATAAACAATCAAAATTTAATATAAACATTTATAAAATTTTGGAAGAAGCAAAAGAAATTTAGGCTATGTGTTTTTTACTTCCTGTGCCAGGAATAAAATCCCAAGGCCTTGCGCACTGAAGGCTAACATTCTACCATTGAGTTGTATATGTAGCCTGATATGTTATCAGAAAGGAGACTTCAGTTATAAATACAGTTAATTTAATGATGCTGAGATAAAAAAGATCATTTTCATCATCTTAGGAGATTCAAATCCAAAATAAAGTACCCTTAAATGATACAGAACAGAAGACACTTCATGTGAAGTAGTTGGCAACATGTATTCAAAGAAGCTAAGAAATGTGCAGAGCCTCTAGAACCTAGAATAGACAACAAAGATATTTTAAAAGAGATTTCTGAGGGTATTGGTCCTTTTAATTCTAAGGTATCTGATCTCCAGAATACTAAGAGAATCCGTTTATGTTATTTTAAACTGTGATAATATGCTGTAGAAGTCACAGACTCAGTACAGGGGTTGAATTTAAAAATAAAATTCTCAATCATTCTGAGTGAGGTAACCCAGTCCTTGAAAGACAAACTCAGCATGTACTCACTTATAAATGGTTATTAACTGTTAAGCAAAGGACAAAGGTATTGCAATCCGCAGACCCAGAGAGATTGAACAACAAGGAGGTGCTTGGTTGTGAAGCAGGGATCTCCCTGGTGTGGGGGAGGTAGAACAAAAGGTTCATATGGGCTGGAGGAGGGAATGGGAAGAGGAGAGGCCAGGTGTGGAGAGACGGATGGAGGGAGGGTGTGTATGGAGGGAAAGCCAGAACTGGTGAATGTTGAGCCTGGTGTCTGGAGACCAAGGGCAGTGGAAACTCACTGGATCCCAAGATCACCTTGGTGAGGACCTCTAGCAATGAGGTATGGGAATCCTGAATAGGATCCAGCAAGACTACCAGTCGAGGGACTGGGACACTACCCCAGCCACAAATCTTTCAACCTATAACCCATCCTCCCTACAGCACCCACTGGGACAATGGAAGGGCAGAAACTCATGCCAAAGGAGAAAACCCATGCCTGATTCTTCAGGGTAGGCCAGGAACTAAATACTGGATAGCCAGGAGACAATTTCTAATGATATCCTGTTCTACTCATAGATCAGTACCTAGCTTTGTCTCCATCAGAGAGGTTTATGCCAGCAGCTGATGGGAACAGATGCAGAGGCCCAGAGCTAACCATCATACACATCTCCAGAAAACTCTCAGAAGGTTGAGGGGAGGCATTTTGTGGACTAGAGGGATCAGGAACATCAGGAAACAGGTCTCACAGAGTCAACAGACCAGTGCCCTTGGGTCCCTCAGAGTCTGAAGAGGAAGACAGGGAAGCTAAAGGGTGTCCTAGATATGTTATGTGGCTGTATGGATTGGGATTCTTGCAAAAAGCCTATAGGCTAGTGTATATGGGGTTTCTCTAACACTTTTGCCTGCCCTTGGTTCCCATTTCCTCCAGCTGGGTTGCTTGGTCCACCCTCATGTGGGGACTAGTGCTTGGCTTTATCCCATTTGTTGTGCCCTGTTTGAGCAGTGACCCTGAGAGGACTGCTCTCTTCTATGGGGAGAAGTGGGAGTGGTGAGTGGGTGGGGATGGGGAGGTATATAATAGGAGGAAAGGGAGGACATGGAGCTGGGAGGAATGGAGGGAAGGTAGGAGGGGTGTATTGTACATGACATGTACTATACAAAATAAGAAAAATAAAAAATAATAAAATAAAATTCTCAGAAATTCTGAACATCAATTTCCAGGAAAGCTGATAATTAATGCAAATAAGAAATGAGTTTTATTCCATTCCTTATGGTTCACATATTAGGACTCAGTGAAACGTGACTTTGAGTAACTACTTCAATTTGAGAGATGTTGGTGCAGGAAACAACCTAAGAAATGGACAGTCACCATTAGCTACAGATGCAAAGCAACCACGGCTGTATCTGGATTTAAGTCTAAGGTTAGATATATTTAATATATATCCATATATCTTTTTTCCATAAACACATGGAACACAGTGAGCAGAAACATGAGCTGGGTGGTGGCTAAGTTTCATATCTAAGAAGTACTTTAAGAAACTCAGAGGCAAGGCCCATTACTTCTGTATGTTTTCAGTGTCAGGGGTGAGCCTAGAGAAGTAAAATTACATGAAGGAGTGAATCCAGATGTTGGTGCTAGGACAGAAGACTCAGAAGTTTGAAGCATGGACATTTACAAAGCTGGAATACCAAAATGTAACCCATGAGACTCTTCTAGATGACGAACAATGGAGAACAGTAAAATTTATAATAAGTCTATATTTTTTTAAGTTTTAACCACTCATTTTTTTTTCTTCTATTGAAAATAACATTTTAAAATTCATTATATTCTGATTATGGTTTCCCCTCCACCAGCTCCTCCCCACCTTCCCTGTCATCTTATCCATATCCTTTCTGTTTCTTGATAGAAAAGATACAGACATCTAAGGAACAATAATAAAATATAAGAAGCTAAAACAAATACAAACAAACTGGAATAAGACAAAATAGAAAACAAAGAGCCAAAATAAAGCACAGGAAATACATGTAGATGCAGAGATAAATACATGTTCACACACAGAGGATTACCTAAAAAACAAAACAACAAACAAAAAACCTGGAAGCCATAATATATCAACAAAATGATTTAAGGATTTGTAGAACTAAAAAAAAAAGCAAATGCCTTGACATAACATTATGAAACAATAACCCTCCAAGAATGTCAGTGAATTCATTTTGTGTGGGCATCTCCTGTTAGGCCTGGTACCTCCATTAAGAGTGTTTCATTTCCCCAGAAAGACTACCTTGGAGAAAACTAATTTTTGAATGTAGGAGATAGCTTCTGGGTTAGGGATGTGGACTTGTTTCCAGTTCTCATCTGACCCCATCTGGTGCAGACCTGTGGAGGAGCTGTGCATGCTGCCTCAGGCTCTGTGAGTTCATATGTGCATGGGTCACACTTAGAAGGTCTTGTTTTCTTGGTGTCCTCAATCATGTCTGGCTCTTATACTCTTTCTCCCTCTTCTTCTACAGAGCTTTCTTGAGGCCTTAGGGGAGAGATTTGAGGGAGACATCCCATTTAGGCATGATGATTCAAAGGTCTCTCACTCTGGCTGTGGCTGTCTATATTTGTTCCCATATGCTACAGAAGAAATCTTTGATGATGGCTGTGCAAGATACTGACCTATGAGTATAAGAGGAAGTCATTAGAGGTCATTCTATTTCTATGTTCCATTAGCCAAACAGGATTTTTCGTAGGTCCCTGGGCTATCTGTTCTTAGGTTCTTAGGCACCAGAGCAGTCTCAGGTATGAGTGGGTTCCATCTCTTGGAGTGGGCCTTAAAAAAGATCAGATCTTGGTTTATTACCTTTATAAGCCTTGTGCCATCATTGAACAAACATACCTTGCAGAAAGGTCACCATTGTAGACTGAAGAGTTTGTAACTGGGTTACTGTTTACCTTTATGCTTTGGTAGAATGCCAAGTGCCTTCTAGTATCATGAACATTATTCCATATAGGTAAAGGCAGTAGGTAGGCAAAGCTCTAAGTATCCATGTTCAATGAGTTGCAAATGTTGCAGTCAGCATTAGGGCATTACTGTCAGTATGTGGAAAGCAACTAATACTCTTGGCAACAACCTAGATTGTTTTGCGGTTCCCATTGGACCCCTTTGACCAACAGCTCAACTTGATATATTCCATTCCCAGTATTGGAAGCTTCATTTAGTGACAAGTGGTGTCCAGCTGGCTCTCTGTCTTTCCTTATGCTTGGTGATTTCATTTTGAATCAACTGCATATATGTATATATTTTAGAAAGCTTCTACTGTATTAGATTTCTATATGACCCCTTAGCTTCAGCTGTCCCTTCTCACATTCTCTCCCTTGTCCTCCTTTTCCTTCCTCCCAATTTGAGCCTCCCATTCCAGTCCCTGCTTCCTATTCATCCATAACTATATCTTCTATTTCCCCTTCCTAGGGAGATACAATCTTGCTTCCTAGTCACTTATTCTATATCTAATCTCTATGGTTATATGGGGCTGCAGATTGTTTATTGAAAACTTCACAGCTAACATTCACATATAAGTGAATATATATAATGTTTTTCCTTCTGGGTCTGGGTTACCTCATTCTGGATGATTATTTTCTACTTCCATCTCTTTATCTGCAATCTCAGGATTTCATTTTTTTTAACAGCTGAATGATTTTCCATTGAGTAAATGGTCCACATTTTTATTATCCATTTATCAGTTGGTTGGTATCTAGGCTATTGCCAATTTCTAACTAGTATGAGTAGAGCAGCAAAAGATATACTTAAGCAAGCATCTCTGTGGTAGGATGAAGCATCCCTTAGGTATATGCCAAAGAATAGTGCAAATGGATATTCAGGTAGATCAGTTCCCAGCTTCCTAAGGAAATACCACACTGATTTCCATAGTGGCGGTATAAGTTTGCAGTCTGATGTTGAACATTTTTTATAGCATTTCTCAGCCATTTGTTTTCATCTTTCTTTTGAAAATTCCCTGTTTAGATGTGTATCTCAATTTTAATAGCTTTTTCCCCCTTGATGTCTAGTTTTTATTTTTTTTTGAGTTCTATACATATTTTGGATATTGGCCTTCTATCAATGTGTAGTTGGTAAAAATCTTTTTCCATTCTGTAGCCAGACACTTTGTCTGAAGGATGATACCCTTTGGTGTATGGAAACTTTTCAGTTTCATCAGATCCTAATTTGTTAATTGTTGTTCTTAGTGCCTTTGCTATTGGTGTTCTATAAATGTAATGAGTCACTTAGCAGGAATCACCACTGGCAAGTTGAGATGGGGTTCAGCTTTTAGCTGTGGATCATACAAACTCTGAAAATGGGGGTAAGATGTATGCTACAGCCAAGATATTTGCTTCCCAGGTTGTGTCAAGGATAAGACTTTTCAGACAGGAACTGTAACACTATGGGCATGGGTACAAACTGTCTTTTGTTCAAAATATCACCAGCAATTGTGTTCAGGTATTCACAAGTGTGTGGAAGACTGTGTGTGGTCAACATCTGATATCTTTACTCAGAAGCCACCCACCTCATTAGTTGAGACAGAAACTAGGACTCACAGATATTTGGAGATGGCTGGCCAGGCAACCCCAGGATTCCTCCTAACTCTAGCTCCGTACTGCTAAGACTATGAGTCCTCACTGACATGTCCAGCTTTTTATTTGGTTCACGCTTGCATGGTGACTAATTTACTTACAGAGACATCTCACAACCCCAGATACACATGTTAAAGAAAAGCTGTAAATACTTGACAAGCAATAAATCAACAAAAATTTAAAAATTCTATAGTATGAATTTACTGTGAATTTAATTAGCAAAAGTCACACGCCTTGTCCTAATATGTTGTGTTTCAATCACTTCTCCAATACTTTGATTTCAAAACTTCCTTTGGAAAAATTAGGATTGTAACACAAAAGGCCCCACAGTTCATAATGTGATTCCAGGACAACAAGAAAGTTTGTTCCCTAGTAGTCATACACGTATTGTGCTTAACTCTACTTACTTAATTTTTTAAACAAAATTTAAAGAACTCTCAAATGGCAGATTATTATGTTCATAAGAAAATAAGGCCAAGGGTGTACAGGAACCCTTGTATTTATGATCCTTTACAGTCTTTGTGCCTGGACCACATACAGTCTCTTCCATGTAAGCCAGATCTGAAAACTGGCTTGGATGATCTTTTCCAAGAACACTTTGTAGTGTGATAATTTTTAGTGCAGAACATGTTCAAAATGTACTATAGGAAAGAAGCTGAAGAATTAAGGTGGCAAGTTTGTATTTGTGTGGCTCACAGTCTAGTTCTGGGTTTCTATTTGTCAGACATTTACATGTAGCAACACTCCTATAATCAAGCAGAAGGTAACTGATACAATTAGGAATTACCATTATTAGCAGAGAAGGAAAGTGATGCTCAGAGAGGGAATCCATGCACCTGTGTTTTTAAACAAATAAAAATCTAAGAGTTGAAATGGGTAGTTGCATGTAGTCAGTGATGGTAGCAGGATCATAAGGTCAAGGCTAACCTGTAATACATAGCAAAACCCTGTTCAATACATCAATCAAAATATTCAAACAATTGCTCTCAGTTTTGAATGTAATCTCCTCTGTTCCTTATCATATGCAATTCTGTATAAAGGTCTTTAAATGGAGAGTTGGAAACAGAGAATATAATTCACTTCATGTTCTTTGTCTCCTGTAACTTCATACCCAAAACCAAAATGATTGTACTGAAGGGCAGAGCTTCTCTGGTGACTGGTATGGATGGAAATGCTTTGTGAAGAGCAGGGCTCTGCTTAGGAAGAGAATAGGAAGCTCTAGTGGAGGAAGCATCTACTTGCTTAAGAACAATCAGGAAGTACAGAAAGGAGAGAGTTGTGATGAGCAGTCTCTGAGGCAGCTTGGAAGAAATGTGAAGACAGTCTGGGACACCTGAATTCTGGGACTTCCTTTCCTAGGGGTACTGCTTATTACCACATCAAAGGAGACTCACTTCAGCATTTATGAAATCTCACCAGATGACCAGTTCTGTTACAAGGTGTGAGTCTCCCATCTTCTTCATCATGCATCTCTTCTTCCCTCAAATTCTGCTGAGCCAAAACCTGCCCTAGCTCTAGTAACCATGCCAAGTGATGTTAGCATTATCTTGGAGTAAGATATAACTACAATGAGTTGGCTGGCAACAGAAAGAACAGGCACAGAATTCATGCCAACTAAATATTGTTTCATGATTCTGTCATTGTCTTTGACACTTTTGGGCATAGAGCCATGAGACAGAAGTTTCCAATGAACACTCACCTATACGACTTGGAACTATGCACCATATAACTGCAAAAGTGATGGTAGGCAGTGGGGAAATAATAACACGTACCCAGTCAGGGCCTTCGTAACCCCAACACAGGCTGGTGTAGAAGGCAGGTTCTACTCCCTGGGTTCAGTTGTTACTTGCCTGCCAGGGTGCACTGGAGAGCTCTAAGTGTGTTCTCCAAAGTTAATGTTGAAATTTTGATTCTCAGTATAGAGTAAGGGGGTCATGAAGCATTTAAGAGACAGTGCATTTAGGGGTTCCTGGTGGGTTCACTCTGAGGATGCTATAGATCCCAAATATTTTGTTTCCTCTTTTGAGATGTTAACTCTTCCTCCCACATGAGTACACCATTTGCCATAGGCTGTATTACAGTCTATTCTATGCTGATGTAACAGAAAATTAAATTTTAGAATCACAACCAGAGAACTCTAGACATCAATTTCTTCCAAATAATGTATGAACATTTCTTCCCATGATCAATAACTATGATCACAGAACGGTCAAGGAGACTTTAGGGAACCAAACCCAGTAATTCTGATTGATTTTCTGCTGTTCACAAAGGTCTCTGTCTGGCAAAGTCAGTCTTACACACAGAGACAGCACCACATTCAGAGTAGAAGTGGGCTGGGCTTATGTAGGAGCTCATCTAACCCTGAACCTGATGTACCTTTTTCTCAGGAAGTCATCAGGCCTGATATCTGAGAGCTCAAGTAGTAACTGCAGGGAATTAGCTCTGGCTTCTCTTTTGGAAAAGCCTTTAGGAGCTTAAATGGTACCCTCTTAAATGGCATCCTCATCATCATCTTACAACTTTGCCTACAGCTACTCTCCTCACTTGTGTTCATCGGTGTTCTCTGGATTCTCCATTACTTTTCTCACTAATGTGGATGAATTCTTGACAAAACGCAAAGTAGGGAGGAGGAATTGATTCATTTTCTGTCATGATTCAAGGGAATGTTGGTCCAGTATGGTGATAAAGGCATGGCTGCAGAGGCGAGGTACACTGAGACAGCGGGTACAAGAAGTTGATTACATTTCAGTGGCCAGGAAGCAGAGGAAACTGAAAGCCATCATGGATATAAAGCACAAGGCCCACCCCATCCCTCAGAGATATACTTCATCTATCCGGGCCCCACAATGTCACAAAAGAATGCTCTTAGCTGAGGACCAGTTTTTTATCACCAGTTGGGGACAGTTTACATCCAAAGAATCCATTACCTTTCTGGAATTACAATTTCCAGGATCATCCTTTGCTTGGTCACAGAAATTTAGTCTGAATCTAGCTCTTCTTAATGTAGTAGTTGATTCTTTAGAGGCATCTTTTAGATGTGTCTCATACACACATACATGCTTTATTAAAGATAACATTAGAATTTGGAGACTGCATCTTCACAAGTCCATAATTTTTCATTTGTTTTTGTACAGGGGACAGTGAACTATCTCCCATCTTGCATTATTTATCCATATTCAATTCTCAATTTATAATCCTACAAACTCAAAAATAAGTGTGATTTGGCCTAGTGTCTTTAAAATAGTATCTTTAAGAGACCACCTCTGCTGGTGTCTTATGATCCTCTGCTAACTTCTCAGCTCTTTATCTTAGGTGTTAGACCCACTTGGGAAATATTAATTTGTCATGCTTAAGAAATGATCACACCTATCACATTATTCTATCAGAGTAAAGGGGAGATATTACCAGACTTGCTGCAAATCTGACATAGCATTGTGAGTAAGAAGCAGAGCCAGGACTTGATGACAGTCTTACTCTCTGCCCACAGAGTTCTCCTTACTGAATTTGTTCCACTTCAGAAAGCAAGGATAATAGAAGCACACATTTAGGTCCCAAAACATCAAACTGAGCAGATCATAACATCTCAACAGGTTTGTTCATCTGTAAAATATCTGGCTCTGTAAACTTTGTGAGAGGTGTTGGCATCATTTAAATTAGTCTAAATGATTATTTTGTTTTACTGAGATTTTTTCATTTGCTTTTCAATTATCAAGTTTTCTTACTCATGTTACCAAAATTATTTACTGGAACTAAGATTTAGGGCCAGATATGTGATTTTTTACTATATTTTAATCATTTTAAATGACATATTGTTTATGTAATTATGCCTCAATTATTTGTCAATAGTCTTTATACCTTTGTTTTCCCTTGTTCTCACTGATCAATTTTCTTATAGGTCTGTAAATTTTTTCCCAAAAATGAGAACTATAAAATTTCTGACATGCTTCTTGATAGAGGCATACTGATTCTCAAAACACAAGTCTATTCTATTAAGACTATTCATTCTTTAGACTTTTTATAAATTATAATAACATAAATTAGGGTTATTTTCCATGTTCAACACTTTCTAGTTTGTGGTGTCACTGTAGCTGTCCAGATAGTGTGTATGGCTCTCTGAGAATCCTGCTACCCATGCAGAGTCATGTTTTCCAGAATAGTGCGATTCCTGGGGCCTTTGTCACCATGTTCTTTTCTATTTCAGAATGTTACATCAATGGAGTAATATAGCATGTAACCTTTTGAGACTGGCTTACTCCATTCAGCTTGATGCCTTGGAGATGTGCCCAGGCTGTTGCAAGATCAATAGTCTATCAGAGCGTACTACTCCATCCAGTTATTAAAGGACATTTGAGCTCATTCCAGCTTTTCAGTAATTATAAATATTGGTGCTATGAGCATTCATGAAGTTTTAATTTTTCTAGGTTGAATATGTTGCTATAGACAGTTGGATGTCACACTAAACTTAAGTTTGAATTCAAAGAAATTATTCAGTGGTTTTCCAGAATGTTGTGCCATCTTGCATTTCTTTTACAAGGTAAGATCACTAGTCTGTGGTGCCCTTCCTAGCATTTCTCATTGCAGGATTTTTCATTTTACCCTCCCACCAAGGACACATGTGTATCTCAAATATAGTATAATTGGACATTTTCCTAACATCAGATATTTAGGCAACTATACTATCATTACTTGCTTTTTCTTTATTGCTTCATGTCAATTGTTAAAAACTGAGTTGCCTGCTTTTTGTAAATGTTCCCTGACAAAGGCTTGTTTGTTCAGTTTTTATTTGGGTGGCTTCTTTCATTACTATCAAGTATTCAGAGATTTTTATGTAAATAAAAGTAAAATTCTTTTCACATGTGGGATTTGAAAATATTTTAAACCAGTCATTAATTTGTTTCATCATATTAGTCAGTTACTTTTCTGTTACTGTGACAGTATATCATAACCAAGGCAATTTATAAAGGAAAATGTTTAATTGAACTTATGGTTTCAGAGGCTTAGAGTCCATGATGGCAGAGCGAAGGTATGGTGGTAGGAATAGCTAGAGCAGCAGCTGAGTGCTCACATCTTGATCAAGAGCAAAATAAGAAGATAGACACACTTAGAATGTTATGAGACTTTTGAAGCCCACCCCCAGTGACATGACTTTTCCAACAAGGCTGCACTACTAATTTTACTCAAACATTTCCATCTATTTGAAAACTAGTATTCAAACAAATGAGCCTTTGGGGACCATTATCATTCAAACCACCACAATATTCTTTGGAGTTTTGCTCAAAGGAATATTTTGAATTTGATAAAATCCAATTTGTCTGTATTTTTTCTTTCACTGAAAATAGACTTTTTTACCTCACATAATATATCCAGATTATATTTTTCCCTGACTCTACTCTCTACAGTTCTTCCCTGCCTCTCCTCCAATATGTATCCACTATCCTTAGAAAATAAACAGGCTTTTAATGGATAATAATAAAATATAATAATATAAAACAAAAATGAACACATTGAAATGGGACAAAAACAGACAAAAAAGAGCACAATAAAAACCACATGAAAAAAATATAGACACAGAAACTCACTGATTCTCAGACTCAGAACCCCATAAAACCACTAAACTGAAAACCATATTATATATGCAAAGGCCCTGCAGAGTAAAAACAGAGAAAAAAATGTATATGTAAATAAAATAAAAATTAAAAACAAGGTTAAAATTAAAAAAATAAAAATATTACTCCTCATGTGATATTATAAAACTAGAAAACTCCAAAGATGCTGCTGAATTCATTTTATGTTGGCCATTTAATATTGGCCATGCAGTCTTCCCTTAAGAGCGGTTTGTTTCTCCAGTGAGACTACCTTCAAGAAAATGAAATTTTCATTTGTAAGTCGTAATCAACTGGAGATAGTTTATGGGTTAGGGATGGGGGTGTGTGTCCATTTCTCCTTTCAGCAACAGGATCCTATTTGGTGTAGACGCATGAAGACTTTGTGAATGCTGTCTCAGTTTTTGTGAATTCATGTGTACATGAATAATAATAGCATATTTCTCTCTCCCTCTTTGTGTGTGTGTGTGTGTGTGTGTTTGTGCATTTCAATATGAAATTGAAAATTGTCCTTTCAGGATCTGTTAAGAACTGTGTTTGAATATTGATAGAGATTGCATTGAATTTGTAGATTGCTTCTGGTAGGATGGCCATTTTTACTATATTCATTGTATTAATCCATGAGCGTGGTAAATCTTCTGATAACTTCTTCAATGTTTAAAGTTTTTTATCATACAAAACTTTCTCTTGTTTGGTTATTACTCCAAAATGTTATACTATTTCAGGCTATTGTTAAAGGTATTTATCTGATTCTTTCTTAGTCAGTTTGTTGTTCATCTGTAGGAAATCTAACTGTTATTTGTAAGTTAACGTTGTATCCAGCTACTTTGCTGAAACTATCAGGTATAGGAATTTCTGGTGGAATGTTAGGATCACGTTTGTATAGTATCATATTGTCTGAAAATAAAGATACTTTGACTTCTTACTTCTCAATTTGTCTAACTTCAGTTTTCTTATTGCCGTGTTAAGATTTCAAGAATTATATTGAATTGTTATGGAGAGAGTAGGCAACCTTTTCTTGTTCTTGATTTTAGTGGAATTTCTTTTGATTTCTCTCCATTTAAGTTGATGTTGGCTATGGACTCACTTTAAACTACCTTTATTATATCAACATATGTTCCTTGTAAACCGAGTCTCTCATGACTTTTATCATGAAGACTTTGTCAAAAATCTTTTATGAATCCAATGAGATGATCATGTTGGGTTTTGTCTTTCAGTAATTGTGGATTTCATTGATCATTTTATGTGTGTTGAACAATCTCTGCATTTCTGGGATGAAACACTAGTCATGGTGGATGGTCTTTTTGATGTACTTGGATTCTGTTGCAAGTATTTTATTGACAATTTTTGCATCTTTATTCTTATAGGAAATTTGTCTGCAATTCTTTCTTTGTAGGGCTCTATGTAATCTGGATATCAGAGTAATAGTGACCTTATAAAACAAATTGGACAATATTTCTTCTGTTTCTATTTTGTGGAATATTTTGAGAAGTATTCACATTAGCTTCTTTCAAAGGCTGGTAGCCTTTGAAAGGTAGAACTCTATGCTAAAACCATCTGGCCTTGGGCTTTTTTTGGTTGGAAGAATTTTAATTGTTGCTTTTATTTCAGTAGGGGTTATAGTTCTTTTAAAATTACTTGTCTGATCTTTATTTAACTTTGGTAAGTGGCATATATCAAGAAAATTAAACATTTCTTTTTGATTTTCTAATTTGGTGGTGTATAGGTTTTTAAATTATCTTCCTATGATTCTCTGGGTTACCTTGGTGTGTCTTATTATACTCCCCTTTTCACCTCTAATTGTGTTAACTTGAATATTTTTTCTCCATTTTTCAGTCAATTTGGATAAGCATTTGTCAGTCTTATTGATTTTCTAAAAGAACCAATTCTTTGTTTCATTGATTCTTTGTATTCTTTTGTTTTTATTTTTTATTTTTGTATTTTATTTAACTCAGTCACAAGTTTGACTATTACTTGTCATCTACTCCTTTTGGATATGATTTTTTTTGTTTGGTCTTGAGCTTTAATTTGTACTGTTTAGCTACTAGTATGATATTTCTTCAAGATATTTATGTAGGTTCTTAGTGATATGAACTTTCCTCTTAGAACTACCTTCATTGTGTTCCATAATTTTGAGTATGTTATGTTTTCATTTTTATTTAATTATAGTAGGGTGTTTTTTTCAATTTCCTTGTACCTGTTGAGTCTTCTTTAGGGTCTGAGTATGTGGTCAGTTTTGCAGAATGATCTATAAACTGCTGAGGTGAAGATCTATTCTTTTGTGGATAGATGAAATGTTCTATAAATATCTGTTCATTTGTTTTATAACGTCAATTAGATGCAGCATTTCTCTGTTTAGTTTTTGTTTTGAAGGCCACTCTAGTGGTAAAAGTGGAGTACTGAAGACTCTCATTTTCAGTGTGTGAGGCTCAATATGTGGTGAATAATAAGCAAGTGCTTCTTTTATGAACTTGTACGCTTGGTGCATAGATGTTAAGAATTGCAATATTTTCTTAGTGGATTTCTCCATTAATGAGTATGTAATATCCTTTGCTATCACTTCTGATCATTTTTGTCTTGAAATCTGCTATGTCAGATACTAAACTGGCTATACCTCTTTGCTTCTTATGTTGATTTGCTTGAAACTTCTTTATCCATCCATTTTAGCCTAAGGTAATGCTGATTCTTGATGTTAAGGTGTTTTGTTTTGTTTGTTTTTTATTTTCTTTCTTTCTTTTTTCTTTTTCCTTTTTTTTTTTTTTTTTTTTTGGTTGCGGCAGAAGAACATATCCTATTTTCATATCCATTCTGTTAGTCTGTGTCTTTTTACTGGGAAATTAAGATAACGTGTTGAGAGATGTCAATGGACATTGTTTGTTGACACCTGTGATTTTATTGTTATTGTTGTCATAGCCATGGTGGTAGTTTGTATGTGTATGTGTGTTTTCTCTACTTTGATTTTTGATTTGCCGGTCTGGGATTAGTTGTGCTTATTTGAGTGTGGTTAAATTCTTTAGATTGGAGTTTTCGTTCTTGTGCCTTCTGTAGGGCTAGATTTGTAGATACATACTGCTTAAATTTGGTTTTATCATAGAGTGCATTTGTTTTCCATTTAATGTGATTGAAAATTTTGTTGGGTATAGTAGTATGGGCTGGCATCTCTATTCTCTTTGAGTCAGTAAAACAATTATCCATGCCCTAGTGGGTTTTATAATCTCCACTGAGAAGTCTGGTAAAATTCTAATATATTGGCTTTTATATCTTGGTCTTTTTCCCTTGAGGCTTTTAATAATCTTTCTTTATTCTGTTTTATAATGTTTATAATGTTTTATAATGTTTTATAATGTTTTAACTACTATGTGGTAAAGAGACTTTCTTTTCTGATCCATTCTGTTTGTTGTTCTGTATGATTCTTGTACTTTATATGCATATCCTTCTTTAGGTAAAGACTTTTTTTCTATGATTTTGTTGATTTTTCTGTGCTTTTGACATGGTTTTCTTTTCCTTCCTTTTCTTCTATTCCTATTATTCTTAGATTCAGTCTTTTCAAAGTCTCCCAAATTGCCTATATATTTTCTGCCAGGATTGGTTTTAATTTAACTTTTTCTTTGACTAAGGCTTTCATTTCTTCTATTGTGTCTTCAATGTCTCAGATTCTTTCTTCCAACTCTTGTATTATATTGATGTGGCTTGACTCTGAGGTTCCTGTTCAAATGCCTCAATTTTTCACTTCCAGATTTTTCTCAGTTTTGATTTGTTTTTTTGGTACTATTTTTATTTTCAGGTCTTGAATTGTTTTATCAGTTTCCTATCACTGTTTGTATTTTTCTACATTTCTCTAAGGGATTTATTTATTTTCTACTGAAGGACCCTATCATATTCATAAAAACTGTTTTATGATATTTGACTTGGGATTCAGCTATGTATCAATTCCCGGGGCCTAATATGGGAGGGTTGCTGCTGGGCTCTAGTGAGGACATATTGTCTTGGCTGTTATATATTGTGTTTTCCCATTGGTGTGTATGTATCTGTATTTGAGAAAATTATAATTGTAAGTGATGGTATCTGGTCTTGTCTTTGTTGGATGGATGTTTTATTCCTTTGTTTCTGTTGCCTTCTCTAGTTCTTGGGATGTGACAGCTGTTTGTTGCCTGGTTCAAAATTCTTCTGGGATACTGTTATGTGTGCCCATCGAGGGTTCAGGGTGCAATGTGTTTCTAAGTACTAGGAAGTGACACTTAGGAATGGTCTGGGAGGTGTGGAGCTGAGGGGAGTCTACAGAAGGGAAGAATACAGGATCTTCCAATTAGAGGGAGGCAGAGGTAGTGAGAGATTGAAGCAGGTTGTTTGTTAGAGAGCTGGTGACAAAAAATGTTTACAAGTTTTAACTGTTTTGTTTTTACATCGTGGTCATTTCATTTGTCTTAAGTCATGATGTTTTCCTATAAAATATGAGAAACATGAGTTTTAGGTTTAGCTACAAAAATTATTTTAAATTAAATTCATCATATCTTTGGTTAAGTTTAATATACTCTTTTTTGTTTGTTTTTTTTTAAACATTCACTACCATTCTAAAAAGACCTTTATTTGTATTTACTTTAAAAGGTAGGTAAATATCAAGTAGTGTATGTATACTGACCTGCTTCTGACTCTGGGTTGTTTTTTACTGATGAACAGTTATCCTTTCACCAGTCAAACAACATGACATCTTCATGAATGCAGGTCCACAGGTGCTCTTCAAATCAGATAGTATGAATATTCCAAAATCCTTACTTTTTTCAAATTCCTTACTTTTTTGACAACTATTTCCTTTCTAAACATATTTTAGAATGATCACATATACACTTCAAACATCCCCATATTTCTTATGATAACTTAAGAGTTGACATATTTATTACTTTCAGTGTTCCAATGTGTGCACATAGAATGCACCTCCATCAGTTAAGTGAGTATTTCTAGAAGTTCTGTTACAGACATATCTAAGCATTTTGAGTTCCTGCTGTTGTATTTGTTTTTAACTTCCTATAGACCCCTACTAACAGACAGAAATAAGATCCTACTTTTTCCTCTCAACGTTACTTTATTTATTTGCTACTTGTACTTCTTGGTTTTTTCTTTGTGTGATAATTCTGAGTATTAGGTTATAAACAAACATATTATTTGAAAAATAGAATGTGTGCCTCCTTTCTCATTTTTAGTTATAGAGAATGGTCCCAACACATGTGGAATGCTACCTACATCCTTTCTGTTTTAAGAGATGCCATTTATTTTCTAGATGTCTTTGGTCAGGTTGAGTCTGTTGCCTTGTTCTCATTTCTCTGAGGAGTTTAAATAGAGTTAGATGTTGTATTGTCTAAAAGACTTTTCTCCAAGCATTGCAGAAATCTTGTTACATTTCTTCTTTAAAAACATAATGTGGCCACTTATATCTATCTTAACTTAGATCTGCAGGATCAAGTCTATCTCATAGCTGTGAAATTGAATTTTTGGGAATCACTGGACTCAGTTTGTAAATATTTTCTAGTGAAATTTTGTATCTATGTTCACAATCTGTAGTATCCTTTCATTGCCTTTGCAATCCGGACAAGGCTAACCTCTTAAATGTGTCAAAAATGTTCTCTCCTATTTCAATTTTTTGGAAGGGATAAAATAGAATGAATGTATTATTTATTTATAAAGCTGTACAATTCACTAACAAAATAATGTAGGCCTAGAACTTAATTTTTAGAAATATATTTTCCTTTATAGTGGTATTTTAAAAATATACCAGACTTCTGATGCTATTTACCTCCTCTTGAGTGAGCTTTCAAAATATTTTATTGATGTTATTCATCAATTAGCTAAGTGAATTTATATATTGCTTGTGGTATGTGTTCTCTCAATTTCCTCTGAATAGCTCTATTTTATGGGAATGTTAGTTAATATGGATTTATTCAACCTTAGCCTGAGATGAAAACATAAATTTTAGAATGCATTATATAATTTACTTTTATTTTAGTGTTATATTATCTTATGTAAACTTCCATGTCTGTTAGTTACAAGTGTATAAAACTAGGATTGGGTGCAACTCAATAATAGACTGCTATCCTATCCTAAATGCAAGTCCATTGGTTCAAAGACATATGTTTGTATGTGTGCATATATTATTTTTGTGTGTTTATGTTGTAGTATAGCTTTGTTAAATGTTTTGTAATTCCTCTACCAATGGAGGCCATGACTAAAACACTATGACCAAATATATAGAAAAAGTTTTGATAAGACAAAGTCAAAGTAATAAAAATTTACAAAGTTATACAATTCTAAACTACTAAATCTTTTAATAGACCTAAAGGAAGTAATTCAAGTAAAGCCTTGTATATAAAGTCATGTCTACAAGAAAATGCAGAATATTTTGAAAGCATGTTTTCAATAAAACAATAATATACAGCCAAAGTGAACCTTGAAAGTCTCAGCCTCATTGTAGTCTTTGAGGTCTTTAACCATGTTACTAACTGTGCCAGCCTCTGTGCAGTAATACACATGTTGAACTTGCCGATTGAGCTTTATCTGTAGCAGAAGAAGCTGCAGAGGACAGTGCATTAGGAAGAATTAATGCCTCAGAATTCTGTGACAGGCCATGCAGAACTGTGGTCAGAGGTTTCCTCTTAGAGTACAGAGCCAAGGTACACCTTCCACCTGCAAGAATAGAAAGATGCTACTGTTGCTACTGTGCGGGGATTCAGGATCTTGAGAAATCAGTAAGAGATATAGTCTTCATTTTTTCCTAGGTGTGGATAAATATTTATATGTCAGTCCTCAATTGATCTGTGGTATTTTCAGTGAAAGTAAAGGCAGGTAACTTTTCTCTTTTATTTCAGTAGTTATCAGACTGTAAAGAGCCTTGTGGAGTAGACTATTGTCAGGAAATGACTTTGAGCTTTGTGAAGCCACTGGGTGGATTTTGAGGTATCATCTTTTTGAGAAATTGGAAATTAATTCTTTGGGTGAGGAAAAGTGTGTAAATATATGATGTCCTCATGTATGACTTCTTGGAGATGGCTTTCTATCATATACTCCCATTTTCCTCCAGTGACAGTTGTTCCTTCTCAGTGCATCTGGAACCTATGTGGGATGAATAGTCAGCTTGTGATGAAAAGAGGGATTTGTATTTCTTACATAGCCAGATGTTTGAAAAGTAGATTAATTCTTCATTATCTCCATCTATCACCTATTAAGAGGTCTGAAAGTTTACTGAATCCATAGAGTAAAATTTTCCAGGAAGGGAGTCAACCCATCTCTCCAGCAGTGTATATAGGATTACCCAATGGACTCTGGCACTCCTTTTGTTTTCATATTCTGGAAAAGCGACATTGCTATGATTCCCAGACTAATCTTGGATTCCTGGGTTCAAGAAATCCTCCTAAACAGATTAACCAGCATGCATATGCTACTGCATCCTACTCTTGGAATCTGCAGTAACCAAAAAACAAGCTTTTGTCAAAGACTCTGAACTCATTCCTTATGTCTCATTCACATGTGTTTTCATTTTTTTTGGCATTCGTAAACCATACCATCACAAGTTTGTAGTTTTCTTTGTGTTTCATATTAGAGTTCATACAGTATTGATTTAACTATTATTCTTGAGTTTTATCTGAGATAAGGATTATAATTTACTCATTTTAATAAGTGCATATGCATTGAAAAATACAAAATTTAGGAGTCAGGAAATGATTCACTGGTTAAGAACACTTAGTGCTCTTTCAGAAGACTAGAGTTAGATCCCTAGCACCATGTTGGGCAAATCACAACCTCTTGTTTCTCTAGTGTTAGGGAATCCATTTCACACACACACACACACACACACACACACACACACACACATACACACAATGTTTTTAAAAGTTGCATTTTTTTTCAGATGAAATTCAAAATAATTTATGCTATTGCCATCTTTCTGTCTGGGACAAAGGATCTCTAATCTTTTTTTCTATTAATGTGAATCAATTGTATGATGCAATTAATTTCATTGTGGCATTATCATACATGTACATAATTTACTTTGATCATATTTATACTCTCACTCTGTCATTACTTTCCACTAATATTATTATTATAAAATATGTTGTTAAACATATAGTGTAGGAACTTCTGTATATAATATAAAATTTGTCGATTTAATAATGTTTCCTGTACTCATCCCTGCAACTTGTTACTCTGCATGTGTAAAATCTTAAGTAAATATTATGGCAAAATATGTTAATACATTAATTAATCTCTTTTTGTTTGTTTTTGAAACTATAAATTATATGTCTGTATAAAATTATGTCATATGTTTAAACATTATAATGCTATGTAGTACATATACAGTAGAAGAGAAAGAGATTGTTGCCTTTTTTCAATAAATAAAATAAATCTTATATATTTTGACATTCAGATGTTAGATTCCATTTGGATAATTAGTATCTTCACTATATATATATTTTTTTTTCTTTTATTAAACTATAGTTGTTCCCATAGCCAAATTTAAATCTGATGGCTTTTCAACTTAGAAAAAAAACTATTACCTAAAATATCTACAAGCATTATATCTGCTCTGTTTTCTTTATGTTTTTTAGATTTTAGGACTCACAAAAATATGAATCGACTATCAAGCCATCTTCTATATTCTCAACTCTTCATTCATAAAACTTGTAATAAAGTCTTATATTTTCCTGTTTCTAAATGTCATTTTCTGTATTATTTTCTAAATCACTAACTTTATTTTCAATTATGTTATTTTCTGCCACATTTTATTTAATTCTCTAAAGTTTAATTTCCCTACTTTGAACTAGTTATTTTTTTCTGTAGTTTCGATCTTATTTTCTTTATGTTTGCTTTGTTTCATAATTTTTCAACAAATGAAAATGATATCATAATTATACTAACAACTTCACTCTTTTAAACGGTTAATGACAGATTAAGATTAAAAACTTATTTATTTAATTAAAAACACAGTGCATTTCCTTTGGCATATTAATATGAACTGGGTTGTCTAGTGTTCTGAATGCTTAAATTACTGATTTATTTTAAAAATTTGATTCATATTCTTACAAGTTTGAATGAAGATATTTTGGTATGATTTGTATGCATATTCCCTAACATGATGCCTACAGTTTTGGATTCCATGTTGCCTTGGGCTACTAAATGTAAAGTAGATATTAAGAGGTATTTCAATGATTTTGAGTCTGAAAAGTTGTTGATTGCAGTGTTGATTTGCTCACATAGTCAATAGCTCAATTCCTCACCTGGAGGCTCTCTACCTTTCTCTCACCTTCCTTCTCCTGTTTTTTTTTTTTTTTTCATAAAAGAGTCGTTCCAAGAAGAAAACTCAAAATTATTAACTAATATCTATTTCAGAAAGGAAGAACTAACACACATCTGGCTTTTATTTCTAAAAATGGAATCATTCATTAAGAATAGTACTTGAGAATAACAATTCCATTTCCTATTTAAAAATCAATTTAAGTTAATTAAATTTGTTGTCCAAAAATTTCAACATGCTTCCAGTGAATTCTAATTTCTAACATCTCCTCTCTCTCTTATCTACTCCCTCCTTCCAACTGCCTTCTAAATATCTGCATTTATGTCCTAAATAATGGCTAGTCTCAGCCTTAATCAAACCACTTTGAAATCATGATCCTAAGCTCTTAGACCACAAAGCTTATTTTGTTCTTGATATCGTAAGACCTATAGTAATATCTGATTCATACATTTTCATTTCTATTTTTACCATTCCTTTTCACCAGTTTATAGCATTGCTTGCATGTAGAGTTGAGTGTAATTTGACACCAACATGGATAGAAATACTTCTTCTGCAATCTACTTCCCTACCATTTAGAAATTAAAGGCTGGTTCAGATGAAGACTGCTCACTGAGCTATACAGTTTAGCCACTCATGAACCATGACGTCTCTCCATATAGTACACCAAATCATCTTGAGTACTGCTCACATCAATTCCTAAATCATTTCCTTTGTTAGAAAACAAAGCTTTTTGCTTTGATTCCTCGGGGCCCCTGTCCCTGCCTCATTCAAACGTTTTAATTATCTTTCCTTTTACAGATATTTTTCATCCCCCTACAACAGTCTTTTGCTGGTAGAAAGGCTGACAAGGCAGCTGACACAGTGGCTATTACTTTGAGCAGTTTCTAAACAATATCATTTTGCTGCCCTTCTGCTTTTCACTGAGATTATAGGGTGCCTCCGTCTTTGTGGAACAATGCAGCTCAGATCCACACCAGGGGTCCTGAACAAATTCCATACGAACCTTCAGAGCCTCCAAATTAATGCAATTATCACCAAAGATGTCATTTCAGGCACTTGCAGAACTACTATAGTAGTTCATCTTGACAAGCCAGAGAAAGCAGGAGTGGACTAATCAACCCTGGTGTGAGTGTGTAATGAACAGGAGCATGCGTGATAGTATGTGCATGTGCATGCCTGGTGAGAGATTGGAACTTGGGACCTGCTGGTGGACATGGCCCACTGAGCACCTGCTGAAATTCAATCAGACATCTGCAAAGACTGAGCATCCATGTGAGTCACCGAGTTGGATGAACATTGTGGAGAAGTTTGAGAAAAGCTTCCTTTTTTTGTGGAGTCTGCCAGGCTTTTTGTAGGAGATCATTCTGACTGCTGTCACCATTCTGTGTCAACACAAACTACTCTTACTTTCTTTCTATTCCCATTCCACATGGAAAACTCTTCGTTGTTCCTGTGTTTCGCTTTAACACGCTTATTGGAGGTTGCTGTGGGCTACCTCTAGGAAGTTATGTGGCACTGTGGAAGGTAATTCTTTGCAATAGAAGAATATTTTAGGAGAGACATGAAACTAACAGAGGTCAGTGTTCAACACTTCTAATACCTGGAAAAAGGAATGCCATAAAAGACAGAGATCTGAGGAGAAAAATCCCAACATCCCCTCACTTACCTTAATCAAATCCACGAATATACTTTTCAGAGTAAGAATAAGACCACCCAAGACAAGACTGAATCTCTTTTCCTGTAGAAATAAAACAGCTTGGTGGAATGGAATAGAGTTCCCTTTATAGCTAGGTTTAGGAATGCAATCAATACTTCTCAAAATTGAGCCTTTGGTGCTAGCAAACACCCACAGGAACAACTTTGGCAGCAAATATATCCTCCTTTCCCTTTATTGTGTATCAGCATTCTACTTCCTCTTGGTTACCAGAGTCATTTACCTTGGCTCAGCATCAATAAGAAACAATTTGGAGTGATGGGTTGAGAGTGACATCCAGTGTTTAATGAGATATGTGTCAAGTCTTCCATGAGAAGTTTTCCCTTTTTGTGAACCAGGACCTTCGATACTCTAGAACACTAAACTTCAAGAAAAAGAAACACAAATTTCCCAGGTGAGTTGCTGCAACTAATGAGAAATGGAGCCCACTCTACAAATGTGCCATGGATATGAATCCTATATACAACATGTACTCCTGCACTATTTGACATATTTTAGGATGCCTCACTGTCACAGGTTATCCTCACAACCTGATTCTCCAGTTACAAATTCAACAGGTTATTGCATTATTCTTCTGAAGGGCCTCTTTAGGTTCCACAGAAGATAGAAAAGCTGGTTGGATCATTCAGAGGTATGACTACTCTACCAAATCGCCTTTGTCTTACAGGGTCCTTTCTGCTCTAATGGAGTATGATATAGGACATAGTGGGTCCCATGGTGTTATATTAGAGATTATGTATGTTCTTAGAAATGTGTCACAAAGTGGACCCTTTGTTAAGGTTAAGATGATGTATGACGGGGATTCTCAGGGTAAAGTCTTAGGTAACATGTAGTAGCTAGTGATACACATAGCTTATCGCATACTAGTGACATTGCAGGCTGTGGCCCAGCTCTCTTTCCTAGGCTGTCAGCTGGGCTTAATTGATAGCTGAAGTTCTGCCCCTCTCCAAGATTTTCTGAGTTTCAGAATAAATGCTTTTCTGTTTTACTTTTCTTTAAATCTTCACTGTGCATTTAACCATCACTTCAAGTAATTCCATGTTATTTATATTATTATGTTTGTCAAGCAGTCAGGAAGAGTTATACACATGTAGATAATAATATTAAATCTTTGCTTTTAATCAAGTGTGTGATCTTGATTATATGGAGTTTTGATCTTTTCACACACAAAGTTGTAAACCTAAAGATTTAAATATTGCAAATAAATATTTTATATGAATTTGTATAATGCAAATTATACAAATTCTTACATTTAAGTTTTTAAAATTTTTACTAAGAAGTAAATGTACAAAGTTGTTAAAAATTGTCACTTAGAATTAACGGAATCACACATGATTATGGGGAATCAAATTCATGCGTGTATCTAACTAAGCCAATTTCATTATAGTTGTTTTGGCTGTTCATACATTTTCACTCCTTACCTTTTCCCTGTATTTCGTGACTCTAAAATTTCATTGAGCTACATACAAGGTAAGTAAGTCCTTACCCTGCCTTTTTCTCAGTACTTTTGCTGTGTAAAAGACATTTAGCATTTCGTGTTTCATTTTCTTTACCCACAGACTGGAAACCCTCATCCTGACCTGCATCATCAAAAAGCAATTTCTATTAGCAAATTAATGGCTGTTGAGGCAGCTATCAATGCTGAGTATCATTCATACGAAATTGGGCTTCAATTGCCAAACAGAAAACGAACCATTACAGGATATCCCTTTGGGAGTAAGAGTTTAAGCTTTCCCCCACTCCCTCTTTCTTTCTGGCTGCTAAGAAAAAGTACTGGTCAAAGAAATGAGGGAACGATAAGGGGGAGGAGAAGGGCAGGGAGGAGAGGAGATAAAACAGTTCAAGGTTGTAGTTTCCTGACTTCGTTCCTGCAATGTCGGTCTTACCCTTTATGACAAGGTCTGGGGAAGATGTGGTTTATGATGTGCTTCAAGTGTGATAAAGAAGCTGTGAGGTGAGCCCGGGAAGGGTTAGGTGTCCTTGAGGGCCGGATGGGCTTGAGTACTCTGTGAGGATGGATGTTATTAAATTGAATTATTATTATTAGCACTTGGACAATGTGGAGAGGAAAAGGAGGAGAAAGGAAAGAGGGCTAAATTAGAATGGCATCTGGATCACATTGTGAGAGAATTCTGTGCATTGCACCTGACCTGCAAATAAGGTAGGGACTCCACAGGGAGGGGCCGGTTATACAGAAAGGGCTTGCCAATTTAGCAAGGGCTGTTTTTCTATCAAAATTATACTCCAAAGAGGTAGAAGTCAATCTGAATCTCTTCTATGGCTGCACTGGGAGATGAAGATGCAATTAAATAAAAATTATAATTTATGCCCTTTGATTTATCTCTATACCAGCAAAAATGGATTCCTCTCCTCAGCTGTCTCTATGGTGGACCATGTTATTCCACTTTCCTGAGGACCTTCATGCTTTTCTGATCTAAGTCACATTATCCCCACCTTTCACAGGCCAGTTTTGAAATTGCAGTCATCATTTTTATTGGCAGCAGTTAACATTTATGAAGCACTTACCGTGTGCCAGGCACTGTGCTGAGCGCTTAGCATTTACTGTCTGGTTTTATTTTCCCATGAGCACTGTGACAAGGAATTCATTGACCCTATTTCTTATTTGAGGATCTTCTCCTAGCAAAGTACATAGTGTGACTCCAGAGTGTCAGATGTGGGACTTCATTCTCTTTCCTTGTGATCTCCAAAATTGTGAGCCTCAGTTGTACAGGTTTTCAGGAAACATGAATAGATCATTAATTCATCAATCCTACCAGTTGCTCTTCATTTCTGCTAATTCAGGTAGGAGAGCAAAGTAAAGACATACAAGATTGTGGGGGACAGATCACTAGAAATAAGCAAGTTCTGAGGAGAAAACAACTCAGGACATAAATGACATTCTTAGTTCTTCTCCAGGGCCACCAAAATACATGGGATCCAATGGGGTACAGATGAGTTCTGGAAGAACAACAAAGAGAAAGTACTCACTGGGTAGGGAGATCGCTTACCTCCAACTGAGTTCCTGATCTTACTCTTCTGCTTATTGTGAAGAGCAAAGAATAAAATAATTTTTGAACTGCCTCTTGGAATGTTCTTGAGCCCAGAAAGAAAGTTATGCACTATAGATGAAGAAATGCCAAGCAGTAACCTACCTCGAAAGTATGACATGCTAGTAATATTAAATTCATTTTACATAGGACATCCATTGGTGTTGAATTTCAGTTGGTGTATTATTGGATTAATCAATGACAATGACTTTGCAAAGATTTTCTCTTTGAAACATTATTCTTTCTATCTTCGTGAGGGAGAATATTATCCTCCAACCTAATCTCCTCCTCTTCCTCCTCCTTTTCTTCCTCCTCCTCCTCCTCCTCCTCCTTCTCTTTCATTTTTTCATCTGTCATTTTTCCTAAAACATTACTCAAACCATTTTAGTCCTTTGAATCTATATTGTAACTTTATTCCAGTGATTAATAATCTATTACCATGATTCAAAATGAATCTGTTCTGGCTTCCTGCTTCTCTTGGTGTCCAGGCTTAATCATTTTATAAAAGACCCAGAGATGGGCTTCTTAAAAAGGAAATTACATGCTTCTGTCACTCATCATTCAGATCACTCAGTGTGTTCCACTGCACACCAATAATACTTACCACTTACCATCCTGACCCTGGCCTTGAAGTTTGCTGTGATGAACTTCATTTCTGATACTCTTCTTCATGCCACCGGGACCTGACTCCAGTCTCTGAACTTTCTCTCCCATCCTGTTAGGACTCAGTCACACAGATCACTTCCAGCTGCTTCACATAATCTCTGTTTATCCCTACCCTAGGTGTTTCTCAGGTCTATCTTTTCTGTCTAGAATGTTCCCTCTGACCTTGTCAAGGTTTGCTACACCTTTTTATTCCATGTATTCTTTAGTGTCACCAAGATAACGTGAAGTTGTTTCCTAGTCACCAGGAAATAACCCCCCCTAACTGTCTGAATAACATTTCTATTTACTCACTCCTTTCATATTCCTTCCACCTTTTTACTGACTAGAACACAGATATTGGAAAATATGGCTTCTTCATTATTATAATCTTTGCTATTATACAGTGCCTAGAACACAGTAGATACTCCAATAAATTGCTGAATGAGAAAAAAAATTAGCAACAACAAAAAGAAAGAATATAATGGATCTCATACCTATTTATTTCTCAGAGTGAATTAGGAATTTTATAGAAAATACAAATTCAGTGTTGAAATTGTCTGTGGCATTTCTGAGACAACACGGATGAATGTAGATGACTCACAAAGTTTATACCTTAAAGAACTTGTTTAAGTGAAACATAAAGAAATGACACTGTAATCATAGAAATTTTTACAGACTTGAACAGAAATTATCAAATTTATCTGGAATGTTACAGTATGGAACACATTGGTGATTAAATATATTAAAAAAATAACATCATCATACGATGGCGCTATACAGAAAACCACTAGAAAAATACATGGTGATATTTTTTCTAATGTTGATTACAAAATGGTACAAAAAGAAATTTAAGTATTGAGAGGTGAGGCAAACAGAAGATTCTTTAAATAGTCTCACATTTCTCAATAAAAAGATTCTGCAGTCTTGGCAATTACTATTGAGAGACCCAAAGCTAACACAGGACACTCTCTCATTTGAAATTAAAATCAAACCAATCATCCAGTGCTATCTGTAGCTTTAATAAAGCAGAAATGTCAAATGTCAAATGCTTCAGTCCAACAATAGAGTTTTATTTGAGAAAATTTAGATGAAATCTTGCTAAAATTGCCTAAGAACCACCTTAAAATAATAAAATGACAATATTCAATAGATTTGATCAAGCACATTACATAAAAAAATGAAAAATTCAAATATAAATTGTATCCTTATGGAGGGAGAGATCTAAGCCAGTACATATTTGAACCAGTTACTTTGTATTACTCTGATAAGATTCTATTACTGAGACAACTTATAAAACAAAATATTTAATATAGGCCTTACAGTTTCAGGTGATTGGAGTCTGTGACCACCATGGTGAGGATCACAACAGCAGGCAAACAGGTATAGTACCAAGCAGTATCTGAGAGCTGATATCTTGATCCACAAATAGGAAGCAGAAAGAGTTTACTGGGAATGACAGAAAGTGTCAACTGGGAATGGCATGGCCATGGTTTTGAAACCTCAGAAGTGACACACTTCCTCCAAGACTATACCTCTTAATCCTTCCCAAATAGTTCCACCAACTGGGGATCAAGTAGTCATATATATGAGCCTATGGGAGCCATTCTTATTCAAACCACCAAAATATGCTACATTATAACTTAAAAAATGGATTACTGATATACTTGATCAACATAATCCTATTCATGTGAAAAATTCACTGTCCAACTTCGTAATTTCATTTCCATCATCCATTTTTCTATAAGTAGTTCTTTATTTTGCCCAATGTACATTAAACAGCTCTAAGATCTGAATTCCCCTTTCTATGAATATGACCACAGACACTTTGTTGTCATCACCATGAAATGGCAATCAAAATGTTAATCACCTTCATTGCTTATTGCATGTTTCAGTAATTTCTCTTCCAGACTGTTAAAACTGTGTCTTTTCCCCCCCACATCTCCCTGTACAACATCCCATGCAATAGTTTTGTGGATAAATTCATTCACTCACTCCTTTTTATTTTTTTTTAAAAAAAAAAAACAAAACTTGAAAAACTTTTGTTTACCTTCATACTCTCTCAGGAACCATGACACCTTTCTAGTTTTGAGCCTTATATCTTATTCTGCAAATGATCTAGTTACTCGTCCCTCTTTTCTACTTCCTTCCCTCCTTCCCTTCCTTCCTTTCTTCCTTCCTTTCATGTTCTTGAAAACAAGATGGCTTCCTCTGTGGGTTTCTTCTGAAGGCTTCCTTCTCTCATACTCATTCATCTGCCTACATGTGTCATTTGTGAGGACTTCCTTCTCTTCTTCTAAAGCATCACTCACTATCGTTTTTGTAGATCTTAGGAATTTAATTTTTTTATATAAAAATGAATCTTAGTGCTGCAAATGCACATTTGAATAAAGAAAATAATATAGATATTTTGTGACAAAACTAAGTTTAAAATATTAGTGTTATAAACTCAAACCAGATTTAAAAATTATATCTTTTTTTTATCCCGTCCTTTCTTTCTTCCTCCCTCCCTCTTTTCTCTTTCTTTCTGCCATTCGTTTTTCTTTCTTCCTCCTTCTGTCCTTCTCCTTCCATCTCTTCTTTCCTTTCTTTATGTCTTTTCACTATCATTTGTGGTGATGAGTCTTAAATTCACCTGAGAATATATAGCAGTATATTGGCATTTAAAGGTGGAATCTTGTGTCCAGTAATTTTTGAACAAAATAATTAAATAAAATTATTTGACTTCATAATGCAGTTTTGCAGTCTTTCTCACATATGTATAAATTTCAAACTTCAAAGACTATAATGTATAGTAGACACACATTTGTAGACAAGGGTACAAAACCTCCCCAGTCTCTGTTCACTTTCCTTTTTTTCCCCTGGGTCATATATTAGCTTATTGTAGACATTAGATTGAGAAAGTATACTTGAGTACTCTTCGGGATATTAAAGTCAGCCCAGAAGTCACTCATACTTTCTAAGAGGCCAAGTCTTTGCAAACAGGTATATGGAAATGAAGTAAAGAAAACAGTTAACAGGAATATCGTTCTTGTAGGGAAAAGAACAGGAGAGAGTAGAGCAAGCTGGACCAGAAGGTGAAGGCAAAGGCTTTTGAAGAAATACGTGGCCTGCATTATGTGTCTCCTTGTAGCTAGTATATCGTACAGATGCATTAGGATTCAATATCAATCACCAATGTGGATCAAGCAGATGAAGGTGATCTGACTCCCTTAACTTTCTGAAGATTGCAGAGTTTGCACTGTCGTTTCAAGTCTCATACTCTTCTGTCCTTATAAGTCAAGAAGATTCCCTCAAATGAGATCTTACACTTGTGTGTGTGTGGTGGCAGGCTCCCATTGATCTAGGATTCTGAAATAAAGTCTTCCGAGAGTCAAAGAAACAACCTGTAAACCACTTCCAATTACTAATACTGATGAAACAGCCACAATGATTATTTTATAAGCAATGACTAATCAAATATGTCAATAGGGTGATTAAAGTTTTGTTTTTCTATTTTGACCTTTTTTATTTTTTGAATTAAAATTCTCTTCTTGCTACAGTACATCATTCACATTTTATTTTAAAATGGATCCCTGTATAATAGGACACCCTAGTCTAGAGTATCTGTGTCTATGTAGACATATGATACATTGTATAATATACTGTGTGTTTATGAAGAAATTGATTTATCACAAAATTTTCAGAAAATAATTTGCTATTTTTCTGCATTTTTGCTGAAGCTGGAGGGCCTGGTATCTAATTTCACTGTCCTTCCTGTTTAGCTATGCTGGTATTTTCTTTAGTAGCTTTTAAGTTTTTCTACTCAATCTCAATGCTTTAGCATTTGATTATAATGAAAATTCTCAATACTCAAAGAAAACTTTTAATTTGTGATTTTCCTTTAATTATAGAAAAGTATGTGCCATTTTCTACTCCAAAATATAACCTTTCTTCGATTTATGTCACTCTTATGCTCTGTAATTCCAGACAAAGGTCAGTCAGTGCCTCTTGGTTCCAGTTTGCACACCTCTCATTAGTTTTCTCTGGGTGATGACTTGAGGACATACACGTCTTAATCACCAGCATTTTCTTTGGCATTGTGTAACTTACAATTTGTGCCAAAAGTAACATTTTATTTCAGTTAAGATTTCCTCCTTTTTGAATGTTATAGTTAATTTTTAAAAGCGATAAATACCAGATAAATACAAATTATATCTTTAATTTGTTTCATAATACCTTGTATTATTGTGATTTATGTGACATTCTCCTCTTTTTCTCTTTGGGAACCATCATATTTTTATAAAAGTTTTATGTATTTTTTAAAAAAACATAACTTGGTATGCAGTTTGTACTGTTGATTTTTATAGTGTTGTCTAATATTTATGTTATATTTATATATTACATATATATATAAACTTTTATTGTTCAGTTCATTCTTTGACGATTTCATAAGTACTTAATTTGTATTCTGACTATTATAATCATACCCAAATTGCCAAACCCATTTGTTAACTCCCCTCCTCCTTGCTGTTTTCTTTTTCTTAAATTTAAGATTCCTCCCTGCTTTCTTATCTTCCCCAAGAATTTGTATGGTTGCGTTTAACACGTGTTTAACCTCCACCTATTCAAATGCTCAGCTTTAAAACAGCTGTTGCATTCTCTTGTATGACTCTGGATTCAAAGAGATGATCTCTATATGCAAAGATAGCCAACAGGATGTGTTGTCGTCTGTGGAACTGACTTCAAAGTAAGTTAGACATACTTAATGTAATTTCTTTTGCTTCCTTCTTGAGTAGTGGAGGCTAACACATAGTATCCAGAAGAACATGGGCTGTCCTCACACATAGAATTAGATTTGTAGTTTTGCATATTGTTGTATGTTATTTTAAACTTTCCCCTACCAAAAAAGAAATATTTTAAATTCAATTTTCTTTAAAATATTTTATTACTTATTTCATACATATTTTACCAAAGCATATTTATGAATGGTGCAAGTTTGCTCTTGTTTCTAATAGAAGACACTCATTTCACTGTCATATTTAACATATCAAACAATGAAATGAGAATGACGATCTAAGTTTCTCTGGGTATTTTAGAGATACTTAAAGGAAGGGACAGTATTTTCTTGGTGAGGACAGATGATGAAGTTAACAGATGAAAAACTTGTCACTGTTATCCTCTAATATGCTCATGGCAAACTCCTTAAATAAAACAAAAACAATGCTATTAAAAAGATACTATTTTGTGAAGAAAAAGTTCTTAAACTTAGCATATTTGTTTTAAACCAAAATGTAAATTTAGGAGATAAAATTAAATTAAATATTGCATAAGAGTATAGCTTAAAATAAGGTGTTCATAGGGGTGAAGTTACTATATAGGCACCAACTTGACTTCTCCATGTTCAGTGAGTTGTGTCGGGGTTGCCTTTAGCAATGGGGCCTTGTCCTAAGTTTGTGGAGAGAAGCATATAGTCTTGACAACAGCATGGGTTGTATGTGAGTTTACATGCGACTTCCTTTATCCAACAACTCCATTAAATGTAGCCAAATCCTGGTATTAGAAGCTTTATTTGGTGGTCAGCTGAGACTCTGTTTCCCCATTTATTTGGTGATTTCATTTTCATATATATGTACACATATATGTATATACATATATGAATATTATATATGAATATATAAAAACATATATTCATTATATATCTGTCCCTCCACACTTGATCCTTTCATTTCAGTATCCCTTCCCCATCCATCCAGAGCTATCTATTATAGTTTTACCTTCCTAGGGAAATCTATCTGCCTACCCATCCCTAGTCCCTTACTCTATACCTAACCTCTGTGGTTCTATGGATTACAGCATCGTTATCATTGGTGTGACAGCTAATATTTACAGATAAGTGAATATGTGTAATATTTTTCTTTTGTGTAAGGGGTACCTCATTCAGGTTGATTTTTCTCTAGATCCATCCATTTACCTGCAACTTTCATGATTTCATTATTTAATGGCTGAGTAGTACTCCATTGTATAAATGTGCCATGTTTTTTAATTCATTCTTATGTTAAGAGACATATAGGTTGGTTTCAGTTTCTGGGTGTTATGAAGAGAGCAGCAATGAACATGGTTAAGCAAGACTGTCTCTGGTAGGATGAAGCAACCTTTGCACATATACCCAAGAATGTTTTTTTAGCTGATCTTGAGGAAAATAGATTCCTTAATTTCTGAGAAGCTGCCACAATGCTTTCCATAGTGGCTCTACAAGATTGCAGTGCCACAAACAAGGAGTGAGTGTTCTCCTTGTTCCATATCTTCAACAACATGAGCTATCACTTGATCTCAGTCATCCTGATGGGTGTAAGATAAAATCTCAAATCAGTTTTGTATTTCAATGATGACCATTCATGTTGAACATTTCTTTAAGGTTTTCTCTTTAGAGAATTCTCTGCTAGACCTGTAATTGCATTTCTAAATTGGGTTATTTGATTTTTGGATATATAATTATCATTTAATTATATATATATATAGTATGTATATACTATATGTGTGTGCATATATTATATATTTGTATGTATATATATGCATGTATGTATGATGTATTTAAATGTAATATTATGTATAGTATCTATATATTATATTTATATGTATATAAAACTATAGCATATATAATATATAGTTTATATACACTACATACATATATATGTGCATATACATATATATATGTATGTATATGTATGTATATATATGTTTATTTATATAATATTATATAGATATATTACAAATATACTATATATGATATTAGCTATCTGTTGAATATGTAGTTGGAAAAAATTTTCCCCACTCTGTAGGCTGCAGCTTTGTACAAATGACAATGTCCTGTGCTCTTTCTGTTTCCTGAGTCCCATTTATCAATTGTTGGTCTCAGTACTTGTGATTATAGTGTTTTGTTCAAAAAATCTTTTCCTGTGCCAATGAGTTCAAAACTATTTCCCATTTTTTTCAATCAGGTTCAGTATATCTTGTTTTATTTTTGAGGTCTTTGATCCACATGGAATTGTGTTTTGTGCCAGGTGATAAAAATGAGTCTATTTGGATTCTCATACATGTAACCATCCACTTTGGACAACATCATTTGTTAAAGATACAGTTTTTTTAATCAAGTGTGCATTTCTAGATTTTTTCTTAACTTAGGTATCTGTAGATGTATGGATTTATATCTGGATCTTCAATTATTCTGCAGGCTACCAAAGAAGAAATGTAAATAGCAGCCCATCCACAACCATATGACCTGAATGAGTTGTGTCTGCAAGACATGGTAGTGCAACTGCAGCAGTGGTACAAATTTTGTGGGTGTAAACAAACAATATCTCATTTGACTGAAAGCCCATTCCACAAAATGTAACCTAAACCTGAAACTACATAGATTATCAAAAACCTGAGACTAAATAGCACAGGTACCTCAGATAAAACTAAATACTACTGTTCTAAAAATATAAAATAAATGTAGCAATAAGATGACTCCTAATGACAGTGTGCTGTACTCAAATATCAGTGCCCTGCTAAGCCATAATCAGAGAAGCTTCGTCTTGCAGCATATATAAACAAATACAGAAACACATGCCAGATATTATGAGAAAGTGAAAGACACTTCATAAAACTCACCCTAAATGGGATGATTCCAACAAATCCCTCCCATCATGGGTCAGGAAAATCTGTTGTAGAGGACGAGGAAACAGTATAAGAGCCAGAAGTAATGGAAGACACTACAAAAACAAGGCCTCCTAAATTATTGATGCACATATGAAATCACAGAGCCTAGGGTAGCATGCACATACCTGCACTGGTTGGAATCCTAGAATTGAAAGAAATAGACTCATGCCCCCATCTCTAACCCAAAAGTAATCTCCAGTTCATAATCAATTGCAAATGAATGCTTAGTTCCTTCCAAAGAATGTTCATTCGAGAAACAAACTACTCTGATGGACCGCATGCCCAGCAGTAGATGACAAACAGAAAATGAACTTAATAACATTTATGGAGGTTCCTTGTCTCATAATGTTGTTTTAGGGCTTTACATTTTTTTTAAAAAAAATCTTATTTTTATTTTATTATATTTTATGTGTTGTATCTTATTATATTTTATTTTATTATGATAGTTTTACCCTATAGTTCCCCTGTGTATAAATTATGGGTTCCAATTTAGCATTTGTATGGGTTTCTTGAGTGTGCAAATGAATGTGTCTCTGTGTCTATATCTGTTTCTTGTGCCTTTTCTTGGGTTCTTTCCTCTTTTCTGTTTGTTTTGTTCTATTCTGATGGTTAATTTTGTTCTATTATATATCTTATTTTATTATATTTTACTATTATCCCATAGAAGCCTGTTTGTTCTAAAATGAGAGACAGAAAGGAATGAATCAAGGTAGGAGAGGAGGTGGGGAGGAGAGGGGAACAATAGAGGGAAGGGAAACCGTAACTATGACATATTATGTGAGAAAAGTATTTTCAGTAAAAGCATATATATATATATATATATATATATATATATATATATATTCCAAAAGTTGTACATAACACTTTTGAGATCTGCATATCTTCCATAGAGACCTGAGCAATACAATAAATGACATATTCACATAAATAATACTAGGTTTTCCAAGTTGATTTAAAGACTTGGAAGTCTTTATGAAAGACAACTGTTCTAGGGTTTGTATAATGAAAACTTATATGTACAACTTAAGGAAAACTGTCATCATGTTTCAGAACAGACAAAGTTGATGAAATTATGAGTCACCAATGACAGATTATTTGTGTGGATTATGTTTTTAAAGCAGGAACATTGAATGGCAAAAGCTATTGCTTTAAAACTCAGTAAACATTTGTTTCAACCTAGAATAAAGTAGTTGGTCAAAGTACCTATTGAACAGGAGAGAAAAGGAAGGACAGGCCTAGCTTTAGATACATCATGTTTTTTTCCAGAAATATGCAGCTATTTAAGACAGGAACAATTAGGATATAATATCTGGGAAAGAATAAAACAGTGCCTGAGCACATCTGAGAGTGTTCCTTACAGTATAGTAGAAATGCATTAGAGAGCAGCTAGTCTTAATGCCAGCAAGAAAGTACAAAGACAGTGTGGTGAAGTCACCATGGAATAAAGAAAAAACAACAGTATAGCCTGGAGCACTTAGAAAAAGTGCAAGATTTGGTGTTTGTCAGATAGAGCAAGAAAAAGAAGAAAAGAAAAGCAGACTACTGCTGTAAAGTCTTTTTACAAGGAAAAAGAGATACAACATTGTAGTGAGAAATATTTATGTAATTAGAATGTTAGTGAAGATTACTAATAAAATGACTTACTACTTTGGATGTAAGTGGAAGACAAAATACAGATGGTTGCAAGAATAATGTCTAAAACCCACAAAAGATACACAGTAATTAAGTATGTATGCATCATGAGCTCATTGCTAGAAAAACCAGGAAAAAAAATCAAAACTAATGCTGGTGTTTTGTAGCAGAGGACTTTCACAAGTTCAACCTGTTTTTTAACAGTGTTTGCAAATTTTAGAAAAATATTATATACCCAGTGTTCCTTTTGCTGGAAGAACCCTATGGTCTAATTCACTTATCTTTTGAAGTAAACCACAGAGGAAGTGAGGAATAGCCATCTTCTCAATTCTTCCAAGAATAGTGCATAGCTGTTACTGTTTTAGATGCACAGGGAGAAACTCCTGTTTGTACATGAATGCTTTAGGTCAGCAGACTTGATTCTCTCACTGACTAGAGGAGAGAATCTGTACTTAACAATAGTTACTTTGTTTATTACTGCAAAGCATCTCAGTTCATTACCCTTTCTATCACCAGACTAACACTCATGATTTGAAGTTCTTTGGTCTTTCTCTGGTTTCTTTGGAAACAGCTGTCTATTTATCACTGCACTCCAAATGCCAATTCCTTGTCTAATATTCAATGCAGGATCAATAGACCTTGATCCATGTGCGCTAATTAGTTTATGGGTTTACAACTTAGAGAATGGTCTTGTGAAACTGGCATTGTAGAAATTCAGAGCCAAAGTCATAGTCCTGGCTCACTAGCCCCCACCAGCTGTTTGCTCTTAGGAAAACTTATTAAACTCTTTGAGGGTTTTTTCACACATCCAGTGCTGATCATACTATGGTGGCTAAGAACAAGATAGCAATATTGATAGGGGTAGCCATTACTTGCATGTTGTTAGAGATTATTTATCTGGCTGAATATAAATACATCTAGCTACAAATCCTCTCCCCACAAATCTGCTACCAAATCTAGCACAAATTTCAGTTTACACACATGGCATTTGGAGTTAATGAAGATCCTAGAATGGATGCTTTAAAGCCTGAACACTGAAATGAGTTTAAATGATGTTACACTGTACAGAGACTAACACAGGTTCACAGGTCCCCGAGGACCTGATGGGCTGGGCTGAAATATACATTGTGCTCTTCAGAGTTTCTTGATATGTATCAGAAAGAGCATATTTAAAGCTTATCTTTCATTAGACATACCTCATTAAAGCTGAAGAGCACTGCTCACAAACAGCTCCCACTGCAGACCAGCAAAACTAATAACTGGTCTGTATGTGTGTATGCAGTTTGTTCTCCTTCCTCTCTTTCACCTCCTTCTTTCTGTGTCCTATAAACAAACTCGATCCAAAACACTTTTTCCCAATAAGTTCATCACTGATCTCTCCTCTCCATTGGGAAATGAGAATTGAAAATATTTAAATACTGGGCGGCAAACCAATAATCTCCATTAAAGTCCAAGATTTAAAGATCCATTTATCAAAACCTTTGGTGTGTGCCCAAGTCTTCCAGAATTAATGCATGCATGCATATGAAAATCAATGTTTCCTGCCCATATAAACACCGCAGCTCCAAATCAATCTCTCAAAGCTGAAGAGGGTTAAATATTTAAACAAGCTATGTATGGAAATACATTTTTAATGCCGTGAAGTCATTCTGATGAAAGATTACTCAGGAGCCTTCATTACTGAGTGTTGAGAGTAATGTGGTATTATGGGAACAGATGGCCCAGCTGTCTGTGGGCTCTGCCCCCCTCAGGATAGATTCAAATACTACTCCTAGAGTCAGCTGTTGGTAGCCAGTGGCTTGAATGGATGGCTGGCCACATGCCGTACATCCCCACACGAAAGCCACACTAGGTAGTATCTCAAAGAACACTTCCTTAAGGATAAAACTGCTTTGCTTTGATTTGATTTCTTTGAAAGCACTCATGTGTCAGCAGCTTGTTCCAAATGGAAGCTGGATTTGATGATCATTCCGGAGTTTGTGCCCTGATGGGTAAACACCACTGGGTTTCCCCAATCAACCTGACACAGCATGCATGAAGGCCACCCCATTCTGTTACCTGCTCCCAATGAGAAGAAAGGCAGTAGCATTATGACCCAGGCCACATCCCTGAGACCCATAGTTCCCATCCCCGGGTGCTATCTGTGTAGCCTTAGCAGTCTTGTCTCATTTCTGACCATAGTTGATTTTATCAATGACTTCTGATGATCTTTTTAAAAAAAATACATACAATTTTTTGTTTATTTTTATATATTTTTATTTTAAAAAATAATACAATTAAAGAAAAACTTCCTACTTCTCTTTCCTCCCTTGAAACACTGCCACATACTTCTCAACTCCCTCTTTTAAATTCATCTTCTCTTTTTTTTTTAATTGTTTTCACGTATGATGAAATTTTTCAATAGCCTTCTATAATCACCTTTTAAGTTGTAGGATCTTAGAATAGAATTGGAGAGAGGACTTCAATCATGGTAACACGACAGATGTCAGGTCCTCTGACCTGGGGCACAACAGTCTTTAGATATGTTTCAAATTCTATTGTGTTCTAAATATTCAGGAATTTTTTCCCTCTCAGACAGATGGACATTTTGTATTTACCCAGATCTATTCATCTTGAGGAACCAATCAACCAATCAAAAACAACTATTGATAATACAAAATATCTCCAGTTGTGAGAATAAGAGGTGAATAAATGTAGCAGGCTCTGCCAAAGAAAGGAAGGGTCAGATGGATAGCTTGGAATACATCAGAGCATGTGAAACTTTTAAGATAAACTCCTTTTGTGGTCTTATCTACTTATTTCCATTATTGCCCCCATGCCATACTGTAGAAGGCTCTCTCTCATGAAAATGCATCCTCTGGGACCAACTTTGTTTAAGGGCCATCAGGCCCAACCAAGCAGTCATGTGACTGAGCTGGTAAGTGATGGATGGGTGTGTGATATGCTCTTGAATTTGGATAATGAACAAAATTTAAATAAAATGTGAATATTGGCCAAGGCCACTATATTCATCAGTTAAATGTCAACACAGATAGTTTTGTAAATTTTCTAACTTTAAGTTGCTGTTGTTCTTGGTAATAATTACTCAGTACATAACAATATTCTTCTGGAAGGGAACAACACTACATATAGTCTTTGAAGTACCTACATTTTTCTTTGATGTGGAAGACCATAAAAATGAAAAGTTGGAGAGGATTTAAAAGGAAAACTTGGCAGCTTTTACATGCAGCCTCCTTGTTACAACCTCACTAATTCGACAAGGATCAAATCATCAACTGTAAGAGAAATTGCGGCCAGACCTTTTAAGTCACACACTGATCCTGCCATTTCCATTAGGCCAGTGCTGTCATTCTCTCCACTGGTTTATTAGCTATAGCTGTATGTGTTCATCAAGGCAGGCAGGTGCCAAGCCCTGCAGTCTTATACTTGCTTGGAATGTTGATGGCCAAACTGTTCCTTTACCACATACTAACTAGTTTCTACATTCTAGTTATTATTTTCCTTTCTACCCATGAGACATCATATCTCTACCAGAGACATCTAATATTGTTTCCCTGTTGGTAATGTCACCAACTCATTTTGGCCACTTGTGGCTAAATTCTTGAGCTGACTTTGTTTTTATTCCTAGAAATTTGTGGATTTTCAAAATTGTAATGGCTGGCCAAGGACCATGTATGTGTTTACTGCCATGAGCCAAGAAGCTCACTTAAGTCTTCTTGAGAATTTACCATAGTTTCTTTCCCGTTTGTTACCTGTTTTTCTCAGTTTCTTTCATTTTGAATACCTCTGTGCTCCTCACTTGAGATCTTTGCCTTTTTCCTACCCTTTTTGTGCTGGAGTAAACTTCCTAAGCTCTGTGGCTTCCACACACCATCCCTTACCAAGCATGCTGGACAATTCTTCACCTATTTTGGATCATGCTAATAGAAGCTCTAGAAATGTTCTTTGCCATTAAAGTGATTAAAATGTAGAAATGCCTGGAGACGGTTGAAATGTTGTGCTGTTCTGTTAGCAAAGGTGAGGGTGAACTGCCTTCCTCCATGTGACCAAAGTTATGTGACTTTGAGAAAAATATTAACCTCTCTCATCTATCATGGGAATAACATCTGCTTTACAAATTGCTTTGAGGGTAATAGAGCAACATGTATGAAAGTCCTTTGCAAATTATAAAGTGCTACACAAACATTAAGGGGTATTTTTATTATGCCTTCTTCCAATAGTATTAGGTCTCAATCATTTGTCCTAGTGTATAAAGATCAAGATATTTTTTGTTGGTTTTAGCAGAGTGATTTGCAGATAAAGGTTGAATTGATTGATTCATTTTTACCTTCAGATTTATGACCCAAAGTCTAATAATATTTCAAAATCTTGGCAGCCCATGACTGAGATGTTGAGTTACCTTTCTCCTTGATCCTCACAAGTTCAAATAGAGCTAGCTCCCTTCTATATGAGATTGTAGTCACTCAAACATGGAAGCTGAGGGAGGCCAGTATTAGGGCGGTCTTCGCCGTAAAATTTCATTACATTTTCCTCATAACTTTCCAGTTTGGAAAAGTCACCTTGGCCAGCTGTTCTTCACCAAGGTTTTATTAGGTTTAACTGATTTAAAAGTTTACCGGTCTCGGTATGATATTATAACTTTCAGCAAAAAAAAAAAAAAAAGGCTTCTGAAAGAAACAAGAAAACAGAAAGAGGATGATAAATTTTTGATGTACTTTTATTTTGATAAAGTTTATTCAAATGTATTATTCTATATAATCTTTTAGTGCTCAAAGTATATTTTCAACTGTACCTGCATGGAAAGTCTAAGGTATCTGCTTAAAAAATATATTTCCTCTGCATGCCAACAATGATTATGATCCTAACATATTTGAGAAAACATCATTAAGTGATGAAAATTTCATGTAATTATCCAAATTACCCCATCCTATGACAGAGGAGTGAACTGGCTAACTGAACATCTGATTGAGAAAATTAAAGATAAAAATGTCTCTGCCATTAAGTTTCAGAGTTAATGGCTGACACATTTACAGACAGATCCAAGAGTGAGACTGTGTTTAACAAACAGCCACAGGAAAGAATAGAATGGGTTGTCTATTGAATAAACCACATTACCATGTACATGTGCACATCCACTGTAACAAAAACTATGAATATATGATTATTTAAACACAAAAGTACATAAAATAACAATTATACTAGGATACAACATTTTTTTTTCTATTGTCTGAAGAAAGCACAAGAAAGCAGAGATTTCTGAGTGACTCCTATGTATATTTGGACTGAAGAGTGGGGACCACACCTTTTTCTTTTCCTTCCTTCCTTTTGTTCTTACTTTCTTTCTTTCTTTCTTTCTTTCTTTCTTTCTTTCTTTCTTTCTTTCTTTCTTTCTTTTTTCTTTTTCTTTCTTTCTTTCTTCTTTTTTTAAAATATATGTAAGTGTATGCATGCATGCATGTTTGTGTGTGTGTGTGTGTGTGTGTGTGTGTGTGTGTGTGTGTGTGTGAATATTTTTTGCTATAGTGCTGTTGGTGTAAATGCTATAGGACAGTTTTATTGAAGTGCATTCTCTCTTTTGCCATGGGGTTTCTGAGATTTGAATTCTGGAAGTCAGGATAGTGTGGTAAGTGTTTTTGTAAACCAGGCCCTCTTGCTGGCTTTCAATTCTCTTGTCTCTCTACTCCTTACCTCTAGGGCACTTGAGAAAAGATGGAAAAGGGAGAACTTTCAGTAATAGACTAGATGAGAACACTGACACTGTGAGGAGGTGGAGAAACTTCAAGAGAACAAGGATCACACTCATTCTCCTTCTAGGGACAGTAATTTAAAGGACTTGCTGGCTCCACAAGATTCTGACTGTTCAACACCTTCTACCCGGAGCATGATGCTGCTCACAGTGGACTGTGTCTCCATATGTCAGTTAAGTTAACTAAGTCACTGTCTCACAGGCCAACCCAATATAGATAATCCCTCATTGAGACTCTCTTCCCAGTTGATTCAAACTGGTCCTACCAGTTTGAGAAAGCTAACCACCACAGCAAAGGATGGGTGTAAGAAGAGAAATATAAAGAAAGACATCAGAAAAGAAATATCAGTGTGGAAAGTTCAGAAATGATAGAAATATGTTTGAGGATTCCAGATGCTAGTAGGTAACAAACATCTCTTTTTATTTGTAACTTTTACAATAAAAGTGATCGAAGAAAAAGAATGACAGATTTCCTTCAGTATTCCTTGATTTCAAGTATTCATTCTATCTGTTCATTTTACCTTTGCATGACTTCTGCTTTCTGGCTCACATGTACTATGCACTATTCTTATACCTACTTAAAGCTGTGCAAAGGTCATAGGTAACTTGTTATCTGTCCGTTCAGAAGAACTGGGACCAACATTGTGCTTGCAGACAGTACTTCCTGAACTAGACATATTGGTGGTTCTTTGCTTGGGTTTCCATTGAAGCTATAAAAGAGTTAGTGAGTGAAACTAGCCGCTCTTAAAAGATAAATTAGTCAGCATACAGTAGTTTGGGAATAATGTATTTCTTTCTCTTGAACCAAGGAAACCACACAAACTGGAAGAGAATATCTACATGCATAGGAATGAAAACTATTAAACCTGTCACATAAGAATAATTTCAAACAAGACCAGTCTTAGCATGCTAGTTCATTCCTTATAGCCATCAAGAATGAACTTGTATCTGGAGATGTATATTTGTTACTTTTTGTTGCCGTGTCTCTTTCCATTTGCTATCTTGAGACTCCCCCACATTTCCTTTTACATAAAATATCTGCAAAAATAGAATGAAGAGTTGAGTAGGATCAACAGGAGCTTGAACTTGGCTCCTCTGGATTTACACCAACTTGAAAGGAATCTGATGGCAAGAAAATAAAGAGATGTTGAGTAAAGAACCTATGTTCTTGAATTCAGAGGAATTTGCTATCCCTGTCACTCTTCAGCTTTCCGTGCACCAAATTCTTCATACATTATATGAACTAACAACCTCAAAATGACAAAGCACAGTGTCCAGTGGAATGTTCATTCACACATTCTAAATGGTTTATAGTTACCTGTGCTTTGTCTTCAAGGTTTTATTAACTATTGGATTGGCAATATCTTGAATTTGGTGATGGTGGTAATACCAAATGTATGGGAGATGGAGTAAAGAAAAGACACCGGATATTTATCAGTGAGGCATAAGTTGTACTTCTCCTCATCTGTGAAATAGACACCCTATAAAATAATATAAGTAGAAAATTTTACAAGTATAGTTAAGGTGAACCCATGATTATCACATAAGAGTGACAGGCTTTTATTTCATTAAAATGCAAAGATCAATTTAATTTAAAGCTTGAAATAAACCTGTGTTGTTTACTAGGAAGTAGAACTCAGTCTCAAAACTTAACAGATGCATGTGCTGGGGTCCTTTGGTGACAGAGTACAGTTAAAAACCAGGTGGTGCTGAATCTGTGTGGGGTTATCTTACGTCCAGCAACAATTAAATACGTGTCTGTGGAGTTTGACAGAGATAGCTATGCAGAAAAGGAGTAAGGGAGATCCACTTAGTCTTCCTGAAAAGAAAAAAATGTGTAGAGGAAATTAAATACCTCCCACAACGAACTGATGACAGTGTTTGCCATATTAACAATGACTACAAAAATGAGGGGAAACTGGGGATCCTCCAATAAGAGGGCAAAGAGATTCCAGATACCCTCCACCTTCACCTTGGGTTAAGGCTCATTTATTTTAAGAATGGAAGAAAAGAATCCCCTACATATTGATTGCCTACTATGTGCCAAGACTTGTCTTGGACACTTTCAAACATTTAATTCTCCCAAGAGCTGTCAAATGGGATATTAGTATCATCCAATTATAGACAGGAAAACTGAAGCTCAGAGTGCTTAAATTTTCACCAAAGGTCATTCAGTGACAATTACAGAGATACGATTCTGCCTCTGTGCTACTGCTTCTAATACCAGTACACTTCTACCTCCTTACTGCAAGAACCTTGGCATATAGACTGTCTAAAAAGATAGTGATCCAAATGGCTGGCTCAGCACTATAGCACAACTTTCATGTCACATTGCTGTGCAAGGAAGGACGGGGTCACCATGCTAAGAAGTGGATAGCAACAATCTGAAGCAGAATAGGAGGAAATGGTGCTAGAGGGTTAACCTTAAGAATGTGGGTTAGACAGCTCAGGAAGTCAACAGGACAGAAGCAACATTCTGGGGAAGTCATCTTGATAGATATAAACAGGCTTCAGCTACTCAGTGATCTAAAAGGCAGGATAGTGGCTCTGTTGAAAAGGAGGAATAAAAGCAAGAAGCAGTCATGGAGTGAGCACACTCTGTTGTCCTGCTGAGTGTAAACTGCTCAGGAACTGAAGTTTAAATAAAAGAATCTCAGACACCTGTGGAAAATGCTGTCCAGTAAGGAGTATAATTAATGTGTAGGAATTGTGTTACTATGGACATCTCTGTAATAAAATTTTCATATTGGCCGATACATGAGATTTTTGCTTCAGAGATGGGACTATGCACCTTCTATAGTGTGAATATGATATTCTTTATACCCATGGAAATTTCTAGAAACAATGTGACTTTATTGTCTCCAGCCTCCATTTTTTACATTTCTCCCCTCCATTATGACCTGACACTGTTAGTATTACAGCTGATATAGAAGGTACTACTTGGAGGACATTCTCAGAGTACAATAAGATACACTTCCTAGAAGAACTGGCTTTTCACAGTTGGCATCTGTTTGAAGCTCACCTAGGAGATGCTCTTTGGGCAAGAATTAAGGGATAAAATGAGGACTGTTGGATCTCCTCCAACCATAAGTTTGTCAACCAAGTGGATATTCAGCATACACTCTGAACCTCGAGCAGTCAAAATTTTGTTTCTCCTTTTATTTAAAGTGTGTGTGTCCTGGAACCATTTTCTCATAATGACATTGACATATGTCCCCATAAATAAATTAGCAACCCCATCTCAGCTGACATATTTGGCATAAACAAGAAGTTCATGTGCCAGTGTGTGGATTAATTCCCATATCCGTTCCTCAGGGAAAGATCAAGTGTATCAATGTGAGTTTATGTCATAGCGATGGGGATGTAGGAAAGGCCTCTGTTCTTTTAATATACTTTTTCAGGATCATATTTGACTTTGTATAATAGATATGAGAGATTAACAGAGAAGTTATAGAAAGACAGAAGATGGGTAAAGCAGAGACATTACCTTCTGATTTATAAAAAGTAGAAATATGATTTACAGGTTGCTTACCCTGCCTGGAAATCTGCATTCCATGAGGAATGTGCTTTTCCAAATTCTGCAGATCTAGCCTCCACGGATGCAGCTCCAAATCTGAAGCTATTTCAGTGTTATGACAGAACAAGTCAAAACTCCAATTCTGATCTCAAATGAGAGGTCATGGTCAAAATGGAGACACACTCAAATTTATCTGAAATCTCCTTCAGCCTAAATATATAAGAAACAAAAAATAAGTTTCACATTAGGACATGTCTTTCCAAAAATATCTCACTATGTGTATGGAGTTATCACAAAATCTGAAATACTTCAGGTCAAGTTGAAAGCATTTCTAATAAGGAATAAGAATATTCAACCTGTTCTGTAAAACTCTATTTGAAATCTCTGTGACTAGAAGTAAGACAGAAAATAAACATACTCTATTCCTTTCCAGCCTGTTTTTTGGAAAGGGTGGAAATTCCTTTAAAATTCTTTTATGCCTATTCAGGAAATTCAACTCATAAAATTTTGAGAAAAAATTTCTGTTATAAGTAGTGAAGTAATAAAAGCAAGAACAGACCTAATTAGAGCATATTTATTGAAGAAGTATTGGTGGAACATTTCAACATGGCAGATTCTATGCTGAAATTATCCTGACTCGGAGCTTTCATGTAGAACATATAGCTACCTAGAATTCTGGAATTTGATCAGGAATCAAATTCCTGCTCTGCTTAAACAATAGACTTATTTGTAACAATATAGTTAATATACCCATTCATCTATGTGATCATTTATTAAAGAAGTATTTGTATTAACCCAGAAGTGTGCCCATTCACCTATTTGATCAGTCCACAGAAGGTGTTCTCAGTCTTCTATGTGTTAATGTGATCATTTATTTAATTATTATGGAAAGTGTTGAGCATATAATAATAAGGCTGAAGAAGTGTCTTTCCATGTGAAGATTGTAGTCCAGAATCCTTTAAACTTGTGCTGAATTCAACTTGCTTTCTTCGTTTCTTTTCTTCCTTCCGCTTTGGCTTCCTTCCTTCCTTTCTTACTTTTACTTTTTCTTTCTTTCTCCCATCACCAGGTTAATTAATAGTGAGCACACTTGTCCAGAATAATGAAAATAATGCTTTTCTTTCATATTAGACTCAATATGGAATCAAGATCTCCCTGAACTAAAAATTAACAGCCTCTAAATCAGTTAACCACCTTGAATTCACATCAAAGCCTGAGTTTTTGTTTTGGAATCTCTGTTACTTCCTCATGGATTACACTGAATCATATGCAAAATAACAGCCTCATATTGCTTGTTAAACGGTATAAATAAATATGTTGGTGCATACCTGCAATCCAGGTACTTGAGAGACTGAAATACAAGGGTTGTTGATGAGTTCAAGGCCAGCTGGGGTTATGGGGTGAGTCAGATAGTTCTATGAAACAAAGGAGTAATAATGTCCATAGATGTATGCACAAAACCTGCACAAGATCACAACAAGTTGAATTTCAGGATGTGAGGAGAGAGAGTTATAAAATCTTACCCCTGATGAGGATATATTAACAACTGATGGGTGTGGAAAAAGGGAAGGTCAATGTGTAAGTTTTCCATGCTCTAATGGATGGCCCTATATTCATGTCCATACTGGTGACACTAATTGAACTTAGTGGCTTAATTTAAAAAAAATAGCACATTAATTAGGAGGTTTGAGGCAGTAGGCAAGTAGGTATAGGAGGCATTGGAAGGGAAAGAGTAGAGGATGGATTTGATCAAAATGCATTTTATAAACTATAAAATTCTCAAAAGCAATAAATGAAGTTATATATTTAAAATAAAATCCCAAGATATACATAGTTAACTATTTTTAGATAAAATATTAAGTATTAAGTAAACACAATGAATATATTCAATATTAAATAAAGTAAAATTTAATTTTGAAGTCTCACTGGATACATTTTAACCATGCACAGCTCTGTGGAGATAAGTTATCAAACTATACACTGCAAAACAGATCATATCAACATACAGACACAGACAGACACAGATATTCATGCGCGCACATACACACACACACACACACACATACATATGGACAGACCCCAGTGCTAAGTGATAATTTCTGGTGTTCAAATCTGCGATGTTTGTCTTTTGGGGGTTTCACTGCAGAATTCAAAATACAGCCTCTTGTTTTGAATAGTTTATTACTTTCACAGTGCATAAATTATATGGCATTACTATGCAGTGCCATCAAGATGTTTAAACTTTGTTGAGCTTACCTTCCATCTATCCTGTACTAGAATGGAAGTTGTAGATCAGACATGCACCTCTATGTTCCAAATGCTTAGTGCAGTGCCTTTATGTGGGAGGAGCTCACCACATGTTTATGTTGTTGGTAAGAAGGGAAATTTCTGGTATTAAGCAGCACACTCGCAGACTGTGAGCTATGTCTCTAAGCAGCAGAGGGGAATTATTCTATACTGAAGTCTCGAGGGACAGATCGTAAGTTTGGACTTTACCACATTGAGTTTGATCCCAAAGGCTATTTCTGCACATCAAGCCATCTGGAGATAGTGTGGGTGCCAGGCATCTCGCCTGTGTAGTGATATGTCTCATATCTTGGTATTTAAATGCTGTGTTGGCATGGGACACTGGTGTCCATAGTCAGCCACATGCATCAGAAAAAGTTCTGACTCCAAGTCTTTGCCTTCAAACTTCATTTCCTCAGTTGAACTCCACTGCCCCTGGGCTCTGCTACTCATTCTCCTCCACAGTCACAGGTCTCTTAGGACTATGATCACTGGAGCTTTTCAAGAGTAAGAAAGGATTAGAATTCCAAGGCATTGTTAATGGCCAAACTAAGTCCACAAGAAACTGAGCCATGATGTGTGCTCTGCAAGAATGTGTCTGCTCTGGAGGACTGCTTATGTGCAACAGTCTTCATTCTTACACAGTGATACAGGCATGGCATCCAGATACCTAATGGGACAATATCATAGCCACAACAATTCATAGGATTGGGCTCTCTTCTTTTTGTCATTGTACTAGTTCATTTTCTCATGCTTTTGTCTGCTTGCATTTGCATCAAAAGACTCTAGTCTTGCCCACATAGCTGCACTTGGAAATCCCAGTAAGAAATCTGAATTAACAAATCAAATTTATTGCAGATTTTTCCCCAAGGTTTATGCCTTCAGTTATATTCAGTGGAGTAAATAATTATTATTTAAAATAAATATTCTGAAGAGCTTAAATGGTTGTAATGGTGTGGTACAGGAATGAGAGCCCAGTGCAGGACTTGAAATAACATGAGAAGAGAAAGCTTCAGTAAGAACACAGAACCTGGAAAAGATGCCTGCGCATATGCCTTCACTCTTGTCCTTTCACTAATTATCAAGACTACTGAGTACTTAGCATGCATAGTAATGTAAGTCTTAATAATGTAAAAAGACATTACTGCCCTGCCCTTGAGATATACTTATAATTTCAATTTAGAGTGGGTTCTGAAACAATAATTAAATTTTAGTGCAATATATATAAATATACAGGCAATAACAATAACAAAGTTCAGAGGGAAAAAGACCCTTTCATGCTAGTATTATCACAATTGCATTCTTATTGGCTTTTGTGGGAAATAAATGTAAAGTGGAGATTCTTCTGCTGTTTAATAAAAAGAGAAAAAAACAAGAAAATACATGAGGATTGGAAAGTTCAATATTGGCTAAAGGCACACTGATCAATCACTGGGAAACAAGCAGAGAAACAATGAGAAAAGTAAAATACTTAGGTTCTCAAGGTATCGGAGCTTTTTCTGTTGATTTTTGAGTTTTCCTTATAGAAGGAAAGATACCTTTCGAAAAATATTGAAATTTACCCTGCCTCTCTGACCTTCGGCAAAGTTGTTTTCATTCTTGCTTTGATTTTTCAGAATTATACAATACTCTTTCTCACATCAGTTGTGTGCTTGCTGGCTTTTTTCATTATCTTTAATTTTTTTAAATGATAAAATAACTAAATTATTTCCCCTTTCCCTCAAAACACTCCTGTAAATGACTCCCTGTTCTTTTTAAATTTTAATTTTCAACTTGTAACAGAGGAGAATCAATTGGGAAGGGTGTCTCAGTGAAGTATTGTCAAAATCAGGTTGGTTTGTGTGTACATCTGAGCAGAGTTTCACTAACTTAGTTAATTTGAAAAAAAAATCCCTGAATGTTTCCCTTGTCTTTTTCAGGACTGAGCTCTGACCTGAATGAAAAGGGGAGAGTGGTCTGAGCACTAGTATACATACTTTAATTCATTCCTCTCTGCTAGCTGCTTCAAGTTCCCAATGACTTGACCTATTTGCAACTGCAACTTGAAATTATGAGCCAAATCAACCCTTTCTCCTTTAAGTTGCTTTTATTAGGCTATCATATCATATCATATCATTTCATATCATATCATATCATACCTTGCCATATAGTCAAAGGAAAGAAAACAGGATAAATTGCAACTCCAGTTTCCAGGCTCAACCTGAATCCCTATGTCTCTTGGGGATCTTTCTCCATTCATGCTGCAATCATGTATATATCCCATAATGTTCCATTCAAATGTCTGAATGGATAGCATGGTCTTCTATGCTTCGTAAATCATTTCTCTCTATTCATTGAAGACTGTTCACATGTAAACTTCTTCAGTTCACAATTTAAAATGTTTTAAAAGCCTGCTAGAGTTTATAGTTGGGAGGATCCTCTTGACTTACACAGAAGAAAGGCAGTTAGTAGGGAAAATATATGGCTTTAGTACAGGTGAAGTCATTGAAATACAACTCTAGTAACTATGAAAAATAGAGACTCTTACAGCTTACTCTCTAGTTCCTATCATTCAACTTCTGCTCAAGCCTTGGTGAAGAAATGGAAACATACGCTGGGCAACAGCATACTTTGTCTCTAAAATTGCTTGTGAAAACAAAGCTGAAAATATTCTGAGGCATTTCAAGACCACTCTCTTCAGACTTAAAGTCTAGTTTTGTGAATTCAAAGTTTGTAGAATAATTAACAGCTTTGGCAGAAAGTGCCGAGACTTTTGAAAATGTGACTATTTGTTCAACATGTATTGAGATTCCACCATGGGAGGGTGCTGGGATAGATGCCATGGGGAGTGTGAAGAAGCACATAGAGAATTCCGAGTCTCAGAAACTGGCACATGCTGTGCTACTGCTCCAACTGTCCCCCTGTACACTGTTCTTTTCCAATAGTTATGGCTGTCTGAGAAGCTTCCTGTTTATACTTCCAGACAGCAGCTGTCCACTGTGGGCAGCATCTCCCCTGTCTTGCTTGGAACTCACATATAAAAAGAGGTACCCTATAAGATTTCATTGAGTAAAGTTGTCAGAGTAAAGTCAGGTACTAAGATCTTACTCCAGGAATATCTGACAGCAGATAAGACAATTCAAGCTTCATGTCAGAGCTAAGTACCAGAACATTCAAGACCAGTTAATGTCCATGCGTTTGGTCAATTGACAGAACTCAGGAACTTAAGATGCACATATTCACATGACATCCTTTGTATGGATTGTGTACAATCACATTTAACTAAGTCAGAAGCTTCTCAAAGCAATGTTGTCTGGATGTTGTGTTCTTGACCAATTTTTTTAAGTCAATAATAAGATACCATGGAGAATGACACTTTGTGACAAGGAAAGAGGCCTTTTCTTTTATGTGATTGATTTTGCATATCTTCTCCAAGCACAAAGCATGAACAGCATTCTCTGTTAATGTAGAGAGATAAAGCCTCCTAGGTTCTAAGTATCAAAACGAGCTCAAGATGGTGAAACTTGGTGACCAGCAGAAGTCAGAACTCAGTCTGCCCACTTCGTCTTCCGTAAGGTTCTTCCCTGACTCATCCAGTGTGGAAGGAAGGTTTAATTTTTCCCTCCCTCCAACAGTTGGTTTCATTCTCTGACATTTTTCTTGTTGCCTGTGATTTTAGAAAGCATTCACTTTCACAAGTGAAAACTGATTTTGTCCAAACAGATGCTTGTTTCTATATTTTGCATTCTGGAAAAAATATGAGTATGATTGGGTTGAGGAGGGGGCTATACAGGGATGGGAAGTAAAATCCGTGCAGTCTCTGGTGGAGGCACAGCTTGGGCTAAAATTAGAAGCCAACTGAGAGCTGCAAGCAGTAGGAATGGGGTCTCCAAAAAAAATTGTTGTATAATAAAATACTCATTGAAAATATTCTGACAAGAGGCCCTAACAAATTTTCACATATCTTAGATTAGATGACAAAATGGCTTTTCTCCTAACTTTCTTTTAGAATTTGTGATGAACTGGATTTAGATATGTTATTTTAAATCAGTCAAGCAATCAAATCCTTCAGGCTAATCCCTCAATCAGCAGTCATCTCTTGAGCGTCAGTTTTGTCCTGATAACCAGTGGGCTTCAGAAGGACTCAGAAGAAAAACAAACAAATAATCAGATAAATAAAAATAGCTTTAATGGTGTCCATGAGATAATGAGAAAAATGCCCTCAAAATTGTAGTGAAGAAGGGGGAATGGCGATTTAACCACGAAGTAAGGGAGTGTGGGGGTGATAGTATGGCCATGTGTCCATGTATTCTTCTAAAGGCCACAGTTAGCCCAATGTTCTGAAGCATGAGCAACCTTAGCTTTCCTCTCTGGATTTTAATCTTTTTCTTGGATCGTAGTCTCACTTTATGCTGCTATCAAAGGAAAATGAACAACAAAAAACCTGAGTGGCTTACAAACCTCAGGCATTTGACCTCACACATATAGGGGCTGCAGTATCCAAGATCAGGATATAGGTAAACTCATAGTCTAATCCTTATTTTCTGGTTGACAGACAGCATCTTCTTGCTGGGACCACTTATGGCAGAAAGAAAGAAACAGCAATCAGAGGCCTCTGAATGAATCACCAATTCCCATCCTGTTCACCTGACTAGACCCTACATCCAGACATCATCACACTGGCTTTGGCATGTAGATGTGGGACTCACACATTCAGACCATAGCAGTAGGGAGAGGCTCTGACCCTGTGTATTGCCTGAACTGATGGCACTATGGGTTTTGAGGCCCTTCACACAAGAGTTTTCAGCCCTAACCAACTAGGATATCTAGAAAAATAGTTAATGTCTCTCCTGGTGAAGCAGTTTTGAGAATTATGTGTGCTCTATTCTCAGTACCCTACACATCTAAAGATAGATTTAATATTTCTAAACAGAGTAGCCAAATCAGTCAATGGAAATGCATGAAAAAGGAATAGGCTGTATCATTTGAACCCCATATCTCTGAGAGATATGTCATACTTCTAATTATGGAAATTTTACAGTCCACAAAACATCCTAGGAACTATGAAACCCAGACAATGAAGATGACCTTTGTGAGTAGAGAAGAGATTCTGCCAGGTAGCATCTAGTATCTTGACCTGTTACTATTCAACCCTGCTGGAATTCTAGACTCATCTACTGACTTATATCTTGGAGAGTCAGTCTCCATGCCTTCCCCATTCCTTTTGCAGTGAACAAGAGTGATTTCCCTGCACATACAGAAGGACCACCTATCTGCATGCAGGCTTTAGCACCACCCAGACACTATGGGAATGGGTCCTTCTATTGAGGTTTGAATTCTGATGAAAACTGATTTTGTCAAAGCCCACTGTTGAGGGACTTTTGGTTCCTTTTCATCAAAGATAATTGCATGTTTTATAGTTTAATTAAAGAATTTACATTCCTGTTTGCCTTGCAAAGACAGTTCTACCAAATTTAACAATAACATACTTATTCTAAAGTTGCCAGAGGGTGGGATATTTAACACCATAGGCTCATTTCTATCTTTGTGCCTCCAGCCCTGGCATTATATAGATGGGTCACAATCAATGTGAGAATGAGAATGTTTCGAAGTAACAATGTAATATTTACTAAAGATCTTTGAGCCATTTACCACAAGCTTCAACTGAGAAGTAAAGAAATTTAAGGCCCAAGATCAATGATTTTTCACAAATTACACTATTTTGTGAAGAAGTTGGTTATAATAAATGTGTTTTTCCTATTTATGTGCTTGTCCAAGACAAGTTCTCATGTACCCCATGCTATTTTAATCACTGAATAGTTGAGGCTGAACTTAAATGAGTTTATGCATGCACATATACATGCATATTCCCAGGGAAAATAGAAGAGTGACCTGGGATGTCCTGGCATTGCAAATACTGGTGGTAATGATCTCCTTCCCTCTACTTCCCCAGTCTTGAGATTAAAGGTCCTGTAATTAAACCACACTGCCTAATTTATGCTGTGTTGGGGATTGAACTAGGATCTTATTAGACCAATATTCTACCAACTGAGCTCACCTTTGATTTTTATACTGAGAGTACAGTCACATTTCAGTTTGAGCATTGCACGTGAAAAAGAGAAGCAAAGGAGTAACTGAGCAAAATATAACAGAACATAGCTCATATGGTATCTCTTGAGTGCAAGGCTTTCTACGAATTTGATATCTTAAAGTGCCTGCCTTGGATCTCTTCTATCCTAACCACAAGCTATTTACATGACTGAGCTCCAGTTCCCTCTCCAATAAGAATAAGAGATATGCTCAACTCTTACAGAAATCCTTGCTCTCACTGTCTTTCTAGAACAAGGGCCAGCCATGTATTAGTTTAAGAGTCTAACCTCTGCTGAATGTTCCTTTAATCATGCTGCTACAAAGGAGGTATGGGCACCCTAGAGTATCGTCTTGCATTTAATCAGTTAGAAACTTTAGCACTTACCCCTCACCTTCCAGAAGTTTTTGGGCCGGAAAAGCAGGAGGAAGGACATGTGGAAGCACTGTGGAGTGAGTTTCAGAGCTTGCTTTCTTTAGCACAGTAGTAATCACCTCTTAAATCTCCATCACTTGATCTGCTTGGGGATACTGACTTCTTTAGCAATCCTGAAACCAGTTTTGTTCATTCTGGCCTCATTAAGCATGTTAAGTGAGATGTTCTGCCATGTTCCTAGAGTCTGTCACATTGATTGTTTACAACGACAACGCCGTCTCCCTCTTCCTGTTGGCCTAGTGCTCCCTTCCCAGCTTTGATTTATTACCTTGTTCTGCTATTCTCACATGACCCTTTCATCACTGTCACACAAGGGCCTGTTGATGACATATGCTTGGTGCCAGCCAGAGGGACAGGAGAGATCAGTGTAAACCAAGCAAGGAGGGCATTGTAACCTGTTTTATCTTTTTCTAAAGCCCATCTCTGCTTATACTTTGGGCGATCCTAAATGCAACTGTTGAATTCTGTGCATACGCTTGGGAATTCTGTAGTTTTTGGTGTTCAGACACAAAGTAAAGTTTAGGCAAGACTGGCTTTGGACTCCTGAATTCCCTAAACCAACTCTCAGGACAGGATGGAATGATAGACATGTGCCAGTAAACCCAGAAAATATGTAGCATAGCAGGATATTTGAAAAGTAACATTTATGCACAGATAAATGTTTTTAGCTAGGAGCCCTAAAATCAGTCAACAGAAGTCCAAACAGTCAGTACTGGACAGGGACTGAGATCCAGATTTGGTGAGTGCTGCACATGTGGTTTGTAACAGAAAAACAAATGATCAAAGAGTTAATATCTGTTGCGTGGATCTGTTTCCACACCTCTTCTTCTTGGGAAGACCCAGGATGTCAAAGGGGTCAAATCACATAATTAACACAGTAGATGAGGCAAAATTTGATCTTTGAGTATTTCTTTCTTCAAATGGGTGAACTGTGTCTCTATGTGATGATGAAAGTATAGAATTTGCTGCTAAAAATATAAATGAATTTCCCATTCATGAGTTTTAAACAATTCAATTAAGGCAAACAAAATACAAAATATTTAAAATCAAACAAATGTGGAACTATGGAAGAATATAATATAACTTTATCCTTCAAGCTATCCATGCCTTCATAGCTCCTCATATGTACATGGGATTTTAAAAAACATACTTAGTTACCTTTATTTATTTTATTTTATTTGTATGGATGTTTACCTGCATATATATTAGTGTACTGCTCGTGTGACTGGTGCTTCTTTGGAGGAGAGAAGAGGACACCAGATATTCTGGAACTACTGTTTGAAATTGTGAACTGCCGTGTGGATGCTGGAACTTGAACCTAGGTCCTCTAAAAGAAGATTTGAAAATGTTAACTGCTGAGCCATCTATTCAATAACTACTTATTTATTTTTAATAAGCACTCAATGTATTAAGTTTCAATACCCCAGCTTAGTTTAGAAGAAAACAATGGAAATCCAATGGATTGAGTGATCACAGGCCAACAAAAACCTCCAGTACTGTTACTCACACAGCCTCATCAAAGCTGTCTTTAGATGGCCAAATATATTATTAATTATGAAATGGTGTAGCACGGGTTGGAGATGAGATACTGAGTGCCAGCAGGTCCACAGAAGGTGTACAGAGATACTAGAGTTGCCTGGACATTGAGGGTCATAGAGGAGGAGAACATGATCAGCATGATGTTATAACATGTTCAGGATCTACTTATTGATGTGGTGATGGCAGATGGTTTTAGCAACAGTGACAAATTGTTACTTCCCTTCCCCTCAAGAACATTGATATTGTGCTTAGTCTTTCTTGATCATGGCTGTTTGGAGCAAGAAGATTTATAGATTCTTTCCATGTATGATTCAAGATAATCCAATTTTGGCAAGCTCTTTGCTCATTGGTAGTTTAGAAGAGCTGATGGCCGTATCAGAGAAGCACAGGAAAAATATTTAGTCAGTATTAGTCAGTATTATAAGTTTGTGAGTTTATCATTGAGAAGACTCTTGTGAATATCAATATTGAGCACTTTCATTTACTTAACATATATTCCCATATCTTCTTTGTTTATTTAATGGAGACTACTTGGATTTTTTTTTTTTTTTAGTTTCAGGTATGTTTATAAATATTATAGTTTATTTTAAAAAAATCTTCAGGAAGGTAAATAAAATCAGAATAGAAACCCACAGAAGCAACTAGAAATTGTTGTGTTTACAGTGAATAGAGATTTTTGTTTTAATTTGGTTTTACCATATACTATTTACCTACTTACTTACTTAGCTTTTTCTGAGCTGGCTTGAACTCTACAGCCCAGAATGTCTTGGAAGTCCCTAGCTAAGGCTGATTTTGAAACATGCACTTCTGTCTCATCATTCTGATAGTTGGTGTTATAGTTGTGTGACAACTCTAGTTGTAAACTCATGATCATTTTTCTACCTTGTTCTCCTAAGTGCTGGTATTACAAGTATGTCTGGCTTTGAGATTTTATTTCAAGATCTTAATTAATTGTTTCTTATTTAAATCTGAATTCATATTTTTCCTAGGATGAGAACAAATATACTATACAAACCACACATGGAATTAAGTCAACGATAATACCAATAACACAGAAAAAAGAAACACAAATTAAAAATGTTTAAATTAAAATAAATCCGAGTTCATCATTTGCTAAAATATTTATAAGTACAGAGGACATTCTTGTCAAGATCAAAGACTGTCTAGTTAGAAAGATTCCTATGTAATATAGTAATGTTGTTGTTACAGGAGAAATAACTGGGAACAAACACCCATGAATTCAATAATGATGGAAAAAGATGGATCAGAAATACAGCAAATCTTCTGTAGGTACATAGGTTACGTTCATGTCGTGTCAAATACACTATTCAACGACAAAGTATGCTACAGCAGCAGAGCTTCTGCTTGCCAAAATGATATAATAATTCTTAATTTGTATGCACCTGATTCTATAGATTTAAAATATATGAAATAAAAGTTTACAGAACTGTGAAGGGAGATGAATAAATCTACCATAAAAATGTAAAAGTGAATATATTAACTATCATAGATCAAGAAGGAAAAATATAAGCAGTAGAGAGAGAGGGTCAATATAAACAACACTGCTCACAGCTTGACTGAATGGATGTGTAAACAGCATTCAGTACTTCAAGTGGAGAACACAGGTTTTCTTTTCTAGGATGCATAGAACCTATTTTAAAACTGAGCTCAACTTAGATCTTAAGACATATCTCCGTGTATAGTAAAAAGTTTCACATATTCAATAATGACATTATAGTCATTTCAAAGTCAAGTAAAACTCAGATAAGAAAATAAGTACTACATAGAGATGTTAAAGTAGATTTCTAGTAATTAAACTGTCCAAAACAGAAAATATAATGGATATTTAAAGTATTTAGAGACAACAATAACAAAAAAGTGTATCAAAACTTGTAGAGAAACTATGTAAAATACAGCCTTACATACTTACCTAGCCAAATATAAAAATAAATAATATAAAAGTTAATAAAAATAAATATAAAATAAACACAGAAGAAAAAGTGGTATTTTTCTCCCTTCTCTTAGCCCTTCAAACTCTTGTTTTTCCTCTTTCTGATCAGTGTCTCACTCTGTAGCCTTGGAAAGCCCAGGGTGCCCTGAAGTTTATGATAGTTCTCTTGGTATGGCATTCAAATACTTGGATTACAGGTGTGCATCACCATGCCTATCTTGAGAACTCTTTCAAAATAGATAAGAGCATCTGGGAATGGCAGGGCATTTTTTTCTAGCACTAAAATGTCTGAGGCAGGAGGATCAAGTCCAGTGTGAGGGTATTAACATAGAAATAAAGACATAACCACAGAGCCAAAAACAAATTCATTAAAATGGTCAGAACAATTGACAAGTGTCTGTTGGGCATGATCAAGAAACTAAGCAAAATTCCTGAAAAAATGTCAGCTTTGGGAGAATCACAATCGAAGCTGCAGAAGTGATGTGAATCTTCGTTGGAGAACAATGTGTGCTACTTTATTCAAGGCTACTTGACAAGTTATATGTAATAGAAAGAATTGTCAAAATATAAATTACCAACTCTCTTCTTAGGGTAAGTAGAATAACTAAATATTTAAAAGCATATTGAACTCGTTAAAATTGTTTTCCAAAGAGAAAATATCACATCCATATGTCTATGCTCACATGCTTTTCCTTTCTCATGATACTTTAAAAACATTTATTTTCTTTTTATTGCTTGAAACATTCATACTTACATATAATGTGTTTTGATCACATTCAGCCCTTATTCTCACCCCCAGGCTCCTCCCATACCCTGGCTACCACTTTTTCCACCCAACTTCATAGGAATTTTCTTCAACCCTCTGAGTCCACTTAGTGCTGCCTGTGTGTACATGAGTGAGGGAGTATCTGATAGCTTCTCAAGCGTCACACCTGAGTGAAACTGACTCTTCCTGCCATAGTAGCCAGCAACTACCTATAGCTCATCCCTAGAGTGTGATTTCTTGAGCTCCTCCACTCCACCCGTGCTAAAACATTTGGCTGGTTTGGTCTTGAGAAGGCATTGTGTATATAGTCAAAACAATCTTGGAAGAAAAGAGTGTGATATATATTCATTATTTGGAGAGAAGTACCCCATTCTTTTATTCATGACACATTTACCTGTTGTATGGACTGTATTACTGTATTACTTGTTATTATTAGGTATTATACTGTATTGCTTGTTATTATTAAGAACTATATTATTTGTTATCTGTATTGCTTGTCATCTATTGTTAAAAGAATCTTATCCAATGAAAGACAAGAGACCCTAATCCATGAGTATAAAGATAAGAACTTATGGGAATAGTTCAGTACTATGTATGTTTAGTACAATACTAGTATTCAGTTTCTCCTTAGGACCTATGAGTGAGCTAGTTACAAGTTTTCTCTGAGTCATTAGTGTCACACGTGAGTTCCCTTTCATACAGAATACTTTAAATCTAAGCAGAAAATAGTTTGTTCCTTCCATAATATATCTTTACTTGATGCAACAGTGGGCATATCTTTCAAGGACATTATATACGCTTAAGGTTCACAATTGGGTAACACTGTTGATAGTTTCCCCAGTGGAAGGTATAAAATCCTCCATTTTTATAAAAGCTAGCCAGTAAAATTGAAGTTTTCACGTCACTATGATTTTTATGCCCTATGACTCAAGTTTATGGTGTCATCAGCAATAGGGTCTCACTATTAAGATCTGGAGAATCATACAGAATTCTACTTGACCTTTGAAAAGACCTAAATCCTTTGCTTCTCAAACTATTCCATAAAATCAAAGATGGGATAATGTTCCAAAATTATTTTTTACATGGCCAACACTATACTAACTAAACCAAAGAAAGTGACTAAAATTTAAAAAAAAAGAAAATTATAGACTAGTCTTCTTGAACATAGATGCAACAACACTCAATGAAATACTTGTAGCCCAAGTCTAAGATCACGTTACAAAGATCTTGAACCATAATCTCGTTGGCTTCATCTCAGTGATACAGGGACAGTTCAACTCATGTACATCAAAAAATGTAAGTCACCACATAAATAGACTCAAGGACAGAAACTTATCTCATTAGATGATAAAAATGACTGAGACAAAATCTAACATACTCCACGATAAAAGTCCTGGAAAACCTAGGGATATGGGGGACAAATAGCAACAAAATACAGACAATATATGTAGCCCACAATACACCAAGCCCAGAGCCAATGTAATAGTAAATAAATAAAGAAATGAAATATTTCTACTGAACAAAATGATTCAAGAACAAAATGATGTCCACCCTATCTACTTCTGTTCAATACAGTTTTTGAAATCTCAGCTACAATAATAAGAAAAGGAGAAATAAACCAATACAAAGAGTCATGGAAGAAGTCAATGTACCTTAATTATTTGCAGATGACATGACTCTATTTATAAAAGATTTTTTTCTGTTTCTCAACAGAAAATCTCTACAGTGGGTAAGCACATTTGTTAAAGCAGATGACACAAAATTAACCCACAAAATCCTATACAGTTTTACAAATAAATATTTTTTCTTGGAAATTGTCTCCAAAGTCAATCTGAAACCCAAGGATTTCTATAAAGCATTTTCTGTAGGGATTTATCCAACTATTACTGATAGGAGTCAGAAATGGAGGCAAGAGGAAGAAAGAGTCCAATTAAGAGCATTTTCGTTAGGTCTGTGAAAACTGATGTAGATGCCTGGAGGAGCCCCAGTGACTTTCTTAGCCAAGTCAAGGGCAGTAGGGTAGTTAAGGCAACTCTCACATTTTCTTTGCTTCTGATTGTTCTCAAAGACATGTATTCCACAACTGTTTGCCTTGTTTTGAAAATGAGTTTGCTGTCCCTAGGTTTCAGAGAAGGTATTGTGGAGGAAAAACTGTGACCTATGGATATGGATTATTTGAATTAATTTTTGGGCACTGCTATTGTCAGATAAGTATAAGCCCTGTTTGTGTTTTGAGACAGGACTCACAGTCCAATCCAAGCTGCTTTCAAATTCTTCTGCCTCAACCTGCTGAGTTCTAGGACTGTAGATTTGAGTTATATGCACATCACAACAGAAAAATATTAGGAAAAATAAAACATCAATCCATCATGAAATTGTATGATTAAGCAAAAAAAGCATAAAGTTCTAGTATGATGACTAGAACTGCATAGTGTAATGGGTTCCAAGAAAAGTATTTATTTATTAAATAAATATATTAGAGAATTTCCTTTAGAATTTCCTGTCTATGTCAGGATACACCAAGGAGTTTAGCAAAATAAAGTAAATGGAAATGATTTCAAGCATGAGAATCAGTAAAATGTAAACAAAACAAATTGTTTTCCAATGTTAGGGTTTCCTACATAAAAAGCAGAAAATTTAAAAATTATTACCAATGGTGAGAGAATATTTCAATGTAATTGTGAGCTGGGAGATCAATATATACAGTCAATTTCATTTTGACATATTGGCATAATTCAGCAAATGTAATTAGAGAAAACATTTCCCTTCTAAGATCATCAAAAGTATAAAGTTAATAAGAATACAGAAATGTATACTTCCAGATAAAATTGTCAATGAAGTTCAAACCAAAAGTAGAGAGCTGTCATGTTTGTTGGCACTTACTGTAAAATGTGACAAGTCCCTTTGTATTGATATATGCACCAATGAAATTGGTATTACAACTCCAATAGAATTGTAGGAGAATTGGCTAACTAATTCCAAAAGTACAGAAAAGCAAATGACAAAAGTAACAAGATTTTCCTGAAAAATGAGAAAATTATACCTTCTATATATCAGGACTGAGTGTTATGACCTGCCTTTAACACAAGTTCCTTCTAATGTTATGTGCAGCAAGGATTCAAAAGTCCTGCACATTGAAATTCACTAGGACATGTGTTTTAATCTAAGTGCATCCATTGCTAAATTCCTAACATAAGGAGACGGGTTTATGTTGTCGATGTTGTGGAACATCAATCCTAACTTCAGAGATAAAGCATTAATTACTCGACTCTCACAATTGTCTGTGCCAACCTATACAATAGCTTTCCCTTAAGTCAGTATATACAGGCGAGGTTTTCTTATTTAATGCCCTATTTCCATTTCTCTACTGTGTGTGTTTGTGGTTTATTTGTGTGAGTGTGTGTGTGTGTGTTTGTGTGTGTGTGTATGTGTGTGTACAAGTTTGTGTACACATGCATTCTCTCTCTCAGAAGAGTTCACAGAAATGAAAGGAAGAAATCTAGTATCCTGCTCTATGACTTTTTACCTTATCCCTGAAACAAAGTCTCTAGCTAGACTGAAAACTGAATTTGTGATCATAAAGCCCAACCGATACTTCCATATCTGACCCCTTCAGAGTTACTGTACATGCATGTATAACCATACTGGAGAGTTTTTCACATGACTCTGGGGATCTAAACATAGGTCCTCATGCTTGAGACACTCATAACCACTGAACTGTCCCTCCAGTTCCTGTTTTCCTTTTTAAGTTGAAACCCTATTGCATGGTTCACTAGATATTCTTTTGTTCTTAAACTGGAGCAAACAAATATAAAAACAGTAGTGACATATACTCTCCAGGAGAAATCCAACAGAAAACATTACCTGCTTATTCTAATCTTTCTTGAACTCTTTGCATGTCTTTTTATAATCTTTATTCTCATTCCTCTTTGAAGCATAGCTCTTTCAGGTTTTTAAAAGCTGCACCTAACATTCTAGCTGCCTCCATTCTGGCTACTCATCTTCTGTCTCTGCTGATGCTGTTCTCATCCCCTCTGCCTACACTGTCCACCAATCAGATTTAGGATGCCTAATTGGATGGTTTGTCTGTTGCTATGGTTGTTCTGCCTTCTCAGCAATCTATTCCATATATGTCTTTGGTAATTCCCCAGAGGCTAAACATTTCTATGTCTGCCTTGACCACTTACTCCCCCGAGCTGCAGACCCATGTGTACAAATGTCAATTTGATGTCTTTGGTAAATATACCAAAGATGCTTCTACTCTCACCACAATGAAATAATGAGCTAATCTTGTAAGCTCTCTGCACAACTCCATACAAAAACCTGTCTTCTCTAGTTGGCCCTGTCTTAAGAATGGCAGTGGTTAATATCCACAAAACTAAAGCTTCAATTAATCCTTTGCGACCTTTTTCTTTTCAATGTAGTCACCCAATCAACAAATATTTTAATTTTTTTGTCTCCTATATATCACTGCCTTCCATACTCATTCCTCATGGTCCTCCCTCCTCTTTCATGCAAGTAATTGTCTGAGAACTTGGGTGTCTCCAATAACATTCATGCCATCCCTCTGCTTAAAGCTCTGCTGCTATCGAGAGATTCCCAGAACTTCAGCTAGCTCCCCTTCTTCCTCTACAATTCTCTACCTCCCTCTTTCTCTCACTCCTACTGTCTTTCCCGCTCTCCATCTCCTTCACTCCCTTCTCTCTCTACTTCCTTCCCTCCTTTTTTCTTCCTCTCTCTCCTCCTTATCCCACTCCCTTCATTATCTTTCTACTTCCTTCCCTTCTTCTCTGCCTACCTCCTTCCTTCCCTTTCTTCCTTCTTCTCTCTCCCCTTCTCCCATCCATCCCTCTCTCCCTCTGCTCTTACTTTTTTCTATCTCCTCTTTCTTCTCTTAATTTTAGTTGTAAACACAATATTTATTTTGCAGTTTTTTTTAAAATTATGTTGTACCTAAAAATAACTCTGTATACTTAATAATCTATACTGAACTATATATGACAAACTCGTGTTAAAAATGCAAAGGTGGAGCACAATTCGTAAGAGATACCACATTAAAATAATCAGTTGTAAATCACTCATTGGTATAGTCAATAGGGATTCATTCTCACCAGAGTTTGCATCTACAGTGTTCCCTGGAGGCCCATGTACTAAGGGCTTGGGCAGAGGGTGCGAACAATAAGAGATAGTACTTGGTAGCAAATCACCCAGTGATTTGGGAGGGACTTGTCTTGAAAGGAATAGTGGAACTGCAACCTGACTCTTTCTTCTCATCATTGAGAGTAGTCTGTAATTTGAATGGGCTTCTCTCAAGCTCTACATGTTCCACGTGATATACTGTGCCATAATAGGTTTGCCAAAGAAATATGGATGAGTGATTAGGGACAGAAACCTCCAAATCGTGGGCAAAATATAAACCAAGTTAACAAACCCTAGTATTTTGTTACATCAATAGAAATACATAATTTTACAATTGTATTTTTTATGCATTGATATATGGCAATTGCCATTGATGATCACAGAGACTCTCTGAAAATATCACATTGTCATTCTGATTAGTCAATATAGTAATCTAAAGGTACTGACAGGTATTGTAGAGTAGATTTATAGCTGTATATTTGCTTGTTTATTATTTTGTCTCCACTTGTAAACTTCACAGGGTACTATCTCCCTTCCATGCTGCTGCAGATGTGATTCCTTTGCAATAGTAGGGAAATAATGTTTCATTTTTTCCCTTTTGCATTGACATTGGTAAGGAAGGGGATTTGAAGATCAAAAGGCTTGCTCTTAAGGACTAAGCCCAAAGCTCTTTATAATTAACTCAGCCACTGAGAATACACAATTACTTGAGAGCCAATTTGCCTAGAGTGGAACTGATGTCACTGTTGGCTTGAGATTGACAGGGCAAATGAGAGGAAACAAGAAAGGTAAACAAAACAGGTGTTCCTGATCAGGTAATTTTGCATGAGGTCCAGAGCTAATGTGCTTGAGAGTTACAGGCCTGAAAGTTTAAGGCACTAAATTCCTGTTCCCTCTTTTAGGTATAAAAAGGCCAGATCTCCAAGCAGATCTTCATGGATTACTCTGACTTTGAGCTGTGGAATATTCTCAAACAGAGAAGGTCTAAAACATTTCCTAAAACTCCTGGGGATACGAAGTAGACAGGGAGATGTTTCCCATGTGTAGAAGAATAGCCCTGTGTGAAAGCTAGAAAGGGTCTATAATTCCAGGGGTCTATAGTTAGAGGCCTGTGTTGGTCTGGATGGAATGCAGACACAACTTTAATCCCAGTATTCAGAAGGCAGTGGTGGTCCATGCCTTTAATCCCTATAAAAAAGAGGTTGCAGACACAGGAAACAGAACTCAGAAGGAGTCAGTGTCCCACAGGAAGTGACATCTGAGATGAGTCACAGTGAATGGGAGACAAATTAACTAATCAGAGGAAGAGTAAGCAGAGTAAGGACATTCCCAAATCTTACTAGAAAAGGTGGGCTTTCAGTAGTTAAAGGGCGTTACAGAGGAGTTTGTGTATGTAGTCAGAGTGAGGCAGTTGAAGAGTCAGTTACAGAGAAGTCAGAGCAGTTAGTTGAAGTTACAGGGACAGATTGGAACAGTTAGAACTCAGTGAGAGATACAGAGACACAGCAAAACAAAGCAGAAGCCCAGAACAGAGAGTGAGTTGAACCAGAACAGTAAGAGTTAAGGAGCTAGGTCTCAGAAGGCTAAGGGTGAAGCCTTCTATGTCTGGGCTGGCAGTTTAAATGTCCTATATTGTATGAAGGCTGAAGTCTTCCAGTTCAAGGATTAAGACTAGATTGTAAAGAGGACAAAACTTTATAAAGCTCTGGGGCTCCAGGCTTAGAATCAACAATTTAATTAGTCAAAGAATGAAAAAGCTTTGAACTGAACCAATGGCTACATCTGACTTGAATCTACATCTACACCCATGATTCTGAGACCAACATGTAGACCAGGGTAGACAAGGGGTCACCAATAAGCTTGATACAAGGAGTTCATAGTACAAAGTTTCATAGATATGGAGTCACAAGGCAGGTAGAATTGGCAGCCTTGAGGAACACCAGTTAGAATGGAAGTGGTACCCTACATGCAGTGGATTCAATAGTTTACGGGATAGCAACACATGAATAGTGAACACTGTGCTGTCACCCAATCTTTTGAGTGTCAGATGGCATGAATGAAGTCAGTTTAAACCAGGGACTATTTCATAGGCCAAGAAGTAGAATACAGTCACACCTCTGTGTGGAAGCTTAAGAGGTGAAGCTAGATTATTTAAAAAATAAACTCAATTAAAGGACATGTGATAGAAAGAGAAGTCACAAAGTGAGGCTTGACTTTTTAAGCTAGAATATCTGGGATGTTTTCATATCTCCATTTTGAGAAAGTGTGCATTTATTTTCTTCCCTGAGGGAGTAGAATCGATCTTGTCTTGTGATTACTGCAGATTTTCTCTTCTTTCACAAGTACTTAGAACTACATAAAAGGCATATAAACCTAAATATGTTAAGTTCCTTCCCTTGTAAATAACAATGAGTTTGAAATCACACATTTCTGAAACATGGCAACTTTCACCCACCTGTATTGTGAAAAAACAAAACAAAACAAAAGGAACAGAACATGTACTGTTTAATGATGGCATTTTTTCAACTTCCATTTGAAAAATTTACCTAATTTGAGTGAAAAATACAGTAGATTCTTTAAGTTTTTCTGAATATGAGGGTTAACTGTAAAACTGTCAAAGCTGAAATATGAGGTAATATAGCCATGGAGAGATGGCTCTTTGGGTAAAGTACTTCCCTCACAAACATGAAAATCTGAGTTCTGAACTTGAGCACCCACATAAAGGCAGGCAGTTTGGTGCACATCTGTTACCTAGGTGGGTATAGACAGATGGATCCTGGAGGCTGGCTAGCCAGTCCTCTAGCCCAATGGTGAGCTCTTACTTCATTGAAAGATTCTGTCTCAAAAATAATCTGGAGAAGTGACTGAGGAAGATGCCTTGTGTTGACCAGTAGCCTCTGCAGGTGTACATGCGTGCACATACATATACTCCAGAGAATGAGAAAGTTGATAAGAGAGGAGACATGAGAAATAAAGAGAGGAGATGAGTGAATATTACAAAGTATCATGTACAGTATCTCTGAACCAGGAGTGATTGTGCATATGTGAGATTCTTTCAGGGTGGTGGTCCTGACAGCTGCCTGCACACTTGCTTTGGATCCCATGCTAGCATTCTTGAAAAATCTTGGCTAGTATCAAGTTCTACTTTGACTAGATGGATCTAATCCCCTCCTTACTCTCTCTAGATGAGAAACTTTCCCCATCTTCTTCTGCAGGAGGCAGATTGGCTATCTGTGACAGCTGTTACCAGGTTCTTCTCAATGAGCAGGTGATTTGAAGTTCTCTCCAAAGTATGCATGGAGTGTTCCAAGGGCTCCTGTTAGCATGTTTCTTCAAACATGGTCACAGACTTTTCATTTTTTCAACCTTTATCTCATTCATCTGGACCCTGACAATGTTCTTCTGGCATCCTTTCCAATCTCTTCTGTATCTACTAGCTTCAGCTAAGTTATTGCTAGTAAGCTCCCACTAAAACTTAGAATTCATAAAGGTCAACGCAAAGGAGGGAAGGCTCATTCTGGAAGTTTTGGTGTTAGAGGAGTCACTCACCCCTTTCTTTTGGAGCCTGTGAGTACATCATGACATGGAGCAGGAAGGCCCATTTGCTTCATTGATGGGTGAAAAGAGAGATAGGAAGTGACCAGTATCACACAGTTTCCCTCAACTATTCACTGGTTCTGTCCAAAAAAAAAAAAAAAAAAAAAAAAAAAACTCACCACTAGATCAATGGTTCTCAACCTGTGGGCCACAACTCTATTGGGGATCGAATGACCCTTTCATAGCTATTGCCTAAGACCATCTGATTATCAGATATTCATATTATGATCTGTAACAGTAGCAAAAATCACAGTTGTGAAGTAACAATGAAAATAATCTTATATTTGGGTTACCATAACATGAGGAACCATTGCACTGCATGATCTTCCTAAGGTTTCTCTGCCTTTCAGAAGTACTATCTGGGTACCAAGAGGTAATACAATAGCCTGTGGGGGCGTTTGTGATTGCAACATGGGCAACATCCTTTAAATTTCAATGACCCCAATTGCCTTCAGTTTCGTCCATTGACCACCAGCTGCTTGGAGAGTGGTCCTCAACATTTGTTAGAAGTTCATTTAAAAGGGAAAAGAGTGACTAAAATAGAGAAGCCCCAGGAAACCTATCTCCAATAATCATTCACTTTCCTTATTTTTATATTTCAAATTTTTCATTTTAAAATTATCTCTGGGCTGTCGAGATAGATCAGTAGGTAAAGATGTTTGTATCCAAGCATGATAGGCTGAATTTAATATCTCAAACCAGTTGGTAAAGGAGAGAACTACTGATTTCCAACAGTTGGACAGTTGTTCTCTGACTTCCACACACACACATGCACACACAGACAAGTGTAAAAATAATAATTTTGCTGGGTGGTAGTGATGCATGTCTTTAATCCCAGCACTTGGTAAGCAGAGGCAGGCAGATCTCTGTGAGTTAAAGGCCAGGCTTGTCTACAGATTGAGTTCCAAGACAGTCAGTGATACAACAGAGAAATCCTGTCTCAAAACAACAACAACAAAAATAATAATAGCAATAACTTTATAGTCATAAGAATGTTTCAAAATTAATGACACAAATAATTTCTGGTCATCCTTCACCTAGTTTTCCAAAATATTCATCGCTTCACTAACCAGAGTTCAATGGAAAATATCAAAAAATGAATCTTGACTCTATACTGTTAACTGACTTACAGATCTTATCAAAAATTTACAAACTGTCCCACTAATGTTGTTTTTGTGTTCTAGGATCCAAGTAAAGATGGCACATTGAAGTTAGCTGTCATTTCTTGTTATTCTCCGCTAACCTGCCATAGGCCCTCAGTCATAAATTACTATCACGTACCCATGTTTGCTACACTGATTCTATAGATACTGTAGCATCTACTATACTACCATGGAAGATCTATGACTTCTTTTGTTTGTTTAATTTTGGATCATCTCAAGTTTCTTATGCTTAAAATTTGTACTTTTTTGTAGCAATTATTTTTGAAAAGGATATTTATCAGGAACTGCATTAAAAAATACATGGTCCTGATTTGTCCAGATGATGCCAACATTGATCAGTCAGTTAATGTGGTGGCCTGCTTTCCCAGTACAATTCCTCTATGTCCCCTCTTCTATTGAGTATGCCTTCTAAAGAAGGTGCAATGATATGATAAATATAGGCTTAACATATTTTTTGCTCAGCAATTTTATCACCAATTCACACCTGAAATGTTGAGAACTTGATGTTTGCCAAATTATGAGTTTCCTCTGGTATTTTCTTGCTGTATTATTAAATATCCTACTGCAATAAAGAAATATCCATACTCACTAACATTTAACTCGTTTACTTATTTATGTAAGTATAGACTTACACAAATTAGTTTTATTTTCTAAAATATAATTGATTTTTTGTAAGTGTCATGGATTTATTATCAAAATCACTTGATTCTCTGTTGTCTTTCTATAATGTGTTTATAATTTTTGAGAGTATGTGAAAGTAATTTTCATGAGAATAATTTTTGAGAAATTCTTCTATATGGCATCTAAGGTATTTTAGGATCATTGTGAACTTTTCCTGACCCACATTCTGAAGTAGATATTGGTCCAAGCAACCTTGCCTTATTTTAGTAAAAAAACAATATTTGGAAAATAAATAAGGCCTGCTAGATGTGGTCATCTTACTAGAGTACCATTTTTTCTAGGTAGGTCTAGAATGGATCACAGGTGTACATACATTGCATGAATTTGCATATATGAATATATTGCAAACATTTGTATCTATTTACACAATTCCCTCTGGCTTTCTTGTTCCACATATGTGTTAAATTCCTTTTTTAAAATTTCTTGCAGTGTAGCTTGTGCTGGTGTTGAGTTCATATTTCTCCCCATTATCTTCTCTTTGTTGCTACCAATCTGGTTTGTGACTCCAATTATTACTACAAGAAAACAAAATCCCAGTGTCTATATTTCCTTATTTTAACTATTGTTGAATGCTCAAATGGCATCAAAATTTGTATTCCATACAACTGTGGTAAACTAATTAATTAAGCAAAGGGTAATGCCTGTGTGCCTTCTGTTTTAGACATTACTGTGTATAAGAACTATTGCTTCCTAATTTAGTTGGATTAGTTTAGTTCTCTTTATTGTCTTCCTTGTGGTTGGATTATCTGTAATGAAGAGACAGTTTAAACTCCTTTTTGGATTCATACAAATTCTACCTATGGTTGAGGTATTTATTTCTTTGATTCTGTAAAATTCTAGCTTTTATCTAAATGTCAGAAAGATACAAAAAGTAACATCTGGGCTTATACCACCCACTCCCACACCTTCCTCATGATTCCTTTCCCTTCTGCCAAGATTAAAGTGGCTTTACTTGGTTTTGTGTTTTCACAGAGGCCTGGGTAATTGCATATGTTCTTGTACTCACTAATTTCAAACAATAAATATCAGTGGTCATAGATACTCCTTTCCTCTTTGATTTTGCCACTTGCAGCTATAGCTGACTGTGCTCCATATTAATTCATACAGTTCATCTGTGGAAATTTTTCCTGGCTGTGCCCTGCAGATGATGCATAGCTCATCCCTCCAGGATCCTTTTGCCACAGGTCTCAGCCCCTTTTTATCCTGTTGATGCAGGTGTTTAATTACAGAAAATAGCCGTGACTTACACATTTAAATATTGATGCCACTGCACTTTTAACCTTTCCCCCTCTTATTTATTTTTAATTTTGGAATTTTTGGTCCACATTTTTCTTTGTTACTCATTTTGTAGTCATCCTTCATTTTCACCACTTTTTCCCTACATCTTTGTGTGTGGGGGCTGTCTCATTTTTATCTTAATTTCATTTTGCAGAGATTTCAATAGTATTTTTAAATAAAACAATGTATTTATTATTCTTTGATTACTTTTTAAAGTATTCTTTGGGGACTATAATACATAAGTTTAGATAAATCAATATCTCTCTCCCCCTACCCTCCCTCCTTTCTCTCTCTCTCTCTCTCTCTCTCTCTCTCTCTCTCTCTCTCTCTCTCCCCTTTTCCAAATTTCTATGTTCAATTTTTGATTGAAAATTTTGTGTGTTTTTTGGTTTTGTTTTGTTTTGTAGCCAGAAATAGTTGTTTGAGTAAGTATAACATGTTTTTGAAGACTGTTCCACATTTTCTGCTGACATAAGTCTCAGGAGGAATTTTTACTTACAGGGAATTTGGCTTGTTAATTTTTAAGTGACAGATCTGCTTGACTATTTCCTGTTCAATTTTGAGCACTAAATGGACTGATATCTCTTGTTATTGGTGGTACAATCCTCACCATGTTACAGACCACACCCTTAATGCCTGTGTGTGTGTCTCAGGAACAGCTGTGTGCCAAGCACAGCTGTTCTTCTCTTAAGTCTTGAAGGCACCTGAGCCTTCTCTCTGGCCTCTCTTCCCCTTCACCACTCAGTTTGCAAACAGTCTGTTTTCCTCTCCGCTTTGATTAGCTCCGGAGAAACTTAGTGTTTTGAGGACACCTATTCTTGATTATGCACATTTTAAAGTTCCTTTCATATAGGATGTTAGCATGTGTTCTGGTCTACCAGAGGTCTTTAAATTAAGCTTAATATTTTTACACACAGTTGGACAGGAAGACACTGCATTTGATGCTCTGTGTCAAGAGCATTCCCTGGACTAGCTCTCTTTCTCTTTCATTCCTGGTGTTTGTTTTTTTTTTGTTGTTGTTTGTTTGTTTGTTTGTTTTTCTTAGAATTAAAAAGATTGGTTGCTGAGATTGGTTCCATTAAAAATGCATCTATTTTTCAGTAAGTGTTGCACCTCTTCACTTTTTGCTGGAGGAATGGGGTTTGATGCCACCTTTCTGTACTTTTCTGCTATCCAGACTTTAATATTGAAAGAAGTTCTGTCTTAGTGCTCTCCTAGGTTTAGAAGTACTTCAGTCCTTTGAAGCAGTCTCTGTCTCCACCTGTGCTGTGACAGTATTTCTCTTCCTGAAGTTCTCCAACTGCACTGTTGCTTTTCAAGAATGCCAAAGCAAGGCATTTATGAATAGAAGAGAAGCCGCTTTCCCAAGGCCAGAGGAAGGATGTTGCTGTGCCTCATCTTCCCTCATCCCACGACTTGCTCAAACTGGTTTCATTGAATTTCTCCAAAGTTGTACTGCTTGCTTGGATGTATAAAATCTTAATAATTTTTATAAGAAGATGAAAATCATTACTATGCATAGTGGTGTTCATTGTATTACCCTTAATCATCAAAAATTCCCTGAGAGTATTCACTCAAATAAAGTGGGTAATTCCACAGACAACTTTATTCATAAAGCTTTCAATTTATTAATGTGTTTTCACCTTTAAGAGATACATGTAGATGTTAAACGCTGCTATTCAGTCTCAGCATCAAATAAGTGGAGGGAGGCTCTGCCAGTACAGAGCTCATCACTGAGACTTTCAGAGCCAAGGCTCATCTGCAGCATGCCAGGAAACATGGCTTTAAGTGCAGTGTTTCATCCTTATGTTGAAGTTCCTAGTGTACCCCAAATCCTCATGCTATACCATGGGGGCTGGCATGAATCAATGCTCTACTTTGCTAGATTTTAGGCTTAAGAGAGTCTTCCATACTTCTCTATTTCGCCACACTTTAGTCTCAGATGAGAAGAGTTCACATATGCTACAGTGTCTTTTAGTGATATCAACCACGATGAGACAAAATGGACTTATCCCAAAGTATAGAGGGTTAAGCTTGAGGTGTTAGGCATCACAGAGAAATAGAGAGATATTTTGTGACATATTTTAGTTCATTTTGCTTGAAAACTCTTTCCTTTCACCTTTGTCTTTAGGAATATCTTTTGAAGTATGATATTCTTTCAATTTCTGGAACTGTCATGCATATCTATGTGTTTATGACAAATTAACTTTTGAGCTTCATACCACTTATTTTAAAGTTAAGGAAAATGACATTTTCATGACAGATTATGTTGATTTTCAGCCAAATAAGATGTGACATTTTTCATTATTTTCTCCATGTATAAAAGAAGGATAAGACTAGCAATTATTTAGTCATCAGGTGGAAAAGTGTGTACAAAGAGATCTTAAATCATTCAACTTATAATATCTGTCCAATGCCCGTATTTCTCCCTCCTGACTCAGGTAGAGCCCATTTGACCAAATATCTAAAGAACACAGAATATGATGTTATATAGAATGCCACAGCTTTGATGTTTCTTACTCCAGCTTCCCCTCTGTGTGTTCTGACAAACATGCTTGTGTGTGGTGGCCTAGAAAGCCCAGTGCAGAAATTGGAGTGCCAAAAGAGGTCATGATCTCCTTCTCAAGTGTATTCTCAGTCCAGAGAGTGCTTGATGAGAATGGAACACAGGTCCTAAATAAAACATTTGGTTCACACCAAATGGACATAGTAGGCTGTGACTGCACGTGAGGAAGTTACAGAGGAGGGATAATATCACATTTATCATCTTCTCTAGATATCACTCTCTTGCTAAGGTGACTCTAATAGATCAAATGCCTCTCAACCTTCCAATCCTTTGGTACTTAAAACCCATAAATGACCCTTCACATGAAAAATCCTTTGAAAATGTGATTAAGCCTTTTGTTTTCCTTAATATTTTTGAGACAAGGCTTCATGTAGAACAGTCTAGCCTAAATCACCTATGTAAGTGAAAATGATTATTGAACTCCTGATTCTTCTACCACCATTTTCCCCATGTGGAATTTGCAGTCAGACATTACAACTTCTGACCATGAGTAAATTTTTTTTGAAATGGAAAAGTTATTCTAGATTGTTCAGACTATCAACCATGTGCATCATTATTTATAAGAGAATTTCAGAGGAAAGAATGACAGGATGCTCTCACATGGGGGAAACATGGAGCCACTCAGCCAGCAGAACGTAAGACACCCTTGAGAGCCTGAGGCTGGCTGCACTCAAGCTTTTTATAAGAGAATAAGAGGCTACCAGTGAGAAAAGACCACATGACCAGAGTCAGGGACTGGAGTGCTATTGTTAGAAGCCACAGAATCTGGATACTACTAAAAACTAGAAGAGTCAATAGCTTCCCTCAGAAACTTGGAATGATAACGGTCTTACTGACACTATTATTTCCAACTATTTTGGTTCTTCTGGTCTCCAGAAATGCAAAAATGTTAACAAGTAAGAGTTGTATTCTTAAAAAAAGAGACCCAAGAAACTGCTATATTGGCTGTGATAACTTATGAATAAACCCTTCCACAATGATAGCATCAATCCTAGATATGAAACAAAAGTCTTGGGACATAGAATCCTCCTTCTTTCACAGGATTTACCTTTGATTAAGGTCAGTTTACCACCCAATGTGTTTTTTGCTTCAGTTCTTCTGTGACTTCATGTTAGTTAGATTCTCATGGATGGTCAAGGTTTGTTTTCTGTTGTTCCTCTGGTAAGTTGTTCCTGCTATGAGACAAAAGTCAATTAATCAATCTAAGAGCATCAAGTCAAAATTGAGTGAAATCAATGTGAGGCTCCTTGGATGACCTGTGTTCTGCTCACTGGGTGTCTCCATTCTTTCCCCATGTGATAGTATCCCATGGTCTATCCTATGGGAGGCTCTGATTTCTCAGTCTCTGTCCCATATTCACAATGGATCTCTCTGCTGAGTATCAGACAGACCTATCTTCACAGAAGAATAGCAGTGAGTACATTCATTTAGTTAGTTCTCTCTGCAAGTGTTTCTGTGGTGGCTTGGTGTTTTCATTATGTATGTGCGAATATTTTTATGCAAGTGCATATACGTGTATGCAGGTGTACATGTGGGTATGCCTGTGAGGTGTACACATGCACGTATGTGTGTGAGTGTGTGTGCCTATGTGTATGTGACAAAGGGCAGTTTTTCTTTGGGTGCTATCAACCTACCTTTTCTAAATGGGGGTCTCTTGATTTGTCTGGAACTCATTCAAGTAGACTAGGCTGGCCATCTGGCCCCAGGAACTATCTCTCTCTGACTACACACCACTAGGATTACAAGAGCATGTCACTATTTAGCTTTTATGATGGATTCTGGAGATCAAACTCAGGTTGCCATGCCTCTACAGCAAGTATTTTACTGACTGAGCTATCTCCCCAGTCCTAGTTAATTTTGTTCTTAAGTAGATATTATCTGAAAGTATTCTTGCTTCCTCATAAGTTATAAGCTTCAGTTAAAGGATTGCCCCATGCCTATTTTATTTTTACTGATAATTTTCTTCAGAACCTTGCTTTTTTATTAGATTGTCATTTATACTTGATAAATATTTGTTTATTAATTAGTTTCTGTTTTTCCAATATTTATTTCATCATTTAACTTTCCTTTTTAGTTTGGAATGAAAAGAAAATATTCTAATAAATTATGTTTATGAAAATAATTTTTAAACTCTCAAAACAAAATTGATGTATGAGATAGTAAGGTGCTTATGTGTTACACCCTCAAAGGTTATACACTTCTGGTGGATACCACCATGTTACTATGTTATACCTGTTTATTGGTTAAATACTATTTAAGGAGAACTACAGACTATTGTTCAATCAAGAGAGAAAGGCACTTACAGTAAAAGGAAATACTTCTGAGAATTCTCAATTAACTGTGATTTATAGAGTGAATCTTGACTCTTTTCCTTCTTTTTATTGAGTTGGCTAGCATTAGCAAGACCTACAAAGAGCCGGCAGGACCTGGTCATTATAGCTAAAAGGACAGTGAAAACCTACTGATTTTGTTGGGCATGCAAGACAGAGCTGAAGGTGGTTTCTGAAGTTATCGAGACATTGTATGTATACACATATGTCAATAATTAATACATTAATGCATACATTAGAGAAAGTGAGTTGATTGCTGTTTCTAATGAAGGCTGTTTTCAGTTTTATTTGGTTCACAATGTATGCATGCAGCTCACTCTTTGCTCTTGCATCCGTGACACCTGTCTTCTCTTCTTTCTTCCCATGTATCTCACATGCACTCATGTTTATTGTGTTTCTCACTCACAAACATTAACCAGAGCCATCTATGTGACCATAGATTTGGAGTTGTCCCTTAGAGCCTGATACAGTCAGCTGAGGCTATACAACTAAAGGCAATGATTGTCTGTCTCCCAGAATCATTGATAGCCAATAGTTTAGAGGTAAAAGCAATAGCCCCAGGAGGACCTCTACCTTCCTAACTGCCTGATGATGGTGCTGATCTTATGTGGGCCCAGGGGTGGTAAGCATAGTTGATATTCACTAATGATTAAGGTGCTTATGTATTGTCTGTGGGATGATGTTTCATGACCTTTGATCCTACCTTCAAATTCTTACATACTTTCAGCCAGAGTGAACCCTAAGTCTTAAAGGGAGTGGTATATGTGACTTGTTTGGACCTGAGTCCAGATCTGTCATTTATTTTCCACATCATGGGCTGTCACAAATCTCTGCAGTCACCACTATTCATTTTAAGGAGCAACATCTCTGACTAAGGCTGCGAACAGTTTTTGTCTAGGGGAATACATGTAGAAATTTAGAAGGCAGCTTGATGTTATTCCAATCTAGTTAACCACCAGAAATATTTTCCCTGAATGAACCTACTATTTCCTTATACCCAGCTTGTTTGTTAGCCAGGCTTATTCATTCCCTCACAGTAAGTCTTTAAACCATTCAGAAGATAGTTGGTTACCCCTACGATAACCAAGTTGCTCTTTCACACATGAGCTTATCTTGTTCTTTATATTGGTTTATTTATACTTTTATTATACCAATTAATGCTCCATGTCATATGCTCTTCCCCTATAACTTACTTGCCTGTCTCACTATCTAAATGTTTCATGTTACAATATTCCTCATTTTCACTGTCTTTTTTACTAATGCCCTACTATCTCCTCTTCTTTAAGGTAACCCCCCTTCCATTCCTTGATTTCTGCCTTTAGGAACCTCCAGACTGATTGTTAAAGTGGCTTCCCTAGTTTAAAGCCCCACCAACTGAGTGCAAGGGTATCCTTTTCCCACACCAATACCAATATTTTTTGTTACTTATATTTTGATAATCATCATTCTGACTGGTATGAGATGGAGTATTAAGATGTTTTAAACATGTGTTTCCTTAATTAAAGATGTTGAACATCTTTTAACTATTTCCTAGACATTTGTATTTCTTCTTTTGAGAATTCTCTTTTTGATTTTGTGGTCCACTTCTTAAACTGGATTATTTCTTTCCTTGGTGTTTAGTTTCTTTTAGTTCTATGTGTTTTTTGGACATTATTCCTGTTTCAGACATACATATAACAATGATTTTCTCAAAATCTGCAGGCTTCCCCTGCCTACAATTTTTGGACTTTTTCTGTAGGTCGTCTGAAAACTTGAAAATATTTAAACTTTTTATTTTTATAAAAAGTTGATAAACTTTTTACCAAAACTTGATAAAAATGAGATTAATAGCTTTTGTGAAATGGAAATTATTTGGTGGTGACATGATGTGGCAGCTGTTTGTGGTGAAATTGAAACTTCAGAACTATTTAATACTCCCTGTACCTTTCTTTGGCTATTAATTTATATCACATCTAGAACACATTGAGTGAACAGAGGTAAACCTTGTCTATAGAAATGTCAAAGGTTACTCTTCGTCATTTCTCTTTAAAGATAAAATAAGAAAGTATATGTAGATATATGCACTGAAAGAACTCTAAAACAAGAGATCTGAGAGTCCAGCTTTCTAAAAAGAAAGCAACTGTTACTGTTCTAACTTTACCCAAAACATCATTTCTTATCTCTCCATCAGCCTTGAGAGGAGCCAAGGAATACTCACTCATACCACTTGACAGAAATTCATGTGTTACTAGGACAATGAAATTTTGACTATACTCTTATAAAATCAGAACCTTTAAAGGGTATTTTTTTTTCTTTTAAGGCTGTCATTTTTGTACAGCTCTTTGTGCTTTTAGATGCTTGTCCATTTGAACAAGCAGATATCTTCATGGAAAATAACCTTCACCATAATGTGTGAGCAAGTAGAGTGGCCTTGTTGATCTCTCCTACTGGAGGTCAACAATTCTGACCTCAAGAAGCCATGATAAATGTGGGATCAGGTGGTACGGGCATTAGACCATTGATCAGAGCTGGGATGACCTGTGTAAAACACTGATTCTAAGAATGTCAGCTTCCCATTTGAAAGAGGAGGACACCACAGGAGGTTTTCCATCTCCAACACTCTATGGTTCTCTAAGCATTTACAGCTGTAGAATCCTTTCTGTCATGACAGTAATTATCTGGATTACTTGGAACATTTTGAAAGGTTTATAGCTTATTCCTGATGTAGATAAATGCTTTTTAAGAATATTTGTTTTGCTTTACATGAATAGAAAGGTGATTGAACAAAGCATACATTCAACATTTCATTTATTGCCCTGGAACAACAAGTATAATTTATAAGTCAATAGTACATTGGGAGTGTTATGCAGATGTTTGAAAAGAATGTCTTAAATTAATGGGAGGCCAACAATATACCAATGTAGCACCCATTAATGGAATATTTAAGAACACAGACAGAGAAGAAACTTGGTTACATTCCATTGGATAATATAGGTTTTCCTTTCTCCAGAATACTCATAAGAAGAAATAAAGGCCAGTGACTGTCTTGGCCTTCTCTGTATTTGTCAAGATGTATTAGGAGTATATGTATATAGAGTTATTTCTATTTCATTGATGTAGACAAACAAGATTTCTCAGAAATAAAAAGAAATTCTTAGAAATTTTAGAAACTAGTGACAAAGCAAAAGAAGTCAATATTAGCTTGCCATGGCCTATGTGTAAGAAAGGACCACTGTAGAATTAATGGAATTGATGGAGCTTATTTACAATTTCTTGTCAGTAATAAGTACTTTACTCTGCAAGCTTGCAACTGGGTCAGTATCTTCATAAAAGTTATTCCTCTCACTTAGGATGTTTTCCATTCTCTCCTTGCACATGCAGCTCTCCATGACATCACTGTTCATGATTTACATTCCAACTTGTTTGCATTCTTAGCCACAGACATACTTTTCTTTTTTGGTAAAGAACTTAAGTATCTCTCAATACTCTTTGTTTCATATTGAGCCTAGAAAGGAATGACAGTTAAGATTGAGAAAATACCAATAAGTTCATGTATTAAACCTTATTCTACATTCCAACAGAGTCATGTATGGGGTTTTGCATGCTCAGTTCACTTTAATCTTTAAAAACATCCTAATGAGTTTGGGTATTGTGAAGATCAAATTAGTTCATGTCTGCAAACCCATTAGAAAATGCCTGGTGCATAGTACACATTCAATAATTATTAAGATTATCTAATTCTCATGCCAATAAAATTCTAACAATGACAAATGGAAAAGAGAGAAGATCTACAATGTATGGGCAGACTCAAGACAACAATTAATGAAAGAAAGAGGCAATGAATTTGAAAGAGAGCAAGTAGGGGTATATTCGAGGATTTGTAGGGAGAAAAGGGAAAGAGGAAATGATGAAATTATATTACAATATCAAAAAATGAAAACAATAAATATAGAGTTCTATGAAAGCAAAGAAATCATTCTAAACTAGATATAAGAACAGGGAACAAAGACATTTCTTCAAATACGGTGTATATTCATGCTCATCCTGGCAGAGTCAGAAGTGTCCTTACTTTGGAGTATCCAAGCACTGATAGGTGTTAACAACATTAACATACAGCCATCAAAAACAACCAAAATTACATCTAATGTACTCTGCCTAAGAAAGCATGCAGATCATTATAAAATTTATAGACTCCCAGCTAAGCAAGTTATGACTGTAACGGTTATGTTTCACCCATAAACCCTCTACAGTCTAGAAATTCTACTTTCTAGATTGGCTAACGTCTATCTAGACAGTAAATATTTACTTAATTAAATTATGGTCATTAATCCTAGCAATTTCTAGTCCTAAGTTTTAAATGTCCAAGTAGACATCATATTTCTCAAGGACAAAAATGTATCGCTGGGCATATTATCTTCAAACGACAGGATATAAAAACAACATTTGATTGTTGTTCCTCTGATAATTAACAAAATAGAGGACACCTGTTTACATGTTTGGTGCAAGGAGATCATAAACTCACCTAGAGAGGAAAATGCTTAATATTCATGGCATACATTTAAAAAAAAATAAGATAGGTTCACATGAGACAACACTAGGGAGAGTTTTCTACATAATGAGGGCCAACTCTAAAAAGAAAAGGGTTAAAGACAAAGGATGGCAGAAAGGAATGAACTAATCACAGTATTCTCTTTATTGAAACTTGCTTTTTACAGGACACAGGAAAATGAGTCAGAGTATGCCCCCATCAAATTGTTCACAAGCTGTTTTGAGCATGCTTGTATCAGTCATCTATTGCATGCTGATGGTAGATGAGCATGGACAGGATTACAAGGGTTCTATCTTCAGTGGATTCCCACATAAATAAAGTAGCTTCCATTCATCACAGAGAAGAAATCAAATAAGTGGTGATGTAAGTAATGAGTAGTTATAGCCAGATAACATTGGTATTTCTCAAATTATGCAAAGAAAGCATTCCTAGAGTACAGAGTAAGCACTAATGTCAATTCTTACATTGCTCAAATCCCTTTTGTTTTGTTTGAGTTTTGTTTGTTTTTTCCATACAGGGTTTCTCTGTTGTAACTCTAGTTGTCCTGGAACTCACTCTGTAGACCCGGCTGGCCTCGAACTCAAAGAGATGCACCTTCCTCTGCCTCCCAATGCTGCGATTAAAGGCATGTGCCACCACAACTTGGATGCTCAAATCTTCTTGATTCTTGCTTTTAGGTCAAATGATCCAGGAAAACTTAAAGGTAGATTATGATTGATCACAGCATCTGCAAGAAATGATGAATGGGAAAACCCTGTTCATACAGTTGGTCTTGATATAATGATGATGATTATTTTTTCTCACAGACAACTCTGAACTCAGCTATAGCTTAAACAGACATGCCTGGGTTAGCTGAGAGAGTGACTGAATCCCTCATCTTGGACAAGAATCAGACCTGCTATCATGTTCTTCTTCTGATGTGGTTGAGTACCACTTCATGCATAATAAAAAGTCACATTGATGTTAAAATGTGTTCTAGCAAGTCACTTAATATCTAAAATATTTTCTTCTATCTCATTATGTAAGAGAAATCCTAGTCTTCTTAATTATGGAATCAAAATCCCCTTATGTGTTTGAGGTCTACAAAAAGGTTGAGTGCCAAAGTGAACCAAGAAAGAAAATCACAGATTAAAGGTTAATAGAGTGATGTCTACATATGTTGGTGGGAACTTCCTTTTTCTGGGATTCTTTCACCTCAAGATACACTGAGAAGAAACCTTCTATAATCCAGGGATGAAGTCCTCCTCAGACACCTAAGGATTTTAAATTTAGATGGCCCAGTCTCCAGAACAGCAAGAAATGTGCTTACATTGTTTGCAGGAAAAGCAGTCTGTGATGTTCTTTCATGGAATTTTGACTGCATTAAGACAGGATTATTTTAGAATGACAGAGCTTTTAAAACCCAGTGTCTACTACACAGTTATATGGTATTCTCCATTATCTTCAAAACTGCCAGTTTTTTATGTCAATAACATGATCAAAATAGCAATTTCAAGTGTGAAATGTCCTGTTGTTGAGAACTCATAGGTTTTCCAAAGGTTTTCGCAATTGCCTTTTTTTGTGGCAGAAGATACAAGTTCAAAGATGCCAGTACCTTGGAAGGAATTGCCAACTATATCTACCACTAATATATCTCTCAAATGATTCTTTTATACATCAGACCTTTTTATAAGCTTATGATTCACTATCTGGAGTGCATGTGTCTTTTCAAAATCTTAACATGTTCCTCAACCTGCACTTTACCAACAGAGTTGACCTGATGATGTCAGTGCAGTGGACCACCACAATGCTCCCCAGGTAGTCATATTTCTTCAGATTATAAACTTGAGAGCAGACAATTAGTGAAGTCTCAGGTAAAGTATACTGTTGTTTACACAATCTGATTAAAGTCTGTTTCAATCCTCTTCTGATATCTTTTGAGAAGAACGAAGTCAGAACAGTCTATCAAGCACCTTTATAGATCCATGGCCAATGTAAGCATTTTGGTCAATATCCAGCTTACACCTAGTGGTTGAGGACATCCACCTTATTCCTATTGTTCTAGAATCTTGAGGCCTCATGGGTCTACTGCATTTCATCTGTTACCACCATCTAATTTGTCAAGGTCATCCTGCGATAAAAGACCATTTCAGTGCTCATCAAGGTGCAGTCCCTCATGGGACATTTCCAATAACCTAGCCACACATGGTATACCCTAGTTCCCTGAATGAAGAGTAGTGTTAGATCATTGGGTCTTATATATTAAATTTTATCAATCTCGTTCTATCTCTTCCTTTTCTCCAGGAAGTAGATTATTCCCTCTACAGTTTTCAATGGCTCTTTGTGCATATCATCTGAAATTATGTGTAAGCCCTTTGATAAAATTTCCCCAGGGCTGGGGTTAACATAGGAGTACTCAGAAATGCCTCCCTTGCTTGTTTTGTTCCTGTACAGAATTCTCAGGGTTCATTCAGGGACTGTCTCCTGTTGTAGGCCTTGCACCCATAAGTTATATCCTAAAAACTTGTTGAAACATAACTTCTCTCATAGCATGATCAGCATTTCCTTCTTTTTAATACTTGCTCTGTTTGAAGACTTTATGTTGTTTCTCAAGCAAAGAGAATTAAAGTCTTCTGTAATAAGAAGATCTAGAGAATTGGGGAAAATTAGGAAGTTTAAGGACTGAAGTTACTCTGCTGATATATTTCTTTCATTTGACTGGAGGTTCCGTTTTTATCTCTCTAGGTCTTGATATTAACAGAGTAGACATTCTTAGACTGAACCCCCCACCTCCAATTTATCTGAAGTCTTGCTATTCCAGATTAAATTATTTGCTGATCTTCAACTCTGCCTTAAAAATTAAGAGACTGTTTCTGTAAATGATTTCCAATGGTTGATTTTAAATTTTATCCCCATAATTATCTCCATTAGAAATAGTTAATTCAGGAACTGTGAGGCTAGGCCATTTGGTAAAGTATTTTCCTTGTACGCAGGAGCAGAGTTTAGGCTCCAGAACACAGATTTCTAAAAGGCAGATGCAGTGTGGAATTGTAATCTAATTCAGTTCTGGAGAGTAGAAACAGGATGACCTCCAGAGCTTGACTGTCAGCTAATCTAACCTCCTTAAGATATTCAAGGCCAGGAAGAAAACCTATTTTATAATAACAATAACAACAAGCAAACAAACAAAACAATAAAACAACAACAACAAAACTGCCAAAAAAGTTACGGAACAAAAAGCCCACAGTAAATGGAATTCATTTTATGTTAGCCGATTATTCCTGGGCATAGGGCCTGCCCTGGAGTATGTTTAATATATCCAGTGAAAATATATTTTCCTTTTGCCAACAGGTATCAATTGCAAATAGCTTCTTGGTTAGAGGTTGGGACCCTGTGTTCATTTCCTCCTCATACTGCTGGGACCCCATCTGTCTTGAACCTGTACAGGGCTTCTTGTGTTGCCACAGTAATATGTGCATCAGTCTTGTTGTCTCTGGAAAACATGTTGTATAGAATTTTTCTTGAGAAAAATAAAACAAAACACAGCAGAAGAATGATAACCAGGGGAATGACAACTAAGATTGACCTCTGGTCTCCAGACACACAGATAAACACACACACACACACACACACACACACACACACACACACACACAAATGTGCATATACACACACATCACACATGCATATACACATACATCATATGTACACATATACACACATCACATGTGCACCTGTACACAGAGAAAAACAGGAAATAGCAAATGCATTTATAGGATCTGTAGTTATTTTTCCCTTTATCAAATGCAGGAGAATTTATACCAGATTATGTCTCTCTTCCCACCTGCATCTCCTTCTAGTTCTTTATGGAAAGAAGGCTTAACGATGAGAGACTGGCATCTGCTAGTCCAAAGCTGTCATAGCAACAGGATATTAGATACTAATAAGCATCCTTTAGGATTGAATATTTAGTCTTCTTCTTAAGAACAACATTTTTCTATAAACCATCTTCAATGGGGTCTAGCTACATTCTAATACCTCTGTCATCTGGGAGTAGGGATGATGCAGAGATCTGACTCTCTATTGAGGCAAAGGATAATTCATTGTTAGCTATTTGCTGCTGGCTACCCAGACAGTAGCATGGGTAATAATTGGGACAGGTGACTCCTACTTTAAAGGGAAAACAGGGAACTTAATGTCCCATAGAGTTTTGCATGGTTTTGTTTGGTTACCGAAGATGAAAAAAAGAAAACTTAAATAATAAGGTTCAAGTTTCCTGAACGTAATAATGTCTCTAAACCCTGACCCCTAGCCCCAAACTGCTGGATTTCTTATGCTGATAAGTAAGAAGTCTGCTTACTCTATACAAACTTTCTGTCTCATCAGCTCCCAGAACTGAGATACGATGTCCCCAGACTCAAACTACTGAGCCAAATTTTCCTTTCTGACACGCTCCTGCTGCATACAAGAATGGGTCTCTGAACCCTGATCCTCAAGCCCAAACTTCTGCGGTTACCCTAGTCAGCACTGGAAAGTAAGCAATTGCCAGAGCATCAAGCCAAGCCCACAGTTCTAGTAACCCAACTATTTCCAGATTGGCAACTCCAAGTGCAGACACAAAAGCAGTGTGAAAATCCAAGGTAGCATATCTTCTCCAAAAACTTCTAATTGTATAGTAATTAAATTCAATGAGAATGACCTCAAATAGTTCTCAAAGACTTCAAAAGAATTATTTTAACGGTGTTCTAACAACTTGAAGAAGACATGAATACGTTTTACAAGGATGAAAATAAGAAGATGAATGAAGGAAAAAATCAGGACAAGATATGTAAATGGAATTTAATAAAGTGGGGGTTACTGCAGAAAAGCCAAATTGAAAATACACTGGAAATGAAAAATTCAATAAGTCAGATAAAAACATTAATGAGAAGCCTCACTAATAGAACACACCATTTGGAAATATGGGGAGGGGTATAAGACACGGTAGAGACATTAGCTCACACAGTAACAGCCATTGATTAATTTATAAAAATACACAAAGGGAACATGAAAAATTTTGGGAATACCAGGAAAATACCAAACATTTGTAGTATGGGCATTGAAGAAAGACAAGAATATGATATTAATATCATAGAATACATTTTCAGTAAAATCATAGAAAAAACTTCCTAAATCTAGAGAAAGACATTCCCATCTAGGAATATGAAGCATAGAGACCTCCAAGAAGACAAAGCTAGAAAATGAACTCCCTTTGACATATTATAATTAAAACAATAAAAACAAAAAATAAAGAACGAGTACTAGAAGGTGCAAGAGAAACAGGCCATGTCATTTATAAAGGCAGAGCCATCTGAATGAAACTTGATTCTTTTAGTAGAACTCAATAGAAATCTTTAAAGTCAAAAGGGTCTGAAAAGATGTAGTCCAAGTTCTGAAAGATCATAACGTCCAATTCAAACTATTACAGCCAACAAAAATATTTTTAAAAAAATCAAAACTGAGTGATAAATAAAACCTTCATTATACAAACAGGATAAAAGAATTTTAATTCATTTAGCCATCTATACAGAGGATAATTGAAGAAATAACTCATTTGGTGTGAAGAAAGGGATAGCGACTTAAGAGGTCACAGTAAATAATGAAACAATACTAACTGAGTCTAAAAATTAGATGATCAGCAAAATGACAAGAATTAATAGACATCTCTCAACAATAACTCTGAATATATATGTACTCAATTTCCCAACAACAAACACAAATGAGCAGACTGAGTTTAAAACATGATGCATCTATTTGCTGCCACCACAATCCATTCCTTATTATCAATGATAGATACTACCTTGGGGCACAAGGATAAAAGGGATATTCCAAACAAACAGATTCTGGAAACAAGAAGGTGTAGCTATTCTCATATATGACAAAATGGACTTCAAACCAATAGTAGTCTAAGGATATTAGAAGATCACTCCACATTTATTAAAGGAACAAAACACCAAGAAGATATTATAATCTAAACATATAAGCATCAATCCAAGGTATACCAAATTTCATGAAAAAAATAATATCAGATGTAAAACTACAGACTAACCCCAAGTTACATTGGCGATACCAACAGACAAGTCAGCTAGACAAATTTAAACAAAGAAATATTGGATTTAAATGACACCATAAGTCAAATGGACCTAAAAGACATCTGCGGAACTTTCTACCCAAAACATAAAGAATTCACATTCTTCTCATCAACCAATGAAACATTCTTAAAAATTGATCATATATTAGGACAAATATATAGATGTGAAAAATGCATTGTACTCTATATAATAACAATGGCATCAAAGTAGAACAGTAATAAAAACCACATAAAGCACATATGCTCATGGAGAATAAACAACCTACTCTTAAATAGTAATTGGGTCACTAGAAAAATCTTCAAAAATACAATGATTCTCCTTCAAACCAGGGGAGCAAATGGCCAGCATGGCCATTTAGTACAACACCAATAGCAGATTCTACCCTTGGGCCTGTAGTCTCCCCAGTATGGGCTTTTGACTAGGATTATGATATTTTGTCCTGTGGAGCAAGCTGAAAATCCAATCAATTAGAGACCCCCTAATAGTTATGCCACGATTGTACCAGTGGACACATTTTCATGTCTTACAGGTCAGGCATTTCAGTATGCAGACTTCAGTGCTGTGTAACAACACTGATGCCTTTTTTTCTAGTAGTCTGCATAGAATTTTTCATTTACATTCAATTCTAGGATTTTTTTTTATTATTTCAATGTCTTTATTTCTGATACTCTAATGGCTAGAATCATACCCAAACACATACAGACAGTATTAACTATACTTAGTGGGCTATTAAAATAAAAATATGAAGTTAGGAAGGGTTTATATAGAGAGCAAGAAGAGTAGGAAAGGAAATACTGGGATATATTGGTCATCATTTATTGTATGCATGTATCATATTGTCAAAAACGAAGAATAATTTTTAATTAAGAATGAGTATTAAGATGAAAATCTATTAGCTTCAATATGATTTAAATACTGTAGGCAAACATAATCCAGGTAAAGTACTGACTATTTAGCTCAGTCCAAATCATTCACTAACATTTCAGTTTCTAGTATGTATAGACAGTTGGGATTACAAATACTCCTTATTCTAATGCACTGATACTATAAGCTGTATATGCAATGAATCTATGTGAAAGATTTATGTGGAGAGCAACTGTCAAGAGCTGTAGTCTTTCTGAATTTCAATACATACATATAATATACACATGCATAAATATTTGAATGTATTTTCCCTTCTACTGGACTCCTTCTTCCCAAGAAGTCTCCTTATTGTTTTCTTAAATTTGTTTATAGTCCATTGCATTTAATTGAAAAATTTCTCAGTAAAACCCCAATTTTCTAAAGAGTTATTTAGCACAAGATCTGTTGGCAGTGTGTTCTACCCTTATCAATAAAACTTTTGATGTTTGCAATTGCTTGAAACATAAGCATGGCTAGGGGCTTATTTTCTTGATTAACAGTAACTTACTAGTGCCTACCACTGGAGAAAATGACTCCCTTTCTCACAGAAACCATGACCAGCTTATAGTTTCTCAACAGTCCATCACCGATGGGGGAGGGGATCCAAAGAGTTGTATTTCTCATCATTCTGCCCTCACTTACAAAGCATGGTGCAAATGTCTTCTAACGTTTACTTCTATGCACTATAAGTGTAAATTAGGCTACTTTAGAACTAACAGAAATAATTTTACAGCTTGTTTGTATTATAGACAGTTTGTCTTACAGTATAGTAAATCCTTTTAGTTATTGAGGCAAAGGTAGACAGTAATATAGCAGTTGTTTCTTCACAGCATCTACAATTCTCAAGCCTACTCCATGTGAGCTTGCAAGTATGCCCAGAAATGCTACATGAAGCTTGAGGTTTCTGCTTGCGGGGGGAGGGGGCTGAAAGAGATTTGTTAAATTTAGTCTTTTCTAACATGAGGATTATAATCTAGTGATCATTCAAGAACCTCACATAGTCTGTGCTTAGCATAATTAGGAAAATTATAAACCTCTTCTGGGAGAAATTCTTTGTAAATGTTAAAATTTAAGATCTACAGCTCCATGGGTACATGCCTTTCTAACCTGCCTCAAGGCACAGTAGCTTTATTGATAAGGGGTAGAACACATTGTTGATAGATTATATACTAGCAATAACATTTTAGAGCTTTGGCGTTTCACTGGAAAGTCATGTACAACCTTTTTAGTCTTTTACCCGCAATTTTTCTGAGATTTTATTTTTGACGGTGTATAGAGGTTAAACTATGAAGCGGATAACCTTTGTTTTATAGGAATAGTAAATGAATAAGCAACTATAGTTATGCTCATTCACTGAGTCCATGCTGGAAAAAATATGGTGCTGCAAATATGTTTCAATCACTTGAACTAAAGGCACTGATAGAAACCAAATCCCATATTTATTTGTATCACGTGTATATGTAAAAAGGATGTCCTATAGCGTCCTTATGGTGGGGGAGGGAGGGTGAGATATCTGAGCGAGCTGCTGTAAAATGTCAAAGAAAAATAGGCTGTGAAAGAAATGAAAGAACTTTAATTAGGTACTGAGGTCTTAATGGCATCCAGGCTGACAGAATCCTGTCAGAGAAAGGTTTCCATGGCCCTGACGAGACGATGTGAAGTGACAGGATTATGCACGGTTTGGTCTTTGGTGAAGCTGCTATTAGAATGGGATTTTATTATTTTAGTGAGTGTTTGATCATCTCTTATTTCTATTATGTATTTCACCTTAACCAGATCATATATTTATCTATTCATGCATTATGTATGTTCTAATTCTTATATTTAAATGTATGTTAGAAGGGACAATAGTTGGAATTTATATAGCCATATTTAATATATAAATAGTTTATCATTGATATGTATTTGCTGAGAAAATTGCTCATCTATGTAATTCCAGGTCCCCAAGTCCAGGGTACTCAGAGTCATCTACAGAGATTTGGGACTCTGCTGAATAGCAGTAGTAGCAGTGTGGTAGTGAAGGGGGTTGTAAACGACATTCTAAGTTTACAAAACACAAATATAGAGCATTCATATTCATGTTTTGGTCATATTTAGAGAGTGACAAAATTCAAGTTTATGGTGGGTGCATCCTGTGAGTGGCCAGGAGACAGTGTGGAATCCAGTTGAGTAAGAGAAGTTTAGAAATTTCAGACACACAGGTCAGGGAAGACTTGAGGGAAAAAACTAAAGAAGGAAGAAAATAATATGTGCCTTTCTGTGAGCTAGCTCTGTTAGCTTTTACATTAAGATAAATGCAGAGAGACACCAATATGAGCAAGTGGAAGCACCTCCAGGTTATCAAATTCCTCAAGGGGTCTAGTCAGAATGAGACTAGCTGCTGTTTGAAGTAGGTCACTATAGACAAATGCTGGAGTTCCATGGTGAAAAGACAGAGGCTTATTTAAACCATGATGTTGAGACTAGAAGAGGGGATAAGAGAGTGATCCCCAGTGCAAAAGGTGTGATGACTGTGACAAACAGGGACAGACCCAGAGGACAAGAAAGTGATCCTCAGCACAAAAGCTGATATAATTGTGACTGGGGAGGGGCAGAAACCAGAGCTACCACAGACATGGGCACTGTATACATACCTTACCTAATGAGGTTTAGTAATCAGAATCTGTATAGTATCTCTCCCTCTGGAATGGTTCTCTTTCCCAACATCTAGGAGCCATCTTGAGGAAGAGTATCTGAGATTCTGCTTAGGGAATATCTGCATGTCCTTGTGTGGGGCTGTCCTAGAGCTAAGCCTGGATCAAAGCATGCCTTGAACATCAGATTTCTCAGCCTGAGATCAGCAGGAGTTCGATTGCTCCCCACTTTCTTAGCACAGGCAAAACCCAGCTAAATTCAAAATACTTCCTGTTTTATAGGTCATTAGCAAAGGACTGTGGCTTGGTTGTTCCTTAACTGTGCTGTAGCTAGAAGCTTAGGGTTGAGCCATTTACTGATAAGGTGCCTTCCTCTTTTCCCTGTGGGACAACACCTTATGCAGAAGGTGCTCTTGCAGGAATTTGACCCTTAAACTTGAGCTCCACGTGCAAATGGAGCTACTCCAGTATCCTTGTCTTAACCAATGACTCTCATCCTTAGGTCTCACCCTCCCCTGCCTTTATCCTATATATGTGTGTGTATATATATATATATATATATATATATATATATATATATATATATATATATATATATATATATATATATGCTTCAATAAATGTAGGTGTTCCATTGACAACACCCCTGAGAGAATCTTGGTCACTTTTGCTAGCTCATAGGTCTCTGATCTAGGACCAGATGGGTGCGTGGTAAGAACCACACTCCCCAGCAGCTTTCCACCTGGGAGCCTCTGCAACAGCCAGCCAGCAGCAGAGCCACTTTGAGGGACTGAGAAGCAGCAGTGGAATGTGCTTATTTATTTTACAATATCCTTGTCTTTGGGAACCTACAACTAATGTCCCTCACTTTTCAAGAGGGTGTTGGCATTTGGAGCTACTTGTTTGAAAAAACTTTCAAAGAGCTCAATGCAGTGAGAAGTGAATCTGTGACACATGACGAAAAAAAGCCATTGTTAATTTAGGACTGCTGATTCTGGAAGCTAGTCTCAGGAGCTCTGAGGAGAATGATTATTCACAGATTATAAAATCCAGAGGTTCCTGTGGGAAATGAAGGGTTAGATTCCCCAGGGGCCATGTACCTGTTGCCTTCTTCAGTGGAGATGCTTGCCACCAGTCAGCTAACCCACTAACCAGAAAGGGCATAGGTGTTAAGATAAAGATGCACCAAGACTGCACTTATTCCCACCCAAGGAATACAGAGAAATGAAATGCAAATAAAACACTCCTGGTAAAATGTGCACCTCCCTACAATCACAGCACTACTGATAAGCAGGGCACCTGACTGACTAAAACTATTTCTAACCACAAGGCACGCCTTCCCTTCCTCTTGCCAGGTAAGTGACACAAAGAGGAAAAGGTCAAACTGCTCACAGCTTGTGCTCTGTAAAAAGGGCACATAAGAAAGAGGTCACAGCAAGATCTGGACTGCAGAACTTGAGAATGTTCAATTTGTTCATGTAGTTGACCTTATTGGCATGAAGTCAAGTTATATTTGGTTTTTAATTCCATAATCCCATTTATATGAAATACATAGAAATGTTGGTCTAGAAGAATATTGTTTCAGTACAATAAAGCAATATGTAATAAATCAATAATCAATGTCATACTAAATAGGCAACCCCAGGAAATATTTTCTTTAAATTCAGGATGAAGATATAGGTGTTGACTCTACACTTTGTCTTTGAGTACTTGAAATTTTATGAGGACAACTGGACAAGGGAATTTTACAGACTCTTCTCATAAATGAGGTACAAATGACTGGTAAATAAATAAGGCAACATCAGTATTTTTAGCCCTCTTGGGCATGTAAACCAAAACTGTATTGATATTTCTCATCCCAGTCAGAATGGCAATTATAAAAACTACTTACTTACTGAGTAAAGTGCACCTGAATACTTTACCTCCTAATGTAATGTTAGTGCTCATGGGAAGAAGACCCAGTTCCCAGCTCAGCTATAGAGAAGGGTAGGGGTCAAAGGACTTTGTTTTTGGAGCTCACAATTTACAGTGTGGAGTCTGTTTGGAAAACAGTTTGCCAAATCTCACCCAGAGGTTCTTAATCTACTTTTGAACAAAGTGATACATCTTGGTCTCCATTTTTAATGTATCTTATAGAGTCAGAGTGTAGCAGTGTTTAAGTTAAAATAGTGGATCTAATAGGATAGTTAAGAATTCAATTTAATTATTTTTCTATTTGCTTCCTGAATCCCTATCTTGCATTTTTATTCTTTATTCTTTTGTTTTTGTTTTATGTATAAGTTATTCCTGCACATTTGTACATACACCGTGTACATAGTGCACCCAAGAGGACAGTAGAGGGTATTAGGTCCTCTGGAATAGGAGTTAGAGATGGTTGTGAGCTGCCATATGGGTGCTGGGAACTGAGTGCAGGTTCTCTGCAAAAGCAATACGAATTCTTAAATGCTGAGACTTCTCTCCAGGCCTCCAACCAATTATTGTCAAATGCTGAAGTTTGAGAGCCCAGTATGTCCTTATTGCTCATGAGTATCAGTCTTTCAATTTAGGAGGTTCAAACAAATTGAAAATGCCAGGTTTCTTTTGAAAGCATGAAATGATAAATATAAATAAATAATTAAGAATAACAAAGAAAGCATCAAGAAAAACTTCAGGCTATGTATTTCTCTTTAAAGTTTGTTGTCAGACAACATTCAGTCTAGTTAATATTCATGTTTTGTTGTTGCCAGAATTAAAATAAATAAAGCAAACTTTTATTAAACGTTTAGCAGTATGTCTCTTTCTTATGTATATGGTAAGAATTGTTGCATCTTCTTTGTAGTCTCTTAGAGTCCTTCTTTTCTTTTCAAAAGTGGATTTGTGTTTATTATAAAATTAGCAAAATCAGGAAATAGACTCTTGCTTTTACTGAAGAAAGAGAAATTGGTATATCTCACATTTCTTCCCATGGATCTTCTCCTCCTGTCTCTCTATTTCAGAGTTGCTTTGAACTCCCATTTCTGCAACCAACTATTATGCCAAAATTATGACCTTGATAGTATCATACTTCCCATAGCTACAAAGCTTGAATCTCACCATGATTAATTACTTAAGTTTAAATTCAAGAGTTCATTTTTCTAATGCTTGCTGTTGGCCTCTACTATACAACCTCCTCAATATCAGTCTCTCATGGTGTGGTGTGTTATCTTCTATGGCTGAAATGCATCCCACATTATTATGTGATGGGAAAAAGAAAGGGACAGAAATTTATTAAACAGCTATGCATGTGTAACATGCTTACAGAAACATTTTAGTGTGCCTGAAATAAAGTTTTCATCCAACTTTTCTAAAGATTTGATCAACATAAAGGAACAGAGGAATTGGACAGTTAAAGAGAGAGAGAGGAAAGAATAGAGAAGAAAAAAAATCATGGAAGTAGGAGGCTCTGAGAGTAGGGTAGGATTTTCTAAGATAAAAACAGTATGTACTGAGTCAAAGAGATAACATTTATACCCCAAGGTATGTCAACACAGTGACTTTAAAGTTAAGTTTTGGAGGTGAACAGAAATCAATGGACGGATTAAAATTTATTGGTCAAGTGTTAGTAAAAATACAATCTGCTGTGTGTGGTTTGAGCCACCATCCCAAGTTGGAATGAGAAGTGATGGTAAAAAACGTGACTGTCAGCTGGACTCTGTGTGTGACTTGTCTGTGTGACCTCAAGTAACTCACTTAATTTCTCCCAGGTGCAGGTTCTTCATCTGGAAAATGAGGGTTAGCCCAGATGAACTCTGAGGGACCTCTGATAACCAGCAACCTAATCCCTTAAATAAGGCTAAAAGGCATAGATGATTTCATGATCTATTGATAAGTCACATTTTAAAATGTTTTCACTGATCTTAGCTCTTGTTATTCAAGGTCATTGGACAAAGAGCACAATGTGCAGACAGACCTTTTGAACATAGCTGTCTCATGTGTCTCCAAAAAAGAAGAGAGAGATAACTGATTGTAGTAGCTACTACTGATATAATAATGTCATGTGAAATACCTTAGGCCTTTCAAAATTATAGTGTTGAGATATTTTAATAGAAGACTAATAAAGTTTATTTATGCACCCTCATGAAGTAGACATTGACTTAGAGGATTCAAAAAATCTTGGGGGTTAAATAAAGTGCTTGAAGAGATATTATTTTAAATTTTATTTTTTTCTGTTAATATATCATGCCAGATTATGACTAAAAATAATTTGAAATTTTCTAAGTACTTCATGTACATGTACATCCTCTTTGTATTTTTTTTTCTATTTGAAATATAGTCAAATTAACTCCCCCATATCTGACTGGTTTCTTGTTGTGTTATTATTATATTAACAGAATCTTCAAAGAAAGAACTTTCACGCATATCATTCTATAGCATGTGGATAAGAGCCCTCCACCTCTGTATGACTAAAGCAGTGGTTCTCAACTTGTGGGTATCAGCCCCTTTGGTGATCAAATGACCCTTTGACAGAGATTGCCTAAGACCATCTTCATATCAGATATTTACCTTGTGAATCATAGCAGCATAAAAATTACAGTTATGAATGACAATGAAAATAATTTTATGGTTGAGGGTCACCACAACCTGAGGAACTGTGTTAGAGGGTTGCAGCATTAGGAAGATTGAGAATCACTGCTCCTAAGGCTGAAACCAAGGGATAAAGGTCCAGTTCCTGAGCCCTGCCAGAAATAACACCATGTTTTAAGTAAGAATATTCACCTAGTCATTGGGATTCTCATGTGAATTGACAGGGATAGCAGTGAAGGCCTTTTAGCTAGTATGCAGTGATGAAAGCTCCAGAAGACTGTCACAATGTCTAAATTCTCTACAGGAAGATGTGGAATGACAGTAGAGAGGTACTTGCAGGGTGTGCTTTCTTGTTATGTGGCACAGATTGTTGTACTTGTGCTTGCATTGGCCTGTTAACCTGAGGAAAAACTGACAGTTGTTGACACCTCAGTTAGTAGAATATAACCTGAATGAAAAGTGAAACAAACTTGTCTATTCTTTTATTGGCCCTTATCTATTGCAATAACGAAAGAGGAGACAATTCAGACATGGAGGCAGTGATGTACTCAACTCCACTGGACAGATGTTTCATGTTAGGAAAGGAGAGGGTGATGTGTTAAGAAAGTAGAAGGTAAATTCTTAACATACAGGAGATTTCAACAAATGTCTTTCAGGAAATCTAGAAGGAATCTATGGAGTTGTATCTTCTCTTTTTAACATAGGGAAACCAAGTGTAATCAGGAATGTGAAACTGCACAGTCAGGGTTTAATGCTCTCTCTTATTCTATATCCAGTTTGACTTGGCATGGACTTTAATGATATTTTCTGCATAAAGTGAAGGGGGATCTCAGGGAGACAAGATGAAAGAATCAAGGAAGCAGCTCTGAAGTCATAGATGATTCTCTTTCTAACAGAGAGTATCAAATCTCTAGGAGGTCTGAGCACCAACAAAAGGCAGAGTCTTTTGTTAGGTAGAAGGAATCATGGGTCTCCTTGAGCAAAAAGTACAAAGATGAAATTTATCAGCTTTCAGTGCTAACAAAGACTCAAACAAGACCCATAGCTATAAGGTTCTCCCATCAAGGCAAATAGCCAGAGTACACTTCTCCCCAGACTCCACAGGGAACAGATAGAGGATAGAGTTCTAACAGATGAGTGATACAGACAAGAAAATGTATAACAGAGATACTTAAAAAAAAATCCAGAGCAAAGGTGAGCATTATCTTTTAGCTCATCTTAACCCCTAAATAGGCTGCCTGAGGAGGCACTCCCATGCATTTTACCAAATTTAACATAGTACACATTATTGTGCCATTAAAAGAGGTGCTTAAGTTAAGCTGGCAATCTTTGATGTATGTATGTGTTAACATAGTGCATCAAAATCTTCATGATGTCTGCCTACATTCATAATAGTACTTGAAGTCCCTTTATACTTTCATTAAAGGGTAGAAAAAGATACATAGATGAAGAAAGCAAAAGTCAAGTGCTCACTTTTAGATGTGGCACAAAAACTTGAAAAATTTATGAGAACACAATATGCTTCCACATGGTAAGAAAACCCAAGACAGTGACTGACCCAGAGAATACACACTTAGTCCATTGGAGTGCTGCAGTCAGGCAGTGTCATACTTGGGATCACTTCCTATCTTCAGAGTAGGTGAAAATTTACCCAGAGCCTGGTCACTGATCCTAGTGAAGAGTCCGGCATTTTAAAGAACAGTAATGCCATCTCATCATTTTGCCACATATAGATTTATGGAAGTACAGAAGCAGAAAAATGATTCCATGTTTTAGTACTCTTTAAATTCTTGTTTTTAAGCATCAGTTGTGTTACAACATCCACAATCTAGACTTTCAAGTGCTAATTGTCCTATGGAAGTCTCTTGTCTGTGCATGCTGACCAAGTAGATATGCATGTGGATAGTTGATATGCATGTTAACAGAAGAAGGAATGCTAGACATATGGAATGGTATATTATGAGTCAAATATGCTATTAAATGTGGATTTAAATTGCTTGATAATATATTCCAGTGTAGAAGAACTCTCACAAACATTTTTAATCTTCATTCTCCAACAAGCTAATGTCCATACTCTCTAATGTTTGATTTTTGCTTTTTTTTTTAAAGCAAGGGGGTATTAATCGTGCACATTAATGAGCTTGAATGTGATCTTTCCAGCAGGAATATAGAATGATTAGATCATATATACCCTCTTTTTTCCCATCATCCCTCTTCTAACTCCCCTCAGCATCTTTCCTAGCCCCTGATACATGCTAAAATAGATGTACTGTGTGGCAGTGTTTTCTGTGTCTTCTGAGCAGGCCTGGAAGCTGCTCCCATGAACTCTCAAAATGGGTGCCAGCACTACACCTGCAAAGACCACAGCAGTCAACATGCCAACTTGGGTGGAGGAAAAGTTCTTAAGGCCTCACTCCTGAATGAAGAGCTACAGGTAGTTAATGCATGCAGACAGATGGAGAAATGCTTTTATTTATTTTGGAGGTCAGAAGACAAGGCCCTAAGTAAAGAGCCCTAACAACACAAAAACAAGAGTAATATTAATTGGACTCAGAATGTTATGTACATATAAAAATGAATACAAAAGAAGAAACTATGACTTTTGAGTAGACGTGGTCGAGGAAACATAGGAGTTAGGAGGGGGTGAGAATTATGCTATTGAATGAGTCATGGAGTAAATCTCCAAATTAAATACAAGGATCAAAGAAAAGAAATAAATGAACCTTAAGAAACATGAAAAAAATATTGCCAATAGCCATTTACCTTGGAGGAAACTGATTCCTATGAAGAGGCATCAATAACATGTATGTTTTTGCTTAGAACTCAGTGTGCTATGAGTGGCACTGGCCACACAGTCTGAACAGCATGGGGAAAATAAATGAACAACTGGCTACTGTCCTGCTTCCTCTGTACCAGACAATTCTGTCAGAAAATAAAAAATTAAAAGAAAAAAAAAAAGGAAAAGCAAAGATGAATAATTGGGTGTCTGACTGCTTGGGGATCCTACAGTCTTCTTTCAGGAGACACTTAGGCTGGCAGACAGACACTATGTGCAGTTTGGCCTCATCAAAGAAGGCCACATTTGCTGAGTTGGCTGGGAGCTTCTGGGTCCTGCTGTTATCAGGCTCAGCAGACAAAGAGCAAAATGGGCTTGAAGGTAGCAACAGGCACAGGAGATCTCTGACTGCAGGCACCAGCCTAGCAGTTTGTAGAGAGGGTAAAGCAATCAGCAGAATCCATAGTTTCAGCGGCTGTGAGAGTGACCCCAGCAGCTCACAGATGTGAAGAGGTGTTCTTGACATCAGCCAGCATCTGTCCGGGGCTCCTCATCACTAGCCACTAACAAACGAGAAATCAATAGCTACATCAGCTCCATGCATTGGTGTTCTGGAAAGCAATTTGGTTCCAGGAAATCTAAATGGTTTTGTTCTGGGGATGCCAGTTAGAGAGTCATCATACAAAAGACTAACAGTGTGTGGGTGTGTATTGATGGAATCGAACAGAAAGACAATCCAGTAACGCAAATGTCAACTGATATCAGAATGGAAATATGGGCTCTGAGCCTCCTTTGGAATAAAAGCTCAAAAGGACTACTGGATATGTGGCTTGGTGTAGAAAGGAAGCTAAGGCCAAGAATAAGCTAAACTACATTGAAAGCATGAGACAATGAGACGGTATGTCATCCATCCAAGACCAAAAGCATGATTTTAAAAACAGAAAACGTTGTTCTAAAAGTAGCATTAACATACAAACGTACATATATAAAATAATGTAATATAACATAATGCATACATATACATGCTTCTATGTGCAACATACACATCAATATATAGTAGTGGCATATAAGTATTTATGTTTGATGTTTAAGGTAGGGATTGAGGAAGAAAAGTTTTATAACCTCAAAGTTAAAAACAAAACATTAAAAATGACAGTTTCCTGCCAGTTAATAATGCCTTGATTTTGAGAAAAAATAATTAAGTGAACCAAAGAAAAAATTGTTTTTAACTTTATGCAAAATTTCTAAAGGTGTTAGGAATATGAGTTAGTTTGAATAGTCATTTTTACTACTTTTTCACAGAAAAATATACACATAAACATGTGAATCCTGTAACTACCTGCTGTGATCTCACTGATTGTGTTCTTTTAAATCCACATGCTAAAATTCAGATCACCAAGGTGATGCATTAAGAAAGGAATAGGTGGAGAGCAGATGATTGTATGACAGGGGAGGGGTGGAAAGATGCTAGCAGCCATCTTCCAATATTGAACCAGAGATGGAATTCTTTAGCACATTAGCTATGGACGCCCCAGTTTCAAGAACTACACAGACCATAATCTCTAAGCTGTATCCTCCATAACATTTGGTTGCAGCAGCTAGAGCTGATTCAGACAAATAGGGGAGTGAAGATTTTAAATTTTAGCTCTTGAAGTTTATAATTTTAACTCTGAGGTTGGTTTCCATTTGCAAATCAACCAAATTCTCCTTTCCAAGTAAATGAAGAAATGGATGATCAATTACAAGAGAAATGTTGGAATGGTGTTGTGGCTATAAAAGGTACTAGTAGTTTGAGGAAAAGAAGGAAATTGAAAAACTATCAACAAGAAGCTTCAGGGAGACTAAGAAAAGAAGAGCGAGCTACTAACTACAGAAACCAAGTGTTTTGTCTTCAACTAGAAGCAAGTAAAATGCTAGTCCTCCACCTGTAATGTCAGTGGTGATGCTTAAAGTTAGTAACACCTGCTAGAGGGAACTGGCAGCATAGATCTACAAATATACATCTACCATTTAAAGTGGTATTGACACTTTATATATTGACATGTCTGAGTATTACCCAGGAGATATAGCCATTTCTTTACTGAGTAACTACTGTATGTCCATTGGTATATTTCAATACTACATGGAAGCAATTGTGGTTTGGGATGTTTCCCCTCCCAAAGCCCTTTGATAAAGTGCTAAAGACTTGATGAACTTTGGAAATAGGACTGTATCTTGAGAGCTGTGACTTCTTCCATGGGCTGCTTTGCTGAGAGGTTCACAATCTGATAGGATATTTTGAGATGATGGAAATGTAGGAGGTGAGACCTAATTTTAAAAAAAGGTTTTTATGGATTGTGATTTGTGAACTATATCTTGGTCAATTCTGCCCCTAATCCTTTCTGGTGGCAGAGAATTTGGCTGTCCCTTACCTCACATATCTGCCTCTGTGACATCTTGTCTCCCATCAGACCCAAAACAACTGAACCAGTTCCCCTTCTACTGAAACCTCTGAAACTGTGAACTATAATAAACCCTTCCTTCGTCAAATTGTTTTATTCAGGTAAAATAGTCCTAACAAGAGAAAATTGACTAAAACAAAAACAAAGATAATAAGAACTGTGCTGTCACAGTGTGTTTATAAAAGATTATTTCATTTCACATAATAAGCAAACCCTATAACTTCAATTCTCTACAAAAGGAACTTTTATACCAAAGTTAGGATTTGAATGATTTTTCTGATTCTCAAAATATAGAAAATATCTAGAGAAAGTTCTGGTTATAGGGACTGAACTTAAAAGTACATCTTGCCTGCAGTCATCACATTGTAGGCAGCACAAAGTGATAGAGGAACAGACCTTTGGGTATTCGAAAACTATCTATCAGAGCAAAGTCTTATTCCTGATGACAAAAGAAATTCTATAAGCCATCCATTTACCTATGGGTATTTGTTTACAGCATGAGAGCTAAGAGGAGATTTTTTCACTTGTTTTAAGTGTCTGAAAATAATGGTAAACTGTGAGAAGAAGAGTACACAGGGACACATGAAAATTATAAGGGATCCTAATTTGAGTGTTCATAAGTAAAGTTTTACTGAGTTAGTTGACAAGCAACCTGTGGTTGCCTTCACACTAGGACTGCAGAAGGGTTGTTGGTGGTGACAGGAACTATCTAGAAGGCAATTGTGAAACAGTTAAAGGGAAAGGAAGAGAGACTTTGTTCCTATTTGTCACTGGCTTGTAGAACCCTCTTTCTAATACCCCCACAAGGCTGCACAGCTCCATTTTTCCTACTCTGCAGGAATATGCAGGATTGAACCTAAAGTATGAAGGAGGGTCTGGGCTCTTCTACCAACCCCTCCTAACCCAGTTCCATAATGCAAACAGAGGTGAATCATTTAGCAGAGGGCTTAGCACCCGGCTCACACTGTAATGATTTTCATAACCTTTGCTTCTATTGTTCTTGGATTAATACTGACCACATTGAACAGGCAAATGGGTAACCAATTAACTTGAATTCTTTACAGTCAGGATTCGGCTCTGTTTCTCCATACATCTTTCTTAATCTTCCCTCTGAAGTGTGTTTTCTCATTTAGCCTCGAAGTAAACAGTACAAGTCATAGCCTGGTTTTCTTCTCTCTTCTTTTCTCTCTCCTTGAAAAATAATGCTGAAGGAATTGTTTTGCAGTTGAAAATTAATGTAACCTATTATGTCCAGGAAATTTCATCAATATATTACTCGCCAAGCCCCTCGGCCGTTGTGAAGAAAATAATTTTAATTTATCTCATTTTTCACTGCTGAGTCAATGATTGTTTAACCTAAAATGCCATTGTGACTAAGTGCCCTAACCCCATGGTCCTTGGCTGCTTTGCTAGGACTCAGCTATCATGCCTATAAGGTTTAGCCTTAGCAGTACTGAAATTGTCATATTAACAGGGCCACTGTCAACTTGCCTTTGTTTTTATTGTTTTTAATTTCTGCTTTTCTACTTTCTTTTCTATTTATAATGTTCTCTTTAAAAGTTCAAAAACAATGTCTCTCTCTCTCTCCTTAGCCTTTTGGTTATTTTCCATTAGTGAGCCTTCCTTTCCCAGCTTCCAGAACCTTTCCTGGGGCATAGAACAATGTGGTCAGCCTGGGTTAATTTGGCTGTTGTGATTACAATCCCTGTTGTGGTTTCTAGGCACTTCTGCTCACTAAGGCCAGAGTAGCAGCACCCCAAGGGAATACAGGACCCTGGTGATTACAAACAACAGTCTTTTCAACCATTGGCACGTTTGGATTGAAATCCATCAAATAAAGCTCACTGCAACTTTCAGACCTCTTAAAGGTGATTTGATGATATTTACCGTGTCTTGTTTTTATTACTAAAAATATAGCCAGCTTGCTCTCTTTATGCTTTATATCAGGCATTTTATGTGTTTCGTTTGTGGCGTGGAAATGTTGATGTGTCTCAGCCTATGTTTCTCAAAAGCAGAGCCATAGAAATAGGGTTACACATGACAGTATTGTTTGGACAGTGGGAAACCAGCAAAGCAAAGGAAGTCACTGTGCATGACAAAGGGAAGACATAACTGGTAGCTTGATTCTGTAAAAGGATATTTCTGGACCACTTCTCTGGTATCAAAGAAAATACTTTTACCTGTCCCATCCTCTATTACTCATTAGTCATTCCATTAGCAATTAAGTGCTCCGAACTCTGGCAATGTATACACTGAGCTGTAGCCTCTAGCTTCCAGACTTTGCCAAGGCGCTAGAAGTTGGGTGTTCAGCTTGACCCTGTAGAAAGCTTGGAACCAGCAGAACTAGTCACTTTAGCAACAGTGAGGGAAAGAAGCAATGAGACTGGGAGGCTCTAAAATAGAGAATAAACAAAGAACAGACATGTCCATCTACTTTCAAAAGAGAAGACTGAGTTTTAGAAAATTGAAGTGATCTGTCAGGGACACACTGCTATTGCAGGCTTCTAGACTCCAGGCTGTTTATATTCCATTAGGCCAGAAGACATACATCATTTTCTGAGCTTGGTTTTGCCAGATTTCAAGCTTCTCCTTTTATCCAGTAAAACATTCCAGAGCCCTGAGCAATAGCCTCCTATGCTATTCTAGAAACCATGCATAAATCTGTTTGCAAGCCATGTAGGGCATACACATGCGATGCAGAAAGTACATATGCACAGATACTTCAATGCCACTGTTGTTAAGATTCTGCTTAGACACTAGGGAGTGAGGAAGTTTCTGATCTCTGGCAAAGGTCATATACTCTCTCAAGAGACTGGTGAGGCTGTTGATAAATTGCTACTCAATTTGTATGCACTGGGTCTTTATGGCTAAAGTCCACTTATACAGATTGGAAATATCTGAAAATAGATATTTGATCTATTTTTGATCAATATTTGATCAAATTCATTCTTCATTCCAGGCATTAAGATGGGTGCTGTAGGAGAATAACTGGTGTAAAACAAAATCTTTTCTAAGGAGGGCTGCTAATATAATAAGGGAACAAGTACTTAAGTTCACTGACAACAGGGTTTTCTAGCCAGAGCTACAGAGTGCTATAACAACTCAAAGGTGACTAATTGTGACTTACAGTAGTAAGGAACCTCTATGAATATCAGGAAATGCATTCTTGTTACAAGGATGAGCAGACCATTAACAGAAAAGTGGTAGTGAAAATTAATGATACCCCAAAATAGGGAAGCTTTGAGGGTAAAGAAGAGTGATATGTATAAACAGTAAAAGCTAGCAAGTTGGAGACCTTTCCAGGGAATCTCCAAAGGAATACTTGCATGCTTATTTTTACAAGGGTTTATAAAATTAAATATAATGTCAGGAGACTCTTATGGTACTTTAGAGATCAAGGTAGAAGTGTTAGAAGCCACAAGCATTTACTATGTGTTTTTCTGGTGCTTCTAGCCAGCATGTGTCTCTGAATTTTAGCTACCAGAAAACGTCTTGACTAAGGCTTATTATCTATAAGCAGGATCATGCACTCTTGAGTCTCTACATGAAATGCATATGGTCATAGGTGGATAGATGAAATTCCTCATGCACTAAAATTCCAAGGGGCAGAATTTTTTTTCCAGGCAATTTTGGAAGGAACTTTATTTAAATGTACATTTCCATCACCATTGCAAATACTACCTATTTTTCCCCTATTTATTTTAGACATGGCCTTATGTATCCTAGGCTGACCTCAGGCTTGATAGGTAGCCAAGGACCCTCCTTCCTCTACCTATAGAGTGCTGGGATTGAGGATATACATTATTGTGCTAGTTTTGGTATTTCACGTTTGGGCATGACAAAGTTTGAAACTTTCCACTTGTACTAGCTGCTGAGAGCAAGTTAACTTTTTCGCAAAAGAAGTGTTACTTTCTCAGAGACAAGTGAAAAAAAAAAAGATTCACAAAATTTTATCCAGCTATTGAACATATGTATTGGCCTTTTGTGCATATCTGAAGATTAAACCAATCTGCTATCAAAACATATTTAGGCTTAGGATGTGCACACATTTCTTTTTCTAATCTTTATTCCCTAAATAATGGAGTACAACCATTATTTACATAGCATTTACATCGCAATACATATTGTAAGTAATCTACAGATAACTTGATTACTTATATGTAAAGGCAGAATTTGCATAGTCTGTACGCAAATAATATGCTATTTTATAGAAGGGATTTGACTATCCATGCATAGAATTTGATAGCTAAAGAGCATAAAAGAAGGGGCCTTGGAACAAATCTCTTTTCAAAAATATATATGATATATGCATTGCATACTTAATATGACGAAATTCTACACCTCCGGAGACTTCATACAAGCTCAACTGGCTAGGAAGAGAAATTCAGAGGACTCCTTCTGCATATCACTATGCCAGATCTCAATTCCTCTCTCATGGGGAATTCCCCATTGTTACGCCAGGCTTCTCTATGTGCCTTTCCATCCAGGTTTTCTTACAAGCTTGATGTGTCCTCAGCAGTATACACTCATTCTCAGCATGGTCACAGCAAACTGTCTCCCCTAACCCTTTATAGCTTCAATGTGGTTGTCTCAACCACTATATTTTCCAACATTCCTCCAAGTCTGCCTCATCTTTCTGGCGAAGAACTGACAAATTATATAGATATTTTATCAGTTAACTTTTTGTGGCAAAATACATGAGGGAGAAAAGTAAAGAGGACATGTTTGCTTTGGCTCATGATTTTAGATATTCAGGTGTCAGTTGGTTGGAGCTCTTGCTGGAAGGCAGAACATCAGGATGGTGGAGCCTGTGGCAGAGGAGGATGCATCCATGATGGAGCTAAATAGCAAAAAAATAGACAGTAAAAGGCCCAGGACAGTATATATTCTCCAGTGGTAAGTCTCCAATGACCAACCACTTTAACTCGGTCTAAATTTCCAATTATCTTTAAAAAGATTTTCTATTTCAAGTGCATCAGTAGATGAATGACTGCACTGATCAGGTCATAGCCCTCAAAATGCAGCCACTTCTCAAAGACTAAATTTGAACATTATTGCATTGAGACCAAGCCGTCAACACCTTAGCATTTGGGAGACATTTCAACTCCAACTAAGATAAGAGTGTGTGTAGAGAATTGGAAATTAGCCTGCAGATTGTTCAGACCCTAAGCAGATGTTGTTGTTTCTTCCTAGCCACAAACAGTGCTATTCATGCTTAAGGAAAACATAAGTTGTCCTTTGAAGGCCCAGGCACTGTCTAAACAAGTTTCTTCATCCATATTCAGTGGAGATTTGGAGTTAATTCCTTTCTTTCTCTTCCTCTCCAGCCTGTCTTTCATTATTTAGTCAACAACAGAGATCCATATTGTCAGTTCCAAGGAAGCCAGTGCTTTTTATAAGTCTTTGATATCATCTACTCCAAGGCCCTTCACTTACTTGTCTGCCTGATCATCTTCTTTTAGATCAGCAACTGTGAATCAAAGCTTGGGAAAGAAAATCAGGTATCAGTGAGAACAAGGATCCTGGGAAGAAAATTTATCAGAAAGATTGATGGTGACCAAGCCTAGGAAAGTATGTGTTTAATTACAGTTCTCTGGAGCCTGGGGCAGGAGGAGCATAAGGTCAAAGCACGCCTAGACTACATGAGGAATTCCCTATCAGTCTGGGTCCACACAGAAAGACCCCATCTTTCTCTCTGTATCTGCCTCTGCTGCCCCCTCCTCCTTTGCCACACACCAATATTGATGGGTAGATATGGTTTTAGAAAAAACATGTTAACAGTGAACACTCTCAAGATGAACTAGGTGGATAAAAATCCAGGTGAAAGGAGAAAGTAAAAGAAAAACTTTGAAAAACAATTACTCCAGCTAATTACTATTGAGACCTGGCTTTTGTGGCCATGGACTAGAAGTTCTTGAGAGTGTGAGTCTAAAGACTGACCAGAAACACATAAGGAACACATCTGTACAACTGTAAGAGGAGTCAGCCTGAAGAGCTCTGCTGTAAACCTACAGTCTGCCGCACCAAATCCTGATCACAGCCACAACTTGCTCATCCATCATGCTGGAGAGTTAACAGTACTCACTCTAGAGGTATCAACACTTTGTCTTCTATCCCTCCTCCTTTCATACATCACAGTTTCAGTTTTATTTCTTTGCTTACTGAGGCTGGAACTAATGAGGTATACCTTTAACCAGTTTGTTGTCAGGCCCTCAATGTTTTTCTTTTTTTCCTGGAAATTCCAAATCTTTGGTCACTTTAATCAGCTGACTCAACCCAGGCTATTGGGGACAGTGGAAGAAGATTATATTATTGTGCAAAAATCATAGTCCATAAAATGAACACTTAAGAGTGTGGGAGAGGGCACTAAATAAGTTAAGTACATGCTTTCCGAAGCATTTTCCATCTCAAGGATTCAACTGAGCCTTTCTGGGATTAAATGCAGAGGAATCCGGATGTCGGGAGGCAAAGCCAGGAGAGTGGGAGGGAAGAGTTCAGAGTCAACAATCAACTGCTCTCAGCCATAAAATCAGAAAGGCATTGAACATTTAGAAGGAGAACAGGCTCCATAAAGAAAACAATGCCTCTTAGTAAGCATATTATCTGCAACAAAGCAAAACAAATTTTCAAGCATCTTATTGAAACTGCTGGGGAGGGAAATTGTGAAAAGATTCTCCTGAGCAAGGGATAGAGAATGGAAATTAATAACATCATAACATGGTGCTCATTATTACTAACTTGGGACATGTAAAATATCATTGATATGACCTTTATCTATCACAGTGGTGCTTTTCACTTTGTTCATGGACATATAACGTGATAGAGAAGCTTATATGCCAGTTGAGGAGCTGGGCACTGCTCCGCCCCTCATTAATTGAAAAGACCCTGGAAGTTCCTTTAATCTCTTTATGCCTCTGTTATTTTTAGTTTGAGACTAAGTATTTCTATAATTATTTCTTAGATCACTATATCTAGTTTCAGAGCCATATATATTCAGAGGGATTCTTTCATAGATTTTCATGCATTTAATCCATGACACAGTCATGCACAAAGTTCTGTTTTCTGGATGAGGAGACTAAGGCACAAATGATAGAATGACCCAAAGGTTATATCACAACTGTAGGACAATAGTGTGACATTTCACACATAGGGTGTGTGAATTCACAATGCCTTAACTCATATCTGTTGCTCCCTCCCTCCCCCGTATGACTATTGGAATACAGACTGTGAACTGAATTCTTTATTTATCTAAACTCCCTTCTTCATCCTCTCCATATTTCATCAGTATAGAAGAGGGGATACTTGTCACAGGCTGGAACAGAAACACCAAGTGACTGCACTGTGGCATTCTTCCTAGAACTTTAATCTGGGAAATGGAAGGGGTGAAGGGAGGCAGAAATGGAGCAAAACAGCTATAGCTTCTTATGTGAGAAAGCACAAGCAAAGATCGAATTAAGAAAAAGGTGTAGAAATTAAAAGATTTAGCCAAAAGACTAAGAGAGTAATTAATGGAGACAGGCCCCAGGGAAGGCAGAAAATATAGATTTCATAGTGTAGAGGTCTGAACACACAAAAGGATATGGGAAACGATAGATAAGCTTAGAGGAGAATGGAAAGTAAATTGAATTATTTCACTCATGTTGACCTTTCATTACTCAATAAATATTTGTTGGGCCAATGAATAACTTCTATATTCCTGAAAGGAAAGGCTCTTCCTTTCAACTTCTCAAGTACCCTTAACACAGTTCTTTGAGATCTGACACTTCATTATTACCTTTGGAGAAGGCTGCTAATTCTGCAAATGGTCACAGCATAAACAATTAATTCAGTTGATTCCTTTAAAAAAGTACATTGACCTATAATCTTTAAACACAGAAAGAAAGAGCTAGAAGGATCTTAGAGAACCTCTAATAAAGTAGGCACAAATAAGTACAAAGTGAGTCTTTTTTCTGCAGGCTGCTGTGCTTGTTCCATACTTTATGGAAAATGAGATGTGCTCCCCATATCCCAACATTCCCAAATCTGGGTATCAGGAGTTCCAGGACACCATGGTCTGCATAGTGAGTGCAGGGTGAGGGGATCTATGGGAATTAAGATCTGTATTCTAGCATGACAGTCATGAAATAGCTGGAGATTAGGGCACATAACTCTCTGGACAGGATAGTTAGTTTATCAGTGTTCTTCCAAACTCTACACTCTGTTACTTCATCATTTCTGTCATTTTTGTATTATTAACCTTTAAAAAAAAGTCATTTCATTAGGTATTGCCCGCTAAGCTTTGACCTTGATGGAGGAAATGAGAGGGGTGTGAGGAGGCCAGATGTTTCAACATAGGACATGGCTTCCTGTGTTGGAAATCTCAAGTGAATTTTAAACTGAAGAAAAGGAACAAGCAGAATTTAAAAGACTAAGCCAAGAGACTAAGAGAGTAATTTATGGAGGAGGGCCAACTGGTCTGCATTTTGAACCACAGTGTGATGAGCAATTTAATGTGTAGTATCCATAAGAAGCACAGGAGAGAGTGGTGTGAGCTCTCATTTTGTCTTTCCTCATTGTTACTATTTCCCGTTCCTTCATAAGCTTCTGGAGAAAGGATATTGTAGTGTGACGATCCCAGTGGTTCGGACTGTGAGCATGTGCAAGCAAGAAAATGTAAACGAACCATCCAGCGGAAATCTTTGATTACACAATACATTAGTCAGATCCACACTTAGATTACTGTGATCAGTTCTGGTCATCACATTATGAAGTAAAATATTGAAACACTTGACAATGCAAAGAGAAGGAGATGAGCTTGATCTTCTGCTGTGATTATATTGTGTTAATGACTTCCAGCCCTATTACTGGTTCCTGTAGCCTATTACCGGAATAAAATGGACTAATACAATGGGAAGAGAGTTAAGAGGGAAGATATGCTGCTTGTTCTGAATGTTTCAAAAGGCAAAAAAAAGACTCCTTAAAATTTTTTATGAATAGTTCCTGCTTTCTAATCAGAATGAAATGATTTATTAATGAATAACCTTGTAAACTTGGAAATTATTTTTTCAGCAGACAAGACAAAATTATATCACTCAAAAATTTAGCTAAAGAAAAAAAAAAGAAAGAAAGTCAAAGGAAATTGATAAGTAAGTAACTCCACTTGTATGACTTAGTAGGTCATAATTTTAGGTAATAACAGGGCACAGGAATCTTATTAGCTATCAGTAATAAACTTGTATGGTATTGTGAAAAATATTGGACTTGTCTTTCATGATTCTTTGCTTTTCCAAGCTGTGATCAGATGGTGAAGAAACAATCTTTATATCTTTAACCACAAACAGGGAGGCAGCAGCATTGGCCACAGATAAAATATGAATACAACCAATGCACACGTTCTTCAAGCAGTCTGATTCTGGCCTTGCAGAGATGCCCATCCTAATCATTACTAACTTGTAAAGCCTTGTGATTGCATTTACTTCTGTTTTCACATTTATCCCAACTGATTTTGGAATATGAAGAGGTATAATTACCAATTTTTGTTATTAGGGAATAAGTCATTGTATATTGTTCATAGAGCAAATTATATGTAAGCAAGTTTGAGAACTCTCAGTTCCACTGAGATGCAGGATAGGAAAGGCATCAAATCTACACACAGTAACAGCAGAAGTCTCCATCAACACAAATAAATGGCTTTTTGTAAACCCACCAAAACTGAGAACACAGATCAACTAACCAATCAAGATCATGATAGTCAAGAAGAAACTGAGAGCCAAGCATTCTTTCCCTGGGGAGAATGTCAAAAAAATTGCTTAGCATTCCACTAGAAACATATGATGAACTGATAAAGGCTAATTGCCCAGATCACTCTAGGATGAAAAAATGAGAAGGCTGAGCTCTGCTCCAGAGGTCCTGTTTTCTGTGTTAGAGAAATAAAGAGATCCAAAGAAAGTCTCCCTTTGTCTTCAGGATAGTCAGGAAACAACCACAACTCAGAAATTTGAAAAAAGCCAAGGTCTCTGAACATAGGTATTAGTCTTCAGGTGAAGGAGAAAAACAGAAATAGAAGCCAAGAGGCAGAAAAAGAAAGCAACCCTAGGAATCTGATGAATCTACAAAATATAAGGTAAAAGACACAAATGAAAATGAAAACATTAGTCAAAAGAGGTATTTTACACACACATTTCTTTAAGTAAATACTGTACATGTGTACATAAGTAGCTTAAAATTTGCAAAACAAAATCAGATAGGACAATACGGTGAAACTCGTAGGCCAGGGCTGTAGACATCAGGGTTTGTCTCTTAGTAATTGGAAAAAGGAGAAAAAATAAAGTTGAGGTTGTAACACTGGCAGAATTCTTTACCCATAAAGCAAAGAGCTCTCTCTTCCCTGAATGAACATGGAGAGACCACAGACTTTATAGTGAAGTATCATTTGTTGTATTTGAAGAGTAGTTCACACTGGTGATCCCAGCACTCTGTAAGTGGAGGCAGAAAGATCACAAGGTCAAGGGTATTCTGGGCTCTGTAATGAGTCTTTGTCAAGAAAAATTAAAATTAAAAGAAAAGAAAAAGAAGGAAGAGAGTGGTACAATCCAATGGGAGAGAAGTTGCCTAGCATTTGCAAGGTCTTGAGTTTTACTAGAACACTGAATATATGAGTAAATAAATAAATGTATAAAGAAATGGATGTAAAATGCATAAATAATAAATAAATGATACAAGACATGAATAAATAATAATAAAAATAAATAAATAATCTAGAAAAAAACTACCAGAAACAAATCTAGAATTTTCCACAAATTCAGAAACCAAACAACACACTTCTAAATAAACTGTGGATAAGGAGAAAGTAACAAAAGATATTAAAAGTTGAATTAGATGGAAGCTTAAATACAACATATCAACATTTGTCAGATCCTATTCAATCAACATTTAGGGGGAAAGGACTACATGGTTTAATTTTATTTTAAAAGAAGAAGGGCCCCAAGGAGCTAAAATCAATGTCACAGCTTCTATTTTAAGAAATTGGTAAATATAGAGCAAACTAAATATACAAATATTATAAAAGAACAAGTGTTAATATAGCTGAAATCAGTTACCTTAAAACAGAAAAACACTAGCAAGAATAAATTGAGTCAAAACACTTTGTTTAAAGTATCAGTAAGATTAATAAACTTCTGACAGAGAAAAGAAGAAAAGAGATAGGTAGGTAGGTAGGTAGATAGATATAGAATACAGAAATAACAAAAGTGCCTACATAGAGTCACTACCACCCAGAAATGTCAATTGGAATATTAGAAAGATGATAAAGGACCATGAGTAAATCTCAGGTCATCAGTTTGGTGCCTGAACAACTTAGATATAATAGTCTAGTTACATAAAATACCAAAAGTACAAAATTAATTCATAATAAATTAGATAACTTGAATAGTACTAAAACTTTAGAAACCATATTTATAATTAAAACATTGCAAAAATGAAACATCAAGTTCAAATTGCTTTCTGGTTATTATATCAAATATTAAGAAAACAACATGGATTTTCCTAATATCAAATAAAAACAGAAGGAGATAGAGCCCTGTCCAAGTTATTTCCTGAGGCCAGACTAGTCAACACCATTGCTAGTTACTATTACTACAAAAGAAAATTACAGGTCAATGGTATATAGATATAGATACTTAAAATATACAATAAAATGTTAATAGACAAATCCAAAAACATAAATGATTATCTAAACTCAGCCACTAAAAGTCATGCTCGGTTCTTGCAACATTTGAAATTCAATCAATGCAACTTATGATTTAACATGTTGAGGAAAAAAGAGCCATGCACGTGCAAAGCATCTTATGCAAAAGAAGTCACAATAATCAATATCTGTTCTTGCAGAGTACTTTCACACAAAAAGGAAGATGAGAGAAATACTTCTACTTTGCAAGGAGCTTCTATAAAAACTTGATATCTAAAACCAGAGTTAATTGTGATCAACTGAATAACTATTCCTGTGCTGAGAATCTGTACAAACATGTCTATTTTCCATGTAGTTTTTTTCCTGTATTTTTCATTAATTGAGTGAAACAAGACAAAGAAATAAAATTTTTCCATATTTGCAAATACACATTAATATACATACATAGGATTAATGATCATCCTTTAAAAATCACTTTCAGTATTGAACAAAGCTACTAGCAATAATAAGTGAGTTTAATAAAATGGAAGAATACAAAGATGACTTTCATAAAACTTTTCTAGTTGTAAGTAATTGAAATAACTAATTATAAGTTGAAATCAAAACCAAAAATCTTTTACAACAGAATTATATATATGGTCTGTTTAGAGATAAATCTACAAAGTCCCCTGTTATTTGAACACTTAAAAGTAAATGTAAATATTTACATATGTATGTGATGAAATGAATTATATAAGTTAAAGAAGAATATGTTTGATATAAGGAAGACCCAAGGAAGTAGAGATACATGTCATGTTTATGGGTCAGAAAACTCTTGAGATGGTTCCCTTCAAACTCATCCAACAACTCAATGCAATTCCAAGGAAACTTTCAGAAGGTTATCTGTAGAAATTGACAAATAAATACTAAAACACATATAAAACTTCAAAAGACTTAGATTAGGAAAAAAAAATCTCTAACTATTAAGGGAAATAAAAATTATTGTCAACTGGATTCAAAATTTTGGTAATTAATCTGCATTTTCAACTCCATTTGATTTGGAAGCTCCTAGAAGACTCACCTCTGTGTATGTCCAAGAGGATATTTCCATAGCGGTATACTTGAAGAGGAAGACCTGCTCTGAATACAAACCAGCACTGAACACAAAGAGTTAATGGAGAAAGAGTGCTGTGCATCAGCATTTACTTTGCTTTCTGACAGCAATTTGTTCAGTTTCCATGCTCTTGCTGCCATGTTTCCCAATGTGATGTGCCTGATCCCATCAAACCTGGAGCCAAAAGAAATTCTTATTGTTTTCAAGTTCCTTCTGTTAGGCATTTTGTCACAACAATGGGAAATATAGCTAATAGAGGATTTTATTCAAAGCTATAGTAATTAAGGAAGTTTGGTATTATAAAGGTAGAAATAAATCAATAAAGCAAAATATATATTTCCCAAATATATGTATATATAATTAATTTCAATAAAAATGCAAATTAAATTTTAGAGAAAAAACAGACTCTTTACAGTAAACCTATAAAAAATGAGTATCTACGTGCTAATCAAACTGGATGATGATTCATTTCCTAATCAAACACTAAAATTTTAACTAAAACATAGAATATTCTTTTGAATGTAGTATCTGAAATGATACCAAGTCTAGACCCTTCATAAAATCTTTTAATGGATGTTAGAGTGAAAATAAAATTATAATCTACAGACTATTAACATATTAACTTAAAAAATTGATTTATGTTTAGAATTTGTACAAAAAATAAAATATGAGTAAAATCATACAAAAGTATTTGTGCCAAGATTGTTCCATAGATGATATACTTGTGAAACATAAATCATCTAAACAGACTTAACTTCATTAAAAAGCAAAATTATTTTAAAATTAATACATTATATTATAAACATAGTATAAAACATACAAAATAATACATTGTAGAATGGCTGATATTGGAACAACTAATCATTCCAAATATTTCAAGTATGTGGAAGAAATAGAGTTCACATATGCTGCTTGTGAAAATATAAATTTGTACAACTATTTTGGGTAAAAAGTAGAACAAATTCTTAATCATCATAGAGCTGTCACGTCACCTAAGCACACACATTGCCACTCAGAGCTCTGCAGAAGAATTTTCTACACAGTTTTGCTTGTAAGTATTCTAAACTGCAAGCTGACATCAATAGATGAATAAAAAAACAATGTGACCCACCAACATGAAAGGAATGAGTTCTTGTGTGGCTTCCACATTTCATTCACAGAATGAAAGGAGGCAGTCCATGGCTAGGGAGACTATTTAGTCAGTAAGTATTTGCCAAGCAATTATAAGAACCTGAGTTCTATCCATAGCACTCAGTTAATAAATCTGAGCATGGTAGACTGTGGTTGTAATCCTAGTGCTGGGAAGTCAGAGCCAGAATATCTCTACGGTTTGCTTGTCATCCATTCTAATTGAATTTGAGAACTGCAGGTTCTCTGAGACAACCTGTCTCAAAATACAAGGAGTCTGACTGAGAAAGATAACTGATATTGATATCTGGCTCCTGATGCACACACACACACACACACACACACACACACATGTGCACATACATAAGTGTAGCATATATACACAAAAAAGATTCCAGATCATATTCTATATTTATATATAATTCTATATGTACTCTATATTTCCTATGTATTGATATTTATACATATAATTATATACATAATTATTCAATGTATGTAGATTACAACAAATTCAAATTTACATATAGTAATAGAAAAGGAGAGCAGTGTCTTCCTAGCATGAAAGTTGAGGACAGCACAGTGTGGAAGAGATAGTCTATTAAGGTGTGTGTTGAGACTCATGAGTGACGGATATTCTCTCTATCTTCATTGAGGCAACAGTTTCATACATGCATACAAATTTAAATATTAAACTTTTTATCTTAATGTGTGCAGTTTATTCTGTTTAAAAAATTCAGTGAGCCTCTACTAGAGCCACCTCTGTGTCCGTCTTAGTACAGGAAGTGAAAGAGAATATATATGAAAAATAAAGATGATGTACTTTGTTCTTAGCTCTGTGATATTTTTCAATATACTCAGTGAGTTGGAGAGGATGGTTATGAGGTCAATAAAGGCAGTCTATGCAGTGCTATTTGAGATTTGTTATTTGTCCTATTTTCATCTTCAGTTCAGCCCTACTGGACCATAACCTCCACACTCATTTTCTTGGAGAGAATAGATTCAGACTCTCCTGTTTTGCAAAGATCACTGATAGTAGATATTGGAAGCTCTAGAAAATTGTACAAACATCTTTCAAAATAACCTGCTGACAATGGTACCCTGCTAGAGGGTTTGTGAAGAGTAAAGGTGAAGAAAGAGGGTATAAATTCTTACCAATATAATAGAACACCGGTATTGAAATTATGTTGATATTAATTATGATAATAATGATCTCCTTAAAATCCATAACCTCCTTTTCCATCAACTGTGATTGTATGCATATATACATTTGTATATACATATTTTCCTAAGAGCAACTGTCAATTATTTTTACTTTGTTTTAATCAAGGACTGGGAAACCATCTCCACACAACTAAGATAGAGCTTCCGTGGTACGGTGGCCTAGGTATACCAAATACTGGGTGCATCTCATGGCCTGGCATCACAGTGACTCCTTTGGAATGTCATTGTCTTTGCAGTGATGGCTTGACAAGGTCATTTTTATAAATGATATTTAAAATAATGCAAGATCTTTAATGAAGACTTTTTAAAAGTTTAAACAAGATTGTCTGAAACACAGATTTCAAGAGTTGAAACAAACTTAAATGCAAAATAAATGAAATATATCAAAAGACAAATTTATCACAATTTAGAACCAGGCACCAGTTCATACTTTAAAACAAAGTAAGTGTTCCAAAAAACAAAGCAAAGAATCTTGATTTTATAGACACCAAAGAGCTAAAGAAAACATTAAAATTCTATTTAAATTACAAACCTTATCAAAAATAAATTATAGTCAGAGACAGAGCTAAATATCCCAAAAAGGCCACTTTGAATAAGCATGATAATAAAGATCACTCCCTGCCTCATTTCATGAAACCAAAGGTAATTGGTAACATGGCATTAACCACTCACTCATTTTCCTATTCTGTCCATGTTGTTATCTCGGGAGAATAATATTGAATGATTGCTTTATTTTGGGTTGTTTTTCTGCTTTTTCAGGTCCATACCCATACCCAACGTTTTATGTGGGCACTAATGGTCTGCACACAAGTCCTCAGGTCATGCAGCAAGGGCTCTTACCCACTGAGCCATCTTGTCATCCCTCAGTTGTGTATTTAGTACCTCCTTACAAACACTAGTTAAATGTATCTATGGAGACTGAGTAACATCTTTAATGCAATATTTCTGTAATAAACTGTCCATTTTGTAGTAATTAAATTTCAACCATATGAATGGTTTATATTTTATAAGAAAGATATATATGTATATCTCCAATAATCCCCACTATCCATTGATCTCTGCACTGTGTCCAGCTATGGTTTTCTGTGATGATCTCTATTTGCTTTATAGAAAGACTTTTTGAGGAGTGGTGGGGTTTATACTTTTATAAGGATGCTGGTTCTGCTTTAGCAAAGTGAGATTAGATTATTGTCTGAGATCCCTGGCCAATCTGGCCTCTGGAAGCTGACAGGATCTCTTGTACCAGACATGATTCCCTTCCTGTTAACCATGATTTTTTGAAAGGTAAGGTATACAACTTAGTTTTAGCTTGATAGAATTAAGTGTTCAAAACCTCAGATGCATTTTGAATTTTAGGATGCTCTGTAGAGAGCTACTTTAGGAATTTAGCACCAAAGAATGGCCTATTTTTTATTTTGTATACACAATAATATTCCATTTCATTATGTGTGTATGAGTATGTATTATATACATACTCCACACGTGTGGGTACATGTGTGTCCTGTGCCATTCACACTTTTGCAGAGAATTTTGTTTGCACTGCCAAATCACTTTTTACCTTATTCCGTTAACAGAGTATCATGACTAGGTCTCACACTGAACCTAAATTTTGCTGTTCTTGGCTTGGCTAGCAGGCCAGCAAGCTCATGTGACCCTCAAATTCCCTACAGCACTGAGATTACAGGTGTGCAAGTGTCCATACATAACATTGTACATAGAAACCCAGGATCTCTGCTCAAGTCCACATGCCACACAACAAGGCAGCATTTTTTCCCCTAGACCACCATTTCCTCAGCTGTCTATAGCAAACTTAGTATCACTTTAGAAACACTACTTAAATGTGTGTATGAAAATTATATAACAACTACAGTATAACTTTTCTATAATAAATTGCCAATTTTTGGCTAGCTACAAAATTAAAACTTCAACTATCATGAATATGTTTCATTTCAAAAAATAACACTAAATTGTTGGTATACAAAATGATATTTTTTTCAATTGTAGAATGACTTTTCTAACTGTGTTATTTGAACCATTAGTTCAAATATCCCTATTTAGTTTTCTCAGATATTTTCTACAGCTATGAGAATTTTAGAGATCCGAGATCCTATATGCTGCTAGGTATGCCTCTGCCTTTCTAGATGTGGGCATCTATGACAGCCTGGATCCAAGTGACATTGCATTAAGTGACATTTCTTTCCTACTGAGGGCACATGGCTAATGAGACCTTGCTGTGGCCTTTACAATCATTGCAGCTGCCCTCTGGACCTTGGTCATCTTTTCAGCCAAAGAGAATTCTCAGTAACGAGAAAGGCAAAATGTGACTGTGTATGTACTACCTATTAATGAATTTGTTCAACAAGCATTTCTTAACTGCCTAACAGTAATGAGCAGTACATGTTTTATAATTGACAATGGAGCCATGAATTTCATAATGGAGGAAATTAGGGACCCCATCATGGTGGGATAATAATGGGTACCTTTGTATACATTGAGTAATTATGGGAAAACCATATATTATTTTAATTTCTACTAAATCACTTACTATTTATCTTATTTTATTCTTTTTATTTCTTAAGATTGGGTCTCATGTAGTCAAGGATGGCCTAAAACTTGTGATAATGACCTTGAATTGCTGATTGTCTTACTTCCATCTCTTTAGTGTCAAGAGTACAACAGATGTTTACCACAATGCCTTGTTTTTGGTGGTTTTAAGGATTGAATCCTAGTCTTTGTGTATGCTAAAAACAAAAACAAACAAAGAAACAAACACAAAAACAAACTCTGTCACCTAAGCCACATTCCAGCAGCCACTTTCTATTTATAATCAGTAGCAAATCTGTTAAGAGTAAGTAAACATAAAGCAGAATTATCAATAATAAGGTCGGTAGTTCATAGAATTCAAATTTCCTTAAAGATCAGTTATATCAATCATACAACTGAGCAATTCCTAAGTTTTCTGCAAATGAATTTTCTTTAGGATTTTGATCGTCTTTAAATATCTCCTCTTTGGAAAGTTCTCCAGATGTAAATTCTACTTCTAAAAATATGTAGTGTAAATAATTTGTATATGTAAATTTTGCTTACCAGTTTTCTATCAATTTTTAACAAATGGTATGTTAAAACAAATTTAACCATTTATGGATCCATTGAGATCTTTTTATGAATATAAGTTACCCTAATACTTTACAGTAGAGCTCTACATGGAGAACTATATCATTCACAAGGAAAACCTGCGGGGTCAAGGGATATCCATGACCCAAGATGGCCTCCTCATCCATCTCTATCACTGTCGGAGTTAATCATTTTTTATATATTTGTGATTTACTTATATTCGTTGTTTGTTTTGGTACATCTGTTCTTTATGCCCAGCCTGCCTATGAATTGCAACTCCTAATTTACTGAAAGCTTTTGGTGATGTTGTTTAAACATGAGTTTTGGTGTTGTCAGCACAATTGCTGTGAACAAGACATTCATTTCTCTGATCTTTACTTTGCACATTTTATTCACATTTTTATGAAGTTTTTCATAAGTATGTGTTTTAGTTTTTAAGTGTAGATAATTATAAAACAAAAATCCTTAAATCACATGACATACAGAAGAATAAAATGTGGTAAAAAATATTAATTATTTGAAGATAATACATCTGCCAAATACTCAGAAAGTATAGTTAATATTATCACCATTAAGGAAATAGATAAAGTCATAGAGCACTTGGTGTGTAATTAATGCTCACTAACTATTGTTAACTCCCCCCACAAAGAAACCTTAAAAATAATTCACCTGTGAATTTCACTATGAGTAGACATTTGGCTTCTAAATGTTTTTCTTCCTGCCATTAGGCCATCTTGACTTATTCACAGTTTACTTCTACAGTGTAGGCAGCTAGGAGTCAGCTTGTAAGTAGATGTTGCTACTATATGTCACATGGAGGGAGACCAAAAGATACAATCATCTGACTCACTTTCCACTGCAGGTCAAGATTTAGTTAATTGACTCTAGTTCATTCGGCCTAGGGCATCTCCTCTGAGACAGATGCCATGTTGCCTAGCATGGGTTTATAAGAGCTGCCGTCCTATAGAGAGGTAAGAGGGATGAGGCTCTCCCAGTCACAGAATTCCCAATGACCACGAACCAGCCACTGGCGGGTAATAACTTCCTCTCCCTTCTGAGTTGGGATGGATTACAGTGACTGACCTAAAGGGGAAAGGCTTCATCTTCCAACATCAGCCAATCTCATCTCATTGCAAGGGAGAGGCCCCTGGAGACGTGCTTCTATCCATCATGCAGACAGCTTTGGCCAAAGTGCTCACTACATCACTGGCTTTAATAAAAAGTTGCTGGAGGCTGCAGTGCCAGTGATAGATGCACAGCACACCAGCCAGAGCCTCTGAATCCTCCCAAGGTAGAATGGCACTTGAGGAGGAAGAGGAAGAAAGGAAAGGGAAATGGTGAGAAGACCACTTTAATATACCTCTTAAACTGAACTTAAGGAACTGAGATAAAATCTTAAGGGGAAGTTTTTAGTTTGAGAAGAAAAAGACTGAGAAGAAAGATGACAACTGAACACACAACAAATAAACTAAAATGAGACACTTTGAAATTTCTCAACAGAATCTAAGAATGCTGGAATTTAGAATATGTTTGAGGAGCTTGGAAATTTGAAATGAATCTAGGATAATCAAAATAGTAATTGTGACCAGTTGCTACCACATCACATAACAATTGATGCATTTGAGAATGTAAAGATTTCTTGATATGTTTATAGAACTCACATTATATAGATTTACAGTTACGTTCAAATTATGGAGAACATCTCCCAACAAGAATATTTAAATTTCATCCTCAGTGAAATGTATTCTACAAAAAATTATGCAGGTATGTTTTGTTTGTAGTTTTGAATAAAATTTGGTTAAGGAATAATCAATTGCTCATCTGTCCATAAAAATGTCACTCATTCCTTCATAAGCTTTTGTTTCTGTTTCTAGGAGTTAGTTTATAGTGCTTTGCACTGGAAATATTTCTTCTAATTGACTGAATGTCACTATTTCACTAACATAAATAATCTAACATTTTCTTCATGAATTATATACAGCTGAGCACTAATAATTTTGCTTAAGGCATTCTGGGTGTGCAGATGTGTATATAGACTTGAGTTGACTATGACATATTTAAACAGCACTGTGTTTTAGTTCAGATGAGTCAGAAGGGGACTCAGAATCACAAGGGCTAACATTCTTCTTTCAGTACATCGTAGGATGGGTTAGATCAACATGAGGTTTCCAACATGGCAAAACTCAAGACAATGATATGCAGAGTTTCCATGAAAAACACTGATGCTGGTGATGAAAGTAACAATAGTTATTTCACTACAGCCATGAACTCACCATCAATAACAGAAGGAAATTACTTTTAGATCAGCAAATATTGAATGGATACCACCTATTAGACTAGAGAGATTCCAATAGAAACTGGTTACTATGTTATTTATGTATTTTATTATGTATCCTGCATATTAAAATAGTGTCTGACTTGCCGGACAGTGGTGGCACATGACTTTAATGCTAGTGCTCAAGAGGCAGAGTCAGGCACATATCTGAGTTCAAGGCCAGTCTGGTCTACACAGAGAGTTCCAGGACAGCCAGAGTTACCAAGAGAAACACTGTCTTGAAAAAACAAAAACAAAACAAAACAAAAAAAGACAAAAAAAGAAAAACAAGCAAAAAAAAGTAGTGTTCTTACTGTCTAACTATCATGTCTAAGTTTTCTAAATTAATGGTTGAAATTGTACTTGCTATGGAGTCCAAGATATAGCTAATGTGTCAACTGTCTGACTTGCATCTAAACTGGTCAGGCTTTATCAGGTCAAGAAGAAGTTCAGATGGTAGATCTTTTATGTTCTCGAGGTCTGTGAGCTGTAAGTTTTCAGAATAAATAAATGTATTAAAACCAGATCAGTAGATAAGCACATGATTGCATAAGACTGAGTTCCTTTAGGAATCATATTAAGGTTTATATATTTTGTTACTTTGCTTCTAATGTCCTGGCATATGCCATCAATACCTGGTGACATGAGTCTAAGCTTATTTTAGGGCACAGAACTGTGGCCCTAGTTTGAAGTCTTGTTCTCTCACTTAGATCAGGATTTCCTGTATCACCTCACTACAGCTTTATCATGACCTGTAGGTTGCAGAAGTGTCTAGACTTTACTGCCCTTCATATCCAAATCTTGGCAGTCTACCCTGAATTCACATAGGGAGTCCTTCCTGTTCTTGTGAGACTTACCTCTTTATCTGTCAGTCAAGACATCATGGCTTCTTCCTTAGCAAAGAAAAGTCAAAACTTTCAGGTATGAAGCAATCTTTGCTCACTGTTGCCATGTTTGACTGTGGATCAGCATTTGGAAAGGCCTTCCCTGTCAAGGAGTTTTCACTATTTTGTTTGCACTATTTTCTCTATGATGAATTCATAATTAGAAATGGAGAATAAACCCAGTTTTTTTTAGGTTCAACAATGGGAAATATTTTAAAATTTGACCTATAAAATCTAATATTACCAAAGATGAAAATTTCCAGGTGTACCAGATGAAAAAAAAAATGACTATTAACATCTATTCCTCTTATACCTTGTGCACTTCCCAAAGCCTCCCAGTGATATCCATTGTTTTGTGCTTTACCAGTCTTTAATATTATGCTGCTAATCCTTAAGAGCTGAGTAACATTAAACTTCAAAATCTTGATTCAATTACAGTTAAATATTTGCTATGGATAAAATTAAGTATTAATATTCAAGTTCATTGTTAAAAGAATTAATCAAACTTTTGAATAAAATCATATTTGAAGTGATTTCTTTCTGAATAAAAATTGTGATTTGAATATATTTTTCTTACTAGAAAGCAGTGACAGCAAAAAATAATGAATATGACATATAATATAATATATAATATTTAATAATGTTATAATCTATATAACATAATATATAATAAATATATATACTTATGTTATATAATTATATATTATATATAAGTGTGTATTATATTATATTTAATATATAATAATGTACTATATTATAGTATATGTAGTCATATATTATTTATTGTAACATAATCATATTATATGTTATATACTATAATATTATTATATTATATAAACACACTATATATTCGAATATAATTATTATATCATATGCAATATATGATTTATAATATACCATATATTATGAATAATATATATTATATATCATAATATATTTATGTTGTATAATTATACTATATTTTCTAGAATAAAATATATGGTATAATATATAATATATATTATATATAATAATAATGTATTATATTAAAGTAAAGAATATATAAATTATATAATTTTGTATTATATTATGATATGTACATAATTATATGTTAAAATATAGTTATAAAATATATATTTATATATTATAACAGATAATATATTTTGCATAATAAAATATTTTTTTAACATGGAAAACATAAACATGTATTATAGTATATGTATAATATAGATAATATGTAATTATGTATTATATTATAATATACCTGTATTATATAATATATAATTGTGTAAATATTATAATATATATGTAACTACATATTATAATATGATTATATATTACATTATGTATTATAATTGAATAGGATAGGATAGAATAGAATAGAATAGAATAGAATAGAATAGAATAGAATAGAATAGAATATAGTCCTGTGCAAGCCAAGATGATGGGAGAGATAAGATTCTATGATACAATCAATACAGATCGTGGCTACAGTTTTGAGACACTGGGTTGGGAACTGTGGAAAGGGCTAAGAGCACAGACCACTGTGGAACCTATTTTTTCCTATCTTTTTTCTTACACTTAGATCTCAGATCACTAGTGACCACTATTACCATATTACAGTTAACCTTAACTTGCATGTTTCTTCTTTGTTGAGATAAACACAGATGTTGCCATTTGTGAGTCCTTAAGCATAATGGAAAAATTGCTGGTCATTTTCCTTAAGATGAACTTAAAAGTTGAAAAACCTACTGTGTGCCCTCTTGTTTCCAGATAACTTTCTCTTATCTTATTGAATTAGGAGTATCTCTTTATAGGCCTTCATAGTTTATAGTTTAATTGACATCTGAAGAAAAAGTACTCAAAATAAAAATTAAACATTTAAAACATCTATGTGAAAGAAAACCTATAAAACGAAATCAGAGAAGAAAACTTCATCATATACAATTGCATCATATACATTCAAGTAAATGACAAATGCAAACTGTGATGAAAGGAAAATTGGTTTTCAATTTATATTATAATGGTGTGATGAACATAAACATGCGTCATTTAATATCTAAAATCTCTGGTCATTGACTATGTCTTGCATATGCATTCCTATGCCCCTGCTAGAAGAGAAAGTTCCTGCCTGAAGAAGAAAATGAATTGTCACATAAATTAAGCCTATAAATGATGAACATTTTGATAAAAGTGAACAAATAAAGCTTGAAATGATTCATTTTAGTTGGAAGAAAAGTGATATGAGTAAAAGAGAAGGAAAATAGAAACTGTGTTAATGGAGTACTGTTGAATCCTCCATAAACAAATCAATTTAAGATTCATACAGTAGTGAGTTTCAATTGTAAACCTGTTGAATTATAGAAAATATAATTTGGACTTTTATGTGGGTTGCTCATGAACTACTAAAAGTTTGGGAGCAAATATATAAACTATTGGCCAGTATCTGGCAATTCTAGGAAGATGGACCATAGTAATGAAGCATTGCATAGACCATGGAAAAGAGGGGATACATTGTAGACCATGGGCAGAGGAACACTTTATGGACCATGTTGTAATAATGGTACAGTATGGAACATGTGGCAGAGGGGAACAGTGTGGACCCTGGGACAGAGGGGCCCAGCATAGACTGTAAGATCAAGGGAAACTTTGTGGATCATATGTCAGAGAAACACATTGTAGACCATGGGGTAGAAGGACACAGTGTGGACCATGGTACACAAAACTGTGGACCTCCAGGAAGAAGGTGTAGCAGGAGGACCATTATCCTTGGAAAACATAACTGATTTCTTCCTCTTCTTGATATTTATAGCTTTGCCCCTCAACTTTTTCTCTCACTTTCTCTCTCTCTCTCTTTAACATAAAAATGTCATGTTAATACATAGCTAGCATTGTCTTCTGGGGTACTGTTCTGAATCTGTCTAATTTCCCCTGGATCATCCTTATTTGCTTGGAGGAAGAGAGGCTGGGTCCTAGAGAACAGTTAACAGAAAAGGTTTCCAGAAAGGTGTGACTACCACTGTCACAGAACTCAAAACCGAATATAACACAACCACAAAATTAGGCTTAGCCAGCATCAATGACAAATAAATATTCCCTGAACGTGGCACCAAGGCTACATGTGTAACAGTTTCTCACTTTACTGTCAAGCATTTGGGTCTTTCTGAGCCAGGACAGACATTTTTATAGCATTTTCTATTTAGCACTGGGCATCTGAATGGCACATAATACACAAAAAGAGACTTTGGGCTATAAATTATGATTTTCTGAGTGAAGGCTGCATAATAATGAATATCAAAAGGTTTTTTATTCATATTTTCATTTTTCTTCTTTGCCCTATAAAAAATATTCAGGGACTCCATTAGCAGTCAATGACAAAGTAATAGAAAATGCTGACATTGAAATTTTCTTTTCAACAGATGAATCTAATTTCTAGTTACTCTGACTCAAATCTAACATGAAAACAGCTCTGGGCAGGTGCCCCTTCTAAGTTCCCAAGTTACCTGCAAGAATCTTCAGGGACAAAGAAGGTCCATGCCAGAAAGTTATCACACTGATCATTTTGCTCAGTTTCATCAGTTGGAATTCCTTAGTGACTAAGGTAAAGTGATAGGGCCTTTTCAGCTCTTGGGAAACAATAGAAAGAACTTGCTTTCTCCTTGCACAATGCACTTTGTAGTTTCCTTCCTAGAACATGAGACCTGGACCCAAATTAGGACAACTACATTAATTCTCCCACATGTACATAGAAAAAGAATATCAGACAGTAATACAATGAATCCAGATCTCACAAATTTTTGCTGGGCAATCAGAATAAACAATAAAGCAATCTTGACAGTGGGAAGTGATTACATAAAGGAAAACAAGTAAACAAAAAATCTTCACAAAAATGTCTTAAGCAACAGACATATTATATTTTAGTACCTAATGAATACAACCACATATATCCAATCATGTTGGATGGGAACTTGTAATGAGAAATAAACATAATTTTAAAGTCAAGGAAAATTGAAGTTGAATCACTGAATAATTTTGGCCTGGAAGATATGAGCAAAAATGCTGAAAATGTTAGGCACACTGTGAAACCAATCTTTCCTGCTATGAGATACTTTTAAACCATCTTAGATGCAAAAGACTCATACTTCTTTCTGTTTTGTTCTTGTTAAGCCTATCAGATGCATGCCCATTGGCACAGCTGACAAGCAGATGTGAACTGACTGATACCAATCATCACAAGCAGTTACAACATTCTGTATCACAGTAAGGCACCTGCATATTAGCAAGTAAGTACTTTTGTTCACTCAATTCATGAAAAAGTTCATTTACTAAAATAGATGAATTTTACCCATGAGAGACACTTAGAGGCTGACTCTAATTTTCCTAAATTCTCATGCTCATTTTCTATATTACCACTTCACTACATACCAAGAACAACAGATTGAAATACAAAACAGCACCTTAATATCAACAAAAGTTACCTAGGTATTAATGTGTGACAATTGCTACAGCATACCATGTAATTCATGTTCTCATTTATTCATATTTTATACTGGAGAAAAATTTCACCTAGACAGTCATGCACTTATTTTAAGTATGTCATTTAATGAGTTTTGAAAATAAGTGCAATTCTAGCCATCTACTTCCATGATCAAAATAGCTGGATATTTTCATAATGGCAACTATCATTTTGATGCTCTCACCTAACATTCTTTTAGCTTGTTATTGACCATTAGTAGAATAGAGGTTCTATTATCTATTCTCTTCTGTCTAGCTTCTTTAATTCATTATATCTTCCATGGGTGCACCCATGACATTCAAAACTTCAGTAGTACATTCAGTTCTGTGCTGACTGATCTATTGTGTGACTATGCTAAGGTGATTTTCCAACCTCTTATTCATGAGAATTTTGCTGTTTCCATTGATTTAAAGAGAAAGACATGCATAAAACTAATAAGCTAAAAGTTAGGAAAAGAATAGCAAGCCAATTTTAAAAAATTAAAGAATGAAATTAAACCTAGTATTGTGTTAACAGAATAGAAAAACATCACAAAAATTTAAATGTAACAAAATTTCGGTTCTTTGAAAATTAGTGGGTTATACCTTGTTGAGTACTTAGCCAATGTGGTCTCATAGACCTCTCAAACATCACATACAATTTCAAATGCTTTTGGCTACTTTACACAACCTGATATTAAGACTTCATTGCTGAAGATACTACTTACTTATATTATCAATGATGGAAAAACCAAGCTGGTGCCCAACTGGAAACTTCACTCTCACTAAATATCATTAATAATGCTGGAAGGTATTATACATACTAGAATAGAAAAGTCACACAGTTACAAACCCTGTGACCTACAACAGTGATATGTCTGCAAGTTTTACTGGTAAAATAGCAGCCACAATGTTATGAGAGCAACCAACAACTTTTTAAAATTGGATTTAAGGTCTACTCAGTGAATCGGAAACTGTTAATGTGGTCAAGAGCCTGAGTCTACATATGTCATGGGCCCAGGGTGAATCTACTGTATACTAAAGGAACTCTATACTACTGTATACTAAAGGAAAAGCAATAACGTGACTCCTGTACTTCTGTCTTACCTGTAGATAAGTTCATCATTCAACCTTTATCGCCGAATCATTTTCTTATTATAGATGGTATTAATGCTGTGACCCACACTGGATACTATGCAAAGAGTGAATGACCACTTTCCCCTTAATGGAATGATGTCTTCCTAAAATCCGTACCCTCAAGGCTCAGGGATATATATGTGGAAGAGAAGATAGAAAGATTGTAAGTGCCAGAGGATGTGGACGTCTCTGGGGGTGGGTGGCATCTTGCTGACACAACAGACCTCAACAACATATGAACACACAGAGACCGTGACAGAGTGTAGAAAGCCTGAGCAAGTCCAAGCCAGACAAAATCCAAGCACAGAGAAGGGAAAGTAGGCACAAAGATGCACCAAGAAGTTCTCTGTAATTGATACCTGCTGGGAGAGGGGAAATGAGTTTTCTCCAATGTAGACATTTAGTGTATCAATGACACTCTAGGGTAGACCTCAGGCTCAGGAGTAGATGACTAACATAAAAATAGACTCCTCTGTTTTTTATGTGAATTTTTGTTATGGTTTGATATTCGTTTTTCTTTTTGGAGGAGGGAGAGGGAGATTGAGAACATGAAGTTGAGTAGGGAGTAAGATGAAAATCTGGGAAGCATGTAACTAATATTAATATGACCAAAAATAATGTATATATAAATTTTTAAAAATAATTTTAAAGAAGTTAAATTGTGAGGTGATTCAAGATGGTGGCAGGGCAGTCAGCACAGTCCCACATGGCTCCATTCAGCTTCCCTGCTGCCTCCCCTCAAGATGCCCCCACCTCCTGCCCCACCTATGGTTTTGGATTGGGAGAAACTAACTACATTGACACTGAGTCCAGAAGGAGAACTTTGAGAATTGGGAGCACTTGGAGAGATTCAGTGAAGGTGACAAATCTGGAAAATCTGCTCTTCATGACTGAAGAGAGGAAGAATGACTGAATGAACCCATGGGGATGGCAAGCCAGGATGGGAGATTAGCAGAGTAGCACCTCCACTGAGGTGGGCCCACCATACTTCATCGCTGCCCCAGGGGAGTGTCTTCCACTCAGCCAGCTTATACAGCCACAGCATAAAGTAATGAGCTGTAAGAGAGCCTGGAATGGAGGGGCAGGGCTGTACCACAACAGAAAGACATGGAACAGGACCCCTGGGCACCTTCACTGACTGTCGGGATTCATTGGTATCCACCAGATAGGTCTCCTACTAGGCCCACAGGTGCTCTCTGAGATATGGAGGAAGCTAGCCATGAAGACAGTCTAAGATGGAAGAGCAGAGCCTAGGACAGGACTCAAGGTGGTGGCAGTGAAGCAGGAAGACTTTGACATGGCTCAGGCCATTGCCTTGACACCTCTGCTCAGGTTACAACCTGCTTGTAAATTGTTCATGGATTAGGAGAACCATACACTGGTACCTAGTCCCATGGGGAGAACTTCATGAATTAGAAGTAGTTGGTAAGATGCAGCATCAGTGACTGACCTGGAGAGTCAGTTGGCTGAAAGTTGAGAGAGGAACAGGACTACAAGTTTGACCAGCATGAGTGGAAGACACTGAACTGGAGACACAGTCACAGTGGCAGCACAAGCAGGGTGGAGGAAAAGGGAACTATTTGTTCCTACGAGAGACAAGGACTTGGTATGCCCAGAGACTCTGGCCATAATCAGGCTGCCTTATCACTACCCACTAGGCTAAGACTGTCACTCGGAGAAGTGCAGTGGTGCACACTGAAAAGAGAAGTAGAGATGGGGACTGGGAAGTCGAGGGAACAGCAGTGAGTTTTGCTAGGAGACACATGGCTGGAGGTGGTGACAGGCATGGGTGCACAGCCAGTGGACAAAGGATAGATCCTCAGGCTGCCACCAGACAGACCCTCCTGGATTCTTCACTGCCCACAAGACAAGTACTGCCACTCTTGTGGCCACAGTTGTCTGTGGGGATCAGTAGGGGTGAGGGAGAGCTGATGTGTTGCCAGAGGGATGTGAACTCAAAGGCCAAGGTAGCAGGACAGATGCTACTGAGGGTAGAGTGGAGTTCAGCTATCTGGAGCTCAACCAGGTCCTGAACATGAACAAGCTGCCAAACCTCATGATCACCTTGATCTTGAGTAACAACAAAAAGTCCCAGTCTCATTTCCTGGGCTGAGTCTCCACATACGAGATGAGTCCTCAGGTTACCACAAGACTCACTTGCCCACCATCCCAGTAAATCTGCTTCAGTGACTTCTGCTGCCACTCATATTGCTTTCCCTGTCGGGATGTGGGAGCGCATTGGCGGTGGTGCTAACCACAGGCAGCAAGCACAGAGGCCCAAGGCTGCAGCACAGATGGTGATGAGGGTAGGGCAGTGTGCAACCATCTGGTGCTTGAGCAGGCCCTGCCCCAGAATGCACTGCCAAACCTCAGGACCATCTTGATTCTGAGCAACAACAAAATGTCCCAATTGAAGAATATTTTATCTTCTGCATTGAATCTCCTCCTATTGGGAGGGGTCTTATAAACCTCAAAATTCTCAAGTGGACCAGGAGAACTAGAGTACTGACTGCATTATTGATTCTGTCAGGTTTCACTTGGACTTTGAGCCTGGCTTCATGAGGCACTTTTTCTGGTAGGCTTTCCAAGGCCTGTGTGAAGTCCAGGTGCCTGACTGAAGTCAGGGTGCCTACATGAGATCTGTGCCTGCTGGATGGCCTGGGTACTTGCACAATGTCCAGGTTCTGAGTAATGTCCAGGCACCTGCATGGTATCTGGTGCCTGTAGGGGGTCAGGGAGGGCTGTGTGTGTGACATGTCCAGGTGTCTTCAAGATGTCCTGGTGCCTGCAGTATGTCCAAGTGCCTACAGGATACCTTGGTGTTTGCAGGATGTCTGGGCACCTGTGGGTTCCTTCTGAATACTCCTGCCACATAGGCTGGACTTTATTCTATTTATTTATTTTCGTGAGGACACAGGGTTGGGAGGATAGACTAGGAAGAAATGGGAAGAGGGTGTGATCAAGATATAGTCTATGAAACTCAAGTAATTAGTAAAAGCTTTATGAAAAAAGTTAAATTCCAAATATTCTAGGAAAAATAAAATGGAGGAAAACATAGATGGATGATCCAAAGATACTATACTTGTGTACTTTTGTGTGTGTTTATGTGTGTGTGTGTGTGTGTGTGTGCATGCATATGTGTGCCTGTGTGAGTGCATGAGTATGTGAATGTTTGCATTTGTGTTTGTGTGTACATGTGTGCATGTGTTCATGATTGAGTGTGAGTATACATGCATGTGTGTGCATGTGTACTTGTGAGTGTGTTTTTTCTATGTGTGCGTGCCTGTACGTGTGTGTAGATATGCGTATGGTATATGTGGTATACATTTACATACAAGTGCGTGTGTGTATGTGTGTGTGTGTGTGTGTGTGTGTGTGTATGTGTGTAGGTAGGACAGAATGATTTCAGGTGTCTTCCTTTCTTATTCTCTATCTTACTTTTTATTTTATTACTATCACTTTTTGAGAGAAGGTTTCACTGAATCTGGTGTTTACCAGTTTGGCTGGACTCAGAGTTTAATGAGCTCCAAGGATTCTGTCTATCACCCAAACCAAATATCGATTACCATAAAGTTAATGTGAGAATCAGTTTAAACAATTAGATGCATTTCTTTATATTCTACCTTGCTATAGGAAGGAATTTACAAAGGATATTCTTAATTTGTTAAATTTTATAATTTTATCTTATGCATTCTATATATTTTATTTTGTAACAAACAGATCAATAAAACAAAAGGAAGTTTATAACATGTCATAATATGAAATATTCTTTTTCAAATAATTGACTGAAACAGCCTGGTTCCTTTGGTTGGAAGTGTTTAACCTGTGTCACTCTCTTCCTCAATGATATGAGATAAATGAGGTTTCTCTTCCGTCCATTTTGAGACACATCATGTATTCTTACAGATGTTGAGGAAAGAGATTTTCATTCTTTTCTGGGTTTTATTTGAAAGTTATGTTACACATAAAGGAACAAAAAGACATTGGCAATCAGATATCACAAGGTAGGGCAGGCTTCAGACCCTGGCTGCCTTGATGGCATCTCTTTAATTAACAACGCAGGGACCTGATGCAGAGGGCCTTCAGCACCACTGCAGTTAATGGTCTGTTAGCATTTCATTTCAAAGGCCTGGGGATAGAGGCCATAACCTATGAAAGGGGCCTTGGAAAACAGATTAGAAACTACTACCAGATGATTAGGCTCCTTAAACATTGTTCTGTGTAAAGCAGAAAAAAATTGCAGCAACAGCTAAAGGTCTTAATTTACACAGTGTGTGCTTAGAAGGGCTGTGCTGAGGCCAATTCCTTTCTTTCTGATATGGTCAGTTCTCAAAAAATTTTAAAAATCTTTAAAAGACAACAGCTTTAGTATAACATAGCCATTTTTAATCACATAGCCATTCTCATACTTAAGAATAAATGATTTTCTCTGAATTAGTCAAATAGCATTTTGTTTTATGTTTAGTGTTGTTTACTCTTTTCTTGTAATTATAAAGAATTGTTACAGGGGATACAGAATAAATTAAAAAACCAAGGTGATGCCATCATGGAATCCCAATAGCTAAGAAGCACTCCTCAGAGGAAAGCTTACAAGAACTGGGATCCTTTCAATTTCTAGAGAAATGTTTTATTCATGTGCTAAACATGGAAGTCACCACCCACCAATAGAGTTTTTTCTGTATAACAAAAGCCAAATGAGAGAGATGTTTCCAAGACAATGGGCTCTGCCCATTCTCTTATTAGAAGTAGGGAGTATGGCCACCGATAGCCCTAAGCAGCCACACACCACCCATCTTCATTGGCCATCACCCCCATGTCGCTAAATTCCTGTATCTTTGAGTCTGTTGCAGTATATGTCAGCTAGACAGCAAGAAAAGAATACCTGGGGAGTCCTTTTCTCCTTCTTCTGCTTCTGCTCCTTCTCCTTCTTGTACTTCCTCTTCTATTTTTAAATTATTTTTTTTCCATGACATTTCCTTCCTTCCTTCCTTCCCCTTTTTTTCTTGTTAGATAGATCCAATTGCAGAAAATTTTTTATTCACAATATTTGGGTCCATAACAACCATATGATGTCATTAGTGATATTGCCTATTCAAATGGAACTTGACATAAGGACCCTAAAAAGGGGAAGAGGCTTCTTAGATGTTAGATACCATCTGCATTCCTATCTATCCTTTCCCCAAACTTACCAATAGACTTGATAATTCATTATAATTTCTTTTAACTAATATACTTTTATTACATTTTTCCAAGACTATACTTGATCACAGTCTTCCCCTTTTCTTGCCGACCACCTCTAAGATCATCCCCATCTCCCAACTCACAAAACTTCAAGTACTTTCATTCTTTCTCTCAAGGAAATCTTCAAAACCAAAATTAACATAAACTAAAAATATAAAACAAAAACAAACAAACAAAAGGGAAAAGCAAAAATTAAGTAAAACAAGAAACTTTAAAGCAAAATAAACAAAAAGCATACAGAAAAGAATGGAGTCGATTACTTTGGCCAAGTACTCCTGGGTATGGGGTCTGCCCTAGAGTATAGTTAATATTCTCAGTAACAATCCTTTAGAGGAAACTGATCTTCCCAGTTCTAGCAGGTGTCAATTGCAAATCACTTCTTGATTAAGGGTAGAATGTTGCATCCACTTTCCCTTCTTAGTGCTGAAATTTTGTCTATCTTGGACTTGTGTAGGCCTTGTGCATGCTATCACAATCCCTGTGTTTTCATTGTGTACCAGTCCTGTTGTGCCTGGAAAATGCTGTTCCCACAGAATCATTGCTCACATCTGGCTCTTACAAGTGGTCCTCTTCCTCATAGATCCCTGAGAGAAGGGCTTTGATAGATATCCTGTCTATGGCCAAATGCTTCATAGTGTCTCACTTTTTGTACATTATCCAGCTGTGGTTCTATGTGTTAATTATCAGCTACTGTAAGAAAAAAATGCTTCTCTGAAGAAGATTGATCTACAGGTATGGCTTTATATCTTTAAGAGTCATTACATTGCTATGTTCCATTATCTAAATAATTGTATTAGGCTCTGCATGATGTATCTATTCTTTAGCAATGTCAGATCCTTGAATTCTTCATGTTTATTTCTTTGTGGGACACCTTATTGGAGCATGATCTTTCACAAACTCAAAAGATCTCACTGAGCCCTGGATAATCCAAGAGAAAAAAAATTATAATCTTTATTACATTTTCTTCCATATTTGCTTCAGTGAACACAATGATCATTAAGATAATAATGAGGAGACATAGAGCGAAAGAGGCATCATCATATCACCTTTCCCTATAGGGACATTCTCCTGCCAGTGTGTCAACATTATTGCCTGAGTGATGCATGTGACCACATAGCTGTGAAAATAGTACTATACAAAATGCAGCTATCACCTGAAATGCTGAAGCATTTTGTGTTCTTGTAACTGGATTGGAGTTCTCGAGTATTAACTATGTAGATGACAATGTCTTGTCTTGATGTGAAAAGGACAGGAATACAGCAAGTATTATTCTTAGGTCTAATAAGAAAAAATAAACCTGCTAAGAGACTTTTTCTATTAGGACTTTCACACAAACCAATTCCTTTAAATATTATTTAGATACTCCGAAATGTGAGTCCCTCTGACCTCTTCTCATTGGACTGGTTCTTGGATTTTGTTGAATCCAGTTGTTTGCTTTGGTCAATCATGCAGCAAGATCAGTTGGGTCCACAAACTTGGGCTGTGGGAAACAAAGGCAGGAAGGGGCAGTAGAAATTGACCTTGAAGATGCTTTGAAAAATAAGTGATGGAGGCCCTAGGCTAAAGAATATAATGAGAGGAAAGTTGTCTCTCTCACAGGCTATGGGGTAGAGGACCTGAGCTATGACTTAAAGCCTGTGGAGGGACTCTTTATCATTGAATATCAGCACAACAGTGGGTGAGAAAGCATTAGGAAGGGAAAAAAAAACACACAGCAAGGGATGCATATTTACATATTTTAATGAAAACAAATTATCTCTCCTGAAAGTAATTAATTGTGAAATTATATAATTATGTGGCAGTAGGAAGGAGGAAATAGTGTTTGAGTTTTTTTTTTTTTCAGTAAATTCCAGTTTTAAGTAAACAATTATTCCAGTCTAGAGTCTTTATTAAGTAATTCTTTACTGAAATTTTAAGATGTCAAGGCATTTTTCCCACTAGTACTACACTGAATACAATTATGCAATTAGAAAGACATTGCTCTTGTGGATTTTGCTCACTTTTGAGATCAGCATTTAGAACATGGTAGATAGAGGTGACACAACCACAATCCTGGGAAGCATAGGCTTCAGTCTGAACTGTTTATTCAAGTAAGAATGCTCATTGACTGCCTTGACAACTTCTCAGCATGTCTGTAGAAAAATATACATAGCGATATTGAATCTAATAGTTGGAAGGAAACCTACAAATTATCTAATCCAGTTTCCCACACAGTGCAGAAAGTCTCCCTACACAATGCCAAGAGATCTCTACCAATCTGTATTAACAAAACACCTGGCTCGGAATTTGCTGCCCTGTGGTATTTTTGTAGAACTTCATTCACTGTATTTTCCTTAAATTTTTGGCAATCAGATGAATTTCTGTCTTCTTGCATCACAGGTTCTATCTAAGGACTCTTCCATTTTTAGTTCTCCAGATGTTTGCATATGCTGATTATTTTTTCAACCATATGTCTGTGTGTGTATATGTGTGTCTATTCTATATGCATGTGAATGTGAATATACATCAACCCGTACAAGCACATGCAGAAACCAGAACAGGACTGGACATAATGTTTCCTGTTTATTGTTCTATTCCTTATTGCCTTAAATTAGGCTCTCTTACTGAACTAGAAGTTCAGTGTTTCAACTAGACTGGCTGGCCAGTAAATATTTAGGATGCACTGTCTGTACCTCTCAATGCTGGGAGTGTAGGCACTTGTATCAAATATATTCAGTAGGTACTAAACAGTTAAGTCTTTTCTTTCCCAGGCTTCTGAAGCACACTGAAGACTCAATAAAGGACAGGGATTATCAAAGGAACACCACAGCAATAGGCTGAGTTCACTGTCCTGTGTAAGTGGTAGGATTACAGACTAAGTAATCTCTTTATTAGTGTCTTCTTTTATATGATGACAGTAATTAGAATACCTGCCTTCTAAGACTGCAATGGAGATTAAGCAAGTTTGCATTCTAAAGTTGTCAGGACACTGCTCACCACAATGTTTGCTGAGGTTTAATTAAACAAATAACCAGTTAGAATACTTGATATTGCCAAAATTCGCTTTGAGCCATTTTGTTACGGCTAATCTTGATAGTCAGCTTGACACATCTTGGAAAAGAGAACCTCAATTGAATGTCTCCCATCAGACTTGTCTGTGGTCATTTCTGTTAGTATATCATGTTGATTGTTAATTAATATAAGAGGACCCAGTCTACAGAGAGTAATACCATCCCTAGGCAGGTGGACCTGAGCTGTACAAGAAAGTTAGTTAAGTTAGTTAAGCATGAGCTTAAGACTTAAGAGCAAGCCAGTAAGCAGAGTTCCTCCAAGGTAGAGACCTTGGCCTTGAGGCCTTGAGTTCTGCTTCCAGGTTTCTGCCTTGAGTTCCTGCGTTGGAATTCCCTCATTCACTGATGGTAGCTTATGACCTGAAAACAAGCCATTTTCTCCCCAAGTTGTTTTTGGTCAATGTTTTCTCATAGCAACATTAAGCAAACTAGATCACAGTTGTTCTAGACTTTAGTTTTCCAGCTATTTTGTTTAACAGTGTGGGTGTTTTGGTAAGGAGTGATACAATGTAGAACTCCATAAGAGTTTTTCTTCCATGGTTGGGAGGTTGACCCAGAACCCCTACCACTAGCAGCAGCTGAAGAAACTGTAGCCTAAATACACTGTGACATGCTAGAAGGAATTTCTATAGACACAGAAAATTAAAACAACAGCTCCTTAAGCCTACTAATGTCCTGAAATATCTTCCCATTTATGTTATTATTTTTTATTATTTTAAAACTTCACATTTTGGATGTATTTATATGTAGTGTGCATATGTCTATGCATGTATGTCCACATGTGTGTGGGTCCATCTGTGTCTGTTCAGTTACATTTGTACTACTGTGTGCCTATGTATAAAGGTCCAAGGCTGACATTGTGTGTCTTCTCAATCTCTATTCATCTTATTTATTGAATCATGGTCTCTCCTTTGTACCAAGACCTCATAAATTTGTCTAATTTGGCTACCCAGTTTGATGTAGGGCTCCCCTGTCTTTGGATTCTGAATACTTCAATTAGAGGTGGTTGTCTATGTCCATCCAACATTTTATAGTGTCAGGCATTTGAAATATGATCATCAAGCTTCTTCAGCAAGTAACACACATGCCATTTTCCATGCCTTCAAGAACATACCTTGAATCACCAAACTGTGGTAGAGAATAATAAGTTTCCCATGACCACATCATTCCTGCAGCTACATTTCTTGTTTGTCATTGGTCCATTATCTAAAATGGTATTTTGAGTAACACAATCTACTACTACTAATGTCACATTCTTGTGACTTCCAAAAATTATTATGTGACTTTGTCCAATGTTGTCTGTAATAAAAACATAGCCTACCTAAAGTGCCCTCCTGACCAAAATGATAGAAACTCTCTCAGAAAGTTAAAAAAAAAACTCATCAAATTATATACTTATTTTAGCTCCAAAGAATAAAACCTTTGCTAGAAACTTTTAGGTCTCTCACCTTTTTAAAGAAATATATCAATCATTTATGTTTCTATAAAATAAAGATTAATAAATGACCTAGTAAAAAATCCATCAGCTTTGTATTGGGAGTACTGGGACCTTGAGTTGGCCTTTGGATTAAAGTAGTATGTGCTCTGATTATCAAAATGACTTGGGTAATTTTAATGTGCCTATTGGACTGTTGTGACTATGGCTACTTTGTTCTTTTTCAGAGTTTCATTATTGGTCTGTACAAGTGTTACATACTTACAAATATTGATTTTGCGTCTGCAAATTCTTTTGAAATATTTTAATGCTAATAGTATTTTAGCATATGTGTGTGTGTGTGTGTGTGTGTGTGTGTGTGTGTGTGTGTGTGTATGTGTGTGTGTATTGCCCATGAACTGATATAATTTACTTTATTTCCAATCTTTCCAATTTGAGTGCCTTTTTTTGTTTGGCTAGAACTTTCAATGTCATGTTGAATAGCTGTGGTGAATGAGATCACCTTTGTCTTGTCCCCAGGTCATGTAGAAAACGTTCTCTCTTTTCCCATTCTTTAGACTTTTAGGTATGGGTATGTCATGTGTGACCATCTGCATCTATTTTGCATATAGTTGTGTTGTAAAGGTGCTTGGTAATTTATTAAGTATTCCTCTGAATCTATTGAAATGACTATATGATTTTTGCCTTCCATTCTGTGGATGTGCTGTACCATGTTTATTGATTTTCGTATACTGTAACAGTATTACATCCCCAGGACAAGTCCCACTCCATCATAGTGAATGATCACCCTAATGTGCTATTCAGTTCAATTTTACTGAAATCTATACTTCTGTTTTCCTGGTTTTGATGTCATATCTCTGTCTAATTTTGCTTTCCAGGTAATGTATATAGTGAATATACCTTCTACTTCAAATTTCTATTCCAGTTTGAGTATAGTTTATTATGTTCAAATCAAGTTTAGGTTTATTAAATACTTTGTTCTTGCCTTCCATCTTTGGAAAGTCCCATTCCACCCTTAGAAATCATTGGCGTTTAATGGCTATTGGAACAGGAGGAGTCATTTTCTCCAATGCTGTTGACACTGGTTAGTTGTCCATTACTTACTCCAGTAAATAATGCCACATCTATGAGGGCAATTTCAATTGAACTCAAAACAACAACAACAACCATGAAAGCAGGAGGGAGACATCTCGGGGAAGAGAGATGAGTGGCAGTGTGAGGAGAATAAGAGATGATAATGAACAGTGACTATAATCAAAATACTTTATATATGTGTGTCAAATTGTCAAGAAATAGCCTGTTTCATAAATGTCCTCTTTATAAAACAGAGGTCCTCTGGAGTCACATGTCTATAGTGAAATTGGTCCATATTTTTAGTGTTAACATCCCTGTCACATGTCTTTACAGTTGTAATCTTCATCCTCAGAGAGATCTTGGATGTTATTGTTTATTCAAACCACACTAGGATTATAGAAGAAAAAACTTTTAGCGTATTTACAACTTTCAATGATAAAATGAGTTGAATTGTCCACTTAACAAGATAGGCTCATGCCTTACTCCCAGGACCAGTAAATGTTAACTGTGATTTAGAAGAGCAGTCATTGTAAATGTAATTAAGTTAAAGATCTTAAGGAGATCATTTGGGATTATCTTGGTGAGCCTTAAATCCAATGACAAATGTCCTTATAAAAGAAGTACAAAAGAGGAGGTCAAGTGAAAGCTGAGATCAGAATAGTAGAGCAACAAGCCCAAGGATGACCTGAAGACTCCTGAATCTGGAAAAGCCAAGCAACAGCTTTTCCTCCAAAAACTTGCAAAAGCTTGGATGTCAACACTTAAACTTGGCCCTAAGGGCCTTCAAATGTATGAACATTTGTAAAAGTAAGCCACCAAATTTGTGGTTGGTTTTCACAATAGTTATCACAAATCAACGGGATCAATATCTAAAACTGAAAGAGAGGAACAACTAGAAGATTATGCTAAATAATTATATTTGATTTTCTGAAAACTATTTTAGTTCAATATTGCTATTTCCAAAGTAGTTGAGCATATTTATAGTATATTGTATAATATTTTGGTTTGTGCAAAATATATTTTAGTCAAATCAAGGTAATTATTTTAACCATTATCACAAATAACTCACATACTTAAGGTAAGAGTCAAAAAGTCTGTCTTCTATTTGAAAATAGTCAGTATATGGTTGGGAATATGGTTCCACAGATAAATGTGCTTGAGTACAAACCTGATGACCTGAGACCCAGTGAAATGATGCCCAAGTGTAATCTCATTACCCTAGTAAGGTGACATCAAAAATAAGAATAATATTTATTCTTGCTCATAGATCTGAGAGAAGCAACTTAAGAAGGAAAGGTTTATCAAAGAGATGAAAAAAATAATGACTGCAACCATTCCTGAGTTTATTTGTGAAGATGTTTAAATATTTTTGGAGCAAATTTTATGTGTTTTTAAAATTTCAAGACGCTAGGGTTCTGGTGAAGTACATAATTTTCTTTGAATTAACATCAATGATTTATTTCTTTGGTTTATTGGATTATAAAGTTTATGAAATAAATCAATCTATATATCTCAATGAACGTGTTATGAAAGAATACCCTCTCCTTAAGGAAAATGACCTTTCAATACTATATCTAAAATATTCCCACTCCCCATAAACTACTCAGTGCTTGTCTAGGAGGAGCCCACAGAATCTTAATTGCAACCACCTTTGAGGTGACTGTGATTCTCGATAAAAGCTGAAGAATCACTGGTTTCCATCTCCTTTCAAGTCCTTCCGGCACTGACAAAGTGACTCCAAGGTATGGCAGGAGAGGACAGAACCTTCAGTGAGTAATAAATATAAAACAGGACCGGATACAGACAGAGAATCATGCTAGGATCTCCAGCAAATTCCACAGAAGCCACAGTGTTTTGTGGATTGGTCCTGTAAGCCTATATGATCATGTTCAATCATGTGTGTCCATCTTCAGAGGATTCCTCAAGTGAAGAAGATTGAACATCATGGATGGTTCAAAATCTGTCATCACATTATGGGATTTTGGGCCACTTAGAATGCTGTGGAGGAAGAAAAATAGGAGGACACAAGAACTTCACTAACAAATTTGTACTCTTTTGTGTTCATGCCAGGGAAGAAAAACTTGCATTTCTCTTAAATATCTTAGATGTCCTTTCAATTGGATTTTCTAAGCTAGGTCAAGCCTTCCTTATTTAAGTAACCACTATGTCAAGGAGCCTGTGTCTGACTTCAGTGAATGCCAGTGTTTGGAATGGGAGAATAGGATTGACCAAGTTCCTTTTTAGATTATTGAAAATATTTAGGTCAAGTAAAAATGTGATAAGAATTTGGGATTTTAACCTAGAAAATTTTAAGTATAGATATAGATTGGTATATATATATATATATATATATATGTATCAATTTTAGAAACACAGTCTTACTATGTATGTACTCAGGCCTCAATATATAAGATCAATATATAAACTCAATATATAAGCCAGGATAGCCTTGAAATTATGATCATTGGATTTCTGGAATTACAACAATGTGTCAACAAGCCTTTTGTTGTTAAAAATGTATATGCTTATAGATTGCTGTTATGGATTATGCTGGTTTAGTAAATTATTGGTTGTAGATTCGTAGATTCTTCTTCAATAATCATGACTTCACTACCCGTGAGTAATTGGCTGGGACTCCAGTACCAGGCATGGTTTACCTCTTGTTGAGTGGTTATTAAGTCTCAGTGAATCTACTAAACATGCACAACACAGTGTGTGTGTGTATATATATATATATATACATGTATATATATATTTGTGTAAGTATTTACAAGAGGATGTAGTTTATTATATGAAAAAAGGAAAGATAACATAGATAAAATCACATAGAAGACACAAAATACACAGGTATTCTGAGACTACACAAACTTGAGCTAAAGACAGATAGCCTTCTGAGTCCCTTGCGTACCAGTTCATTTAAAATTTGATTTTGTGAGAGGGCAGAATTTATCCAATCTATCTCACAGTTATCATAATATAGGTTTCTTCTCAAGCAGCTCCAGACAGGTCTCACTGCTCACTGTGGGAACTGACTCTTCCTGGTAGGCACCTGAGAACTGGGGAAAAAATATAGAAGAGGTTGGAAGTTTCCAAACAAGGAGACAACATTGGATTGGCCTGAGAAACAGGCTGAAGTGATCTTTCCTAGTGTCAATTTCCATACACCTGTAAATTAGATGCTCAACAAAGCTTGTCACTCATCACGTGTGACATAGGCGAAAATAGTGACTATTCTTAAAAGGATAGAGTATACATACTTTAGATTTTTTTTAATTTAATGGTTCTGAGTGGTGTGTCAGGCAAAGCATGCACAGGCTTTCCTGGGGAAAGCCCTGAAATGTGACTCTATCAGCCAAATAAGTTCTTGCAGTTATCCAGAGACAGGCCCTTTAGAAGGCAGTCCAGCGCCTGTCAGCAAGACAGCATGACCCATAAGGGTCAGCTCTTGTCTGCACATTCTAAGGCTGTTTGCCAAAATGTGTTATAGAAACACCTTCAGCTTTTTCCTGGATAAATATAAATTTCTTTATTGGCTACACTTACAGTGGTGATTTAGAGCTTTTATAGATAATCACCTGGGGCAAATGGCACAACGGTTGATGTCTTAATCATCTCCTGAAGTCGGCACTACATATTATGCTTACTTTGGCTTCCTGCCTAGGCTCAGAAACATCCCTACTAACACGAGCATGATTTACAGGTGATCTCTTTTTAATAGGTGGGAGACTGTGGTATAATTGAGGCCTTGGATGTTGGGTCAAAGGAGACTACTTTGCTCCCAATAGTGTTGTAAATTAGTTCTGTGGTAGCTTACTTATTGTGGCAACTGCTCCAGCCTCAGTTTCCTTGTCTGTAAAGGGAGAGAGTTTTAAGGAGGTATAAGTCGCCTATCAGCACCAATTTGAAAATTCCCATGGATGTCTTTTCTTCACAGTCAGCGTAGCCCCCGTCCATAGTTGCTGTCTCTTATTTTTTCAAAGACAGAAAGGCCATGAAGACTTCTCATATTTGAACTCACTGATATTTTGTAAGATGAAGTTTCACATTTTTCAAAACATTCTGAGGACCGTGAAAATGTGTTATATGTGAAAGGTGTATATGTGTAAATTAATGTGTGTGTACATAAATATGTGGAAATATAAACACATATGTCATACATGCACACATACATAATTTTCTGATTGCTTTCTTTCCTTCTTGGTTTCTGTTTATGAATATAAATCTGAAGACACTATTTCTCTTGGTAGTAGTGTTTTTGAGAAGTTCCGTATTTGTACCAAGATAGATGCTCTTTGACAGCAACAGTCAAATCCTATGGTATTGTACATAGTGTAACAAAACAAATAATGAAGCAAGAATTTCCCGTCAACCTTAGTTTTTAAGAAAAAAAATTTATATGCAAAGTATCGAGGGGTATTTTTTACCTTAATTTTTAGAAGATATTTGAAAGATTTATTTAATTATTATTTTATGTGTATATGTTTGCACCAATGAGTTTGTGTACTATGTGTATGCCGTGAGGCCGGCAAAGGGTGCAATGTTCCCTGGAACGGGCAATCAGAAGACAGCTTGCAGAAATCAATTTCCTTCTTCTACCATGTGGGTATTGGGACTCCAATCTGGTCATTAGGTTTAACAGTAAGTGATTTTTACCTACTGACCAATCTTTCTGGCTCCAAATAGTCATTAATTTTGAGACAATGTATCACTTTGCTAGCCTTAAACTCACAAACCTCCTCCTGCCTCAGCTTTCTTTGTGTAGATTTTATAGGTATTTACCGTCATACATAGTTACTGTATAAATTATTTTTACAAAATCTGTTGTTTCTAAAGACAATTTTGGTGTTAGAATCTGAAGTCCAAATATATCCAAGGTGAGCACTCTGTGTGGGCAGGGACTGTTTTCTGTTTTGCTTGTGGTATACTTAGCTCCTAGAACAGTCTGACATTTATAAGGGGTTCATCCATTGCTGAATGAAATATATGACTTAGTCTTTTTTATAGAGGAAGAAGAAGAAAAAGGTAAGTGGCATGTCAGTTCATCTATGATGGATTCATGAACTATCTGTTCTCAGGTCCCTCACAGGTTTCTTTTTAGCTGATTTTCTCTATGAGGGATGTGCTGCTGTATACTATCCCTGGCTGCAGGATGATGTCACGTCAGTTATTATAGATAGTAGAGATTTATCCATCACCTCGTGTCTGCTTAGCGGAGAAGTCTTTATGGATTAAGCATCTATGAAAATCTTAGCGTGATGGACACTTGACTATTATAAACCATCATAGTGACAGAGAGCAGACAGAAAGGAAACTAACTTTGTAAAAGTATAAGGTAAAGTCCAGGCAAGTTAAGTTTTTTTCTATGTTATTCTATGACAACTGTTCCTGAAGACATAGTGATTTTATTGAGAAAAATAAAATATAAGAAAGCAATATAAAGCATGGGAAATTAACCAGGTGATCAAAATTTGAAAGTTCCACCTCTCTTCAAGCTTCATAGACACTGTGAGGATATAGAATAGGGCTGGAAGTGGCTCTGTGTTAGAGTACTTACCTTGGACCTACAAGGACTATGTTAAAAAAAATTATCTGAACTAAAACACAAAAACAAAAACAAAATTTTGGATATTTGCAAATGCAAGTTGTACAAGTTCCACAAAAATAATATATCCAGCATTTTGTTTGAAATTTTAAAATTTTTACTTTTTACAGAATAATAGTTTTTATTAAAAATAATAAGTATTATTATTTTCATTATAATTTTTATTATTTATTACTTATTTTATTATTATTTATTAAATAAAAATAATCTTAATAAATATAATAATAAATAAAAAAATAATAAGTCAAAGATACCTTAACTTCATGTGTTTCCCCTAATTACAGTTTATGACACACATGCATGCCTCAGTCCTTGATTATGTGCCAGCCCTCTCAGGGTCTGTCTTTTAGCCAAGTTTGCTTCTGAGATACAAATGTGTTTCTTCTTATATTGGGGCAGAATGGAGAGCCTCTAGTTCATCCTTGGGTTTGGGAAATTAGACAGTTTCCCCATGTCTGCAGTTTGAATAGACTGAGAAGAAGTATCTTCTGTGTCACTTCTATATTTTTTTCAGAGTTCAATTACAGGCCCTAGACCTCGAGGCCAGCTCTGCATACCTCATTCCAGACCAGATCTACCCCTTGTCACCCATATCTCTGCGAGACTGTGCTAAAGGCATCTTAGAAGTAAAGTAAATTAGGACTTGATTCTGGTATCACCTCAGGATGTTTCTATACCTTACCTCCATGATCAAGGTCCTCCTTAGAACCCAGGTCAAAGGTGGATACTCAACATGCCTTCAATTCCTCTGCATATACTTGCCTTGCTTAAGCTGTGGAGACAAGCTTAGGCTATGATTATGAATGAAGATGCTAGAACCATGGCACAGAAGTTGAAATCTGCTTGGATATTTTCTGCTGCAGGAAACTTGGGGATTATTAAGTCATTCTGTGTCTATCTTCATAATACAACCTTCAAAAGAGGGATGTGAGGGCTGAATAAAAATGTTGGACACGGAAAGGTAGTCTATGAATGCTGGTAATGGCAGTTCAGGAAGCAGGAAGGGCACCCTTGCCAAATGCTAACACAGAAAGAACACCTGAATGATTTGTGTCGAACATGACCTAGTTAAGGAATAATAAATGGTACATTATTTATTATCAAGAAAGGTTCTCAAAATATACCTTCTTAATTAGTCCTGGCATTAACATCAGGCTTAATAGAATCTTTCTAAGTTCATGGGAGAGTGATTTCCTTAGATGAAAAATGATAAACTAAATGTAAACAATTAAGATTCCTTGAGCAAGATTAAACTTTGATAGCTTGGCAGCCACTCTGTGAAGGCTAAGTTACTTCTGGGTGAAGACTGCTAACATTTTCACAGAGTACCTTAGATAAAAGTGATAGGAGCTTAATAATTATTTCCTTGTAGGATGATGGTAATGTGTGACATCAATAATCAGTTGATCATTACAGGCAGATAATGTAACTCTAAAAAGAAGGCCAGATATTTTTGTACATAGAATATTTCCATAGAATGTTTTCTATTACAAAAGATACCTCATCTTTGGAGCTGGCAACATGAATGTTCTCACAGAGCTAAGAGCAGGCAGGGTGAAGCTCTGTGCCTAATATATTCAGCTGCGAAGTCAAATTGTCACAAGGAATACTGATGCCATTAACTTTAAATTTCATAAGAAGTATTTTACTGAGGAAATACTTAACAAGTATTGAATAGTTTTCAAATAAGCATGCTCCCAATATTGGATATTTTTAACGTATATATATCTCAAATATTGAAGGGGGCATATTTAGTTAAATCTTATGCATTATCATGTTGAACTTCAAATTTAACTGAGCCTGTTGTATTTTATTTGCCAAATCTAGAGACCCTACTCTAAAGTCCAATTTCTATCTCATAGGCTGTTTTTTGTTAAGCTTCCTTCTATGACCCAACTGATTTGGAATATTTTGAGACACATTAGGTATTTAATACCCTGGCTGATCACAAGACAAAATTCAGTCTCTGATGTATTTCTCTCATGCCTCACTCTTCCTCATACAGCTTTTTAAAGTTTCCATGATTCTTAACACAAATCTCAGTCCCACAGTTTAATAGTCAAAACTCACAGTCACTTGCCACTCATTTCATATGCAAACTATGCTCATCTTTCCTTGTTCTTTCTTCCTCAGAATTCCCATTTCTAAAATGCAGTATGTGGTTTCTGACCTTAAGACTTGTCAACAACAGTGACCCTAGTCTGCCCCTGGTCTTTCTAGTTGCAGCCATTTCCATTAAATTCCTTCACACTTTACCTTTTCTAAAATATTTTCCAGCCCAGCCATTATTTGGCCAAATAATAGAGTCTTGAGCTTCTCCAAACACCCCATCTTTTTTTCTCATTTCTCCATGTTTCTAAATTCAGGAGCTCCTGACCAGGCTAAGGTCTCTAAATTACACAACTTTCTGACAAAAGGAAGGCATATGCCTAACAGATAAATAAAAATTCTTCATGAAAAATTAATTCACATGAAAAAAATTAGATATGGTAATAAAAAATATTTCACAAATATCCAAACTTAAATAGTACATCAGTAAGAGAAACAATAGAGAAAGTCACATGAATGTTTAGATGGGGGCCCTTAATGTGAATGTATCCTAACTTAATCGTGTTTTAGTACCAATTATGTGTAACTATTTTTATATGTACACAATATCTTTACATGAATAAGAAAAACAGATGGAGCATCTAAAACATGACTTGCTTTAGATAAAGAGTACATAAGTTTTCATATAAATCAGTAAGAAAGTTGTTTTGCTACTGTTATGACTCATAATGTAAATAACTGATATGAAGATGGTCTTAGGCCTCCTTATTGAAAGAATTGTTAATTCACCAAGGTGGTTGTGACCCACAGCTTGAGAACCACTGGTATACAAACTAATAACTATTCAGATCTGCCAGCTGCCTTCAGTCAGCTGTTTCCTTGGCCTGACTTAGCACAGTCTTCAGTAAAAAATGTTTTCATCACAACCAAGTTTATTATGTTGAGTAGATTTTTCCATCACTGTGGCAAAACACCTGAGATAAACAACTTAGATGAGGAAATGTTCATCTTAGCTCATGGTTTCAGAGACAGAAATCTTATGGTGGAAGTCTGGGGTAAAGGGACATAATTTCTTGTAGCAATAGGGAAGTAGAAAGAGAACTTCCATTATACGAAAGGGCCAGTAATCAACACATAAATTAACTCAAGAAACCTGATCCACTGTGAACTAATTAGTTCTCTGAAACCTCATGTTTGAACATGGGAGACCAACCCTCAGCACCTGAGCTTTTAGACATCCCTACCACAGCACTTAACTTTTCCTATTTGCCCTAGGTTTCCTCTTGTGCTCACCTTAGATTCGATATCCATACTTACAGAGGTAATTGTTCCATCTCCTTCAGCCATTCCCTTGAAGTCTGCCTTGGAATTCCTTTGGCTGATATAGTTTCCTGCTTACTTTTGTCTTGCTTTCATGTCTCTCTACAGTACAGGTCAGTTGTCACAGTGCTCATTCTTTAAACACCTGTGTGACCATTCTAGCACAGTGCCTATGCAAAGAACATTTCTTTGGCCATTGGGTCTAATTAAATTATTCTAGGATATCTCAGAGAGTGGTGGTTTATACCCTTAGTCTTAGTCTTCCAATTAAATTAATTCAATTTAATTCTAATATTCTGAGATCACGGCCTCCATTTTTTTTTTAAAAAAAAATTAAGCCACATGTACAAAATTACAATTTTCATAGTATAAAAGAATGACAAAGACTTCCTGCCTATCTAAGACTGTTCTTCCCCCATCTTTGGAATTTTCTTGTTGCCTGGTCACCTGGGCTCCTGACCTTTAATTTGGTCAACTGTTCATTGCAGACAGTTGGTATGGCTTCTGTGAATTCTAGATGGGAATTAGTGATGTGTTATCGCCACTGGTTATATCCTTCCCCTGCTAGGCATCATGTTAAGCTCATTGTATACAAATAACATGAAAGCAAGTTTTCCTGATGAGCCTTTCACTCATGATGACAAAGAGAGATATAAGGCAGGATAATGGCTACAATGGATTCAATGCTTCCATTTCCTTTGAACTCTCAGGTTGAAATCCAATACCAATGTGATGGTATTTAGAAGTTAGTCCAATAAGATGAAGCTATAAATGTGAGGAGACAGCTCTCAAGAATGGGTTGCCACTCTCATTTGGAGAGGTTGTGGAACTAGCTAGCTTTCCTTATGATCCATATAAGAATCAAGGTTCTTTTGGGCAGCCTGCAATGTGAAAAACAGGGACCTAAAGGAACCAGCTATGTTAGGAACTTGACCTCAGAATTTCAGCCTCAAGTATTAAGAAGAATAACTCTTTGCTCTTTACAAATCACCCCATCTACGGTCCTTGGTAATTTAAGCCCAAAGTAGTGATGTATCAAAGACAGGACCCTAAGTTGCCAAAACCCATGTTTTCTTTCATGCTTCTCCTTAAGGAAGATCAAGTTCCAACCTCAGAGTCAAGATGTAGAGTAGACAGCAACAGCAGGCTGGTGTGGAAGAGGTGTATGGAAGCAGAAAGAAACCTTGATGAAAACAATCAGAGCTGGTAATAGTCCATACCTAGACATAGTGGGAGTCATTACACACCTTTCTTTACCTCAGGTGACATCTTCTGCAATCCACTTAGAATCCTTACATAAGGTTTTTGTTGTTGTTGTCTTGTTTTTTTAATGAGCATCTACCACCTAGTTTGAATTTTTCTTTATGTCAAATCTCTCCCTATTACACTCCTAGGACCTTTTTGCCTAAATTTCTGCCAATCACATTTGCAACACTTTCTTTAATCTTCTGTATCTAGTTATTTCCAGGGTCTAATTTCTGTTCAAAAGGACAGTTAATTTATTTTGGAAACTGCTAATAGACTCACGTCTCCTTCCTTTTGGTGTTCTATGTAAGATTATCTGCTTATGTTTCGGTCAAAAGAGCACAAAATAATGTCCCATAGAGAGGGGGTCTCTCCTGTCTCTTTAGACCATCCCATGACTTTAGCTCCCCTGGACATTTCAGAGAGGAAAATCTACTGCCCATCGGGCCAGTGTTTCTTTCACTTTCCCAATAGGGATGATATCTATGAGCTGTGGTTTTCACACATGCCCAGCGTGCTGCCAGCAGGGATCAAAGAGAAAGTCAAAAGAGGCAGAAAGAGCAAAAATCCAATTCTGATGCCTTTGCAGCTGGCAGTCACTTAACATTTCATCTCCACGAGTTTCCCAGTGTGCACGCTGGAGCCGGCTGCATTTAAAAGCTTGACCCTTCACTGCCCGTTATCATACTTCCCTCTGGAGCATGTAGGGATGCACACTATCAGTCAAAGAGACACGTGTGGGTGACAGAGAAGAAGGCAATCATCTCTGTACCCTGGCCAAATTGTTTTAAATTATTTCAAACTCAAAATTACCTTTTCTCTGTCCATTTGTTGTCCTCACCTTGGTTTGCCTGTTCATCAGCTCCAGTTTCCATTTTATTCTGATGAGGTCAAAATACCGCAAAAATGCTCCATTCTAAAATCAGTCCTATCTATTTTTTTTCTTGAAATATCAAAGAATTCAGTGTGCTCTCAGAAGCACTGCATATCAAGAGTCTGGGTTCCGTGGTCCTCATTTGAACTTTCAGAGGTCCCTGCAACACAGGCTTCAAGTTCAGTCAGTTTGATGTGATGACTTTGAGTTTGGCGTTTAAGGAGCTATGAAATAAACATCAATACAATGCAGGCTCTTGTTTCATTTGAACTACTTAGCCCTCTAGGGCAGACTCTGGCAAATCTAGAAATTCAAGTTTCACCAATAACCGAACTTTAAAGGACTTGAGGTTACAGATTAAGGAAGTTGAAAAAACTGCTTCTAACTCAAAGTAAACAGCACAGGCTGCTCATCAGCCTTGCCTGAATCATTTCTGATGGCACACACTGGCCCCACTGGAAGCCACTCTATACCTTCTCTATATTCTTCTGGAATTATGAGTTGCCATGGTTACAGTGGCTTCTGGAAATGAACTTCATAATTGCTGCATATTGTATATAAACAGCTGGATTCCTTCTTTCAATTTCACTCTGAAACAATTAAGGGGCTAGAAAATGGCCTTGCATTTGAATCATTGACATGTTAAAGACCATTATCCCAGGAGCAAAGCATCAAGGCAGAGAAAGCCTTGAAGAAATGATAAGTCACATCCAGAGTCTCTTTACACACAGAGGAACATAAAATATATATGTGTAGTTTCACATACACAGACTAGAAATCCTGGAAAGCTAAGCATGTGCTGTTTTGAATGACCCAGGGTACAAAAGAGAAATACATGAAGAAGGTTTCCCTCAGAAGATCAAGCGAATAGATAGGTACAGATGGCAGCATACAGAGCAACTTGGTGCTGTGGGTGCTGCTGCAGCTGGGATGTAAAGCCTGGGCTAGAGTCCTGATTCTGTGAAGAGTCAGTATAGTGGCCTCTAAGTATCAACTCTTCCTGGGACTTATTCTACTGTATATGGATTAAGAAGTTAGTAAGAAGAGTCCTTCATTCACGTTTCCATAGAGTTTCTTTTCTACATTTATGGTAGTTACTGAGAAGCCATAATTATTAGCAATGCATATTCTGAATATCTACTGAATGAGTCCTTTATAAACTTCTAAGATCCTCACACCCCATTCCACTTCACAAAAATACAACAAACGCAATTGTTAGAATAAAATTACTACAAGGAAGGTGACATGTGAGTGGCAGCAAACACCCCTTGGAAAACTGTTTGCAAGATTATTAATCGTGTAATGCAGCCTGGATGCTCAAACAGATGGTTAAGGAGAAAGGGTTTCTCCAAAGAGGAAGGAAGCCTCAAGAAAGAGGATGTTTTCAAATTTGCAGGAGACCAAGGCCAACAGCAAGAGCTCAGGTGATGAACAGGAGAAAAGCAAGGAGAAGCATGGACAGGAAAAGTCACATTCTCACATCAAGAGTGTTTCTTTAGTATTTTCCATGCATCCATGAACATTTCTTTCTCTCTGAAAAGCCTCAAAACATACTCCAAATATTTACATGCTGAATGACAACAGTGCTAAAGTAACAATTTTTTTAAAAATGAAAGCTTTTGACCATACATAGGTCTTAGTAGAGGAATAGTTCTCTGTCCTGATTGGAGCTTGCTCTGGCAACATCATGGTTCTGCATGTAAAACTGTGGAGGTCAACCTCTTTACTCTCTGGAACTGAGCTGCCTGCCCTCTCTCTCTGCACAGGAAAGTTTGATCTTGCACAAGGTGAGCTTGCTGTGAAATATAGCGTGTAATAAGAAGCCTTCAGTCTCTTCTTGAAACCAGAGTTTGTTTTCAGGCAAGAATTGTTTTCCACAAGTCTGGAGGAGATGATTTAATACAGCTCACATTGCACTCATTTTAAGAATGAACAATACTTTTTAAAAATAACAATATAGAGCTGGAGAAGTAGCTCAGTTGGTGGGGTGCTTTCTTAGCATGCACGAAGCCTTAGGTTCAGTCCTCAGTACTCATACAAAAACAGACAAGGTGGCACACAGGCCTATAATCTTCAAAACACAGATATAATTTAAGGGGAAAATCTGAGTCCCTGAAATAATCTAATACTCCAAAGTTCTTTGTTGACTTTTGCCTCAGAATTTTGGAACTCAGAGTTTGAACTTGGATACAAATTACTAATTAGTCGATACAAATTGACTAGGAATCAATAAAAAGACAAAGAATCTATTGGATGTTGAAAATTTTTCTATGTCTTATGTTTGCATATGTGAGTGTGTGAAGTATAGTTGTCAATGTTATGCTTTTTCCTTACATTTTGAGACAATTTCTTACTAAACCCAGAGCTCACCAATTTGTCTAGACTGGGAGATTGATGAGTTCCCAGGATCCTCCTGTGTCAGATTCCTGAGTGCTGGGATTACAGGTGGGTACCACTAGAGCTAATTTGGGAATTTTCACAAGCAATAAACTTGTTTCCTTATAATGTCTTTGATTCAGGAACAAAAAGTAAATTAAACTAAAACCAGATACATCTCAAAGATGAATGATTTGCTAACAGTAGGAATGTTAGCTTCTGCCCCGAAGGTGTGCGGCATCAAGCTTACAAGTTCTCTGAGTTTTTATTTCTGTTTACATGTAGAAAGTTTCTGTGGTTTCTGGAGGAAATATCTGTTGGAGATATTAAAATGAATTTTTGTGATCTCCATTTTCAAAGTCTAACCAAAAGAACAGGAAGATCTATGGGGTTAGAAGTAGAGACCGGGAGATGACTCAGTCAGTAAAGTGCTCCACAACCACAAGTGCCTGAGTGTGACCCCATCATCCACGTAACAGTTTGGGCATGGTGGTGAGTGATTTTAATCTCAGTACTGGTAAAAAGGGAATAGCAAGAGGTTCCAGTTTCTTTCTGACCCCCACATAGATATTTGATAAGATCCAGACCAATGAAAGATGCTATCTCAAGAAACAAAATGGACAAACTCTTAGAGAAATCAGAGTTGTTCTCTGGCCACCACATTCACATGTATATACATATATGCATCCTCCTTACACACATGTTCATACACACACACACACACACACATAGAATTTCTAAAACAGTTTCTCCCAGTTCAGTGTAGTAAAAGAAGAGCTGCCTCTGTCCTAGACAAACCTGAAGACTGCTGAAGGGTATGAGTGTTGATAGAACTGTTACAGGACAGAACTCTCTATTTCCTTGTCTTATGTAATCTTTATCCACTCATCCGGGGCTGTCATTCCTGCCTCTTACCCTCAAGAGCAAATGCAGCCAGCACAGTGACATTTTAATAATAATACTTTGTACTTATACAGCACCTGTCAGCCAATGATCTCAAAGTACTTTCCCTGAGATTAACTCATTAATCCTCACAAGGGTAAGTGACTTTCCCAAGGTCACAGAACAGTGAATGTCAGGGACAGGTGAGCGCTCTGAGTTCCTCACTCTTATCCAAGCTCCGATGGCTGTCTGCCTATTTGACCTCCAAAAGCTTCCTTTGACATTGCCCCACCTCACAAAGCTGTGGGGAATTTGCACTCTCGGGTCTTCCATGCAGACTGAGTCTTTAGTTTCCAACTCAAGTGGTCAGACATCTCTGTTATGAACACTCACATCTATGGTTTGGAATGTAAATGTTCACAGAAAGAGGAAGAGAAGGCTGGAGTATATCACTATACCAAAGAACTACCTTGTATCTTAGATTTGGGTGTTGTGTTCACAAAGATCACTTTTCCTGTAAGAAAAGCACAAGTGTGTTCTGCACCTGTAACTAGATCTTTTCAGAGAAAGCACTAGGGCAGACTGACTCAAAGTTATTCAGTAGTCTCAGGCGCTATCTGTTCCATTCTAGTTGAATGACAGCATCAGGGGCTCAGGACAGTGTGATGGATAAGGTTAGGCATAACTACTGAGGTTTGCACACTCAGAAAGCACACTGAGGGAGTGATTTCTGAAGCAGCAAATACAGACAATTGAGCTTCTGAACACAAAATAGACCTCAGCCTTAGACAATATCTGTGATATCAGGGAGTTTCCAGAACCAAGACTCAGATAAGAGCTCTCATTAGAATATATCTACAATGCTAGAGATAGACATGAATCTATGACCTTGTTCAGGATACCAAACATTTTACTGTCAACCTTCAAGATTTGAATTTCGCTAGAAAATTTTCAACTGCAAAATCTCTTGGACCTATTCATAAGGGAAGATAATTATTGCTTGGAGAATCAGAACATCTTAAGTTTTCTTAGAATCATTAAAGATTGCTTCATAAACTAAAATTGGGAAGTACATTTAGACAGTAAAGATAAGGGAAAGGAAGATGGAGAGGTGGGCAGCCATTCTCAGTCTCCTTAGATGTACAGGCCCTGTGTCCATGAAAAATAGTTAACAGTGTGTGGTAATTACCTGGGATATATTTTTAAGTGAATCAGAATATTTCAAAAGGGGTTTGGGAGATGGTTTAGTGAGTTAAAAGCACTGGCTGCTCATCCAGGGAATCTGGGTTAGATTTCCAGAATGCATTAGGCAGCTAAGAATCTTTCGTTACTGATGTTTCATAGGTTTCTATGCCCTTCAGTGGCCTCAAAGAGCATCAGGCATGTAAACCTACACAGACGTGTTCAGACAATGCACAGACATAATCTTTTTAAAATAAAATAATTTTTAAAAGAACATTTTAGGGGAAATAAAAGTTATTGCCATCAGAAAAACCCCATGGAGTGAGTATAGTATAAACATAACTTTTGTGGGTGTGTTGAATGCACTAGTTAGAGCAAAGTTAAGCATAAAACTAAAAGTTGTATTTCAAGCTCTTACTGCTATGAACAACCACATTGTACCATTGCCTACATTTGCCCCTGAATATATATAACACAACAGAGAAGGGTTTGCCATAGTCACTTTAAAGCTGATGAAGTATACTTGGAAATATATAAAGTGACTACGTAACATAATCCAGCATCTGAATAGTAGACACTATTGAATATTGATTCAAACTTGTCTATCTAATGCCTTCTGTTCTTTGTTACCTATGCCATATGTTCTCTTTCCAAATCTAAAATGCTGTATTGAAAGAAAACATATCCGATGCACAGTACACAATATGGGATCCCTAACATGTATGCTTTTTATGACGGACCTAGAGATGAATCAGTTTGTTCAAGATGGAAGTTGTGACTGTGAAGGTGTTGGCCTTGAATGATTAATATGTGGGTTTGCATTCATGGGTTTAGAAGGCTGTCAAACTGTTTTAAACTATGGGAGAAATTGGTAGAAAGCTCCGGAGGGCATTGATCTAGTAATACAATAGATTATTGCTATGGAAGATGAGAACATTGAGAGGAGATCATGGCTATTCTCTCAGGTCTGGAAAGATGTGGACAAACCTGAAGCAACCATGGTGAGAGGAGAGTCATGGGAGAATGATTTCAAAATTATATGGAAGAGGAATTTGTGACCATAAGAAACCACTATCTCCAGGCCAAAGGAATCCTCGGGATTCGAACATCACAAGGGTTGCAAATTCTTTTATTTGATCTTCTTAAGAGAACAAACCAGCCAGGAAAACACAGTATTGTTTTTCTTCCCTTTTTTGGAATGTCTGAGAACAAGAAGCCCCATCCATTCCTTCAACATCCCTCTGTGACCTTGTCCACATCTGTGATCAGGGATATCTGATCTTGCCAAACTGGGAGCTTCATAGCTCTTGTTTAAACATTCTTTTTCAGTCCTTAAGAGTTGGCCCACTGGGGAGCTTTAACACCACATTAGATAGTGCTTTGTAATCTAGCTTCCAGAAACCCTTTGGGAAGAAGAGGCTACAGACTGGACTATGGGAGGGAAGGGAGGGAGTAGCAGTGTCAAATGTGGGGTAGTCTACAACTGTGTCACTGCATCACAGGCTTAACTGCTTAATAACTGTCCTCACTATATGGGCCTTACAGTCTCAGTGTGTTTTCATAAACTCCTAATCTACTTAACTTCTGTCCATTCTCTCTTAAGAGAAAGTGAATGCATCATTCTATTAAAGGGACCAGGACACCCCCACCTTTATTCTCTTCTTTAGCAGTGGAGACTGAACAAGAACTAATGGACCCAGGTACATGAGTTGTCTCTATGTTCATATGTGTTTGTGCATTTGTGCTGCGTGTGTGTGTGTGTGTGTGTGTGTGTGTTTGTATGTGAGAAATAAGATCTTGTTCATCATTTTATCACAGATTCAAACAAACAAAAAAAAACTCATCACCTGGAGACTCTGGTGGCACAGAGGGCTAAGGGGTAAAAGATTAAACATCATGCATTTTAGAGATGATGGTAGAGTCCAGCTATAGATCCTGGTGATTCTACTAGGGAGGCAGAGATATTGTTGGTGACCACATTTGGTGTTAAAGTCATTGCTTGTGTAAATCATGAAGGCATAGCACTTCATTTTCTTACTAAAAGAAGAGGAAACCCCTTCTCCTATAGCACCTGTGCCCCATTTTCTCATACAGGATCAGCCAAAGGGTAGAGCACTGCATGTGTGTGAGTTACTGCTTTCACATTTTAATAGGAAAGGACTAGAAAGTGCTTCCTGTCAGAACTCTGCACCTTATGACATGGAGCAAAAGCTTAGGAATTTCATTCACCCTTTAGACCAACTGGAGAGTGAAAAAGAAGGTAAGGAAAGCAGAAACCCTGCTTGAGATCACATGACACCTACCTTCACTTCATTCCCCTGCCACAAAGCTGCAACTCCCATGGAAGCCAAGGAGCTGTCAACAGAGTGTACAATTGCCTCATTACCAGAGAGAAGAGCTGTGCACTAGGAACCCTCTCAGGCTCCCTGGGGCACAGAGACCCAGGATAACAGCGTGCCAATGCACCCCCTGCTGGCTTTTATTGTATGCTAATGTAATGGGACCATCAGTCTGAAGGCTGTCTGTGCATAGAAACTGGATTTCTTTTTGTCTAGTTGGAGCAGTCATTTTAAATTCCAGCAAGGGGAAAGGAGTGTGAGTCTTGAGAGGAAGAAAGGAAAAAGAGGAACAGACAGGAGAGAGAAGCAGTAAGATAAAATTCCATGAGGGGAAATGAAGAATTCAGAGAGGTTTCTGCTTTAAGGACTGTAACTGAAAAAGCAGAGTAATGGGCTAAGATGTATTTCTCATCACAGAGCACAAAAAATAGAAAAGGGACTCATGTTACACACAACAGGGAAGTTTAAGATCAACCAAGTTCCAGGGAGTAGGAAACAGAGAAGGGGCATCTCAGTCAGTTTCCATAGGGAAGAATCAGCCATCTCAGTGCCCTTCTTAGAAATGACATTCTCCTCACAGAAGGCAGAAGTATCCACGCTGCCTTGGAAACACTTTTCACAGAGACCTGTTTCCAGCAGTGACTTCGTAATGTGTAAATATTGGAAAAGGGAGGCACAGAGAAAAAAAAGAGAAAGAGAAGGGAGATAAGGAAGCAAAGAAAGGGGAAGGGAAACTAGAGGAAGGTAAGGTAGAGGTTGGCTTAATGATGGTGAATCCCTTATGGTGCCAACCTAAAATTTTATTTTAATTCTTATGTCAAGCCTTTAGATGCTTGTCATCCTCTTGAAGAAGTCAGGACATACTCTGCTACTGCTGCCTGGTCTCTGGCACAGAAAAATAATCAGAAAGCGTGCTGTGCTGGGTCTTTCAGTGCTTCTCCCTCTGTTACAAGGTACTTATGGGTCCTACTTACAGCCTGTTTCCATGGACCTTAGCATATAAGTCAAGCCAGTTTAGATCACATGAAATCAGGCTGACTCAGGCCTCTAAAATCCTGTAAGAGCTAGAAAATACCTTTGTTCTGGGTACTTAATGGGAAGGCTCTGTCTTCCTTTCAAGACCCCATCATGCTGCATATGGTATGATGCTTTATCTCTTCCAATGTCCTCCCACTTAGAGATCCAAGCACAGCCCCATAGTTGGAAGGCTGTCTGTTCTAATAAAGCTCATTTCACAGGGTAATTTCAGCTCATCTGTTCTCCTGGGTCTGCTCCTTCTCTTTTAAGCTATAATAAGGCCCATAGTGGTACCTACAAAAAAAAATATGCAAACTCATCCAGGGAATTGTGTCTTCAGCCTGTCTCCATTCTTTTATCTCTGATCTACTCCAAGCTCCTAATCTCTGAAGCCCACAGCTGAGTTCATCTGTTTTCCATTATCAGGGATGCTTTCCATAGAAGACAAGGAATGTGAATCAGGATCCTGGCCACTGTTCTCTCCCTTCTACATGCTTCCTCTATAACATGATCCACATGAGCACACAACAGGTTTTCAGTGCATACTATAAGCCCTGTACTTTGAGTCATGCAAGGGGCTAGACCCTGTCCCTGAAGACCTTCAACTGCTAAGCCCGCCCTACAAAGTACTCCAACCTGTATGGTCAAAAGCCCTAGCTCAGGGCTTGAAAACCCACCAATCCTTGAGTTCAAAATCCCACCAATCTTTGAACTTGACTCAAGATCAGATCACCCTGGAAAACTCTGCCTCAAAGAAACCCTATATAAACCTATTTTTCAGTTCTTTGATGCTTCTCTCCCTAGCAGAGGCAGGAACCCTTTTGGATTTTTTGCAATAAATCTCTTGTGTGAGATTTTGTTGTGCTATGTGACCTTTTGGTGCTTTTTGATTCCCATCTGCTAGGATGTCCTTCCTTTCAGAGCTGTAACACTTGCAGAGGGTTCTTCTCAGACCTATAACACATGCATTGGGAATGTCCTTTTCCTCAGAGCTGTAGCGGTTCCACATACTTGTAAGAATACATATTTCAAAACATAATACAGTAGCTAAATCTTTGTTCTGTCATCAGAAGAAATATTACACTGTAGAACCTTTCTCACAATTGAAAAGTGTTCCATATCATACAGACTTTCATGCAGACTTTCCTGATATTCCTGCCTTTCAGGTATATCAGGACCCTAGATGGTATCAAGGCAATTTCCTACTGGAGGAACAAAGCTATAAAATGAGTTTGCCAGCTCAGCAGGCAGGAGAAGCAATATCAGAATTCCTTCATTTCTTATCAAACGTCAGGTATATTCCTTGTGGGTTCTTTGCATTGAGCCATTTTGCTGTACTAAAGATTTCAGATTTGACTCAAGTGCTCATCTGGACCATTCTCCACGGGATATGGGGCATAGAGAGTCAGGATTGAGAAGCATTAACTAGGGAAATGAAAAAGAGTTCTGTAACCTCAGTGGGCACTGTGTTAGAGGGCAAGTGTCAACCTGTCATCCCTTGTATGTGCCTTGGTTTTTTTCTGTGAAAAGAGAGTATGAACTAGTTAAAAATCAAATCTAGCCTCCATACACTGTGTTTAATCTTTTAGCTTAACACCAAGAACTTCAATTCTGGATCCTCCACAGACTTGTCAACATTAGCATGCCTAGTTCCTTTGAACCTTCTCAAGTTACTTTGTCTTACACTGGATTTTAATCCCAATGTCCAACAAGGTCAAAGATAGTCAGCTTCTGAACTCAGAAGATTAATGTTGCACTGGATGTCAGAGAAACCAGAGAGAGATTGCTGCCCAAGCATGAGAATTCTATCTTGTAGAGTTTTTTTTTTTTCCTCCATAGCAAATAAAGTTTATGGATTGCAATGAAGAGTCTGCCACATTAAAATAAGTCTTTTTACAGTATTTTCCCATTTAAGCCTTGCACAGGCAGCATGCTGGATTGGGCCCTGAAAGTCAGACTCACTAGTTTTTCAATTTAGTTTGTTAATAGCTTGCCTTTCATAAAAGCATCAGGCACAATCACCCCAATCCCTAAATCAATAGGATGATGTGGCAATGCCTCAAAGAAATGATATTTTTGAAATAAATATATACCATTCCACCAGGCCTGTTTGACATCAAATTTATATACTCAATAAGAAAGCACAATTAATGGTCCCGAACTGTATTTTCCTTCACCTATTTCACATTTCAAGGGGCACGGGATTTCTTAAGAGAAAAAAATCATAAAAGAAAGAAAGAAAAAGAGCAAGCAAGCATTCTGTTCATAAATGGAGTGAAGGTATTAAAAGCAATCATGTCTGATGGGTTCCTCCTCAGAACCCGTTCCTCTTGTTTCTAGTCCCATTTCTCTTTCTTCTGTTTTTTTTTTTTCTCTACTGCTACCTCTATAGGAAGAACTTGCACAACTTTTGTGCAGATCTGTGCCCTCTTCCTCTCTGTCTACCCTATTACTCAATGCATTCTGCAAAGTGTTATGATTTTGCTTTGTTTTTTTCTGCTCTCTTCTCCCTCACACATGTCATCTCCCTGGAGCAGAATTTGTTGTATTGTGTTCAACACTGTATCTCCTTCTGGTAAATGTCCAAAATTATTTTGTTTTATTGTTGTTGTTGTTTTATTGTTGGTGATGGTGGCTTCTTGATATAGGGTCTCCCCATGTAGTTTACTCTAGCCTTTGGCTTATGATCCTCCTGCTCCAATTTTCCCAGCAGCTAGGAAAACAGGTGTGCTTGAAACTTATATCACCATATCTCTCAAACTTCATGATATGCCAATTGTTCTCTACACATCCAATGTCTGTTGTATCCTACAGTGTTCTTCCCCACTATGAAGATGATGGCAGAATTTAAATCTTGAAGGAGTTTCACAACTTAGTTGATGAGATATTTTCATTTTTATCCAGAAAAAAACACTATGATGAGGGAAACAGAGAACTGTAAGAGAGCTATAAAAGATCCCACCATCAGAACCCACTGAAGATCTTGGATTTCAACTTTGCCTTTAAATCTTTGTAAAGGACAACAATAAGGAAGAAATACAGGCAATCATGGTGCACATGTCTCATGGGAAGAATGAGGAAGGAAGATCTATGAAGTCTAGAAATTCGAGGTTAGTATTGGTATCGTAATGACACCCTCCATATTTCACAAGTAAGAGAGAAAAAGAAGGAAGGAAATGTTAGATGTAAAAAGACTGTTATTCATTACATATAAAAACCTAGTTGTAGATAGTGTGAGGTGTTTTCTTGATTTTTCTCTATCCATTGAGCAGGGGACTGACCACTTAAAGTGTATGAGAAAGAAGAGGAGGACCTGAGAAGAAAGCAGAAGGTAAGTCACCTGGAACTTCATCAGACAGCTACAGAAGCAATGGGCACCAGAAAAGCAAAGAGAATGTTATGAGGAAAGAGAGACTCTTGCAAGGTAGAAATGAACATTCTTCTTAGCCTCCATGTGATTTCCCTTGTCATTTGTCTATATGCTCCTTGTATGTGTGTGTGTGTGTGTGTGTGTGTGTGTGTGTGTGTGTGTGTGTATGAACATATATGTTCAAGCAAATATGGAGGTCAGAAGTCAATATCAGATATAGTCTTCAATTATTTCATCTTATTTTTTGAGACAGAGAATAGTATTCTGAACTTGAAACTCACAAGTTCATTTGGCTACCCTGGTTGTCCAGCAAGCACAAGGGAACTGACTATATTTACTTTTCTGTCACTGTAATTATACTGTCACCATACCCAACTTTGTACATGGGTGTTCAGTATCCAAACTTAAGTCCCCTTGCTTGTGTTACAAGCACATTACCCACTGAGCATCTTGAATAATGCTATGAGATGAATGTTCCAAATTGCCCTCAGACATGTATAGAATAAACTATTCAAACCCTTGGTTATTTACTGAGGGTTAGAGAGTTTTCTCCAAGCCAAGCCAAGTTATGAACTCATTTTATTTAATTCCTGAAATTGCCTTTATAACAAGAATCATTATATTTTCTTCACATTTCTATTATTTTGTTTGAAGTGTAAAAGACAAATTAACAAACTATCATTATTCATTTTCAAAGACATGTTTACTGAATTTATACTGGTTTCTGGGGCTTTGATGAAGGTGGAGTATAATCATCATTCCTGATGTTTAATTTTGTCAGCTTTAAAGTATCTAAAATCACCTAGCAGCCAAGCCTTTGGGTATTACTGAGGGATTATCCAAGTTAGTTTAATTGGCATTATTAGACTCACCTTGACTGTGAGGTATGCTGTGCCTTGGTCTGAGGTCTTAGACTGAACAGAAGTAACTTAGCCAAGCATGGGCACTCATCACTTTCAGCCTTCTGACAATAATGAATGTGGCCAACTGCCTCAGTCTCCTGCTCTGATGCCTTCCCTGCATGATGGAACGTACCCTTGAACTGTGAGCCAAAACAAACCATTCTTTAAGTTGCTGTTATCAGGGTATTTTATCACAGTGATAGAAAAGTAGCAGATATATCTTTTCTTTTGTTGTTGTTGTTAACTTTAGAACTATAAACATAGATATAAATATTTAGCAAATGGCTGAGAAAGGAAGAGAGCAGAGTGAATCTTATGTAGCCATAGATTCGTAGAGCCAGAGATTCATGTACCCATAGAGCCATAGGTTCAAAGGCTACTTATGCTTTTGCTTAATTGAATCACCTGTTCTAGCCTGGAGCCCTGGATTGTTTTGGCCTCCCTACAATTTAAACCTTTATACCTCTGAGACTCACTACCTAGTGGGCCACTCTGACTAGCTCCTTCTGAACTCTTTACTTCACTGCCTCAGATTGAACTGCTCTGCTGGGTTTCAAAATGACTCTCCCCATCTGATACTAACTTCTTTTGCCTAACTACCTCTGTTTCTTTGTGTCTCTCCCAGCCTGTCTGCTTCAAACGGTTCACCTGGTACTGTCTGCTGTAACTAACTGTTCTGTAACTCACCACTTCCATACTGCCTCTATAACTGACTCTACTGTAACTCTTTCTCTGATTTGTTACTTTGTCTGTCCTTTACTCTGACTCATCTAAGATGTTACTTCATATGTGACACTGACTTCTGAGCTCTGCCTCCTGTGTCTGCTACCACACTCTGTTTCTATCTTAGGGACTATAGGTGTGGACCACCACTGCCTTCTGAATTCTGGGGTTAAAGGTGTGTCTGCATTCCATCCATATCATACAGGCCTCTGAAAGTAGATCCATGAAATATAGACCCTTCCTAGTCAGTCACACAGGACTATTCCTTTACAACATCTAACCAGGATTTTGAGGCCATTAGCTGTGTCTTTCAATGTGTCTGTCCCTGAGTATCCTAACTCAGACACTAGCCTAGAGTGTCTTCCACATCCTTTCTTTTGTCATTCAACCATCCTCTTTAGTCATTCTGCTTCCACAGCCAAATACAATTTATGGTTTCTTTTCTTATTTTACTTCTGATATTTTTTTCTGAGACAAGATCTCACTCATTTGTAGATAAAGATGGCCTCAAATGTGTACCACTTTCCTGTCTTGTCATTCTGAGTGCTGTGATTAATGTCATGTGCTCCCATTACTGGCTTTTTAAAAAATTTCCCACTTTACCAAAAAGAAAGTTTTGAACTAACTTCTATAACTTTTAGTAAGATTGTTTATAGCAAGTAGAGCTGATAAGGTTTAAAAAAGGAGAAGACTTTTCAGTATATTTTCATTTTGATATAAATTAAGGAGAGCAAACTAGATGATAGAATTGGATACTGTAATAAGTGGATTGGGCAAATTTACTATGCATGCTGCAACTTCACAACAACTTGTATTTGTGGAATCTCTTCATTAGATATATCTTTGCTTAAGGTCACTTAAGTTAAAAGTAAAGTTGGAAAACCAATGCCAACATGGTTCACTGGAGTTCCTCTGAGTTAGAGTCCTTCCTGAAGCCCCATGTTAAAGGTTTTAGCATTCCATTAATCATTTATTCATTAAAATTGCACATTTCTGCCTTCATATATCTCTTTCAAAGTAGAAATTATCAGAGAAAAAGATTCATTAAGCTATTTTCAATGTTTAATATTCCATGGTAAGTAAAATTGCTAGTGTTATTTGTTTCCAATAAGAAAAACAAGTCCCAGCACACACACAAGCAAAACTGTAGAGATTCCACCTATACTCATTTCTCTGTTAAGAGAATTGGGACTGAGTACAATATATGCTCCTGGGATCACTACTGCTGAGAGTCTGTGTATACTGTCTTACAGGTTGATGCATACTTTTATAAAGCCTGTGATTCTTTCCATCTTTCTTTCTTCTTTTTTTCTTCCTTTCTTCCTTCCTTCCTCTCTCACCCTTCCCCTCTCCCTTCCTCCTTCCCTCTTTCTTTCTCTCTTACTGTATCTCTTATTGTCTCTTTCTTTCTTTCTTTCTTTCTTTCTTTCTTTCTTTCTTTCTTTCTTCCTTCCTTCCTTCCTTCCTTCCTTCCTTCCTTCCTTCCTTTCCTTTCTTTCTTTCTTTCTTTCTTTCTTTCTTTCTTTCTTTCTTTCTTTCTTTCTTTCTTTCTTTCTTTCTTTCTTTCTTTCTTTCTTTCTCTTTCTTTCCTTCCTTCCTTCCTTCCTTCCTTCCTTCCTTCCTTCCTTCCTTCCTTCCTTCCTTCCTTCCTTCCTTCCTTTCTTTCTTTCTTTCTTTCTTTCTTTCTTTCTTTCTTTCTTTCTTTCTTTCTTTCTTTCCCTGTGCATATGATGTGTGTGTGTGTGTGTGTGTGTGTGTGTGTGTGTGTACAAGCTATGCAGGAGTGCCACCTCTCTGTTTCCAGCAATCAAATGCAAGTATCTTCTTCTTTCACTCTCTATTTTATTTATTTAATTTTGGGGGGAACGATGTGTCTTACAGAACCTAGAATACAACCTGTTGGCTAGACTGGTTAGCTATCCAGCCCCTGGATTCTGTCTTCACACAGAAAGCATTGGTATTTCAGATGTGCCTGGTTTTTACATAGTACTAGGGGTCTGTACTCAATTTTCAATGCTTGAAACTGAGCCACATTTCAACTTCTATTTTTTTTTCACTTCTGGTTTGGTAATCAAGAACAAAATAGTAATAGAAACCTTAAATTTTCTATTTAGTAATAATATTAATATGTCATACTTCACTGATGATCATGACAATTAAATGAAATCAATCTCATCATATGTTACAAAATGTACAAAGATTAAGATCATAAGGTATTGATTAAAACTAAGGTCTTTCTGTATGGGCCCAAATGTTTCATACCCACAAAAGACCAGAATAACATATGATCAGCAGGCAGCCCCTGCTACTACCTACTACCTTCCCCAGTGGTGTCACATTATCCTCAACTATGGCTTAGCCTGTTCATAATACCAAGTATTATGAATCAAATCTATACTATATTTAATAAGACTAGATCATAGCCCCTATAATCTCACCTCTTTCTGTGGTAGAAAAGGGAGAGCATATTCCAAGCCATCCTGGCATATTATTCAACAATAGTACCACAGAAGGTGAGTGATCTCAATATGCATATTTTCTTTATCTTTCTATCTATTCATCTGCCTTCCAATGATACTCCAGGATGAGCTGTTTTCAAGTGTCTATTATGGCATTAGAATCCCTTGACAAGTTCTAGAAAATCGATGGTAAAGAGCCCAGGAGTAGAATTTCATTCTCAGATGGTAAAATCTACACAATGCTAGTGGCAGCTGTATTCTGGAAAAGACTTTGTCTATTAATTTGTCAAATGACTGGAGTTAATCTACATTTATTGTAGTGATTACATTATTTTGATATTTTGCTCTGATTATCTTGATAACATTTCTTATAAATAAACTAAAAAAAAAACAGAATAGCAACACAAACTAAAATAAGATAGTCATTAGAATGGGTTTCTTTGCATCTCAGAGAATTGCATAATGTGTGCTTCTTACCTGGAGTTCTAGTTCTATGTATTCTGATGAGGCTGCTGTTATTGTCTGCTTGTGGTCATCTCTGGGACCTGTGCATTTCTGATATTCTATGAAAGAATAGGAAGCAATTGCTATTTCCATGTTTAAGCTGCTTTTATGGCTCACAAAGACTATATACCAAGAAGTGGGTGTCTTGTGGCCAGGACACTGGAGCCTCCTATCTTTTTGAAAATGTGCCTAAGGTGGTTAATCAGATGTAGAGAACCTTACCCCCTATCTTCTAAAGATGAGATCATAGAGGATAACCTTGGGAATTTTGACATTAACAACACTTTCTTCACCCACAGGCCATGAGAAGACTGAGACAAACTCTGGCTTCATGCTTCATGCATCAGGAACTCCTTCGTTTCTCAGTTACCAAATTGCTTCCTCTCATGATATAGCCCCAGTCTCCATACACTTTTTTCATACTTAGATTTTACTTCATTGCCATAGTTCTCAATTTTTTTTCTGTACCTCTTGATATGGGGCATGTGTCATTATCAGCTTATCTGCTGCCATGTAGATCACAATCAGTCTGGTTCTGACATAAAACCACATGCTCAGAATTTCAGACTGGACCAATTTTCAAGGGAAGGGGGACTTGGGTAATTTTAACATTACTATGTAAATCTATCCCCAAACACCCACTTTATACCTACTGTATTGTTTATATGATTCTATTTTTAAACATTTGTATGTACAAATCACAATCAGAAGAGGATGCTGGGTGCCCTGGAGCTGAAGCTACAGGTGACTGTGAGCTGCTGTACATGAACTCTGGAAACTAAACTCCAGTCCTTTCCAGGAACAGCAGTCACTCTCTGCCACTGAACCATCCTGCAAGCCCCCTCCCTACCATATTCTTAATTTTTTGTTTTTTTTTTTTATTCCTCTCTTTATGTTTCAACTGAAGGTTATGTTTGATTTTATAATGAACAAACCCTTCAAAAATGTAGATTTTAATAATATAAATATATATTTATATATAATAATATATATTTATAATATAGAACATATTATAAATATATATTATTATAAGGAGGTATATATATATATATCTCCTTGTAAGTGAAAGATTTACATTTAGACAGTACATTTTAAAGTGCACTTAGAAGTTCAGAGTATAACATTAGGAGAATGAGAACGTCAGTATTGGGTAGATCTCTTAAAATCACTCAAAAGAGGGAAATAAAGGCACCAGAGGATACAACACCGCCTCAAATTTGGAGAGGGCTTGCACTGTGTGGCACTTTCTCCATGAACTACAATTGCTGTCACAAAATATTTTGGTAGATGCTCACTCCTGCTTGAATCTTGGTAATAAATATTTGTCCAGAGCCTAACACTGATGTCCAAAGTTTACAACGCACATATTGTATAAATATATGTTGATAAATAAACTTGGTAGCTGGTGTATGAAATGCATGTAAACTCTCTTTTTTTAAGCAAGATTTGAATTTTATAGACTGTAAAATATGGATATTGCTCTATTTATCTTGATGTACCTCTGTAAGAAGGTGGCTGCTGTGATTGGAAAGTCATACCATATAACTGAAATAAGGCACTTTATTTGGGGTTTAGGATATCCCCTGACCAATATGTATAACCATAACTATCTTGAAAAATTAGTTGTTCATTGCATAAATATTTTCAAGAGGCCTGCCTGGAAGCCTGAAGTGTTTTATAAACACTGTGAGAAAAGGAGACTGGTTATTGCTCTGAACACAAGGCTCAGTGTTTGTTGGTTTTTGTAAGAAAAGAAGCCTTGTTAATGAGAAACATATAGGAGGCTAGGATGGTGTAATGTACAATGTTACAAAGCCAGGGTACTCATTAGGAAAAGCCATATTTATTTTCAGTGTTTTATTCCTTTGGAAAGTTATTTTTTAAAAACAATGTTATTGATCATTAATAATATGATTCCTTATTACTTTTTCAGACATCCTTCTTGTCATTTTACCCTCCTCTCCTTTCCCTGACCAGATCACCTGGATACTGCTATTTCCTTCTAGGTTGTCCTTACCTAAAAAAAACTACAATACATGTAAATCTGTGTACAAATACACACACACACACACACACACACACACACACACACACACACACATAGTGTAATGAAATTTTCTGATCTTGGCCAACAATGTCAATGCTTCCTCCAAGAACCAAAAGTCAAATAAAACCCAACACCAGGCATGAGAAACCCTCTTTTGAGTTGTTGGTGGGAATTTTCCAAGAGACTTCCATAACATTACAAGCTATTGCTGTGTCATTGGTTGTTCCCAAGAGGTAGAAGTTTAGTCCGTATTATTGAAGGCAACATACACTTCTGATACAGGACCCAGATGTCCTTGAGCTGGAAGATACATGAGAGCCTCTTTCAGAGGACTATCTTTTATGGTACCAGAAGCTATCATGCTAGCTTCTAAAGGAGGGAGATTGAAAAAAAAAAAAGTCCTACCCAACTATGACACCAATAAACCACAACAATGACCAGCATGGTATGGTAACTCTAAGGGTGCAATAGTAACTTGCATACCTTGGTGGTAACCAATATTTTTCTAATTGGACGTAAGACTCACACAACAAGAGGGAAACCAGTCAACAAGCCAGGGCTAATGCAGCCATAGATCTTGGAGAAGAATTTATAACCACCTTACTAAAACAGAAAAATCACAAACTACCTTTTAAATATTTGTTCTTATACTCATAGATAACTGTAATCCTCACTTTTGATCAAGGAAACTTCTCTTTGCAACAAAGACCACAACCAATCAAAATGCAGAGTTGTGGAGTCCAGCCACAATAGATATATCTATAAAATACTCTCACATCTAAGGTTCAGGGAACATTTCAGAAGACAGGGAGGAAAAGTTGTAAGGACCAGTGAGTTTGCTGTGAGATTGTGTCTCCTAGTCTTTCAGAAGCTACATACATAAAGTCTTACTACATGTCTGCCTAAACAGGAGCTGAACAAGGAGAATAATAGGTATGCTAATGTGGAAGGGGGCTAGCTCAGGATGTCTCAACTTTACACAAAGAATCATAGGCAACTAAGAAATGCTGAGAGTGGATAAATAGTCTTTCCCAATAGGCTACCCCATAAAATAGACCAATAGGCTACCCCATAAAAAATAGTCAGCCCTAAAAATGTTCATAAGTAACATTATACACACTTAGTGGGGTGTGTTTATGTATTTATGAATATATGTGCACACACATATGTGTATATAACAACAATTACTAAAAAAAAAAAAAAAAAAAAAAAAAAAAGCAGGCTGTGATTTTGAAAAAAAGTAAGGAGGAGTTCCTGAGAGGGTTTGGAGTAGGAAATGGAAGGGGCAAATAATTAAAATGCATATTGTAAATGGTATATGAAATGCTATATGGTAATGTTGAAGAGTTAGGCCTTTCTTGCACATACTTTTCCTTCTACTTATTCATCTATTCACTTAAAAAAAATCAATGGTGGGACTTGGGAGATGTCTCAGTAGCTAAGACTCATTGTTGTACAAGCACAAGAACCTGAATACAGATCTCATCACTGACCTAAAAAGCTGGATGGATGTGGCATTCATCCTCTAGACACCAGCACTGTGGGCAGGGGGCGGTAAGAGACAGAGGATTGCTGGTGCTTGACAGCTAGATGTCCTTGGGAATACAGATGAGATATTTGGATGTCCCTGCGCTGGGTTCAGTGAGAAATCTTGTCTCAGACAAATAAGTCATAGGGATAGAGTAGGATATCAAGAATGCTCCTCTGGCCTCTGGAAGCATGTACACATGAACACCACATGTTCATGCACATACAAAACACACTGTAGTCATACACCAACACACATAAGGCAAATGGTATTCATTTCTTTTGTGGCTTGAATATAAGATGTTCCCATAGGGTCTTGTGATAAGGCATGGTCACAGCTGATTTTGAGAGATGCTGGAAACTTTAAGAGGTGGGGCCTACCTGGAGAAAGTAGCTCAAGGTGCAGTGTGTGCCCAGAAGGGCTTATAATTGTCATAGCCCTTTGCAGATTCCCTCTCTTCTGATTTTCCCTAAGATGGTAACATGGCACAACTTTGGCTTGCATCATGACATCCCACCTGACTACAGCCCAGAAAGAATAGAGCCAAATACCCAGTGACTGAAATCTCTCTAACAATGAACCATGTTCCTCTTGTATTTTTTTTGAGGTGTTAGTCACGGGGGGGGGGGTTCTACCTCTCAGACATACTATCTTACATGCTGTATGTTGGGAATCATCAACATGATAGATATGTTATGCTAAACTACCACATTTAAAATCAATCCAAATGGATCACTAAGCAGTTGCTGGAAATTCCAGGGCTTTGCTGACTTTCCTTTCTCTCTACAATCTTAGATAGCTCCAACACAACCAGATAAGAGCATAGAAGTTCTTGGAAATACATATGAGATAGCTGGATTTCCTTTCTCAGAGAATCCTGAACACTTTGAGCAAATTAATGAAAATATTCAGTTATTAACGAAACAGTCAGAATTCATATGGACAAGAAAAGCAGTCTCTAGCAAACTGATACCTTGTACTTTTTGTCTGTAGTGCCAACATGTTCAGCCTCCCACATGGATCTCTGTTCCTTATCTCCTGCTTGCACCATGTCATGGATAGAAATGATTTCCAGTGTATTTGTTTCCTTCCTGCCCCAGTTTGACTAGACTGGGAATATTTATCTGCTTATACCAGGATGACCACACAAGTCTCTTTAATAGCTCCCTGAAGGCCTCTTTTAAACTGTCCTCTCTGTCCTGGATAGCCACCCCAGATAGCCCAAGTTTCGTAATTACTTTGCTTTGACTTGGTTACTCCCTTTCCTCAGTGACCAGAATTCAATTCCCAACATTCAGACATCGATCAGATATTTATGATGCCCAGCTTTGGATGTGCTGAGTGTTGCAAGAGCCCAGCTGCGTGTCAGGATCTCTGCCTCTAATAGATGAGATAAGACTGTGGCAAGGCACCTGCAATGTGACAATAGCCATTTCAGTAATGTCTATAAAGTTCACAAATGAATCTAGAGAAAAGTCCTGATCAGCAAGGTTCAGAAATATAGAAAATGTTTAAGAAGTCCCTCACTGAAAAATATGTAGACAATATGGTTAAGAGAAGGCATTTGCAGTGGGTTAAAAGGAGAAAAACATAATGTTTATTGCACAAAATTATGGCCATGTAAGATTCTTATGTAATGTAGAAGAAACTTAAAGAATGAGTTAAGCTAAGATCTCAGACGGTATATAACAGGTTTGAATTATGTACAGCTGACGTTGGAAAAATGCCAAGGTGTTTTGAAGTTCATATGCCATATTATTAGCTGAATATAATTTTGTTTCCATGGACATGATGTCATGAGAGAAAATCAAGCTATGAGTCAAGAAAGATGTAGTTTCAGATTCCTGATTGCTACCTTTGCTCTTCTTTCTGGGTTACCAATAAATCAGATTCCTATAAACAAAGGTATCATGTGGCATCTGTGCTGCTGAACATCTGCATGGACTATGGAAAGCTTTAGGAAAAGTATAGTGGGAGTGGAATGTGGAAAGAAAAAATGAGTATGGGATTTCTATAACCATGAGATACTATGGAGTTGTTTTCAGCAGAAGTGGGAAATATGAAAGCATTCATGTTTAACCTTTTTGACTTAATATTGCACCTCACAGCTCATGGCCATCCTCATGTCAGATTAAGAAATACTTCTGGAAGGGCAGTTTTTCCTCCATTGTCTGTAGCAATAGCCTGGCTCATAAAACTACTCAGCAAATTCTACTTAAATAAATAATCTTTGAAATTCCATCTCTGCTACAGAGAAATAGCTGTGACTAAATGCATACTAAAGCAGACATGGTTATCCATATGCCTGAAGGGATTTCCTTAATTAGATGCAGATCCAGAACAGTTCATAGTTAAACATGGACTAGTTGGATGGCAGTCCATTTGGAAGAGGACAGACTATTCAAAGAACCACAGATGTTTGTGAAGCTAGCCCCTCAGTATTCTGCCACCCTTGTTTTGGGTATCAGGGGGACCCCCAGATTTCTGCCTGGGAGCTGAATCTGTGGGCCTTTGCTATGCTATTACATCTGTCTTAACAACACTTGCTGTGCATTCCCAGGCTGATAGCCAGAGAGTGGTCATGAAAAGCTTGTAAATCAAACTCTGCATGTAGCCCCAATGTTTTAAAACTATGAATGAAATCTTAGACTACTGCATTCAAGAGTCATCACCTGGTTGTATCCAGTATGGGGTATCACCTACTGCTCCAGAGTAGAGCATCACCCAGCTGTATCCAGTATACAACATCATCTGGCTGTATCCAGTGTATAGCACTACTTGTTTCCAGTATACAGAATCACCTGGCTGTTTTCAGTGCATAGCATCACCTGGCTGGGTCTAATACATGGCATCACCTGACTGTGTCCAGTGTACAGCATCACGTGACTGAGTCCAGTGAACTGCATCACCTGGATGTGTCCAGTGCAAAGCACGACCTACAAGCCTGTATTCAGTGTACAGTACCACCTGGCTGTATTCAGTATACAGTACCACTTGGCTGTGTTCAGTATACAATATCACTTGGTTGTGTCCAGTATACAATATCACTTGACTGTGTTCAGTGTATAGCACCACTTAGACGTATCTAGTATAAGCCATCACTTGGCTGTGTCCAGTGTACAGCATCACCTGACTATGCTCAGTTTACAGTACCCCTGGTTCAGTTTACTTATGACTTAACCTCACTAACTACCTCAGAAGAGAGTCATTTATCATTTTGCTTGTGTGTATCTCTGCCCAATGGGACAGCACCTGTGATAGGTCCTTCCTTCTGCACTTAGAATTATTATGTCTGATTTTCAGTTTGACTTCTCTAATTGCATGCCTACTATTTGCTGTTTAAACAAGTTGAACATCACTGGTGAAAGCAATCACATATTTAGTAAGAGGATGCATATGGCATAACAGTGCTAGGTGGGTATATGAAATTTGGGCAGAGGTACTCATATTCAAATTCATTACCTTGTATTGATGTTAAGTTTGTATGGATTCATTAATCTATGCTTATAAAGATAGGTATTTGTGTGATCCATTATTAGATTAACTCTAGTAGTCTCTTCCCTAGCCTTGTGAACTAATTCTGCAGAAGATTGTGATTCATACAGAGATCCACAGCTCATCAATGCACATCAAATGAGAGACTGTGGGATTTCTACCCTTAAATGTGACATCTATGTCACACCTGTATTTACTGCATACTCTTAAATACTCATTTTGTGAGTGCTTAGTTCCAGTACAAAAGTTGTCCACTGCAAGTAAGCCAGGTTACCATTTAATGACATCTTTAAAATCAGAAGTCAAAATAAATTTTTCTTCCTTTAATTTTCTTTCACTCTCAGGTGTTTACCACAGTAAGAAAACATTAAGAAATATTAAAGGAAATAATTCCCTTATTTTGTTTATCATGGTACGCTTGTTTCAGGTTCTGTCCCTTCCATCAGCCAGCCTCTGTCCCTGAAATAATAACTAACTTGGATCACATAAGGCCAACCCCAAAGGAAAGCAAGAATAAACTTTTTCCTCTATTCACATTACAAAGAATATTGGGGGGGGGGGCTGTGCATGCGTGAAGAATGGAGTTTTCTTGTTGATGCTGAGTGATAGCTGCTGTAATGAAAGAAGTAAGGGCATCTGCATATTCAACTCAGAAAAGAGGAGTGGGTGTACTTGCCTAGTACTCAACTCATGTGAAGAAGATAACACACATTAAGTATAGATCATCACACAGTCCTTTTAGATCTGTAAACAACTTAAGGTTGGTTGTGGCTAAGAACTACTATTTAGTCACATATCAGTGTGAAATTCGTTTATTTATTTCTATTTTTTTAGTAAGTTTTAGAGATATTTTATTATGTATTTTCTGAGCATGTGTTTAATTTTTACAAATATATTTAATACAAAGGAAATGTAGAGGGGCACAATTTTCCAGTTTTATTTCCTTCTTAATTTTTTTCTTTTCCTTTTATACAATAGAAAATCTATACAATAGATTCTTTTCTTACATAATATGTCCTTATCATGGTTTCCTTCCCTCTATGCCCCTAGTTTCTCCCTATGTCCCCTTCCATCTGGATTCACTCCTTTGCTATCTATCATTAGAAAATAACAGGCCACTAATAGATAATAATAAAATCTAACAAAATAAAATATAACTTTAAAAAAAGAACTATCATATCAAAGTTGGACAAGGCAAACCAACAGAAAGAAAAGAACTCCAAGAAAATGCACCAGAATTAGAGACCTAGTCACTTGCACACTCAGAAATCCCATAAAAACACTAAACTGAAGCCATAATATATACATAGAGGACCTGGTGCCTGTGGTCTTATACCACACAGGCCCTATGCATGTTCCTTCAGTCTCTGAGAGTTCAAATATGGTTTGATCCTGTTGATTCAAAAGACTTTGTTTCCATGGTGTCCTTCATCCTCTCTGGCTCTTAAACTCCTGCCTCCTCTTCTGCAAGGTTTCCTCTGCTTTGATGGGAGAGATTTGATAGAGACTTCCCATTTAGGGCTAAGTGTTTCAAGCTTTCTGTATAATGTCTGCATCTACTACAAGAAGAAGCTTCTCTGATAATGGCCAAACAAGGCACTGATGTATGAATATAGCAAAATATCATTAGGAATAACTTTATGCTGTTTTTTCTTTGTTTCTTAGACCAGTATTACTTGTTTTACCCTAGGTCCCTAGGCTTTCTAGTCTCAGGTTATTGGTCACCCACTCAATATTAGCTATGGGTTCCACTTTGTGTAGTAGGCCTTAAATCAAATCTGATATTAATAGGTTTTTCCCACGAGCTTTTGCCACAAGTGCCCTAGCATATTTTACAGGCAGTGTATCATTATAGATCAAAGGGTTTGTGGCTGGCTTTGTGTTTATATTTATCTTTTGGTAGCATGCAAATTATCTTTCTGTACCAAAGATGCTATCGCAGAGGAGTGAAAGATCTAGGTAGTTACCAGTTCAACTTCTCCATGTTCAATGAGTTATGTAGGTGTTTCTTCAACAATGGGGCCTTTGCTTGTCAATTTGGGGAAGACAATGTGTTTTCTTGAAAACAGCCTGAATTGTTTGAGGATTCCAATAGACCCTTTGGCCAACACCTCAATTAGATGTAACTCTATCCAAATACTAAAACTTTATTTGGTGACAGGAAACAGTCAGCTGGGACTTGGTGTCTACCATTATCTGGTGATATCATTTATATTGTCTTCATATATGTATATATTTTAGGAAGTTTCTACTCTTTAGGTCTCCATGCTACCCCTCAAATTCCCCTTAATTTTATCTGTCTATTCCTGTGCCCCCTCCCTCAGGTTCCTCTCCCCTCTGCTCTCCTCTTGATCCTCCTATTCAAGAACCCTCCATTCATCCACAATTATCAATTATACATCCAGAGTAACTACCACACTAATTTCCATAGTTATTTTGTGAGTTTGCAATCCCACCAAAAATGAGTGAGTGTTCCTTTTACTATAAATCATCTCCTGTATGAGCAATCAGTTGTTTTATTGATCTTAGCCATATGACAGATGTAAGATGAAATCCTAATATAGTTATGTTTTGCATTTCCATGTTGGCTAAGGATGTTGAATATTTTTGTGTTTCTCAGCCATTTGAGTATTCTCTATTGAGAATTATGTTTAGAGCTGTACCATGTTTTTTAAATTAAATTATTTATTTTCTTGACATATAGATTTCTAGGTTCTTCATATATTTTGGACATTAGCCCTTTATTGGATGTACAGTTGGTAAAAATCTTTTTCCATTCTGTAGGCTACTGCTTTGTCTGAATGATGGTGTCCTTTGTCATGTAGAACCTATTCAACTTCCTGAGGTCTCATTTATTAATTGTTGATCTTAGTGCTTATGTTAATGGTATTCTGTACAGAAAGTCTTCCCCTATGTCAGCAGGTTCTAGGTTATTCCTCATTTTCTCTTCTATCAGGTTCAGGTTTTCTGGTTTTATAGTAATGTCTTTGATTATCAAAATTTTAGTTTTTGTTCTGGCATTGACTGAGCCAGTAGGTTACTTTGGAAAAGAAAATGAGATGTCCCTAAATGTTTCTATAAGGTATTAGTTACGTCTTTGCTGCTGTGACAAAACACCTTGACAAAAAGCAAGATCCAGAGGTGACAGTCTATCATGATGGGGAAGGCATTATAGCCTATAGTGTATGAGGTCAGCCTGGCAGTCAGGAAAAATACTGACCTTATGTTATTCACTCGCAGGAAACAGAGAGAAAGAAAAGGATGCAGGACCAGACTATCCAACTCCATGGCCCAACCTCTGTGACATGCCCCTTCTTCAGTTAACTTCCACATTCTAAATGTTCCATGACCTTCCAAAACTTCTAGGGACCCAATATTCAAATATGTGAGCCTACACCTGAAATTCCATGTTCATGTTCATAGCACAACACAAGAAGAGTTAAGGATTTTAAGAGTTTGTCTCTTCCCTCACATCCTGACACTGTTCTGATTATGGTTCTTATTATATCAAATATATAGTCACATTGTCAGACAGACCAATCTTATAAAGGGGAGTGGGTATCTTCCCTTTTAATCCATTCACTTATCCCTTCCTCAGTGCCTTTTTCTTCTAGAAACTATTCACAGCTTTTTTTTTCCCCCTAGGAACTCCTGTATCTTATGCCTGCAAGTTGGCATGATCTATGTCCCTGGACTCAGCAGCAAGCCAATGGTTCATGTGCAGATATATCCCTCCAAGGTCAGTAGCTCTTTACATATGAGCATTAATTTATAATCAAACACTGATGAATCATGCTATTTTACTGAAAAGCACAGTCCTTAAGTCAACTACCTAATCTAAAGCAAGAAATTAAACTCTAAACCAACATAAACACATTACAAGTCATTAGTGTAATTAAAAAGGAATGTATAATTAAAACATTTGTGTATTTTAGCTCAAATTCATCTGCGGTCGGAAATTTTAATGAACTGTTCATCAAAGAAGTCTCCAGAGTCTGGGATAAGTTTAGCATAACAAGAAACTGAATGTTTTCTTTCCTAGACTTCAGGAGCTCTGTTCCCTCTGGTTTCAAAAAAGCAAGCTGTCATTGGTTCCACCAAACTAATAAGGATTCTAACTGGTTATGATTGCTTCCATGTTTTAGACTGATGTTATCTTTTTATCCCTTAAGAATCATGTTTTTCATAATTACTTCTCTTTTGTCCTTTCCTTAAGACAAATGATTTTGTAATTAGCGATGAAGGAAGGAGTCGTCACTCCAAGACATCTGTCAAGTTGTCAGAAGTATGCCTCCCTGTAGCTATATTTAAACTTTCTGTTTAATAGCCTCTTGCTTTATTTCCCAAGAACATCTCGGAGGAATCATGCCCAGGATCCCCTAATGAACAGGTTCTATAAAACAGAGCAATTAGATTGTAAGAAATATCGCTCCCCAGTACCTCCTTCCTGTTCAGAATGTTCACCGCTTTCTCCTAACATTCCCTTCATCCAGCATCCCACCCACAAGGAGGTGAGTGCTCTGAGTGTTCTGATTTCAGATTCTAACCCAGGAGATAGCTGAGTATGTCAACAATTAGGCTGACATTTTCCCCAAACTTCAGCATTCAGTTTTAACAATGTTCTCTGCCTACAAATGAGTGGCAAGCTATTGTGAAGAATAGAACGAGTTCCCCTGGGGAGAGGCAAACAGCACCAGCCCTGTGCTATTCCTATGTATCCTAAAGAGAGATGATGTATACGCTATCATGCTTGCTGTTCTGTGTTATCTACTTTTAGGTGCAGCCTCCCAGTGACTCGTAAAACTGCACTCCTTAGAACAGAAATCAGAATGACAAGGACAAATGCTGGAATGCTGAGGAAGACAGGCAGTCCATTTCATGACTATGTCCAAGATTACCACTGACCTCCAATTCGATTACTATTCTGTCTAAACAGAGACTCTAGTTCTCACAGAATTCTCACTCTGCTGTAACCACTCACTCTTTATTAGTCTGCTTAACCCATGACTCCTTTTCTTTGTAAAAGAATGCCTTAGAAAGCCTAGAAAGTTGACTGATGTCCTAGTATTTACACACAGGGTCAGAAAGACCCAAGAATTGTAAATCTTAGCCCAGTGATAACTTTTCTCTTAGCTTTGCAAAGACACAATCAAGAATGATCACTGCATAAGCAGAAATGTTGACATATTGACGATTTCTTGAAGAGATGGCTTTGTGTAGGCTTCCAGGTTCCACTCCAAAAATCCACATAACTGGCCTGGGTCCCAAGATCCTACTAAGCCTTGGGATTATTTGAACATTTGGATCAAATAAGAATACTATTGTTTAAAGTACTTTTCCTCACAGACATGTTTGCATTGAAGGGCAGACATTGCAAGATAGAGAGCCCCCAGGATACACACACACACACACACACACACACACACACACACACATAGGAACACATACACATTTAGTCTACATTTTAAGGAGTCAGAGTGCTTGGGATGCAGCAATAGAATTTTGATTGGGCTAGCAGACTGGTCCTAGGTTCCTCTTATCAAATCCTTTATTAGCTATTTAGTTACATAAGCACTAAACAGGACAAGGGCTGAAGTTAAACAGACATATGGGAGGAATGATAGGAGCTGTAATGAGCCCTCCTGCTTACTTCTGTGGATACTTTCCATCTCTATCCCTTCATGGAGCCTGTTCCTGATGATTATATTTAGGATGAAATATAATCCCAAGTGTCTCTAAGCTGCAGTTTTCTTATTTTTTATTTCAATGCCACTTCCTGTTTGTGGTTACTGCCATGCTTCTCAAACTATTTTCACTATTATCACTCCAACTTCATCTTTATTTTAGACCATTCTTCATATCAGTGTCAGAGAATGGTCATCATGAACCTTTGGTTGTCTCCCTGAATCATGTTCCAGCCACCAAGAGGCTCAAAAAGCCTATGGGTTTGTATCTGCAATCATTGATGACTATCTTTCATTCGCAAATAGTCTGAGCCTTTAGCCTTTTTCCCCCTCCCACTCCAGCCTAAGACCTGTTGGTCAAGCTTATTGAAGATGTTGCAGAGAGCGTAAATAATAAAAAGGTTTCCAATGTTGGCTCACACTTCTGAGCTGCCTGGTGATCCTTACGCTATTCCCCTGGTAATTGATGTCTTTCAAACAAAGATTCCTGAACTGTGTCAGCCTTTGTTATCTCTATGTTGATTTTTAGCACCTCAGGGAAAGGCTTCAGAAACTAGCTTCATCAGTTTCACATGAGAGAGATGATTCCTCTCTCCTGACCTTCCACAATACTGCATTTCAGTTTTTGCATTTGCTTGTTTAAAATATTTCACAAGTATTTAATTTAAATATTAAAATTCCAATTTGAATCTCCTACTCTGAAGATGCGATACTATGCCCACCCACCATATTTATCATTAATCCCATCATCTCCATCAGGGACTAAATGGGAAGTATCATCAAACAAATACATCTCTTCCCAACTATTCCACCTGCTTCTGGTCAATGATTGACTTGGCATTGAATGGATCAAAGCCATTTGTGTGAATTGTGAACAGATAGAGGCAGAGCTTGATTTCAGAAGAGGAATGTTTTTCAAGCTATAGAAATGTAATAGTTGCAGATTCAATAATGAGTGAGTAAATGGGATCATAAGCCAATGGTAAAAATTGCATATTTGGAAAAGAATGTGGCAAGCTAAGACAATATGAGATTATAAGCTTTTATCTAAAGATCTGCTGGGAGGAATCCCCAACTTGTCATGTCACACATATTAACACCATGTCAACTATGGTGTTTTTTAAGTAATATGCGGTGTGTCAATAGTTTAGCTTTTGATGCTTACCAGCCCCACATCTTGATGCTATAGTTATTTGAGAATTGAGAAGATACTAGAATAAGCATTATAAAAACTTACATGTTTGGGAGACAAGAGAAGACATAGAATTTAAGTGAGGTTCACCTGTAAGACAGGAGTAATTGGGAGAACAGAAACTTCCCGGTCACTGAGGGATGGACACAGAATTTGTATCCCATGGGGAAACTTGGATACTACAAGCCTCAGCAATGTGATTCATGATCCAAAAGCATTGCAAGAATACTGCCTGTGAGTAATGTTATGTGTAAACAGAATCTCTGAACCATGCGGAGAGACAGTCAATCTCTGTGGTTTCATATATAGACTGATCAAGCCTTAGAGGTACATCTATCTTTGGGATTTTTGTCATGGTATAAGCCCCTGTGAATTGAGACCAAGCTTTTATAAGAAGAAAGCAAGGAAACTGATTTGATTAACATTCTGAAGATTGAGAATTTGAAATCTAAATTGAGTTTAATTATAGAAGAAGGAGCTTATCCATCTTGCATATTTCAGTTGTAGACTTAAATTTAAAGCAAATTCATATTTCTTCCTTCAAAGTGTTCATGGTTTTGCTGTCCTGGAATTTGGCAGACGGTCAGAGTTACCATAGATCACTATCTTCTCTCTCCATACTCCTCCTCATCATCATCACCTTCAGTTCACAAAAAGACAACAGAGATTCAAGTAGCTACCTATTAGTAAGAGTATGTCATGTCAAAACAGAAAGAGCTCCTATCACAGGGGTGCGAATACTTCTTTTGATAGTTTCCAAGAAAATTGTACTCATTTACTGCTTCCAGCACAGTCACATGGAAGCCTTTCTTGGTTAATCTTTCAGATTAGGTATGATGCTCTAAGACTTTCTATTAAGGTGAACTCCACATTGGGGAAGCTATACACTAAATCCCTGATATTCCAGCAGCTAAATAAACATGATGTTACCATCTAGATAAAATATGGAGTTTTGGAACACTGACAATTTGAGGGGAGGTGTCAAACAAACCTGAAAGGGGAAAAGAGGATAGGTCTTGGGCACACACTGGGCAATCTCAATTGGTTCTACTTATATAGGAGCCCAGGAGTGATCTTAGACCTTAGAATGTATTTTGTTATAGTCCCAATCTGAAGTTCTATTTGCACTCTGGATTCCCCTGTAGAAAAAAGAGGCAATGCATTTTCTGCAACTGTACCCATGAAGTTTATCCACACACTGGTACACACCTGTATACATGGCAGGTATTGCAGCCTTCAGTGGAATATTGAAAGATAATTCAGTAAATTAAGTATCCTAGAATTCATATGCCAAGTTCACTAGCCTTTTTTGAAAGATCTGTCAGAATTTTAACTAATAATGCCATACTTGGCTATAGTTACGGCATTTCCTTCTTTAAAGTCACTTCAAGGATTTTTTAAATGCTATTGTAAGAAGGATAGAGGTTAAAAAATATAAGAAAAAAAAAGACACTCAAAGGTAATAAAATGGGATTCATATTACAACTGACAAAGGCTTCTCTAATTATTTCAGTTGTTTTGCACAGTAATTTTAACCCTTACAGTGGCAACATCCAGGATTCAAAGAAGTGACCTTCTTAATTATTTTCAGCTAGTAGGTAGTAAGAGTGGTAAGTGAGCTACTTAGTCCTCATGTTAAGCCCTGATGTCTATTAATTTATTGTCCCGTCCCATGTGCTGAAAACATCTTAACCAAGGCTTTTACACACTACAAAAGTTCTGCAGGCTCTAAACAATCCATATTTTCCTTGAATATGCATGTCTCCACACTTCACCCCTGGCCCCACATCCACAATGACACTTTTGGAAAGATCTCATGTTAACATGATAGGAATATAGACAAACTTATCTGTCAGAGTAAATGATTTCAATTTCTCTCTGTTGGCCATGATTTCCATCAGGGTTTCTATTTGTAGTTTATATAATTGATTGTATTTCTGTGCTCTATTCAGAAAAGGGAACTATGACAAACTCTAGGAGAGAAATCTTGCCATGAAAATTCCACTCCAGTACTGTGTAACAGGCATCGTGACTACTATCAGCTTTGGAAAGACTCCTAAAATATGTTCTTGAATTTTGGGTTTCACAATCTTGAGGATAATAAATACTTAATTGTAATAATAGAAGATTTACTTTTATAAACGTGAACATAATTACATGTACTGTGATTTGAGAGTCATATATCTAATGAAGTAAGATGCTATATATAGGCAATGAAAATGGGATTCCTCAAAAAGTGAGCATCAAAATAAAAAGAAAGTAAGAGAAGAGATTGCAAAAATGAGGCAGAAATTTTAAAATGCCCTCATATGTACAGAAAACACAAGTATGTCTAGAAAACAGAAGATAATATAAAAGCAAAAGATGAGTTCATCTGTTCATCAGTAGCATGTTACATCATAAATGTGATCAGATTTGAAGAAAAGAAAATCAGTCAAAACATAGGTAAACTGGTCCAAGGAATAATGCAATAAAACTTTCAAGCTATGAATGATAGATGTATAAATTTTTAAAAAAAGTTTGCTGAAATTAATATATCATGAACATACTTATCTGGATCTCATTGTAAAATTTCAGACACGTGGGCTAAACAAAAATAAAAACAAAAAAAACAAAAAAAAAACCCTAAAGTGTCATTAGTAAAACAAAGAACAAACAAATCCAACCAACAACAACAACAACAAAAAGAGAGTAGAAATCTTATAGTCACCATATACAGTTCATTAATAGAATGGAATCACTGAGCTATAATCTGGAAAAAATTATTTAGATTCATAGAGAAACCAACCTTTGGCTTGAAATTTAATGTTTAGGCAAACTCAAACAAATATAAATATAAAATGATGAATAAAGACAAGTTCATACCTGTTGACTGCCAAATCCATATCTGCAAGTTCTTTCTCAGATGGCTACTGACATTTTTCTCTTTCAATGGAGAAATTGGAAACATTTGAGCCAGAGCATTAGACTTCACAGAGAAAACAGTAATGGAAATCTTGGATTGATAGGGAAAGAAATCAGCACTTATATATTCCATAGAGATGTGAGAGCAATAAGCATCGAAAGAACCTTCAAATCAATAGATCACTAGAGGATAAAGAAATGTGTTGTGTGTATAGTGGAGAAGTGTGTGTATGTGTGTACAACATATACTATATCAAAATCTATCTATCTTTCTTTATCTATGTATCTATCTGTCATCTATCTATGCATATCTATCTTCTATCTATCTATCTATCTATCTATCTATCTATCTATCTATCTATCTATGTATCTATATCTACTATGTATAGATATAGATAGCATATCCAAAGAGAAATAATTACCTTATATAGAGTAAGTCTGATTGGAAAGGAAAGAGAAGTTAAATAGCCTCATGTATAACTCCCTTTATAAAACATTGAACTCACATATGATTAGATGATTTATTTAAGAACATGTTATTGTTCGTCTCTCTTATTTTCCTGTCTAGGAATCTTCTTCCATGTTACTGACATTACCAGACAGTTCAGAATCACATCAAGGAGTCATCAGAGGATCCAAAGAAGGTTATTCTTGATACTCGTGCCCGAAATAATGTTTCATGGCCACTTTAAAGTTGCTATTCTCTGCTGTCTTCCTCTTGTCTTAAAGAGACCCATTGTTCTTGATGGTTTGCAAACACTCTATCTAATCATTTTGTGGTACTATGCTCTACCACTGCATATTGTAACTGTTCATATGTTCATGTTTCTGTATGTCTCATTTTCCCCCACCTTTTGGTGAAAAATATAGCACCCTGCTGTATTTGAAAGTTCCAATATAAGAATGAAGTAATGGGAAAAGTTTTCCATTCTCATACTCAGATCTAAGTTGGAAGAATGATACCTAAGTCAGCACACAGGAACTGAGGTAAAGGGGCAAGTAGAAACTATGAAGAGATATATACAGTAATAACACAGAATATTCTAACTGGCTGTTTCCTGGAGCTGAAATATACCTTCTGCTGTTCTACTTTCCTCATCTGCCTGTATACACTCAATGATTTAAACCACCTGCTGTTATGATGTCCATTTTAAAGATGAAAAAATTGGGGCATGGCAAGGTGCCACAGGATATAAGCTCCTGGATTCCCTCATAGGCTTTGGGTCTTCAATTTCCTTGTTGGAATCATCTAAAATATTTTTAATGTCTACATCCCAGTTCCATCCAGAATCTGTGCTTCAATGCCAGGAGCATTGTTTCCTAAGTCTTCATGACACCCATGTGGAGCAGTTAGACCAGAAAGGTAGCTCAGTGTTTCTGTGTGAGCTCACTCCTGAAAACACAGTGAATGTCAGGAGCTCTGCTGTGTTTACTCCACACAGACTATCAAGAATTTGAGGGGTGGAACAGTTCCACATTGCTTAGCCATCTAGTCACCCTGAGTGATGGCTAAGGACATAAAGAACTATGCAAAGCACCATATGCATCCTAGCTGAGCTGGATGGGGATGCTTGAAATCACAGAAACTGGGAGGCTAGACAAAGGATTCACAAGTTCTAGAGCAGCCTCTGCTATATGACAAGGTTTTGTCTTAAAAATAACTCAACAAACTATCAAACACACTTTACATTTTATTTTTTATAAACAAAAAATCACCCCAATTAATATTTAAACCTTTCCCCCAAATTAACATACAGCAATAGTCACAATGAAGTTTATTATTTTATATAATCAACATATGATAATATAAAATGAAATACGTATACCTAAAGCAACACAGAAATAGTTTCATATTTTTATAAATTTGTGACCCTTATGGTTTAGCTTTAGAAATGTGAATATGCATAAATTGCTTCTTTTAAACAAGTGTGACAGGTGAAATGGTTTCTAGAAGTTCCAAGAAAGAAAATGTTCAACATAAAGTGATTTTGTGATGGTATTACATGTAATTTTTCTCAAATTTTTATATTTTCTTGCATGTAAAAGTTGAGGGAAGCCAAGTTTCTTAGCAAAGTGGATCCCATGATGGCTTCCTCAAGGAACCTAGACAATTGCTTTGTCCAAAATCTTTGGTTTGTCCAATATTGATGGAGTGGGATTTCTGCATTTGCTTGGTGTGTATGTGTATGTTTTTTATTTTATATTTATTTATTTATTTAATCATTTATTTGTTAGTCCCTCACAATCTTACTCTACTATCAATACACATTTTAATTCAACCTTTACCAATCTAGGAAGACTCTAAAATTAAATTGTTGTCTGTTTGCACCTCTGATAGGAAAATATTTTAGCCTTATACATTCTCTCTCTCTCTCTCTCTCTTGTGTGTGTGTCTGTCTATAAGTGTCTGTGTGTCTGTGTCTGTGTTAACATAGCATGTGTTTCCTAATCTTAGCTGTTAGTTTCTTCTGCCCCATAGTTAGACAGTGATGCTAAACCCATCCCCACAGTCTCAGGAGAACATTTCCAGTTGTATTAATGATTTTATTTTGCCTTGAGCAGATGGCTTCAGGTTCCTGTGACAATATAGGAGTCCTTCTGATTACCCTACTCATCTGTCCCAGTGCTCAATTTAAGGGTCAGATCTCATGTAACACATTTGCCGGTGAGATAAACCACTCAAAACGACTATTTGGGCACTACACTTCTGGCATATGTTCTGTGCCTCATTATACCCCATAGTTATTAGATTTAATACATATTTTTATAAACTCCATAACAAATGCAGTCAGGGTTTCTGTGGGTTGTTCATTGCTCCTTTGGAATAGTCAATAAAAGGGCAGAGTCCTGCAGAACTTAATGGAGATGAAGGTAGTCTGTTGAGCCCTGAAGGCTTCTTACTGAGGCCTTGATTCTCTTTGGGGAGGTAGCCATAGAGAAAAAACAAATCATTTTTAATGAAGCCAATAAAATGTAAAATAAGCGTATGTTTAAAGAAACAACTAAGACAAAAGTTATAAGAGAAATACAGTATTGAGTAAATAATTCCATCCAAAGGTACACTTGGCTTCTGTTAAAAAGCACATATGTAAAAACAATAAAGCCATATTATCAGTAGACAATAAATAAGCATTCACTGATCGAAATAGCAACCTCAAAAGACATGTCAAAATGAAAGAATACAGAATCTCTTTACATTTTAACATGCACATACACACACACACACGCACATATATATTATATATAATACACATATATGTATATGTATGCACTCACATATACCTATAGATGTATATACATAAACTCAAACATATACACACCAAACCAATCCAAACACCAGTGCCTATAATTTGTGAATCAAAAATTATCTTTAAATCCCTTTCTATATTGAACTTAGGTCACTCCAGTAAGAAATTGTTCAAGATATTCTGTGGCTTCAGAATTAGTTGCTACATAATTTGTTCTGGTTTCACAAGTCACTTCCTTTTACAAAGAATTCAAGTCAATTCTAAATACAAAAGTAGTGACTTAAATTATTTCTTTAGAAAGAAAACAAAGATAGGTAGATACTTAGGGCCTATCTTGTCAACCTTATGTAAAGTGACCCTGGAGAAAATTAAAATGAATAAAAAGAAATCTTACCTCATAAGGACTTCCAAGTCAATAAGAAATTGTCACCTGAATTAGATACTATAATCTGAAACATTTTATAGTAAGAGTTAAAACAATAATTAAATACATATAAACATCTATTTTTATGTTTATATGTTTTAATGATTGTTTTAATAGAATCTGGTGCTTGCGATATTGAGAAAAGGATCTAACCCTTGAGGTATGAAATGGAAGACGGCAAGCTAATACAATCTAGAGAACAGAAAAGGAGAGCTACGGTAGAGAACACTAACAGGGGTGTAGATAGATCAAGATAATTATCAAGGCAGTGCAAAGAATGTGTGAGAAGCAGGGGGCATGCATGAAAGAAGGTATGTGGGAGAATGGACCAGGAAAGATCGGTGTCCACAGAAGACACTGATGGAATTCAGAATGGTACAGCTCAGCTGCTAGCCTCAGCACCATCCCAGCAAATGAACATTCTCTTTTGAGCCCCAATGTTGCGTATCCAGTTTGTCATTTCATTTCCATTCGAGGAAATCTACCAGTTGCCTTGTGTTCCGTGTCTCAGAGGGGCAAGTCAAGGTTCCCAACCCACTCTGTTGACTGTGTGATGTGAAGATACTGCAGAACGCTTTCCAGATGGGAACTGACTGGGAATCTTCTGATTGTCCACATATCTCATTGTATAGACTCTGTTCCCACATCATACATTCTCCTTGTCATTTCCATTTGCAACATATCTTCCTGCCCTTCGTCAAACTATGTAATCCCACATCACCACAAAACTTCTCATGCTGTGCCCAGTCTTAGCTACAGCAGATACAGTGTTGCATTCAAAACTCCAGGGGACTGCTGTGAACTGACATACTCACATCTGCATCTCTTCTTATGGACTGAATGTTTGTGTCCACATTCCACTCCAAATTTTTAAAATAAAAATTAATCTATAATGTGTTGACATATAAAAAGGGGTCTTCAGGAGATTACATCTGAATAGGTTTCATGTCCTTTTAAAAGAGACCTTAGAGTGTCTGTCTTTTCTTTCAACAACCCAGTTAGAGAACAGCCATCTATGAATTGGAAAGTTGGTCCTTTCCAGACATACACATTGCTGTACTTTGATTTTGAACTTCCCAGATCCAGGAATTGTAGGAAATAAATTTCTATCATAATAAAACTCATACACGGTAGTTTTACTATAGCTTGATTGAAATAAAGTGTTTTCTCAAAAGAGAATTCTATTTAACAGTAAATTGTTTTTCTGCTTTTCTTTTGTATTTTACAGAGCCAAGAACTTAGCCTACACTAATGACTTTTGGGTTAGTTATCTTATCTTTCCCCATGATTTCCCTTGACCTGTTTTTTTTTTTCTCCCCCCACCTCCTTTTGAGACAGGGTTTCTCTGTTGTAACTCTGGATGTCCTGGAACTCACAGAGATCTGCCTGCCTCTGCCTCCCTAGTGTTGAGATTAAAGTTGTTAGGGGCCACTGCCTGGCTTCTCTTGGTCTTGTGGAGCTTTCTAAATGGCTTCCTAGATGTCTCCTCCTGTGTTTTTTTTTTTTTTAATGCATCTATTATTGGCCTGGACCTTAATAAGAGCTAATTTGCAAACACCAGGGATCTGCTTGATTCCATCTTCCCTGTACTGGGGTTACAAATGCATTCAACTCATACCTGGCTCTTGCTTTTTCTTTTTCTTTTTCTTTTTCTTTTTCTTTTTCTTTTTCTTTTTCTTTTTCTTTTTCTTTTTCTTTTTCTTTTTCTTTTTCTTTTTCTTCTTTTTTTAAACAAGGATAAAGTTGGGTCCACATGTTTGCAAGGCAACATTTTCTGACTGAGCTGCTGTTTCAGCCCTATTTTGAGTCTTGAAGTCATAATATCTAATTATGTAGAAATCGGAATGATATTACTCACAGAGTAGGTAAGCACCAAAATGATTTCATGATCGATCAGTGTAGACTCGAGGTGTTTTTTTTTTTTTTTCTTTTCTTTTTTTTCTCCCCTGAGTGAAAGGAACCTTCTAAAATAGGCACCCCATGCTAGGCAACAGAGGGACAAAGCCAGGCTGGTGCAGGTAACAAGGTCACACCCGGGGTGGCTAACAACTTAGGTAGTCTTGAGTCTAAGTAGTTAGATATACAATAGTGTCTTTTCGGACAAAAGAAAATCATAGCACCTTCAATGCAGTGACTTCCCTTCCCTTCACGTAGTATCAGAATGACTTTGGGAATCTTGCCGGCTTCTTTTCATTTAGATTTAGGAAAGTTGGCATTTTCACAGAGCCGAATATCTTTGAAGTCATTCCTTAAGTATGAGATTTTGTGAAAAAAAAAAAGTTCACATACAGGTTGGGGGAGGGGGTGTCCAATTTACTTTTCTGTGGCCGGTCTCTTTTTTTAAATAATCTTGTGGTCCTTTTCAGCTCCCGTCAGGATGATTTCTCCTCTGCTGGCTCCCTTTTTCTTCATTATTTTAATGGCTACATCTTTGCTCTGATGTGTCAATGGAAGTGGAAAATCCAGTGAAGCCAGAGCTTAGAGAAACTCCAGCTGGAACAGAAGGATAAAGTTTCCTTGGAGAAGCTTCAAAGGGATGCAGGCCGGGTAAGCTCGGGACAATGGTGCCCAGGCCTCAGGACAGGGAAAGCCTTGCCAGCTGGCCCAGCCTTGTCCCAAGGAGGCATGAAGAGACTGGGACCCACTTGACTGTGCAGCCCCTGGTGAGGGTTGGGGGCTTTATGAACCCACGTGCATGCTACGTTCTTATATTTCACAATAAATGCTTTTCTCATGAAATGAGGGGCCAAAATGTGATTCCTGCCAGAAACAGCACAGGCTAATTTTGCTCCGAAGCAGGGACTTCCTGAATACAGATAAGTCTGCCACCTCCCTGCCCTGTACTTTGGAATACATTTTAGGTTTCTTTTTATGGGAGAATTACCAGAGCAACTGTCATTGTGATAGGACGTGAGGCAGATTTATGGATCCTTATTGGTTCTAACTGGTCAGGTGGCATCTCCCTTGATTTCTTTTCTGTTTTTTCTTTTCTTTTTCTTTTATTTTTGTGAATAAAGCAGAAAAACTGATTTAGAAATAGGCTGTGAATCTAGATGGCTTAAATGGCGTGTCTGGTTGTCAGCCCCATTTGGGTCTCTGCTTCCCTAGGTGTTGTTGCTTGAGTGGCATCAAGCATAATCAGATGCAGCCTGTGTCTGGAAGGGATTTTCGGAAAGGACAAGGCATTGCCTTTACCTAGTTCATTCATATGTATGATGTGCTTTATCAAAACCTCCTCTCTCACCCCTATGCTTTGCTAAGGAGGGTATTTGATTAATCACACTGACTGGCCCATTTTATTAAGCTAACTTTCAGAATTCTTAAAACTGTTTTTTTTTTTTTTTTTTTAATACCCTTTCAAACTGAATCTTAGGAAAGCTGAGGTACTTCAAATCAAAAAAAAAAAAAAAAAAAAAGATAAGATTCATGAGTCTCCATCCTTTATGAGAACTGATACTCAAAGATGTATAAAAGTTTCACAACCTAAACAGCAAATACTGACTGAGAAATCAAGATGATTATGTTTCTGTTCACCATAGTCTGAAAAAATAAAATGAGCATTTTTTTTCAAGACTCTCACCTAAGTTTAGATAAACTACTCATTATGTGTGGGCAATGTGCTATGTGCTGAGATAGAAAGTTTCTGAGGTCATTGTCTTACCCTCCAGAGATGTCCCTGTGGACAGTTTAAGCAGAATTCTTCATGAAAAAGTTCACTGCTCTTATTCAAAATATAATAATACTGTAAGTATTAAGTATCATAGAATCCAAATGATTCAAAAGTAAATTAAAAATAGAAATATGAATAATATTCTACAGTTTTAAGTCCAGGCTTCCTAAAACAGGTTAAATTTTAATTCTATTGGTAAAAAGCAAGGTAAAGATTTTCCAACAAATTTCTTTAAAAAATTCTAAGGGAAAGAAGTCATGTGTTAAATGAGGAACATTAAAAAAAAATAAACAAAGAAATAAAAGGCAACATACTGTTTAAAGCTATTTGAGAAAGCCAAGTGTATCTGAGATGAGATCTGAGGTAGCTTTTATTATGTAGAGTACAGGGGACAGGAAAGTTCTGAGTCAGTGGTCATCAGATGAAGCTCTGGGTGACTCACTCGGACTCTGCCGTCATAGGCAACCACTATGTCCTGCTCTGCTCAGGCTATTTTCCATCTCTACTGTGGACGTCTCCTATGGAAGCCACTGAAAAGAGACTACTTCTCCAGGAGGAGGGGAGAGATGTGTTTATTTCCCAGTGTCTCCATTGTGTTTTAGTCAGCTGTTCCCACTACTGTGACAAAATTCCCTCTAAAACAAATTAAGGGATGAGACATTTATTCTGGATTACTGTTTTAGAGACTTCATCAGGCCATGGAGGCCTTGGTGAAACCAAGCATCTTACTTCATGATGTCCAGGAGGTAGAAAGGGATAACAGCTGGATTTCTGCTTTCCCCTTTTAATTTCTATCCAGGTCTCCAGTCTATAGGATTAGCATGCCTATATTTAGCACATGCTGCCCATCTTAACAAATCTAGTCCTCTAAATAACCCTCAATAGGAAGTGTGCTTTTGTAATCTGGGGTACAGTTAACCCTCAAACCTCTGCCCTTTCACAAGTAGTTGCTGTTTCACAGCCACTTTGTGTATCTCACATAGTCTCCTCCCTAGCGCAGGGACCTCTAGTTCCTTTGTTGGTAGCAAAGGCTCCTTTCAACTATTGCTATTTGAAGTCTTTCATGATTTTTTTTTCTTTCTCTATCCCTTTTTTGATCTCTGAGAAGAGCCTCTTTATCAATCTCTTGTGAAACCCCTTGAGCCTAGAATATTAATTATGGCCAGAAATATGACTATCAGGTAAACTTTGGAAACAGAATTTGATTAGGAGAGAGCTTTTACAGTTTGAGTGATAGAGATTATGGCTGGAAGACACCAGAGATACTTGACAAGAATCTAGAATGTTAAGGTTCATGACTGCTTAGTTTGGGCTCTCAAATACCAGTCAACGAGAGGCCTAGTTTAGGAAGGATACTTGGAAGACCAAGAAAGCAGTGCCAAAGGGCAAAGGCAAACAATAAGAGGGTCATAAGGTAGGAGATAGAAATATTGAATTAAGTGTCAGATCTAAGAAAAGAATAATTTGAGCCCAGTTTTGGCTATGACTCTGGGAAGCACTGTCCCCAGATAGAGTCAGATAGAGGATTGTGGTGGTTATTTGATTTCTTCAGCTATTTTCATGCCTAGCCGGAACATTCATCAAATACAGAGGGAAACGATGCCTCAAAGTTTACAGAGACAATGTATTTTCCAATTCCTTCATAAGAGTTATTCATTGATTTAAAATATTTGGCACAGAGCAAGAAGTCCAAGAACTCCAGAAGATACTTTGTTGTTATTGCTCAGAATGTTCATTTTTACCTACTGGCTACTCCCATTTTACTTATTGTAGAAGTTACATGCTTCACACCTTCATGTCATAGTCTTTAAATTAACTGTTTTTAAAGTTTTCATCATATTTTGTGGGATAGCTGCTCTGCTGTGTGATGGTAGCAAAGTCATTTGGAAATATCCCTAAGAAACATGATCCTGTCAACAATGGAATACCAGACAGACAATAAAGAGGTAAACATGGTATGGAAATCACTAATATTTTCTTTAATCTTATATGAACAACTTATGTAACCTACAGTTAATACTTGAAATATTAAAGCATTGACTTATCTTTTCTAACTCTAGCCACCATTCTGAAGAAGCAGTACATAGATAATAGTGATATCTAGGATACCTTTAATCATAATAGTTCTTTTTTTCCTGTTTCTGTTGTTTCAGAATACATACTCTTGTGCATGACTCTGGTTCACTAGATTGATATCAAGGATATCCTGTGACTTATTTCACACTTGAGAGAATCTTCTTGTGATCACAACTACCTGAGAGCATTTCTCTTCTAGTTTCTTCCTGTACAATCTTATCAGTACAGTAGTCACCATTTCTCTATTGCCAGAGGTGCCATGAGATTCAATGCCTGGTATGACCAGCATCTCCACACACAATGGACCAGGTAAACATTTATACCATGTCCAACTACAAAATTTGTGATCAAAATGCCTAGTCCATGTAAAACTGAGTTCCAAAGCTATATATCTGGCCTTAACACAAGTCTCTGTTGATCTCTGGTTATGATGTTCTGTTTCATTTCTGTCTTTTATTTCTCCTTGAGATCCTGAACTGACCATGCCTAGAGTATAGCTTCACTAGAGTAGCTTTCCTAGTTCTACTGCTGTCTAAGTGGTAAATATAAAATTTCAGAAGCTATTTTTGTGCCATTTCCTTCATGGTAGTTGTTATCATTTACATGATTACTATATGTTGAGAAGCCCATGTTGCAGAACAAAACATCTGGCCAGAAGCCAGGAGACTGGAAAGAGCCCTGCCTTGGTGGTGAGAAAAGTTCTCTGAATTTTTATGCATCCGGGCACTTGCTGGTAAACACTGTTGGTAAAATATCTGGGAATTGGACATGCCCTGTCTCTCAGAGGAGTGAGATAAGTATCACCAGAAGCCTCTAATATTGTTGGCTGCTTCTTGCTGAGAAGTATTTATCTAAAGTCATTTTTCTAATTACTAGAATTAAAACTGATGGTATTTCAGTACCAGTTTCTAGCCTTTCTGAGTTAATTTTAATAACAGAGGTATTATGGTCCCCCAAGCCTGATAGAGTCTCATTCCTTCCTCAATGGGGGATGACCACCTGAAGTTCTCAGAAGGCACTATAAATCTATATTCTTAAGTTTTCTTTAATTTTAAAGGAAACACAAAACTTTACTAGTTTAATGAAATGACTCGTGATGCAGATGTTTGAGAAACTTTGCCTAGACAAAGAAACAGGTAAGATGTTATTTTCCAGGATTAGCATCTTAATAGCCTTGACTTTAGGTATGCCCTTAAGAAGACTTGTGAAACTGAGTTCAGTACCAATAATGTTCCATAGACACTTGAGGATATATTTGAACACCAAAGTTGTTTAACTACAAAGTAGAAGAGACTGTCTTTGAAAAGTCATTAGCATTTTCTCTTCATAACTAGAAATAGTGACACATGGAAATATCATTTTGTAAATTAAGATATTTATACATAGTCACTCTTCATTATATATATGTATGGTGTGTGTGTGTGTATGTGTGTGTGTGTGTAGTATGTATATGTTCATGTTAAATTGAGGGGATAACACACATGCCACAGTGTACCTGTTGAGGTCAAAGAGTGTCTTAAGGTGTTTATCCTTATCTTCTACCTGGGTTGATGCAGATTTTCTTGTTTGCTGCTATATATACCAGGCTCTCTGTCCCACAAATTTTCAGGAACTCTCCTGTCTCCCACTTTCCATCTCACTTTACACATGCCAGGGTTACATATACATGTTATTATATATGGCTATAAATGGGTTCTGGGAATCTGAACTATGGTCCTTGTGCTTGTTTAGCCAACACCTTACTTATTATGCCATATTTGCAGCTCAACACGGTTACTTTTGAGTTCCTAATATTTGACTGAGATTGGGGCATATCTACACAAGTGAGAGGCAGTGTACATTCTTGCAATATGATTAAGTACACAGAGTTGAAATATATGATACAAAATCAGATATAATTATTATACTATGATGGTTCTCCAAACGCTACAATAATGACCACAGCTTCTTCATCTGAAGCCCCTTTCAAGACCTTAGTCAGGACTCTGCATGAACACAAGCTAAAGGCAAGCATGAAAAGTACACATATTCACACTTGAGAAACTTCTGTTTGCAGAGGGTGCTGAAGATTCTTCAGAACATATTTAGGAACCTTCCCCTTCCTGGAAGTCTGTCCAACACCAGTAAAGACATTTCATAATTTAAGACTCTTCACAGCTCCAATTGTAGGAAACTTTCTTCTTGCATTTGGAATGAATCTCAGCTATGGCTATAGCTTACTCTTCAAGCTATATTCCTTTAAACTCCATCCAAAACCTTCTCCTGTCTGTGAAACAGCCAGCTTTGCTTTGGCACAGTTGTTCATTTTCATGTGCTTCCCTTAATCATGCTGTCCTTCCCTCTGAAACATCATACATATTCATGGTATCTTGAGGTCACATCCATCAGTGAAGACAAAACGTCCTGTCCTCAGAAAGCTAAAATCACCTGCTCAGGAATGTCCTCACCTTTTTGGCCTCCCCATCATACCAATTAATTTTCAGTCCAAGTTAATGCCCCATGTGGAATCTAAATTTCATTCCTCTGAAAATTTGTATTCTCTGAAGTCTACATGCAAACACCTGTGGAGTTTCAGCCAGCAATGCTTTCCCGAAGAGATAATGAACCTGTGTGTGTTCATATATGTTCTTTGATCTGGCAATGTTTTATTGCTCACTATCAAACCTATTCATACTCGGGACATTGTGATATGCACTATCCTTTCCTGTGATTGATACCAGAGAAGTAGTCTTAAGCAAACATCTTGCACTTGCATGGCATTTTAACCTTTATGGTAAAATAAATTGTCACAGTGCTGTGCCTGTGTAATCACTCCATTTTAAGGTAAGTTGCAAAAAAAGTATAATTCAATTTTAAATACAAAGACTAAAAGGAAATATAGCAGTTTGCTAAAAAAAATCACAGAACAAATCCTACCCCAGATAAGTGGGTCAGTTGTCTTCTAGGTTTTCCTTTGTATCTATTTCTCCAACTTCCCACATGACTTAGATGTTGTGAAATGATCATAAAAAGCTGCAATGAGTTATCAATCACCTATGGGAGGAAGAGAAAGGCAGACAGAAGACAAAAATTGAAAGCTGACGGTGGTTCAAGGACCCACTTAGTGCTTAATTCAGAGTCACCTTCAAGTTGCATAATGGTACAAATTCCTTTCTCTTCTCTCTGATCCCATATTTATCTGGAGAGAATAATTCTGATTCCAGCACTCCCAGTTGCAGATTGTTTTCATACAAAGAAGTTTTCCATGTTCAACTTGAACATAATATGGACTTGTGTATATGAGCCTCCCATGTCCACCTGACTGAATTTGGCTGTACACAAGTTTCTAGAAAAATGTAGTATACATAAAAACACCATGTATGTGAATATTCCTCCCAAAGAATGAGTCCTTCTAAGTGGTATTTATCAACTTCCAATGCAGAAAGAGAGCCTTCCTTTTAGTGATTACATGGAAGGATCACTCATGTACAGCCTATGGTACGCATTATCTTATATTCTCTCAAAAAATTTATATGTATAGTTGTTTTTCCCACTAGATTAATTTACAAGGTTGAAAGTAAACCTCATCAATGTCAGTTCAGGTAGTTTAGAGACTCTCCAGACCTCATATTTGCAAACCACAGACAGTATTGTTATTTCCCATCACAGTTTCAGCTCTTGCTCATCACATCGATGTGAATTCTGTAATGTTGTTGTTCTACCATAAGACATCCTGTTTATGTGGATCTTCATACACACTTGACTGAATGGATGGCTTTATAACTCCTAATTCCATTATTTATAATCCAATAACATAAAGAGTTTAATCCCTTTTGTTTGTTTTCCAGCCATTTATTGTCTGCTTTTCCTAAGTAAAGTGCATAAGTCTGAATCGGAGACATTTAGGTAATGGAAATAATAACAGTTCTTCACATGTGATTTCCTCATTATTATACCATCTTGAAATAAGGTTTTCTACATCCCAAAGGAAAGCAGTATGTGATCATAAAGGTTATTGTTCCTATTAAAACTATGGATATGTGTTAGCAGCTCTGTCTGTAATGTGTTAAGAGGAAATCTGGAGGCTCTGACAGCTTCAGGACTGTGCAGCTGTGTGGTATTTGTCAAATCAATTAACCTCTCTGTGTCTGAGAGTTTTATGCTTTTATAAGGAGGTTAAAATAATACTTGTTTTCTAGAGCTATTCATATTCACAAAGGGAAAGACATGTCTAAAGGGAGGGAAGGTAATTATTTAGATGATTCAAGCCAAAATCAATCCTGCCTGAAAGAGAGGGATAAAAGAATGTGCAGTTGGGCCTCAGCTGTCCAGATTGCCTGTCGACATCAATCAAATTCAGAGAATAAATGGTTCAAGCCTTTTGCTTCCCTTTGCTTGTGTTGGGAAGTCACCTCTGTGGGCATGTTAGCTTGTTAAGACCAGTGAGAGAATCATTAGTGGCTTCAGGCCACTTAGCTGACATCTAAGGATAGTTGAACACAAAAAGACTGAATTTCTAGAATGTCTGGTTTCAAAACACCATTCATCTCTCAAAGTCACCTTCAAGTTTAGCATCACAGGAAAAGGAAAGGAGAAGGATCTCATATTTGGTTCCATGTTCAGTGTCTAGACCCCATCCTGTGTGCTTCTTTCATTTTCTTAGCCTCTACCTATTGTCCCAATAACAACATGAGATAGAGTGTCACACAAGAGGAAACTGAGACTCAAAGTGTGTGCTTAAATCAAATAGTGAACAGCTATGTGTCAAGCACCATTGGTGATAAAGAAGAAGGTACTGGGTTTAGTCTAATTTTTTGCTTTAATAATAAAGATAAACAAGTCATTTAATCTAATGAGTGGGGCAAGTGCTTCCTTTTCTCACTGCCATCATTGAATTAAATCTTTCATGGAACACTCAGTAATTTTATATATAAATATAATACACACATGTAGGCAATATAAAAAATATATATACATATACATATATGTATACATGCACATATGTATATATCCGTGTGCATGTATATGAATATATTTGTATATTGTGTATTTATGCATGTACATATGCATGAATATATTAATTATTTAAGCATTATAAGTGGTCAGTATGTTTGACATCTTGATTATTCATGACTGACCAAAGATAATAAAGCATTCAAAATAATTTAAAATCCAATCTTTTTTCCTAAATAACAAACATTACATGTGCCAATCATCTTCATTGCCCTCTGACCTCTTCCAGATTTAGCCCTAATTCTGCTATTTTTTATTTCTTTACTCACAAATCTCATCCCATCATTTCTGGGAAATCAATCATTCTTAGCTATTAATGTTCTCAAGAGTTGCTATTTTATGTAGTACTGATCTATGGATTATCCACCTAAGCAAGGCTATAAGGAATTCTATTGGTTGATACCAAGTAGAACTACTTTAGAATTAAGATATCTTAGCCATGGAGTATGGACTCTGTCTATGTAATCTCCTACCAGGATATGGAATAGCATAAAAATTCTTCCATTCAGTATGGGACTAGAATAAACTTTGAGGTAATTGTAACATCAATTCAAATTTCTTCAATGTCATAATTAGATGACATAGAAAGCCATGTAGAACCTTTATAAAGAGCTAGAATGTAGGAGCTTTAGAGCAAAATAGGGATGGTTCTCCTTTGCTTCAATGTTTGCATTGATGTTATAATTATTGCAGAGAAAATAATCCTAAGAACTATTTTGTAGCCACTAGTTGGTCTAGAAACAGCACACTCACTGGTCATGTGTAGAATACTGATGTGCCCAGGACATGTAGAACCAATCCAATGAGAGGGAAAGCAAACTGTGTCTTGAAGCTCAGTTTAATGAGATGCCAAACATGAATGAGTGTAACAGGATGGCTTCAAGTACTTCACCATAAAAAATCAGGTACTGACTTTTGGCCAGAATAGATACAAAACCTGTCATCTAATGATCATTTAAGAGAACACACACAGTAAATTATGTTGAACAGTGATACAATATGGTTACAAGTGAGGAGATAGAAGATTGGAGATATTAGAACTAGCCAGAGAAGCAAAAGGTGCTTGAAATTCTCCCCTTCAGCCATGTTGACAATCCATGTAGTGACAAGGTCCTTAGATTAGAGAGGAACTCCTCCAAGTCCCCAGGCTAAGAACTACAATCAAAGAGATGGATGCTTAGCATGCCATCCTGCAGCCATTAATGAAGCTAATAAGACTCTGGTCCCCATTTCCACAGGGCTAGCCATCACTGTGTCACCAAACAGTGAGGTTGCTGTTCCTCTTAGAGCTATTCTTGTGAAACTTCATCTGAGATGTGGCTTTTGATTCTCAACAGCATGACAGTGACAGTGCCCACTAACAGTAGTCTGGCTAAGGAGAAGGGACAGGGTGGTGATTGGGAGGGAGGGAGAAGCTTTTGTGGAAGGTAATGGATGATTTGTGCATGAGATAAAAAGATGTGTTTACAGGGTTGAGGCAAGGAGCAGCTGGCCTTGCTGGGCTATGCAGTGAGATTCTGAGTTGTTCTAGTTGGACTGATAAGGGTGAAATAGATATCTCAGATGTGTTGTTCAGATATGCCCAAGTTCATGAAGTGATGCAAATCTCAATAAAATTAAAATACATTCTTTTGTTAGCCAGTAAAGTTCAAAAGAAATTGATTGAGCATATAAGTGGAGTGTCAGTGACAATAATTAACTTGCTGTATAAGACATAAGGCTCTCTTTATTCCTTCCATGAAAATTTATCTTTGGTTATATATGTCTATGTGAGAATATGTGTATATGAGTGCAGGTACCTGCAGTGGCCAGAAGACAGAATCAGATGCACTAAAACTGGAGTTACAGACACCAACATGAATCATTGAAAATGGGTGCTGGGAACTGAATTTGGATCCTCTATAAGAGCAGGACACACTCACAGCTGTTGAACCTTCCTCTCTCTGCCCTGCCAACTATTGTCTTGCAAAGCTGATTTGAAATTCTTCATGGTTATTAAAATCAATTTGAAATTATAAAACACTGGGAAAGATTCTTAATTTGGTCCATAGTCACTTACTTCTTGCAAGTTCACTTGTCTAAGCATCTGCCCAGTTGAAATTGCACAAATTATTAAGGTACAAGGTTTATCTTGTGTTAGACTCAAAGAAAGCAGGATGGCCAATCCATGTACAGTTGGCTTTTCAGAGCACACATTGTAAAACTTTTCAAGACGTCATTGTACAAAGCATCCTCCAAATGTGCTAAAAAGATTAATAAGAAACTCCGATTCAAGCAGTAATGCTAGAGGAATAAACAGTTGTGTTTTGATTTATTTTATATTTGTTAAATGTATATTGAAATTGAAGTAAAGTTCTGTTCCAAGCAAGTTGTTGCAGGGGTTAGAGAGATAGCTTTGTTGGTAACTTGCCTGACACAGAAGCTTGAGAACCTAAGATAAGATCCCCACAACCCATTTAAAGAGTTGGATGAGGTAGCATATTCCTGTAATCCCAGAACTGGTGGGTGGGGTTTAGACAAGAGGATACGTGACACCTATTGACCAAATGATGAACTTCCAATTAAGTTAGTTACATTCTTTCAAAAATTAGAACATCGAGAGTAATAGAGGAAAAATACCCAATGTTTGCTAGTGTTCTGTGCACACACATGTATATGTACCTATCCAAACTTGTAGAAATACAGACATACATGCACACACCCAAAGAAACAAAGTATATATACCAAACATACATAAGAAACAACATAAAAAACAAGTAAGTACTACTTTGTTGTAGGCTAGACAGTTGTGCCACATATTCCATATGTATTAAAAGTTGTTTCATAAAAGTTTTCGACAGGATAATGGCTGTATTTATTTTTTGTGCCTGTCTCTTATATAAATTTGATAAACTGACTCTACTGCAAGTGCATAGAGACAAATAAAATGTTACTTTGAAGCAAACTTCACACTCCACACTTAGGCAACTTTTTTTTCAAATATCTGTTCTTGAAGATGAAGTAAACCATTTTCAGTATATAACAGCAAAAAAAAGATCTTCATGATAACGCAGGTATTTCACCTATCTTTTGTCTGACTCAATAATTCACAAAAACAGATGGCATTCATATTGTTGAAAGATCAAATTGAAGGCTGATATATACGTAGAAATTGTGTGAATTATTTTTAATGAATTAGATGCTTCTTAAAATGCATTCACTTATGTTTTTTGTTACTCATTTATACTAGTAATTCATAATTTTTATTGAAAATTTTATAGGAATATTTCTTAAATATACAGGGTTATTGACCTTCCTGAAGTGTTACAGCTTTCTGATGTCAGGAAAAGTATGTGTAAATATTATCAGATAACTTTGGTATGAACCACATCTCTGATCACTGCCAGTCATTTGTTTGTGGGGTGCATGCTCAGCTATCCTGTTCTTAGAGTTACACAGATGCCCTGGGAAGGCTCTAAAAATAGTGGGTTTTATTTTTCATTACAAAAGGGAATCTTTACAAAATAATATCTTGCACACAGTTTGCAAACTAAAGCAAAACAAAATTTTAAAAAAAGTGAGTGACCTTGAGTTCAAAACTTGCTGGTCCTGACTTTTAGCCAGTAATTTTAGTCCTTAGTCATTTTATCTTCCTCACACATTTCTAGTTTAGAAGAACATTTAATCTTTTAATCTGGCTGTGTGGCTGCTCTAGGGCAGAATGTTGGTACACGCCTTTTATCCCACCCTAGCACACAACTTTAATTCCAATTCAGAAGGCAGTGGTGTGTGCCTTTAATCCCAGCACTTGGGAGTCAGAGGCAAAACTCAGAGAGAGAGAAGCAGAGAGTATGGCAAAATTGAGAGTTCAGAGATCAGGGAAGGAGGAAAGGTAGAAGCAGAATGTAGAAGCAGAACTCATACAGAAGAAAGGTAGAAGCAGATGGGAAGCAGACAAGAGCAGAGCTCAGAGAGAAGCAGTTAGTTCAGTCAGGCAGTTTGAGCTCAGTCATCTCACAGACAATTCAGTTCAGAAGGAGAAGCAGAGAAGAGCAGAGCCAGTTCAGAATAAGCTAAGACAGAAAACAGAGAGTCAGATGCAAATATAGTTTGGAGTTCAGAAGACAGCTAGTTAGAGTGAGCTCAGTCAGCAGTAAGTCTTGGAGGCTGAAAGGTTCTAGGTTTAGGTTTACAAATTAGATTGTATAAAGGCTAAAGTCTTCTAGGTCCAGGCTCCTAATCTTGAAGATTAGATTGTACAAAGGTCAAAACACACCAGGACTAGGACAAAAGATTCGATTTTCAAAGAATAAACTGACCTTTGCCATGAATCCACTAGAACAAATAAGGGCATTCATCTATGCTATACTTGTAGAGCTTAATCTAGTTATGAACTACTTGTTCATTAACAAGTATTTGAAATCATCCCTTTCTAATTAATTTTTAAGTCTCCTCTATTCCTTAGTTCTTAGAGTAAGCTGATAATCTGTAAAACCCCGTAGTTTCTATACTTAACTAAAGGAGTAAGCTATAGAGAAGCACAAGTGATAATTCTTCTCTCTCTTTTGAATACAAGAACTGAAATTGCTGGAAATATTGGAGTTGCAAAAAAAATTATGTTAAGCTTACTGAGTGTTTTATGACTAACTGCACATGTTCTTATTTCAAATGAGGATATGGATAGCCTGAATAAGTCATTTGAAACTTTATTTATTTGACAATAAGAGCTTATAAAAATTATTTTCCACTAGATGCCACTTTGAAACCATAGCTTAGCCATCACAATGGGTGAAGAAATATATTAATAAATGCTTTTAAGATGGTAGTAATTATGTCAGTGGATGCTATTTTGTTTCACTATAACCTTGGGAATTATCCTTATCAGCTGGCATATGCTGGGCTGGATTACTACTGAAAATTTGGAAAGTGATTTTGTGACCCAAGGTAGCCTTTTCTGATCATTTTCCTATAGAGACTATTCTCTTATTTTCCTAATATAACAAATATCCCATACAATCTCCTCTCTTTCATCTACTCAGGGAGAAAATCCTTCTCTCTGTCACTGTGAAAAAGCACAGTTGTGTTCCCAGTTCTTCAGCTTGTGTTCCCATTTCCTCAGTCCTTCTTTTTTTTGCTATCCTTTCAATTCCATCTAAGTTTGTGTTCCCAGTTCCTCAGTTTTCCTTTCTTCTACTTTTGTTAATCCTTCCAAGTTTGTGCTTACAATTCCTCAATCTTTCTTTTTCCATTCTTTCAAATTCCCCCCGTATTTGTTTTAATAGCACTGCCAATTCCTTTTTTCCTAATTCCCCTTTATTTCTTTTAGTACTACTGCCAATTTCTTTTTGTTATTATTTCCTTTTTTGAAAAGAAAGAAAAAAATGAGCACTTTCATTCTCTCTTTTGCTCCATTTTTCCTGACTTGGCGTTTTCTAATCCTTCCCAAAACTCTTCTAGTTGCCTAGTCACCAGCCTTCTTCATAGTAACAGAGATGAAAGATTTTCCACTGGGCTTCCTTTTCCTGGAATAAGCAAGTCTGCTTTTGCCACTTACCTGACTCCCAGAATCTGTGTTGTTGACTCTGCGCCAGCTCACCCTCACCCCCAAGGGTCCCAGGACTGGTTCAAGCAACACTTAATCACAAAAATCATAGAAGGTTCAACTGAAGCCTTCATTGACTCATTGTTCATAACTGCAGCAGTAAATACAGCATTTCAGACCGAGGTGGGACAGGTGCTGACTGACAACATGGCATTTGAAAATGCAAACACAAAGAAGTTTTAAGACCATTGAAAACAAAATAAATTCTACACAACTGGATTAATGGATCTGTGCTACTGTAGACATTGGTTCCAATATCTACACAGCTGCTTGTTTTATTAAGGACAAGCTATACTTAAAGCATTGATGTGACAAAATGTCTGATTTTTAACTGTGGAAATCACAGGCACTTGCATAGATATTGTGAGCAAGCTACTTCTAAAGGCAATGGTATCTTTAAATATTGTGCAGATAGTGTGGAAAGGGTCAACATTAGGTGAATGAGTGTCTATTCAAGAGATATAAACAGAGGAATTCCTTACAGTTGGAAAATGCCACAAGGGACCAAGCTTGGGCCCCTGGAGGAAAAAAAAATAAAAAAACAAGCTGCCTGTCTCCTGTCAGCACAAGGGTAGTATGTAAACAAAAAAACCCAAACTCTGTTTTGGCGCTCTAAGGCTTGCTACTGAAGGTAGTACTGCACTATGTCTGGCTATAGACAGATAGCTTACCCTATCCCCAAACATTCAATGCTATAAAATTGCTATTGGAGTTTTTGGTCCTCTTCTCTTAGGCACAGTAGGAATGATCCTAGATAGGAGTAGTTTGACATTAAAGGAATTTATTGTTCATCCTGGAATTATAGATGGAGATTTTAAAGGAAAAATTAAAATCATGGCGTATGTAACAAGAGACCTGTAATTTAATGCAGCTGTTATGGTAATTGTGCAGCTGTTACTGTTTCCCTAAATCAAAAGAAATGCCTCTCCTATGGAGAGAGTGAGCTGGCTTGGAAGCACTGGGAAACGTGTTCTGGCAGGCTCTCATTAGTGATAAAAGGCCAATTAGAAAAGCAAATAAATGGCATTGAAATAGAAGTGTTGGTGGACACAGGTGTGACTGAAACAATAATCTCCCAAGAGTGATGGAGTTCAAATTGGCCCCTTCAGGAAATATACACACATTTACTAGGGATTGGTAAATTGTCCCACCTAAAGCAAAGTGTGAACTGGGTTAAAAGTTTGGGGCCAGAGGGCAAAAAGGAAAGTCAAGGCTTTATATAGCTGACATAGCTATGAACTTATGGGGTAGAGATGTATTTCAACAATGGGGAACTCAGATTAATATCCATTCAATCACAGAAAATGTATATAAAATAAGGTTTCAAAGGGAAGATGCTCTTAATAAAGGGGATTCACAGACTGTGCAAGTTGTCTAAAAGCCAGGCACAACTTGTATTGAGTTTCTAAAGGGCGCACTGCTGAAAATATACCAACCCCCTTACCCTTAAAATGATTAACTAAGAAGCCTGTTTGGGTAGAGCAGTGGCCTTATCAAATGAAAAGTTACATACAGTCACTTAAACAGCTGATAGAGGAGCAGTTAAAAACTCAGCATATAGACGAATCTACCAATCCATGGAACTCACCTGTAGTAGTTATCAAGAATAAACATGGAAAATGTTAACTGATTTAAGGGCTGTGAACAAGGTGATTTAGTCCATGGGTTCACTACAGTCTGGAATCCCTTTACCTTCATTATTATTGTCATTGACAGTGATTGATTTAAAAGACTGTTTTTGTACTATCCCCTTGCAAGAGCAGGACAAGGAAAAGATTGCTTCTAGAGTACCCAGCTATAACAATGCTCAACCTGTCAAAAGATATCAATGGAAATTGATTGTTGATATTTTGTGCAGCAACCATTAGAATTAATTCAAAAACAACTTCCCCAATTAATTATTTACCATTATATGGATGATATTTTGTTAGCTGATTCTAACCAAGATACTTTAGAAAAAATATTTGGTGAAACAAAAAGAATTTTACTCTGTTGGTGTTCGCAAATTGCTCCTGAAAAAAATACAAAATAGTGACTCTATTAACTATTTAGGTTATAAGATAAGCCCACAAAAAAAAATTCAACCACAAAGGAACAGATCAGATGAGATCAGTTGTGAACTTTTAATGAATTCCAAAAATTATTGGGAGATATCAATCAGATAAAACCCATAACTAGATTAACTACACAAGAGCTAAGCAATTTGTATCAAATGTTACAAGGAGAATCCAGCCTAGATCGTCCAAGACACTTAACCACTGCAGCAGAGCAAGAGTTAATTCTGGTAGAAAAGAGACTACAAGTTGCATATGTAGATCACATAGATCCATACTTGAATTGCATTTTGGACATCATTCATTCAAAACATTAACCTACTGGAATTCTTACACAGAGAGAGGATAATATCTTAGAATGGATAATTATGGCACATAAGCAGAGTAAAGAAAATATTTATATAGAAGACATTGCTAATTTAATTATAAAGGGAATAATAAGACTTTGTCAGTTGTCAGGATCAGATCCAGCAGAAATAGTAGTGCCTTATATTAATGCTAAGATTATATCATTAAGGGTAATCAATGAAGATTCCCAAAGGGCTTGTAGCAATTATTTGGTAGAAATTAATAACAAATATCCTAAAAGCAAACAAATTCAATTTATCAAAATTGAACACTAACTGGATACACCCATGTATAGTGATAGAAAAACTTATTTCTGGAGTGCTTACATTTTTATACTGATGCAAACAAATCAGGAATGGCAGGCTTCAAGTCAGAAAAAAAATAAGCAAAGTCAATCAAAGTCCATATGATGAGGCTATCTTGAATCTCTTAATCATTGAGAATCATTGATTCTCAGTATGCAGAAAGTTTTGTTTTGCATATAGAAACTATTGAATTTATTCCTGATAATTCAAAATTAACATCATTATTTATGCAACTGAAACAAGCAATTCAAGACAGAAATTATCCATTATATATTTCTCATATTAGATCTCACACAGGATTTCCAGGCCCATTGGCATAAGGGAATGATGAGATTGATCGATTATTAACAGGATATGTGTAAGATGCCTCAAATTTTCATGAAAAGTACCACATAAACAGCAAAAGTTTAAAAAGGAACTTATCCATTATCTGGAAAAAAACAAAGAAATTATAAAAAAGTGTTCTTTCTATGACCAAGTCCTATTACCTACTAGAAGTAACCATAAGTGCACTAACTGAGGAGAAGTCTGGCAGATGTATGTTTTCCATGTTGCAGAATTTGGGAAACTAAAATTTGTCCACCATACTATCAATATTTATTCAAGATTCAATGGGCTTTTTCTTTGATTTCTGTGAGGGCTGATTCTGTAATTATGCTTTTACTGAAAGTAATGGCTGTTATAGGAATACCTTTACCAGTTATGACTGATAACGCCCCTTCATATATCCCCAATAAAGTAAAAAAAAAAAATTTTGCATACTATGGCATAAAGCATATTACTGGTATATCACACAAATTCCCAAAGGACAAGCAGTTATAGAAGGATGTAATTGGACATTAATGGAAGTGCTTGCAAGACAAAAAGGATTAACAAAGATTCCTAGAGAGAGACTATTTAGTGTACTACCAAGTTTAAGTTTTCTGAATGTTAATGAGACAAGAACAACAGCAGCTGAGAGATATTGTACAATAGAAAGAATTTCAAAGTTAAATCAACTCATGTCTTATAAAGACATATTAACATCTAAATGGAAATCAGGACAAGTCTTGGGCTGGGGCAGAGGATATACCTTTATTTCCAGTGGAAATGAAAAATTGTGGGTACCATCAAAACTGATAAAGATTAGATATGATCGAGGAAGATCTCCTGAATATGCTGACCACAGCCTGAAAATGTGACTATGGAAAAAAATTTCTTTTAAAAAAGATAGAGACTTCTAATAATTTTAATAAAGTACAAAAACCTAAAGGGACAAAAAAAATAAGCCCTGAATCATGTAGTAAATTTTTAAAACTAAATTTCCACCTGACTTCAATACCAGTGATAGTAAAGAATAGGAAGAAGATGAAAAATATGAAGCCTTGATGAAAAACTGTCCCTGTGTGAATCTCATTTTGACTGATTTGGAACAGTTTGCGGGCAATCATCAGAAGGTTTCAGGCAAAGATAATGAGAGTGATGACCCTACTAAATACCAATCACTGCAAATTTGATGCAACCTCTAAGAATCCCAAGACTTCCTATGCCCTATACAGTGGCTAATAGTGCTGTAGTCCTGAGGAGATTATGATGTCCCTTTTAGAGGAAGAGAACACTTACAGCAAACACATTAAACAGAGAAAAACACATTAAAGCCAAAGTTCCAGACATTTAAGGGAATAGGATGTCTCTATGCAAAAGAATTAGCGTACAGAACATTGAAATAGACTGTTGCCTTTAATAATATCAGTGAACATCAGAATTCTTTGAAACATAAAGATTTGTATAGCATTTTTATAGAAAATAGATTAGTGCAAAGAGTCAAAATACAGAATCTGACAGAGACATTTGCCATCTTCCTGAATTAAAAGCTTCAGAGAAAGGGGATTGGTTGAAGCAATCTCACATCTCCTGAATTTTCACTCTCTGTTAGTAATGCATCATGTATAAATGCAAAACATAAACTTCTGAAGACCAGAAAGGAGAAGAGATAGCCTAGCAGAAGGCCTCAAAGAAAAAATAATCAATACCATACAACTTTTATCTTTTAATAGAGGTGAAATATATAGTGAGACTTTGCCAAAGTTTTTTGTACTGTGCAGCCTTTCTTATGGTTACATACCATTTGGACTTCTGGAAACAGCTTAGAAGCCCTATAAAAGAGGCAGTGGCAGTTGGCAGGAAGAGTTAGTGGCAAGGGATAATGGATGGGAAGGCAGCCACCAAGCCGAAATAAAGGATAGTTGCTGAGAAGGCTCAGACAGGATACTAGCTGGGAAGGAAGGCAGTCAACAGGCTGAGACAAGGGACAGTTGGTGGGAAAGAGTGTTAGAGGACAGTTATTGGGATAAAGAATGTTAGAAGTTAGTCCAGTTCTCAAGATTTAGACAGATAAAGGCAGCCAGAAGCACCTGTAAAGATTTCTTCCTTTCTCTTTTTTCCTTTCTAACCTTTTAGAGCTAGGATCTTAGAAAATCTCTAAGTTAAGAAACTGTCCCAGTAACAATTGGGGCAAGAAAACTAGCTTTCAGTTACAAGCAGTTACAATCCAAGCAAGATAATCAGGAGGCAGAGTTCAGTTATAAGTGAAAAAGTAACAGTTACAATTGGCTTCAAACAAATAAGCCTTCAGAACTCAGATACTGTGTTAGAAAACAATTACAACCACATGATCTCAGGACCTAAGTATCTTAGGTCTACATTAAGACTTACCCATTATGAAAAAGATTCTTCTGACAAAACTTTCTAAACAATTAGCAGAGAGAGGGGTTCCTCTTTAGGGACCACCTTCTGAGTAATTGATCAGTTTCTCATACTATCATAAACACTGGGGCAATTTATAATCTCTACTTTCCAAACTCATAATGCCAAGTTCTGAAGAGTCTGGAGTTTGTGAATCTGAACATTGGATTTAGCAACCCATACTCAGAAACATGACCCTGAGCTTCTGACTAAGATAATCTTCCTATCATATTTAAATCTCTCTCACAGCTTTACCCTCCATCAGACATTAGTCTGAGGTACTTGGGGACAGTGCTATATAAATCTTCTCCACTCATAAGTATACTCTCTATCTAGAAAGGTTTGGAGCAGCCATTCTCATCCTATTTGAACCTGAATTATGCCCAGAGAACACATAACTATGAATTTGAATGTCTGTATAAATTAATATTGACAACAATCTTTCAACATCTCTTCTTAATTGTCATTATGTATCTTTGCATTTTCACCCAAATCTTCATTTTCTTCAAATCTCTATTTATTCTGGAACACCACACAGGCAGGATGCACATATACAGACTCATTTATATCTGAAGCCTATCATATTGCTGGACTTTGTCTAATTTTTGTTTGTTTTATTTTGAAAGAATGTCTCACTTTGTAGCTCTGGCTGCCTTGGAACTTTCTGTTTAGTCTAGTCTGGCCTTGACATTGTAATAATTCTCTTGCCTCTGCTCCCAAGTGTTGTGATGGTAGGCATCATGAACACAATTTTTGATTTGCATTATTTGATGCAGCTTAGACCTAGATACTTGTATAAAGTTTATATAAGTAATTATATCCTAAATATTTGTTTGCTTACATAAACCTATTGAGTCTCACTGAGTGTGTCACAAACAAACTGAAAGTTGCCAGATGTGTAGACTCAGATATAAATCCATGAATACCATAATCTTATATTGAATTCAAAATTTATAAGGACCTCTGTGTTGAATCCTGCTATCTTAAAAGATTCACTCTGACCCAGTAGTAAAGACATAATTGATAAAATGTGGGAAATGCTTTATCCAAGTCATGTACAAATTTTCTTACAGAAACATCTACCTTCACATTCAGTCTTGGTACTTGTAATAACTGGTAGATGTAAAAAAACTGGTTTTCCTTTCTATTTCAGCTCTTTTCTTAAATGTATCATTCAAAATAATTTAATACTGAGGGAATCAAGGATAAAAACTTATGTTAATCTTCAAAGCATTAGGGATACTCTTCTCTCCTTTACCAAACCTCTTTTGTTTCAAACAACACAATTGAATTATCTTTTAAGTATAAATACTCCCCTCTCCAAGGAGGAGAGGAGCCAGAGAAAGACAGTAGAGTGGCAGCTTCTGAAAAAGACAGAGGTACCATAGGGATAATTTTTATCTCAGGAGAGCTGACCTTTCAGAGAAGGAAAATTAAATTATCTTTCTCATCCTTTACTTTTGCTGTGACATCATTAAAATGCACATTTCACACCAACACTCCTTGTTTTGTATTCATAACCTTAGAGCAAAATTAATCAGTTGTCACAGGGACTTAACACATTTGTAAATGGTGCCTTGCCCAAAAAAATATAAATAAATAAAATCTGTATTGTGGTAAGGATTTCAGCTTCATGTGCACACCCTTCAGAAAAAGAATATAGCAGAATTAACCAGTGCACACCTAACATCCCTTACTCTTACAAAGAGAATCTCTATCCTCATTCTTTCTGCCGGTTGTTGGGCTAGTTCTCCTGTTTTGAGATTTGTGAAGTTCTATGTCCTGAGAGGAGAAGCCCCTTTTATTTCTAACCTGTGTTAACCTAAACTATATCTTTAAAAGCTTAATAGGTAATGGGATCTAGTTTATAAATGTTTATTAAGCTCCAATATGAAGAGCAGAATCTTAGATTAAGAACTCAGAAAAGTAAAACAAACCAGCTGCTGTACCCATGAAGTTTTATCAGTGTGTTGCCTAAACATAACCTAACCAAGAACAACACCAATAGACATGCTAAGATGGATAGGGGAAAGCCCATGTGGCCTCAACACTAGACAAAGAACTACAGGAAACTAAGGAATGCTTGGAGGAGGAGAAACAATTTCTTTATGGAAAAACACAGAAATTGCTTATCCAATACTATGTTGTCACTCCTGAAAACATACATAACAAGTAACATTATACAGACTGAATAGATAGTATTTAGACATTTAAGAATATATACATCTTTCTGATCCTTTACTTTTGCTGTGACATAATTAAAATGCACATTTCATACCAACACTAGTTCTGTAATCATAGTATTAAAGCAAAGACTTCAGAAAAAAAATGTGGCAGTATACTTTAATAACATTAAGCATGTAGTATTTATGCATTTAAGAATATATATATATATATATATATATATATATATATATATATATATACCCAAACAAAAAAAAGAGGTCATGAATTTGAAAGCAAGCAAGGGGTATACATGGAGGATTGAAAGGGAGAGGGAAATAATGCAATTATAATATGTTATCATAAATTGAAAAATAATAAATTAATGGATAGATTTTTTTTAAAAATCTGGTGAAAGAATCACTGAGGTAGTCACGTATGATCATGTGTACCTGTAACCCCAGCATTCAGGCAGTCAGATAAGACAGAAAAATTAAAAATAGAAGGCCAACCTAAGTGGTATAGTAATAACCTGATCTTATAAACACTACCACCATCAAAAATTTTTTAAAAAAAAGTTCATTTGGGAGTAACTCAAGGTCAATTTATTGAAAGGTCACAGTGATACCAGGTAAAGATTTGTGAACAATTTATGAAACTATGTTCTACGTGTCTTAAAAATATAAAGTGCCCTACTATTGGAAGAGGCTTCATGAACAAGAAGGGATTCCCAGTATTCAGGGAAGCTGGATCTTGCCAAGAACTCTGCCTGCCACCACAGTATAAATGGGAGGATACTGAGGGTGATACTATGGGAACAACATGATGAGCAGAGAAGTAATGAGGAAAAGGGAGATGTGTTGGCAATTTTGGGGGAAGAGCATAGCCTGAGAAGATTTGCATTTTTGAACATTTTCTGGCATTAAAAAGAAATTTGTTTTAGAAAAACAAGAACAAAGGAAAATAAACAAAACTAGCTCTGACTTTTAAGTGCTTCACATGACAAGTCACATGACTGCCTTCTGAGATGTTGGTGAGGCTGAGGATAAGAAAATGTCGAAGAAGAAGAAGAATCAACATGACTGAAAGGAGTTGATAAGATAAAAAATGAATTAAGATGTAACATTAGTGAGAGGATTGTAGTGTCTTCCTTCCTGAATTTTATTTTGTCTGAGAAAAGATTAGGTGAAATTTTGAGACATTATTTTCAAGCTACGTAGAGATGCTGAAGCAATTGAACTTTTAATTTGACTAAAATGTCCTGAATATCACTTATTAGCAATGTAGCTGATAACATTTTCCTCATTAGGAGGACTTATAAATTATAGGTAATATGTGATACTAAGGAATAATTCTAAAGCACCTATAGAAAAATAACATTACCTATATGTTCAAGAAGAGATCCTGAGGACATTATATCATTAATAAAATATATTATTATTAACTCTAAATTGCAATGCTTTAAATTAGAGTCCCATAATTATAATTAATAGATTTTTACCACTGGGTAAATATTTTTCTCATTTTTTGCCTCTATGATCATCTGATAACCAACATTCTATATCATGCTTCCATCAGTTTGACTGTTACCAGAATTCATACATTCTATCCTAAAATTATATCCTAAAATATTTGTCATAATTAATGTATCATGCTTCCTTCCACACCCAATCATGTCATTGCACATATTATATGTGTGAATAATACCCACCATTACATATTCACTCCTTCATTACCAGTGGACCAGCAGGTTATTTCCATGCCTTTGCTATTGTGACTGTTGTAGCCATAGATGAGGATATAGGTGTCACTGCAAGATGCTGGTTTCATTGTGTTTGAACTTATATCCCCAAAAAAGTTATTCCTAGGTAATATTGTGCATCTTATTTTAAAATAAGCTGAGAAATCTATTTATACAATTTTATATGATAACTTACCCATATACAATTCTTGTAAAAGTTTTCAAAGTTATCACTTTTCTATGCATTTTTACTCACTAGTTATCTTCTGTCCTTTTGCTAACAGCCATCCAGGCAGATACAGGGAAATATTGCACTGAGGTGAGGGTTCCCCTTGCTGAGAGTGGTATTGAGGCTTTTTTCCTCTTTTCTTTATGTCTCTGTACGCACTTTCTTATTATCTGTAAGAATTCTTTTCTAGTCTGTTGCCTAGTTTTTAAATCAGATGATTGATTTATTTTGACTGAATTGTATTTGCAACTTTCCTGCTTTGGATGCTAACCTTTTGTTGGTTTTTGGCTTTCAAATATTCTTTTAAGTTCCCCAAGTGGTGATTTTACTCCTTACTTTGTCTTTTGCTTTCCAGATTCACTAGACTTGTTTCAGTTTTATGTCACCTAACTCTATTTATTTATTTATTTGTTTAGTTTTCAACTTTTGTCACTGCTATAATTACTTTGTCACATCCCCCAAATGAATGCCAACTTCAACATCAAAAACCATTCTCTTGTTTTGCTTTAGTAGTTTTATGGTTTTGTATCTTATATTTAAATCCTAAACCATTGTAAGCTTTTTTATTTCAGAAAGTACAAAAAAGAGTTCAAAATCAATCCTTTTTGGTGAAAATATACTGTTTCCCCAAAACCACTTATTGAAAGGCTATATCTTTGCCTAGTGTTTATCTTTGGTTGGTTTGTGAAAGAGGTGTATTCTACAAACTTATTTGTTACCTTCCATGGTCTCAATTGAGTAACATTGGGATGTGTTTCTGTTTCAAATCCTTTTGTGACCAATAAATATTTATTATTTTAGATATAAATGGGAAAGTATAATAAGTCTTTAACTTTGTTCATATTCTCAAAATTGCTTTGGCTACTGAGAGCTCTTTTTGTCCTGTGTAGGATTTTTTTTTTACTATTTTGGAAGAAAATGTCAATGAAATTTGAATAGGCATCTTATTGATTATCCCCATTTTTTCCTGTTGTATGGGCATTTTAACAGTATTATGTTTGAACATGGTGTGTCATTCCCTTTATTTCTGTCCTTTATAATTTCTTCCATCAGAGTCATAACTTTTCTTTACCTTCTTAGTTAAACTTATTCCAAAGAATTTTAATTCTTTTTGTGTACGATATTTTTTCCAATAATTTATTATTAATGTACAAGTGAAGTAGAAAAAGGCCGGGGTGGTGGCACACGTCTTTAATCCCAGTACTAGGGAGGCAGAGGCAAGTGGATCTCTGTGAGTTTGAGGCCAGCCTGGTCTACAGAGTGAGTTCCTGGACAGCCAGTATTACAACAGAGAAATCCTGTCTTGAAAAAGCAAGCAAACAAACAAATAAAATGAAGTAGAAAAGAAGTTTTTGCTATGAGAACAGGAACAAGACAAGAAATCCACTTTTGTCAACTCTACTTCAACACAGTAAAGGAAATTCTGGCCCAAATAAACAATTAAGTAAGAAAAAAAAATCTCACCTATGCTGAAAAGGAAACAGTAACTTGTTTTTGCAGTTTATATAGGATTCCTCAAAAAGTTATATCGCTTTGGTGTATAAATTGACAAAATGACTGCTCCATAGCACATAATGGGAAGGTTTTTATTGTAGATATGAGAAGGAGAACAGACAGGGGCAGCTGGAATATTTCAAAGCAGAGATAGAAAGTAGTAGACTAGACACGGCCAGCAGACTGAACATTCCCAAGAGAGAAGTAGGAGCAAAGCAGAGAGATGGACAGAGGCAGGGAGACAAAAGAGAGAGATGGAGAGAGAGAAGGAAACTGAGCTAGGAAGACAAAGATAGTGGCCATAACAGAAATAGCAGGGCTATAATGAGAATGAGTATGGGGGGGGAGGGGCAGGAGAGCTGTGGAAGCTTAAAGTAGAGAAAGAAATGAGAAGAGCTAGAATGCTAGCCTGGACATTAAAATGTGTAACAGGTACTTGTGATAAGAGGGAACCTTATCACATAGATATCGTATCTATGATATTACCATATCACCATAGATAGAACAATATCACCATAGACAGCCATTTGTCCCTTCTGCCACTGATAGGGAAATGGCTCTTTTTGCTACAGGGATACTAACTTCAAAAGTTCCTGAGGAATGCTGGCTTTTGTCTAATCACCAGAATTCGAGGAAATGGAGGTTTCTTTGAACCTGATGCTTGGGAACCAATAATTGGTAATAATAAGCTCCAGAATATATGTTACTATAGTATATGATGTAGTACATAACATCACCATTATAAAAGCTAGTTGCTTTTCTATACACTAACAATAAGTTTTTTTATTATACCTGATTATAGGCCCTCAAACTTGTGTATGACCTCCTACTAGCTATACTCAGACTTTTTCTGTCTCTACCAAATTATTCTATTTGAAGTATATGGCTTAGTTTTGCAGGCTCACACCATAATAAATAACTCAGGTTATAGTTATTATAGTTATATAACTGTCTAAAGAGTATGTACATACATACATGTAGTATGTCTTTTCAAGTTTTACATTTGTCTTTGGAATACATATAAGCTGCTCCTAGGGATCAAGAGAATAGAAGCTTGCCTTTACTAGTTTCTTACAGTTTTTACTTCCCCTTTGAATTTCATTTACTTGTTTTTATTATTTATTACATTTATCTTTTCTCTCTTATATAATAATATATCCCTATCCCATTCCTCTCTCCAGTCTTCTCAGATAACCTCATCTCCCCTCTCCCCCAGATCCTGCTCCCACTCCTGCTTCCCCTCAGAACAGGGTTATCAGGGCATATCAAGAGGAAATGAGACTGAGCTTGAACCCCTACATCAAGGCTGGACAAGGAAGCCCAACAGGAGGAAAAGGGTGACAATGGCAGGTAAAAGTGTCAGAGGAATCCCCCTTCCCAACTTTTAGGTGTTCTACAAGAATGTCAAGTCAGCTAACAATAAGGTATATATAGAGGGACCCTGCAGGCTCTATGTCTGATGCTTCAGTCTCTATGAGCACCTAAGAGTACTGGTCAGTTGATTCTGTGAGGCTGGATCTTCTGGTGTCCTCTACCCACCTGGGTCCCACAATTTCTACTCCTGCTTTTCATCAGGGTTACCAGAGTTCTGCCCCATGCTTGGCCCTGGGCCTTTGTATCTGTTCCCCTCAACTTCCAGAAGGAGCCTCTCTGATGAAGATTTGGGTAGGTACTGAATTTATGAGCATAGCAGAATACCATTAAGAATTGTCTCCAGGCAATCCAGTTCCCTGTTCCCAGACAACTTTGCAGTGTCAAGCGTGGGCTTCCTCCCTTGGCATGGGGTTCTGTCCTTCCATTGCCTCAGTAGATTCTGCAGGCAGGTTAGGTTATAGGTTGAAGATGTTATGGCTGGGTTGGTGTCCCAGTACCACCACTGGAAGCTTTGCCTGGTTATAGGAGATGGGACTGTTCAGGCTCCCTGTCTCCAATTAGTAGAGGTCTTTGCCAGATGCTCTACAACTGAAGAATGGATTAAAAAAATGTGGTACATACACACAACTGATTATTACTCAGCTATTTATAACAAAATGACATCATGAAATTTGCTGGCAAATGGATGGAAATAGAAAATTATCCTGAATAAGGTATCCAAATCCAGAAAGACACTCATGGGATGTACTCACATATAAGTGGATATTAACTCTTCAGTAAAGGACAATTGTACTATAGTTCACAGACCCAGAGGGAATATGCAGCAAGGAGTGACATGATGGAGACAACTGGATCTCCCAGGGAAGGTGAACTAGAACAGATGATACAGGTAGACTCTGGGAAGACAGGAATGGAAACAGGAAGGATCTAGTAGTGGGAGAGAGGTGGAAGGGAGAATATAGAGACAGTCAACCAGAATCTGGGGACATTTAGGGGTTGATCTGGAGACCCTGTACAGTAGAAACTCCCTGAAATCTACATCTATAACTCCTTTGAATTTTCCCAGGGAAACAAATACATAGTTTTGGCTATACACTATGTTACCCAATTACACATTGCACCTCTAGCAAAGTCAATGCTTATTCTAGATACATGGAAAGACATGATCTGCCTGTATCACATAGCACTTAGATATGCATAGATACCCATATTTAATGGATCTAATAACAGGAACACATCCAGACTAGAAAATATATCACCTGTGAACATATTTGATTGTTTTATTTCAAGCATTTCTAACCTTTTTCTTCTAGAGACACCTTTCTCTGTCTGATGTTTTATGCTTTTCTGTTCTCTGATTAAACTTACCCAGTAAGAGAGTTTGTCTATTTTGGGTATATACTTCAGACTGTTTTGTACAACTCTTGAAGATTTTATTTTAAACCTTGCCACTGTTTGTGAAATGGAAGGTGTTGCTCCTTATAAAGAAATGCAGGCACTATCAAGCAGGTGGTATAACTCATTGTGGGAGTAGTGCAGGTCTTCCCCAGAGTCCTTTAAATGCTTCTAGAGATCCACAGTCTAATCTGCCTAAGTATAAAGCAACTGTGCATCTGAATAATGACTCAGTTATTCCCTCCAGCAGTTAATGTTGGTGACCTACAGTGTCTGAATTTAGAATCCAATGCAAACTCTGAGGATGTAGCTTTCATTGTAGAGAACAGGAACATAGTATCTGAGACCATGTAAACAGACTTGGATGTCAAATCTGGATTTGAGGCCATTGTTTCTGGGGCACATTTGGTGAACTTCTTAAAGCATCAGTGTCTGTGTAGAGTCTAGTTTCTATATCAAGGTTATTGTAAGGATGGAATAAGCAGAAGTGGGTCCTTAGCTAAGCACAGTATCCTCCTTGTAGGAATAAGAAAAAATTAGTTTAATATACTTTTTTGTAAGTTTTAAATCTTTAAAACCTATGTCCTGATTATAGCTTCTCTACAGGGTTTTAGCCTTTGAAACAAGAAACAATACCTAGTGGTAGTGGTTGTGATGGTATATATAAAACAAAATTACCAAGGCAGGGGTAGGAGGCTCAGTGATGAGGGCACTTGCTGCTTTTTCAGAGAATCAGACTTGGTGGCTCACGGCCACCTTTTCCTTTACCTACAGAGAACCCAATGTTCTCTTCTGGAGTCTGCAGAAACCCCCAGACAGCATGGAAACACAAATCATTATAAGAAATTACCAGAAGTGGTTACAGTTGATCATGATTTAAATACATGCTGCATCCTTTCTTGACTGCATTTTACATAGTTGTGATCAAGGAAATATGTACCGATACATATAGCTACTTGATATGTAACATGTAGATTTACTAGTAAATTCAAATATTTATCTAACCAGATTTTCATTTATTTGCAGGGATCTCCACATGGTCCACTGTCATATCTTTGGCCCGAGTGTTGTATGCTCTAATTAAACTCCAATCTATGTTGCTCATAGTAGAGTTGTAGACTGAAATATATGACATTGGTGAGTATGTGGAATTCTTCACACAAATTCATGTAAACACAGCTTTGTACAAGTCTCCCTCAGAAATTCTGACAGAAAAGCAAAATTGGAAGTGTGATGATTATACTCAGATACAGAAGCAACAGCTGTTGTGGCTGAATTGTAGTTCAGGACTTCACATGGAGGCCCAACAATTCCTTGCACCTGCTAGTAACTACTAAGTATGGATAACAATTATTGAGGGGGAGATCTAAAAATTGTGTCATATTTTTAGGAGAGCCTCTAGTGCAGTGTTTACAGACAGAAGACTTAAGAGATGGAATGAAGTGATTTATCAAATGTGAAGCTCATGTGTTATAAACACAGGGCAAACAGTAGAAATATGTCCTGTTTATTCACTTCTTTAATTCAGTGAGACAGACTGCAAGTCTTTGCGTGTGTCTCTGTGTGTGTTGTGTGACTGTATGTGTGTGCATTTCTGTTATTTATCTCTGTATGAGTGTATGTATATGTATCTGTGTATGTGTGTGTTTATGTGCCTTTATGTATCTATTTTTATCTCTGTGTGTCTGTATGTCTGTACCTGAGTCTATGTCTGTGCATCTGTGTGTGTCTCTATTCATTTGTGCTTCTCTATATGTGTCTGTGTTTGTGTATGTGCAAGTTTGTCTATATATGTCTTTGTGTGCATGAGTCTGTGTCTGTCTGTCTGGGGGCCTGTGTGTATATCTATGTATGTATCCACGTGTGTCTGGGTGCCTCTGTCTGCCTACCTTCATTTCTCCCTGTCTCTCTCTCTGTGTGTGTGTGTGTGTGTGTATGTGTGTGAGAGAGAGAGAGAGAGAGAGAGAGAGGATAAGTTCAAACTGAAGGAATCTGAAGCAGCCTCCTACTCACCATCCTGTAAACATTTGCTTTTTTAAATTTACTTCACCTCAGTGGAATAGAATTATTTAAATTATTCAGCATCTAAAAACACTAAAATGTATGTAGCCCAGTTGGCACTTGCTTTATTAGGCCCTACAGCCCACAATAAAAAGGGAGAGAGCTGGGTTTAAGCCTTTGTCATAATGATACACTGGTCACACATCAAAGCCCCCACGACAAAGACATTGTATGTTTAAAAGTGGCAGCTGATATGATGCCAGTTGCTAGGGTAGCCTTGAGATCTCATTTGGAGGAGTAGGTGTGAAGTACTATGAGAGTGAATTTCACCTCCTCTCAGCAGGGAGTTTAGGTATAGTTTCCCAAAAGAGCTGACCTAAAACTCAGGTAACATTCTGCTTTTCCACCCTGCCTAGGGAGAAGTTTAGCAGTGAGACCTCCTCCTAGAGACAGGAGGGTTTGTGAACCCTCTCTGCTTTCCTTCTCTAAAATCACTCAGTGAGCTCAACCCAAGATGCTCTTGCGGAAAGCTTTCATATAGAAGTAGATTTGCATCAGACACTAACATGCAATCATTCTCCATGCAGTTTGTTAAATCCTTCCCACTCAAGTACAGAGTAGCAAAATCTCATTGAGGAACAACATTTGAGAGAAATTGAAGAGGAGAGAAGCAGTGCAGGTTTCTCTCCATTTCTCCCTGCATAAAAGCAAGGGCAATGGAATGCCATTAGAATTTACGTCCTAGAGAACAGAATATAGTAAGTCCAGTGTGCATGTGTGCGTACATGTGGTAGCCGTGTGAGTGTCTGAGCAATTACTATCATGTAGTCATCTGTGCATTGCAGTTTGCAGAGTCAAATTCATCAGAGATGTCATCTATTTGTACAAATTGGAAGAATTACAAAGACAAGCCACAAACATGATTGAGGGTACGATGGCCTTGGCACACAAAGTGAGAGTCAAAGAAGAAGAAGCAGTGAGTACAGCCCCACGAAGTTGCTGCTACAAAGCTGCAGCATCAGTCTCTGCCTCAAGGGCTGTAAACCCCCAAAGAGGAATTTGCAGGATAGTAAAAGGGGCATTATGGAGAAGGAAATGAGCAGAGAGGAGTTGTCTGCATATCAAGGAAAAAAGTTTGTTGGAGTGGAAGCTATTAGGCAGCAGAATTACCTCCCCAAGGAGACAGTGGAGTCTCTGACCCCATTACAGGGGACATAAAGCCTGGCCGGATGGTCCAGTTCCCCAATATGCTACAGGGAAGGCCTCCCCCTGGGCCTCATGGAGAAGTGGAGGGGAAGAAAGGAGTTTGACTACATCTCCAGGCATTTATGGTTTGAGGTGCTGGGATGAATACACAGCATATTCCAGCCCCCTGGATCTGACGCCAAGGTTAGGTTTTATAATCTTCTGTTACATACTTAGGTATTATCATCAGACTGTCTGTTCTTAAACGTTTGGCATATTTAAATGTAATAGAACCTCTGGGTTGCTTTGGAAACTACATCTTTGGTACATGCTTTAATCTACAGACATTTCCCCAAATATTTTTTCAAATGTGCATGTATGTCCTGTGGGGTGTCGGGTAGAAAATGAACCTGTTTGAACTGGAAGTTCACTGTTTTTATGCAGCCTGTGTTCCATGTGTGCGTGCTAAATCTGCAGCCATGCTAATGGAATATTAATATATTACTAGAAGGGCAGATTAAGGCTTGAAAGGAAACAAAAAAGGTAAAATAAAATAAAATATAAAGGAAGTAACAAATGAAAGAAATTGGAGCCAGTAGGATGGCAGGGTCTCAGCCACAACCCCCTGGGGGAAGGACAGAGGAAAAAAGACTCAGTTCTTTCTTTTTATCTTGCAAGCAATTACTGGCAATTTGTTCTGGCCAGTAAAACTTCTGATATTATCATGGTTGCTGAGTAATTTATCATCAAAGTTTAATGTGAAAACAGGTGACTGTGTAATCACCAATCTCGGTACAGGAATAGAATCGTTATTATTTCTGCCTGAAGAGAGATTTTTTTTTTTCTGTCAATTGACTTAACGGCCAAAAGGCTGTTCATCATATCACCATGAATTATAAAACCTCTATTAAATATTCATAAAAGTTTTGAAATGAATGTGTGATAGAGATGAAAGCTGGGCTAATTTAAATACCTACCAGACCTGTCTTAATTACAGAGGTAAAATGAGATATAAAAATTATAGCAGCAAGTGGGGGAAAACTTGAAACAGTTCATTCCATACATTCTAGAAAATACCTCTGCAAGTCACCATACACAGAGCCAAGAGCTCTGAATCCCAAATACCTAGTGTTGCCCATGTGATGTAGCCATGCCTTTCTTCTATACAACATAGAATGGGACAACCTTGAGATTCAAGTTGAGTGATTTTTGGTCTCTTAAATATAAATAAAACTGTCACTAGTAAAATAGACCCATTTTGACCCCCTCAATTTCATATCCTCAGCAAAGAAAGCATGCAGAGCTGGATGAGAGACTACATGCAAATGAAAGAAATTCAGTGACTGTTCACAATGATGTTGGCTTCCATCTGTTTGTTTTTGTTTGTTTGTTTGTATCTTTTAAGATAAGGCTCTGTAGCCCAGGCTGACCAGAAATTCCCTGCATAGTTGAGGATGAGACTATATTTCTGATCCTCCTGCCTCTATCTCCTGAGTTCTGGGGTATTATACCCGGCTTGCTTAGCAATGGGCTTCAAACTCAGGGATGTGTTCATGCTGGGTAAGGACTAAGGCAGCTGAGCTACAACCTCTGCCCCATTGCTAGCTAGTAACTTTTCATCTTCTGATCTGTGTGGCTGGCCTGGGCTCATAACAATGGTACACAAGTTGTGTTTCCTTTGTTTACCTTTTAAGGCTTGTAAAATCAGACTCTCTATTACCTAAGAGACTGATCATTTTAGGATGGTAAGAGGCTCTTATTAATTTCAAGGGACCAATCAACCGAAGTCTTCATCAGGACCCCAGACAATGCATCTTGCTAAACAGGGGAATTTTCTTTTACTCCCCAAGTATATGTACTAGAAAAGCAATAAGAACCTTGAACTTTTATCTTTCGGAAAATCAAACTGGACAGGACTCTATTTTCTCAAGGTTATCTTATACACTTAAATGTGTTTTCACTGCACATCAATGTGTTGACAAACATACAGATGAACTGGGAAGTATGGTGTGTGGCATAGGCTTGAATTACATCTCACTAGATTATCAGGTAAAAGGGCAGGTGCCAACCATCTTGATCTGAAACACCGAGGTTTGCTTTTCTGAGTTCCAATGAGGGCTTCTGTGAAACAAGGGGTTACTTGGGTGCTTGCTAAAGACCAATTCAGGTCTAATCACATGAGGCTATAATTATGAACAGGATGATAAGAGGCTCTCTGGCTCTTAGGCCGCCACCCGGGAAAATGAATTCCACTTTTAATTTCCTTTTTGGTGATAGAAAATCTTAGGACAGACAAGGTTAAATGACCCACAGGGAAGCCAAGAGCAGTTAGTTATGGACTCACAGCCTCAGACCACAGTCCTACTCCCTGCTTGATGCCAAGAGCTTGTGGATATTTGTTAGTATACAATTGGCTTTTCATATGGACATCTTGGAAGACACTATTGACTTTGCAGAATGTTCTTTTTCTTCCAAAATATGTTATATAGATATTTCTTCCTCAAAATTTAAGGCCTTTAGCAGGCATGAAGCTTGTGTGTGTGTGTGTGTGTGTGTGTGTGTGTGTATGTGTATGTATGTTTCATTGGTTTAATGCTATTTAATGTCATAGCTATTAACATAAGTAATTTTAAAATTTAAAATATAAGCACAAGTCAGGCCTGGTGGTACAGGTCTATAATCTCAGGTACTCATGAAGATGAGACAGAAAGATGAGAAGTTCAAGACCAGCCTGGGCAATTAAATACAGTCCTGTTTCTAAGTGAAATATACAAAGAAGAATGGGGAACAAACTCAGTGATAAAGCATGCATACACCTTCCCTCAGCAAACATACATGAATAACATCAATAAAAGCACTGGGAAATATATTAAATTGACAGCTGCTGAAACTTGTACTTCCCTCTTCCTCTGTCCCTGCTTTTCTATTCTTCTTTACTTCTGCGCTTTCATTTAAAATTTAGACATTCTCTTTTTTCTGAACTTTCTCCTTTCCTTTTCATCAGCCTGTCAGTGGGTTTCCTATGAACCTTTCAGAATTTCTTTCAATGAAAGTAGTTAACAGTTCCTTCATGATTCTCCTGGGGTCTTTCTCTATCTCTGGGTTGCCACTATATGCAGAAATGAGGAACAAAATTACCAAAAGTCCACTATGGACTGTGAACCTCTAACACATTTTAAAGGCAATAATCATATCTGAGATCCATCATGAGCCTGGGTCATGGTTCCATAGACAACGAACATGTTAAGCTACAGGCTGAGATATAGCTCTAGATCAGAGTGCTGGAGGAGAAGGGAATGGAGGGAAAGCATTGGGTAGGAATAAGAAAACAGTCAAGGGGTGCGAGTGCCACATGAACACAGTGAGTGGCCTCTGTGATGGCTATGATTTGTTTAACGGAGAACATACATATCTTCTGTCATAAACATTAGGTTGGTGCAGACAGTTATATAGCATTCCAGTATTCCATGTAGCTGATGTGATGCAGTCTATAGCATTAGGAGAAATTGTGTGTGTGTGTGTGTGTGTGTGTGTGTGTGTGTGTGTGTGTGTGTGTCTTCAGTTTATACACATTTGGATATTTATTAGGGAAGTAGAGTTTAACCTCTGGACTAGAGGGCAAAATTTATTTGTTAGATCCTTTGATAGATAATGTTTAGATAGTTGGATAGACAGACAGACAGATAAAAAGGGAACATTGCTGCTATAAGACTTATTAGCCTGAAACACTTTTCATTTTCTAATTTTCTATAGAATATTGATTACAGTTGCTGGAGCAGTACTTCTGCTATGTGTGTAATCACAAATCACTAGATCTTGTTATTTGGGACCCACGTTTTCTGGACTTTCCAAGGAGATATATATATTTATATTTTTATATTTATATACATACACACACACATATATATGTTTATATGTATATACATATAAACATATATATGTGTGTGTATATATATAAACATATATATGTGTGTGTGTATATATATAATGTACAGATAGATATTAGTTATGGGAAAAGTAATAGAAAGTATCAGTAAATGATACTCTTTCTCTGATCAAAGGAGGGGGTAGATCTGGAGGAGAGGAGGGACATGGGGAACTGGGAGGAGTGGAAGGAGGGGAGGAAGAGTATTATAATGTATTATATGGAAGAAGAAGAAAAATTTTAAAAAATTAAATTAAAAAAACAAACAAACAGAAAATGACATATCTCACAAATTTTCTGTGTGGTTTTAGAATCTCACAACATCATGATGATCTAGAATCATGTTGCAGTGAAAATTCCTATCCCCCACAAGCTTAACCTTTGAATTGGCAGATTCCATTCTATCAAATTCCATTGGTAAAATCAAGTTCAACCCATACATAGGGGCTAAATAGTGTGTGGAATACCTTCACTTAAAGGCACCAACATACAACACATAAGCATGAAAATATAGTGAAAGAGGAAACAAGGATAATACTGTAGAATATTCCCACACCAGGATCTTTGTGAGATGATCTTGAGTAGAACATAATTGCATAAAATGATGATCTCTTTTTCCTGCTCTGTAGCACATTTTGTATAACTTTTTAAAATATATCTACCTAGTATATTCTTAACTTGCTTTGCTGACAACGAAATATGGGAAAAGTCAAAAGATGTGTCTGCATATACTATTTCTTTTAAAATTCATTTCGATAAGTACTTTTTGCTGATGGAATTAACAAAAATTTTGTATCTTCTTTGACTCAGCTGCATGCAAGTAATACTGTTTTTTTAAATTTTTTACAGGAATTTATGCTGTGTGGTTGTCAAAGAAACAAAGGATAAACTCAGTGAGGAGAAAAAACTAGGCTTCATTACAGACTTTGCTATTTAAGAATTGGAGTGTTCTCCAGAGGGATGTGGTTGGCTGTAGGGCACCATTTCCATTGGGATTCTTTAAGTCTGAATCAGAGTGTCACAGTTTATCAGAAATAAATAAAAATAGTCCCTATATTTTAAAAATGATTTAACAATGTTTTAATGTTCTATATTCAAACAAGAAAATTTTAAAGATATTTTGTTAGAAACTCCAAAATTATTTACTCATTTAGTTAGTTAGTTTTAAAATGGCTAAATCCACCATCGATGATGTTTACAAATTTTGTACTTGTATTTGAAAATATAATAATGAGGTTGTACTTCTTAAAGCAATATTTGTTTAAAACAAAGTCAACCAAAAGGAACTGTACAGATTGGTCACTAGGCTGAGGTGTCTTAATAATGGAAGACACACTACAAATATTTTGTGTGGTTAGCACATACAATGTTTGAAAAAAATAAATTATTATATTTCTTTTCATAAAAATCTCACTTAAAATACATTTCAAAGTTTAAACAACATATGATGTTTATGACAATCATATTGGACAGGATGAGTAATACTAAGAATGCAGAGTCATCACAAGCAGACATGGAACCTCATGGCTTTGACTTTTTCAATTTCATTTTATGTGTAAATTCAAGTTAATAAGATAAAGACAAAATTTGAGTGTATATGTAGTTATCTAACCAGGAATAGATTACACTGTTTCTCCTTCCAGGAGAAGAAATAGTGGGATCATTTTGCAGAGGAAGGCCTTGATTGGTTTTATTGGAGAAACAAATGAGCACACACTAATTACCAATGAAAACAGTAAGGAACATCAGAACTCCTTTCCCTTCACTGCTCCACTGACATTGTTAACACCAACAGAAACGGAATTGACAGCTGTATCAAGCTTAATTGTGACATGAGGAGGACCAGAGTAGTTAGATATTATCTTGGAGGTGTCCCTTAAAAATGTACATAGATCAAGCCACCCTGAATTCAAAGAAGACTTACTTATGCTTTTACATATTTCCATATATTATAAAGTACACAGATAAATTAACACATATAAATGTACATAAACAATTCACTTTTTATACATTTGATTTGGTGTCTTAAGGTTTCTATTGCTTCAGTAAACACTATAACCAAAAGGCAAGTTGGGGAGGAAAGGGTTTATTTGGCTTATATCTCCACATCATTGTTCATCACTGAAGGAAGTCAGGATAAGAACTCAGATTAACCTGGAGGGAGGAGCTGATGCAGAGGTGATAGAGAGGTGCTGCTTACTAGCCTGCTCATCATGACTTGCTCACCTACTTTCTTATCGAAATTAGGACGATCAGCTCAGGGATGGCATCACCTACAATAGGCTGTGCCCCCCTCCATCAACCACCGAATTAGGAGAATACCTACAGGCTTGCCTATAGCCTGATTTTATGAAGGTATTTTCTTAACTGAGATTCCTTCCTCTCAAATGACTCTAGTATATGTAAAGTTGCCATAACACTATCCATTATACATGAGTTCTTTGAATTTATTTATGTCTTGATTTAGGCCAGGAAACACTTGCTAAAATGTGGTAGCTATGTTTAATTATTGTCCTAGTTCTGGTTTCTATTGCTGTGAAAAAATACTTTTTTTTTTTTTTAGTTCTTTTTTTCTTCTCTATAAATGCATCCTGACCCCAAGGTCTCCTCCCTCCCCTCCTCTCAGCTCTCCCATCCCCTCACCCACCTCTTCCCATGCGTCCTCCCACTTCCCTTCAGAAATGAGCCAGCCTCCCAGGGTTACCAATTGAATAGGGCATAGCAAGGTGGAACTCTTATGAAAGAAAGCATTTAATGGGACTGGCTTACAGGTTCAGAGGTTTAGTCCATAATTGTCATGAAGGGAAGCATACTGGCATGCAGACAGAAGTGGTATAGGAGAAGGAGGTAAGAATTCTACATCTGAATCAGCAGGCAGCCGGAAGACGGGGGCGGGTGGGGGGAGAAGAGTGAGAGAGAGAGAGAAGAGGAGGAGGAGGAGGAGGAGGAGGAGGAGGAGGAGGAGGAGGAGGAGGAGGAGGAGGAGGAGGAGGAGAAAAGAGTAGAGAAGAGGACCACTGGGCCAGGATTGAGCATTTGAAACTTCAAACCCCATACTTCCTCCAAGGCACACCTATTCCAAAAACGCCATACCTCCTAATAGTGCCACTCTCTATGAGTGTGTGGGGCCATTTTCATTTAAACCACCACAACTATGAATGAAGATCTCTCCAGAGTTACAACAATACATCCATTTGATCTCCTTATAGGGCTGGGAAGAGGAAGATTATATCACTGCCAACACTTTAGCTCTCACCAACTTTCCTCCTAGTAGCAGTCAATGATGTGATCAGCATTAGTATTCATGAGTTAGAGACTCCATTATTTTTCTATGTAGTATGGCATTTAATACGAGGAATTTATCTTATAGTCACAATTTGGTTTACAAAACAAAAGATAAGTTTGAAGAAGACATGTGATCTGGCACAGCCTGAGTGGATTATGATTCACTATAAGAATGAGTGCTTTCAAGAAACAGTCTCGTTGGAAATATGATAGTAAATAAATATCCTGGAAAGACTAAAGCATGATTGGACAACTTTATTCATTGACCATTCCCAATAAGAATAAAGTATAATAATAAACAAACACTGGAATCACTAACGAACAAAACACTTTCTTAGTAGTAAGTGTTAAGAGAATGGTCTTGCCAAAGAAAAATGATAAGGGCAAGTTTGTATGAAATGGTTGATAGCAGAAATAAGAACTGGTAAATGGGAGGGGAACTAAAGCTGGGTCTTGCATGTACATAGGACTTCTGAGGGTGAAAAGGAGAAAGTGGAGGTTCCAGCCAGTGGTAGAAGCTGTATTTGGAGAAGATATTGGGGCAAGGAAGGAGATAATGTAGTAAATGTTTCAATTTTAGCTTTTAGTCTCCATTGCATCCCTGGTGGAGGCTGGCTGGGGATCTAAACTAGAGATTGTAGCCCAGACATAAAAATATTAGAGGTTCTGCCTACCTTGAATTAGTCAATGCCCTGCAGAAAAAATATCCTGGACTTTGTGCTCTCTCTACTCAGACCAAAGACTACCACTCATCCCTAGCCTGTAGTCCATGAATCTGTGAATGACAAAATATAATGGAAGAATGTTAGATGACTCATTAAAGCTAGAGTCAGTATGTCTGCTCTTCACAGAACAGGCAGTCTTAGATTAAACAGTTATGGGTAGATAAAAATTGAACCCTGGTATGAGAACATTTAATTCATAGGCTTTCTTAAAGACAAAAATTACCTCTGTTGAAAAAAGTCATACATTAGAAACCGTCTTTATTGTGAGTTTCTTCCCTCTATTGTTTTTTTTAATTTGTGATGGAAGGTACAAGGCTCTCATCATCAGGATTCACTGGACCATTCACAGCAATGAGATGATGATCATTCTCTGAATAGATACCAGGTACATTGAATCAGGTAGAGGAAATAAGACATATTTTTAAAAATCTGCCTTGAATCACCTTTCTATTTCTTGGGAAACTGGGATCATTAACTTATGTAATTAGTTTTGTGGTAATATATGAAAAGTGTGTATATTGGAGCGAAATCTTATCAGAGTTCAGATAAAGGGGAAAGGGTCCTTTCCATGTGAGGAGGTGAGTAAAAACACCACAAAAATTATTTCAAGGATGGGTATGAAAGCTGTATGTTGGGTCAGCCTGGTAAGTATGGGGTCTAGACATACAGCACATTAGGTTCCATAGAATAATAACACACATGTGCTGGGAGTAGACAATGAGGATCATATGTATTAAAAAAACACTAAATATGTGCCAATCCCTTTGATAGATGCTTTTTATATGTTATCATTAACATCTAATGATAAATACATGAATGTAAGTACTAATGAATAAAGTTCTTCGTACTTTTGGGTTTTCATTGCTTGAAACTGTGTTCTACCTTGTCTATGATATGCATGGATCCAAATTTCTTCCACAGATGATCAGTCTAACTTCCTCATGATTCTACTGTCCCTTGCTCAATGATAGTTAGCTTGAGAATAGCAAAAATCTACAGTAAATTTGATCAATATAAATAAGAGCTCATCAGGAGGTATGCAGTAATACGATAATTTGGTGATTTATTTTTAAAATATATAAGAGAAGATCACTTTCTGCTCCTAGAGAACATAAATGACAATGAATATTGTTTGCTCATAGAATCTTAGGTTGATCAGAGAAGCTAGCATGAATTCAAGGCCCATACCCATTTAAGTCACAGAGAAAGTGAACGGATTTCTTATAGAATGTTCACAGCCTGATGTAAGACTGCCAAAGAGCCAAAAATACTACCTGTGATTTACATGTATGGAAATCTAAACTTTATAACAACCTAATTCTCCCACATAACTCAACTCATAGCAATCCTATAAGGTATATGCTGTAATGATCTCCCATTTTTTAAATAGATAAACTGTGGCATAAGTAAATTTAAATACATATTTAAGGCACATAACAAAATTTGAAGCCATAATTTTTAACTAAAGGCATGTGACTCCAGAAAATGCAATTATTACCTCATGAAACAGCTATGCAATATCCATCTGGTGATGAGAAAGAAATCCCATCAACTATGTACTTGGTCTGTCTGAATTAACACAAAATCCTGTACTTTTCCACAAAATATCAGTAGTAATACTATGTCACTAGTTGATATTATGGAGATTTTATGAAGTCTTACTCAAGCTACTTTTATAACTGTTGGCTTTTTGATTCTTCACCAAAATGCAAAAGGCCTTTTCTATTCTCTCATTTTTGAAAAAATTCAGATGCAGTAAAGTTTAAGCAAACCTGTATTGACGTATATTTCCTGAACATTGTACATTCAATTCAGTTATGCTTCACTGAATTTTATCCATGGCTCATGAAGAAAATATCACCAGCATTGTACAGATAGGAAACTGAAGCCCAACATTTAGTAATTATCAGAATCCCACAGTTCTTAAATGCCATTTAAGTTAGAAGTAGTTCATCTAAATGCTACTTTTATCTATTCAAACTACAAGGTTAAGGAACACAAAAATGGACCTACTGAGATCACCTTGCAAAAAAGTCAAGTGAGCAGAAAGTGTAAGAGCATCTCTTCTTTGGAGGTTCCTTGAAGCCTGGTTGTGAGAGGCGATGGAGTGGGGGGGGGGGGAGATTGATTCTGCAGACATGTTCCTCAATGGTAAAAGCAACTTTTTCTGTGATATTTCTCTACATGTTGGAGTGTAGATTATAAGAATTACTAGGGAAGCAAGAAGTATTTTGTCCGCATGTCTGGAGGTTTGAGGTTGGCTTAACTTCTGTTCTTGGCTCTTCTGATCTGTGTCAGCTTTCTTTATTCCAGTGTGCTTGCAGGGAGCTTTCATTTTCCTCCAGTGCATACTTATTGCTGTAGAAGTTTATTTTTACTTATGTATAAAATAATTGTGCATTGTTGGGAAAGGGGCTACCTAGGCCTTGGTAATTTGTATTGTCTGCAGGTGTTGATATATGTCGGGGATGTTTGATTGCTTATGATCTGTTACCCAAGTGGCACTGGTTTACAAGGCATGAAAGGGTCATGGAGAACAACTGAGGATTGGCACTTAAGAGGCCAGGAGAGGCCATTGATGAAGGTACAGCCTCAGTAGTAATTGAAGGCCCAGATGAAGAAGCCATGTAAATAAGTTGAGGTTTGGCATCATGAAGAGAGCCCAGAAGAGGCCATTGGTGAAGGTGCAGCCTCAGTAGCAGTTGAAGACCCAGTTTAAAGGGGTCATGCAAAGAAGTTGAGGCTTGGCACCATGAAAAGAGCCCAAGTGAGGCTATTGCTGAATGTGCAGCCCAGTTGCAGCAAGGCACCCAAGTGTTCTGAAGATGCCAGTACCATGGGATGACTACCAAGAATAGCAGCAGCAGTGGGGTGGAGCCAGCTGGAGCCTGAAGGACAAACTGTGTGTGCCTCAGAGGAAGAGCCAGAGAAGTGACCTAAGCCCTTTGGAGGAGCCCAGGAGATCACGACTGAATTCCAGATAATTGGACATTGATAATGTTTTTCTGCTGTCCAAAGACCTTGTGAAAAACTTGATAGATGTTCAATTTCATCTGGCCCTGTGCATTAGAAGCCTCATAATTTTTCCTCTCATCAATAGTTCTGCTGGTGTAGTGTTAAATTGTGTTGGAGAGATAAAACAGTTTTTTTTTTGTCTTATACAGAAAAGGAGAAATGATGTAGAAGTTTATTTTTAGTTGTATATAAAATAATTATGCACTGTTGGGAAAAAGGAGCTACCTAGAGGCCTTAGCATTTTGTATTGTCTGCAGGTATTGATTTCTGTCTGGGATGTTTGATTACTTATGATCTGCACCTAAAGAGTTCTGAATGAATAAAAGCACCTGAGCTCAGATGCTCAGAATTTCACTGTCCAGGATGGTTCTGTGCCATGAAATTGGTTTCCTCTGTTGAGGTCTGGCAGAATTTTCACATATGAAAATGCCTCTGTGTGTTCCAGGTTGATCTACCATAGTAGGTGTACTACTACAACTGCTAGGCAGCATTTACTTTAAGATGACTTGGGTACCAACTGAGCAGTTGTTTCAGAGTAGCAATAAAACATTTACACAACCCACTTCATGCCAGTGCTACACTATCCATGTAGCTTTCTACCCTGGTGATAACTGGGGACTGAACCTCAATAATCATCTAGAAACAAATTAATATGGAATACACATCACTGTGTGATCAGAATTAGTCTTTGATGTTTGTGGGACTTTCTGTTTTCTCAGAGAAAAGCCTGAATGCTTCTGCTTTAAAAGGCTGTGGAAATGATTAAACTTTTTAACCTAGAGAGAAACTAACTGTATCTCAAAGAAGAATATCATTTCTTTGGAAGTCACACAGGTCATTTAAATCAAGTTCACCTAAAAACTCAAAAGTGTCCTCTTCTCAATTTATCATGATGTACTTTCTATTGATAGGCAAACACCTTTGTTTTTCCACTATGTAATTTGAGGAGCTCAGAAAGCACAGGATGGAAATACATGCAGAGACAAGACAGAATGGCATAGCATATGTAATACAAATGCAGTCAGCTACAATTATGTTTTCCATCTTTCTCATTTATAAGATTTATATTGATTATTCAAGAAGTGCTCATTCTGAAGCTTGACCATACCACAGTGGAATATCTAGAAAGAATACCAGTTATCATAAGGTCCGTAAGCAACAAATTACTAAAGTTTTGTCTCTTTATGTTTATTAGTCAAATAATATAATTGGTTTGAGTGGGCTGCTTGCCTATGGGATCTCTCAGAAATTTATGTTTTGTCATAGGACAGGAAGGTATAGGATGGCATAAGCTAATAACAAGAAGAAAATTACCAGTTGAAGTATTGGTGGGAAGTCTATCACATAAGTGATGATAACATTTGTAATTTTGATAGAAGGTACAACCACCTAGAAACAGAATAAAGATCAAGTTAGCCTGTGAACATGTCTATGGGGGATTGTTGTTATTATCTTAATTGATGTGAAAAGAGCCAGGACACTCTGAGTGTCAACATTACCTGGACTTGGGGCATTAGACTTTACAGGTATGTATTTCTCTTTGTTTTGATTATGGGTGGGATGTGATTAGCCTCTTCAAGATTCTTCCTTGACACTTCATCAGTAATAGTCTGTAATTTGGAATTAGTGAGATAAAATAAAGTCCCTTTCCCCTAAGATGCTGTGTCAAGGTGTTTTATAACAACAGATGGAAATGGTTAACGCCCTCCACACATCACCAAATTATCACAGAACACTATTTCACTAATGGAGTGTGTGGAGACAGATAGTCCTGTCTTCTAAAAAAGATCCTCAGGGCACATTATCAAAACACAAAGCATCAGTAAACTAAATTGTGTCTGAACTACACTTTAAAAAGTGGGAAGGAAGATATAACCTTTGCTTTCCTCCTTAAAAATTATTTGTTTGTGTTTAGGGCTAACCATTTGGTATTTAAGAAACAATTGGTGTATTCTTCCTTGAAGAAATGATCAGCCCTGAAAAGCTATATATAAGTAACATTATGCATTCTGACCTGGTTATATTTTGAAACATATATGTGTATAAATATATGAATGTAATAATGATAAATGGAAAAAGAAGGCATAAATTTCAAAAAGAGAAAGAGGGGTTATGGGAAAATACAAAGGGAGGGAAAAAAAGGGGAAATGATAAAATTATGTTATAATCTCAAAATAAAATAAAATAAACAGGACACTTTGAGTCCAAAAAATTTATAAGCAATTTAAAAAGGAAAGTTTCCATTACCTTCAATTATCTGGAAAATGTTTTTAGATACTGTGAATCTTTTAGTAAAGCAATTTGTTGAGTTCCTTAAAAATTATAGAGCAAAGAAGGTGATGTCTGAAGAGAGTCATTACCTTTTTTGCTAGTGGAGACAGCAGGGCTTAAGGTACATTTTTGACTCAAATTAAGAAAAAAGATATTTAATTTACCTTTGCTTCTCTTCATTCTCAGGATCCCATCACCAGTGAGTCAAATCCTCTAGTTCTTTCTTGCTTCCATTTCCATTCAGCAAGCTTCAACTATCCCATTGCAACCAAGTTGTAGGGTTATAGAAACAATGCTTTACATGATATATTTGAATATGCTTTCATTGGTATCTAGTAGAATTTTCCATTCCTCTGCACTGAGAAGCCTTGAATACATTGCCTTTTTATCTTAAAATATATAAGCACAACACCATTTCCACATGACAATAGAAAATGTTCATTATTTTACCACTGAGTGAGATAAAGCAATGTTCTGTAGATGCCATGTTGAACCTGCAATGTCAATATTGAAATGTCTTGAAATTCCTTGATATAGCCTTCCCAACTGAGATATAGAATTTTATTAATCCAAGTCTCACTTTAGTAAATGTAGTGCTGATAACCTTTAATTTTCTGGGGGGTTTAACAAGGAAGGAGTTCTATGTAAACAAGTAATTACTCCTATTCAGACCAATGTATAACATTTAACATTGCCTCTGGCAAAAGCTTAAGGTTTTTAAGAGAATTCTATGGAGATGGAAGATGAGAAAGGACCAGAAATCTATACGGCCACTAGTATCATAGTTGTACCAACAGAATCTGACTAGTGTTAAGTGCTTTAAAACTCCAGAAAGTACAAGCAAAAAATGTTACTAGTAATTTATGCTTAATTTTATCCTTTTCAACTAAACTTAGCTTTGAAAGAGAACAAGTCCCTAACATCCCAACATGTATGCTTGCACATCATGGTATATAACTGCAATAGACACATGGGCTAAATTGTGGAAACAACCTAAGTCCCTATAGAACCAGGAATGCAAAAGCAAAAGCAGTATGCATACATACACACACACACACATATACACTCACATAGACATATATAAGATAGAATATTATGCATACACAAAAATACACTCATATTCATATATATTATAGGATAGTATTGACATATAAGCACATGCTCATGCATATACAGAATATAATACTATACATACACAAGCACATAAATATATGGTAGAATATTAGGCACACACACAAGCGAAGAGACATTGATATATATGATAGAATATTATGAACAAAAGCAAGCACACCTACAGGTATATACAATAGAACATTATACATCCACACAAGCATGCATGCTTACAAATATACTGTAGATTATTATATAAACATGCATATGTACAATAGAACAATATACATATACTCAAGCACACATATATATATTACAATAGAATATTATGTACATACATGCATAAATATAACGTAATATTATACACACAAACGCATACACGTACATATAAGATAGAATAGTATGCACACACAAGTTCACATACACACACACATATATGCATATCTTTCACATTCAAAATATTGGGAATTATTGAAATTTAAAATTTCACATATACAGTGGATGAACCTCAATGATATTGCACTAAAATATAGGAAAAAGAAGATAAATCATATATGATTCCATTTAAATAATGCAATTAGTGATCAAATCTTCAAACAATAGAATACTAATTGCCTGAGATTAGTTAGAAAGAGAAATGGAAGGTGCCCTTTTGACTTTGTTCTGAAGGTGCTAAGGATCGTATCTGAATCCAGGACACTGCATATGCCCTTCCACTGAGCTTCATCCTTGGACCATTTAACAGGCAAGGGCAGGTACGTGTTTGACTTTACCTGTTTAATTTGTATTATTTTTTTAGACTATATTTTAACCACAACATTTCTCCCTTTTCTTTGTTCTCTCCAACCCCTCATATGTACCCTTCCCTGCTCTCCTTCAACTTCATGGCCTCTGTCTTCATCAATTGTTACTGCACAATGCATGTATTGTTATATACATATGAATCCCCAAGTATAACCTACTGAGTTCATAATATTTTACTTGTATGTGAGTTTTCATAGCTGAAAGTTTGGCACTGGACAGCCAATTGGTGTCCTCTTCCCTGGAGAAGGCTACCTCCTCCAGGACTCTCAGCTTCACTCAGTTTTCTATAGATTTGTGTGTGTGTGTGTGTGTTTGTGTGTTTGTGTGTGTGTGTGTGTGTGTGTGTGTGTGTGTGTGTGTGTGTGTGTGTGTTTAAGGTTGAGGATTTATGGGATTTTCCCCATTCAGTTTGGCATGTTTGTGGTATTCCTTGTCCAGCTCATGTTTAGACAGTCATATTAGTAAGATTTTATGGGTTTAGCTTTTGATATTAGCAAAAGGCACAATATTGCAGCAAAGTCCTTGATCCTCTGGCTCTCATATTCTTTACTTCTCTTGTTTCTGCAATGTTTCCTGCACCTTAAGTATTGGAGTGCTTTGCAGATATATTCACTGGGACTGGGCTCCACAGCTCTGTATACTGATTGTTTGTGGTTTTCTGTAATGGTCGATGTCTGTTGGTCTTTTGGAACTTTCTTTGATGAAGGCTGAAGATTACACTTATGTGTAGACTTAAGAAAAAGTGTTTATAGTTTGTTGTTAGGATTATGCTGGTTTAGTACCTTAGTAGTTGTAGAATCTCCTTCAATACTCATTTCACAAGTACCAACTTCTTCTGTATTATCCTCCTGCTGCCTGCCTGAGGAGTCTCCAATTTTCCTATTTCCTATCATATCATTTGTATCTTGATATAATATCAAGTTATTCCATTATTAAGAAGAGAATTAGGGTTTGCCATTTTAGACTCCTATGGCTCAGCCAGATAAGGAATATGAGACGCTAATAGACTGCTAGCATATTTTTGGTGTTGTGGGTCAGCATCATTTAGTTAGGCCATGAACTACTGACATTTAGAAAATTTTCTTAGTTTTCCAGCTTATTTACAATTTTTTATTATTCTTTGATTTCTTGGCAAATATTGCCACACTGGCTCTGGCATCCCATGTCCTGGGTTTGGGATGATTGGTTGTGAACTAAGAGACTGTGTCTGTGACCTTGTGGAATGTCATCCCATAATTTTTCCTTCGTTGTTTCCAGAGAGACTCATCTAGATCAGATGAAATCATCACCATTTAGACATGTCTGATGTGAAATTTCTTTTGGAACATATTATTAAGGCAAGAAGAAGAGGAATATACTTTTTAAATCATAGTTTACTGTAGATTTAGTGAGAGAGATGCTGTCTTTCATACCAACCCTGACCTCAAGCCAACTCTTTGGGGAACTGAGAGAATAAATTACTGAGATGTGACTTTAGAAGTAATATCCCAGGTGAGCCAAGAAGCCTTTGCAATTAGAATGTCATTTGCATGCTTAACAGTATTACGGCTGCCCCTGTACCACTTTCTCTGGAGCCACAGTAGAGAAAGTCATCCAAATAAGCGTGGGTTATTATTTTTTAAAAGGAAAGCTGAAGAGCATTTACTTAGTCCTTAGCAGTGTAGCAGGCAATATAAATGAAAAATTGGAAGCATAACTTTCATGCCCTGATACTATCAGGGAAATGAAGATATTAATTTACAGGCTGGGAGAGAATGAAACAGAAACAAATTCTCTTTTTTCACTTAATGGCTGAGGTTGGGATGTTTTCCCAATGAAAGCGTAAACTAAATACCATTTCTTTGGTTAATTGTAAACTTGGTGTAGATGCAATTGTCCTGTACTGCAACTGCACTCAAGAGCCCCTAATTCAGTAGTGGGATATGGGAAGTACCCTAAAGGGTTGCCCTTCTGCTTGACAGTTTACCATTCTTACTTTGAAACATGGTTGGTGAAACCAAGAATCACTTACGTACTTAATATATGGAAATCTGATTGCCTTCCATGGTCATTATGATAAAATAACCACAACACATTAATAGAAGTCATGTTGAAGTAAAAAGTTGATGAACAAAGTTCTCAGATTCTCAAATTCTCTTTGAGCCATCTGATGCCCCATGTGGCCCCCAAATGATGCTGAGCTCCTTTAAATTCCCTTTCTTTATATAAGACTCCAGAACAAACCCTATCCAGCACTTCTCAGCTCATTCTCTCCTTGGCTCCTATAAACTTCTGGTGCCAAAAATTAAACAATAAGACATGTAAAAGCTAATTCTGTGTTGGAAAGATATACTGGCCAAGGTATCTTTGTGATGTGGTGTGAAAACCATTGGTGATAGTTTTCAGGATTAAGGTCACAGTAGTGTTTTCATCTATACAAGCACTAAGGAAGTATCAAACCTAAGAGTGTAGAGGAATATTTAGTCCTTTAATCTGTCAGCATAGCTGCTCTAGGGTGGAAAGAATGTTGGTATATACCTTTAATTCCAGTATTCAGAAGGTAGTAGCAGTACAAACTAATCTGAGCACTTGGGAGACATGAAGCAGAGCTCAGAGTCAGTGTCACACAGAAGGGGTGACTTCTGAGATGAGTCAGAGTGAAGGGCAGACAAACTGATGAATCAGAGGAAGAGTTAGCAGAGTGAGGTCACACCCAACTCTCACAATATAAAAGTAGGCTCTTAGCTCAGAGACACAGAGTTTAAAGAGGCTGTATAGAAGATAAGACACAGAGGGGACAAGAGACAATTAAGCAGTCTGACTGAGGATAAGGCAGAGAAGCAGAGAGGCTGACTGCGGCAGTATGGAGTGCTGATAGCTCAGAGAGGGACAAGACACAGAGGCAATGAGAGGACTATGAGGCAGAGACACAGAGGCAGCTCAGCAGAAGTCTGTATCAGACTGGCAGAAGAAGTCCATATCAGACTGGAAGCATGATTCAGCTTGGGAGCCAAGCAGAGCAATTCAGTCAGAGAAGTTGCGGGAGTCAACCAGAGTCTGCCAAAAATCAGAAGAGTTCAGTCAGAAACAGTCAACCAGCTTAGAAGGTCAGTATAAACTAGTAAGCTTGGAGCCAGAACAGATAGTAATTGAAGTTGGACCATGAAAGTCAGTTGAGTTCAGTACAACTCTGAGTTCAAAAGGAGTTATTCAGAGTGGCTCCCTTAGCAATTATTCTAGGAGGTTGAAACATTCTAGGTCCAGACTAAGAGGCGAAGACTAGATTGTATAGCGGCTGAAACACTCCAGGGCTTGAGGAGTAGGGCCAGGGATTGAATTAATCAAAGAATAAAAGGCCTTTTGACATGAATCAAAGGCTATATAGGAGATCATGTTTCCTGAAATAATGCAAAACTCTTCAATGCTTGGGCAAAGCAAAGCCTCAGACTGACCTTCTTTATGGATTATTTCTGCTCTTTTTGAGTGAGGGGATCGGATCATGGAAAATACTGTGGCATGATGATACACTTACTCACCAAACTTGATGTCCTTTTAAATGCCAAATTCAGTTTCTTGGGCTTCCTACTGTCAGCCAGTTTTAACCATAGAATGCTAGACTATTTAGACATTGACACTTAGCAATGAGTTTAATCAAGGCAGTGTGTGAGTGTTTCAAGAGTTTGTGAGGAAAGGCTGTGTGTGCATATGAAGATGAAGGTCTGTTAAGAGTCCTCTGAGAACATAGAAAATGACAGATTTAGAAAGTCTAAAGACAGAAAATGTACACAGATCAAACTAAAAGAAAAAAGAGCATTGATGGATATTAGTCCAACACACAATTGCATGGCTGTAGGGCTTTTTATATCCAGAGAAAAACTGTATGAATCCTTAACCACCCGTGGCATGACTGTTAACGCAATAGAAAATGGATTAGGAAGAGGTTTCATGAGGAAAGGGAGTGGTTATATTGGAATTGGTACATAAGAGGCAGATGTGGGGGTGGGTACAAATAGATTCTAATTCTATTCCATTACAATCTTTTATTCAAATAGCCTACATGCTCCCTTACATTTCTGCCAAATGTCTCCCAGAGCATCACAAAATGTGCCCTTTCATTCTTTGATGGTTCTGAAATGAATAAATTTGAACTTTAAGCTTCTTTCCAAGAAGATAAGGGGTCCTCCCCAGTATGAGACTCTAGGCCAATTGCTTATTCATTCTGAACTTAAGTATTTTCTCATGTAAAGTGAGAGTACTGTAACAATTTTAGTTTGTATATGTGAAAATGAAGTCATTGTATTTGAGCACACAAAGACAGCATTTCAGGAATGTAGGACCTTTAAGAGTTTTACTGTGGTACAGAGAAGGAGGTACAATAGTGAAATAACTTGATTTGGTATCAAAAGACCTTGGTGCTACATACAGTTGTTCATACATTGTGCCCTTTAGTTAAGCACCAAGAATGGGTAGAATTTCATGACTGGGAGTAGCGAGTTAACTCTATAAAACTATGTGAATACCCGCAACAAGATGAATGACAGATGGCTCAGAAAAGGTAAAGCTTGCTGTCAATGGAAGGGCATCTTTTATAATCTGTGTGAAATTTTGGTTGAGACACATTTCAGGAATCTATCCTCCAAGTTATTATTTTCATGAAACATATAGATTATTAGTAATGGGACTAATATCTAAGTATTTCAAAAACATGTACTTTAATCTGAAGTACAATAGCTATTATTTCTGAGTATATATCATGACACAGCATTCATACTCTGACTATTGGGACTGTGTTCTATTGAGAAAGCTAAAATAGGTGCTGCTTAAATTTCAAGGTCATATAACATTATAAACTGACCAATGAGCAAACTGGAATCAAGCCCAGGTATCTTGGGGATCTTCTTGGTATCTTCTCTAAAGTGCATCCTGTAGCCAGACCAATTTTTATTGTTTCTTCTTAATGTTGTCAGGAAATGGTCCAACTATATACCTGTAATTACCAAAAACACCTTTCCTGAAATTCCCACTCAGTCCCTAAGAGTATATAAAAGAATATATGTAAAGTAACCCATTACCTTTTAACAGCAGCCTGCTTACAGTTTGAATGTTATTCTAACTTTTGATTTCCTACTACCTAACAAGACTGTTCTAATTATCATTTTATTATGAAAAAAACATATTCAAAAAACATCTTCATCAAAATGGGCAGTAACTAGAAAAATATGCTTTGAGTAGAAGGTCATTCCTTAAAAGGTAATTACAGAAATTGCTCTAATGCATGGTTTCTCTAGCTGACTACTTGACCTATGAAAAGAACTGCTTGCGGATTGTGAAAATTAAGCATTGGTGGTTCAATAAATTTCTTCCTAAGCTTAGTATTTTCTTAAATAATAAGCTTCATTAGAGAGAAACTTGCAAATAAATGAAAACATGATACACTGAAAATTAAAAGACCAAAGTCTATACAACTTAATAACATTTTATAGAGTTAGAATTGGAATTTGGAACAGAACTGCAAAGCTTTATATTGAATTTTACACCTTCAGTATCAAATATATTTTATATACTGATCCACCATCAAAAAAGAAAAAAGAATGATAGAATCAGAACTATAATTAGCTTCTTATCTGTCCTAACTAGTACACATTACCTGCATTTAGCCTTTCCTAATTCACTTATCTTTAACTTTTCTTGTTCTGGCTCTTCATGTTATACTCACCCACATTTGTTTACATCTATACATACATTATTGGTGAGATTCTGCTTATGAGGAAACATGTGATTTAATTTTTTTTCTAGAAGTTTGACTTTACTTAATATTATACATTTTGAATCAATCCATTTTTCAGCATTTTCTTAGAATCTATACCCAAAAAAAGAGTTATTTGGGCCCCATGTTTATTGCTGATTCATTGATTTTAACCAAGAATGTAAATTGTTGTTTGTCCATCAATAGATAAATGGATAATGAAAAGTTTGTGTGTATACACACAACACACACACACACACACACACACACACACACACACACACACACACATCCTGTAATGGAATACTACAGAGCCCTAAGCCAAGGCTTAAGTATATTCTATGAATTATAAATGAAATGATAGCTTTTCATACTGCTGGTGAAACAAAAATTTAAACATCCACTATGGAAACACTATGCAGATACCTCAAAATTTCAAAGTAGAACTTCTGATGTATCTATAGCACCTCCAGATATATACTCCAAAGAGTCAAAGTGAAACTCCTATATATATTTGGGCATGCTCATGTATATTAAGTCTTTTGTATGCAATAAAAATTTTCACTTATTAATAGTTAGCCATTTGGCACACTAATGAAATTGATGTGGTTACTTATTTGTAAAAAAGTAATAATATTGGCTGGTTAGGCAATATTATGTGCCATATACCATTTTCAACTCCAACCCAAAATTCATTTAAAGATTTAATTTTTATGAAACCCAAGTCATTGATTTGAAAAATCAAGCATCCTAATACTCTAATACCCTAACATACAAACATACATGACTTGGGGGGGGGTGCTGCAATGAAGCCCTGTGATGCAATGCCTTGGATTCATGACATTTAATGGGAATTGTGTTTTTGATGTTTGTGCGTTCAGAAACATTTTATTCTTGTCAATTGTTTCACAACCCCTTCACTGGGTTACATGATCCATGGTGTTCTGTGACCCACAGCTTACGAAAATAGGACCTACAACATAGCCTTGCCTATAGTGAAGGGGGAAAGGCTAACTAGACTTTCCATGTTCAAGACTTTCTTGTAAGGCCTTTTTGTCTCTATCTTGTTGGCGATGTAGGGTTCCTCAAGGCTTTACAGTAAGGCAGTACTGCTGATGCAAGAGGGCTTGAGCACAAACTCTGAGGGAGACAGAGTAAGGGATTGTGGATACTATGGCCATAAACATGGCTGTTTTCGTTGTATAAAATAGAGTTGACAGAATTGTAAGAAAAAGATTGAATAATTATACTTCATTTCTTTGCTTTACAAATGAGTTTGTTTTTTTGTTAAATATTGCTATTTGAAAACTGCTAATAAGCATAAACTATAAAAGATATAACCCTGATTCTTTATTTCATCTAAATATACAATATTTAATCAATGAATTTCTTAAGTTTCTTACAGAAACAAGGATTACTGGTATACCAAAACTTAGCTTTCTTTTTCACGCAAATTTTTGGGAAGCTTAGAGACAAAATTCACCATGTTCTTATTGGAATCAATGGCATTTGAAGATATAATTGAACAGTCTAATTAGTGTTTTATGAGCTGGATTTTTCATGTGGAGAACATTATAATACCCATGATAGCTTCATCGTGTCCAACCCACAGTCTTGCCATTTGGATGACCCTCCTTCCTATACAAAGTGATCATATTAATGAGGATTTCCAAGGTCCACAAGTCAGTACAATAATCACTGAAGATGATGATTCATTTCTATGTTCCCTGAATCTTAGGTGTAAACATTGAAGATGCTTTACTAATTTGTGAAAGCTATGATCTATCTGTTCTCTATTGGTTTACCAGTTGCATATTATTGTAATAGTCTTTCTCTGATGTGAAAAATAAAATTTCTTTATTGATGGGTGAGAGCTACACTTCTCAGTGGGTAAAAAGAAAATATTGGAATAGACTTGAAAATTGTAGTATTTCAGAATGCAGAGATAAGGAGCTCTCTTCTAGGGGTCAGGAATTCTCCATCCATCATTTTTTGGCTAAGTTTATAGTACCAGGTATAAACACCTCAAATTAAGTTGGCCTTAAGTTCCACTAGATATTTGTTGGTTATTAATAAGATCATAGTATAGCTTTTGGACCAATGGGATATATTATTAGTTTGGTCATTGTTGGGGTTCATTGCCTTTCCACCTGTATAAGACTATTGATTGCATTTCCCCCTTAGAAAGTCACACCAAAACATACTATGATAGCTAGTCTCAAAAGGGAGGTTTCCAGATCAATCCCAGCTGAATTCCTCCAAGTTTTGTCTCAGCATTATGATCTTACCTTCAAGTTATGGGAGATAACCAAGGAATTGAAACAGCATATAAGCTATGAGGCTCAGGGTGACATTTAATGTGGGACAGTTCTCATGTCTTGGCCTTCACAATGATGAGATTGTAAGAACACAATTCTAGAAAGTTCTTTATTGAAAGCTTTAAGTTCCAGTGTTTTCATTTCTAAAAGTAGAATATCATAGCAAGTCTTCATTATTACAGGAGTAGGTGCAGGTAGAGGAGTAGTACTATCATAGTAAAAAAAAAAAAAAAAAAAAAGCAAGATTAATGCCTAGCATGTGATTAATACTTTATGAATGAAAGCATTTGCTGTCTACATAACTTATGGACCCAACTAAATTCTAAATACTGTCTGCTTCATGGAAGACCATTGGCAAAGGAATGTGGCTTGGTTGGTGTTTGTCTGAGTACTGTAGCTGGAAGCCTAGGACTGAGTCCATTTTCTGATAAGGTGTCTTCTTCTTTTCCCTGTGGCACCAGGCCTTATGCAGACAGTGCTTTTGAAGGACTTTGACTGTTAGACATGAACTTGACATACAAATGAGTACACTCCAGTATCCCTGTCTTAACCAATGGCCCCCGTCCCTGGGTACTAAAGACCCGCCACTGCCTTTTTCCTATAAATGTAACCACCCTTGCTTCAATAAACTGATATGATCCACTGACAGCACTCTCCCAGGAAGTCTGTTTTCCATGGCTCTGAGCCCTCCAACTAAAGACATGCTGGATTCATGGAGACCTGAGACTTCTTCTCCTGAGCTATGCAGCTGGCCATGGCTTAGCTAACATCTAGGGAGGAGAGGGAATGAAGAAATCCACAAAAAAAAAAAAAATCACATACTGTGATCCAGAGTAGAAGTGCTTGATGGGAGAAAGAAAAATAAAAGGAGGTGAAGAAGGAAAAGTGAAAAGGAACAGACATACCACACCACAAAATAAGACACAATTTCCATATAAAGGAAGAAGAGGTAGGAAAGAAATGAATAAAGAACATGAAAGAACATTCATTCTATATACACTCATGATCACCATTCATAAATTTTGTTTCCACGGTTATATACACTGTCGTGATAGAAAATGTGCTCCGAGTGTAGACCTTGAGGAACAAAATGTCTAAAACATTATGTGACATATTTATCTTCTAGAGATTTAGTCTATTTGTGGGTACTGGCAAACATGGGATCTATTTTTTATTTTTTTCTCACTACCAATTTTCTTTCTTTCTGCTTTTCTTTATTTCTTGCTTGCTTGCTTGCTTGCTTGCTTTTTTCTTGCTTTCTTGCTCTCTTGTTCTCTTGCTTTCCCTTTTCTTTATTTCTCTCTTCATTTCTTTTCTTCTCTTTTTTTCTTGCATTCTTGCTTTTATTATTTAATAATTTAATAAACAAATACACTGTGTTTAGAACACACTCACCTTCTCTTGCCTCTAACTTCTTCTTACATTATCCTCCCAAATTCTTCTTTTTCTTCTCTCTTCTTCCTCTTCCCCTCTTCTTCCTTGTGGATGAGTATAGTGCTAACCAAAGGAGGACAGAGACCAGACCATTAAAGAAAACTGACTCTCAGCAGCCCTCACCAATATGTCATTGGCTAGTAGTATGGCTTCATGAGCTCCCCTACATTCCTAATTTTTGAAGGAAACAGAAGAAAAATACTTGATTTACATTTACTGGACACAAAGGTTCCCATCTAGCCCAAACCCACTTGACTGTTCTTCCTACACTCCATCAGATAGGAAGCTGTGGATTGGTTTTTACTTCTGCCAAATACATAATCAGTTCCATGTCTAGTACTTATTCAGTTACCCTTCTCATTATTTTTAGTTCTAGTGAAAAGTTGATGACTAATCACAACCATATATATGCCTTGCTTGTCACACTGAATGGAGAACTTTCAGGAAGCCATGGCATAGAGAAAACTAAAATTAAAATCTGTGACTAAATATTTCTGCTTCTAGCTCTAGAGGCAATGTCAAACTGTGTAATGATTACACAGGAACCACTCTCTGTGACAACAGAACATTTTCAAGTATGATGCCTTTAAGTTAAAATGTATTGAAATAAAATAGGGAGGGGTTACAAGGGTATAGTGCATTTTACATTCTTCAGAAATCTTGCTCAATAAGTACTGAGTTTTGATCGATTGATACAGTGTCATATTTGACTAAAGAGGTGGGGAAGTCATAGTGTCTCTTTGTGCTGGATAGAGGCAAAATGCACTATTGATTTTATATGTTGGATGGGTTGTCAGTGTACAGTGCATTGTTGATTTTGACTTTTATAGCCAACATGTTTCCTTTAATTGGATCATTTGTAAAAGAGAGGAGGAGACTCGTTCTCTTCTGACAGTGACTGATGACAATCATTTCACGTTTGTCAATATTTCATAAACCCATTCTTATCCAACAACATGGCTGCCTTTGTGCATCTGCTCACTGTAGCTCTATCTCTTTGTTTACATATCACATGCAAGGGGTTTTCACCAATATCCATACAAAATGCAATCTGATATATGATAATTTGTCAACAATCTTTTTTTTTCTGTTAACTGTGACAACCAAGTACCTATTGAGAACAACCTCTAATCGACTTTTCCATAATCTAGTTATTTTCTAATATCTAAAGATTTCTTCCCTTTGGCATAAGTTAGACAGTGGCAAATTATTCAGAGCATTAACATATCTATGGGTAAGATTCAGTTGTTCTGTAGATTGGGTGTTGTTTCTACAGCAAATACTTTATTAGAGTAAACCACCTTTGTTGTATAGTGTGGTAAAAGAAAGGCAATTGACTTGGTAACTATTATTATTCTATTCAATAAAAGAGTTTTTTCTTGCCTTCATTTTTACCTAAGTTCCTTAGACTCAGATTTGAGAATGTGCCTGGGGTATGTTAACAAATGCTTTTTAGGAAATGAAATCTTTGTGGAAAATGACTAGACTGCAGAAAGGAGACCTGAGTTATGATCTACTAGACCTTGGACAAGTCATTCAACTTATCTGTGACTGAATTTATTCACCAATAAATTACAAAGTTTACACTAAGTAAAATTGAAGGTCCTTTCTGTCATTCTCCATAATTTCATGCTTCCACATATCAAGATTTGGTGTGACAGGAGCTTGGAAGGCAATCTATGTATTTTTTCAGAAGAGACTTCTCACCCTAGGTAGATAATTTAGAAGAGTCAAGGCATCTGACTGCTTATCCACTGGACAAATGGTGCAAACTGCCTCTAGGTGCTTCTCAAGTAAAGATGGATGATAACCCACTTGCTATCCCCCTCCCAGTATTCTACAAATCATGTTTTGTTGACAAGATTTCCGAGCTAATCCAAGGATGAGTCTTTCAGAGACAATTCTTTTTAATTACAGAATTCTGACAGCACACAGTCTGATATAGTGTATTGGTCATTTGCAGGTACAAACATTCATTATATCCTCATTGACATGAAAAAGCAAAACAATATAGTTGAAACTGGTGAAATTCAGAAGAAAACTTTGTTGGTGGTAAGTTGTAAAACAATAAACATCAGTTGCTGCTTAGTAGGCATTTCTAACTCAACATTGTCCTTGGGGACATATTTTATTAAATTGATAATTTTCAGAGATGCATTTTACAATTGTGTGATCTCATGTTTTGATGCATTGTAACTATAGACAACCTAATTATAGTTTAAACTGAGTGGAGCATTGAATTTGAAATACTGCTTGTCAGTTTCTATCTAATCATTACTTTCAACACTAGTTATATATCCTAAAGATATTGTAGTCCTTGGTAAGCAGATCTCCTTCTGGAAAGAACACAGTCCTTTCTATTAGGTACAAGGCCATTTTCTGCCTCTTCTTCTACATCTCAGAGGCTAGTACTTTGGAAATTGTTAGTAAAGTTGAAGTGTTTCTTTCTTAGCTGAGAATCTGTAGAGAGCCTCTGTGTCACTGGCATCTAAGTGATGGCTCTGAGTAGAGCATGTGGACTACTGAGAGTTAAGATTGTACTCTGTGTTCTAGCATCTTTCTACATGCTCTCAAGTTCAAATACTTGGTAATATGACTCATGGCCTTTGTGTTGAGGGCTTTTGTGAAAACAGAGGTATGTTTTATATAGGATACATATATGTTGCTTCAAGCTTGTTTATGTTTGCCACATTGTAAACCTATGGGAAAATCATTATACATTCCTTTGCTACTTTAATGATATAAGTGTCTGGGTAACCTTCTCTATGCCCCTCTTTCTCTTAGATTCCTTTTCTCCTGTTAACATAGGAATTTGGTAGTATCAGTTAGAACAATCCTCAGCAGATATATAACTAAAGAAGAAGATGTAGTTTGCTATAATGCCCACTGACCTCTACCAACTAATGATCTTACAATGAGGCTCTGCCTGCACGCATTGCTTTTATTAATTATTCTCATGGGTTCATGACAGAGGACAGTTTGGTTTTTGTTAATTCAATCCTCAGTCCTAAAAGGTTTCAGCCTCTGTATAATCTAATCTTAAACCTAAACTTAGAAGGCTTCAGCTTCCATAAAATCTAATCTTCAGATGCAAGCCAGTACCAAGGAGGCTTCAGTCTCCATAAAATCTAATGTCTAAACCTAAACTTGAAATGTTTCAGCCCCCAAGACTTACTACCTATAAACAATCTGGTTCTGACTCTGATTTTTCTCTGATTATTCTGGACTGGCTGTGCTCTTCTTGGCATTTCCTTCTGAACGAAAACTTTTTGTGAGCTGACTGTAATACTGCCTGACTGAACTAACTCTGCTTCGCTCTCTGAGCTCTGTCTCTTGTCTGCTTCCTCTCTGCTTCTACCTGTCTTCTCTCTGAGCTCTGCTTCGATACTCTGCTTCCATCTCCTTCTATTTCCACTCTCCTATTTACTTCCCTCTTTGAACCTGCTTTGAACTAAGAGCTTCCTTTTATATCCTGTGAGTTGAGATTAAAGGCAGGTGCCACCACTTCCTTCTGAGTTGGAATTAAAGTTGCGTGCCATGTTGCCTTAACCACAAAAATCCCATTCACCTAGCATTAGCACAGAGGACAGGATTAGTCTGACTAACATTCTTTCTCCATTCCTTCTGGATCACACAGGCCTTTGCATGTGATCCCTTCCTAGCTATCACACAGGCCTTTCAATGTGACCCTTTGCTGGAACAGCAATGCTGCTGGATTAAAAAATTAAATATTCCTCTACAGTCATGACACTTTCTTCCACAATTAATTGTTTATGGGCATATTTTTTCAGAATCCTGAATCTTTCTTTAGCTCAGCTGAAGAAGAGTGGCAGAAATGGTCTCTACCAAAACATGTGTGACTCTTGACTTTCTTTAGGGTGGAATATATATGAAATGTGTATGTGTGTTTGTTTTAACCTAAGTTGAATGTAAATTTCTATTTAGCATTATTCTAGATGACCTGGACTTATGTTTTTCGAAGAGAATATGAAAGAATTGAAATAGTCATGGAATTGTTATTCATGAATAATTTGAGATTTTTCTGAAATTATTTGATAATATACAAGCAAAAACTATTATTTGCTTAGATACCAGAAATTTCACATTCCATTTATCCAAGGCAATCAGTGAAAATCACAAGGCAAGGAAAAGGCAAATTGTATCTTGATGTTATAGTAAAAGTAGGGTATGTTCCACAAGAAAATGAGGAAGGCAAATAGTATCCTGATATTTTAGTAAACATAGAATTTTTTCCACTCCCCTTTAAAGATGCATGACTTAGACATCATTATCAGTATACTTGGCAAGACAAACAAACTGAAAGATTCATAACCACAGCAACTAATTATCAGAGCTATTTCTCATTGCACTTGAGGTTGAATCAATTAAAACACCAGAATTAGTAATTACACCCAAGTCTAACATTTGATGCACTCTTATTGTGGTGCATACACTTTTTAGAAGACGAAGAAAAAATAACTACAAAATAAACAAATAAATAAATAAGCATAGGTACATAAAAAAGGCATAATGTTTTTATAAGCAAAATTTAGGATGGAATGTTGAAAAGGCACTTATCCTATTCATTTGGGCAAGCCATAGTAGTGTTGACAGGAATATGCTCCAAAATTCCAAGGAATTACTTAAATCACAAGTATCAAAAATAGAAGAAAGTTTTTCAAAACAAGTCAGCTTGCACTTATGAGTTCTTCATGCATATTATTAGATCTATTCAAAACATCATATCTGAAGTTGGGCTTCAAAACTCATGGTAAGTAGGAAGTTTACATTGACTTTACTGTGTAGTACTCTTTGGCTTTATTTTTTCCTTCCACTTTCTTTTAGTTTAAAGATTTCAGTCATTTTTATTCATTTCAACAGCAGGTGTGAAATAGTAGGCTGTCATCTGCCTTTTTGTAGTGCTGCAAGCCAAAATTATAAATGGGTTGACATTAATGGTAGTCCAGAATTTAGTGCCTGTGTTGGTAGACGGTATTGAAAATGTTTTCATATGACAGATGAAATGCCGGCTACTGAAACTTCAGTGAGACTAGCTGGATACATGTGACAGGTGGTGCTTTTTTTTTTTTTTTTTTAAATTCCTTGTTGGTATCCAGTTTTTCTCACATCTCTTCAATTTCATCCTCTCTTCTTCTTTCTCCCTTTTCTCTGTTGTTGAATTTTTTCACCCTCTTTCATTGCTTTCAGTATTTGCGTAGTTTATGAACTCAAACTCAAAGGAAGTGATTGTGGTCTTCATCTGGAAAGGACTGGGTTAAAAATGTAAACCCCTCTTCCTTAGGAAGTCAGCTCAAGTAGGGAAAGTACTAAGCATGCAAAAACTGTTCTGCATTTTTTTCAATTTGTTATTCCTCACATTCACAAGCATACAACCTGTTTAAATTATTCTTGGGGGGAAGGGTGTCAGGAAGAATTTTCTAAGCACTGTAGTCGCTTTTGCAGCAAGTATGTGATTCCTATTTGTGGAATGTTGGTTAAATAAAGACAAGATCATTTCAGTTCTAAAGAATTCCTGAGGAGCAACTGAGGAGTACAGACTCTGGTGTATTGTTTTCCTCATGGTAGTCTCCAGGTTGTCATGTCTTAGCATCTCTTAATTAATTTTCTTTATCTGTTGAAACTTATTCTGTTCGAATAGTCTGACTTTAAATGTGAAAGGGGCATTATACCCATCAACTTTTCATAAGCATTCCAGAGTTTTAAATATCTCCAGGTGATATCCCTTGCTCTTTCTCTCCTTCCCCCTGCTTCTCTCTCTCCATTATTTAAGGTGGACTGGGCTCCTAAGCTACCTGTTATGCAAATAATTCCCCAAAGATGTGAAGTCACATACATACAAGAATACTAACAGGACTCAGCAGTGTGTGTGTGTGTGTGTGTGTGTGTGTGTGTGTGTGTGTGTGTGTGTGTGTGTGTGTGTGTGTGTGTGTGTGTGTGTGTGTGTGTATAACAATAATCAAAGAAAAACAGAGCATGAATTTGAGGAGGAATAAAGAGCTGGCATGAGAGGGGCTGTAGTGAAGAAAGAAAAGGTGGAAAGTTATATAATTACATTTTAATTAATAGAAACACTATTTTCTATAGTGTTAAAGGTTTATATTTAGTAGTCAAAGAGTATCTTTCACTTCTGATAAGTTAAGAAGGTGTTTGATTTTATTGTTACAAATGGGAGATATCTTTGCCTCTACTTTCTAAAATGTCTCCTTTAAGTTCCACTCTTAATTTTTTTCTCTAAGATATCTGAGAGTTTATCTTTCCATAAAATATTGCAAAGAAAATATTTTAAATGAGAAATTGTACAATTTTCCTTAATAGTTCAAGGTTGCATTTTTAAAGATATTTGAGAATTGTCTAAATAATCTCACTTCTAATAGTAAATATTGGTAAGATGCATGGGATAGATGCATGAGGTTTTAATCTCCCAACAAAACGAAGACAGTTCAGGGGTTATAAAATGGAGACAACACTTAAGAGAAGGGATTGTAAATGAGATGAGATGGGTGGAAAACATAGGTAAGTGTCTTTCAATGCACTGCTTGGTAAACTAAGAAACAAAGGTCTTTGTGTAGCACATCTCATTCACTCCACTCAGGGAAGCTGAGAACAAAGAATGAATACACAGAGATGGCATTTGGATTGGCACTGAGTAAGAATGGTCTAAGTATAGGAAGGCATTTCAGCAGGAGAAACTGTATGAATGAATGAAACCAAGAAGCAGAAGACTCAACTCATGGTTGAAAACTTTTTAATAGCTCTGTTAGAGCGATCCCGGGTATCCAGGGTTAAGCTTTGGAGCACCAGTCCTAAAAACTGGTTGCAGTTCAAGATGGGAAAGCAATGAATTATTGATGGAATTGTATTTTATTTTTCAGGTAAGCATATCCCTGAAAGACTAAAAGAGCAGTCGTGTTTTATGCTCAGAAACAGTTTTTGATGGGAAAATTCTTCAGTTGAAGCAATTAAAAGGGAGTTGAATTGAACTTTATTAGAGAAAAAGCAGGACATGACAGTTATTTGAATATCATAAATCTTGTGTTCATTTACGTATAACCAGGGTTTGTTCTATCAATTAATGACACTTTTGCCTTGAGAACTTTTCCTGCCATGTGACTATATTTAATTTATATACTACAAATTTTTTAGTTCTAAAATGATATATCCAAATTGAATATTCGAGAAAACTTGTATAAATCTAAGCAATATCGTGGGGTTGGCAATGTCAGAAACATCAAGTATATCTCAGAATTTTCCAAGGCAATTGATTCCTGTCATAAGAAACAAAAACATCATAAAATGAAAGTGAAATAATTGGAAAAGATGTTTGAGAATGAACATCTTTGAATGAAACTGACATTACATTTGGCAGGTATATTGCTTGTGAGAATTACATAATATTCTTTTCAATTATATGATAGGATGTACAAGGCAGGAAGAAGAAAGATTTTAATGCTTCAATAGAAAAGTCTGAACTTACATAAGATTTATCATCAGAATATATGGTGTGGGAGCTGGAGAGATAGTTCAGCAGTTAAGACTATTTACTGCTTTTTCAGAAGACCTAAGTTTAGTTCTTAGCCCCCAAGTCATGCCCCAATGGATCTGGTGTATACGTGTCATTACTATTCATAGTAGTAGCAAAATTACAGTTATGAATTAGCAACAAAAATAATTTTATGGTTGGTAGTGAGGAACTGTATTAAAGGGTCACAGCTTTAGGAAGATTGAGAACCACTGCCTTGTATGATTTCAGAAGGAATACTTTGTAGAAGATGAAGAGAGAGAAGAGACCAGAGGCAGTGAAATCAAACAAAAGTTGAAGAAAAGCTCATCATCTCCTCCCAAATTAAAACACAATTATTTCTTAATCAGTTATATTGATATTGGTACTTATTTGAATGTTTTGGGAATGACATTTGCATGAAATTATCTTACAACATGGCAACTACAAGTTAATGAATATTCAGAATGCTATAGAAAAAAATAATGGGCAGAAAGAAAAAAAATTGATTTGCATTAGCCTTGAAGTTTCACAGATAAATGACACTTGTACTGAATTTTAAACTGTGAATTACTTTCTGTACAAAGGCAAAGCATGAAGTCATTCTTGGAAGTGTAGTGTGATATATTCTAATAAACATACATGACATCTGTAGAAGAATAGAGCAAAGGCTGATAGAAAACAGAAAGGAAACACATAGAGCTGTATGTTCTCTGACAATCCATGGCTGCCAACCAAGGATTTGAACTGATTCTTTGGAAGCCATAGTGTGACACTGGAGATTTAAATAATGGTGGGACATGGACATAAATATTGTACAGAACAAGGACCATTATGTAAGAACACAGAACAAATGGACTGTAGCAATGTAGGTGGACCACTATCTTCATCTGAAGAAAATTCTCTCATCTTAGTCCCATTGCTTTAAGATAAAAAATATTTATTACTTGTCAGTATAAAATGAGATGATAGTCATGAACTATGTAATCTCTAAATTTGAAGGGATAAGTAATTACAGAATATCTCTCTGAGATTTATATAATAATAACCCTACACAAGCTTTACTTGTTTTTATGGTATATGTTCTATGCGACAGACATGATGTCACACAGCAGCAATCATGTAGTTAGTTAGACACAACTCCTACCACCAGACAGTTTTAATTCATTGGATCAACCAAACAAATAAATAAAAGTCTGTGGTACAGAATAATAAATTGTGCATTCAGAATGTATGAAGGACATCCCAAGTATAGACACACATCTTTGATTTTTGCTCTTGCTTTCTGGAGAAGATAACTAGAAAGGAAACTTGTTGAAAGAAGTGTTACCTTCAAATGTTGCTGATAATAGGGGAAATAGCAGAAGTATAACACACACTACTTTTTAAGAACATAAAAAAGCATACTGACTAGGGGCTTTGACAAATGGATTTTTTTCCTTTGAAGTTCTTGAGACAAGAAATCCTAAATTAAGGTGTCTGCTGGTGATTTTATGAGCCCTTTTCCTTGTGACTTGTTCATGGACACTTATGTATGTGTCTTCAGCCGGCCTATTGCGTGCTTATGCTCATTCCTGAGTTTTTCTGCTCTTCTGAGGATCCCATTCTTTTGGATTAGCACTTTGTCCTTGTGATCCCACTTAACCTTAACTTCGAGTTTAAATGAACAGTATCCAAATACTGTTACATTGTGGCTTAGAGTTTTAACAAATGAGCTTGTGGGATAATTCAGTTCATAAAAAATGGATTACAGTTTTCTTTTTGTTTTGTATTTTGTTTCATTAAAGCTTATCTAAGTTATTTGGATGGATTTAAAATAAATTAACCGAGATATAGGTTTTAATGTATGACAAAACTTTATGTGTAATAACTCCTAGAAATTTTTTTCTATATTATGGGTTTCTTTAGAAACCGATATGTAATGTATCCTCAGCATAAGGGCAAACTGAGATGGGAGACTGGTTAGGGAAAGAGAGAAATCCTGTGTACCTTGTGAGCCATTGCTTCAGTGGTGTATGAACACCCCAGGTCCTTTCCACCAGTGCTGTTCAGATAGAATAGGAATCAAAGAACAGGGCTCCTTTCCTCCCCTGGGAGTGATAAGTGTATGAACATGGATAGTAGTGAGGCATCCTTAAGATTGAATGTTTCCAAATTAAAGAAACCCAGCAAAGGATGCAAACAGATTCAGTATGTGCTATGTACATGGGTCTAATACCTGCTTTCTTTCCTTTAACACATGACAAAACTACATGGCCTCCCAGGATCAGAGAAATAAGCATCACAAGGGACCCAGACCACAGAGATTTATGAGGCACTATAGTCCCTGCTGCGGGAGGGCAGGGCAGTGCTTTAGCTTAAGATGTTTAAAACCTGGCTGAAAGAGAAGCAGGGAAGTGCACCTCAGGGAACAATTCCCTGCCAGGTTCTGGGGGATGGAAAAATGACTTAATGGCACTTTCACTGCCTCAACTTTGGTGATTTTTTTTCTTAGTAAGCAGGTATCTTCTGTAATTCCCTTTGTAAATAGACTCATAAGATAGAGATATGCCTTTCTCTTACTTGACTTGTATAAATCATTATTGCTGTTTTTGGCTCAGAGAGACGGAAGTTCATCATTGAGAGATGAAATAAGCCGGGTATACTAAACTAAATATCACTTCTTTGCCTAAAGTACTGGCTAAATCAGATCCATCTCAGGGGCTCAAAGATGATTTATGGCTCTAGTAACTGCAAAATTCATACAGTCTAAAGACTAGTAGGAGCTTCCATGATATCCATGAGAATTCCTGATATGAGGTGTCAGGGATACACTTGTGAATGGAAACATGGAAATGGTGAGGTGGATGAGGGGAGCTGAATCCTGTTAGGTTCCTGGGCATTTAACACCAGTCTTCCTTTCCAACATTGTCTCTTAAATGAATCTCCTTACTTTCAACTAGAAAATCCTTCACTGACCCCGCTCAGATATTAGTATAACAAACCTTACTAGTTATCTGGCTACAGGCTCTCAATGCTTCTCAGATGGGGGTATTCTAAAATTTGACACAAATCCCCTCTCAGTCAGAGAAAACAGAACAAAACAAAACACATAACTATAAAATATTCAGAATTCTTTTAGCCAAGAAGGCTAAGACAATTCATTCATCATTCCAATAAATTGTGTTATTCCAATTGTGAATTCCAATAAAGTATGTTCAGATGACCCCTGTTTTTACTGCTTTGGATTGTGTACTGTCCTTTTAATGTGCACCTACAGTCTCTGTTTCGGGTATTTCTCTGCTGAGTACAGTATGGTGGAGATGAGGGAGAAGGTATTATAAATTATACTATCAAACCTCCAGGAAACAAATATTTCCATCTAATCTAAACATTCTAGATCATAGGAAGATACGATATTTTTTAACTTGTTTTATGTAACCGGCATAAAACTGACACTCAACTGGGTAAGGAACATATATATGTGCATTCAAACATGTTTGATTGCATAAACATATGGTAGAATTTTCATAGCTCTAATGCAGTTGTAGAAACATCAGTCAAGAAAACTTTGAACCACATCAAAAGATGAATATAGCATAGGCAACTGAATTTACTCCAGTGTGAGTTTACCATCAGGAAAACAAGAAATATAACTGATCCTGCCAGCAGGTCCAAAAACATAAAGAAGAACCATAATCTACTCAGCAGGTGGCATTAATAAAATGTTTTACATTTTCACTGTGGTTCTCCCTGCTCCCCAGAGTGTCACTGTTAATGGAAGAGTACCCATCCTCTGGCAATGTTTGGATGTAAAGAAACCTGTAAATATGACTTTGTATAAGTTGGTTGGGACACCAGGGCATACCTAGAAGATGATTAGAAACACTGGCTCTTCCTCTCTCTAGCTGTTTAGATGCGTAAGTCCTTTACCAGCTTCTCACAAAATGTTTTTTGTATCACCACATATCTGAAGCAACATGGCCAATGGAACATGAACCTCAAACACCAAAATTGTGAAAGCAAGCAAATCTTTTGTCTTTATAGGTTGACTTAGTGGGTGTTTGTTGTAGTGATAAAAATCTGATTAATACAGTGTTATAAAGAAAATGACAGTATCATTTACACATTAGGACTCTCTACTACAAAGGCAGTAAATTAAAAAAAAATTCAGAATTGTCAATGTACTACAATAACATTTATAAACTCTAAAGTTTTTCTATGGATTAACAATTAGTAATTAGAATACAAGAAACAATTCTGTCCATCGTATCCAAAGCAAGAGAACAAGAAATGACTAAATATAAGTTAAGAAACCTACAACACTCTATCTACATTTATGTGTGCTGCAATAACATGTATATATGTATGAATGCATTCATATATAGGAGTGTGTGTGTGTGTGTGTGTGTGTGTGTGTGTGTGTGTGTGTGTAAATAAAGAGAAATCAACTCTTATGACCCTTAGTAAAACTATTTTATGTTATGAAAGTATTTATTCTCCTGGATTAGGCATTGATATTAGGAAAATTCCAAAAAATTCCAAGATTTTAAATGATCAGTGCAGCCTTTTACCTCCAAAGACCATGGTGATGCTTGCAGCTCCTGTCATAAAAGCTCAAGTTAATTTTCTTTCTTTTCTTTTCTTATTCCTTTTTTTTAAGGGCACAGGGGTAGGAAGGTGGAAAAGGGAGGAATGGGAAGAGGGTGTTATTGAGGTACATTGAATGAAATTCTAATTATTAATAAAAAAACTTAAATAAACTATAAAATAGGTCTTCAAAAATAAATTAAAAAGTCACTCATCATTCAAACTGGAAGCAGCTAGACTAACAGAAGATCTTCACCTCCCCCTCAGTTCCTCCAGAACTAACCCCCCTTCTTATCAACAGCTTCATAACAGACCATCTACTGTAGATTCCTTCTGATGCCCTAACACCCCATCCATCTCCAGTGTACCACATAGAGCTTCCAATCATTGCCTTATCTGATCCCCCAACACCCAAGATGTATTCTCTGGGAACGCAGACCATTCTGTCAGGGAAGCAAATAGGCTAATTACAGGATTGGGTTTCATCTAACTGAGTTGTTTATCAAAGGTGTCCCATGGGAATCTGCAAACAACCCAGAGTGTTGCCAAGACCAGAGGTTGCTCTCCACAAACTGAGGGTAAGACTCCATGGCTGAAGACAACATCTATCTATGGTATAGGAAGTTACTCTGCATAAACATAAACATAAACATAAACATAAACACCAACCTAGTCACCAACCTTTTGTTCTACAATGATGTCCTGCCTGAAAGATGTGCTATGGCTATGGTGGCCCAAAGCTTATCAGAGTAACGAACAAATATCTGACTTGACTTAAGAGGCCCACTCCACAATACAAAATCTATATCAGACACTGCTTGGGTAACCATGAATCTGACACTACATAGCCTAGGGACCTAGAGCAAAACCAAATACTACTGTTGAAAAAAAAAAAAGTAATAAACTGACTCCTAATGATATTCTGCCATACCCATAGATCTGTGCTTGGCTCAGCTATCAGCTGAGAACCTTCATCCTATAGCAGATGGGAACAAATACACTGACCCCTGCCCAGATATCATGCAGAGAATGAGAGATCCTGGAATGCTCAGCCCTGATTGGGATGTCTCCATCAAATCCCTTCACTCAGAGCTCAGGGAAACCTGAAGAAAAGAAGGCAAAAAGAATGTAAGAGCAAGAGGGTATGGAGGACACTGAGGGGGAAAGAGAGCTTCTAAATCCATATGACTAAAGCATGAGCTAACAGACTGAGACAGCATGCACAGGGTCTGTACCATCTTGATTCCATGCACCAGATTCTCTGTGCACAAGTTATAACATCAAGTTTAGTGCTTTTTGTAAGAATACAGAATGTATAAACAAGTGACTTCCTGTTTCTTGTGCCTTCTCTTGGGATCATTTCCTTTTGTTTGTTTTGTACACTTCCAATGTGTTAAAATTTGTTTCATCTTTTTTAACTTATTATTTTCATTTAGAAGCCTGTTTGTTTTCTAACGAGAGAGAGAAAGGGAGTGAATCTAGATTGGGAGGGAGTGGAAAGGACCTGGGGAGAGTGGTAGAAGGGGAAACCATAATCAAGATATATTATATGAGAAAAAATTCTATTTTCAATAAAGGAAAAAAAATTAAAACTTCACTACTTTAATAAGGCAAATTTGGAGTTTTACCATTAGACAATTTAAAAAACAAAGGAAAAATGCAAAATTTCAGACTCATATTTCTCAGGATATACAAACATGAATCACATGCAATTTATGAACAACTATTTTTAACCTTTAAAAAATAGTACAAGAAATATTAAAATTGAATAATGTTTTTGCATACTATTATAACAAAAAATAATTCAGAAAGTAAATATTGATTGTTTTTTTTTCTAACTAAAACTTAAAATATCTATGGAAATTAATGAGATAACATCACAAAAACAAAAGTGACATAAGAAGAGAGAGTTTTTTTCTATGTGCATTGGACACAAGATGGATACTTTTTAATATTAAACTTTTTTTTTTTTTGAGATAGGTTTCTCTGTTGTAACTCTGGCTGTCCTGAAACTCATTCTGTAGATCAGGCTGGCCTCAAACTCACAGAGATCTGCCTATCTCTGTTTCTCAAGTGCTGGGATTAAAGGCATGTGCCACCACCGTCCAGCTTAAACTTGTTTTTTAATAAGGAGGAAATGTAATAGTTAAATGTATTATGCACCTGGATAGGTCATTCTTCAAAGATATTAAAGAATCAATTATGCTAGCATGTGATAATTTAACTTCAGAATTTGTATTTTATTTTGTGTTTGTGTATATGCATTAGTACATGTATGTGTCAGTGTGTGTGTGTGTGTGTGTTCCTGTGCCTGCATGTGCAACTGTGTGTTTGTGAATGCACACATGGAGGACAGAGCCTTGAGTGTGTCTCTAATTTATTTTCTAGTAAATTTATGTTATGAGAACAACCTATATAGCTAGCTTATTTCCTATAAAGTGTTTCGTGTGTTAAAGTAAATATATGTGCATATCTTTCTTAAACATTACAATTTAAATTATCATAAGGGTTCATATTTTTGTAGAATTACTGAAATCATGGATGGTCATTCCATTCATGTACTTATTTAATATTTACGTGCATACACGTATGTGTGTATGCATATATAAGTGTATATGATTTCTTTTATAGAGATAATTCTGAACAAAAGTTTAAAATTAAAAACATCCTCTTTGTAAAATGCATCCTCTGTAAAATATTCTGAGATTTTGAAATTCCCCTTTCTCTCCCAGTTCTTTTGAGCATCAAAGGCTTATTTCTGACCTTAGGCACAGCCTCATCACCAACCCAGTCCCAGATAGCTCTGCCTCCATAGTTACTATGGAAACTCTAAAAGTAATGAACATCAATTTTGGGTTGTTATTAAAGGAAATAGATGTTGCTACACAAGCCTATCTTCATTGTTCTAGAAGCAGGTACCTCTATACAGTCTATGTATAGGATAAGGGAGTCAATTTTTTTATCTTTGGTTGAAAGACCATACTTTGTGCTTCATTGAATCCCAAACCAAGGATAGAGGCAGACTACCTGAATTTCTAGACATTCAGAGTACATGAAATATTCCAAAGTTAATACATTTTAAAACCAGAAGAGACAAACAGAGGTCACAATGAGTCTGACATCCAGCCTTATAGCTGGATTGAATTATATTTGTCTTCACAGCAGCTTAATTTTTAAATCAAGGTTTTATTTTTTACATTGAGATATGGGTGTCCTTGCGTCTTCTAGAGTGTTATACCGTGCTTATATAATTCATAGTTGGAGTAAATGCTAGGCTCTCAGATTGTATCAAGTGTACCACAGACAAAAGATACCACTTCTTTCAGAAATCTCCATGTATACATCAAGAATGAGCACAGCCCGTTCTCTTATTTCTTCCCATGTATCTGAGAACAGCTTTGGAATCCTTCTCTGAATTACTGCTGAGAGTCACAAAAACCCTTTTCTGCTACAAAGCGGACCTTTATATTTCCTGTATAAATTACAAAGACCAGAGAACAGGGCTTACATAAGACCAAGATTGCTTTTCTTTCTTCTTGCTGTTCTTATTTTGGAGTTTTTGAGAAATCAAAAGAAAAAAAATACTGTTTTAGTTAAGGAACTGGAATTTTCAAAATATCAGGAAAAATGAGTCCCTGTTTAAAGTATATTTTTGAGAAATCATATTCTACAGTATATGAAATGAGAAAAAGTTTCCCTGGGAACTGCCAATCAACAAAGTCAGATGTTACTCATAACAAAGCACTCCTGGCCTTAACTAACCAGCCTTGTTATCTCGCTAACATAAGTGACACAAATGTTTGGCCTACAGGCCTACTCAGCTTGAAGAGGACACTAAAGAATAAGAATCACAACTTTTCTTACATATACACTTATATGAATTAATACCCCGTAAGTGAGCAATGAGACCCAGTAGGCACAGAACTATATGTAAGAGAAATGAAGAATTGCTACTATATTTTGGCAACTGTGTTTTCTGATAGTCAGAATGCCCTTTTGAGGTAAAAAACTTTCTTAAAGTTACAATTAGATCCTTTCTATTGTATCAATTACTAAGATGCCAGGACACTCTGTCAGTTGCCATAGACACCTACTACTAAGGACTAAATTACCAAAGACCCAGGCTTCCTTATAATGTTCTGTAGAATGTGATTTTGACTGTTTACACACTCCCCCAGCCACTGCTCTGTGAGATTTCAAGAAGACTGAGGGAAGATGTGTCCTAAATCACGATATAGTCCATCATGCAAAAGAGTCAGCGTACCTCATTAGCATGCTACCTGATACATAAGAATTGATCAAAATATTAGATATATCTACAACACAGAACCCAATGGATTATCATGAGCCATTCAGGTCAGCTCACTCAATCTCTCTCCTTCTCCTAAGTATATTGCCTTTTGTTTGTCTTTGTTTGCAAAATAACTTGTGCTTAAACTGGATCTCTGTGTTGGATTTTTTTCCTTCAAGAAGACAAGAATCAAGGTCAAATCTGTGCTTAGTAAAATTTTGTGTATATATGATTTCATACAGAAACGAAGATGACCAGAAAGATGTCTCAGCCATCAAAGACCAAGGCTCAGAGCCAAAAACATAGGAGTTTGGTTCCTAAATATCATAAATGTTCAAGGACAACCCTTTTGAATGGAATCTATCTATAGTAATTGAGACCTTAAAAAAATGTCCAATAAGGATTTCAAACTTTGTCCTGTGTGAATTTCCCATTAATTATATAGTAGGTCTTGATTGTGAGGTATACTGGGGCCATGATACAAAACAAACAAAACAAAAACAAAAGTAGTAATGCTCCCATTAAAAGCATTAGAGCAAGAAGCCTTGATTAAGGCTCAAGGTTCTGTCCTGTCCCAGATGAAGAAAAGACAAGTGAAGAAGGTGAGGGAAGAGATGGGAGAGGAAGAGACAGATGACAGGTCTCAGGGCATCTCTAAGCAAAACAGATGTGTATAGGGAAATAAAACAGGATTAAGCCAGTGACAATTTTTTTTCTTAAGAAAACCAAAGCAGATGCTGAAATGGCAGTGACATTGGTGGTCCGAGTGTCCCCTACTGCTTTCTGTTAAGTCTGAAAGAAGGAAAAGAAAAGCTCCACGAGAGACTTCAATTTCATTATGCTCCCTGCAGTCGAAAAGCAATGGTAAGTGGCATCAAGGTCTTTAAAGAAATCTGAACAATCGCAACTGCTTCCACAGTGTTTACTTTGAAGGGGGAACATGTATTTTTCTCCACATGAAAACAAAAACAATAAAAGCCATCCTTTGCGAGTCTAAGTACACAGATCAGAGAGGAGGAAGTAGGCCGGCTAGCGTCCACCCTACTCTGCTTCTCCTGGGGAGGACAGTGCACCAGGAGGAGGAGACCTCACCTGCTACAAAAACACTTGCTTTGTTTCACATCAGTTCCCAAGTTGCTCACAAGATGGTCAGAATGCTTGAGCCTCTGAGCCTCATCTCTAACCTTCTCTTAGGAATTCTTGTTCAGGCTTTGTAGTTTTTGTTTATAAGATAATGTAGTTTCCATTTGCAGATTGTAAAATCCCAAAACCATCAGTTTCTTTATGTCCCACTGTATTTACTGAATAACACCACAAGGAGAAGAGGGTGTACCAGAAGGCAACACCAAATGAATGAATAAATAATCAAGGGCAAATTCTACTAAAAATTATCTCAAGAACTAGTTTTTAACCCTAATTTCTTAAGTCAATTAAGTCTTATGGAGAATGTTACAGGTCTCATTTTCACTAAAATGAAGAGTCATTTGAGGAATTGCTAGTCTTTCTATCTTCTAGAATATTGGGAATATTACTCCTTACTGTGGGTGCTTTTCTGGTCCCTGAAAATAAGGGTAGAATCTACATGTACACTAAACACACCTAACTCAGTATTCATAGCAATTTGTCTATGAGGAGGTGGTGGATAGAATTCATGAGTGTCCTTAGCTGCACTTACTAACTAGGGTTTCAAATCTGTGTTTATAATGGGAAACACAGTATTAATTAGTGTATGGGAAGACATAGATGCCATGGTACCTGATGGTAGTAGGAGAAAGAATGGGAGCTAGCTGAAATTGAGAATGAGCATGTAGGGTCCTCTGAAGTGCACTTCATTCACTTTAATGTGTCTAGAGGGTTGGAGGATGGACCCAGATGGAGCTAGGGTGTGCTGTCCCTGTTAATCATTTGACAACATTCTCTTATTGGTTGAAGTATCCCAAGGAAAACACTCATGACAATTTGGGGAAAATCATAGGCTTTGGGGTAGGTTGTTCATATTTTAACATCCTCCCTTCAAGTTTCTAGTTATTAATCCAGTGGTAGATAAAATGTGTCTTGCAAATACATGCTCCTGATGTTTCACTTTCTGTGTTTACATATACAACTGTCTTAGTTCTCATTCATCAGATATGTTATCAGTGAGAACAATAGAACTACTGTAAAATATATTTAACACTTAGAGCTACAAAAATCCATGAAATCATCACCCTTATTTATGACAATTCCCTACAAGTGCTAACGCATATTTATATTCATTCTATGGATAAGATAATCTGAATATTGACAGTGGCATGCCACCTGGATTGGTATTTCTCCTGCCCCTCATCACTTCCTAGTTTTATTCAAGGTGTGAACCTGCAAAACAAAGGACTGTCTTTCAAGGTTCTTTCTGTAAATATGACATATAAAGGTAAGACTGATACAATGAGTACATTCCTAGGATTACAAACAAAATGTTATCAGAATTCTAGAGAAGAAGAGGTTATTTTGAAGTACAACAGAAAGGGAAGATTTCGGTAAAACATAACTTTTCGTAGGCATTCCTAAATTCTCTGTGGTGGTGTAGAAGGAGATGCGAGTAGGTCTCTTCAAGCAAAAGGCTAAGTAGAAAAAAGAAGTTCAGAACTAGAAAAGCACAGAGTATTTTGAGAAAGGAATAAATAAGTCAAGAGTAGAAACTGTACAGGCAACAAGGTGAAGAGAACGTAAAATGACTAACGTTCTGTCTCCACCAAGAAATACTTATGGAATGAATACAATGTTAATGTGCAACCAGCCCAGAAAGACTTGAGGGTGTGGCCCAGGTCTGAGGTTTTCTGGTTAGTGCAGGGTAGCCATGTAAGTGTTTACTAAGTCAGCAACGGAGTGCCTAGAGAACACTATAAAACTGAAAGCAGATTTAGGATATCTCAAAGAGGAATCAAAAAGAAGTATAAATTTCTGGGTAGAAGTTTGTTTCAGAAAACTTGATGTTGGTGAGAATCAAGGATGTCAAAGAACTTCAGACAGTGAAATATTTCCTTATGTTTAGCTACAACCCCATTCATGTATAGAGAAACAGAGAGATAGATAGATGTGCAGCCTCTTCAGCTTCTTACAACAGGACCATGCATGTTCATCCAAAATGCCAATTATATCCTTTCCGCAGGAGAGAGGACCAATGCACATTGGATATTTTGCATTTCCCCATTAATTTTAATACCTAAAATTGAATGTATTATTCTACCTTTAAAATTTCATATCATGAATGCCTGCTGAGAATCCTTCCAAACTTCATTTCAAACAATTTCATTTTTCAAGTCTGTGTTTAAAAAGACAGGCAAGAAATGACACTGCATTGCTTGCAGTTCTGCATTTAATGTGAATTTCATTTATGCTATCCCCTTGTACAAAAGATGGTTTTTAAGACCTTTGGATAAATACTATGGGGATTTTTGTCCACAAGGAAAAAGAGGCTTCACTAGGAACACAATTGATTGAAAAACACTAGTGGTCCCTATCAGCTCCCTAACCCTCCCCAGATTTGTAAACTGTTAGCTTGTTTCTGAACTAATATTTTGGTAGGTTCAACTGTCAGCAGTAGGGAAATATACCATGCGCCATCCTTTTCTTGTTTCTGAACACCTTGTCCTGCTGCACAGATTTCTTCAGCATAGACAGAAAATACAAAGCACACGTCCTGGTAGTCACACCAAGGAAGGCCTCCATTTGCATACCCTTCATAATTCAATTTAATTTTTTTTTTTTTTGTCAAGAGTTCTGAATGCTTCATGTTTGCTTTAATCAGAATGTTGACATTTACACTGAAGCCAATTTCTCTTTTTCTCTTCCGTGTTTTGTTTAAGCACGACAAGTGACAGCAAACTGGAAAGAACAGACTTTTTAAATTGGCTCCTTGCCCAGAATGCATCATTTCTCCTGAAGCTTTCTTTCCCCCTTTCAATGCATCGCAAGAGGAAATGTGAAAATACTCTTCCAACACAAGAGTGAGGTGTTACTGCTTTTAGATAAAGATTTGTGTTGTTTTTTAAAACTAGATTGCTGTACAGTTTCGAGCTATTAGCAACAGCCTATTACACTGCAGCTCTGGGTCCTTGGGGAGATATGCTTAGTGTATTTCAGTAATTCAAGCCAAATAGAACACTACATGAGAAAATATCTAATGTCAAAGGCATCGGCTTCTGAAAGAAGCAGGAAGCAATAAGCAAGTATGTCATCACTCACTGAGTAACTGCAACATATTCTCTGATCTTTCCATGTTATGCCCCAAATGAAGGAGGGAAGTTCTACTGAGAAAACCAACATAGATAGGAATCTATTTATCAGCCATTGTGAAAACAACCAACAGCATCAATCAGCATCTTCCCAACTTCAAAAGAACACGCTCTTGTTGGGTTTCACACTTGATCTTAGTATTTCCATGAGATCGTAAATTTGAATTTGAATTCAAATTGGCACATATATCAGACCTAAACATTTAAATTAAGAGTTTGAACATGTTTGTATCAAACATGGGCAAGACTGCCCACTACCAGTGTCCTGTTTGACATAAAAAGTATGTCTCTTCAAGAAATTTAACCTGCCTCAACAGAGGGGCAGCAAAGGGAAAATAGATATTGAAATCATAGATTTATCTTCTAGAACACACTACCAAGGCTCAATGAGGCTCCACCCTGCCCACAGAAAGAAATCCCCTCCATACCCCTTTACCAACAGACCTGCCCAAGTCAACTTCTGACTATCAGGGATTTAGCTGAAGAGACCAGAAGAAAATCTACTGAGTGGGTAGGTGTAACTCTTCCAGGATTTCTTACTGCCCAGCTGTGCTGGGATCCCACACTAGAAACATCGCAAGTGCATTCGTGGAGAAAATCAGTCAGCTCAGTGGGGATTTTTGAAATTCTGAATCACGATTTAATACTGTGAACTCAAGCTAATTGCTTATGAATTTCATTTTGTTCACTGAGAAAGCACAGACCTGAAAATAACAGCTTTAGACTTTATTAAACTAAGCTTCTTGTGTGCAGGGTTTTAGTCAGGGTAGTGTGTGTGTGTGTGTGTGTGTGTGTGTGTGTGTTTGAATTTTCTCTAGACATATGCTCTATTTCTTACTGACAATCAACAAAAATATAATAATAATTGCTAAAAACAGTGGGTTCTGTTGTGTCTGCTGGCAGCACACTAAATAAAGTTGCTTACTTTTCATTAAAATATAGGAGCTAAAACTATGAATGAACTGAAATATACCTTGCCTGTCTACATAGTATGGCATCCCAAAGTCCATCATTTGCCACTTATTAGAAATGCAAATATGCCTGAGGGAGGGAATAATCATGAAGTCCTAACAAAACAAAGTGGTTAGAGAATTCTTTTCTTGCCACCAGAGGCCCAAAGGGAAACATAAAGAGTATTCTTACTTAGGAAAGAAATAACCAGTTTTGGGCATAAAAGAAGATGTGTGTGTGTGTGTGTGTGTGTGTGTGTGTGTGTGTGTGTGTGCGTGTGTGTGTATAAGTATATATATCACAAAAATAACTCAAAAAAAATGTATAATAATGAGTGAAGAATTTTCAAGTGGAGGGAAGATCAGAAAATGGAATTTGCTGAAGGAGGGTAAAAAGTACACAACCTTAAAGTTGGGCATGGTAAGATATACCTGCAAGCTCTATACTCAGAAGCTGAGGCAGGCCAGTTGGTACAAGTTCAGTGACAGCTAGGAATGCACATCAAATCTCAGTATCAATACCAACCAATCGAGCAGGTCAACAAAAACTCTTGGAAAAGAAAGTCATCGTAAACACTGTCAGTTGCTGCAGTGGAAGCCACCAGCATGTACGTAGAGAGATGAGGGGAAATGGCTGAAAATAAAAGATGACTCAGTTCATTTAGCAGCTTAAGGATTTGAGGAAAATATTTATAATTGAAGGGAGTCTGCATATTTTCTTGGAGTGGCCACCACAGATAACAACACTTTCTCTTACCCTGCAGTACCAGAAGCACAGAATCAAGGTTCAATAAAGTCCATGTGTCTAGGGGTTCTTGGGAAGATACTACATCATGATTTTCTTTTAGCTGCTTTTGATATTTCATGTTGTCCTTTATAGTTCTTGACTTTCAAACATTACTGAAGAAGAAGACTCTTCCTATGTGCTATGATATCTCTTTCTCTCTCTCTGTCTCTCTGTCTCTCTGCCCCCCCCTCTCTCCCCGTGTGTAATTGTGTGCAATGTGTGCATGGAGAGGTTAGAGGACAACTTCAGGTGTCAATCTTCAGAACAAGTCCATCTTGTTTTTGAGAGAAAGGGTCTCTAATTGGACTTATTAAGTAGGCTAGGATGGCTGGCCAATCCTCAGGGATCGTCTTGCCTCTGCCATCCCAGCTTTGGTATTACACGTGCATACTGTAACATGTCAGTTTTCTTTTTTCCTAATATAGGTTTTAAGGATTGAACACAGGTTCAAACTAAGGTAACATGCTGAGCATTTTACTGACCAATCTCTCATCCCATCCCTATCATTCTTCTTTTTTTCATATATAAATATACAAGTTATTGTAATAGAGCTAACCAATGACTTCATATTAATTTAACTTAATTTGAATAGATTTCCAAGCAGCTAATTTAACTGGTATAGGAGGTTGGAGATTGAACATAATTTTTGGAGGAGTCAAAAATTAACTCTTGAAAGAGGAGTTGGATAACATTCCTTTGTTTTACCTTTTAAGGTAAAGGTAGAAAGGAGGGGAAGAGAAAATTGTGCCTCAACAAGAAAAACTAAATATTTTTCCATGAAAGACATATCACAGATCGCGAAAGCAAAATATTCTAGGAAAGGATATTTTGATGGTTAATTCTCATTATGAACTTCACTGGATTTAGAATCACCATAGAAAAACATCTCTGGGTATCCCTTTAAGCATAGTTCCAGAAAGGTTAAATCGAGGAGAAAACATGCCCCTTAGGTTTGAGAGACACCCTTTCTTGAGCTGCTGTACAAGCTGAATAAAATGGGCGAGATGGGATCTTTCTTCTCCCTGCTGTCAGGCACAAAGTGACTTACTACTCATGTTCTTGCCTTCCTTCCCTCCCACAGAGACCCTACCCTCAAACTGGCAGTGAAGATGAACCCTTCCTCCTTAAGTTGTTTTGTCAGGTGTTAAGCAGCATCTTCACATTTCATGTACTTCAGCCCTATATGAAATTGCTTCCTGAAGACTTTTTTTTTTTTTTAACATAGACAATGGGTGTTTATTTTCTCACTCCTTGATTCTAAGATCAAGGTTTCAAGGGTTTGGCTATCTTTATAGACTTCATCCTCTTTCTCTCATTCCTTCTTGTACTCCTTTACATTTTTAAATGTGTTTTATTTAGCATATAAAATAATTAATTTCTTTATGACACTTAAACGTATACATCAACTAGATTTGAGGTATAGACTCCTGACCTATCTTGTACTTCCTCTCTCCATCATCCTCCCATCCATCTTCTCTGCTCCCTTCCCCCCCTTCTCTCCCTCCCTCTCTCTTTCTCCCTCAAAATCAAACCTAATGCTAGTTCATAGATTCCATTTTTTGCCTGGAATTATTTTTTTTTCACACCAAAGGTAAGACTTTGGATCTTTACTTTAATATGATTAGTGTTTTCTTTTTACATGGTCATCTATATCAAGCAATCTGATTTTTCCATTTTAAAATGTTTTCTCCAAACTGTGCAGTGCTAATTTTTTTGAACATGTTCTTATTACTTTGTGGGTTTGTTGTTGTTGTTCTTTTTCTGTTTTTCCTCAAAACAAATGGTTACTCCGTAGCCCAGGCTGTCCTTGAAATTGACAGTCTCTTGTCTCATCCTCTCAGGAGCTGACATTCAAGAACCACACCCTGCTCTACACTTTAATTTTATCACCAGCAATTAACCTGGTGGTTCCTACTTTTTAGTTCCCACTTTCTGTTCTATTTTAATATCTTTTTTTCTCTCATAAGATTGTAATATTTTGGAAACAGGGCTTGTTTTAACTTTAAAAAGAACTATTTTTAGAGAAGTCCCTGACACCAAGTTCATCTGAGATCTGTTGAATGAAATGATGATAGATGCTTTTACCTTGCAAGTTCTTGGTTCATTCACTCATTATCCTAAAGCAGAAATGCATTTTTGTGTTGCTGGAGATAGGTGTTCCTCTTTGTTCTTCTGATAACCTAAAAGTACTAGCAAGCAGGAGCAAAGGCCTGAGTGACAGGCTTCTGGCTTTGTGGCTCCATCCTGAGGATAATTAACTCTTCTAGACCAGCTGTGACCCCTGCTGGGAGTCAGCCTGTGCCCAACATGATGAGAGAATTGGTCCCAAATGAAGCCACTACACATGCATCTCTACAGTGTGAAGTGATTTTAATGAATGTAAGGGCTGCCAAACACGAAAACCAGGCAGAATATGGGGGCCAGGTGGTCCCCTAGGGACTCTTGGAAATGATTGGAGAATTTTAGAAAGCATGTCCGTTATCCAGATTGTGAGATGACAGCGATGAGCCCACACTCTTCTCTACTTCTTTACATTGTTTTCCATAGATTGCTGGATATTTCTCCATGTCTGAATTTCAGGAAACAGAAACGTTACCTTTTGGTTTTAGGCTTTTTCCTCACTTTTTAAAGAGCAAATACTTTGGGGAAGGGAACAGCTGGTCAGTCATTTTGATCTTAATGTAATGAGTTTATTAGAACCAGACTGCAAAGGGAATTCTGACACTATGCAGAAGATCCCACAAACAAGACTCTCTTTTGAAGCTTGCCAGGGCTGGATAATTTCCCCACAGGTGTATTTCCCAGACTCACTGCAGTATGATAACTCTCACACTTGCGGATGGGAGGCAGAGTGCAAAAAGAGAGTAACAAGATCATAGTAGTAGCTTTCACTGTGGGTTGAGCTGCATACAGACAGATATAGGTAAGTCCAAAATCATTTATATTTCCCATTATGAATAGCCAATGAACACGGTAAATTCTTGCTGGAGTCCTTTTACTTTACTTAACGAATTCCTATGATGTAAATATCAGGATGATAGCTGCAATTGAAATTAAGCTAGGTAATATTTAATACGGCACAACAAGAGCAAAACTAGCTGGCCTAGAGTGGGATGGCCACCCAAGAAAGTGTTAAGATCTATGACCATGCCTACCAATGAGACTTCTACACAGTGAGAGGAGCAGGCAGCATGCATGAATTAAGAGGAATTACAAGAAGACCAGGTGGCCAACATCACTGAGGATAGGACTTTTCAGACTTGTATAATCCTTTAAGTTCATTTTTCACAAGTATCAAATGAAATGAATATTAGGTAGGGTATCAATAGAAAATAATATTCTGATCATACCTTAACTATGGAAATTCTCTAATAGTTAGACTTATGTTAATGTCTTTTCTGATATGAACACTAAATTTTTGCATGATTAAAATAGTTAATTATGTATTCAAATGAATCTTAGGGAAAATATTCAGAGTTGTAGCTGAGATCACAAGTCCGATACATATGGTTAATTGCTCCAGAAACACAACAGAATGGAGAACTTTGCCTAATCGGTGGAAATAGAATAACATTTTTCTGGAGTAAAAGTTGTTGATAAAATTAATTTTCTTCAAAACTAAATGTTCTTTGTTTCTTTTGAAGTCCTGTTTTCTTAATAATGGACCAGCACAATTCACCCTTCATCCTCTTATTCCTATTCTCTCAGAAAGGAATACACAGTGAATAGCTTCGGAATCACTATGCAGCTAGTCTTACCTCCAAGCTTTTTGTTGGGCCATCACCACTTAACTCATTGAGACACTTGAGCTTATAGAGATGGAAATAGGATAACAATGTGAAAACTCCTTCAAAATTGGCCTAACCAGTTGATGGATAGCTGCTGAAGTGAAAGGACAAAAACCAAAGCAGCCAAACTCTAGTCAGGCTTTTTTAAAAAGCACCAGAAATGTGTAGGCCCAAGTCAGAGGCAAGGTGTCTCAGAATAGTTCTCAGAACTAAAGTAAGAAAAACAATTTTTAAGACAAACAAGATATAGACCGCTGACTAGCCTTGGGCTAAGGATCGCCCCCTCCTCATGTTGACTAAGACCCTAAGTTTACATTTTCTAGTGCCTGCAACCTTGTTATATGCCAGTACCAGCCAGTTTAAACATTAATACTCACATTGCTATGTAACCAATAGAATCATGCCTAATACCCTGTTGCTAAGCTCTGTCTTTGAAATTTCTATATAAGCAATACTTAGAATGTGCTAGGGCTTGCCCTGTGAGGGTGGACCCCAACACGTTGGAAATAAACCCCTTGCTTTTGCATCAATCTCTAGTCCTGGTGATTTCTCTGGGGTCTCCTTCCGTCTGCCCCTAACAGAAGACTTCGGCATCACTTCCCATTTTCCTAAGAGGGAATTCACAATGAGACCCCAAATGCTGATGGAATTTTCCATCTCAATAAGAATACTGAGGTTCCAGACATGGCAATATTTGCATAGAAAGTGATCCCATTATTGTGTTTCTATTAAGACATGGAAAATGCCATAAGCTGAAAACATACATTTCTTTCCCATCTCTTTCTTTCTAATAGGGAGAATGGTGAGAGGGTCACAAAAGGCTCATGGAATCAGGGCTTGTTGAAGGTATTTTGAGGACGTCAGAACATCTTTGTGGTAATCACTGATTATCTTACAGTAGAATCCAGAGATTGAGTGATTCAGCAACCTTGCCCAGAAATGAGCAGTAAGATCCATGTTGGACAGTTATTCCTTGTATGGATTACTACCATTGTGCTTTAAATGTCATGTGCTGCAAGACATAGAAGTCAGACTTGAGTCTCCCTTCCCCTATCTCTGTGGTTTACTGTCCCTCCTATCAGGCACAATACGTTCTGTGTTGCCAGTATCAGCAAAAATTGAATAATTACTTTAAATTAAGACATTAAACCAATGGCATGTTCTAAAAGTCTTTCTCTTCTTATAGTAAAACTTCCACTGAATGAAGGGATGTAGGGTATATAAAATGGGAGTAAGAAACTGCAAAGCCTAGATGGGACTGTGAGAAAAAAAAAAAATCTATGATGCAGTTGGTGAAAGTCAAAACCCACCAGAAATAACTTAGGATAAAAGATATAGTGGCACTGCCTGTGCTTGTGGGTTTGTGTATGTGGATTTACACATGTCCCCCATAACAGAGCCCTGCTTAGGAAAAAAGTCTACTCTCAAGTAGACTTCTGGGTTTCCTAGATGTGAGCTTGACCTCTCTGGAATGCCAAGGATAATTCACCTGTGAATGATCTCAAGACCTTCACCTGAAAGTGAGAGTCCTCAATTCTTATTTCAAAAGCCATGGGTAACAGATAAAAACGGGAAAATCAGAAATGATTTAGTTCATGCCTATAAAATAGCCGGGGACACTTTAATGTCAGAAAACATTATTTAGCAAAATGACTGGTCATATCTCAAGCCAGACATTCTGAGAATTACATATATTATGCCATCCCTGTTTATCTGCTGCAGTCCTCTAAATACTGTTATTCAGGAGATCCATACCCTTGTTATTGTCTTGACTCATACAAAATATCACTAATTTAGAAGATTGAAGTTCCCATTCATTCCACTTGTACCATGGTCTAAACATTTTAGAGTATCACACAATGAACCAGTTGGGTCTGTTTCAGAGAGCTCATATCCTGGTGAGACAATGGCACTTTGTTATCAGGCTTCTTTTTTCTCATATATCACCCTGGGATTTGACACATTAACATGACAATCATCTTGCAGACAGTAGTCAATGTCTCCAGTGCTAGGAAGAGCCCACTACTAAAGCACTGGAATTAAAAAGAAATGGATTGTTTTTTCTCTAGATAAAGAGGAAAAAGGAAACATGCAAGTCCTGTTCAGCCATGAATAGTTGGGTAGAGTTTGAATGTCTGTCTGTCTCTCCTTGACAGTGCAGTGGTGCCATTCTGGTTTCAGACCACATAGCTGAATGTCATCTGTCATTCTGACCTCTTTGTGAACATTCCACTAGCAGATCGGAAATGTTGATTGTAATGATGATGTCCACTGTGTCCCTAAGAATAAGAGGCAGGGTCTTAACCAAATTAGCAATAGTCTCTATAGCAGGTTTTCTTTTCATTGTGGGGAGGTCAAATAGAATTAACTGGTAAAGGTTTTCTGGTCCTCAGTTCCAGTTCATCACTTTTTCACTGCTGGGAGTAAAAGGAGCCAAAAGATAATCCAAAATTCCCATCGTAAAGATGTCAAGGTCAGAGCCCAAGGGATAACGCATAGGGCCATCAAAACAAGGATAGCATGATCTATGAAAGAACTAATATGTGCTTGCGTCAGTCTTTGGGATGTCGTAAGAAAATACTACAGACTGTTGCTTATACTACAGAAACAAGAATATTACAGTGCTGGAGGTCCAAGTCTATAATCAAGATTGCAGCTGGTTCTATTTCTGTGAGAATTCTCTTTGTGGTTATACATGGCCATCTTTTATAAATTGTTTCCACACAGCCATTCCTAAGAGAACATAAGGAGAAAAAGAGTTTTCTGCTGTTTCTTCATATAAGCACACACACAAACCTTGTTTTTCTTTTTTGTTTCTTTGAGGCTCATTTTATCTCAGTTACCTTTTTTAAATGCCCCATGTCCAAATAAAGACTTTGAGCTTTAGAAAGACACAAATATAGTGTGTCTGGTATTATCTATGAATGAGATAAACCCTTATTTTAAAACCTTGGGAAAGACTGAACATTTTCTGACCCAAAACTTCAAGTCACTCAATGTCAGATCTTTTTTTTTTCCTCCCTTCCATCTTCTCCCTCCCTCTTTTCCTTTCTCTCTTCCTCCCTCCTTCTGTCTCTCTTTTCCTTCCCTCCCTCTCCCTCCCTTCTTTCCGTCTTTCTTTTCTTTTAATCTAATTCTTTACTTTTATGTAAACATTTCCTTAAATATTATTTCTAAACCCACATTGTTGATGAACTACCATGTATCATTTCATAGAATTTCATATGCATGCAGCTACATTTTCCCATTCCCTGGGGTTTAAAAGAAAAGAGATTATTGGTGGTGTATCCATAATGTCAACTTGGAAATTTAGGAGATAACAACAAGATTTAACCAAACAAGAGATATTGTAATAAGTATGTAATATATAAATGATTAATTGGATGATATGGAAAAAAGAGAGTTCACCACAATTGAATGAAGATTCATCATCACAGTGATATTTTGTATTTCATATAAGTAATTACCATGATAGATAAATGTTGCTTTTAACATAGGTGTTGTTCTGACAGGTGCAGTATCTTTCCTCTTCTGAAAGGATGTTTTCTCCAGAGGCCATGACGATGGTTACTATTTAATACCTCTCCCTTCTACAATTTATTCTTAAGAACACATATCTACTATTGATAGTGGCTTTACCAAGATACCTTACTACTGACAGTATCTGTCTCCTTTCTAAGATGATATAATGAAGCAAAAGTTGGAGAAGGAGTGGTGCAAAGAATGTAGACCTTTTCAGAGAGAAAGTACAAAAGTACTCGAGTGATAATTTGGCTGTGAGATCATCAATCATTATAAACTTGTCTTCTCATTCTGACTGCATGGAATATGAACTTGATGACTCGTGATGCAGCAGCCATATGCAATCATACATTGAAGCCTTCATGACATGATGTGGCAGCAAGTGAACACAAGGAAACGATGTAGGGTCTGCATATATGATGGAACATGTTGATGCCATGCCTTTGCTTAATGCCTCCACTTCTCATCCTTCTTCAATAAAAGAATGGCTTCTGGAGGCTGTCTTTTAGGTTTCCCATTAATTGGTTACAGATAGAAACCTAACAGATACTCGGAATTACCTGAGCAGGAGGTGGGTTTGGCAAGTTATGGAAAGAACTTCTGTGTGTGTCTTTATTTGTCTTTCAGTGGATCCAGTGACCAAATAAGAAAATAATGAAAAACAATAAGCCTTGGCATGCCAAAGGGCCTGTGATCACTGCAATTAGATTTAAGTAAAACAGAATCAATACTTTTTTTATGACTTTTGCTAACTATGGGATTTTTGTAAGTTTCACATATTCTTTTTTCCTTTTTCTATGTCTTTATTTATAAACAACATATTATATTTCTTTTCTCCTTGGAAAACATTTTGGAAGAGTCACTGATTATTTGAATAATTGTCCCTCAATGCTATTTGTCAATGTGAGACAAAGATCCATAATGTTTTAAAATTTGATAAATGATATCATGCTATATTTGTAACTGTGTTACTTGTTTGTGGGTAGGTATATTCTGTGCCTGTTATATAAATAACTAATAATTCTGATTTCTCTTGTTGGTGGACAAAGCTAATTCTAATTATTTGAAATTAATGAAATTACTGTGTTACAGATAAGAGATGTCATCCCTGCTGCATGTCATCTGTGAAAAATACATACATTCTTAACTCAAAAAATCAGCCATCAAATGTGGCTAAAATTCACAGATATTTCTTAAATTGATAAGACAAATATTGAGTTCAAGCACTGAGTTTTACAGTTACTCCAGCCCCATAATATACAAGTAAATGAGACATAGAAAAATGGAGGAGATCAAATAGTTTACATTTTAAAGATTCCAGAGTTCTTAAGTATATGAATCTCTCAGCTTCAAGTTCTTCAGTATAGACATTTGAACTCAAGTGTATAGGCATTTGAATTAACATGCTTATTATGATACCACTGCTCAATTTTTAATTTGAGAGCTAGAATGCATCATTATTTTCCATGTCATTTATATCAAGTAGTCTATGCCAGAACAGGTAGAAAACTTAAAAGTAGCTGAAGGGAGTAGTTGGATTTAGAGGCAGGGAAAGATGTACCCTCACACTAAATATATTGAATATGTTCTTAGCTGTGAATAATTACTTGACACAAAGCAACAAGAGGAAGGAAGGATTCTTTTTAGTTTGGAGTTTGACAGTAGAGCCTCTCTGGGTAGAGAGGCATGGTGTTCCATAACTCCGGGCATTCTGAGGAAATCCCTCACATCTCAACATAATGGGATGCAGAGAGAGATGAGAGTAAGAAGTGGATTATGCTGTAACTCTCAAGGTATGTGACAGTAAACCACAGTGCTATGGTAGTGTTTGGCCTGAGAATCACCATCACATAGATTAAAGATAGATGTCCATGAACAATGGGTATGAGAAATGACATTGTTTAGGCATCATCTGTTACAGGTCAGTACAAAGTTGTTGTTAAACCATCAAAGTCAGTATTAGCTATTACAGATGTGAGCATGGACACTTGTAAGAATTTTTTGGTATTTCGGTTTCTTTAAAAATGCAAAATGGTGTCTGGTACGTTTCTGTTCCCATCCCAGGTCTGGTAGATTACTAGGAGTATGATTTGGAATGCTTGAAGCTCGTGGCTATAGTTTGGTTGGGTGCAGCTGTTTTGTCATGTGTCACTTGTTCTTGGGATTGTGTGCAACTTGGATTTATGAGAAGTTGTGTTTAGAGTATATAAGGGTTGAAGCCCAAGAGCCAGAGGTCAGTTGTTGGTTGGATAGTTGGTTTGTCTATCATTGGTTTGTTGATTCTTCATCAAATAAAAATTTCTTTCTATCCTTCCTTTCTTTTTCCCTAAAATTGAGGGTAAATGATTGTAATGAACATCTACAAGTAGTGTACTAACATGGGACATTAACATCATGCTATCCACATACAATGTAGAGACAGAAAAAAAAAAAAAAAAAAAAAAGAAGCTCCAAACCTCACAGTCTCTTTTTTTCCTGCAAACCTGACTATAAGTGGTCCAGATACTGGTGAATGGGTCCTGACAAGACACATCTGCTTTGGTGATGAGAATAAGGAAATCCTTCCTGCAGAACAGGTCCACTTCCAATGATGCTGAGAAAAACTCTTGTTAAAAGTATCAGGACTAATGGTTGCTGCATTATGAAGAAATCTTTGGAATTCTCTACTGAATTTTGAACTCAAACATGAACTGATCAGTTGTTTTTACCTGAAAACCAGACTCTACTTTAAAATCTGGAAGGTGTTTCCTTAGGATTATCTTGCGCTGAGAGCCAAACTTTGTATTTTAAGAGTCACCCCAGTGCTACTGGTTTTAAAGGCATGAAGGGACCATGGAGAGCACCTAAGGATTGGCAGTATGATGAGAGCCCAGGAGAAGCTATTGGTGAAAGCACAGCCTAGTTGCATCAAGGGACCCCAGCAGTTTTGAAGATGTCAGCACCATGGGATGACCACCAAGAACAGCAGTGGTGGTAGAGGGGAGGCAGCCAGAACCTGGAAGACAAGCTTTGTGTTCAGCAGAGGGCAAAGCCAGAGAAGTGACCCAAGCCCTTTGAAGGAGCCTAGAAAGTCATGAGTGAATTCCAGATAATTGGACATTGATAATGCTTTTTTGCTGTCCAAAGACATTGTGAAATTCTTGATAGATATTTGGTTTCATTTAATCTTGACATCCTAGCAGGCCTCATAATTGTTCCTGTTGTAAATAGTTTTGCTCATGTAGTATTAAATTGTGTTGTAGCAGTAAAGTAAAATTGTTATTGTCTTATACAGAAAGGGGGAAATGTAAGAGTTTATTTTTAGTTATGTTTAATTAAATAATTGTTTTGTGCATTGTTGAGTGAAGGGCTGCCTAGGCTTTGGCATTTTGTATTGTCTGACGGTGTAAGTTTTATGTAAATGATGTTTGATTCCTCATGATCTGCATGTGCTATCAATAGAACATCTGAGGAGCTTTGGTATCAATAAACCCTACTAAGATGAGATGCTCAGGGTTCTACTGTCCAGAATGGTGCTTGCCATGATGGTGGATCCTCTGCTAAGGTATGGCAGGGTTTACATTTATGAAAATGCCTCTGTGTATTTCTTGTGAGCTGCCATAGCAGCATACAACTACACAGGTACAAGTCAGGGGCTGAAGATGTCCACACTTACAGTTCCACATCTCAGTCTGCTGATGGCCAAGGGTACATATAACACCTTGATGCTTAATAATTCACAATTATATCATTAGGTTCATGAAATGTTACACTTGCTATTATAATGTTATTCTAAAGGACTCAAAACAGCACAAGTCAAGTAAAGAAATACCATAACCACCCTGACCAAAGAGGCATCCAAGAGTGTTTACAGAACAGACATGTCTAGGTGAGTCATTGACCATGGTATTGCTCTCAGGTCAGATTCCTTCTGAAGGTCAGAGCCACATTCATTTGGGGCTCTTTAATTAAATGTTGGTTTCACTGGTAAACAAATTCTATCCAGAGTCTATGCAGTGGCACTGCCCAAGGCTAAACACAACCACTGGGTTATTTTTTAAAGTGAAATATTCGTCAAAGACTCATGTACTGGGGCACTGGGGCACCACTGTTGGGCAGTATTTAAGGAGGTTTTGGGATGTTTAAGAGGAAGTGGGTTGCTGAGGGCAGGTCTTTACATCCATGGCCCAACCCATTATATTTTCATGTTTCATATGTGTTTTGCTACATTTTCACAAAGACACTAAGAAGTTGGTGAGTTAAAGGAGGTATAAGAAGCTCTGGATGCTCTGTTCTTTCTCTAAATTGAAGAAGGGACTTAAAGCAAACTTACAATGCACATGATTTAGCCCATGTGATTTATTTCCCAAAAGTTTGAGATTGTATCCCAGGTATAGGATTTAAAGTGAAACTCAACTCTTTCTATGTACCAGACCCTCATTTTTAAAGTGGGGTACAATGATGCACACCACTCTTCTGCAGATAGACCATGTATCTTGTGATGCTAGGTGAAACATATAGAACATTTTTTATGGAATGTGCCAGATAATAGTCTCTCAGTAGTTGTTGGGAATCAGCTTGCTATTGATAGTTCAAAAACTATCCAGAAACACCCTTTCACTGCCATTTAAAAGGAAGAAAATGGTTATTTTGTTGTTCTTTTTTGTTTTTGTTTTTTCAAGAAAGGGCTTCTCTTTGTAACACTGGCTGTCCTAGAACTCACTCTGTGGATCAGGCTAGCTTCAAACTCACAGAGATCCTCCTGCCTCTGCCTCCCAAATGCTGGGATTAAAGATGTGAGATACCACGATCCAGCTTATTTTGTTGTTCTGATTTTATTGAAGAACTACCAGGCTGATAGGTTTTGTTTGTCTTACCTCTTGACAAAGGCAGGAGGATGTTCAAACCTTTCTTGTTTGAAACTTGAATTACTCAATACTGGGATACTGTGTCAAAAAGGGTATCTGAAAATCCCTGTCTTGTTTTAGTTTGCTTTTACAGACATGAAATCTGAAGAAGACAACTCAAAGTGAAACAGCTGTGTATGAATTTTTCAGTTTTGTAAATTTGAATGTCTCAATTTTCAGTTTATGATTCTTCTTTATAGTCACTCACTGTTGTAAAGTGATACAGCCTCATCCTTTCCTTTCTACGTGAAAGGCAGCAACTCTCCCTGTACTTGGAAGATCTTGTGAATCAGGCACGCAACCAAGAGTTCATCTGTTGTTTAAAAATCATATAAACTTATCTACTGTGGCTTACCAGCCACCTAACCTTTCACCTTTAAATCACTTAATCTTTTGTCTCTATAAATGTGTTTTCATTGAGCTTTAAAAATGGCTTTGAGAAAGTGCTTGGCTTGGATCTAGAATAGGAGGATTCTTTACAATCATTAGGAAATGGATCAGAATCCCCATGATCAAGAAGGATCCTTCAAGGCCATTCAAGTATTTTAAATAAATAAAGTACACAGAAGAAATCTTTGACATCCAATCTAAGAAATCTAAAACTCTTTTTGCAGATTGAAGAGTAATCTAATGATCTGACACAGAAAAAGAACATTTCACAACACTTAAAGAAAGTGAAGATATGAGAATTAAGGGAAGAAAGGTATTATGACAATAAGACAGTAAATAAAATCAAAAATTAGAAAAATATTTGCAGCATATGTTGTATAAGACACAAAGGCTAAAATTATAAACTCATCTGGGAAACAATCCTAGTCAAAAAGAAAAGAATAAGAGAAGGAATAGTAAAGATATGAGCTCTCAAATTCAACATAAGTGGCTTTCATGTAAATGGCTTCAGGAGACAAATATGAATTAGAACCAGTTCCAGAGACCAACTTAATCTATTGTATCAGAAGAGGTAAAAATGAAGCCAAACTTCACATCATGTTGTATTAAAAGTATAGGGAATATGTACAATGTTTGTGAGAATATGAATTGGTATAACCTTAGTGGAAAGAAATTTGTCAATAACTATCAAAATTACAAGTATGTTTTCGCTTTGATTCAGCAACTCTACTGCCAGGTGTATGTATTACAGATATTTGCTTGAAAAATGACTACCTAGGGCTTGAATCTAATAGAAAAAGATTTCAAAAACCTTAATGAATATCAAAAGGAGAATGTTTTAAAAAATTACAATAGAGCTATACAAGGGGATATCACAGAGCAAAATGTGGACTATAAGAAAGAATTTCCTTTTTGATTGTGTTATTGGTCTGCTGTCTTTCAGAGACTTCAATGTGACCATAAATACATTTTAATTACTAGGAGAGTTTATTAATACTGGCCAAGTCCATATCAAAACTCATGTTCAAAATATGATGTGAAATTGCACTAGTGAGAGGTTTATAAAGGCAAAACTCACAAGACTACCTTCCTCCTGCCTTTGTGCAATCAGAGGCAAGCACATATCCTGAAGTATTTTCTACCTGTATGAAATCAAGCACATATCCTGTGCCCTCATACAAAACCAAGTTTATTTACAGAAGCATAAACAAGTGGCTTGTTATCATACATGAACAACTGTCTCCCTCTCCTCCCAGCATTCTAGGAAGTTCTCTGTCCTTAGGCAAGTGAGGGTTATGGTTTAGAAGTGTTTTTGTTTCACAGATCTTTTAAGCACAGCAATTTAAACTTATAACATGATGTTACCTATCACAATTGGATTTTTTTCTAACATATTTCTAATGTTGAAGCAAGGATAATAGGTGAACATGGATTCCTCACCTTATTCCACTCTCTTTCAGTGACAAGCAGAGAAGAGACCATAGAATATGGATTTTATATAACTTGTTTGAATACACTGACATATCTTTCCAAAACTGCTTAAGAAGCCAAGTTATGTATTTATTTATTTATTTTTAGTTTGTTTGTTTATTTTGGAGTGTAGAAAAGGAAGCTAATGTTAATTTGAATTCACATGAAGATTATCTTATTTCTCTTTGTTATCTTCCTATTGAGCAATTTTAATCGCTTATTTATAGTACGAAATTTCAATTAAAACTGAAGATGTAACCCTAAAGATGTCTATAGTAAATGTGTAGTTGAAAAGAACTTGGTGTACATTTTTACCAATGACTATTCAGAGGAATAAAAATGTTGTAAAGACATAGCCATCTGAAAAAAGGGAAAACAGAAATCAGCCTTGCGAGAAAGTGCTCAGAAAGTCATTAGAGAAAAATATTCATCAAACACTTGTCTTATTAAAATTAAGATCGGCATATTTGCAAAGGACATAGTCCCACCCACCCTGAATGCAAGTTTTGTCTCCTATGTACCTATCCACCCATCCTGGAATGGGTGTCAGCTGGACTTTGCGAGTTAGGTTTTCATGAAAAATCTATCAAGTCGGACAATTTTGCTCATCTCAAATGGTACATATTAATATAAGGATATTCATAGAAAAAATAAGCAAGATGAATTTTATCTGTAGGGACACTATGTTAAAATTCTCTGGAACAGATTTTCATCTATCTTGATTTATCTTCTTAGTGGTTTATTGATTCCCTGCTTCCACTGGCTTCTCAGATTTGGGGAAAGAATATGAACGTGCTTACTCCAAGGCAATAATTCCTTCCCTTCATTTCCAGGGTTTGAGAAAATCATGAATGTATACTCCAGCACAAGCAAGAGTTGCACAGAAACAAGAATGACATTGCTCTCCCTTCTGTATTTTCTTATCCCACGTACCATATTCAGATGACTAGCCAGCTTAAACCTACAACTTCCTTGACCAAATCTAAATAATCAGTTACATATTTTTCCATTTTTATCATCATGATTAATGATGTCCAGGTGAGTGGATACTGCTTAGGACAATATCTTATGCATTCAATTGAATGCCAAGATTTGTGGTAATGGAATTGTTGATCATGATGCCATGGACATAATAGCAAGTTTTTTGAAGAAGTTGCTTTTGCATAGAGAAGTAAGGAGTGTTGGCATTTTTGTAACTGCTGAGTTAGGAGAGCTGCTAGCAGGATGCTTTGAAAATGCAGTCCTCTCAGCTGATAGCTATCAGGAGATTTTGATAATAATCCAGTGAAATAGTGACATGAACATATTTTGCAAGTGTTCTGCAGCTTTTGTTTTACTTTCTCCTTAGGAGGGCTTAGAATGATACACTAGTTACTCTTCTTGTAATTGAGAGAAAATATCTGGAAGATTGTATTTTACTTAAGAAGATGATTATTTTGACTTACAGTTTTAGGAGACAGAATATGTCAATTTAGGTAAAGCAGCTAAGCCAGATATGTCCTGGATACCAGGGAACTTGTGATCCTGGATTTCTTGCATCTTAAATGATCAACAAAAGCTTTTGCCTGGAACAAGTCTTGGCTATAACTTTCAATGTCTTACTTCAAAATCCCACATATTCTAGCCATGTCCTCCAGTCCACAGGTTCCACAGTCTCCCAACACATTACTACCAGGTGGACACTGATGTTAAACCACAATAGCCTACAGTTCAAACCTATCTTTAAACATAATGTGTAATTCCATTCAAGTTTTCCTGAAATCTGATTCTGAGGCTGTGGCTGAGATACATAACTCCATTGGAGAATACTCTAAGGAGAATCATGGGGGATGGACATGAAGAATACAGGACCAGACACAGACAAAAGCTGCCAGCTCCATTGCCACAGAGGCTCAATTTGACCATACCTGGATCTGGAATTGGCCCTTAAAGATGTTGCAAATAAGTCTAAAATGTCAGACATTCATAACTTTCAATAATTTTCTGTTGTTCTAGATAGTGAAGAAAAGCTGTTCTGTAGAAGAATGTGTGATGATGAATCTTCACTTTCAATTTGAGAAGACTTTAATTGCCAAGATATTGACCAGAGCATATCTGTGAAATTATTTCCAGAAACATTTTAATGAAGAAAGAAGATGGGCAGTGAATGTAATGTGGGCACTGTCATCTCATGGGCTAGCTTCTAGACTCAATAAATACAGGGAGAAAGTCAACTGAGCATGTGATTCACTCAGGTGCACAATAGCTGTAACCTGCTGTGGTTACCATCCCTCCCTCACCATGGTAGACAGCACCTCCAAAGCCATGAGCTATAACGCCACTTTCTTACTTTAAGTTGCTTATTGTCAACTATTTGGTTCACAACAGTAAGAAAAGTAGCAAATTTAGAGTATGTAATTTTTTACGAAGCGCCTTTCTTCAGCCAGAGCCAGAGTTTTGAAAATGACTCACCTGGCCATTGCCTATGCTTGAGGAATGAAGAGTTGGTTCCTGGTGGTATACATATTCTCATCACTTCCTACATCGTGGAGGACAAATAACCATGGTAAAGATGGGATTCTCCTCACAAACTGTTGTCTATATAGAATGTGAGTGCACTAGCCACCCCTCTTCCTTAAGAATAGTATCAACAGGATGCATCTCTTCCCTGAGAAAGAATCCATGATTCAACTATGAGTTATTCTAAAAGTCATTTCCAGAATTTCTCTGGAATCTGGCATTAACCTATATTCCTGGCACATAACGCCACATCTTCAAACACACACCTGAGATCTCAAATAGCTCACAGCCGGAACTGCTGGCAATCTTACTAGTGATAACAAAATGGAAAAGTTTAAGCCAAGAAATGTTTTAGATGACATAAGGTGTGACAGATGATGCCTCACTCCAAAAAAGCCAAGGGCAATTGAATCCACCCTCACCTGAGGGCATTCAGTTACGAAGGTAACATACAAATCACCGCAGAGACTTTCCCAGTCAGCGGGACCAGACTCAGCCTAACCATGTGTCAGGTGGAGGAAGTCACTGCCTGCACAGTGTGACTTGGAGAAGCCTGCAAGGCCTGAGGTTTCCTGCACTTCCTCCTGCATGTAATCATTTATTTCCTGAAACTCAACCATGCCCTACTTATGGCTCTGAATGTCATTAGAAATGCAACTCCTTCCATAATTATCAGCCCCAAAAGGGCAAAAAATACTCCACTGACTGCTGTTCAAGCAACTACTCTGATGTACTGTTTTGAAAATTCTGGCTTAGTTTTATTGCTAGCAATGGATATCTGACCACTTTTACATGTATAATGTAACAAAAATGTTGAGTTATATAACCTTGATTCCTTGCTCGGTGTATTAACTACTTTTCTGTTAGTGTGATATAATAACACAAATAAAAGCAACTTCTAGAAGGAAAAGTTTTTTACTTACAGTTTCAGAGGACTAATGGCCCATCATGGCAGGGAGACTTTACAGCAATGGAGCAAGCTCGACACCAGGACAGGAAGCTAAGAACTCATATCTTCAAAAGTAAGCATGAATCAAAGACCAATCAGGAAGCAGAGCAAGACTATAAACACTCAAATCCTATTCACAGTGATATACTTTCTTCAGTAAAGGCTCCATCTTCCAGAGGTTCCACACCTTCCCCAAACAGTTCAATAAATGAAAACCAACACATGTTCAAATGCCACCTAAATTTATGGGGACATCCTTATTGAAAAGCCACCGTATTCTGGAAAAGAAAACTTTGCATTTCCATTGACCCTTTCAGTTATATTGTGTGTGTGTGTGTGTGTGTGTGTGTGTGTCTGTGTGTGTGTGTGTGTGTGTGTTTGTGTAAGAAAACAGTAAAAATCTGATGTCTTAATTTTAGCTTCAGCTCCACTATATTCAGTCTTTCTGTTCATTTCCATGCAGCTCCACTAAGGCAACAGCTCAGTCAATAGGTTTTCATGCAAACAGAACTACTTCTTCTAGGGATACCTTTCTTTCTTTCTTCCTTCCTTCCTTCCTTTCTTTTTTCCTTTCTTTTTTCTTTCTTTCTCTCTCTCTCTTTCTCCCTCTCTTTCTTCCATTCTTTCATTTTACCTTCTGCCTGTCACAGTTAGTAGCAAACTCTGAATGTGAACTGTTGTCAACACCTAGAGTTAGTTACCCCTACTTCAGTATTTCAGCTCACCTCTTCTATGTACACCTCAATGATCTAGCATTGGAATTGAATTGTGTTAACTGTAATAAACTGCTACATAAATGCAAAAGTAAACAAAAAATGAAAGAATACAGAAGATAATAGACTAGTTCCCCAGGATAAAATAAGAGTTCTGAAGAGGAAGACTATATACTAAATAGAGTTATGTAAATCAGCAAATGATATTGTACATGGGGAAGAACAAAGAAAGGTGGCTCTGGAGGTGTTCTCTTTCATTCCCTTTATCTCCTGCTGGGAGACCTCATTGGACAAATCCAAATGGAAGTCAGAAAGCCATGGAATAACCTGTAATCATTTATTTTAGAAACCAGAAATTTGCCTAGTAAGATGGGACATGCCATCAATCCCAGCATCTGAGAGGTAAAGGACAAAAGAATTGCCAACAGTTCAAATTCAGAGTGAGCTAAAGACTAAGACTACATTGAAGAGAAAAGGAAAGAACAAAAGGAAGGAAGGAAGGAAGGAAAGAAGGAAGGAAGGAAGGAGGGAAGGAAGAAAGAAAGGAAGGAAGAAAGTAGGGAGGAAGGAGGAAGGAAGAGAAGAAGGAAGAAGGGAGAGAAAAAGGAAGGAGGGAGGGAGGAAGGAAGAAGGGAAGAAGACAAGCAAGGAAGAAAGGAAGCAAGGAAGTGAGGGAGAAAAGGAAGAAGATAAGCACCAGTTTCCTGGGAGATGGAAAAGAGCATGACAAGTGGAGATAAAGGTGCAACTGGGAGTAGAAAGTATGGGTAAAACAATATTTCTGATTTTTCCTTTGCTATCTCTGCCATTGAGTTCCTACAAGAACTCCTCTTTGCTCAATGTGTAGGGATTGAGAGTGGATGCCTTGGTTATCTAAGATTATTTCCCTCATTGTTTTCTTTTTTGCTACTGTGAAAAACACCATGAACAAAAGGAGCTTTGTGAGAAAGGGGTTTGTTTTGCTTACAGGTCACAGTGGATCACCCATAAAAGCCAAGTAGGGGATTCAGGGAAGAAGTTTGAAGAAGAAACCCTGCTTCCTAGCTTCCCCCAGACTTACATGCAGCTGCCTTTTCAGTGAAGTTCATATCACTTGCTCAAAGATGGATCTTCCAACTGTTGGCTGGCCTTTCCCACATCAATAATGGTTCTTGTTTGTTTCTCACTTGCTGTGACAAACCACTGACCAAAAGCAACTCATGACAAGAAAATACTTATTTGGTTTAGAGTTTATGATTCATCATTCTTGGGAAGGTAAGGTAAGAACTCAAGGCAGGGACCTAGAGGCAGGAACGGAAGTAGAGACCCTGGAGAAATGATGCTTACTGGTTTGCTCCTACTGGCTTGTTCAGCTAATTTTGTTTTAAAACCCAAAACTTCCCAGCTCAGCACCACCAACTGTAGTCTGGGCCCTCCCACACCGAATATTAGTCAAGGAAATGCCCCCACAGATTTGCCTATGGACCAACTGATGAAGCCAACTCCTCAACTGAAGTCCTTCCTGCAAATTGATAAAAACTAACTAGAACAATTATCAATCAAGAAAATCATCCATGGCCATTCCCAGACCAATCTGATGGAGACAAATCTCTCTTCCTAAGTGTGTCAGGCTGACAATTAAGATTAGTCACATACCATCATGTTCTGAATAATCTGCTGAGCCTTCCCTGAAATTGCTATGTAAAATTTTTGGAAGAAGGATCTGTTTTTTTTTTTTTTTTAATTTGATCTTTTTTTTTTTTCATATTTTTACCCTAATGCTCCTTTATATTTTTTTAAGGCAACCCCTTTTTTAATTGAATTATGGTGACTGATTGCAACACATTGAAAAAATGAAAACCGGTATTCATACATAAGATTTTATCTTTGTGTCTTCTACAAGCACAGTTGACCTCCTGCTTTCTTTCCAGACTGAATTTTTGAATGCCTTATTACCATTTAAATGCAGAAAAAGAAGAAGCTATTTCTTAGGAACATTTTGGTGAATACTCTTATAAAGGAAAGCATCACCTTTGAGTTGAAGAGAATTCTGATTTCCATACATCAGGTTTGCTTCAAGCAGTGAAGATCTGTATGTGGTGGGATGGAATAGCTAGGAAACACAGCACTGGGGACTGGACTGGAATTTAATATGTATTTTAAAACACAAATTGCATTGTCACATGGTGAGGTCCATGTTGTGATGATGGGAAGCAAAGCTGTATTTTTGTAACCACATTTCCACTACAATAATCCCCAAACCACTGTAAAATGGAGGTGCCAATAACTGTTGGGAAATGACAGGAAGAAAAAGGCAGATACAACTTCTCATTTGCTTAATAATGAATTTCTTATTTTCTGTGTTTATTCAACCTCCACTCGACTTGAATAATAATGAAATATAAATGCTTCTGAGATGATTTTTCTCACTTCCAGAACTGTTAGCAGACAATAAAAGTAGCCTGGAATGTGCCAGAGGGGTTGTTAGCAGGGACAATGAGTCAGAAATTGGGGAAAGAGTAGAGTTAGAGTTCCAGTACGATCCATAATACTGATGAAATAGACTATGTTGCTGTATGTGTTTCAATTCCTGTGTTTGTGTGTGTGCACATGAACATACATGCTATAAGTCCACCTCAGGTATCATCACCCCCTGGTGCTATCTGACTTGGTTTTCTGAGAGATTACTAACCTCATAAGGATGGCTGGCCAGTGAGCATCAGGAACCCTCCTCTATCTCCACATTGTTGGGATTACAAGTGCCACACTCAGATTTTTACAGAGCTTTTGCAAGCCTGAACTCAGGTCCTAAGACCTATGGGTCAGAGTTTTTCTCACAAAGTCATCTTTCCAGTTGCAGGAAATGCATCATTTTTAGCAAATAGGAGTTAAATGCGCAGCATAATTATTCTCTGATTCATTAATTCATTGAATCAAATAGTCATTGAATAGCTGCTTATTTGAGGCTCTGTGCATAGAGAAGTGAACAAAACTCAAACATGGTTTTGTGACTTTACCCATGAGGCTAGAATGACCAATTCCTTCACATTTATGGCTGCTGGATATCATAGCATATCACTGTCTGATTAGTTGATTTAGTAGCTTTATCTGTGAGCATCCCTACACAGCTCATGAAGAGTGAGGGGGACAATAGCTGAGCTGCTGTGATTTCTAGAGTCAAGTGCTAGGTTCCCTTGAAGAAATATCAGGGTGAGCTTTTACTAAGTATATAATCCTGAATGACATTCCAGCCCCTTCTTTATTTGCTCACATAATTGATGAGTTTTTGTGTGGATATAAATCACTATCTTTACATCAAGCCATTTTTGTTATTATTTTATTAGTGTATGTCTTATTGTTGCAACAAAATATTCAATGAAAATAATTTAAAATAAGAAGAGTTTATCTTAACTAGCAGTTTCAGGAGACACAGTCTCTCCTGGCCAGGATGTCATGGCAACTGGTCACATGTGCCCATTGTGAGGAAAAAGAAAGGTATGGATGCTTCTGTTCAGCATCCTTTTTCTTTCTAATTCAGTCTTTGACCCCAGGGCATGGAACTGTGTACTCACATCAAGGGTAGTTCTTCTCATCCTTAATTAACCTAGTCTGGATATACATCACAGATTATTAACTTCATCAAGTTGATCATCAAGATTAATCATCACATTATTCAGCTTTAAAAATATCAATGATTCAAAAATTCTACAACTTCTAATAAACTGTAAAAGAAAAATAGCCACAGTGACCTGCAAGATGGCTCAGAAGATAAAGACACTCACCACCAAAGTTAGCAACCCAAGTTTAATTTCCAGGCCCCACATGCTAGAGGAAAAGAGCTGACTCCTGTAACTTGTCCTCTGATCTCCATATGTACACCATGCCTTGCAAACACATACACATATGCACATATACACACATAGAGAGACACAAGGACACATGCACACACACATACACACACACACACACACACACACACTCACCCAAAAAAGGTGATAAAAAGAATTAGAGTCTCATACTTTTATTTCAGCCGCATATACTTTTATAATGACACAGAAATAGCATGGCATTCTTTCTCCTTACCTGTTCTCTCTAGTGTCTGGACCTGCTGTCCCAATCAAAAGAAAACTTTATGAAAGGGCACATACCTCTGAGCTTTGAGAATATTGGATGTACTCACAGTGACATGCTTTAGTTTGCTCTTGTGATTTACAGACTTATCTAAGCCCACTGCCCTCTTTTCTAGTGCCTGCACCTGGTAACCTCCCACTGAGCTGTTCCCCTTCCCTGGTCATAGAAGCCTTTCTCTGCTCAGGTTTCCCACCCAGCCATTTTCTTCTGCCTTTAAGATCTGTTTTCAAATCCGTTTCTTCATGCCACACTACTTAGCACACACACCCATTAATACACCTGTAAATATCTCCTTTGTAGCCATCAGAGGTTCCAGACATGATTTTCTGATAGCTGATGATGAGTGTGATAATAAGATATTCCTGTTCACTCCACCTGTCTGTTCCTTAAATTTTAAAATAGCCACCAGGAACTATATTTTTATATGAAAGTGACTTAACGCTTCATTGTCCTTAGCAAGTAGTTTCTGAGCCAATGGAAATTGAGAGAGGGAAAGAGGAAAGCCTCAGGAAGTACCGTAGAAACACCTTTATCCATGATGAATTTGGAATGTTTGACTAAGAAGGACCTGTAGCTAATGTGTAGCCAGCTCAGGGTTAATTTTCTCACTGTCTTTGCTCTGGCTATTGCCAGTCTCTTGATATTTCTCCAGCAGAATATAATTCCAAAGCTGTTATGCTTGATCATGTTTGCTCCCATATATATCAAGTCCTTAAATTCCCCTAGAGAGGTTGATCTGAGTTTAAAGTGAAATATGGATGTCTATGTTCTTTACCCATACTCCCTGTAGCTCTCAAATTGATGCCACTAGCTGCCAAAAAGCACAGGCTTTTCTGGTACTGTGACAAAATCATGTGCTCTTTTCTATAGGAGACGACCACATGATCAGCTGAATCCCAAAGCAGCATTTTATATAACACAAGACCTGAGATCATGTAGTGGTGAAGTAGCAGACCTGTTCACACTGCCACTTAGTGTCACCTCCCAGAATACAAGTCCCGATACTCAGGTCAGGTCTCACACCATGACATAGCTTTATCTCTGTTTCACTTCATGTTACTCTTAAGCAGAACAGTCACATTCATCCATGATGAAAGGAGAGGGAAGGACAAAATGTACATTTAAGGTTTAATTGCAAATCATCAACATGTGGTTCATGTTACTCACAATTTAGAGAGTACTTCATTATATGCCTGGAGCTGAGATTGAGCACAATCTGTACAGAACAGTTTGTCAGGGATTATAACCTAGGTATGCAGAGGAATGTTCAAAATACCCATTTCTTCATTTATAAAATGCAGATAATACTATAGTCCTCACTATTAGTTTCAGGACCCATGAACTCACTGATATGAAAAGCTAGAACAGTGTGGGCATATGGAACAAGCCATTTGAACAGTCATCCTTAAGATTATATGATGGTACCTTTATTCCCAGCACTTGGGAGGCAAAGGCAGGCAGATCTCTATGGGTTCAAGGCCAGCCTGGTCTATGGAGTGAATTCTAGGATAGCCAAAGTTACAACAGAGAAACTCTGTCTCAAAAACAAAAACAACAACAACAAAAGATTATATGATAGAGACATTGATGATGAGAAAACAACATAGTCATTTGAGTCTTACATTTAGAGCTGTGATGACAAGGTACATCATGGTGGAAGCATGTTGTTAAGGAAACAGGCTTTTCTCTGGGCAATTAAGAAGCAAAGAGAGTGAAAGAGAGGTGATTTGCCTCCAGTATCTCCTTCAAAGATTCCTCCACCATGGCTAGGCTTTCTTCCTGTAGGCCTTCCCTCTTAAAATCCCACTGCATTCAGATAATACAAGTCTCATAACCAAACATTTATCATGTATGAAGTTGGTTCTAGAAGTGATTTTTTTCTTATATATTTTATGGCAATCAATTGTCTTTGCTTCTTTCATATTTCTGAATCACAGACGATCTAATGATCCACTTGAGTATATATAATATATATGTGTGTGTGTGTGTGTGTGTATATATATATATATATATATATATATATTAAATATACATATAATAAGTCCCATATATATGTGTACTTATTCATACATATATATGTATACATATATGCATATGTGTGCATGTATGTATGTATATATATATTTTTTTAATATATGGAATTTATTAAAGTGGCTTACTGGTTATGGTCCAACTATTTGAATAAGTGCAGTCTCCCAATGGAAAGTCAAAGAATCCAGGAGTTGTTCAGTCCACAAATCTCACTGTCTCAGCTGCTCTTCAGAATATGCTGAAATCCTGAAGAATTAGTTTCTAAGGCCAGTTAAGGAATAAACTTGTCATCTATAGTGAAATGAAGTTCACAATGATATACAATAAGGCAGAAAAGATCAATTATGAAATATTTATTTATTTAAAGCACTGCTTGTATTGCCTGTTTACCAAGCATGACTTCACTTGCTACCTGAAACAGAATGACCAGAAGAAATGCTGAAATAATGGGCCATTGCCCTCAACAACCTGCTGACTGCCACATATGCTCTCATAAAATCTTGCTTTCTTGCCTATCCCACCTTGTAGGTTTAGAGTATAAAATGTGAATATAACTGGACCTGGCATCAAGGACTTTTCAGGAGGTATCCTGCCTTCAGTCCACCAGTGACATCACTGCTCTCTTACTCTCCTTGGTGTTCGATTCCTTTAACTCCAAAAATAATCTCACAAGAGTAACAGCAAATGATCTCATGCCATCAGGAAGGCGTATAATCTGGTGCTAATGGTCAGAGGAACTACAGCCAGTAGTACCTCAGAAATACAACTCATCATTTTTTACAAAGTAGCAATGAGTCTTTACCTCCAATTTGCAAAGTCTTGGGAAGATTTTCTTCCGATTGGCCCTTTCTGCTGATGGTGTTGGTAGACTCTGTCTTATTGATTACTATTAGTCATTTTATCTCTCTGGTGGTACTATCCATAATGACAGTGGTGATTTCCCAAAAGGCAATACGACTCAGTTAAACTTGTGATTCAGTTGAAACTCCAGAAAGAATAACTAAAAAAATTGTATAGTTAGGAAAATTAGGTGGTTTTCACACACAATTACAGGATCAGATTAGGGTGTTTTCCTAGTTGCCTTGGAAACAGTAACCTAGGAAATATTAGTAACCTAAGAAATAACATAAAAGTAAGAAAGCATATTTTCATTAAGGATTTGTTTTGGTTAGGATTAGGATTAGAAAGCAAGAACAAAGCTTAATTGCTAGGGCCCACAAAATTTTCCCTATGAAAGACAGGCCCATCATCAAGAAATAACAAACGAATTTCCATGCCGACTGTTAAGCTCATACTTCCTTGACCACAAATAAAATTTATTCCTTCCTGGTTTCTACAATTAAAAGTTTGTTGATGAGTTTGGAGTGCACCTTGAGTACATAGAGCTGTATAGTAGACACTCCTTTTACCTAAAAAAAGAAAAAGACCCCTGTCTTAACATTATCTAGTTATAACAAACTTGTTTTATTGTATTAGTGAAATAAAAATTAAGTTAGAATAACATGGTGCAAATTCATTTCTTAGTAACTGCAAGAGTGCTACCTGCAGCTCCAATAGAAGCTGGCTGTGAAATTACTTGGCTTACTTAAACTCTGTTAATCTACAATAGAAAAACTTGCTTCTATGATATAGATGTATTGTGGAGACAAAATATATGGAGAAACTAGGTGTTCAGGTGTGGTTTTAAAGATAACTTGATTTTTTTTTTCTTTCCTTATAAATGTGGAACTTCTAATCACTGAAATGTAAGACCTATAATCATTATATTAAGTCAAAGTTTATGATTAAGATGTGATTGTAATGTGATTTTATCTCCATGAGATGCTTTGTCAAAAAATACATAAGATACATGGAAAACCAGACAGACAGAAGCAGAGAAGGAGAGAAAGACAGAGAAGAAGGAGAGAAGGAGAGGAAGAGAGTAAAAGCCTGAATAAAGAGAGAAATCTGGTCCTATCTATAAGAGGTGTGATTATTTACATTATTCACCTTATCCACTCATCTCTCCTGGATCACTGAACACACTGCTGGGGCTGGCCCCTAGAAGCTAACATTTGAAATCATTTCTAGTTTGTTATATCTTCTTCATTTTATTTCAACCATATTTCTCTTATTTTATTTCTAATGAAACTTATACTTTCTGTTAAAGATAAGTTTTATATAATATTTTCTGGTCATGGTTTCCCTTCCTAAACTATTTTTCTTACTTTTATCACTTATTATCAAAATATCTTTGTGAATGCATTTTTAAACTTTTTGTTGTTCTATTCAAGTCAGGATTGTATAATATGCAACATTTCAATGGCTAATTATAACCAAAGTTTAATTTTTAATATGTGAAACTCTACTATAGGTCTGAGTATTGTTCCAGAACATCAAAATTCTTTTAATTCAGAATCCAGGGAAGAACTTTCATGAATGAATCTCTCTAGTGAACATTGTCTCAGAAACCACATCAGATAAGAACAGTCATGTTCTCTTGTCTGAATATGACACACCTCAGTTCTACCCACAAGCCATTGACCAGAGAAAACCACAGGTCCAAACACAAAGAACATGTGAAAGGTATAAGGAATGAGCCTTTTAATGAGAAAGAAGATAAGAGCAAAAATTCATGGGCACTGAGCATTTTATTCCAACCACAGAAGCAGTCTATGGCCTCTCAAAAGACAACCAGGTGTCAGTATAAATATACATCCGGTATAAATACACATCCGGTTACTAGAAAGACAGTTTCTTTAATTTTATTTACATGAATCTCAAGAAGGCATTCTTAAGACTTGTATTAAAAGCTTAATTTTCCTCAAGATTGAGGAAACTGAGATATACAAGGTGAAACACATCCTGTTTCTAAACTGTGTTATACGTCTAGGTACCTGGAGATGCTCATGGTCTTATTTAACTAGTGGAAGGCTTCTTCTCAAGATTAGACCTTGCAAGGACTGTCAAAGGTATTTCTGTCAACTAGGGAGATTCTTTCTAGTCTCTCACTTGAAAATAATATATATATATATATATATCAGTTCTGACTTTTGTAGAAATCATGAATTGCTAAAGAGTATAAGGTGGAGAGACAGAATTTTCTAAGGTAGAAACCTAAATGTTTTCTGAAATATCATAAAACATAGGAGATATGTCAGAAAAATTATGTGGGCAACAGCATCATTGGTTCTAGAGGTTGGCCGTAGATGGAAGATACTGAGTAGAACCAAGTTTACTAATTCTCATTTTATAAATTAACTCATCAACTAGGTTATTGTTGGTATTGTCTATGCTGAGGTGATTTGGAGGAGATGAAGTTTTGAAAATGAAATTCCAATGGTGAAGACTCATACTTAAAGCAAAATTTTGGATATCAAAATAAAGATTCTTTGTACTTCTATAATCAAAACAGGAATTTCTCATAGGGCCTTCAATTTTGGGGAATTGCATTAGGTTTAAGTGACTGATCTTAAAATATAGCTACTTGTGTTCGACTTTTTTCCAATTCACTGTATTATGAATTCTGAACACATTTTATATATTGAAAGATACATTCTGGTCAAATAACCACAGGGTAAACACAAAAAATGTTACCTTGGTAAGTATTCTCCAAGGTGACCTAGTAGAGCATGGCACCACTTGATCTTTTCTTCCTTAGCTCCATTAGGGAAAATCAGACAGCCAGAAAGAGGAAGGCCACAGAATCATGTACCAACAATCCATCTATTATCACCTAAAGTTCTAACTTTTTTTGAGTTTTCTGATTTTAAACCCAGTAAGATTTCTGACAACCAAATAAAGATCCTTGGATTGCTCTAGCATATGCCTTAAAACATAAAACCATTGATTATGTAGACTTGATAGACTTTATTTAAACTTGATAAACATTGTGTACAGTAAGTCTCTTAATAAGATCTTATGAAATTCCTGCATGGAAGAAAAATGACTTAAATAGATGTAAGAAGTATATAGCCATCTAAAATAGCTACTAAGGCACATGTATCCCAAGGTAAGTCCTCAGATCTACCACAGTCACTCTTAGAAAACCAAGCACAGAGAATTAAATATATGTAACTCAGAGTCATGATTAAGACAATAAGGTCTTGCCATTTTCTAGACTCTTGCAAAACTTATGGAGGAATAGAGAATGTTTTTTTCAAATACATACAGTCCTTAGCATCTCCTAATGGGTGTCTATCACATTGAAAGACACTGTTTCAGACTTAACTGTCTCATGAAATCTTGTAGTGGCACTTGATTAATCCTTCTCATTCTAAATAAAACTATGACTGTCATACGTTTGTTTACCAATATGGTTATTTACCAGTCAATTCCAGGATTTAAACTCTAATAATGACTTCAAATCATAGCTGCCATAACTCCTTTCAATTATTGCCTTATTTTGGCCTATTTCAGAAGATTCATATTCTAATTTTGTCTTACCATTTTACTATACATCCTTCCTTTAGCTTCTGTATTTCAACATACCTGAAGTTCACTGGTGTTCCTTCAAAGACTGGCAATGATGAGCTGTACACTGTGCACATAGATAGCTCTTCACTTCTGCATCCATCTTAACACTCTCAATGCCTTTCTCGATGCTTTTTATTTTTGGTCTTCTAAACCACATCCTTCCCCTATTAATAATTCTCAGGAGTAGTTATGAAATTAGGTGCAAGAAACACCTAATTTTCTAAGTTTATCACATGCCAAACAGGGAGGCTCAATACTTTTCTTCTATAATCTCTGCACCCTGTCAGGATACTTGCTGTCATAGTTCAGTGCCTTCTTTATGAGTTGATCATTCGAGGGACTGGATTCTCAGGGTCAAGAATAATGCTATGTTCTTTTTCTGTGTTCTGCCTTTACAGTTCTGCTTTTACAGTTACATGGAACACTTCTAGTTACCAATAGTAATGAGACAGATATTGATAGTATTGGCATGGGAGAGGAACTCTATTGTGCTTATGTAAAGTTAGGTTTTGTTAGCAAATAAGCAGAAAGAGCTGAGTGACTTTGTGGATTGCATTGTTTAGGAGGCACATGCTTTAGATACTCTATCTGAATCAACCATCTACAAAGAGTCAAGCCAAGTTTGATTCTGATAATTGTTTCCCTATAGTTAAGTATGGTAGTGGTAACCATGTGACCAAGATGCTGTGCTTCCTGATCTAGGCTGATATCTTTTCGGCACAAATATTGGCTAAATACCAACTGCAGGAGGATCTCTGAGTAGTTCTAACAAACATGTCCAGTGACTGAAGAGAAAGCATGGATATAATTTCTACTCAGTTAAGAAATGTGTGTTGAATTCTAGTGACCACAGCTCCAAGCCCCATGATCAATTTCATGGATAGAGACAATGAGACAGCAGACTCACACAAGCAGTCCTTAAGACTCTTTTCTTATTCTGCAGTATCAGAAGGTGCTTACACTTATTTTAAAAGGTAATGCGATATGTGAAAATCTGAAAACTTTGTCAGAAGACAAAACAGATGATTGTTATGATCTTGATTCAAATCACATCAAAATAAATTTATTCTGGTCCTCCACAATTTGATTTTATTTGGCACAGAAATGATCCATTTTTAAATGCTTAAATATACTTCTAAAACCTCAAAAATTGATCAAATTCTATATTTCTACTCCCAATCTTACAGAAACAATAGAGCATGTGCCTGGGGCCAAATGTCCTCAACTCCAGATGTTTCATCTTATTCTATATCTGAGATATTCTAATATATATTAATATCCAAAGATATTTCAAGTACTCATATAATATTAAAAGCTTAGATTTATGTTGAGATTGAATGCTGAACAAAATTTTAAGAGTTTGGATGTATTAATCCATTTAATCATGAAATTCTCATAACATTGTTATGAATTAGAGTCTACATATTTCAGGGATGATGAAAGAGAGGCACACAAACTTAAATAATGTTACCAAGGTCACAAAGCTACTAAGTTCCAAAACTCAGAAAAGTCTCAGCAGCTTATTTCTAAAGTCTGTTTTTGTGACTGTTTTACTACATCTAAAAATGCAAATCAGTCCAGTCATTAGCTACATTTTAATAATCATCTTCAGTAGATTTCTATTTAGAAAAAGTGTTTTTTAAAGCTAAATTAAGTATATTTTCAAATTTTGTGTAAATTGAATTCTGTGGTAAACAGCTAACATTTCTGATTCATCTGAGATAAATTCAGACTACCGCCCTTGAGTTCATTTTTCCAACCGCAAATCATCTCATCCTTTTCCATAAAGTTTTCCCTTAACTCCTCTACTCCCCAGTATTTTCAGGTTTTCCGTCTTCACCATTATCACTGGTAGATATTTCAAATCTGTGTGTCAAGTTCTAACTTTGTGTCCACAAACCACAACCTGGGTAAACCAGTGCATGATTACATCTATCCAAAACTCTTAGAAAGTGAGCTAGTTTACTGTTCAGAAAGAGGAGAGATGAAATAGCCAGGTGTGTCTCAGAAATGCATCAAAAAAGAAGGCAAATTCATACAGGATCATGAAAAGTACATGGAATCTCGATTGTAGATGAGAGATGGTGTTGGCTAGAAAAATATCTAAGATGCATGTACCCTTCTTTCTTGGTTAACCATGTGACAACAGTGCTGCCCACAGTGAGAGTCACAGTTCATTTGCTTTCCAAAGTTTAAAAATATAAGTAACTGGTCTGGGAGTATGGCTCAGTTAGTAAAGGACTTGATCTGTATCTGTGAAGACCTGAGATAAGATCACCAGAATTCACCTAAATGTGGATGTGGTATCACAAGTCTAATACCCCAGGGCTTCTATAGTAAGATGTAAGGTAGAGACAGGATACTCCCTGGAATTTCATGGGCGAGATAGCTGAGCTTTTATAGTGGCAAATAACAAGGGACCCTGTCTTAGATAATGCAGAAGACTGACATGTTAATAAAGTTGTCCTCTGACTATTACACATGAACTGTGTCATGCTTCATCTTCTTTTCTTTCTTTCTTTCTTTCTTTCTTTCTTTCTTTCTTTCTTTCTTTCTTTCTTTCTTTCTTTCTTTCTCTCTCTTTCTCTCTCTCCACATTAAAACCAATAAATAAATTCTGGACTTTCAGATAGAGGTTCTATTCACACAGAACCAGATGATATTCATGGCATTTTTGAGTTTGCAGTTGACGTGGGCGCTACTCTACATAAACCCATAGCTCTAATACATGGATTTCTGCAGTAGAGTGAGGCTGATGCAGTGAGAAAGTACAGAATGAAAAATAAACTTTTTTTCTGCCATAGAGATAGATACCTTGAGCCAGCCTGAAGATAGAAATATATATCAAATAATTTTCTTGAATGTTCTTCAGATACAGGTGTTGCTACTGAATCCTATTTCTCTACTCTCCTTGGCTTGGAATAGAGTCTTTTTAAATATACTATGAGTTCTAACAAAGTTAGAAGCTTAATTCATTACAATAATTTATTTATTAAATATTTCCTTTTAAATCAATATTGAAGCTTGGCCACTGGTGCGTATAGTCTTTATAAATATAATTAATTAATATACTGCCTACATTTTGGAATGGAATCAAACAAAACAAGGTAAATAAGATTATGTCAATCGAAAGCAAGTGGCTGGACTCTACATTCAGCTGTTTATAAGTAACTGTTTTTGTGCTGCTTTTATTCAGTAGAAACCGACTTGGGTTTGGAACCAAAGGAAAGTTTAGAGTTCACCTGCTAAGTTCACTTCTGATCTTGTAGAAAAAGGAAGAAAGCTCTGGGTGTCTAGCCATGCATATATGATAAGTTTTAAATAAGCCAGATTTTGTTTAGCTACTAAAGGGGTAGTTTGCATGCCATTGCTATAGGGGAGCTAGTGAGTACTATGACGAATAAACGGATCATGTGGGTCATTTATTGAAATAAGAATCATTTGGCCTTGCAAGCAGAAAGGATGGCTTAGATTTTGTAAGGATATGAATTAATGTTCTTTAAAATTGTAATGGATGTCTTGTTATCAGTGAACATGTTTTTAAGACATGGTTGTAGCAAGCCAAATGTGAGATACTTGGAGATCTGTGTGTGAAGTACTCTAGGGAAAATGGGCATGTTCTCCTTTATGGACAAAACCTCATAGTGTGAAATAGAAGTATAAACATCCCATAGGAGCTGCAAAAGGCACCTCAACTACTAAAAGGACTATGGTTATAATATGTAGAAGGAGGCAGGCAAGAGGGCAGTGTTATCAAGTCCCTGTTCACTACCCTATAAAGAAGTCCCAGGCCCTTCCATCAGCTATCTAAGTCTCAGTGAATTGTATTACATTGTATAGGAAACTTGAATGGGAAAATTATCTAGATCAGCAGAAGCAGAGTTGGCAGCTCTACAAAGAGTGCAAGGATCACCATTGGGAGCAAATGTACAGGGAGAAGGGGATGGTGAGAGGGCAGTAAAGCAGGCTAGGGGAATAACAGTCCTCATCTTTGTCAAACTCCATTTTCTATGGCATCTGGGTATCAGGAAGGTAACAAACTTCACAGAAACAAGGAGAAATGTTCTACATAGTGTAAGTAGAATAAAAAAAGTTTTATTGCCATCATGGGTAACCATAAAAAATACACTCACCATTTATACAAGACTGGAAGTTTGAAACCACGCAGAAACAAGTTTCATAAGCAACTTTCACATGCTTTTGTTCACCAGGCAGGCAAGAAGCTACCTTGCTTTAAACGTCGCAGCTTCAGAAATGAAGATGTACCAGTAATCAACATTTGAATTCTTTAGAAGGATACATAGATTAAGTATCCATTTATTAACCTAAATATCAAACACTCAACACACTGATGTCTCTAGATTAAAAGGCAAAAGTACTTGTTTTTCTACACCAATGAGATTTCTACTTTACTACAGTTTTGATATAATAAAAGTCAACTTAATTTGATGCAAATTAATGAAGAAGAGGCATTTGAAATGGCAAATGATAGAGAATGGCTTTAATTTAAAGGGATATTGACTTACCTATGAACCACCATAATGACCAGTATGGCAAAAAGTTCCCAAGATTGCAATAGAGGCATTTGCATCTTCAAGATAACCAACAGCTGTCTATTTGAATTTTAGGACCTCATGAGAAGAGGAACCATGCCTGGCACTGTGAAGCTAGCTAAGTACTCATTGCTAGTGATGTCATTGACCCTAGGTAAACACATTTTAGGGGTACAGACTTTCTGTCTCTGTATGCTATAAGGACACAACTCACAAAATGGAGCCTACTGTGTAGTCCTTTGCTCATGGGAGTGAAATCTGATTGCATTAAACACCATGAAGACCTGGTTGAACTTTCATGGTCCTTGCAGTTTTGTGAGGTTATGAGCTGCAAAGAATGAAAACATATGACCTTCATGAAAATCCGTTTCTTTCCCCACTTCTCAGTGGCAGGAGGACCCTAGGGGCCTGGGGCACATGTTATTCCAGTGGAGGTCATGCTGATGACATTTCTATAGATTTTTTTTCTCTTTCTCAAGGAATCAAAGATACAAGTGCTAGGAAAGACCTATTGCTCCTTCTTAGGTTCCCCAGAGTCCTTCAGAATTGCCTCCAAAGTTCCTTCCTATTGTGTCCAATCAAGTTTTAAGTAAACCAGGAAATGAAGTATCCTTCAGTGCCTTTGGAGAACTCTGATGTAATTTAATATATACATTGCATGGAAGATTTCCTGTAAAATAAGTTTGCAACAAAGGAAAACCACTTCCTTCCTCTTTGTAGTTTCTTCTCAGTCATTGACTGAGATCTTCCTGCCACCCACCAAAAGAACCTAATATTTTCAGTGGCTTAATCATCCAGTTGGCAAATGGGATCTTTTCCATTTTGATCTTCCAAAGGAATATTTGTCAGCCTTTGAATTCCCACCACCTAACAAGTATCAAATAGTAACTCTTGGGCTTCGATTAGGATAAATGTATGACAGGGAGAGGGAGGAGAGAGATGGCATACTTGAGAGGAAGCTAATTGTCAGTTATCAGGCAAATGCACATACTACCTTCCCCAGACCTATGGAGACTATATTGTTGTTAAAAAATATGTGTCTTCTAAAACAGTTTGTGGTAAGAGGGAAGAGAACAGTCTTGCAAATTCTTTGTGTGCATGCTCAGATGAATCCAGTTGGTCATCACAGGCTGTGAGACTGCCTACATGGAAGTGTGCACATGTGTTCTTATAGTTATATGTAGTTATACATTTTGTTTCTTACTAAGGAAATGGTTCAATAGAACTATCTGCTTTAAAGGATGAGCCTGACTGATTACTGTAATTCATAGGGCCCTAATTAGCTGCACAAACCATTAGCTACAATTAGACTATTATAAAACACTTGATGCGCTATGTCAACCATGGGGCCTCATTTATTCTTGTGGCAGAGATCAGGGATGGGGGGAGGGCAAGCAGACACCAAGCATGCTAATAAAGAATGATTTTTGATTTAAGATGTTGCCGATAGTGCCTCAAAATTAATCTCAATAGCTGTCTAATTTGTGTCGGTAGATGGTATATTTATTGTAAAATGACACCAAAGCTAAATGAGTTACCTGCAGCAGGAGTGTTAATGTCAGAGCCTGGAGATCAGGCTCCATATGCTGGGACTCAGAGAGTCGCTGGTGCCGAGTGCTCCCAGAGGACCATTTGGCCTCATCTGTCTCTGAAATCTCTCTCGGCAGGCTGACTTCCACTTTATGATGTTTAAGTAATAATAATAAAAACGAAAAGGGTGCAGTGGAGATCCACTGCCTGGAATAGAGGAGAGACAAAGAGGGCAGAGGTGAGAAAATGAGAGATAGGGAAGACAAGGCAGGAAGGTATACCGATTATGGCCTACTGGAGTGACGATTAGCTCTTGACAATTATGGAAATAAAGGACATAGGTGGGCCCAAGGTGTTCACCAATCTTCCATTAAGGAGAAGAAATGAAAGTAAGTCAATAGTGAGTAACTATACTCCTGCAGACACATGTAGAGAAATAACATCATGCCCTACTCTATGACCACTTGATAGTGATATTTCACATTTACACAGGCTGCTGTAGCTTTAAAGCTCATTCATGTTCTTTACACACCTTCAGAAAGTGTAGGAGTCAGCAGTGGCTGAGAAAGAAGCTTTGCTTCAGTGGCATGGGATATGAGCACAGTACAAGGTTTTGGTTTTAGTAAAACAACAGTGGGACCAAAGCTGATACTAAGTTGGTATTTTAAATGTAGAACATATAATGAATGATTCTAAAGGTCATGATGAAATGAATGAGGAAAAGGAGGAGGAAGAGAAAAGAGAGAAAGAGGAGGCAGAGAAGGAGGAAGAAAAGGAAGGGGAGGAGGGAAAATGGAGAGGAGTAGGAAGAGAAGGAAGAGGAAGAAGAAGAATGATAGAGGTTGTTTCTTGGCTTTTCCTGAACATCACAGATTAGAAATTAGGAGTATGAAACAGAAGATTTTTGTTGTGAAACATCTCCCTTGGTAACTATCACCAGGAATCATGTCTGAAGCACTTACCTACACTAGTCTTTCTTTTCTTAACTCTGGTTATGGACAAAATTCAGCCAATCCCTAGGCCCAATCCAAGCACATTTGACTTAGCAGTTCAGGAGTCTGAGAGTGGACACCTCTGATGAATCCCTGTGAGCTCAACCTACTGACCTTGGAATCAGTGTTTGAAAAATTATCATCCTAAGCCAGTATTTCCAAACATTGGCTATGTGTTACAATTACCTACCTTTTGAAAAAAAAGGTTAGATAATCTTTCCACTCAAATAAGCAACTCTGTGGTGGAACTCAAATATCTATAGCTAACAAAGCTCACTTCAGGTCATCCCTGTGTGTAGGACAGAGGCACTTTTTTCTGAGTCTACTACAGTCCAACCAGGCTCAGTTATATGTAGGACACATACTAATATTTTCTATATAACAAGCCCTATTTCAAATTGCAGCCTCAGTTTAGTTTCAAGAATTTTATCTATCATCTATCTACCTATCATCTATCTATCTATTATTTTGATGATCAAGAAACATGCTTTCTTTCAATAGAAAACATTACAAATTCAAAATATCCTCTGCTCTTGAGCTGGATGTTTTAGGAAAATATTTTTCTCCCTCAAACTTTGGTCAATGAGACACTTGTCTGAGACTATCCCTACCAATTTCAAAATGTAGATTGAAAAATCCTGCTTCAAATCATCTGTTTTGGAATGTGCAAGATGTGGCCCATGATTTTGAGGAGTTTGCTGAGTTGTATAACTGGCTTGTGGGCAGGGTACCATAGTTAGACAAATTCAGGTACTGAAGATGTCGTTCTTTTGTGTTTTTGAAGCACATTTTGTTTTTATATCATTAGTTTACCATAGATATTTTTAGTCAGAGGTATACATAAAAGATGCCCTTTTTCTTAAGTACTGGGTCTTGTGAACAACATAAGATGGAAGTATTTATTACTTTTTGTTATAGAGAATTTGGAGGGGAGTTAGAATTGTTGCAATAGCAAAGAAATCCCACCACGTATGAGGGATCAATAACAATGAAACAAATCCTAACAGTTAATAACAGCTCAAGTTAGAATTTCTGGTTAGTCTGGAATTTTCTCCCACTGACAATACCGTATGGTTCTTAACAGTTAGGCTTAGGACCGTCCTTCAGGATTTCCATGAGATCAGCACTTGGGGACAGTGAGGTGAAAGAAAGCAAAGAGTCAGGTGGGAAGAACAGCACATGTTTACAAACATGGCACAAAAGTTACATCTCCTCTTACATTTCCATTTAATAGGACAAAATCCATGAAATGCACACTCAACAACTGCAGCATGAGTCCCAAAATGGAATATCACTCTGTGTCCAAGACAGAGAGACCTATTTGTAAGTAGTCATAGTTAAGCCATTGGGAAGAATCAAATACTGTTAGAGAGTAGGAGACCAACACAACAGAAGACAGGAGGAGGAAGAGAAATAATTGACAGATAATAAGAGAAATAGTCTGGAAATAGTCACTGGTGATGCTACATATACTCTTGTACTTCAGTCATGTGAACCATTACGCTTTTTTCTTAGATAAATAGTGTAGAGTATCTTTTCTTGATATTAGAAGGATCACAGAGGAGAAGCAAATTAGGATGCTTTCAAGGAAGATAATACAGGATATGAGTCAATGATATACAATACAGTTAAATGTTTCTCTCCACCTGCTAGTACTAATTTTGTACTGTGTTCATTAGATCAAAAGTTGACCAAACAGTCAAATCTCTTGAAAATGTGTGTGACTATTTAGTCTAAAATGACTCTGCTGTTTGTGAAATTTTAAAAAGATGAAACCAAAAGCTAAGGTGATGGTATGCTCATTCTCTCAGTCTCTGTCTGCTCACCCCTTGGTCTCCTTCTGCTCGCTCTCTGGGTCTGTGTTAGCTTACTCCTCAGGTTTCTGCTGACTCTCCATCATTCCTGTCTGTTCACTGTCTTAAGCTCTATCTGTTTAACTCTCAGAAACAGACATGTGAAAAGAGTGATTATTTAGGTCCGTAAAAATCATGAAATGACGTCAGCATTTGACTTCCAATTCAAAATATTCACTAGGTAATGTTATAAGCCAGAAAGCAAGTCAGAGTTGAAGGGTACAGTGACTAAACAGTAAGCAGTGACCTCAAAGTTTTCCAGTTCGTAGATGAGATTAATCCTATAGTTTACCAGAGAAGAGTTTTTGAAGATCCCATATTTGTTAATGAAATCTGGAGGAAACAGTAACCTGGCTCCTCTGGTGTCTGTTATTTTCACCGAAACTCCTCACAGTTCTAACACAGGAAGTTATGTCTTCTCATCCAGTCTACCACACAGGTGCATTTGATATAAATTACATCCTCCTCTCCCTTCTCTAACTTTTCCTCATTTGTTTCCTCTTTCTCTCTCCTTTTATCTGAATATATTTCATTATATCATATGTATAACAAACATCATAATGTGTATGGAATGAGCCATTCATTGTATTTTAATCTTGCTTTAATTTATATATGCAACTATAACAATAGTCATCACTAAGGATGGGCTTCTGGGATAAGAACACTTATCTAGCTCTGTAGGAATTCTGGAGACTGATAGAGAGTGTCTTGTCTTTGCATCTTCAAAAATGTATTTCAATGAATAGAGTTGAAAAAACTCAGTTAAAGAAATAATTTTACTAGCAGAACTATTATATCTCTATACAATATAATTGTACAATTGTACAATATAATATGTAATAATGTGTTTGGTCACCTTACAGGGAGACAAACTTTTATTTGAAAATGGTAAATGTTGCCAAGAGTGAGTAGAAAGTATTTTATTAGTGTCATTATCCAAATAAATCAAGATTAGGCAGGGTTTAAAATATAGTCTGGCCAGTACCCAACTTCAAACTGAGTAAACTAAGTCTTGGAATAGTGATGGTCTCTGAACCTTAATTTCCACAGTGGGGAATTCATCTCATATCCCAGAAGCCAGTCATGAGCTGTCCTGGCAGGATGACTTTAAGATCATGTATCAATTTCTATATGATAATATTGAAAGAAATGCCTGGAGTCCCCATTCTATTTATAGTTAATGCTACATGCAGAACTTAGTTATTCTTATATTAGTTAAAATTATATAAATAAATCATTATAAAGGAAGCAAATTAAGGACAATTGTTGTTTATTTTTCTAATCAGTGCTTGACACAATTTCTTTAAATAGCAAGCTCTCCTCATGTAAGTTGAAGGCATACTTTCCAGAAACCTTTAAGCAGTCATGTGAGCTGGTGAAATTCAAGCAGCACTACAAATGTAGGAAATGATTAATATTCTTCAAAGCACACTAGTAGAATTCATGATGTAGAATTGTCACTCTTGTTAATCTCTTAAATATAGAAGCACCTTACTTATGGGAATTTCACATCTATAGTGTTTCTCCTCTAACCTCATCCAAATTAGAAAATAACAGTAAATGTGATAGTGGAACCTCTCAAATCAGCCCTAATTTTTGGCCTCTGTTCAAAAAAGATGCCACTACTTTATAATTACTGCTAAGAATATAATCCTAACTTCAAGAGATAACATTTAGAAATAACACCCCCTAGAAGTTGATGCCTCTGCTGTAAATCCACATTATTGAATGCCACCTTACAACCATCACACAATGTGGGCACCTGTGTCGATGGACTTCTGAGATATTGCCAGAGATGGGAATTATCAGTTCTTCCTGCAAGGAGCCAGTTGATCTGCCTCTTTCAAGTGCTAATATCTGTAGCTACTGAGCTCAGAGAGTCCAGGTACAGAGGTTGGGGGTGGGGTAGAATGCTGGCTTCCTTTGTTTGTGAGGCAGAATTCAGCCCTGATAAATCCATGTAATGCAATATTTTTACTTCCTCTTGTTCTGAAAGAAAAAAGATCTCTCTGATCCAAATTTATCACAATCAAAATAAAAAATGTAAAAGATCAGCATAAAACATTTAACAGCAACAGTTAATAATGTATATGATAACATATTGCACTAATATATTGACAAATGTGGCAATAAAGTATTAATGTGATTATGTATCATCCAATATACCAGCCATCCATCCTCTCTTTTGCTTCAGTTTGAAAACAAAGAAAATCTGGATACTCTACATCAGAGATGGAGACCTCAAGTGTGATTTCAATTAAGCATATCTCTGAGAAACTCTGCCCACAAGCTCTGAAGGAGGCAGGTTGTCTGTTTGATTATGACAAAGAGCCTACAGGAGTGGTAACAGAAGCCACAAGAAAATGACTTCCATATTTCAATCTAAATCTGGAAATCAGATCTGACTAGCATAGGGAAAAGGAAATATCAGTGATGTTTGTTTTTCTACAATCCCCTCCTTCTGGGCCAGAATCACTCTCCTCCTTTTTCTGGGAATCTTTTGTCCATCCCCAAGGTTAGTATGAGCAGTGGTTACTTTTATATGTCCAGCTTACTTGAGCTACAGATGCTAAACACAGCCTAAACACTCACACAACTGTGGCTGGGGATGTAGTTTGAATATAGGATTAAAATTCAAGATCTGTTGACTTTAAGTAGTGCCTGCTGTCTTAGAGGGTCTGTGTGAGTTGATTTCAGCTAAGACCTTAAGTGCATAACCGGATCTTCCCGAAAGCAGGTTTCTGCCTGTGCTCTGCACCTTAGGCTCTTGTTTGACATGCGCAGGCCCCTCCCTGCCTGATGTCATGCAGATTGGAGGTTTGCCTAACAAACTTCTACCATCCTGCAATCAAAATTTTCCTCATAGTTCTATAAAGCTATAGCTCCCACTGCTTTGTTGCACGTTTTATTGTGAAGATCTAAAGTTTCAAGAGGTCTCAAATCTTTGTTGAACTCAGAAAACAATATAAAGTACACCATTAATTAACAAAATTCTATTTTTTTTCTCATAGTATCCTGTTATCTTTTCAAAAGACTCATGTCAAAATAATGTGGAGAAGCAGAAGCAAGAAAGTGGACTTAGCATCTGGAGTAAAACATCACAAAAGCTCCATAGTTTGTTTCTCTATTTGATGCTTGAGAAATAGTCTCCTAATCTTCAGGTAGAATATAAATAGTTCTGAAAACATTGACTGGAAAGCAAATGATAGTAACATACCATGACTACTGGTAAATGTCATCTCTGAAAGTGCTATGATGAACATCATTTTACAGTAGCCCCATGTTTTTGTTTGTTTTTCAGAAGACTGACAGTTTTCTGTAAAATTTTACCCAGAATTAGTGGTAGAGGTAGAAATAAGAATAAAGAGCCAAGATTGGGGTACTCCTTGGGGTACCTACTTACCAGGGCACCCTGTTTTGTTCTAAGGATTGTACTTTTAGTGGGCTTACTTTCCTATTGAGTTCTCCAATCAACAGTGAGTAGGGGTTTAATTCCATGATGTCACAGAATTTCTTAGAGTCTGTTTTTAAACCTGTTCTTTGTTGGATATTGAGATCACTGGAGCTGATGCATTTCCTACTGAAGAAAAGAGCCCCTCCATTAATCATCCCATAATCTCGGTTATTGCTTTTGTCCTCCTGACACGGATGCTTCCCCAAAAAGATATTGAACCAATAGTTTATAGCTATGCTGACGTTCAGGGAGTTCTTTATTTCACTCTTGGAATGACCTAGAGCTCACTGCTTTATTCCAAGGTGCCAACAAGACCTCTTTAACCAATACAGGTCTGGCTTGGAGACTGTGTGGTCTCTTTTCTCTGTTTGGAAGATAAATGGGGATTGCCAGACTTTCAAAGACAAAAGCTACAGACTAGGAACACTTATTAGTTCAGTAAATAAAGGTGAGATGAGAAACTTAAGTGTGCATTTTCAATACATAAGCACTTGTTAAGTGAAATCAGCCTTTTATTTATTCCTTTAAATTCAGAGGAGAGTTAGTCATATGTCAACTTTCCTACCAACTTACTAGAATCACCATGTTTTTATTTTTATTTTTTTCCTTTTCTTAGTAGGGTAACTACATGACACTGTTGTTGGGTATGTGATGTACCAAAAAATACAGATATTCTATGAAATAGAAATGGATATCTTATCCTTCTGTAATCTCTCTGTAATGTTGTTAACAGATATACATAAGGTCTTTGGTTTTTGTGCTTTTCATATAGTTTGAGAATGTAAAAGCTTTGAAAGTTTAACTGATTGGCCTTAGATACCAGTTAGCAGTATCTTGACTTGTTCATCCTTCTCATTCTTTCATGTAGCCTGAATTTGGAACAAAGAAAAATGTCTTCTATTCATTCAAGAGATCTTGATCAAACTATTTAGCATGTATTTGCCTTAGTGTTCTACATGTATAAAATCAGCATAACATTAATACCTACTTCATGGCTGATGGAGCTTAATGAAGGATAATATGTGGCACATTCTTAGGGCATTGAATCTCACAAGGGTTTGTTTGATGCCTGCTAGTTGTTCAGAACTTACTTTGTTCCCAGACCAATACAGACACTTATTCTAGACTTTTATTGCACCTAACATATACAGTCATTTTATATCACCATTATTATTGTATTTGGTATCTGTTAAAAGTTACTTTATAAACAGACACTATCTTGAATGCTCAAACCCTTAGGAAAATTACTAAGTGGGGCATATAACAGAGAAGTCATGAATAATACTTGGCATCAGATAAAAGGTAGGAGCTCAATAAATGTTAGTATGTAACAATCAATACGTGAAAAATGTTTTTACTTGTCTCTTAGCACCTACATAAATAATGTAATTTAACATTATGTCTTTATACTTCACAAACCTGGAATAGAGAAGAACATTAATTATTATAGTCTAAATGATATAATGTGTTAATAACTTAGTGCCTAGAATCCTTGTCTATTATTCTTTTGTAGTTATCTTTTGGAAAACTCCAAACTAATAAATATTCTTAAAGAGGAAAAAAAATAAGAAGACAAGGAAAACACTTTCCATGAGGTCACTCTACTTGAGGAGACAGTTGAGGAAATTTCTACAAATACAAATGTTGTTAGAAAGCAATAAAGCAATTCTCTGTTGTAAAACAGTAAACTTAATTGAGTATTACTATAACTACTGCTCCTAACCAGCTTCTGAAGTGGAGCCATCCAAATGGTCAAATCTCTTCTATGCGGAGTAGTTTGGAAAAGCTTCACAGGTTACAGATAGCCTAAATTACCATCATCCACAGAACATTTCATGCTAATGAGTAGATATGATAGAAATATTACTTAAATAATTTAACTTTTTTTCTACTCCATTATTGATCCATGGCTATGTTGGTCACAAAATTCCTTCTTCTACCAGAGTATGGAGGCATTGGGATATCAAATTCCTTTCCTCTTTTATTTACAAATTTGGTGTACCTGTGGTTCTTTATTAACAAGTTTGCTGCTATGACTAGCAATGGTTGACTGGACCGCCATCCTGAATTTTCCAAAGTCCTGTTTTGTTTTGTTTTTTCATATGAAACACTGACACTCATATTCAGCATTGGCAGAAGACTAGTGAACCAATTTAAAGGATTGAGAAGATTTCATGTTTAGGAATATGTCCTCACTGCCAGACAGCCCAACTGGCATAATGGAAAAGAAAGTAAACTTAAAAAAAAAATCTCTTATTTTTGAAAGGTTTCTTGGGACAAAAAGATCCCCCTGCTTAGTAGATGGCAGCAACTTGAGCTCTTATCAAGTGTTAACTCTGAAGAAAAAAAGTTGTTTCTACGAATACTTTTCTACAGTATGACTTCTAAAGTACACATATTTGTAAGAGGGCAAGGCAGAAAAAATTCCACTGAAGAGGAAACTAGGGATAGTATAGCCTGTGCTAAAGGCTGACTAGTCGTAGGTCTTCTGAGATTCTGTCTGGCTTGTGATTAGATTGAATACTGGCCATATTTTCCAGACTGTCCTTGGCCTTTCAGCAGAAGAGTGTATGAGTCACATCCTAAACATAAGATTTTGAAACACATAATCATCTGTTTCCTAGGCTTAGCCTTTCCGTGTTTCTAAATAAGTTCTTGGATTTCATCTGCACAGTAAAATAAGGAAAAAAGGTTGGTGGGTAACCGAGACAGTCACGCAAATGACTAAGGGTGCCAGGTCTATATTGTCTGAACGAAGAAGAAAAACAACCAACAAAACCAAGTAATTTCAGTTAAAGGACATTTTAGTTTTGGGCTCTAAAATGGATTCTTGATGTGAAATATTACTCATCTGGAATTATCGGCATGATTAATTCTCTCTGTTTCCCACTTAATTTGTCAATTGCACAGGGCTGGTGGCTGCTGGAACTTAGAATCTCAGGGATGCAGGTTGAAAGACTGTTTGGATCAAATTCTCTGAATATTTCCTACATGCTCCAGCTCCTTTTGGCCTGAATGAAGTCTCTGTTTTGCCTTGGAAACAATTATCATACTGAAAACCCTTTAGAATTTGTTCTCAACCTAAAAATATATAAGGCAAAAGATGGCCATTAATTTAGAGAGCCATTTGCTAGAATTTTCACAATAATGCTGCTTATTTTTTCTAACACTGTGTACCCTTCCATGTCAGGATGATCTTTGCAAGTCTATTTGAGTGATGAAATAATTCTGAGAACAGTGGCATTGAAAACAGATTTTTATAAAATAGTTACTGCTGTCCCTCAATGCAATGATCTCTCTTCTTTTCAAACATGGAGCCTTCACAGTTCAGAAACATCAAGCCCTAGAGCAGCAGGAGACTCATTTGGCGTTGAAGCCACCAATGACAGAGGAGTTAGCAGTGGGGTTGCATGTGCTCTTTATTGAGTCTGCACTGGGTCACTGTCACCTCCTGTGATTGACCCAGTATTGGTCTCTATTTGACACACATTTCAAGCAGCACTCTAGCATTGGCGTCTATTTAACAAATACTTCAAGCCCAATCCCAGCATTGGTCTCTACTTAAAACACAGTTCAAGCTACACCCCAGAAATGGCCACTACCAAAAAATGTCAAGCCCTATCAAGCAATGGTCTCTGGTTAAAACACACTTCAATCCTTACCATGGTTTTGCACAGGTGTTTTAAAGCTATGACTATTCAGTGAGCTTTAGTAAAATGCAATTTCCTAATGGAAAAGAATGAGCATGAATTGCAGTAACATGGAAGATCCTAACATGGACTGAGCATGTTAGGTTGTGTTCTATAAGTAATAAATCCTCAATAATAGTCAATCGATAAATGCTACCCTATCCAGTAAGCCTTTAATAGTCTGTAAACCTTTGTGGCTCTTCTTTCATTTTCCACTGTATGAATAAACTATGTATATCATTAACTGTGCCTTCCAGATGGTAGTAATCTTCGTTTAGCTAGTCCTGAGCATACAACGATAACCCTTGCAGAGGGGTGGGAATCAGTCATCCTTACCAAGAATGCCTCATTTTACAAAAGAAGAGAGTGTGAAATTAAGATTTATTGCAAGTATAATGTTCTGTATTTTTATTTATGTTCGTGTTTGGCATATATACGTATATACTTGTCCTGATTATTATATAATCACTATCATAATATGAATGATTCTAGATAAGTACTGCAGATCACAGCGCTCCACTGAAACATATAAAAACAGCAAATCCCTTGCCCAGTGCCTGGTCTTCTTCAGATGTTTAAACAGGTATAAGAGGAAGAGATCAATCCAATATGGTAGGAAGAAGACCACCAACTTTGCAGTCATGGGTTGCTCTAAATTGTGGCTTTGTTCTTAGTATCATCAACTAAGAATCAAAATCTAAGCAGAACTTCCCCTTGAGAAACTAACAGCAACTCATAGATATGTAAAAATGAATTATCTGGATTGCAACATCGATATGACTTTTCGAACATAACTTAAACAAAGGACCTTGGAAATTTTATTTTGATAGAAATTTAAGTAATAAGCATATACATGAATGAATAAACACATACAAATAAATCTACACATAAAGAAGTTTATGGTCAAAAAATGGTTTTTAATCTTTTATTTTACTTCTGCCTGCATCAAGATCATTGGCTCCCTTGTGTGAGATAAAACACATTTAACAAACAGCATTGCTCAGACCACTTCTTAATCCTGGCTGCCCCCTGTATAATAACATTCCATTATGACTTTTTAATCTTACACATTAAGACTTTCATTAAAGCAAGCTCAGGTTAGCATTTTTAACCTGCTCTAAAAATGTTAGTATGAGCCACAGTGGGCTACCAGCTCAATAATCTTCCAATTGTCCCAAGCTCCAAATGGCCCATTGAGGCTCTATTTGTTCCAGTCTATTGCTTATATATGTATTTGTGTGTGTGTTTTAAAAACATTTAATTATTTACCTAAGAGGCCCTAACAGCTGGTCTACTAAGTAAAGCCAATAGGAGACAGTTGAACATTAGACCCATTCTGTTTAAATACATTTTAAAAAATGAAAACAAATTAAAAGCAAAATCTCTTACCTTTCACTCTGTGCTCCTCTATTGTATAAACATAGATTGAAAGCACATGCTCTGCATATTAAATTCTGTTATATGGAGCACCTGTAGAAAATAATCTTATCTCTTGCTTCTGGGTCAGAGACCATATCTATAGCATATAAGCATACAAATTCAATTCTATTTCATTATATCCCTTTCTTTTTTCTTCCTTCCTTCCTTCCTTCCTTCCTTCCTTCCTTCCTTCCTTCCTTCTTTCTTTCTTTCTTCTTTCTTTCTTTCTTTCTTTCTTTCTTTCTTTCTTTCTTTCTTTCTTTTCTTTCTTTCTTTCTTTCTTTCCCCCTCTTCCTCTCCCTCTCTCTCCTTCCTTCCTTCCTTCCTTCCTTCCTTCCTTCCTTCCTTCCTTCCTTCCTTCCTTCCTTTCTTTCTTTCTTTCTTTCTTTCTTTCTTTCTTTCTTTCTTTCTTTCTTTCTTTCTTTCTTTCTTTCTTTCTTTCTTTCCTCTTCCTCTCCCTCTCTCTCCTTCCTTGCTTCCTTCCTTCTTTCTTATTTGATTTTTCAAGACAGGGTATCTCTGTTGTAACTCTGGCTTTCCTAGAACTCACTCTGTAGATCAAGCTGGCTTCGAACTCATGGAGATACACCTACCTCTGCCTCACATTTCTGGGATTAAAGGTGTGCGCTACCACTGCTCAGCTTTCTTTTCTTTTCTTTACTTTTTTTTTTCTTCTTTTCTTAATAACAAAAGTAATGAGAACATTTTACGAAGTCATTCCAGACCCACAAAACTGTTTTCTGAATTTAGTATTTTTTATTTTTTTATATTTTTACTGACAAATCTAAGACAATCTAATAATAAACCTGAATCATATTTTTAAATGTTAGTCAAGGTGTTCACTGCAGGTAACTGTCTAGCCATCACTTTAAAAAATCCTGGAAGAATTTAGAGGTTTATGATAATATACAAACACATTTACAAATGTAGCCCTGGATATTTTAAAGGCTTCTTGTTGAAGTTTTGTTGAAATAGCTGCAAAAGCTGAAACAAACCACTCCCATGGGAACTGCACTGGGCACACATCATTATAAAAGTTCATACATTATAAAAAGTTTATGTATTATATATACAATTATAAAAATATCCACATAGACAAAGTAAAAAATATGTTAATAGGCTGGGTTTGAAAACACTTGAGTTTCCTTCAGAGGCACAATAGCATTTATAATGTTTTATTTCATCATCTAAAGTATAAATTTCTTATAGACAACGAAATCACCTTAGTGCATTTGAAGTATTTTGTGAACCATACATGAGAGAATTGTATACCCTCACCATCAATGTGCCCAGAGAAAGTAAACACAGTGAAATGCCTCCCTGTGTTTCTTTACGTTGAGTAATGTACCTTTGTTATGTCCTGGCAGATGAGAATGGAGATAAAATTCTGAGTCTACTTAGAGCTCTATGCCTGGAATGGAGGCATAGGAAGGTAGTTTTCAGGTGTGTTCTTACACTCCCAGCCTTTTCATCCTATCCCTGTATAAGCCCAGTTCATGAGGCCAATATTGGGAACATCCTGCACAAGTCTTTCCCATATGACTGTTAAGGAGAAAGTTTGGTATACAAAAGATGCTATGCATATTGGGAAACAGGTCCAGGAAAGGGATCATCCTGCAACCTGTCTCTAGCACTGGACTCGGGACCATTGAGTTTGCTGACTCCTAACCAAGAGACCACCAGGGAGTGTCGAGGACCATTACCAAAGGGATTCCAGGTGGACAGAATCCAGAGTAAGTTCGAAAGGGGATAGCTAATTCAACTGCATTTTGTACTCTGACATCCCCTGCTCTTGCTCATATCTAATGCCATTTATACCTTTCACGGCACCTGGCATTCAGCACACAGTCTTGAGAGGCAGTGTTTGGTGAATATTGATATATTAATGTTACTTATTTACCATTATAACCATTATGGAAAATATACCTCTGGGATAAATATCACATTTATTAACCTTTTTACAATGAGCTTATGAAATGAACACAACATTTTGTTATAAATTAGCCTAAAATAATCATTTTATGAAATGATGGAAAATGATATGAAAAAAATAGAAAGTAACAAAATCCTCCAGTTCAAGTTGGTGGCTAGTTAGACAGTTTGTGACATTGCTGATGAGCTTGGTCATTAGGTGATTGGAAGGATTAGAAATGGGTCCACTGCTGTGACTGATGGATTGTCTGAAGTGGCTGTTACCATATTGATTGCAGGGCCATTGCTTTTACATCTCTTTAGAGACAGACCCCTAAAAGGATGAAAATAGCCATTAAACCATGAAACCACCACTGAAAAGTTTACTGGATTTAATCTTTTATTTATTTATTAAAAAAAAAACAACTTTTCAAACTTCAAACAATTTTTTAGGTTTTTCTGTTCGATTTAACATGTAACTTGGACATTTTGCAAAAATATTTTGTAAAGGTGGTTTGCAATTTTGGACACTGGATATTTCCTCTAAGAAATCTCAACCAATTTGATTCAGTCTGATTCTCTATGCACTATATTTTCACTCAATTTTGTTCAAAGCCCAGAATGAGAGAGATGTGAAAAAATGTAAGATTCAAACTCCTTTATTGTAAAGCTAAACTAATTATTAAAATAATTAAAAAATCAATTTGGATTTAATTTCTTTTAAGCAATAGTTCAAACTTAATGTTTTAAGTGATTAGTTGTGATTTAAATGATTAATGATTATATTAGTTGTGGATAAATAATTAAAAATGATTAGTATCATTTCCATAAATCTAAGATTTTAGCAATATCAGAAATGGAAAACGATAGTTCTGTTTACATTCACGCTTTTTTGAGCTTGCTTATGAGGCATAGAACAAATCAATATGCCACCAATACATACATGAGGAATACCTCGAAGATGGAATTACACTATCACCATAAAGGACTTAAACAGAATAAAGACATATATAAATCAGATGAAAATAGACATAAATACATGAAATGAAAGAAGCAAAAACAACACTCACTAGTTGCTGTGTATCTATGGATATTCTAATCTATCACTAAATGGGTTGTTATACTTTAGGTTGATGTGTGATATACTTCAACTGTTGTAACACAAAGGTCCATTATAAGAGTGTTTATGTCAAAAGTAATATCATGATTATCTGTATCACTTCACTAACATCCTGTCTGGGTCTCATTTCTGTGTAAAATAGAAGATACATATGAATTGAAAAAAGACTCAAATTACCTCATGGTTCTAATATTGCTTCAAGAACTTTAGGAGATTTTATTGATTTTTACATTAACACATCAAGTAATTTGCTTTATAATTGTATATACTTGCTACCTATTTTGCCCAGCAGATATTAGCAGTATTTATATACTATTCAGCTTTGTTTAAGAATCTCTAGTGGTGGGGCTAGTGAGAAAGCTCAGAAGTTAACAGCAGAGGACTTGGGTTCAGGTTTCTGGAACATATGTGGCAACTCATACCATTTGTAATTTGACTTTCAGGGAATCTGATGCTTGCTTCTCACCTCCACAGGTACCAGACCCTCACAGAGATTGCATATATACATTCAGGCAAACACTCATACATATAAAATAAAGATTAAAATATCTTAAAATAAAAATCTATAATGATGTACAAAGTAGCATTTTCTAAAGATAAGACAAATAAATTTCTCTTAGCTTAAAGGAAAGGTTTAAATGACATTGACTTTATTTCTTATTGGCATGAGCCTGTTTACTTACTCAGTTTTCCCATGCATCTCACTGTTGCCTGTTTGCAATAATAGGGTATTTCATACAACCCTGGTATTTGAAAGAAACATTTCATTCTTTCTTTTTCTCATCAGCACAAGAAGCTTGAGAATTAGACCATTTTCACAGATTCCCCCCAGGGATGGTTGAAGAAGTAGAGGGATGAGATGTTTTTTGTTTTGTTGTCTGCAAGTGTGGCAGACACTGGCAACGAAAATGAGAAGAAAGATAAATGATGCTGCAGTTTGTGCTTCAACAATAAAGCATAATCTTCTGAAGGAGAGGAAAGGAAGAAGATGAAGAAGGCAAGATAAGGAGAGAGAGAGAGACAGAGAGAAAGATGTAGAGGAGAAGAATGAAGGGGAAAGACAAAAGAAGAGAAGACAAAGGGAGATGAGATGGGAGGGGAGGAATAAAAGAAAAAATAGATTGAGAAAAAGCAAGATAAAGATAAAGAAAAAATGATGAAGAGGAAAGAAAAGAAATGACCAGGGAGAAAGGGAGAGAAAAAGAAGGCAGAGAAGTAGAGGAGAAGGAGATAGGGAAAACGGAGAGGAGCGGTAAAAGGAATAGAAAAGAAGACAGAAGATGGGTAGAGGGTGCAGAGAGAGGAGCATAGAAATAGGAGAGGGAAGAGAATAAAACGTGAGGTGACTCCACAAGTTTGAGATTTGGCTAAAGTTTCCATAAAGCTTTACACCACTCTTTCTGTTCCTGGTTAAAGTTGTAGATGTGGTATGCACAACTTGAAAATGAATTGAATGAACACTATCTTTGTTGTTTTTCTACTGCTGCAAAGAGATACTATAACTGAGGCAACTTTTAAAAAAATTTTATTAGGTACTGTCTTTTATTCCAGAAGGTTATCCCATGAACATGTTGTTGGGGAGCATGACAGCAGGCAGGCAGGCAGGCATGATGCTGGTACAGTATATGAGTGCCTACATATGATCCACATGCAGGACATATAGAGGGGCTAGGTGGTATGTGGAAGGAGGGAGAGTGCAGGATAACTGGGAATGACACAGACTTTCAAGCCACAAAGCTCACTCTCAGTGACACCTCCTTCAACAAGGTCACATCACCTAATCCTTCTCAAACAGTACAATCAACTAGGCACCAAGTATTTACACATATGACCCTATGGATTTCTATTCTCATTCAGTCTATCACAAATACAGATGCTAATTTATCCTCTTTAAAGAATTACCTTAGAGTTTCCCAGGTCAGAGAGAATTATTTCATGGAGGAAAATGTAGCCCTTATTTTATGTAGAATCTTTGAACCAGAATTTTTTTTTTTCATTTTCCTGTTGATCTGCTCAAGGTGAATTAACAACTTCTCATATATAGGCTTTAGTTTGGGTTCCAATGAAGGCAGGGCTTGCAGCACGGCTCCTATACAAGCTTACCTTTGTTATGTATTTCAAGCATTTGTTTTTCTTCCTTACAAATAAAACAAAACCTTGAAAACTGTACTACAAGATGTTTTCCAAAGTATCTTTAACGCAGCACCGAGTCTAGCAACACTGGGGCAGTAGTTTTAGCACCGCAGGCCTAAGTAAGTTGGTCATTTCTCTAGAAAAGTTCTTTTTATGCAGATGACTGTCTTAAAACTGAATAAGGGAATTAAAGTCAGAGTCTCACTTCTTAATAACAGTTGCATAAAAAGGCCAAGTCGAAAGTTATATTTGAGGCCTTGTGCATTCAAAAAATATATAGTGTTCATGAGCAAAGATTCGAGGATTATCAAAGTTGTTATTGTCAAGATTTCAGACTGTTTTAAAGACTAAAATGCCTGCTTTTACAGTTTGAGTCATGTCACTATTCTTCAGACTGCATCTTAATAGCTTGGAATGAGCTTGGACTTATCGGAAACATTAACATGGGCATGTAAAGACATACGTATTACCAGTCTTATTAAAAAGAAAAGAGAGTCAGATTCAAGTCTGCCTGCTTTGCACTGGACAGAATGGGGAAGCCAGAATATGCCAATCAAATCTCAAGGGAAGTCCTGGAGTCAGTGAAAATGTTAGGAAGAAGAAGTGACATACAGTATTTTCATCTTGGAAGACAGAAGGATCCTGGATTCCATGTCAGGATCACTATTTCTTTTGTCATGGACAAAATCACAGTGTAGGTCATACTTGGCCTTCTTATAGACAGGAGTCTATAAGAAATGGAATAATAATATAGAAATAATATAATATGGAAATGGAGTCATGACTTTACTTTCCTTAAAAGTCATGTGTGTGTGTATGTGTTTATGTTTGTGTATGCGTGTATTACAAACAAAATTTCCAGAACTCATGACAGTTGGCTTTTACCATGGCTACCAAATGCATGTTTCTACCCACAGACAGACACATCAAATAAAATGGAAAAGAAAAAAAAGCTATATTGTAAAACAATGAAGGATAAAATGTTTATACAACTTTTACTTAAACACTTCGAAGTTCTAATGCACAAATTTTTAACAAAAGTTCGGCATATTAAATTTAGGCTCCTCTGTAAAGACTGACCTTGGTGAAATTTTGGTCTCCAAGTAGAATTACCATGAACTTTAGTAGAACTATGTTTTCCCAATACGAATTTGAAATCTATAATATGAATTATCTATATTTGTGCTGATCAAATCTATACAGGACTGATGATATTATGTACCTTCATGAGTCAGCTTTCACCTTTTGTCTCTCCTTTAAGTTTCCCATGTATGGAGCATATTCTACAGCTTCTTCTAATTCTACACCATACTCCACTCTGCCATTTATTTAATACCAACACTTAGTCATATTTAAACTGTGATTGAAATTTCAATGTCTTAGTATTGTCACCAGAATTGTAATTTTACATTCATGAAAATTGAACTGCTGTCAATAACACAGTCATCTGTGTTTTCTATGTTTAATATGTGGACATGTGATCGCAAATGGTATTATGTCCATTCTAATTGCTAAAAGGAACTACCAAAATTCCATTGTCATAATTAAGTTTTCAAGATCACCATAGTTTATGGAGTTAATAGGAAATAATATAGATATTGAGACATTTCAGGATATAGGCTCCACATTTATGTATATTACAGATAATCTGTAAGAATGAATCAAATCTGCTGTGTTTTTAAAAGGAACTTGAGCTGTAAACTGAACTCTTCTTCAATTGTGAGGAAAGTTTTCATAATTCCATGCTGCAACAACCTGCAAGAGAATGAAGTTATAATGAAGTCCCAATGCAGCTGCTTTCTGTCCTTCAGGAATTCAGATCCATGGCAGAGGCCATTATCTTCCTGAACCATCACCTAACACTCAAGCAGAAGGTTCTGGGCACATGAATAATGCCACACCAGGGGAGAAGTATCTGTGCTCCCAAGTTTACCAATTCCCACATGTCTCCCTGTCGATCTGTGTGGCAGGACTGCGGAAAGAAGCCAATTATTTCAGAAGGCTTTTGTTTTGCAGTAAGGCAGGCTTGCTGACTGCTGCACATTAATTCCTGCCTGAAGATATAATGGCCACCTGGTTAGTTTTGCCTACAAATGTCAGCCCACGGGAAAACAGTTTTAATCCACAAACTCTAACACTATTAAGCAAACAGGGGTCATAAGGTTCATGTTGGACCTTATTTGACAGTGATTATGATTCAGCCTATGTAAGTCTTTATGATACAAGTATCTCCTGTTTCCATGGTGCAAAGAAGTCAGGCTCTGTGAGACTCCAGCAATGAGCAGTCCCCAACAGCAGATATCCCTGCACTATGCCCATGAAAGTAAAGAAAGGACCCCAGTTCATGAAAGTGTGCAATCAAGAGAAAAGCTAGTTAAAGTTGAGAAAGACAGGCACTCTCAAAAACCCTCTATTAATAATGGGAGATAGCTTTGATGTGATTTATTTTAAATATTATCTATAAGGTTTGTTAGGAATACAAAAGGAAGACCAGTTATTTTCACAAATTGAGTGAAGTATAGCAATTTAAAGATCTCCAAAGGATTGGAATGAGGAGGATGAGATGTTGAGCTCAGAAATAGGGTCCCTGAAAGGAAAAACTTTAGTTCCTAGGATACAGTGGGCAAAAGTTTGAGGAAGTGAGAACCAGAATGCTTGAAAAATCTATAGAACAAGAGTCAGATATTCTAAAGAGGCTCTTTCTAGCTGAAGCATTAAGAGCTACAAGGTTGGTCCAGTAGGGCTAGAATACAGACCTCTGATGCAAGGGTGGTCCAGTGTGGTTGGGATACAGACCTCCAAGGGAAATATTAGCATTTTTGGGAAACCAGAATATCTGTGGACAGGAAGTTGAGATATAACAAATGTATAAATAAAGTAAAAGTGAACTATTCCTGGAACCAGATATTACAGTTGATGCAATAAACTTCTAGAGTTAGGACATAGTTCTTACTTTTCCAGGCTGTATTGCCTTTCTGGTACTACCAATATAAACAGGAAGAAGGAAGTGGAGATAAGAGATGCCAGTTTCCTACAAATTCAGCTACAATTTCCCATTACTCTGAAACTTTCCCAAGATAGAACTTAGGCATCCTTTCTGGTATAGGCAATACACTCTACCTGTTTGGGAAATGAGGTATATAAACAAAATATTTCAAGTACAAGGAACAAAGCTTAAGCCCTAATATCCTCACATCAAACTAAGACTTTTTCACATCTCCAAGTTTCCTTTCCAGGTCTCTGCACTGTGGGAATTCATAAGAGCTGACCGAGGAAGATCATGTTTGCAATACAGTTTAGAAAAAGATACCAAGTCCTGAGAGATACTCATCTCTCTGCAGGTCTCCCACAATGCATAATGCAACTCTTTGCACGATTCTAATGATGAGAACATTTCATTTTTGCTGCTGAGAAATAAATAATTCTTACATAAGACTGTAGTGACTTCAATGTCTTTCTGTATTGGGAGAGTGTCAGCAGGAGGGCTTGGAGTTTCCTGATCTCTAAGTTTAATAAAGGAACTAAGTGGTCTTTAACTCTCTCTACTTAGATAAACAACCTAACAATTCCTAAGAGACAGAGGGAAGAAAACAAAGTATCAAAATATCAATCCATACATCTATCCACTTCTAATACCATTGTATTAAGATTATTCTATTGTTTTGACATTCTGTTTAAAATTCTATTAAATCAGAATGCTCAAAATACAAAACAATATTCCACCATGCTTCTGTTTAAAGTAAGACAAGTACAAACGGCATTTAAGAAGTCTAAGTTAATTGTTTTCTCTTTAATTTCATAGAAAATTATATTATAGTTTAGCAATATTAAAAAGAAATTTTGACTCAGAAGTAGGGAGATGACTCAGTCAGTAAAATGCTTGCTTTGCAAGTCCAGAGGTTAGAGTTTGATTTTCAGAACTCACATAAAATTCTCAGAGTGGTAAACCTAGCTTGTTATCCCAGCACCAGAGAGGAAGACAGGTAGATCCTTAGGGCTGACTGGTTATGTGGTCTTGTCTTATTGGAGAGCTCCAAGCCTAAGTGGGAACCCTATGAGGTGGCTGGCCTCTGGCCTCTGACCTCTATACACAAATGCATGCATATTCATGTAACCCCTTACTTGGGCACCTTCACACGTGCGCGATTGCGTGCACACACACACACAAACATAGAAGCACAGACACATGCACACATAAGCGAGCATACACACACTCATACACACACACACACCACTTACTCACACAGTTTACTAGAAAAATGTGTGATGTGTAAGAAACTTAAGAATTTGATCAAAGGAAGCAGTTTTCAATTTATTAACAGTGCCTACACTTTTCTTCAAGTACTATTTACATATTCACTAATTTTACAATAGAGACCTTTTAAGCATATCAATAGGTCAATAAATCAATGCTGATAACGGGGAGGTACTTAACTTGCTGTTTGTGGGAGGGTTTCCTTGAATGGTGTGATATCTTGCTGTAGCTGCTGGCACTGCAGAGATTTATGTCTATTGATTGGTACTCTTCGCATGTTGATCTGTCAAACAAATGCAAAGGATTTATAGACTTGTACAACCAGAATCTATTCAAATTAAGAATTAAGTAGGATGAACTTTCTGATCCCCCAAATTCAAACCATCCCTCTTGCTGTCTGCTGTCCCTACCAGGCTTCCAATTGTATTTGTTCTTAACACTGATCTTGGTTCCCTTCTCTTTCTCTTTTGCTTGAAATGTTTCTACAATCACATTATTTTGTTCTATTATTTTTGAGATTATAATATAATTATATCATTTCTTCCTTCCCATTTCTCTCTACAAACCCTCCCATATAACCTTTCTTGTTCTCCTTCAATTCATGGTCTCAATTTATTTTTCTTTGAATATATATGTATATATGTATATATGCATATATATGCATATATACATATATATATATATACACACACACACACATGTTTCAAAATATAACCTACTCAGTCTGTATAACTGTTACTTGTATATATGTTTTCACATGTGCAATCTACCAAATCTCTACTGAGTTTAGAAGTTCCACTGCCCAGCTTAGTTCCTTTATGATGAAGTTTTTTATCTTAATAATGTGGAGACCAGACACTAGATACTTATACTTTCGATAAAGAGAAAAGCTAAGGTGAGGAGTGGTTAAAAGATTAACTCAGTTAAAAACCACAAATGAAATAAAATTGATACTAGAATCTATAAAAATAGCTATTTAAAAATGTTCATTTTAGTTTTGTTTATGTATATATATATATGTTTTTCTATATGAATATATTCAACCCACGTGTGGGACCCATGGGGCCCAGAAGAGGCTTTCAGATTCTGTGAAGCTAGAGTTATAGGTAGAACTGAGCTCACTTGTGGATATTGGGAAATGAATTTGGCTTCCCTGGAAGAATAGGCAGCCCATTTAACTTCAGTGCCATTACTATAGTTGATCAGTTACAATTTCAAAATGCATCTGTCCCTTATGAAAATGTCTCTGAACCAATTCTGAAGAAAGCCAGGTGTAAAAGAGACAAATCTCTGATTATTCTCAGTTTAATTTTACAAATTACTTCCACCAGAAAGTTCTAGATGTTTTGTTTGTTTGCTGGCTGTTAAAAAATTCAAGCCCCTGTGTTTCTACTCTAACCTGAGTAATCAGTCTTGCTTTTTCAGATCTCAAGAATAAATGTATGATGGTGGAATTTATCATATAATTGAGGATGATATGGGAAGACTCAGCAATTTAGTCAAATGGCCCTGGTCGTGATATTTTGTTGTCCCATAAGTATAAACGTTAAAAATGAAGTGTTCTTTTCACTCCTACAACTTAGAACAAACTTTCTGAATTTTATATTCTGAATATTTATCTTTTTCATTAGTGACAAGTTCCACTTTCATAAAAATGTGTATAAATTAGGTATAAATGCCTTTTAAGAACTCTTACATTTAATTGTAATCTTCAAGTACTGGGGGATTTTGAAGGTCAGAAAGTTATGAAAGTAAGGGGAAAATGAAAAGTTATGGAAGTAGGTGGGAAAGCACTATATTTTGCCAATGGGCATTGACTACAAAAACTCAAAAATCAAACAAACAAAAACAAACCTATTAATTTAGGAAGCATATACAATTTTTTTCAGCAATGAGTTTTGAACCCAGGGCTTTACATATGTTAGGCAAATGTACATTCACTAAGTTATAATCTTCAGACATCTTTTGAAATTTTGTTGAGGGAGAATCTCACTAGATGGCCAAACTTAGCCTTGAAATCCCTGTGTGAACAGTCTTATCTTGAACCTGAGATCATCCTGCTTCAGGATAGTGTATCTATACTTTTAAGCCTGAAACACATACCATTTTTAAATACATTTTTTTTTCTGGGTGAGCATCAGAGAAATACATTGTCTCCTGAACTGTGATAGAATCGTTTCTTCATTTAGGAACTCACTGAAACTAAAGCTGTCTATATATGACCTATATAAGTTCAAGCCAGCCAGCATTCTAGCATGAAGTGGTAAGGGACTCAAAGACCCCATCAGTTGTTGAGCCACACCGAATATTGACAATTGATGTTTACTGGAGAAAGGAGTTTCAGTTAGCTTTTTAAGAGTGTGGCTATTGGCCACGAATATATTATCAACACAGATTGGAATAGTGACTTATTAAAATGAAAGAGAAGAAGACACACTGTTGGGAGTTGGAGCGGGTAGATGGTAACAGCCAATTTGAGAGGGATTAGTGGGAACAGTGAGGAGTGAATATCTCAAAATTATATTGCACATATGTATTAAATTATCAAAGAATTAATAAAACTATTATGTTAAAATTGATTTCTGGGCTGGACAGATGGCTCAGTGGCTAAAAGCACTTTCTGCTCTTTGAGAGGTCCCAGATTTAGTTTCTAGAACCCAAATAGTAATCCATAACTATATGTAAATTCAGGGACTTGAACCTTCTCTTGGCATCTGAGGACATAAGGCATGCAGGTAGTCCATATACATACATGTAGGCAGGACAGAGAAAGGTCAGGGCTATATCCAGACTCCTCAGACATTTTTAACCTCATTGTGGGACATCAATATAACATCAATATTGTCAGCCCTCTACCTAAATGCATCAACAATGCCTTGAATTTGTCACACTTTTACATAATTATGTATATTTACACATTCATACCTGCATGAAAGCAATTGCTAGTTTTCAGAGTTATAAAATTCAACAATTATTTATTGAGTGGCCAGAGAGACATCTCCCCAAATAAAAATTTTCTTCCACGTTTATTCTGTTCCCTTTCATTTATCTCCTCTCTTCTGTTTTGTTTCTTAGCCGAATGACATGCTGTATGTGCTAAAGCAGGTTGTATTGGACTAAATAACTCATTCTACTTCAAACCATGTGTAAAATGCTTATTATTTGGGAGGGTTCCACCCACTAACAACTCTGGCTTCAGAATATATTGTTTTCAGAGCTCTTCTGACATCATTCAGCATGCTGATTGTACACAAACAAATATGTCTGGGCTTGATAAGGCTAAATTGCATATAAGCTCAAGTTCTCTGTGCTATTACGTTTAAACAAAAATAACCATGTTATTTCCAGATCCAGTCAGACCACAAGAAAAGCTACTAGTTCTTGCCAAATAGCAAAGGACAGATTTTAAGAACAGAGAGGAAAAGACAAAACTTATTTTCTCTTTTAGAACAAGCCAAGCAGAGCATTCAATTGGAAAGCTGGAGGCAGTGTCTGATAGACTAGATGGAGCTGAAGCCAGCTTGCCTGTGGCTTCATCCCTTCTGGTAAAAAGAAAAATAGCACTCATTAATGCTGGACAAGAGTAGTATTTTAGTGAGAGTTCCTGAGTAAAGAAAACAATAGACACTGCCCCCACCCCACACTAAGTATACATATGGAGACATATAGGACAAACTGATAGACAGAAGCATAAACAGAGGAAGGACAGGGAAGACCGAGGTGAAGAAGGAATCTGCTCATACCTATGAAAGGCTGAAATGCCTCATAGATTTGATTAGCAAGCTGAAAAAAGAGGAAATAAAATGTGTAGACCCAGTTGTATTTAATGTCCCCAAACCAGGAAAGCTGGATAGAATGACTTCTAGTCCAAAAGCTGGCATGCTGCAGAATCACAGAGACAGAGAAGAACATGTCTTACCTCCTTCTGTCCTTTTATTTTTTATTTTTTCTATTTGTGTTTTTAGTTGATTTGATGGGGCCTTTCTTCTTCAGGAGGGAAACTATACTGACGTTCATAGGCAGCTCATCTGGACATGTCCTTTCATGCACAAAACTTGATATTTGATCAATTGTTTATATGTTTGAAGGAGATTGCCCTATAAATATTCAGAATTTGAATACTTAGCCACAAGTTGTTGGCTGTTTTGGGAGGGTTAGGGGATATGTACTTTGAGGAAGAAGTTTGTCACTAGTGGCAGGGTTTGAGGTTTAGAAAGTCTGTCACCATCCCTGGTGTGGTCTCTGTCTTCCATTTATGGTTCAAGATTTGGACTCCCAACTTTCAGGCCTGTCTTCTTTGCTTCCTCTGGTTGACCATCATGGATTCTAACCCTCTGGAACTATAAGCCTCAGATAAACTCATTCATAAGTTGTAATTTTATCACAGCAATAGAAAGGCAACTAAGACAAAATATCTGGGAACCTTATTGTTGACACATAAAATCCAGTATCACATGAACTTTAGAAATAAACTTTCCAGTCACTTGTAGTCTTGGAGATAAGCTCTAGCCTAGACTTCTACTCAGGACACATACCATATCTGTTTCTTCAAGTGGTGATGTCATACTATATATGCATGTTTCACAATATATGCTCCATACTGGTCTACCACATTTATTGACCTACCCATCTCCTTTTCTATACTTTTACCAGATTCTTGCTGACATGGCATGCCTTCACATATAAAACTTTCTGTTTGATTCTTCTCTGATGACATTGGGCAGTTGGATACCGATGTTTCTTTTTTCAGGGACCTCACATTAACAATCCATTGAACAGTGGAAAACCCATTAAATCACTATATGCAGACATATAATGGAGGATGCCCAGAATGGCAGAGGTATACTGATCAAAATCTTACCGTGCACTCCTGCTGTGAGCAAACCAGCCAGTTCTCACCAGCCTCATTGTGAATTGACACCTCTGTATACTTTATGTTGTCTCAGATGTTACAAAGAAACATAAATTCTGAGCTTGGATGATAATTGCCCAGGTAGAAAGACAAAGACAGGAGCTCTTAGAGATATAGTGCAGGATACCAGGCTATGGAAGAGAAAGACAAAGTAGGTGGGGAGCCTGAGGAGCTAAGAGGAAAAGTAATCATGAAAATGGGTGGATGAGAAGGGCTTGTGCCACAATCCTTCAAAAATGTCATTGTTCCATTTCTAAAGGCAGGAATGGGGATTTCTGGGAAGGAGGCAAGATGTATGTAATTAGATGTAGCTAGAGATGTGCACTTTTCTGTTGAATCTTTTGGGTCCTGATATGCAGTCAACTAGTCTTTCCCAGGTTAATTACTCAAAATTAGAAAATGTGTTAGTCCCAGACAAACATCAGCCTTCACAAGATTAGCAGAAAATCCCAAGGATGTTTCCTGGCTCTAGGGAATTAGACTATCTATTTACACAGACTGTAGGAATGGTTCAGAGAGACAACAAACCTGTCTCCACACAGCTGTCCTGTAATGGGCTGCCTTGGGTCCCCAGTGGCCACCTCTTGGAAACATAGGGGATTTCTGTCTCTTTCTCCAAACACCAATTTCACATACCTCCTGCCAATAAGGTGGGCAATTAATGTTGCTTGTGACAGCTATTCCTGCTTGGGTCCAGGCCAGTGGGATGATAATTCTCATTGGGATCCTGTAGCGTTGACTATGGAATTGTAGATAACTGCTACTGGTAGAGGAAAAAAAAGCCTGTAAGAGATTGTGTCTAATAATATGTCATCAGCATTTGGTTTACTTAAAAAGATATAAATATTTTATGTATAATATGTGCTTAAGTATGTGTTATATATTATTGTGTAGATAAAAAAGACAAAAGAAAAAGATAGGGAACCTATATACAACACATTGGACAGGGAGCTTGAGGAGTTATCTTTTAGTTTAGTTCTCAGGTTAGGTAGGTACTTTGCCGTAGCTGAATAGAAAACAAAAGAATTTAGTGATGGTAGAACTATTAAAAGGTAAAAACAGAAAAAAAAAAGTCTCCTTAACTCTCTGTACCATATCCTTGTTTCTTCTCTTATATATTTTGTGGTATTGACTCTATTTATTATATGAACCTTTATGTGAGCATAACACTACATACCTCCTTTCTCCCTATGATGGCAGAGTCAGCCTGCCTGTTGTTCCTACTCTGAGACATAGATAAGCACAATTAGTTTGTGCCTCACGTCTAGTTATCACTCAGCTGAGCAAGCTGCTCGAGCTTTGCATTTTCACATAGCATTCCTGTACATATCTCCTTTTTTAATTATTTCTACAGGTTCTAATTTGTAAACTGCCATGTGAGATCCAGCACTGCATTCTGCCAGAATAACCAATATGATTGCAAAAGCAAATTACAGCTATACCCTGAGCTTTGCTCATATACAAAAATATATTACAGATTTCCAGTGTTGTGGGGGAAACACTTCTAGAACAATCTTCTAAGTAAACACAACAATTCTAGCCCACTGAAAATTGATATATTCAATTAAATACTCAGAAGCTGGTTAGCTTTCAATAAATACAACTTAAAAGCAGAAGTATCCCTGTTGTAAGCTTGATATGGGTAATGAAGCCTGGGTTGTCTTTGTACTTAAGATTTTCATCCAGCAATATGCAACTTCAAAACTCTTATCTGCGAGCTCAGAAAGCAATTTGTCTCTCATTGAAATTAGCCTGCAATAAGTATTATTATTTTAACTTTATACTCCTTGCAATAAAATCTTTTAATTCAGATGCCACCAAATAAGAAGAAAAGAGAATAAACATTGATTTAAATTCAAAAGCTTTCTTCATAGAGAGATGGGGGCTAGAGGGCAAAGTGTAGTAGGGAAAACTGTGCTCCAAAACATAAAATATCAATATCTTGTGAAACTATGATTAATACTAAGCACTGAAAACTCACATTCATACTTGTGCCTATAGTTAAAAATTATTTTCATATAAATATACTTATATTGTTCAGTCACATATGTGTAGGCATATGTAGGCATATGCATGTGTATATATATATAAATATAATAAATATATTTCCCAGTTGCAATTATATTTAGCTTATCGATATCATATGTGCTAAATAATACTAATTGTCTGTATGTGGGAAAAATTAAAGTCCAGCTATCATAAGAACTTGAAAGTAATAGAATTGAATCAAACTGCTCATGAGTCTGACTTCATTAATTCACAATGCCTCACTCTCTAACTAGAGAGTGAATTGATGTTTTTGTTGTAGTGTATTTAATCAAACACTAGAGAAGCAAGGAGGAGGATAGGGCCAGAGAAAGAAAATGGAATGCAGGCAACTTTTACTTAATATTTTAAGTGTGAAGTCACAGCTGTCAATTTCCATTGACATTTTTCCATACTCTGCTTAATTAGTGTCTTTATTGCTATAAACTAAGTCTGTTTCTGCTTGTTAAGTAAAAACTGGGAGAGAAAGGCACTTAATCTTAGGTTTTGCTCCCTCCTCATCCAACAAAGATACTAACCAGTCAGTTTGGCTGACTATCATTTCTCATGATGATCTGTTAATAAGCTGACTAATATCAAGAATCCTTGATGATTTTATCCTGAGTGGCCCAGTGATGCATCACGAGTGCACCCTAGGTAGGACAAGTCTCCATTTCTCTGTTGTTTTCTTTCAAAAGTGTTTTTGCATTTTTATTTATGTGCATGTGTGTCTGTTAGTTTGTGCCCAATGGGTATGGGTAATTAAGGAAGCCAGACAAGGGTGTTAGATTCCCTAGATCTGGAGTTACAGATCTGGTGAATGAGTGGTTGGATGCAAGTCCTGGAAACTGAGTTCATGTCTCTGGGTCCCTGGAAAGAGCAGCAACTGCTCTTAACTAAATGCTGAGCTACTCTCCACCCACCACATGCACCATTTCCTGGTATTTTAACAAGGTGCCCTTGGCTGCCACATCTTGGATGAAGATTGTGAAGTATAGGAACACTCAAGAGCAATGACTTTTTTAATAATCCAGAAGACAGCCAATAGATGGAACCCATAGAATATATTTAGAGTGGTAGAGAGGAAACATGTAAGTCATGCATGGCTTCCTGTATCCTGGACAGAAAATTCTGTAACTGTGCCTAAAATAAAGAATATCAGTGGTTTAATCACATGAAGAGGAATCAATGAGGGCCCAGAATGAACACACCAGGAAAACTAAAGGTCTCCATTTAACCTCTGTGCCCTAGCAAGAATGGAATGCAAAGGCAAGTTCAAGTGCAGAGTTTAATCACTGAATACTTACTACTTACTGGAGAGTGTATTATATAATCACTTATAAACAACTTTGGTTAGCTAATGGAAATATTTAATTAGATACTAAATCAAATTGTAGAAACTAAAATAATTGGAGGAATTTGTTGGAGCAGTGGTAGGACGAGGAAGAACTTTGTGCGAGAGCTGACATCTGAGTTAGCTCTTAGTAGGCTTAGAAGTGGGTAGCCATCTTCAGGGAAAGATTTGCTGTCCACAAGTCAAAGAAGTGGGTGCCAGAGGACAAAACAGACCCCAAGAGTGTATGTGGCATGGATATAGTCACCTACTTTTAACATGTTCTGTCTTAGTTACATTATGAATAGCAGTTCTGTGAAAAGATATGGAATAGGAATTTCCTCAATAAGGTTGTTATATAGATTACAGTCACCAGACAGGTGCAAAGATAGGTTAACTGCTTCAAAGATATGTGGATAAGTCTGTGAGTACAGAGGAGGAAGAGGCAGATGCATGCACTTCCTAGTATGTTCTATTTTTATTGAAAGATGTTAAGAAATATCCCATCAGGGAGGATAAACTAAGAAGGATCTCAGAAAAATAGAAATAGACATTTAAGGGACACTAGACGGTTTATCATTTAATGGCCAAGCTACTACAGGATTTTACTTCTGCCTATGTACGCATAACCTAAAGTGTCCAGTATGTCCTCAGTCACATTGTACGATAAGTATGTAGCAAACATCCTTTAGTTGAACTTTATTAAAAAACAAACTTAAATTAAGAAAAATAATGGAATAAGAATGTATTAAGAATTAATTCAAATGTTGATAGATAGACCTTGTTTTTTAAGTGTTGAGGCTCTTAAAGAGGCAATTCCCAAAGTATTTACAGGGTGATGGTTTATTTATTTACTCTATCCTAGTCACTTTGTGTACATCAATGGGACCAGGACCAGCTTAGAAATGGGCATCTTGTGAGCTTCCAATGATATCCTTGCTCATTCATCTCATTGTCTAGCAGGCAGTTTGTTTTTCCTTTCCCCATCTAACAAATGTGAAACCTCCAGGGTTTGCTATACATATCCTTTTTGAAAATCTTTGTTTCTGTTTGTGTGTGAGTGTGTGTTTGTTTCTCTAAAATACATCCAGAACCCATTAGAATAAACTGTCAGAGTCAGTGGTAGGATTTTTTGTCATTTGCCTTTCGACTTGAAAAATAGCATTTTGAAAAAAATATTTTTCATACAGGACATTTTTCTCCCTATTCACTTTGATAGCACCACCTGCTTCAGGAAATATATATTTTCCACAAACCACTCAAATGAACTAATCCATTTTCACTATGTGTCCTTTTTGGCAAAATATCTACAGAATTTGCTTTCATAAAGATAAATTCTGTTGCTTTGCTAGTGTCTTTATTTCGCCCTCTCTCTTTATGAAAGGAAAATGATTCCTTGTTTTCTTCCTTGTGGGGAAATACACAGAGAAATGAGATTATACAGACAATTAAAACCAATGAGTGAAGCTCTGATTTTGGACAAATTTATTTTAATCTCCCTCATCTTTTCACTTGTAAAATAAGAATGTTGCAGCCAAATGTTCCTTGAGTTTTATTTGCTAACCATTAAGCCATATTTTGTCTGTTATTTTTTACCCGGAATCAGAGGTAGCTGTGCTGGGGGCTTCTGGAAGTCAGATATCACTTTATGGGGACAATTAGTGGTATGACCAATGTATAAGTAATTTTCACATGCTAGAGTGAAGAGGTTGGTATCCTGTCTTTCAAGTTTCCTGTGCCTAATAAAAGAAGGAAAGCCAGGCAAGACTTTCTTCACCAGCCAAGGTGAAGATTCCAGAAGAATGCATGGAAGTCTTGGGCATCAGCAGAGACTCCCTTGACAAGGATGCACAGACTGGTTCCCAAGCGGCCTGTCTGTTCTCTTTGCTCTCTATATTGAAGTCTTGTGCATGGGTTTTGTGGTCACAAAGGCAAGATGCCAAATAAGACTTTCATTTCATAATAGACCTCATATTTCTGGGCTAGACTTACTGTGTTTAAGCAAATGCTATTCTTCATTAATATTATTGAGATTTAAGGGAATGTTTATTAGGTCCATTAATATCACTATTTTTGTATGCATATATGCAAATAGACATGTGCATAAACAGATACACACCACATTTGAATGCAGATATAATGGATACTTTCTATACAAATATAGACTGAGAATATAACATTAGATTTGAAGCTCTGTTTCCAGAGTCTTCTGGGTCACAGACCCACATCTCACAGGCATATGATCTTAGTTCATCAGTCCCAGCGTATGGTTTAAAAATATCATGTGACACTAATATTAATATTCTGTCATTTCACATTGTGATGATGTGGCAAGTACCATGTATAAAAAAAGTTGAAGATTCTTGGGGGACATCAGTAGAAAGGTAAAGAGTGAGGGACATGGAGGATGAGAAAACACTTTGTGAGTATTTACTACCTACTCAGCCTTGGATGCACACAGAATTTAAAAATATCACTATCTTGGGAAGTAGGCATGTTTACTAACTCACTTGAAGAACAAGAGAGCTATGAAGTCTAACCAACTTTCTCAAAGTTACATACCTGCTAAATGTCAGGCTCAGATTTTAAACACATGCAGCATGACCACAAAATATGAGGCTTTATTTGCTTCTCTAAACAGCTTCTCTTTCCCCCAGTTCTTAAGCCAAATTCAGTACAAGGAAGACTGACTTCCAATCAGGATTTTAAAGCTAATTTCGACATGGGTACTGTTAATCCCTCCACTGGACAACTTCCTGCCTACTGGCTCACTCAATGTTATTGGCAGCCAGTGAAGGAGGGCTCAGCTCCTGTACACACAAATAATGATGGATGGCATTTTCATCTGGGACAATTGGTGCATGGAGTGGACCACAACAAGAACTAGAAGCCTGGGCTTTCCTTTGTTTCTAATAGTGAGTTACTCCTATGACTTTAGATAACCTCTCTCTTGTCTTTCAAACTTATTTCCCCCCGTGGAAACCATGTAAATTGTTTAGAAATGATATACTATGAATACACCATTAAAGGAGCCAGAAACAGGATTAACTGATAAGAAAACCAGGAAGGAATCCCAAGTGTAACTTTTTGATACCAAGTTCCTTTATGTAAGCCAGGGTTCTGAAGCATCAACATAGTCATCATGGGTGTCATGAGATGGCCCAGTCAGTAAAGTGCTTGCCATGCATATGTTCAACTCCCAGAACCCATGCAAAACCTGGGTATAAACTGTTCTTGAACTCATGGTTCTTATGCCTCAGCTTCCTAAAAGTTAGAATTCCAGGAGTGCCCTGCCATGAATAGATGCTTATGGGTTTTGCCTAGTACCTTCTTAACATTACATGCTACTCTTAAAGGTCTATTTTATTTTGGGTGGTTTGAATACGAAAATTGGTGAAACCTATGTCTTCATCAACAAGGACCAATCCACTTACTTTTCATTATTTAATGTTAGGAGGTTTGGCCACATGTATCTACATCGAAGCCCCGGTTGTTTTAGCTCCTATGTGAGAGAAGACATCCACACTGCTGGCCATACTTGCCTTGTTGGCTTGACCCATTTCCTGCAGTTCTGATTCTTTGTTTAGCTTGGATCAAAGTTCACAGCATTCTGAGATGAAGAAACCATTGCCACTTTCTGTTCATGGGATTCTCCCAAGAGTTTTTTTTTTTTTTTTTTTAAAAAAAAAAAAAAAAAAAATGAAGAAAGAACCAGAGGCTGGTTTTAGAAAGGAGCTGCTGCACACACAGAGAATCAAAGCCCCTGGGGAAAGGTCTCACCACAGGCTATTCTTAGAACTGAGATGTGCGTTTGCAAATGGAAAGTGAAACTCCACTGCTTGCTTGCCATGCACACTGGAGGTGTCTTGGTGCCAGGGAATGGAAGGACTCACAGGCATCTCCTCAGATGGCATATGTCTTCCTGTGCTCCGGAGGAAGGAATGCAGTCACACTCTTTCTTTGAGCTGTGGAGTTGAGGAGGGAAACATCTGAAGCAGGCAATTGCTGTGATGCTGAAATGAACATGAATCTTTCAGTAAAATTTCTCTGAACCATAGCACACGTCCTGTGTCACTGACCATACCAAGGACAACTTCCTAGGTCTCTTTGATGATCTGTATGGTAAAAAAAAGTGACCTCATGGTATCCTAAGTTTTTTTTCCTAGTAATAAAATGATTCATGCAATCCATAGCTATTATTTGACTCTTAAAACCTAAATAGAGGATTGTATTTACCAGAATACATGGAGGATTTCTAGCATACAACTTAGAGCATTCATGATAATATTCTTTTTAGATGAATATAATGTACATTCTGAAACATTGACATAGTTATCATGGGGTTCCTGAGATGGCTCAATCAGCAAACTGCTTGCCATGCATGCACTGGTAACTGTGTTCAATCTTTAGAACCTGTGTAAAAATTGGGTATTATAGATCAAGCTTTTAACCCCTGCACTCTGGAGACAGAGACAGCAAGAACCCTGTGGCTACTTGGCCAGCCAGCCTCACCTATCTAGGGAGCTCTAGGCCTTTATCAGACCCTATCTCAAAAGGCAAAGTGAGCAGCTTATGAATAACAACATCCAAGGTTGATTTCTGGTCTCCATATGCATTCATAGATAACATGCATGCATACCTGGTGCACAAAGGTCATGGAATTTGGGATAAAGTTCAGTGTGAGAGCACTTGCCTAATATGCACAATGTCCCAGAACTAATACCTCATACCACAAAACTAAACGGAGCCATATTTTTGATATTATAGATAGCACATTTTAGCAAGATGTAAATGGTTCAACTGTGAATGCTTAAGAGCAGTAAGTTTGCTCTATTTTGCTTGGTGATCACAACTTTCAAAGAGAAAGCAAGTAAATAGTTTTCATAAAAGGCAGGTAACTAGCTACTTTTAAGCAAGAGTAGAAAATGGGTTCTATGGGAACACAGACCTCACAGCTATCAGTTCACTGTTACTAATCTTCATGGTGATTACCCAGACATTCATTGTAGGACTCTGTTAAGTTGTATCTTAGTTTGGGCACTTTTCTGTAGTAGTATGCTATTGTGGCAGCTCATCAACGAAGATAGGAAGGTGCTTTCAAAGGTTGGAAATCCTGCTAGACCTCAGCAGAAGGAATCACCATCATGGCAAACACTACACTCAACAGTAAAACCCAAAGCATCTGAGCTCAGGTGTTTTTATTGATCCAGAATTCCTTGGGTATTCTAATGGCACATATGCGGATCATTAGCAATCAACCTCCTCAACATAAACCCAACACCTACAGACAATACAAAATGTTAAGACCTAGTTAGACTCTCACCCAACAGTGCACAAAACAATATATTAAACACAAATAAAATAAAGTTCTACAACAATTCCCCTTTTCCTGTATAAGCTAATCAAAGAAAAAAAGGTTTTATCTCTATAACATAATTTAAAACTATACCAGCAGAACTTTGAGAGAAATAATCTTGAGGGTTGCTACTTCACAGGACCAAATGAAACCAAACATGTATCAAGCTTTTCACAATGTCTTTGAACAACAGATAAACATCAATGTCCAGTTATCTGGAATTCACTCACAATCTTCTGGGCTCCTCCAAAGGTCTTAGGTCTTTCTCTGGCTCTGCTCTGCTGCACACACAGCATGTCCTCCAGGCTCTAGGTGGCTCTACTCTACTGCCACTGCTGTTCTTGGTAGTCATCCAATGGTACTGGCATCTTTAGAACTGCTGGGGTTTCTGGCTGCAACTGGGCTGCACTTTCACTAATAGCCACTCATAGGCTTTCTTCATGGTGGCAAGCCTCAACTTCTTTACATGACCTCTTCATATCTTCAAAGCCAGCACCATTTGGGTGACACTTGCAGTACCAATTTCAGCTACATAAGATACAACATTGGTCAATTCTGTAAGATAGCTTGCTGACCCCAAGGAAACACTTTTTGGATTTTAAAATAGAGTCTGGTTTGCTCCAAAAATAACTGGCCATCTTGTCTGCAGAAAAAGTTCCCTCACCAGGTAGAGTTCTCCTCACCATAGGAAATGCATCTAGTCAGGACTACCTCATCTCACCAGTATCTGGACAGGTTTGCAGAAAACAAAACAAAACAAAATGGTCTCTGAGACCTCTGGAGTTTCTTCCTTGTTCTTCCTTGTCTCCATTTTGGATGTTGCTCACATGATATCAGTGCACCACATTGGTACATTTGTAGTAGTTAGCCACTGTGTAGGCTTCACAAAGAAAAGATTAAGGCATTATCATAGGTGCAAACCATTTCAGACCTCAGCAGAGGGTACCAGCAATATACTTGACAGTGCTGTTGTGGCAGCTTACCATGGATGACAGAGAGGTGCTTTCATAGGTTGGAAATCCTGCCAGAACTCAGCAGAAGGAACCACCATCATGGCAGTCTCCATACTCAACAGTGGAATCCAGAGCATCTGAGTTCAGGAGTTTTTATTGATCCAGAACTCCTCAGGTGTTCTACAAATAGCATATGCAAATCATTAGCAATTAACATCCCCCACATAAATCCAACAGCAGCAGACAATGCAAAAACATCAAGACCAAGGCAGACCCTCACCCAAAAGTACAAAAAACAATATTTTAAACACAACTAAAAATAAACTACAAAAAACTAAAACTTAAAAAAAATTAAAAATGTCTATAACATTTTTCTATGCTTTTAAAAAGTTATTTTTAAGTGTTTGATTGTATATCTGTGTGTGTGTGTGTGTGTGTGTGTGTGTGTGTGTGTGTGTGTGCATACAAGAATCATGCCCTATAGAGGTTGTTAGATCTAGAGGTAGAGATAAAGGTGGTTGTGAACCACTTTATGTGGGTAGTGGGAAACAAACGCAGGTCTTCTTCTGCGAGAGCAATATACACTCTTAACTACTAATACATCTCTGCAGCATCCGTGGATGTATTCTGATTTTTAAATCCTTTTTTTTTAAATCAAACAGTCATTGAAGAATGAGGGTATAGTACAATGATAGAATGTTTGCCTAGTATGTGCAATGCCCAGCACTGCAAAAAGTAACCAACTAATTAGTCATTGCATGGGGCAAAGAACACTCACCAAATTAAGGATCCAAAGATATGATGGTCCATTTTACAGGAATTTTGGATAAGCTGAATGCTAATACACAGTGTTATTTTTATCCCTTCATATCCCCTACTTTATAGCACTTGGGACTTCTGAGATCCTTAGTTGTATCCTCAACCTTGTCTCTCTAACGTTTATATCTCAATATGTTCACCTCTATCCTTATTCACACTAATGGTCTCTCCTCTAAGAATGTAGCTTAATGGAAAAGTTAGAATGTGTATTTCCTAAAGTTCTAGGAATGCTAAGTACTACATTGTCCTATGGTAATAATAGTTACAGGTAAAATAATTTATATTTTGAAAATTTTAGGTATATCTTGGATTTCCATTGATTTTCACCTATATATTAACTAAAGATGTATTAGATAAATAGACAAATTACCCACTGTCTCTGGACAGTATTCAGTTTCCTATTTTTTTTTAAAAATAGGAACCATGAAAGTATTTGTTTTTCTGGAGAGTTTGGAGTATACTTGCACACACACACATGTGTGTGTGTGTATGTGTGTGTGTATATATATGTATATATATATATGTGTGTGTGTGTGTGTGTATGTATAAACATATAGTGTGTATATATATACATATATATGTGTATATATATATACATACACAAATGCACACATAATTATGGTATATATATGCATCTATACACATATATAATTATGATATATATGCATATACACATACTATATATTATATTACACAATTATACTACATAACACATTGCATATTATTCATATCACATGTTACACACACTCTTTCCCACCAACTTCAGATATAGTTGATGCATCATTGTCTTGTGTTTCTTTGTTTTAATGTAATGCTTTGTTTGAGACAGTGTCTCCCTATGAACACTGGGCTTACTCTGAATTTGAGACTCTTCTGTCTCCCATGTGACAGGTGACAGGTTGTGCTACCTCATCAGAAAACCAGTAATTCTTTGTGCCTCTGGTTTCATTTATATCCACCAGAATTTGTATATTGGGGAGGTAGAAAAGTTTATATGCATAATTGTGAAGCCCAGAATACCTTACCACCTATGCCAAGATCTTTAATACTGTGTACCCATGATGAATATTTCTGGTGCTTATACAAACATTTGGCCTAAATATGTTCTTAGTTGATAAATGAGCAAAATAATGAAGAGGAAGTAGAAAAAATTGTATGTATTGTATGTATTCATCTACTGAAAATTTGCATGTATCTGTCTACTGAAAAATTGTATGCATTCATCTACTGAAAATGAAGGGTAGACAAAAGGCCAAACTGTGACATTGTACAAGCTGACCAGACAATGGTCAGTCACAGTTTTCTAGACTATAGACCAAAACAGTGATGTGCTTTAGGATTCGGTTGAGGAAATTTCCAAATTCTTTCCATACCTGTCTGCTTTTGTGGAAGTAGAAAAGAATGAGAAGAAGATGTTCTGGACTTTTGGAAATTTCACCTAAGTTCCCAAAGATATTCTTGTGATTTAGGCAATGTTATGTAAGTGTAAGCGATCAGTCTTACTTCTTACTATAATAGAATCACTTGATAGCTTCTATCTTAGCAAGTAGAGTATGGTATTTCTAACAGTAGGATTACGCATTTTATTTCCTAGTAAAACCTGCCTCAGTATCAGACACAGCTAGAGAACATAGCAAGTATTTGTTTAACCTAGTGATTTTCACCCCTGGCTGAACATGATTTGAGTTGCCAAGATTTTGATTTTGTGGGTCTTGGGTGAGGCCCTAGTATCAATAAATTTTAAATGATTCCAGTGATTGTAATATGCAGCTTGAATAAAGAGTAGTTTCTCAGATTTTCCATAGAAGTTTTAGTTTTAATATCTTGGTTTTTCAAATGACTTTTCACTAAACCTCTCAAAGACTGCAATGACTTTTCAAAATGTAGAGACAAAAATGATAGGAGGCATCCATCATTATCTTAAACATGAAAAATGAGAAAGACATGTTGTCTTATTGGACCTCTAAACCATTCCCAAAATAAGTATTCAATAATAAATACATTTATCATAAGTACTCTGTTGAATAAGCATAGCAGGTAAATAGGGGTCAAGGGGATGAAAAGTAAAAGCGAAAGTTTATACTAACTGAGCAGGGAAGCAAACAATAAAGAGAAAATTTAGAAAGCTATCTCACAGAGCCTAGATAATTACTGTTAGGAAATAGTTACTCTTTGATCCTCAGCTGTATTATGTTAGCCAGGGATTTCTAGAGAAATGCAATTGATACAATGAATATATATTACAAAAGGGATTTATTAGTCTTACTTACAAGATTCAAAAAGTCCAACAATGGCCATCAGTAAGCTGGAGAAGCTATTAACTAGATAGATACTCTGCCCTGAGGCAAAAAACCACAGTAGTTCCAATCTGGAGCTGAAAGTCTGGGAGATTCCTGGAGAACCTCTGTTCTTCAGTCAATGTGGAAAGGCAAGCAAGTTGGGTTGCAATGTCAACTAAGGATAACATCAGTAAAGCAGATTAGATGCACTTGCTAGCAGGCAGAGATAGCAGGTATGAAAAAAGAACCAGATTTTCCCTCAGACTGATTCCTAATGGTGCCACTTACTGTTGGGATGGTAAACTCCTCTCAGTTAATCCTAAGAAATGCAATTACCAACCACAGTCTTGCATAGACTCTACTCTCATGATTGAAATCAATTGTAGTCAAGTGAATGATTAAGACTAATAACAGCTGTCTTCCATTCCGGTACTTCACCTCCTTCTCATCCTCTATTGGGTATCTCACTGGCATTTCACATCTGTGACTGCAATTTCCATATTACACTTCCCTAAGCATCCTCCTTCCAGTTTCTCCCATTTGACCTTTCACTGAGTACTTAGGGTCATATCACAAATGGCATCCCATAGAGAGTTACAAAAGGAGATGGAGACAAAGGGTTCACTTTGAGAACACTGCCCTGCTGGCTAACTTCCTTGTCCCTGAGCCTGTCTTTCTTACTTCCACTTTCCCTTTTGTGTAGGTGATTGCTCTTCCAGTCTTGGGGTTTAATTTTTCCACACAGAAATCTCATCTACAAGGATGAAAGTGGGTAGGGCACAAGTTGTTATTGTGGCAGTTGTGATTGTGGAATGAAGAGCGCCTAATGTTCTTGCTTTCTCGTATTAATGGAAACATTAGTGTTCATATTAGAACATGCCTAGTGTATTCTTGTGTCAGAAGCAGCAGAGAAATGACTAGAGATAGTGTAACACAAAATGGATATCTGAAAGCATCTTATATTTGATTCTTTTTCTATTCTCTTCTTTGTCATAAGAAGATAGAAAGAAAATACTTATGATAGGAACATGGATGGCTTAACCTATTCCTGAATGTGATGGGTAGTCTCAATTGTCTACTGCAGTAAGGACTAGAATTGCAAGGGTTATGGACTTCTGGGCATGCTTGTTGGCAATAATCTTGATAAAGGTAACTGGAATGGGAATACCTGCCCACTCTAGGTGGCACCACATTCTGGTCTGGGTTCTTAGACTGTACAGAAAGAGAAAATGAACTGAGCACAGCATCAAGTGCTTGCTGCTTCTTGAATTTCCAAGCAGTGTGATCAGCTGCCCCAGGTTCTCCTACTGTGACTGTGCCCTCAAACTATGAGACTGAATAATCCTTCCTTTCTTCCTTCCTTCCTTCTTTCCTTCCTTCTTTCCTTATGCTTTCATGTTTTTTATATATAAATAAGCAAAAACAAAAGTAACTAAGGCACTGGAACAGAAACAAAATATTATTAACTAAATACTTTTGTGCTTTATTTTACTGTCTAGTCCATTGAAAGTATTCCTTCATATAATTTTTTGACAACACAAATTAATTAATTTACATTTAAGTAATCTTAGTTTTATAAGCATTCTAACCACAAGTAATATGAAGCCACTATGAAAAATATAGGTTTTGGCTTATGGCCAGGTCCATTCTGAGTGGTTGAGCCTGATAGGAACAGAGAATATCAAGTAATCTGAGCATCAACCCTAGATAAGCTATCTTTCTAGCAGTCTGGCATCAGCATGTATAGAACGCTGGTTGACATGTACAAGTTAATATAAAAGTTAATTGTATTCTGAATTGTATTTTCATATCAAGACATAAGTTGATATTTCACCTTCATCAAAGAAGTTTCTCTTGGTTGCAGACAGAGACAATTATAGAAAACCAAATTTTGTCATAATTAAGAGATCCACTGATCCTAGTGTTCTCAGTCCAGACATTATATCTACAACACAACTTCAGCACATAAGGCTCAGGGAATATTATGGTAGAGGGTTTAGAAGAATTCTAAGAACCAGAAGAATAGAAAGTCTTCTCTGAGGTTGTGACTCCTAGAAATGACAGGGAACCTTCAGTCATGGTACCTAAGCAAAACTTGGACGATGACAGTGTCAACCTACATGCTAACATTTAGGAAGAGAAACTCACAGGGGTCCATCCCTAGACAAAGAACTGTAAGGAACTAATGATATCCAGTAGACAAAAAAATTAGTCTTTCTCATGGATGAGCATCCTAACCCTAAAATCATATAGACTCAAGCAACACTGAATGTACTCAGCAGATTTTCTTCAAGTATTCATGCATATGTATGTATATATGTATGTATATAGCAATAATTATTGACAAAAAATAAGCCATCAATTTGAAAGGGGGTGACAGGTGTTCAGGCATAGGAAAAGTTGGAAAGAGGAGATGTGGGGGAGATTGGAGGGAGGAAAGGGAAGAGGGGAATGCTGTGATTATGTTATAATTGATTTTTAATGCATAATAGAAATAGCTTAATGTAAAATTATTGAGGTTGATGAGACTAGAAATTAGAAGTGGGCACTGGATATAACAGGCATTCTCCTACCTGTATGTGTCTGTGAACAAAAAGAAGTGAAACAGAAGTGATTGCAGAGGTATAGGCTAAGAGCCTCTGAGAACAGAACCAGATTAATACCATTCTAGTATATAAATGTTCAGAGTTCCTGTCAAGTACAGAGCACTCATAACAATGTTCTAGAGACAGCTTTTGAGTAGAAAAATGGTCTCTATTATCATGGGTTTAGGTCATAACAAGACAATAAGAGAACGGAGGCTAGAGTGTAATAGACTGATGAATTTACAGCAGGAAAATTACATGGGTGTTGGTGAATGAGTGGGAATTACATGCCACAGAAGTTGTACTCAGTGACATTATGGCAAGGATGGGCTTGAACAAATAGGTCAAAATAAGAGACCCTAAAACTTTGGAGAAAATGACCATGTAGAATGTGAAGGGTCCTAGAACTTAGATGGAGTTTGGAACTGCAATAAGAAACTTCAAGAAGACAGAAAATTAGGAGCAGGGCTAGACATGAAGTAAAATATTGCTTCTAAAAGCTTGGACAGAAGTTAGTTTTAGCATCTTTTTCACTAGAATAGAGCCCTGGATCTCTCCACGGAATGATCATTGACGTCGGCATGAGCTCCAGATGGTGACAGTGAAGAGATAGCAGTAACTGCTGTGAGACTTTCAAGTCTAGTTTTAGGATATTTGGCACATCACTGAATGTACACACATACAACTCAGTGTCTAAATTGCTACTCTCTAACTTTAATTTTTAAGGGAAAATGGAGTCTGCAGCAGGAAATTTTAGAAGTGATATTAGGCATTTGTAACAAACAGAGTATATTAGCCTGGCATGGGTAACTTAGGTACCACAAGTTACATATTTTAAGTGAATGTTCGCTGGATCATTTAACTTGGCATTTACAACTTGTGTTGAAAATAGGAACTTTGCTCGGCATGCAAGATACAAGAATTATCTTCTACAAAGAGATAAAAAAAAATAACAAAAAACTGTGTCTAGGCAAGAACAGAAATGCTTCAAACTTCTTTTACTTTGAGAAGGTTATAGACTGTCTGACAATGTCTATGATTTATCATGAGCTTCAGAAGGGCTTCAATAAAGTTCCACATGACAAGGCGTCCATTCAAAGCAAGGGGTAGGCATACCCAGGATAGAGCATGGTAGTGAATAAAAATGAGGAGGGGTTTAACTGAAGATACAGGTACTGCTGACAGGAGGAGCAACATTGCCTTTTAGATAAGTCGGGTAATTGCTGAGCTATTTTCTTGCAATTGTGTTAGTTTTTGGAGTTGAGACCAACATCTTGGGATGTTTATTGTGAAAGAATTGTAGAAACTGGATGAACTAGGTGCTTAATAGCCTAGATAAGATTAATTTCGAGTTAAACTGCCCCTAGCCTGGTTATGTTTTTACAGATTGCTGCAGTATTTGATCAGGAAGGAGGCAGACAATAAACACTCTCAGTGAACCAGTGAGCTTGCTTGTTAAACCATAGAAGCAGTTCCAACACCCAAGATGCACAAAAGGAACTTCAAGGTACATACATCAGGCATGAAAGCCAGTACCTGGTTCCAACTCAAAATTCAGTCAAGCCACTTAATCACTGTAGTCAGTTTTGAAGCTACAAATGAGTAAGTTGGAGCAAAGGAGTAAAGGATTTCTGAGGCATCTTTCAGTAACATCCTGACACCATTCTGATGTTAATCAGAATGCAGAGGTTATATATTAAGGCAAAGCGACCAGGCGATGCCTGGATGATTCCATTACACGGTTAGAATGGCAAGAAGCCTCCTCCAGTCCCTAATCCACACAATGAACACATAATAGAAATAATAATGAAAGAAATGCTAAGCATTTTCTGTAAATTAAAGTTGTTTTTACTAAATTATGGGCCGTATTTTTTGGATGTATGCTCTCAAGCGAATTAATACTGCTTGCAAGTAGAAAAAAAGAGATGTGAGTGTCTCAAGTATATTGGATACATAAAAGCCAGAGTATGCATAATCGTCTTGCAAGAGTCCTTAAATCTCTGTATATAAACTGTTTAAAAGTAAATTAAAATTATCCCTTAATGAAATACAAATCTGAAGTCACTTGAATAACTAATCATTTTATGACCCATGCAGTGAATTTTTAATGCCTACTTCTACCTGATTATTTTAGATATGTCTGTGTTGTAAATTAAAAGCTACATAAATCATTAATGTGTTGATACAGATCAGTGAACTGCTTACACTATGTGTGATTCCTTAGGACACACAATGTCTGATCCACCTCCCTCCCTTTCAATTATATAGCAGCCAGGCACTTTCCTGTTTTTCTAAGATCTCATTCGGTGGAGCTACACGATAGAAGCTTTAACAAATTTCCTGTAAAGCGTCATGCTTGCAGTCAAAGGAGATTCATGCTGTAGAACAAAATGCACCCCAAAGCCAAGATAGTGGGCACAGGGTGTAGGCAGGGTGACATTTATTCGCTTGTTAAAATTGGTGTTCCCAAGAAATGAGTAACAAAACATCTGCATTTTGTTAAGTTCCAAAAGCCCTGCCACCTTCCTGGAAAAGGCTGTACTCTTTCTGCACCTTTAGTTATAGGATTCCTCTGGCCTGCTAGGAGGGCCCTCATTTTTTCTCTTCATCAATTTAATAATTATACATTCTTTGGATGCCTTCTCAAGATCTGTATATTCTAAGATGCTGATCAAGTGCACCCGTAATTAAAACAAGTGCAATTCATGTCAGAGGAACTCTGTTAAATTGTGTATGAAGTATCTGTTGTAATAATGAATTTCTTCTAGGTGCTATAGATAAGTGAAGATGAGTAAGACGAAGTCCCCAGAGCATAGCAGGGAACATCAAAATAGACAAAAATAGTCAAAATCTAGCATATGCTGTGCGAGAACATCAAACAAAATGTTATAGCTATATCATGGGGGAGAAATTAATAAAGAATTCATAGGATGAAGGACAAATTGCCATAGAGACATGGGCAAAGACAAGCAACAGCAAATAAGCTGTTTCAGGCATAGAAGCAAATGTAACTCTGCTACTGAGAAAACACACACACACACACACACACACACACACACACACACACACACACACACACACAAAAATTTGGAAAATTCCAAATTGAAATGCACTAGCAGAGTTTAGGCTCAGGGAGCCATCTGCCTACTTGTGGCCTCTTCTGCTTAGTCTGGCCACACATGAAGACCTGTTATTAGGGAGCTCACTTCCCAACTCAGATAGTGACCTGTTTAGGGCTGCTGGAGAAACCAGTCTCAGACCTTATCTTCTCATGGGCCAAGGAGTGACAAGACTCAAACCATGGCCCCTCTGATGAGCTTCCTCTGCTTTATCCAGTCATTATCAGAGAGCTTTCCTTCTTCAGTACATTGGTACAGATGCAGAGAGCCACACCTGGACAGTTATGCAGAGATAGAATTTAAATTGGACGTCTCCATCAAATCCTTTTCATTAGTGCTTAGGGAATCCTGATGAAGAGGAGCCAGAAAGGTTGTAAGAACCAGAGGGGATGGAAAACACCAGGAGAACAAGGCCTTCTGAGTCAACTAAGCAAAGCCCATATGAGTTCATAGACTGAAGCAAGAAGCACAAGGCCTACAATTGTCTGTATCTGGACCTCTGCATATGTATTATAGCTATTAGCTTAGCATTTTTATTTGACTCCTGACTGTGAGAATGAGTGGTTTTCTGACTTGTACACCTGTCCTTGACACACTTTTCCTCCTATTGGATTGCTGTGTCCAGTTTCAATATGATAGCTTTTGTTTCATCATATTATATTTTGTTTTCTCATGTTTGATTCTTATCTCTTAAAGCCTGTTCTTTTCTAATTAAAGAAGACAGACTGGGACTGGATTTGGTGGGGAGGGAAAAGGGGGAGGATTTGAGAGGTCTAGAGGGAGGAGAAACTATAATCTGGATATGTCGTATAAGAAAACAATCTATCTTCAATAAAAAAAATCTGGCAAAAATGTATTTTAGGTTGGGGAGATTGATGGATTATTAAAAGTATCATACTGGTCTTCCAAGAAGACTCAAGTCCAGTTTCCAACACCCAGTCTGTGCTGCTTACAAACACTTGTAGCTCCATTTCTAGGTTACCCAACACCCTATTCTGAACTCTGTAGGCACCTTCACTCTTATACTATAAGCTCACACAGGCACACACATGCAGATAAATGAAAATAAGTCTATTTTTTATTTAAATTTCAGATTTGGTTCCTCCCCTCAGAATTCAAGGAACCCCATAGAAGAGGAAGTAGAAAGAGTGTGGGAGCCAGAGGGGATGGAGGACACTAGGAAAACAAGGCCCTGTGAATTAAATGAGCAAGAATCTTATGAACTCACTGCATAGAGATTGAAGCAGCCATGGCCTACAATTGTCTGCACTAGGTCCTCTGTGTATATGTTATACCTTTCAGCTTTTTTTGGGGGGTGGACTCCTAAGTGTATGAACGAATGGGTCTCTATGTTTGTGCTTGCTTGTGGGACATTTTCCTTCTGTTTCTTGAATGATCCAGATTTCTGCAATGATTTTTGTTTTGCCTTATATTTTATTTTGTCATGTTTGATTGTTATCATCTCAAAGCTTGTTCTTTTCTAATTAAAGACATAAAAAGAGTAGATTTGGAGGGATAGGGAATAGGAACTAGGAGGAGTAAGGGAAGCAGAAACTATAATTAGGATATAATGTATGAGAAAAGAATCACCTTTCTTTTATTTTCTTTTTTATTTTCTTTCTTTTTTTTTCAAGGAGTGATGGGACAAGGTTTTTCTGTTGCAACTCTGGCTGTCCTGGAACTCACTCTGTAGACCAGGTTGGCCTCGAACTCACAGAGATCTGTCTGCCTCTACCTCCTGAGTGCTCTTATTAAAAGTGTGTGCTACAACCCGTCCAGCCAGGAATCCCTTTTCAATAAAAGAGAAAAAAGTAAAAAAGAAATCTCAGATTTGGGAGTTTAAGTGTTCATTATTGTCAAAGGTTAAAATGATGTCATCAATTCAAACATACTTTGCATATAAGTAGATACATTATTAGACTTATTGAGGTATGACATGAAAACCTTGACCAATGGCCCATTCTTTTCTTATTCACCAAGTGTTGACAATGTTCTGTTTAGGTATCTTATGTTAGACTCAATCCTGAGAAGCATAGAAAAATCTCTGTTGGAATAAAGTTTACATTCAAGTGGACCAAGACAAACAAGATGAAAAGAGTAAGCAGTAACATCATCACCTAATAAGAAGGAAAATAAAGGGTTAAAGAGTGGAGCATCCTGGGACGGTTGTAGAAGATGTTTCTGAAAACATTTCACAGAAACAAAACTGAAAATTATCACAGCATCACAGCAAGAGAGAATATTGCTGCATAATACCAGACAGTGCAATCATTTGAGACAGGTCTACTTGGGGTATTAAGGAAAGAAAAAAAAGCATAAAAATTAAAAGTTTGGAAGTAAAATTTCCTCAGTCTCACGTGGCTTGACCTTGTATATAGGAAATCACGGATATTCCTGAAATAAACTAACTCAGAAAGGTCAAAGGATGAAGGACCAACATATAAGGAACGATTATATGTCTGGATAGTCTCCTTGAAAATGTGGAAAAATGTTTATAACATAAATCCAATTACCATAAAATAAAAATACATGAAAATATATTTAACAAGAAAATGATAAACTAAGCATAAAAGCTACAGAATGATATTGAGAAAGCTAAAAAGGTTCTAAGCAGAAAGACATGCATTAGAAATCTTAAATTTCTAAAAATGAAATACATACAGATTAGACACAAAGTTTATTGTCATCTTATGTGTCTTTTTAGAGAAATAGGCAGAATGATTCTAAAATCAATATGGAAAAAAGGGAGCTGTCTGGATAGTCACAATAATTTTAAATGGAAAGAAATCTTTACCAATTCTAAAATATAAAGCAAACAGTAATAATCACTATAAGATTATGTAAGCATTTATACATCCGTAATTAAACTTACAGTAATAATTCTTCCTTCTCTCCAGTGTCATCTGGTTTTAGTAACTATTCTCAGATCTTTATATGGAAAGTATAATTTTTTGTAAATATTGCTGAGAAACTTTATAGGAGCAACATAATTAAGTTTGATTCCTACCTCATATATATACTAAAATAAAATAGTTCATTGATTTGAATGCAAAAGCCAAATAAGAAGCCCCTTAGAAGATAGTGTAAAAGCATTACTTTCTTACCTTGGATTTGCAGCTCATCACTTACCTATTCTAAAAATCACAAGGGACAAAGGCAAACACAATTTCGTTTTATCAAAATTAAAATTACTCCATTCAAACATCATCATAAAAATGAACAGATACCTTGTGCAAAGCAGATTTCATGTCAGTTAACTTCTTCAGCATGAAGATCTAATCTATAATTTCAAAGGTTGAGAAGAAAGGTTCCATCTGAGAGAGAGAGGTAAGGAAAGCCAGCACAAGGCAGCTTCACTGGTGATGAAGTTGCCTTTCTTCATGGCACGTGTGTGATCTTGCTAAGCAGTTTCCTCAAAATATTTAATTGTTCAATTAATATTTCTATTTTATCCTGATAGTTTATTGATCCAGATAAAGAACAGAAGTTCACACCTATTAAATTATAGTTTACAGAATCTTCTCTCTCCCTTTCCCTCTCCCTTTCCCCCCCTCTACCCCCTCTACTCCACATTCAGTAGAAGGCTAGTATCCAAAATATATAAAGAATTCAAAAAACTAGACATCAAGAAAACAAATAATCCAATTTAAAGAATGAAATACAGATCTAAACTGAATTCTCAAAAGAAGAATCTCAAACTGAAAACATTTAAAGAAGAGTTCAACATCCTTAGCCATCAGGGAAATGCAAATGAAACTACTTTGGGATTTCATCTTATACCTGTCAGAATGTATAAGATCAATAATACAAGTGACAGCTTATGCTGGTGAGGATGTGCAGCAAGGGGAACACTCTTTTTTATTGTAATAGGATTTATTATAATTTATTTCTAATTTAGAATTTGCTACTAATTGCTAACCATAAAAATAAACTTCTTGAAGCAATTTAAAAAAAAAATGAATTAGAATGGAAGGAAGAGAACAAGATTAGAGTTGCCAGTATAAGTTTATCTTTCTACATGTGTTTATTTAAAAGATTTGACCATATTACAGAAATAGATGTTAATTGTTTCTTTGTATTGAATTGAATTTGTGTGTAGAGAAATGTACAAAACACACCATACACACACACACACACACACACACACACACACACACCACAAACACAATATTCTAAAATGAAGCAAAAGAAAGTTTTAAGTTTTTGGCAATTAACAAATCTTGAAAAGTAAAAGTGAAGAGAAAGGTATAAATGAGCCATGACTTTGATTTGCTACTACAGAAGTTTCTTCTAGGATCTTTGTAGTGTCTTTGTAAATTAAAATTATATCAAACATTCTTTTCAAATCCACTTATTTTATCTTACATATAAGTGTTTTCTCTGCATGTGTAGATGTGCATCAAATCAAAGAATTGGATTAGAAACAGACCAACCCACTTCAAATTAAACAAAAATCCCTCACAAGTAGGCCTGTCCATCCTTGAGTTTTGGTTAATTCCAGATGTAGTCAAGTTGAGAGTGAAGAGTAACCATCAAATCTACTATCATCCTTGTAGATCGATATATGTCTATACCCTCTTTCTACTTTTCTAGTTTCTGAAATCACCATAGGTTATATTATCAAATCTAGACATTTGGAGCTAAAATCATCAAGTATGAAAGATAATGATTCATTTTTCTTTCTGGGTCTGTGTTAAATCACTTGATTAAATATTCTCTAGCTCCATTTACCTGCGAAAGTCATGGTTTTATTTTTTACAGTTGAATAGAATTCTACAGTGCATATGCACCACATTTTTATTATCCATTCATCAGTTGAAAACCATGTAGGCTGCTTCTATTTCTTAGCTATTATGAATAGAGCTATAATGAACATGCCCAAGCAAGTATCTCTATAGTAGGAAATCCAGATCTTTTGGCACGTGTCAATGAGTGGTGTAGCTGGATCCTATTATAAACATAATCATAGTTTTTGAAATTTCTGCACACTGATTTGCATAGTAATTGTATCACTTTACAATGTCAGCAATAGTGAATGAGTGTTCTCCTTTTCTTATGTCTACACTAGCATTTATTAACACTTGTTTTCTTGATCTTAGCCATTCTGAGTGGGGTAAAACAAAATCTCAAAATAAGTTTGATTTGTATTTCCCTAATCACTAAAGATGATGGACATTTTTTGAGCTATTTCACAGACATTTTAATTTCTTCTTGTGAATAGATCTCTATTCACATTAAAGGTATCTCTTTCCACCTCAAAGATTTGGATTAGAAGCAGATCAATCCACTTCAAATTAAAAGTCCCTAACAAGTAGGCCTGTCCATCCTTGAGTTTTAGTTAATTCTATATGTAGTCAAGTTGACAGTGAAGAATAACCGTCAAATCTATTTTAAATGGGCCATTTACTTTCTTGACTCCTTGTCTTTTTCTGTGCTCTTTATATATTTTGGCTACTAATCCGTTATCAGAAGTATAAATGCCAAAGATTCTCATTAGTATGTGGAGTCTTGTGCCTGTGTCCAGCGGGGAGCTGCCTGGGTTTTTTTTTTTTTTTTTTTTTTGTTTGTTTTGTTTTGTTTTGTTTTTGTTTTGTTTTGTTTTGTTTTTTTTAATAGCTTCAGTTTTAGGTTTCTCATTGAGGTCTTTGATCTTTTTGCAGTTGACTTTTGGGCAGGGGGCAATAGACATAACTCTAATTTTACGTTTCCACATGTGGACATCCAGCTTCTCTAGCACAATTTTTAAAGATGCTGCTCACTTTTGACCTATTTTTTAAATATTAAATGGCTATAGTTATGTTTCTGTAGTTTTCTGCCTTCTGTTTTGTTCCATGAGTTTACATGTCTTTTTGGGGAATAGTAGCATGCTATTTCATGACTTTACCTCTGGATGTAACTTTAAAACTTGAATATACTCTCACCAGTACTATTCCTTTTACTCATGATGACTATGGCTACCTGAGAAGTCTTGTACTTCTATCTATACTTTGGGATTGTTTATATTTTGATGAAGAATGTCATAGATTTTAATGGGATTACATAGAATCAGTAATTTGCTTTGGGAAAGATGGTCATCTCCACAAGATTAATTTTAACAATTCATGAACATTGGAGCTATTTTGTTTTCTAAAATCTTTAAAAAATTGTTCATTTCCAGATTTAACAGTTTGATTGTCAACGTCTTTATTTCCTTGGGCAGATTTCTTCCTAGATATATCTGAATATCTTATGTGTAGAAGTATTTCCATGATGTATTTGTTACATACTTGTTATTGGCATATAGACAAGCCACTACTGCTTTTAATAAGTTTATTTTATATCCTGAAATATCTGGGATAGTTTCTAGAAATTTTTTGTTGGAATTTTTAAGATGATTTATGCATAATAACATACTACCTGCTACTTGGGATAATTTGATTTCATCTTTTTCTCTTAGTTCACTGTTAACTTCCTTCTCTTGTTTTATTGCTACAGCTACAGCTTCAAGCATAACATTGAGAATGAGTGGGAATAGTGAACAGCCCCATGTCATCCCTAATTTTAGTGGGATAGCTTTGATATTTTCTCCATTTAGGGTGCTGATGGTTGTGATATTACCATATATAGACTTCATTGTGTTGTAGTATATTCCCTTTAGTCCTATTCTCTAACACCTTTTTATGAAGGCATGTTGGAATTTATCAAAGGCCTGTTTTTCAGCTATTTAAATGGACTTATTATTTTATAAGCTTACTTAAAACACCATATATATGCATCGGATGGAATGATACTATGTCACCAATACCAGGCAAGGGAAACAAGAGGATCTTACTTTCCACTTATTAGTCAAGGGTTCTGAGAAACTTCCCCAAACAATATAGGCTATTACTATTTCCCTCTGTTGCCTCTTAGAACTTGAAGACTAGATTCCATTGATATAAACACCACCACTTAAGAGAAAGGATTGGAAGATATGATGCTGGAACTGACCTGAAAACCTTATCCTGATCAATATTACTAAAATGTATGCTATAAGATGACAACTTAGAAAAGCAATCAATAGTTATACTTATCTGTCAAGCCTTGGAACCAAAACAATTAATAGCCCAGAACCACATTTCCAATAATGTTTATATATGGGGTAAACAACTGTCTAATTGAACTTAAGGTATGATTAATAGGTGGAAATTCATGTTTATACAGCTGGTCAACTATACATGCCTGGACAAGTCATATACTCAAGAGAAGACTTCACTGTTGTCATTTTCCTAAACTAATATTGTTTCTACCTGTATCCTAAATACCTATTCTCATACCACAGACAAAAGTCATTAAACTCTACTCCTCACTTAAGAAGTATACACACACACACACACACACACACACACACACACACACACACACACAAAGAGGTTATGAATTTCTGGGGTCTTAGGAGATATGGTAGGAGTTGTGGAGATAGAGGGTGTTATGGAGATTCTGTGAATTCAATAGTCTTATATAAGAAACTCTTTAAAAATTGAAATAAAAACCATGAATTACCAACCAGTATTCTGTGAATTTTCCAGTTGGATCAATCTGTGCTTATCTGTAAGAAAGTAAGAAAGCCTGTGTCTGATATCTGAGGCAGTAATGGTTTTGTGATTGACAACTGGATGCAAGCAAGAAATATATGCTCTAGACTCAGAACCCCATACCTTTTCAGCACCATTACCTTGGATACATGAGGTAGAAGGTGGCTTGATTAGTGGTTGCAACTATAAAATGGGAATAATAGTATTGTTTCAAATTACTTTTGAAAATTATTTCACTTAACACATGGAATGTAATTAGAACAATGTCTAATATATCACAATTCATAAATAAATATTTAATTGTTCTTTCATTGCATAACTGTCTCATAGGATTTTAAGACTAATAAATAGCTAAGAGCCGCTGATGCGAACCAAATGGTAATTTATTCACTCCCACAGTGTACCTTCTGTCCTTAAAGCATGTAAAGATTCTGAAGACGAGAACTTGTACATGGCTTTCAAGTATATTTCTGTCTATCATACCATATTCTAAAAACCACTGGAGATCTGATAATATTTAACTTATTTAAAAATGAGGTGACACAGGTCAATGTACTGACATCCTTTCCTCCCGACAGGCAAGTACAGCAGTGGTTGGAATCTGGTCTTTCAGAAAAGGCCTTGGGTGATGCTTTTTGGCTCCAAAGATATCAAAGAAAAAGTTTTCACACAATAACTTGATAAAAAATGAGAAACTATTAATAAAAAACAAAAATCAATTATTATATAGTTTCTGCCTATTGATTATGGGATAAGATTTTTCAGAGATAGAATGAGAGATATGCAGGGACAATATCATTCTCAAAAAGTTAACTTGTTCACATCAGACATACGCGCACATTCTCATATGTATATGAATGCATGACAATTAGTAATATGAATAAAACATAGTGTGATTATAGTTAGCACTACTGGCCAGATTGCTGAGGACATTAATTGCAGAATGAAAGCCATATTCACTTTTGATCTCTATTGCCTAATCTAGATTTGGCCTTTTAAAATACAGATGCAATAATGTGTATATAGTTAAAGATGGAGAAATGAAATCTGTGAAAGGACAGGCTCAATACTCCCCCTGCAGTGTTCCCTGAGTCATAGGTAGGTATGCTTTGTACATGGACCCATTGAGACTGGACTGTACAACTCTGAATCTTAATTAGCTGTGGATTTCTGTTAAGGTTTCTGTTGGTTGCAAAACGAAGTTCCCTTGATAACAGGTGAAGACTATGCCTATCTGTAGGTATTAAGATAGATATTTATAGAATGTCATTAGGGATTATGCTGGTTTAATAAATTAGTGGTTGTAGGTTCTCCTTAGATAACCGTGACTTCACTAGCACTGAGTAGTTAGCTAGGTTTCTAGTATCAGACATGTTTTCCCTCTTGTTGATCAGGTCTTAAATCCAATTAGAGAACTGTAGGTTAAGGTAATCATATGGGTCATGCTGGCCATTGATAGCTCATGAGCATCATAGCTTAAGGGTATACCAAAAATGAATGTGTGTGTGTGTGTGTGTGTGTGTGTGTCTGTGTGTGTATGTGTGTGTGCACACACATATGAATGTATTTGTGAATATGTTAATTAATTTTCCAAATTCACAATGTGGAATTATTGTTTTTATTCCTTAACTGAGGAATTAAAGAACATTCTTCTATCATATAGCTATCTATTATTGTAACAAAATACTCATGAAAAACAATGTATAAAAGAGAAGTTTTTTACTGTGCATAGTTTCAAATGTAGTGATCCAGATTCCCTTGGCTTCATTGCTTTGGACCTCTGGCAAGACAGAGCAATATGATTGTGAGGCACATCTTCTCACCTCATAGTGACTAGAAGGAAAGAGTTGGGAGTAGGGTACTATGGAAAGTCAGGGGAAAAGAGGAATGGAAGGAAAAAGGAGACAGAGAAGAATCCTGACAAGGTAGATTCTCAAGTGTTGCCCCCAAAATCCAAGAACTTTAAGAAGGATCCATCGCATATATACACCATATGCACCATACTCCAGCCTTCTACTGAGCTATGAATTCATGGGTGCAACAATTTACTCCTAAAAGTATAACCCCCATAATACCATCATCAATAAACATTTTGAACTGTTGGCCAAAACTTTAGCGCATGTTTTGGAGATAGTTTAGAGCTAAACAGTATTACCTTCTGTCTTGAACAGCAAACATCATGGATTGGGATGGACTAAGTGTGAATTTATATGTCCTACTAAGATATTGGTGTATCACATGTTCTCTAAGCATCACTTTCCAACACAGTCTTCCCACCATACAGTGCACCTTTGGGCTTTGAATGAAGTGGTGCTCATGTAAATGAGTAATACTTGATCTACAAAAGCTAAGAGAGAAATTCTAGATCTCCTTCACCTTGGGATTCACAATCCCAAGTGGAAACCTCACCTTCCACATAAAGGATATTGTAAACAGTTTCATCATCAAGGCCAAGAACAGCAAACACAGTTGTGCTGGCTAGTTTCACATCAACTTGACAAATGTTAAATACATTTTGGAAGAAGGGACCTCAATTAAGAAAAATCCACACCGGTCTGTTCTGTGGGCAAGCACATATGGCATTTTCTTGGTTTGATGATTGATGTTCTGTGTGAGGGCCCAGCTCACTGTGGGACACTCCTGGGTAGGTGATCAGAGTGCTATAAGAAAAAAGTTGAACATGCTATGGAAAGAAAGCCAGTAAGCATTTCTGGTCCATGGCGCTGCTTCATTTTCTACCTCCAGGTTCCTCTCTTGAGTTTCTTCTCTGATTTCTCTGGATGACAAATTACAAGCTTTCCTCCTCAAGTTCATTTTGCCCATGAAATCAAATAATTCTAACTTCTCAGCATAAACCTCATGTCCTGAACAATAAGAAATTTCAGGAAATAAAAGAAGTGTTTTTCCTATTTACAGCATCAATGTCTCCATGGTTGAAGGTGAGGGAGTGTTTGATTTTGTCTGAGTCTTTTATATGTTGGCAAAACTCAAAAACAAGTACTTAGTATCTTCTGTGTGTTGCTGAAAAAGATTCTGTATACACACAGATTATGCAAAGCAGTGAGCGTAAGCTCGTTATAGGTGCACAGAAATTAGAAAAGGGCTCCAGTATTTGGTATTACTGACAGAATATTATGAACTCTTCATTATAGATTTAAAGTCTCCAATTTTCTCATTTCCAGTCCTTTAAAATTCAAAATTAGATCATATTTTATGCTTGCAGGGTGTTTTTTCAATAAATACAGCCTTTCTAGATTGCTTTCCTTTCTGCTTCTCACATCTGGTTGGTTATGTCTCCAATTAAATTGCATTCCAATTTGTCATAGAATAGTAATAATAATAAAACTTCTGTAGATCAAGCAAGCCCCCCTAAGGAGTTATTTCTCTGACACCCAGGCTAGCACAAAGCTCACTCAGAATGGTGAACAGTGACTGGGAACTACTATGCTTTAGATATAAGGACTGAAACTCAGTTAATTTTTTAAGAAGAATAAAATTGAGAAAGAGTATCATTCCAAAGTCTGTCTTTCTTTCCTTCCTTTCTCTTTCTTTTTCTTTCTTTCTTTTTTCTTTCTTTCTTTCTTTTTTCTCTTTCTTTCTTTCTCTCTCTTTCTCTTTCTTTCTTTCTCTCTATTTCTTTCTCTACTTATTTCATTTTATTTGCATGTTGGTGCACATGAATGAAGGTACCTACAGATAGATGATGCCTTTGAGGTCCCTGTAGGTGTCAGTTATGAGTTGCCATGTGTAAGGTGCTAGAAATAGCACTGAGGTCCCTTGCAAAAGCAGAATTCTCCACATCACCTTTTGCAGTTGTATTTTTTATCTGAGATTTTTCACTGTATAGAACTATCCAAAGGAAATATTCAGAGATAGAGAAATAAAACTTTTCAACTATATATAAATTCATAAAGAAATAGGCTTTTAAAATATATATTTGTACAAATGTATATTTTGTAAGATATTTTGCTACCAGATTCTATAAAAGATAGATATATACAAAAAAGATATACAATGATTTCCTGAAAAAAATCTGAATATAAGATGCAATATTTTAAATATAAGTATTAATGATAATATTATCATAGTATATTAATTTGGAAAAAGCTGATCAGAAAGAGTCTATAGACTTAATGTTATTTAAATAAAAGAAAATGAATATGTTCTCCAGAGAAGACTTGATGGTCTATCAAAAAACTACAGTAAGAGAAAGAGTTAATAACTAGGCATCTCACCATTACCTTCTTTCATTTTTTATTCATTCTTAACTTCACTGGAAAGACTAAGAAACATCATCCTGAATTATGGCCATTTACTCTGCTTGACATACAATGGTGGACCATTGTTGTTAACAGGATTTTTTAGGGGTAGTTCATTTTGGAGTTTGTTAGTTTGTAATGAACTTACAAAAGCCTCATAGACCTATGTGGATTATTTCCTTGTCAATCAGACATTGCTTTAGAAAGATTCTATTTTAGATCCTTTATTCTCTTTTTCTTATTTAAAAAACAAAAATACTAGAAACAATTCACTCTCCAAAACAACATTTCCAGGCAAAGAGATACTAAGCTTTGCAGCAGTAAGTGATCAGAGAAATGATGTTGGTAAAATGTTTGAGCATGTAGTGGGGAAAAAAAAATCTAGTTTGTCTAGAAAAAAGATATGGGTGGATATCTTAACAGCAATCTTTAAAAAAGTTCCCCCAATGATTTCATTGATTGGAAATGGAGCAACAGAATGTCACTATCCCTGAAGAGAACATCAGAATATTAATGCACAAGTTTCTGACTGTGTGAAATTTCTTTAAAAGGAGGTTAAATTTATAAAATTTGGACTTAGGAGATAAAAATAGTATATTCTCTCTCTCTCTCTCTCCTAAATACATTGGTTAAAATTGGCATTGTGGGAGGAGGTATATGAGGCATTAACTGAAGTAATTTCTAAGGAAAGAGTGGAGGTCCACAGCCCATATCAGAACATAACTGGACTTTGCACATGATGTTTGCACATTCATTCCAAGACGATATGAAAAGTTCATGTATGTTTATTTTCATTTTGGTTCGTTTTGCTAGGTACTAAGAAATATCAATTATGAGAAATTTCTGGATTGTAAGCAACTTAGAGGATATTTTTTCTGAGCCAGGAATGTCAAAAATATGATTTCATACATGGTAGGTGAGTACTGTACCTCTGAGCTACAGCTGTACTCTAGATCTTGCTAATGGCATTTTAAGTGTAATTGCTTCTGAGTAGATATGGTCTACTCTAGATCAAATTGGTAAGTTGAGAACTGAGGACTTTCATGCTTGATGTTCACCAGTAATAGTAACCAAGAGCATGCCTTGTACTTTACAGAAATGTGAACTGATCCATGGGCAATATAATTCTATGACAGTAAGACAGTTTACGTTATATGTGCAAATCTACTTGGTGGCCCTTAGAGGGAAGAGATGATTCAGGATCATTTGTCATTGAATAAAATCAATGATTGATTATAGTAAAGTCTAGCTGAGGAGATGAAGCTAATCTCAGTGGTGACAAAGCTAACTGCATAACTGAGTAATTCTAAAGTTTTGGCATACTGCATTATCTGTTTATGTACAATAGTTAGATAAGTCATAATCCTCTCAAGGTAAATAAAAGTTAAAGTTCCTGTCCTCAAATTCCATTGTTTTATACATGGGGTAACTGGGACACAAGTAAAACGATGTCCTGCAAGTCAAACCCAGGTAGTGTTAGAAGAGAAGACAACCTAAAATTCTAAACTTCCAACTAGGAAACAGAACATAGAAGCATAGGAAAGCACAGATTGCTGAGCATGGATGGTCCACTGAACTGTGTTGAGATTTTAGGAGAATACAAAAATAACGGTTCATGATTCCAGATGGGAAGAAGATGGTGCATAAGATCTACATCTACAAAATAACAGATAAAACATTACAGTTTGATTCTGACTCTAACGAAATTGAAATGAGCAATGTGAAGAAGAGAAAAAGAAAAGGTAAATAGAGCCATTTTGAAAGAGTTGATTTGGATTAAATTTTGGCTTAGAGAGAGATATGCCTCAAAAGGTAAAGGAACTTGGATCCAATGATTTAAGACTGGCAACATGAGATCAATCACTAGAACCCAAGCAGAGGTAGAATGAGAGAACTGATGCTACAAAGTTGTGCTCAGACCTCAGACACACAAGGTGTGTGACATACATGTCACCATACACATACAGATATACACATAAATACAGAGAGAGAGAGAGAGAGAGAGAGAGAGAGAGATAGAGGGACTACATACTCATATTTTAATAATACATTTTTTGAAACTGACTGAGATTTAAGTTGTAGATAGAGATTAAGGTAAGAGAACAAGGACCTGTGAGGTTATAGGTGTTAAACTCAGGCAAGTACTAAGGATAGAGGAGACTTGATGATCTTTCTTGCTCAATTTCCCCCACTACCTACAGGGGAAAACTGTACCACCTGGATGTACCACCACATAGAAAATGATAGGCTTCTGGGCAGATATCTCCATCCTTTGCAGATGAATACTTTGTTTAGAGACTGTTATAGCAATAAAGAGGGAAGTAGGAATAAAGAGTGGAGTGTTTGGTACTGCTGGGAAGTCCAGGAAAAGGAGGCCTTTTGATGAAGGAAGCTAATAGCACAATGCCTTTCAGTCTTCTGACTACCTATTGGGATCTGTAAACCTTGGTTAATTATAGAGTACTGAATTGCACTGTCTTCACATGTATTGGCCAGTGGAAGGTTAAGAATATCTTCTGAAGCCTATATCCTTTAGCAAGGACTGTTCCAGAACTGACCTAATTAGGGAGCCTTAGTCCTGGTCTATGCCTTCTCTTGAACCATCTTTGACGTTCTCCTCAGTGTAACATCACTGCAGTCTCATTTTCCCTTCAGTTTTGGTTTCTCTGTTGCCATGTTTTCATTGGGTTAAAAACTCAATTCTATGTAAGCAGTGAGCTAGTGCTTCAATTGTTATAGGGGGCAAGGCTGACAAAGAAAACAGAAAAAAAAAAAGAATTTTATAAAGAGACCAGAGTAAAGGGAGAGAAGGGAGATATGAAACAATGAGGAAATACAGGGGACAGGAGAATATAATAGCAAATAAAACTAGCAAACACAGCAGGAAACTCACCAGTGCTGGCCAAAGTCACCATTACAGGAAGCTTTCATGTGCTAAACTGACCTGTTTCTGGCTGAGTCAGAAAGGGCTTTCTCACCCAGGATTCAGACATCTGTGGCTTCAGATCAATGGGCTGGAGAATTGAGTTGAATATTGCAGAGGAAGTGTGGAAATTTGGAATGCTTTGTCTGATTAGGTCTGAGGAGTGGTAAAAAAGAAGAAAGACACAGAAAGCCTGACTTCTGTTAGCTTGGTGGTGATAGCCAAGCTGTGTAAAACTTGTGATAAGAATATGTATAGAAGTTTCTCTGAGTAGTGGTCTTAGGACTTCATGTTCTGTTTTAATGTTGTTGCTGATTGTCAACAGACTTCTCTCAAGTTTTCAGAGCATCATTTTGCTATTTGCCCTCAGCTGTGAACTGGTAACAGACCTGGGCTTTTTAAATTCACTAATTTATCCATTCAATAATGAAAGCTTTGAGAAGAGATGTTTCATTTAAATATTTGTAAGAATACAATTGTCCTAATCTTTGTACACTCCCCATGCTACTGGAAGTCTATATTAAGCACTTAAAGGATTTTAAATTCATATTTGTAGAACTGAAACCTGTTATATTAAAATAGTTAATTAAGCCATTCATTTATTAATCATTATTTTGTATTTATGGAATTTTTCAAGCACTGTGCTTGGTGCTTAGTGTCTGACTAGCTATATACCATGTTGCTGGCACTCTCCATTTTCCAGAATAAATATACTCCTGAAGTTTGGCTTGAAATTTTAGTCATCTTTAGTGAAATAACAGATACTGATATGTTGGGGTGGAGATGGGATGGGAATCCTGAGGAAACCCTTCGTTATGCAGAGAATATTTTTTTAAATCATCATATTTCAGTGTGTTTCCCCAGCCAACCTGGACTTCCATATGCTAGCTCTCTTGAAGCAGGAACACCACCTGTATTTTATTCTTGCATTGTGGGTACTAGCATTTCAATTGGCTTCAGTGTCTACTAATCATTTTCTTTCTCAACATTAGAAAATGTTGAATGACCAAACACTCATCAAAAATGTCAAAAATGTTTTCATTCCTGAAAATCTTCTCTAAATGCTGAAGTGGCTTGATTAGGGTAGAGTGGTTTCTCTATCATTTCTATATCCACTCAACTTAAGGGTAACTTTTAATGACATCCCACCAAGAGCTTATAGAATTTTAAAGCAATCAGTGTTTTCTCCTTCTATTATAGTGAAGAAAAAAATCAATCCAATTTATGCTACACACAAGGCCTTTTCTGAGTTGTATATTTATGTTATTAAGTTAAGAATGTGCAACCATAGTGGGGCAGTGGTGGTGGTACATGAGTTTAATCCCAGTCAGTACTAAAAAGGCAGAGGTAGGCAGATTATTGTTGAGTCCAAGGCCAGCCTGGTCTACAGAGTGAGTTATAGGACAGCTAGGGATAGAACAGAAAAACCCTATCTTGAACACACACACACACACACAAAATGCAACTTGATTTTTTCCATTTACACTATGCCACCTTATACTTGGAAATCACGTTTTAAAGAACATTTTACAAGTGTCAATTTGAACTTTGTGTAGTAGCAAATTGGCATATGATTTAGCACTCCTTTCTGTCCTAGTATAACCTTACTCAGACCCACTAACGTGGGAGGCTTCTACATGTTTTCATGACTGAGGCTCTGTGCTTCTCTTTTCCTCAAAGGATGAATTGGTGCTACAACTAGATAGCATGAGGAAGGTTGAACCTTACTATTTCCTGAGATTTACTTTTTAGTTCACGGAGATGGTTGGAGTGACACTCCTAGTACAATGTGTCCCCTGAATCCTCTATGACAGGTTTCTTCAGACACGAATGGTCCAAATTAATTATTCTATCAGAGTGACGGCGTTGTCACCTGGTGTGGCTCCCTGCTTTTCCACTCTCTCATCTATTTTTTTTTGTCTTTTGTTTTATAAAGTGTTTAGACAGAACATTTTTAGTCAGAGTATCTTCTTGTGTTTTTAACATTTGTTTTCCCAATGACTGATTATGTAGGCATGTACTGATCACTTCTACATCTTCTTTGGTAATGTCAGTAGAGAAATCACTAATCGCTTTGTGTAGTCAGTCATGTTTCAGAAAACAGAATGTAACTCCTTATCTAAGCGAGACCTTACTTCTGGATAAATGACATAAACTCAGCTGACATATAGGCTGTTTATTCTTTCAAGAAGTGAAAAAGGTACTAAGAGACCCAATGGATTGAAGACAGAAATTGATTTGTAAACATCAATATAGTCTGTAACTCATTTATTCTAAAAGTGAGGGAAAATCTGTGACCAATCCAAAAAAGTTTCAGAAATATTTGGGCATTCGTATTGTAATGTGAAGGCCGTCAACTTCTACATTGCTGTCCTTTTCTGCCTTCTTAGAAAGAGAAGGACAAGATAAATCAAAGGCTGGGGACCTAGATTTCCATTGTCACTGTGCTACCAAGAAATCCTTACCAACAAAATAATCCTTACCAGAAAAATAAGAACAATCCACAACATCTACTTCTGAACTCACTAAATGGCTAATATTTTAAAATCATTACATGCTTTATTTATTTATTTATTTATTTATTTATTTATTTATTTATTTATTTTGTGTGTATGTGTTTGTGTGTGTGTATTTGTGTATGTGTGTGTGTGTGTGTGTTGTGTATACCCATGCAATACTTGGATGTGTATGGACTTGCTTTGGCACTCTTGTGGAGGTTAGAGGAAAAATTCCTATGTATTGCTTCTCTTACATCATTTTTGTCCCAGGTTTTTAAGTCAGGTCCAGAGACTCTGTAGCAAGTATTTCTACTTACTGAGCTACCTTGGTTGGTCACCTGACTTTGGTAATTATTATCATTTAAACAAAGTACAACATTTTCTTTCCTAATTGGAAGACAGAATTTTTATTCCTCTAAAAAGAATCCTCATCTCATACAGGATTGAGATGCATTGTTCCTGGGAATGGACTGTAGAGACAACTAGAAACAGGATCTGACTGAATACCCAGACTCATCCTTGCCTGACGGGTCAGTTTTGCTTAACATTAAATAAAACCATGGGCTCTACAGAGACTTGCTATATAAGCCCATCCAGGAGCCAGTGCCATTTCCCCATAATCCAGCAAATCTTCAGATAACAAGAGTTTTTGAATAAACTTTACTTTTAAAATGGCATATTCTACTTTTAAACTCTAGCTACCCCCCATAAGGTAGAACATTCACCCTATGCAGCTCCAAGGCAAACAGTGTGATTGGGAGCACATTCATAATTCAACATGGTCAAATGCCAGGGGCCAAGGAGATAGCACTCCGTGGCCATGAGGAGTGGGCTGTCACTCATGGCTGATTCTGCTCCTTGAAGCAAGCTGTATAATTGGAGAATCTGAGAGCCGTGACCCCAGCTCTGTGTTCTGCTACTATAATATATTCCCATCAGTCTGACCAATATCAGGATGGACGAGGCTTCTGAATGAAAGGAAAAATGCTAAATTGTAATTTTCCAGTTTTCTGGAAATATTTGATTTAAATTGAGCAAGAAGGAATGAAGAGTTAGGGAAGTATCTCTGAACATCAAAATTATAAACACACTTAGCCACTCTGCATCTTTCTGCCACTTTCTGTGCATCACATATTGTGAGATTTGGGTTACATCACAAGGTTTTCAGGGAAGGGCGATAGAACTAGTTTGTAAGTCAGAAGCTTCAGGCTGGTGGCTTGACACCCAGTGTGCACAAGTCTCATTTCTAGAAGAGTGAATGTTGACAGATCATGCAAAGGACTGAGCTGTGATAAATTACCCACTATTCCAGTTTTCTAATCTATAACACGTTGAATAAAATTGGTCACTTTTTCATTAGGTTGTAGAGACAATTAAATTCAATACTGTGTAATTCACTTACTTGAGTGGACAATACAGTGCTAGTATGCTTTATCCTGTTCTGGCAACTGTGAAGCCATCATCAACCAAAGTCTTCAGTTTCTAACTTCCCACATGAAGACCTCTATAGTTACTACTTTTATATATTAATCTCTTTGACCTACTCCACTTTGGTGCAGTATTCAATTCACAGAATTTTAAAATCTTATATGAGGAAAGCATACACATATTAGGTCACTGTTACATGACAAGAAACATACACAAGCGTCAAGACCGATGTCACAGAAGAACAGGAAAAGATCTAGATAGTGAAATAGGGAAGAAAGCTTTTAGTCATACTTGTTTACTTCTTTCGGTTTTTAAAAATTAAGTACTACATTGATAACAAGGAAAGGAGAAGTAAAAGGGAACTGGACCTAAAGAAAGGAAAAACTCAGGAAAGAAGTTGAAAAAATTAGTAGAGAGCATTCTGTTCAGCTGCTGACATTGTGTTGGAAAGATTTTGACTGGACTTGCAAACGAAGGTTTAATGACAGGGTCTTTGGTCCAGATGGCAAGGTCCTCTGTGTTTTAAACTTCCAGGGATCTGTAAGTGCATTGACCCCATCGAAATGACTCTGAGGACTTGGAAGAGGTTTTATTGCTCTTGCCTTATGTGGAAGACATTAAACACAAGACCATACTCAGTTTAGTCCCATATTCTAATTTTAGCTTTTGCTCCAACCTTGTGTGCTGGGCAGATAGCCGTAGATATGTTCTCCCAGTGATGATGTTAACTGATCCTCTCATGGAAGAGGAGCTGGGCCCAATGTAAGCACCAGCTGTGAAGCTGGCTCCCCAGCCTTTAGGCCACTATTGACTACAATCTTCCAGCACAACCAGATTAATGGGATTGGGAAAAACTATAGTAGGTTGCAGTAATTAATCAATTTTATTTCACTTTATATACTTGAAGTTGAGGCTTTTGCATTTAGCATGCAAATTTATGTAAATTAAAATTCAAATGAATGCAAACAGATATGCAAATATATGTCCCTAGATTTGCTAAGAAAAAAAAAAAAATCTGGTAGCCCTACTGTAAGCTCCTAAAATGCAATTGGGGGAGGGGAACAAGAAGTTGAGGGAGCCTTGCAGCTTGATATGCCTTTCATTTGTTAATATATGCAAGTTGAAAATGAAAATAAAAACATGTTTTACTTCAGCTGTTCCCTGTGTTATAAAATAGAAAGCTGAAAATCTGCAACAATAACAGGAACAAAATCTGTGAGTCTCCTCCTTGAGATAAGAATTTTAAAGTTTTATTTATTTTAGAATCATCTGCCTTTAGGCATTGAGCCTCATAAGTGCTGCTTCTTACTTTTAATTGATTAGATAGAAACTGTAAGTAACCACAGAGAAAACAAATTAGAACCTGAGCATAGAAGACTCATGATGTGAGCTTTGAATTGGGTAGAAGCAGGCTAGATATGTGATGTAGGGGCTGAGCAGGAGGAAACTGATGACAAAAATACATTTTATTAATTCAAAATGAATAAATATTTTATTTAAAGCCTCTTTATTTCCAAGTGAGCTCAAATGAAGAAACGGGAGAATATTGTATGTGCATCAAATAAGAGACCCCCTAACTAACATCTCAGACTAGAAGCTCCCCATGGCAGTACACATAGTCCATGCGTGGAAAGGGTAGGAAGATGACAGACAAGGTCATCTTCTTCATCATATAGTAAGTTTAAGTTTGAGCTTAGGCTACATGAGATCTTGACTTACACTCTCACACAATGGCACAACCTAAGCAACAGTTAAAAAAAAAAAAAAACCTGCATGCTCAGGAGTTTAATTTAAAATAGATTGCAAGTAGCAGATAATGTCTGATATGTGAAATGTTGCTTATTATAGTATTTGCAAGCAAGTCTGATCACTGCAAAAACAGCAAATGGATGAGTGATAAATACTAGAATGGGACGATGGGCCAGGCACCCAGAGAACTGAATTACTGCTGGATCTGCATCTCCTACTATAACATGACATTTGGCTGCACAAAGAATGTGGCCTCAATTTTCTCATTGGTGAAATAAGATAATAATAACGGTCTGACCTCTCTGAAAATCCCACTGCCTTTCAAATGAAAAACAGCAAAGCACTAAATAGATGTTAATTACTTTTAGAGAAGTTATCTGTGGTCATTGCCAAGTTTTCCTTTTTGAGAATTCTTTAAACACTAGGGACTTGGTTAAAGACTCACTATGATCAATTAAAGATTAGAAAACCCAAATAAGAATCTTCAAGGCTCAAGACAAACAATTTTGGAGAAGGCATGTCTTAGGGTTATGCCTGGGATGAGACTTCACAGTCTCACAGTATAGTGGAAGGAGAGCTTTCTGGAGTTGTAGACTATCTTCTCTGACAATGAGACTATTCAGCATCAGAGTTAAATGATCTTTGTGATTCTTAGGCTCTGGGTTTCTACTGCTTATTAGTTCCTGTTTTGATACTTGTAAAAAAATAAGGAGGCTCTTTTTGGATCTAAGGTCAAGCTACACTGTGTGACTTTCCATGCCTCTGTTACTTAGCACAGTGTACTTCCTGTCAAGTGTTAGATACAGTAATTTGTGCTGAAAATATCAGTTATGTAAATTCACTTAAAACAAAAGAGCTTTACTTACCTAATATTCACCCTTTAAATATCATTAGGCATTCAACGTAACTCAGGCATACACATATTCATTGAACGTGAAACCTCAGAATCTATTAGGAATAGAAGGAATCCATCTCCATCAAAGGGAATTGTGCATTTAATGCCTTTCTGAACTCAGAATAGTGTTTGATATGATCATTATTAGCCATTCCTGTCTGGAGCAGGTGGCATTTTTAGGAGAACTGGCCAGCAGGACTGAATTGGAGAGATGAGGCAAGGCATGTGTCCATGCCAGTGAGTTTTCTGAGGCACTTTTGTTGTACTGTGATGAACACCATGGAACATCTCAAGAATCAACACCTATGAGACAACCCTGCTGAGCTGTCTTGACAAGGACTATATTATGGCAGACAAAGTAAAAGTACGAAACATATAGCAGTTGAAAGTTTTTAATGCACATTTTAACTACAGTAGGGATATTGTTTCTTCAGTAGAGAAAGGTGTAATGAATTCTTTGATGAGAGATACTATAGAGGCCAAGCAATACTGGTTAGAATTTAGCCTGTCACAAGGGTAACTTGGTAAACAAACATTTTTATACAATAGAAAATGCCAAATTAGGACTTCAGAGAGTGGATCTGGCTGCCTCAGCACAGACATGTGAAGAAATCTTGTATGTTGGGAGAGATGTGGGTTCAAGAAGAGGGAGAAGCAGAGGCATGCTGGTCTTCTCTTTTGTAGTATCTTGGTACAGGAGCCCAGGAAGAGGCAGATACTGCATCACATACTTAAGTGAAACTTAGCAACAATAGTCACTTAGGGAACAGAATACTTTTAAGATAGCAGAGCTGAAGGGCATAGATGTATTTTCACTAATATCTAATGTAAAAGAGAAGCTAAGAATGAGCCAGGGATTCAGCAGTGAGCTCACTAGGGATAAAGCTGGAATCAAAAGTTTGTGACCAGTACAGTACTACCACAGAGGCTAGGAGCCAAGCAGTATGCTGACTAGTCATGTTGGAAGTGAAAGAGATACGTACAAATTAAGACTTCTGGTTGCTAGTAAGTAGCATACAGGGAAAACTGTGTGATCAGTAGAGCTATCAGTGACTTCAGTCCTAAATTTTGCTTTTAGATTTTGGAACACATTGGTTCTGAAATTGAATAATGATGATACTAAATATTAGTACTTTTATTTCTGTTAATGAGGAAAAAATAGGGACCTTAAATGAGGTAATTAATTTTGAGAAAATGCTGAATGAATTCTCTAATCACCTTAGGGGAAGGAAGCTACAGTGAGTCCTACCTAAGACTGCCATTTTACTTCATTCAGATATGATTTATTGCATCAAAATATCATTTGTTGTGTTGAATTAACATAAATAAATGCATTTTATTTGATTTGCATTTATTTAAACAATTTGATGTTTGATAATTTGGTGTGGGCTAAATTTATAATGAATACATGCATAGGTTTAAATTGTGAAATCCATGGCTGTATACACGTTTCAGAAATTTACAATACACATTTTGCCATATATGTATGAATGTGTATATACCCATGGATGTGCATGCATGTTTTCCCCTTTGACGGTTAGCTTTGGCTTGCTTGGTGTGAATAAAATGTTATGATACTGGAGTGTTGAAAATGTGAAATAAGTTTGGTTCCAATTGACATAATACAAATACATTTTGGTCTCAGACATGTCTTCAAAAAAAATTTCAAAATATCTAAAAAACTTTTAATGGTTACATATTGAAATAATGTTATATTGAGCATATTATGTTAATTGTATATTATTAAAGTTTAACTTCATATACTTTTTACGTTGTTAAAACATGACCTCTAAAGTAATCTAATCACATATGTAACTCTTCCTTTTTCCCATTGGACAAAGCTGTTATGTGTATTACAAGGCACCTAGAGTATCCTGGTACTGGTGCCTAGCTATGTCCATTGTTGCATGCTGCCCTTGTCTAGCTGATAACAATTAATCAAGGATGGAAAGGGTCTGAGATTTGACATATGAATTCAATTGAGGTGGATTTTCATAAGATACTTCTGTGGATTGACTAAACAAGGAAAATTTGGGTAGTGTGTACACTCTCTGTAGCTGTACCATACAAAAGATCTCTGAATAAAGAATACGTAGGGGGTTACCATTAATGAAGAGACACAAATCCAGTGCTGAGAATTGAGGACTGGTGGTCACTCAGCCTTAATCAGGATGTCAAGATTACCTCAGCATTAACCTGTCAATTCCTGTGTAGCAGCACACAAAAGAAGGCATAAAGAATTGAAGTGTCATGGAACACCACCATCCAGATATGATGTCATCATCATGAACACACAACAGGTGTGGATACCTGCACAAAATAGGGCCTTAGACATGCCTCCATGGACAGAGGGTGTGTCCATGAGGACCTATATCTTCCAAAGGAGGTAATAATTCTCAGTGTTTGTTAGAGGAGGAGTTGTTATTTTTTCTAATGACATAGCTAATGGAGGACTAGATGGAAAGAATGGGGTCCAGGTGTGAAGAGATCCCAGAAAGTAGTACATAGTAATAATAATCACAACATATTGCATATATATATATTGCATATAAGTATGAAACTGTCAAACAATAAAGAAAGTATTTAAAAGTGAAATAAAATATTATGCAGACTGAGAAAGTTGTAGTTTTATATTTAGGAATACAAACACAATGCACATAAATTCACATATATGTGAATGTATTGCAACAATTAAAGAAATAAAGTCATCGATTTCAGAGACAGCAAGGTGGAGAAAAGTGCATGGGAAGAGTTAGTATGAGAAAGGGGACAGGGAAATAATGTGATTACATTTTATTTAAAAACAAAAGCATTTAAAAAGAAATAAATTTTGCATATAATGCTAAAGAAAGCTTGTCAGATAATTTCAAAAAGTTTTCTTGGAAGACAACTCCTCCCTTACTCTGTCCTGAGGTAAAAACTTCCCAACAGCTAAGGCAGTCTGATCTGACCTCTTAAGTCATATCTGTCTCATGTTCTCCAAGCAAACTTCACCTACATTCAGACATATGGGAGTTCTAGATACTTTGCTATTTGTAGTGGGCACGTTCATATGAATCAAACATGTACTTTAATATATGAAGCTTCAGGTATCATAAACACTTATAGGAAGAATATAAACATAAATGTGTGCAATAGCAAATGTAAATGTTTGAGATAACTAAAATATAGAAGCATTTGATCACTCAGATTATTTTTTTCCCCACATTAATATATACACATTCCTACATGATTTAAAAGGTGTTGGTAAAAATCTTGTGTGAACTTCCTTGGATGTGGCAGAGGCACTCACTCACTGTGTAGTATTTAAGCATTTTAATCCAAAATCAACATGGTTTTCTACAATGAAAAATTCTTAGTTTGAACATAGGACAGAGCCCTTAAAATAATCATAAAACAAACACTTGACACATTATAATACATAGATCAGATACAAAAGGATTCTTAAAAGGTCCCCTTTCTGAAGAAACAGTATCAGAAAATGTCAGTGGTGATCCTGATTCTGTTGTTTTGTAGGTGGAGGCATTTGAATCTCAGCTGATGAAAAAGACATGGACTCTGAGGAAGGTGATGCAAACCTTGATTTCATGTCCGACTTGAAGAAGCAAGTGGAATGAACGGCAGGGCCTATGTAATGAAAAATTCCTTAGAAAATGTACTTGAGCCCTTTGGGGGAGACACAGTTGAGAAACTGATGACTGGAAACAGAATGAAGACTGAGAGAATGTATCACAAACTTAAAAATCAACCTAGAACCCTTGTGAATTTTTTAACACAGGGGAGATAAAGCGCATGCTATATGCTTTGCTGTCTGATATAACATGTGAGATGAAAGCCTGCTTGCCACTAATGAGTTTTATACTACAGGAAATTACTTAATTTCTTTGATCCCTGTGTTTTCTTAACTATAAAATAAGAATAATAATGCCTACCTCATAGGAATATTTACCCCAGATGGTTACAGCATTCCTGTGTTGTTATCTATAATTGCTATGTAACACTCACATTTCCTAAATGTTTAAGCACCTAAAATTATTAAATTATAACAAAACAAAGAATGATCTGATTCCAATATAGTGGTCATATCTACTGAATTTTCTAGATGCTGTTATTTCTGATATGAAATCTTGTTCATGCTTATGTGTTTATGCTTATTCCTCTAATGGTGTCTCTATTTCGTGAGGTCCTACACACTTTCGAAAGCAGGACTTGGCTTTTGAAATTATATCAATGGGATATCCCATCTTCTGCTCTGCTCTCCAGCTGTCTTGAGTTGAATAGATCTGCTAAGCAAATCTACCAATGATGGGCAAAAATCTGTGAAGAAAATAAATCCTTTTTTCCTCCTTTAAGTTGTGTATATAACATGTTTTGAAATACTAATATAATAGCAATTAACACAAATGTGTTTATTTGTCAGATGAATGGAAAGCATCTGACATAACTTTTTTTTTTTTTCAATAAAATAACCCATTATCCCTTTCTTTAGGAAAACTGCTATCAGACAATGAATATGAAAAAAAACCTGCAAATATATATCTGATGTTTACTATATATTGTAGAGAAAAGCAGCTTGATTTTTATATGAGCCAACTTGGGCTACCATAACAAAATGCCAAAGACCAAGTACCTTAAAAGAAATTAATTTTCTTGTAATTATGTATGCTGAGAAGTCCCAGGCCAAGAGAATGTACATGCATTTTCAGCATTAACCTCTCTTTATGGCTTACAGCTGGATGTTTTTCTGGTGTGTATTTGCATGATAAAAATAGAGCAATTGTTCCTAGTTCACTTCTTATGGAGGCAACAGCCTTATCAGATTAGGAGCTATTCTCAAATACCCCTTACACCTCATCACCATTTCCAAGCATTTATCTACAGATACACTCCAATTGAGGATTAGAATTTTAACAAACATATGACATGAAGAAGCAGTCCACAATATCATGTTTTACTTATGCCCTACAGTCAAAACATACAAGACCAGATGAGAATGGGAGAACATTAATCCATTAAAGATAACTTGTACATTTGAGAGAATGCTCCCAAAAGATGCCACAGGGTAGAAAAAGAGGCAATAATCATTTGCTGGTCATAAACAGTCAGGTTTAGTCAAAGTTTAGCAACCTATTTTGTGTGGCCCTAAGAATGTGCCATGTCTTCTAGGTCTTAGTTTCCATATTGGAAACATAAAAGTATTTTTGCTCCAGGGCTAGCTAGTAAAGAAGAACAGAAGATGTAGGGAAGGAATGGGAAAATGCCTACATGATCCCTGGGTTAGTGTGTGCCTGTGCCCAGAAGCTCTGGGTATGATCTACTGAAGAATTATTTGAATAATACCAGAGCTTGCAATACTTAGATGTCGACATTTCCAGGCAGAAAAGATGGTGATTTTGAAGCTTCTGCCTTTGTGCTCAAAAACATGACAATTTTGATAATGGTTTTACCAACTAAGTATCTGTGAAGATATGTATCATCTACTTTGTTTACATAGTGGATAGAGAATAAGAGGATAGATAAATAGAGGATAAAACAAAAGAAAATGCAAAGAGAAGATTAGGAAGCTTGTTGTGGCTTTCCAAAATAAGACAGAATTCATTAGCATCAAAATTTCTAGTGTCTTCTTCTCATTAACTTAAAAGTACAAGAAGTTGACATGTGCTTATATTTAATGAACTTTAAAGACATGGAGGTATATAAGCTTCCTAAAATTTCTTACTTAGATTTTCCCCCAGATGAAGATGGGCTGCATGTTCTCTATGCTCTGCAGGTATGTTTCATTACTATATGGCATGTGATTCCTCAAGTTTTCATAGTTCTGTTTCAAAGTTTCATAGTGGGGTGAACCATAATGACCCAGGTCAATATCCAATAATTTTGGATAGAATAGAGAATCTTGCTCAGAAAGAAAATGTTTGGCTATTCATGACATTTTTCTTTTAGCAGAAGTACTATATACTACTAAACATTACTTCCCAGAAAGTCACTTCCATGACTATAGAAACACTATCAAACAGGACAACAAAAATAAGACCATTCTGCCTACAACTATCAGTGATCTACTTTTCTGATAACCTCAGATATTTTCTAATTAGTAAAAAGCAAAAGAATGAGCCTGTCTACTTAACTTCATAGGCAAATATAATCTTCCTTTTAAAAGAAACTATTATCTATCTATGATCTATCTATCTATCTATCTATCTATCTATCTATCTATCTATCTATCTATCTATTGCATGGACCCCTATGTGGAAGCTAGAAAACAATTTGTGAGAGTCAGTTCTTTCCTTCTACTACATGGGTTCCAGAGATTGAACACAGGTCATCAGGCTTGGCTATCCATTGCAATTCATTTTGGCCATTAGTTGCTGAACATTCTTGTTGGCTCTGGGAAATGTTGTAATATCAGAACCTTCACAGAGCCTGGTACACATGATGAGTGTTTAGAACCTACCCATGCTTACTTTCCTTAAGAAGTTATTCCTCAGTGCTGGCGTTTTTGTCTCAGCATCCGTTGGTAGAGACAAGTGTGGTGTGCTGGTAAATTAATATCAAGTATCCATTTCTTTCATCCTCTCCTTTGCTGCCGTTATAAAATATTCAAAATTCTAAGGATCAGATGTATCCAAGATTTCCTTAAAGATAAGATTTAAAGAAAAACTGGATTCTTCCAATCACAGATTATTTCTGAGCAGACTTCCTGTTGTACTGATTGCTACTGCTGTTTAGGGAGGCTTAACTATACTCTTCTTGAGGATACATGAGTTTTAAGTCTAACAGTATGGATGTCAAGAGAAATTCAAAAGAAAAGGTAGTCATCAGTGAATTTAGTTTGGCTGTGAATTGTCTTTTTCCCTTGGTATCTGAAGCTCTTGTTTTCACGGCAAAGGAAAGGAGTTGTTAACCATAGACTGGAACAAGGAAATCTACTAAAAGCCTCCTGGATAAAACCAGGACCCAAAGGCTTGGGGATAGATATGTATTTCAGTAATACCCTGCAACAAAACCTCAATTTTACTTTGATGGTGTGTTGAAGATGAGAAAATCTCCTGTGGATTTGCTTAGCCCAAGTCTGAGATAGTGCAATCTTTTTGTACTTGTAATATTTAAAATATTACAAGTACGTCATATACATCTGACATTAAAATGATGCCAATTTGGTCTTACCTATCCAATGAAAGAAAACTGCAACTCTTCATGAAAACTTGTGGATTTCTACAGATATACATGGTCAGAAAAAAATCTTAGTAAATATTTGTTGTTTTATGAAGAAATACAGATATGACCAGCCTTAACTAGAGTGCCAGGATAGATGTAGAGGTCATCTGTTGAGAAAAGCTTCCAGACCTTGAATGGAAAATGACTGTATGTGGCCCCCAAATCCTCCCACTGTCTTTTTTTCCCTCTGAGTCTTTCTTCATTCATGTTTCTTGCTACTTCTAAAACAATGTAACATCGAATGCTCAATAACACAGTGTATATTCTGTCCTTTTCACTTCCTTCCCATTTGATGCAATGAAATTCCTTTCAGAATAAATCATTCTAGCACTTATATTTTTAAAATTACATTTATTTAATGTGTATGAACATTTGATTGCATGTATTCATGTGCATCACTTGTATGTGTACCTGGTACCTGTGGAAGCCAGAAGAAGGGGGTTAAACCCTCAGGAACTGGAATTATAGATAGCTGTGAACACCATGTAGTTGCTGAGAAGCTAAGCTCTGAAAGAGCAGCAGTTTCTAGTAACCAATGAAACACTTTGAAACACTTCCTTTACTCTACATTGTAGACATATTGTGTTGTTCAGAACAAATGCTTAAGAAATATTTAATGGAGAAAGGTGTAAGATCTCAGGAATGGTATTGCAAAATGAAATATTGAACAACACAAAATATTAAGTAAGATTCAGTTTGGGAGTATCGAATCACCCAAGAAGGTTTAGTCACCAATATGGAAAAAAAAGATTCTTTATAGAATTATGTTAATCTTTAAGTCAAACAAGACTACCCTAAGAGAACTTCACATTTTGCTTCTAAATATTCATTAAAACCAATGATGTACCTGAATTAGTCCTTTAATTTGACAGTTCTGAGAGCCATGTTTCAACACTTGGTGAGAAATAGACAAATATATTCTCTTATTTTGAGAATAGCAGATTCTCTTCTCTAAAGCCTGAGTTATGGTCTGTCTTTAACTGACTCTTATAAAAGGGAAGCACCTTGGGGCAAGAATTTTGTTGTTATTCAGCACTGTTCATGCTAGACCATTTGTGCTGAGTAGATGATCTAGTGACACCTTATAAAGAGAAAAAAAAAGTATTAGGTCACCTTAGCTAATTCATCTAATTGTTCCATTAATAATTAATTTTAATTTTGTTTAATTAAAGTTATAAAGTGGATTGAGAGCTGAAGACACACGTGATTGGTTTAAAACGACGAATCTTTGAGGGCACCTGGGGTTCTCAGGGGATCCCCATGACCAGAGTCTTTGAGTGTGTGCTTTCCTCAAGAGTTCCTTAGGCAATGTTTTAAAACTATGCTTAATTTTATGACTAAATAGCAAATTTTAAGAATATTTTTAGCTCTAGAGTTCAAAAATAAAATATTGATTTGACTGAAGGATGAAAGAGACCCTCCCCTCTTTCACATCTAGACACTTATCATAGTTTCTTTGTCTAATTAGAAAGAAGTCACACTGAAGTCAATCTAAGCAGAGTGAGTTCTTTGAGCCATAACCTGTATCCAGACACTCCTATCCATTTCTGTTTTATGAGAGACAGAAATGCCTATAGTTAGCCATGCTCCCCCACACAATGTCTCTTAAACAGATCTATATTGGTTCTTGCCATATCGATATACATACTTACCTCCTTAAAAAATGCTGTCTTTGAAGTTTAAATAATTGATGCATTCTATTTAATTATTCTCTCATGTTTTTTGTTGTTGTTTCTTTTCTATACAACATGTATTGTTTCAATATCATGAATGAATTGGATCCATTTGATGTATATACTTAGATAAAGAAACTATAGATGACAAGATCCAGTGAGACAGTTAAATTTGTCATTTTCTTTGGAGGGATGTAATCCCTACACCATCTGACGTCTCGTTCTTCCATACTGGAGCATCTATCCATAGACAATGCTTCCCAGTATATTCTCAGAATATCTATTGATTTTTCTTTCAGCTGCTAACTTAAAGTTTCTATGTCTTCCTTTCTTACTTTGTTAGTTACAATTTGCATAACTGAGCTCAAAATAGCTGAGATGACAACCTGCAAGAGAAGGTTCTATTGCAAACCATTGTTTTGAAGAATTTAGTCCATGTGGCTTATCCACATGGACTCAAGCAGGGCATCACTGTGGTGTTAACCTACAGTGGAGGGTGCTCCTTGCTTCAAGGTACACAGAAGTTAAAGGAGAGAAGCAAAGGAGAGGCAGGGCTGAGGACAAGATGGAACCAACACGAATCTAGTTCTCCCAAGCAGGACCTATGTTCTACTTAAGCAGCAGCAGCTACTAACTGAACTTTCAATCCAGGACTCTATTTGGGAGATACTATATCTAAAGCATGACTATTTTCACTCTTTGATTCACCAGTCTCAAATGAATATATGCAAGCATCACATACACAGATCCCCAGAATCCCCATATTGCAGATGCCCAGGAATAAATTTCAAATTTCTGAATGGAATATGAAAATGTAGAAACTTCTATTTCTCTATCAGACTGACTTAAAATACATGGGTGGTTTAAACACAAAATATCATAAGTTTGCCTTAACGGCACTAACTTGTTTAATGAGTCTCTAGATTGACTACTGTTTGATATGTTAGTTTGTACCTGTGTAGAAATAACCAGTAGAGACTTTTGAAGTATGGTGGAGAATAAGTTTGATTTGGTGTCGCAGTCTTTGCTCTGTCCTATGGAACCGTCTGGCCTTTCTTTATTGCCCTTAGTTTCAGTTCAAAGATAGAAAGGGAGAAAAGGAACATAAAATAAATTTAAAAAGGAAGGACTTGGATGTCTACTCCAGCCCCAGTATTCTTTGACCCATAAGGAACAATCTCTGCTACCCATGGAACAGGAGGCATATTCTTTGAGAGGCTTTAAATGGGTATGAAAGTAGTCAGTATATCTGATGTTCTGCCTGAGGGCAGAACAGGTATTTTCAATCATGAAAGAGTATCTTTGTTCTAAATGGACCCCAAAGCAGGCACAGCTAACCACATATGGACATCTGTGTAGTGGGCCACTCACTTTGTTTCAGGGGAACATGATTTTTGAAGCATTCTTTGTACTAAGATTCTTTCTATAAATTCCCCAATTTTTCAGAGCTTTCCCTTTAAAAGAAGCAAAAAATAAAACAATAGCACTATAGCAGCTGTTTACCAGGGTTGCAGGCTTTGGACAGCAAGGCCCTTTTCAAATGCTCTCCAACTCTTTGCTGATTTCCCGGTAGACTTGATCTTAATCACAAGCCTGATTTGGCACAGTGGGTTCTGGGTAAAGAGCAAGCCCAATGCAATATATGAAAAGAAGCAGCATCCTGCACATCAAAGATGTGTTAGCTTCTTCAGTCCTGGACTCATTTCATCAAGTTGAATACTCTACTTTGTGGAGCCTGGACCTTGAATTTCCGAATATTTGTGTAGGAAACTAAGATTTAGGTACAGAAGCATTGGAAACATAAGATGAAATGGAGGGATAGATAGGTAGATAAGTAGATAGGTCGATAGATATATGATAGATGATAGATAGATATATGATAGATGATGATAGATAGATAGAAAGAAAGAGAGGGAGGGAGGAAGTAAGGAAAGAATGAGGGAAGGAAGGAAGGAAGGGGATAGATAGAATGGCATTTGGAACAAGCAGCTTGTAGAAGTAGTTGCTGTGTGTGCTCCATGGCCTTATTTCAATCCACAGATCCTAGAGTGGAAGGAAACAACTAAGAACTGACTCCTGAAGGTTGTCTTCAGATCTGTGCACATGTGCCACATTCATATCATGCAGGTACATAGAGTAATAATAAAATTAAAAATTACAAAAAAGAGGCAGAATGCATTTATCATTAATGTCTTCATAGTCTTCTTGGAACAGTAGCTTCAGAAGCTTTTTCTAATTATTAGACTTTGGAAAAAATGGCTATGTTGGGCCAGGAATCATTGTTGCTATGGAAATTTAGAAGACACCTTTCCTGAGGGCAGTAAGTGTCGGGTTTTAAATTCCTGAAAACTACAGGAAACATATTTCATTCAAGCTGTCCATACTGATTTGATGAATCAACCATTCAGTAAAACATATTGAGTACTTGTTAACAACTCTGCCTGGCTTCTGAAATTAAACTTAACACATGATCTCAAATACTAAGTGGTAGAGGCAATTAGCAATGAATAGTTAAATTCTTAGCAGTGTGATATAAACCAAGGAAGGACAGGCAAAAAGGCAGAATTTCAGTGTCAGGAATTCAGGGAAGGTATATAGCAAAGCCCCAGATAGAGGGGAGATGAGGGATCATGTATCTGCTGGATACCATGCCAATGCCTCATATGTGTGTGTGGTGGCATGAAGGATGCAATCTCATGTTTATTAGGGGAGTCTGCCCATAGTTATATGAGTAACCACATTTAAGAAACAATGATAAAATGTATCTTTCCAAAGTATACTTTGAAGAAGGGTTGAAATGGGCAAGGTGGAGCTCAGGAGTTTGTTGGTACATTTCCCTGGCAGAGACATTGAAGGCTTTTGAGTAAGAGTTATGTATTATACAAAGTCATTCTGCCTACAGCCTTAGTAAAGAGCTTCAGGTAACATAATCTATTGGAAGATGAGACATGATTAAAATCCAAAGAAGAGAGAGTCAATCTTTAATAAAGCAGATAGAGGTAGATGGAGTAGGAATAGAAAACAGGTATATTTTTGTCTGTTTATTATTTCCTTTTAAGGAAATGTAGGTGATTTGGGGCTAGAAATATAAATACTAAAATATTTTTTATCTTCACCATCTGTCCTCTTTGCACATTTATAGAAAGGAACAATGGCATACAAATGGAGACTCTAAAAGAGAGGAATGACTCAGTTTCTAAATTTTTTTTCTTGGGTCAACATGAAGAAAGAGTCATAAAATTGAAGTTACAACAAGGAAAAACAAGCAGTGTTGTAAAATGCTATGTTTAAAATAACAATGTAAGCCAACATTCAGACCTTTGAGGAACTTATTTTTGATGACAGAGGTTCTTTTCACATTCCCAACTTGAGTATACCATTGAGTGCATTGTCTATTTGACATGGTCCCCAACAGAGCAAAGAAAGGTAGCATTAAAGCGAGTGAGGATGGAATTCACACCCCTGGGCAGTTTCCTGTTTTGAAATCCAATATGACAACCAAAATGAATTACAGCTGACCCCATCCCTGTTTATAAATGGGAGGATTGATAACCGTTAATAGATTGTTGCAAGCTCTGCTATAGGAAAAGACAGAAGCCACACTAAGAGTTATTAAGCTATAATGGTGGCTATTTTTCTTATAAATAGGAGGCAATATCAACTATAAGGATGTAATTTAATCCTTTCTGTCTGCCTATGGTCTCCTTTCTTTAGCTTGAGACAAACTTTCATTAAACATTAAGCCATATTTTATTGAGGAGGTAGTATGTGGCTGATGATTATGTCAATTTGTTTATGCAGTCCTTTTAGGTCCTTTCTGTTAGTGACTTGGTCTTCAGGATTTTAGATAGTGTTTTCATACTAATATTCAGAGTTACAGCCGGGTGGTGGTGATGCATGCCTTTAATCCCATAACTTGGAAGGCAGAGCCAGGCAGATCTCTGTGAGTTTCAAGACAGTCTAGTCTACAGAGTGAGTTCCAGGAGAGCCAGAGTTAAAATAGAGAAATGCTTTGTAAAGAAAAAAAAAAGAGTTGCAGAATGCTGTTTTAAGATTTGTTTTAATTATTTTTAAATACATGCATTTATGTGTGTTGGCATCTGTGCACATGTTCATGTAAGTGCCTGTGGAGGTATTCAGATGTTAGAGCCCTTGGACCTGTATAGCAGGTAATTGTGAACCACATGATATGGGTGTTGGGAAAAGAACTCAGGTTTTCTGGAAGAGTGGTTTGCAATCTTCAACACTGAGACATTTCCTGAAACTTAGAGCATATGTTTTATAATTTGTATTGAATTTAGTTAGTTATTTATTGTGTATGTGTGTGTGTGTGTGTGTGTGTGTGTGTGTGTGTGTGTACATTCACACGTGTGCCAAGGTTCACAGATGGAGATTAGAGTACATTTTATAGGAATCAATTCTTTCCTTCCACCATGTGGATTCCAGGTATTAAGCCCAGGCTATCAGTCTTAGTGTCAGGTGCCTTTAACCACAGAGCCAACCTTTGGAGTATGGCTAGTAAGCCAACTCCTAGAATATTTCAAAACAATTTATATCACTACTTTTAAAAACTTCTTCAGCCAGAGTAGTCACACAGTTGTTCTTTTCATTCTTGCTAGGAATAAGACGTCTGAATCAACCACTGCTATAGAATATTCTTTAACCATTTTTGGAAATAAGAGTGAGTGTCATTAGGAAAGACTTCTTGAAAATTCCTTTAAAACACAGGGATACATTTTCAAAGAAAGGAAATGTGAGTAATATTGCTTGTAAACAGAACATAGCCACCCACCAATGGAAAGATACACACATGTGACATTGATACCAGGCACTATTTCTTATTTGGAAGAAGGAATGCAGTACCAATTTATGCTTCAGCAAAGATAGGGTGATACCCTTATTTGAAGAAAACAGGCACAAAGGCCCAGCATTCATTTTCCCTTTTATATGAAATTACAAGAATAAGCAAATATACAGAAACAGAGATTAGATTAGAGTTTTTCTGGGCCTGAAGAGGGAGAAGATTGTTATTATCAACACTCTTCCAGTCAAAGAAAGTTGATAGGATTCAGAGATATAGGAATCAATTTATTCTATTTACAATTGACTTTCTAGATCTCATTAAGTCCATGTCTACATGGTCATCACTTTGTGGAGTCTTCTTCAATTTTGCTATGTTTTGGCAGTGTATATATTTATCAATTTAAACTTAATTTTGGGATGCAGAATTGTGGGATGACATCTAATGGATAAGATAAATCTTAAGATTTACTTCTGGAGTAAAAGAAAATTTCCAAGACTCATCATGGTGATTGACTAAACAATTCTATGAAGATACAAAAAAAATGATGAAAATATGTACTATAAAAGATTGCATTTTCAATTTTCAATTGTTGTATTTCAGTGCAGGTGTCAAGGGGTATTTAGAGTTACTATAACTCAGTGCTCACAGTGTTCTAAGCACTTCACTGGGAAAAAAGAGTCAAAGATAGTAAAGTGTGGTAAGAGCTGACTCCTGTGACACCTTTTGCTGTGAGTGTGGGTGAGTTCCTCTGAATGGCTGTTCACAACATTCCAAGTGCTGCGATCCTTCAATACAGTTCCTTACATTGTGGCCATCCCCTTTCAAAAAATTTTCATTGCTACTTCATATCTGTAATTTTGCTACTCTTATGAATCATAATGTATAAATATTTGATATGTATGTGATCTTAGGCAACTTCTGTGAAAGGTCATTTGATTCTCAAAAGAGTTGCGACCCACAGGTTGAGAACCTCTGTACTAGTGGGAATAGTCTTAATAATAATATTCAATGAGACAGGAGGTAGATCAGACATCTTTTATTTCTTCTGATTATGTCTCAGGTCCTCCTTGTTTTTTTCTTTTCTTTTGTTTTGTTTTGAATGTAACCTATGGCTGGTCTTACATATGCTACTATAAAACACTTTTAGTTTGAATCATCATGTTCTTGTAAAATGTCATGAAAACTAGGCATTGCTTGTTGCCCTTAATTCCTGATACTTTTTCTCAAGACTCCATATTTCCTCTGGTTCCCATGCCACCAACTCCTTGAATGGATTTGTCGATAATTCAAAATATCTCACTCTTTGCTGTCTCCCATATATTGTTTAGCCAATATATACACACTTAGCTCTCTTAATCCCCCTCATAAGTAAACTCCCCATCCCTTTAATCACCTCTGCTCCTCTTCTCTGAATCCTTTCCAACGTGTTGACATCTTTCTGGCACAAAGGTGCCCACAGCCATATGCCTTTGGCACCCGTTCCCCTTGGCTTCCCACCAGAAATGGAATTTGGCCGACATCAGAACAGAAAGTAAGACATATTTATTTGATTTAGCGTCTGATTATGCTCACTTTTTGGGACGAGAGTTGATTACTAGTGATAGAGTTGGCCAGGCGTTGGGATTCAGGACATGTTAGTGGGGATGGGGAGGGGTTATGTATGAAGAGCAATAGTTTGTAACTTGTCTTATTCCCGAGAGTAGTCTTTTTCTAGATCAGACGAAAGCAGGAGCTTTGGGATTGGTCCTATTTAGATTAGCATCCCAAAGATTGTTTGTTTTTATTCTTTAGCCTAGATTTTGAATTCTAAATTAACTTTCAATAATTCTAAAAATTGGTGGTTAGAAAAAACCTTAAGATTTCCATCGGGAGGAGATGCCTGTCACAGCAGAATCATCTTGGGCAGAGGCTTTGAAAATAGAAACTCGAGACATAATTTCTAGCTTAACTCTTTACTACATGTGTTGGAAGCTGTAATAAAAGGGTAAGAAAAAACACTAGTCTGTTTAAACTTAGAGATTAAGTTTGGCTCTTTCTTACATGACAGAGTGTAAGATTAACTTTATCTTCAGTGAGCCCTTTTTGCTTGGACTCTTTTCTTTTCTTTTTTTTTTTTTGGTGTGCAGTATTATATTATTCTTTACTTTTGCATTGTTTTGGACTTTAATTTTCAATATCATATATGATATTCCATTTCAAACATTCCATTTGAAAATTTACCTACCTCTTTTGTGAACTGACTTTTTTTTTCACAAATTTCTGATGAAGAAAAATTTGGATATTTTACTTCAAAGTCCATGAGATTTTGTTTGTGATTCAGCCAGCATTCATTGAAGGCATATGTGTCAGTCAGTTTTTGACAATAGTCACTTGGAAAGAGGAAACCTCAGTTGAAAGACTACCTCCACCAGATTGGTCTGTGAGCATGTCTGTGTCCCATTCCTTGATTAATGATTAATTTGCAAGACTCATTCTACTATGGGTACTGTCATCCCTGCACAAGTAGTCCTTGGGCTAAATAAAGAAAATGGCTGAGTAAGTCAGTAATCTGTGTTCCCCCTTGGTCTTGGCTTCAGTTTCTATCTCTAGGTTTCCTGCCTTGAAGTCCTGCTCTCTAAGTGATGGGCTGTGACATGGGCCAAAACCACTATTTCCCCTTAAGTTGTTTTTGGTCAGTTTTTGCCACAGCAACAGATAAAAACAAAAAATAACATCAAAAAACAAAAAAACAAAAACAAAAAACAACAGCAAAAAAAAAAAAAACAAAAACAGCCTATAATGTCTGTGATATTATATCAGATTCTGAAGATATGTTCTGACTATAATTTCAAATATGAATATCTCCACAAAAAGCCACATATGGAGGTATGTACCTATAATTACTACTCAGTGGCTGAATAAGGAGGATGGCATCCAATTTAAGGCAAGCCTAACTATATGATGAGTAAGAGGAGAGTCAGTGCTGCATAACAAGATTCTATCACAAAACATAAAAACCACTAAAAACTGCCTATAACCACAGAGAGATTATTTCCTGCAGAATAATTCTGACAACATCCCCTGTGTCACAGGAAGAAAAGGATATTTGAAATTCTTTGTACATGTTTGAGGAAGATAACCGTTATGAGAACCTGTGTGTCTCTAATAGTCAGTGGCAGGAGCTTCCAAGTATAGGATTGCACATGACTTAGACCTGGAATGAATGCATTCTTCATGTAATATGGTGCAATTATCCCCACTGGCAAGCTAAATCCTATCTGTGAGAGTGATACCAAGAGAGCATATTGTGTTTGCTCATGTGGGATGTATTATTCTTGCCAGGGTATAAGGCAGATGTTCAGTCTTGGGTTGAAGAAAGCAAAGAAAGGGAGATTGCTGTTAGTGACAAATTTGTCTCAAATCCAGCTGGAAGTGATGGAGTTTAGGCAGATGGACATTCCCTTGAGTGGGAGACATGGAACTATCTTTCATTGGTCATCAGAAAATGGAAGTCAGGGGCTAAAGCTATAAAGGAAAATAAATGAAGGAGCTGGCTAAAAGGGACAATAAGCATTGCCCTATTCTTCTTTAAGAACAGATGACAGGTCCTCAGAAGTCAGCAGCCAGCCAGCAGCAAACTGCTCAGAGAGTAATCTCTTGGGCTCTGTGAATATAGCTTCGGTATTCTGTGCCCTGTGAAAAAAGGCCCTTTAATTAACCTGGTTGTTGGCTTTGATTTTCTCTTGCTATGGGCCTTTTTCTGTGCTCTTCTAGTGTTTTATGTGAATGTGAAAAATATTCTGGAGTTCTCTGACATCTCACAGAATCACATTCTTACCCTTTTTTCAAGAAACATAGTCAGACTGACTCAGTTGCTCTAGCTTCTCTCATCCCCACCTCCAGATGTTAAGAAAGGTCTTTACTCAAGGGTCAAGAGCTCTCAAAAGAGAGGATCAGTGTAAGAACAGAAGAGAGTGAAAATCAACTGAGCTTGTCTATGTGGTAGTTCTCCACAGAGAAGTTATGAAATGATTTAGTCTTCAAGGAAGTGTATCAGAATTGAGTGGTTCCTTCACTTCTAACTTGGTTATCCCTCTCATAATTCAACAGCCAGCTCATATGAGCTACTCTGCAACCAGTTGCTCCGCCAAAAGCAAGATCATTCACCGTCAGATAAAAACAGGCAAACAAAACAATTAACACACGATAAACGATCACAGAATCATCCAGCCTCCTGTGTAAGTTCTCAGATAAAACGGAATGTCAAGTACTGAAAAGCATTTTCATGAACCTTTACTCAACAGTGAGACCTTCAGAATTCCCAACAGTGTAATGAGGACACCACTACTCATGATGTGCTGTAGAAATGAAGCTGAACTGTGCTCCTAAGTAAAAATCAGACACCCAGGCCATGGCACTGTGGTCAGCCTTCTATGCCTCATAGTCATTTCGTCATCCCAAAGAGTTCCATGACATTCTTGACTAAGCAACTTTAAACAGCGCTTTTCAGATTTTAGTTCACAAAAAGTATACATGACCCTACTGTTTTCAGAGAATCTAAGCTACTAATCTTGTCATCTCAATATTCTCATTGTCTCAGTAATGTCATCCACGAAACCCCATTATGGAGAAACAAATTCTCTTGTTGGCTGTCCCATACTTGCCTTATAGGCTCATAGAGGCAGTGAAGCTGTTATTCCTGTACCTTTCCTTGCTATCTGCTCTCCACTCAGTCACATGATAAACTATATAATTAAACTAAATATTAAATTAATTAAATTAAATATTAAATTAGATTAAAAGAACTATTGAGATAGCTCTTAACAGTCTTCCAGACTTTTTCTTTCTGGCAGTAGGGCTCTGGATCTTTCTAGATTATCCTTATTTTAGATTTCCTTGTAGTGAAAGACACTATAAAGGGAAAGCATTATCTTCTCACTGGGTTTACCTCATCTCTTAGCTTGGAACTGTCCATCTCCAGCCTATAGTCTTACTCAGGTATCATGATGGCTTCTGCAACATAGATCACCCAACGTTGTTGCTGCCACAGTAGCGTCCCAGTTTACCTTGTTGCTGAAGTGAGTTTTGGTATTCTCACACCAGACAATCTCTTTACCTGAGAAGATGGGTTTCTACAGTCCTTCCAATTAATGATGTTTGCTTCATACCTGCAGGGGCAATGTAGGTTCTCTACCTTTTTCCAAGGTCCTTACCAGTCCATACCTAGACTAATCCTCTCTACCATCTGAGAGAGAAAAAGCACTGAAAAAGCAAACTGGAAAGATACCATGAAGGTGGCAGATCATGATAAATTTGACACAGGAAAACTTTAAACAGTTTTGATCTCTTGTTTGTTGTTTCTCTTACCTGAATGTCTTCCTGCTTATGTGTCTATCAAACATAAACACTGACAATAATTGTTCTGTTGGTCCATGATACTAATATTTATCCCTAAGCCTATGGCATTGTACTGATGGAGGCTAAAATCTATATGAAGCTATTTCTTTAAGGTCAGGTTGGACTCTCTGACGAATAAACTCACAATAGAATTCACCATTCTCTTATCCTTAACACCAACATAGGATTCTCAGTAAAATTAATTGAAAATGTCAAAAATGTGCAAATTTATAAATTCGCTGTATTGCGGAGTATTTCACAGTTTACAAATTGCTTTCATGTGCAATACCTTATTTAAGCCACAAAAAAGTCCCCGTGTGGGCATTTAATGTTCCCATTTTTCAGGTGAAGACAGTTTCAAATTGGTTTTTGTGATTTACCCAAGATCATTCAGAAACGGGACTTCAAATCATCCTTTCTCTCTGACTATATATCCATTGTGTACAGTAAGTTTTAAACCAAGCAAAATGAGAATGTTTTTTAATTAAAAAGTGGAGTCAATTAAAAGAATATTAATTAGATTTTTCCATTTCATATATTAATGTTATATTCTGTTTCTTGTGATAACTTGATTTCTTCATTTTTACATACTTTGGAGGTTGTTGAGAACTCTCATTACTATCTCATTTAAGTTCAATGATTTGTGAATATTGCACTTTAAAATATATATGTATTTATCCCCTGACCTGACTTCAAATCAATAGTAATATTGTCTCACCTTTTCATTATTTCCCAAGTGTCAAAATTTCATCTTTTTAATTTTCTAGTTATAAACTAATTTACAAAGCATTTCAGTAACTCTGTCATTATAGAATCCGTGTTATAATAAAATTAATAATTTAAATTTGTTGTCATCTGATTGCCACAAGTCCTCTGGGCACCTTAATGAAACAAGAAAATTATACCAATAGTTCATTATGCCCTGACGACTTTCCCAGAACAAGACTGGGCAAATCCACCAAATGAATAAAAATAATGACTCCAAATTAAAATTAAAAAACAGCAATCACCCAGGAAAGACTTCAGCTTTACCTGAAGAGTAACAGATTGCAGATCTCAACTAAAAATGATAAATCCATAAAAGGGAAAACACCATTTGGAGCTCTAAGACTTGATACTGTTAAAATACAGTCATTTACAGTGCCTTGGAAATAACTTAGTTTGATCCCTCTCAACTTACCACAAAGAAATCAATACACTGAAAGCACTAGATCCTTAAGATTCTCTGCTCATTACACAGGATTTGATGGGTACCCAGAATATCTGCTATCCAATGAAGCATTGTTGTGCTAACACTATTGTATGTTAGCACTATTTGTCTTCCAGCTACTAATTTAAGACAGCAAGAAGTAACTTGCTTTAGTGAGGGGCATAGTATAGGAGCCTGGGAATAGGATCAGGAGAGGAGGATCAGGCCAGACAGAAACAAATGCCTCATAAACCTCTCTCTCTACCCTTGATTTGAATCCTGAGAATTAGACTGCTTCCTGTTCTGGTTTTTGGTTCATTTCTCCCATGAAAGTGTCTTATTGTTGAGGCTAGTACTTTATGATTAAACACTAAAGTCCACTCAATTTTAATCTGTAAGGGCCAGATGAATTCTTATTGAGTATTAATTTGAAAATATATACACAAATTACATCTCTTTCTTTCTTTCCTTTTTGAGACGGTGTATCACTGTATGTTCCTGACTGGCCTGGAACTTTCAGTGTAGGTCATACTGGCCTCAAACTCACACAGACATGATACTCCCTCCTCAGTGCTGAAATTAAATGTATCCACCACACTAGACCTTACAAATTCATTGAAACATTTTCAGATGGTGGTATTATCTTATCCCTTTCTCCTTAAATGTGGACTAGACAAGTATATGCACTCAAAATGAACAGGCTGTTCTGAAAGAACTCTGATCTCTGAATTGAGGCCATAGAAGGCACTGCCATTTCTAGCTTGCTTTCTTGGATCGCTAGCTCAACTACTTTGTCATGAAAACATTTAAGGAGAGCATAAAGTGGTTTCTGTGATGCAAAACTGAAGCCTCCCAGCAACAGCCATACAGAGAGGAAGACCATGAGCTCCATTCAACATCTCAGCCTACAGCAGTCCCAACAAACATGTAGGCTGCAGGCTCCCAAGAGACCATCAGATGCAATTTCACAGAATCTGTTTTGTACTAACACTTGATGAATTAAGCCATGAAACCCTCAGATAATTTGATCCTGTGCAGTGGGTCACAAATACACTGTATACACTGTGGTCATAATGTTGATACCTGAGATTTTGAAATCCAAGTGTCTGAACAAGTGCTGGTCTTACACAATCCATGGTGATCTGAATCCTGCTGTGAAGTTATTGTGTTGGCATACTTAGCCATTCCACCTACTGTTTTCATTTCCATGTCAGAGATGAAAGAGAAGAATTGAATAATAGTTAACGCTGTTTTCTACCTTAAAAGAATGAACTGTATGTAATTACAATCACGAGTCTGTGGCTCTGATGAGATGTATGTTGAGTTGAAAAGAAAAAGTCTTTCCAAAAGAAACACATGTTCAAAATTAATCATGAAAATCACCAAGAAAATTATTTGGCAATTGTTCACTACTTCTAGAAATTTTTACAACTTAAGTTACTTCAAGCATATTTACAACTCAGAGTCAGTGGTTATAAAGTAGAATCACTTTGCTGTATTTACCTAAAGGAATAAGTTGATTTTAGTAAGTCCTACTTACAAGGCAATCATTATCTTTCTTCACTTACTTCTTTCTCACTAATTTCTTAACTGCACTATGCTGCAAAGTGATTGAGAAAATTTTATTGGTATTGGTTTAAAACGTAGAATATCTCCCTAGTCACTAGCAGGTTGGAGACCTTAATTATCTTTCATTCCACACTTTAGCAATAAGAACAACAGCTTTACCAATGTAAACAACCACATACCAAGTTATCAAAAATTATGAATGTTTTATATCGTATTGACTCATGATAGAAAATATTCTGAGAATCTGATTAAGTCACAGAAATTTAGGAGGCCAGAGGAGGACTGCTGCAATTTATAGTAAATAAGTGTGCATCTTCTGCAGACTTAGAAGGAATATTCCAGAGAGTCAAATATAAGTCACCTTGTTCTCCTCTGAGCAACTCGTATGTTTTATCCACATGAAATCAGTTTCTTAGATAGTTAAATTATATATATTTTGGAATTTTTTGGATATATATATATATATATATATATATATATATATATATATATATATAAATATAATGTTATATAATACATTACATATAAAATTATATATATATAATCACCATAATGCCTAAACATTAAAAAAAAGTCCATTCATTTTTATGTTAAACACTGTATGTGTCAATTATGGTGGAGGTTAGATAGTTTATTGGCTGCCTAGCAAAAGAAAGAAAAATTACTTGTAATTTAGGCAAAATTAAATGCAGAGATTTCCAATGTTGAGTTAGATGAGACATTACTTGACTTGAGGAAGTGTAAATCTATGTAGCAATGGTCATGTGAAGATGAAGGATATGTTTATTACTCTGGCAAGGTTCTTATGACTGTCTAATATGATGGACAACTTAGAGATAACCACAGTTTTATTTGCTTTGTATGAGCTCTGTGAACCTAGTCTATAATTTACAATAAAGAAAATGTTTTTTGTCTCTTCTTTTTTCCTCTGACTTTTGAAATTCATCCATGTAGCTGTGTGAACTACTTGTTCACTCGCTTTATTGCCAGCTTCTTCCCATTGAATGAGTATATCATAGTTTATTTATGCATTCTTTTCTTGAGTCACATATAAGCTGTTTAAAGTTTGATTCTATTATGAATAAAGTTGTCATGAATATTTTGACACAATTCCTTGTGTGAATGTATATTTTCATTTATCTTTTGTATATATACCTAGCAGTAATATTGATGGGTCATAGAATAGACATAAATTTACCTTGGTAACAAACTGTCAAACAGTATTACAAAGTAATTGTACTATTTTCCACTCCCACTCCTGACATATCTATGTTCTACTTGCTCTGTATCACAGGAAGCAATTATATTTTATGTTCTAAGTTAGAATTTTTAACAAAAAATCTCAGCAGTTTGGGAAAACAAATAGATAAAGTAAATACAGTTACAGCTTTTGAGAGACTCCTCACTCTGTGCAGGAACTTTTTTAAAAATGTAATTTGAAGCAACTAGAAGAGGAAAACCATTGTAGAATATAATAGGACAAACATTCTTTTTAAAGAAGATGGTGAAGAAAAAATTTGACCCAGTGCTCTAGAAACTCTACCTTAATCAGTGTATCTCATTCTCTCAGAAAACTGAATGGAAATGTTTGTAAGTAACGTTTTCCATTGACTCAGTTACTCACATATTTTTGAATTTACTTCACAGTTACACAGGATTTGAAAGATGAGACAAAAACAATATAAAGAAGAAGAGTGAGCCTTAATGCTTGCTGAGACAGTTCCATGGGCGAGTACATCCATCAGTCATTCAAACTTTCTGCAGGGTCCATATGACTCACATTATTTATAAAGGCAGGAAACTAAGTAAAATATATTTACTCTTCTTCCATTCTGTTCTTCATAAAACATGCAAGGCTTTTATAACAAGGACATGGCCTGGCTTTGGTTCTAACAGTGTCTGTGGGTACTTGTATCTCTGGCTATTCCTGTCTCCTGAGTCACAGAACTTTGCCCACTTTCCTGTTTTGATAATTGTGATGACAAAGGGTGAAAACCATGATTCCTGATCAATGCTTTCCTTTTGGGGAAGTCTACCCCTGAAAACGCAATATGATACATTTCTTTGGAGAAACCAAAAATAATGGCTGTCGCACAGGGCAGGACATGTAACTTCAGAATTTATAAATGTCCTTCAAAATTGTTTTAAAGTAGGATGTTAAAATAACCCATCTTTAAGTAAGGAAGTAATGTGTAAAAATAATCATCAGATTATTTATTTATTTATTTATTTATTTAGTGTGTGTGTAAGTGTGTGTATGTGTGTGTGTGTGTGTTTGTATAGTCCCAGTGCATGTGTGAATGCCGAGGGACAATTTGCAGTTATGTCTACCTTTCCATTACATTGGTTATAGGAATTAAACTTGATTTGACAGTCATGAACAGGCACCTACTTGCTGAGCCATCTCCCTGGCATGAAAGATACCTTCTTATGAACATTTTAATTGTTGAGTATTGAAAGTAAAGAGTAAAACCTAGTCCTGTAGTGTAATATGCTGTGAAAACAAAGAGCAAAGTGTTATATTTGTGCTTCCACTGCATTTGTGATGTTTGACACTGAGCAATGTGCTAAGACAGAGAAGGAGGAGAAAATGAATACAGAAAGTGACAGTGACTTTGAGTCCACAGCAGCTGGCAAAGAAGAGTGTCTCCAAGCTCTGTTGACAAAACACACAAAGCAGAGGAATCTTACCATATCCATAAGGGGAGCCACTGCAGCAACGAAAGATGAGTGTCACTGATTGGGGTTTAGCAAAACCCATCAGGAACAAAGCAAAGAGAGACATGAAACTATACTCTAAACTGAGATATCAGAAACCTGAGAGATGCAGGAGGCCCATTAATAAATGATCCAACCAAGCAAGATACAGGCCTACAAAGGAGACCACTCAGGAAGCGTGCTCCTTAGTCTCTGACTTCTAGAAGGCTTCATGAACACATTGCACAAGGGTCCATCACAGATCTCAAAGTAGTGTTTGACTGAGTGGGAAATTAAAAAATGAGTAGATGCAAAAGGGAAGAAAGAAATCGATGGCTACCAAGTTAGCATTTTATCATTGGCATCAGGACAGACAGACAGAAAAGCCTTTGCAGTGACAGAGATATAGAAACAGAGGTTAGAAACATAAAAGTTGAATCACTGAGCTTCTTTATGGTCCTGTACATTCAAAGACACCACAATTTTGAAAAAAAAAAAGCAGTTATATTTTATGAGTGTCATTTTTGACGAGCCCACAAACTATGAAAGCAAAGTAAATGGACTATTGAGAGGAAGAAATTTAAATAGTAATAGCTGGGTGTACAGTTAATCTCAAGTATATGTCTCCTAAAAGGGAAGACAATAGTGCATAATCTGCAGGGGTGGAGATGGAGGGGTGAATACACTGCTGCAGAGGTGATGTGTTACCTTGAATACATTCCCCCCATATCAGGAATATCATCCCACAAATATAATCGAGAAAACTCATATGACCATTATGAAGACTGAAAACTATGTTCATTAGAAGCCTATGAAGATTTGTTAAAGACTAACACACTTTCTAAGAACAGAGAAGGTGGGGGGACATTTGACTGTCCTTGCCAACGGCCAATAGTTGGCTCAAATAAAACGTATTGTACAGAGGTTTTCATTAAAATACAATGAAACTACATAGCTATAGAAAGAATTTTGTTGTAAATAAAATAAAAATGTTGGCTTAACATCATCAAGAGAGATAACATACAGAAACCTGGAAACTAAGATACGTGTGAATCTCTCTCTTTCTCTCTCTCACTCATTCTCCCTGTCTCCCCTCTCTTTTCTCTTTCTTACTCTCTTTCTCTCTCTCTCTCCTCATGTGTGTGTGTGTGTGTGTGTGTGTGTGTGTTTATGGCTGCTGTTAATACCTGGTGTCATCCTGTTGATTTCCAACTATTTTCTGTGAAAGGGGCTGTCAGAGTCTTTAGACATCTTCTTGCCACCACCTCCTCACGACTGGTGTCACAGATGTGCCGCTTCTTGGCCTTTTATCTGGGTTTTATGGTTGAAACTCAGCTCCTCATTCTTGCAGGGCAAGCACTTTATTGTCTGAGCCACCTTTTCAGCTCCCAAATCAAAGACTTTTAAGTTTTTAAGTCTTCTTTCCTTCTGTTCATATGAGTTTGATAGAAATTCTTTGAGAAAGTCATATCTCATAAGACCTTTGCAGTGCGATTATAAGGGGAGAAGAACTCCTGAAGGCACTGCACAGCTATCATGTTATGGGGAAGGTAGAATTTAGTCACAAGAAGCATTATCTGAGATTGGATCAGACATTCAGAGTCTCATTTTGCAAGGGGTTTTACCCATTTCAGCTCATCTTTGCATATCACATATACCTAGAGAAAATTTTTTGTTGGTCAATGGAGATAGCAAATTTGGAATTGGAGATGGGGCAGTAATTGTCTTTGAGAAGCATTTTATCCTGAGAATGGTGACTTTCTTAAGAACAAAAATGGCATTAGTGGTGGCTTTGACTGAATTTAGAACTCTTGATTGTTTTATTTTATTTTTTTTCCCATGGAAGAGTCTGTAACTGTGAGTTTGAGTTTCTGTGTTCAAAGGTCTGAATTTCTTCATGGAAGAGTACAAGACTGGGCAAAGCAATAGACCAATGGAGCACTGACAGAATCAGTGTCTAGAAAGGCAGATCAGTCATGAAAGTGTGACATCCCAAAAGGACATAGGGCCTCTGAATGAAAGGAGACACTGTTACACAGACAGGTTTGAGGTCATAGTAGTTAATGGTAAAGGATTCTAGCTCTCCAAAACTTAGATAAAACAATTGTTAGAATAAACTGTTGCTAGTGATAATGTTTGAAAATAATTTATATGATTCTTAAATAAGATATATTTATAATAGGGCTTAGAAATAAACAGCAAGTTTTCATGAAACTCAGGGTTAAGCATTTCCATTCTCTGAGTCACATGCTTCTAGTTCTCTGCACATCCAGTTGGACTAGAAAAACTATAAGGTCCATTTTAATTTTAAATACTTCCAGCTTTTACTCTTTCCCAATTTCATACCTATGTGTAAACCAAGCCACCTAGTGGGAAATTTTTTTGGGTTTTCTTCTCCTGTAGAACTCTTTATACCTCTGTATATCATATTGGCGTATTTTCCCTACCATATATTACACACACACACACACGCATCATTAAAATCATACTGGCACCAACAACACATTCTGACCACCTTCTCCAGTATCTCTACAAAATCTTTGAAAGCCCATTGAAAACTGTTGCTAAGATAGAAGGGAACAGACTTCACACAGCAGGTCAGGCTTCATTTTGAAGATAGGTAAGTTTGCTCCTTCTTTTTTCTATACTAACATTATCCTGACCCACGGTCAGTCTGAAATGAGCTGACAGTTATCTCCACAACCTCAAAGCATTAGCTGTATTATTGTAGATCAGGCATCTATAGAGTGAAGATAAGAATTCACTTGGCATAAATATTTATATTAAACACATTCAGAATAATTATTTTCACTAGAGCATTGATACATCAACCAATGACAATTTAATGAGAATATGGTGTGTCCTTTAAGGCATATTTGCTTAGCAACAAAGATGGGACTAGAGCACACTATGCTATTTTGTCTTGTCAGACTATATGTTCTGCCACTGATTAAAGCTCTCAATGTCTTTTTTAGTCACAAATACATTTCATGGGGGTAACATTTCTGTCTTAATGGATTCAGACAATGTATTGAGAGCTAGCAGAGTGGACACTAAGAGATCCTTAGAGAGACAGAGCACACCAATTCTCACTTAGGCACTAATGGCAGTCCCTCCCAAGCAGAGCATGCCCATCTGGGCAGAGCTGGTAGTCACTTAAAATAAAGCTGTGTTCCTTTACTCCATATAATGCAGCAGAAGGTGCACCAAAGATTCATGTTTCCTTTGTTATAAACAGCAACTAAATCACATCAGTAATAAATGATGAGGTAAGATCAGAAAGGAAAAAGTTCTTCCTGATAGAGGTAGCATATGCTCCAGTTTTTGAAGATGTATATCCATTTTGTAGTTGTCTAGCCTTCCACACACATATGTGTGCCAGATAGGTGCAAAATATGTTGTTTGTTTGTTTATTTATTGGTAACCCAGACTCAGGGATTTTTACATGAAATAGATATGATTCAAGTAAAATTGATTATTCAAGTAGCTTTCTCTCTTTTTTCTGTTTATAGTAATGCCAATTAGAGTTTAATACCAAGCAGGACAAATAATTATCCTCCTTAGAGAAAGTTGGGAGAAGGAGGAGGGAGTTACTGCAAGTAGCATTTTATTCTATGTCTTTTGCCAACTTGAAAAACAACTAATTCATAAACTACACGGTAAGCACATTCAAGTGTTCTAGGACTTTGCTCATACTTCATGAAAACAGAGATCAGAGCTGGGAAACCAACTGTAAAATTAAAAGAACTAGATGTTGCCAATAAAGACCATCATTTCAGGGAAATAAATTTGTTTCTGGGAAGCTGTTCTTGAATTCATGCTGGAGGTGCCCACAAGAAAACTAATTCAACCGAGAAACAAATTGATCGTGTTTTGCTGTTTAGTGTGAATAGAGTAAAATACATACCAACAGGTTATATCACTTAATAATGTCTTGTTCTCTAAAATGCGTCAATGACAAACTCACCTTGAATTATTATATTTTAAAATCTTATGTATAAAGAGGCTTGGAACCACAGCAACTGTACCAAGCTACAGGTTTCATTAAGGACCTCCTCAAATCTAGCAGACTCAAAGTTGTGAGTATTTGTGTAGTCCCTTCAGTGTCATATCTGGGGATTTTTTTCTTAAATATTTTATTAATATTCAGTGTATTTCATCTGGATATACAGTAAAAAATATGCAATTTGATGTGGCAGTTTTTGTTTGGGAATGTGTGATTTTATTGTGTGAAATCACTTTATTGGGTCTCACAAAGGATAAGGGGACATAGCTTTGAAAATCAATTATCTTAAGCTCTGAATTCTGTGATGTGATTTCAAAAGTTACAGGCAACTATTATTAAAGGTGTGGAATGTAAGGTGTATGGGTTACATTCTCCACTCTCCCAGTTTGTAAAGATTACTGTTCAGTGCATGCATATGCACTCAATTTGAGGTCATCATGGAAGAGTAAAGGGAGACAGTAAAGTAGCACAGATTGTTCCTTTTCATTCTTTGAGCTACACATTTAAAAGCGTAAGGCTATACTGAACAGTTAGTCAAAGATAAATATGTGATTTAGTAACTGGTAGGAGTCAGCTAGGAGTGACAATTCAATTTTTTTATAGCAATCATATATTAAACTAAAAATCCTAATAAATTTAAATAGAAAGTATTTGAACAACATAATTTGCTATATTTTGAAATAAATATACATTTAACTTAGGTTTGTTATAAATAAAAATTTTACAATTTCAATGAGAAATCAGTATCTTTGACTTGATAAGATTTGCCCTTATTAATTTTTTTTTCAGAAAATCATACAGGAGAACTGTATTTACATCATTTCCCCGTGCACTCCCAAAATCTTTCTCAAATTCATGACATCTCCTTAAATATTATTGCTCTGTGTGTGTGTGTGTGTGTGTGTGTGTGTGTGTGTGTGTGTGTGTGTATCTGTATGCCTATGATCTACCATAGTGTCCATTTAGTGTTACTCAAATGTATATACACTTCGGGCTGACCACTTGGGATTGGGTAACCTATTAGAAAGCTCGTTCTTAGAGAAAACTGATTATCATTTTCTCAGCATCCGTTGATTGCCTGTATCTATTTATCAGGAATTGGGCCCTGTGAATCATTTCCAGTCACAATGGAATGTCAAATGATGTTGTCATTGTACAGGTATTTAAATTTTTTTTTAGAAAAATCTATTGTTGATATTTCATGTGTCCTGCTTCCTTATCATGTCTAGAAGCCTCAGATGTCTTGGTCCTCTGGCTCTTATGGTCTCTTTGCTTCCTTTTCCATGATATTTGCCAAGTCCTGGGAGTAAGGACTTGTGTTGTAGATGTAACACTTATGGGTGGGACGTTTCTTATCACTTAGTCTCTATGTTTTGACTAGTTGTGTATCTTGCATCCATCTACTGCAAAAAGAAGATACTTTGATGAGAGTTGAGAGTTACACTTAACTGTGGATGTAAGGAAAATATTTTTAAAACAGAATTAAGTACTTTTAAGAAAATAAGTTTCATGTTCTCTTTAGTGTACATGACTATAGATGTCTCCATGTTATATTTAAAGGAATTATTTAAACATTTATCATCTATAAGCATAAGTAGGTATTATTAGGAAGGATTTCAAGTTTATTTATCTTTACTAATTTTTCTGTAAAGAGCTGTGTCCTTCTCACCATAGAGACTAACTGGTCTGAAATTGCTAACATGTAACACATGCATTATGAAAAATTATATGCATAACTAATTCTGAAGGGTTTCAGTCATCAGGTGCAACCAATATCAATGCATTAAGATGATGGTATTTAATATTTTGTCATCTCCTTGTGTCTAATTGGAGAATTGTTGAAGTGTTTTTTTTTTTTTTTTTTGTGGGTATTCAAGGAAGAAGGAAATACAATCTTCCAGAGGAAAGCCTGGACCTAGAGGAATTCAGCCTCTAAGATTTAACTGAATTTAACTCAATCTGAACTGAACTCTGACTAGTTGACTTTTCAACTCCCTCTTATCTACATGCCTGCTTCTTCAGTCTCCTGCTTCCGACTCTCTTGCTTCTCACTCTGAACTCTTTCTTCTCTCTCTACTTACACCCTGCTTCTACTCTCTGCTTCTTGTTTCCATTCACCTTGCTCCTACCTTGTTTTTTTCTTTGCTTCTACTCACTGTTCCTTTTATATCCTAAGAGGATTGGGTTTAAAGGCATGTACCACCTCTCCCTTCTGTGTTGGGTTGAAAGATGTATGCTACCATTGCTTTCTGAGTTGGCTTAAAGACCTGTGCTAAGTTGCATTCAGATACAAAGTCTTATTTTGAATTAATGAAGAAAATCCTATAATTAACTTCCTAAACACCTGACCAGTCAACCTTGCTGCCACTAGGTGAAGGTCAGAACAAGAGACATGAGGTGTTTATCATATCTACATGTTAGTCTCTGGAGGAGAAACCAGAGAAATTCCTTTCATTTAGCATTGGCATAAGCAGAGGACAGGATTAGCCTGACTAACATTTTTTCTACCCTAGAGCCGTCATGCTGCAGGATCATAGATCAAATGTTTTTCACACAGGCACTTGAATATGATCTTTTCCCAGAACAATTATGCTGCTGGATCAAGGAGCAAGTATTCCTCTACAAAGATTTTATTTCTATTAAGCTGTGTGAAATTCTGAAAACATGTAAAAACTTTTCATTAAGTATTTGAGTTCAAATAATAATTTGCAACCAATGTTTCTCAATTTAATTAAAAAAAATATAAGATTTGAAAAGTAGGGAAATCATTTCCCCCTTGTAACAGATCCCACAAACTGAGGTTGTGAAGGGATACAGATTTTCCAACTGACATAGTTGTAAGTATGGTTTTGACTTCCTTTTGACTTCACTTGGGTCATAGAGATCATTCCTTATGCAAGTTTACTTAGTTGAAAGAAGGAACTCACAAGCAGTGTGTCAAGTTCAACTTTAACTCCCAGGTGTGTTCTGGCTGAGTTATGCTTCGCTTACATTAAGGGGATCAGTTATGTATACGAGCTTTCATAATAAAGAGCTCTGTATTCCCCTGTGCCTTATTTGGAGAATTACTTCCTTCCTCTTGGTTTATCTGATGAAGCCAATCAGAGGTGGGTTCTGGGTGGAGACATGATTTTGAACAGATCATCTTTAGACTTTGGGAGCTTTGCTTTTTTTCTACCGTGAGACAGCTGGATAGATAATTACTGGGTCGTGTAGTAAATGTCCAGCTTTTAACACTCTAACTGCAAAAATCAAACAAAACCTGATTTAAGCCCAAATAGTGACTTCTGTATTCTTTGCCTAAATTTAGTCCCTGTTTCTAATTGAGAGTGATCAAGAAGTTGGGCATAGCAGTAGATTTTCTTAAAAAAAAAAAAAAAAAAAAAAACAATTACTTTTGTAGGCTTTTTTTTTGTCTTATAGTTCATTGAGGATTTTTAAATTTTTACTGGTGTTTGATTGTGTATTATGGTTTCCAATTTTGTAATTTTATGTTGAGTGTGTGTGTGTCTGTGTGGTATTTACTGAGCATTTTAAAAATATTCTGTATTGTTTGCTTTATTTGCCTGATTGTTTTCTAAATATATAGAGAGAATGGATGAAGTTAGATGGTTGTAAAGGTAGAGAAATCTGGGAGGAGAAGAGGAGGGGAAAATGTGAACAAAATATATTGTATGAAAATAATATTTTCACTTGAAAAATGAAAAATAAAGAATCTTGGCATCTTGGCATAAGCCTTTATTCCCCTGGGAGACAGAGACAAACTATCTCTTTGTGTTGAAGGCTAGCCTTGTCTACATACTGAGCTCCATGCCAGCTAGCTACTCAGTCAGACACTTCCCGTTAAAAAAAGTAAGAAAGAAACCAAATATCTATAACGAGTCATGTAGGATGCGTGCTAGAGAGCTCATCTAATCTTCTCCAACTACACATTCCCCATTTACAACCTTGCTGAAATATTCACTCTTAAGTCTCCTGTTTCTTCTGCCTGTCTTTAGATTTACTTCTCAAATGTAAGTGTGTGTGTGTGTGTGTGTGTGTGTGTGCACGTGCATGTGCGTGCCAGGAATCAAATGATATTATTTATGTTTCTTTTCATCTGTTCTTCACTAATATTGGTGTTTAAAATCTCTTTATTCAAGGATTAGCATTTGAATTAATCTGATCACAAACTGGTTTCTATATTTAGAAAATGCTTCATATATAGCAATGCATTTTCAATATCTGTGTCTCCTTTGAAGTGGTTCTTTCTTTGAATGCTATGCATTTTGGTGGAGAGGTATTTGAACAGTAAGAATTCTTGTTGCACTTAGTTTTCAAAGGTCTGCATGTTTTCATTTTGTTAAGCCTCTCCTTTCCTTCCTCCACTGCACTGTCCATCTGTCAAAGTTCACTGAAGCCAAGAGCTCATGTTTTTATAATGAATTTTGTACGTTTTGTACAAAAATTTTGTACAAAAATGAAACAATACTAACAAAAATAATCTAGAGGAAACAATAAAACATTCAAGTCTATTCTTTGAAAACTCAATAATCAACATCTAGTCATACCCATACAAGCATTTAAGTGATTTTTTTTTTTTGGTGATGAGCAGCAGACATTTTCATTCACTTAAAGAAAAGTATAACCTCAGGAGCTTCTCATGTCATCTCAGAGGAAAAAAAAGGTCTAAACAACAACATTTTCACCTTTGTAATGAGGAAAAGTCTTGACAAACTGGAAATTAATGACTTACTGAATTCATCAGTGAAGTAAGGGAACAGAGTAATCAAGTAATGAAACTAGACTCAGAAAATCACTTGAATATAGACAACAGTCATGAGCATTGGTTACCTAGGTCAGAGTTGACCTGATGTCATGAAAACAGGGACTCGGTCCTACTAGGATAATAATTTTGGGATGATAGCCAAAAGTTGAGAACACAATGATGAGATGAAGGGTTTCTGATTTTTATGGACATACTGGAGTTCACATGCTTCTGCAGGGTTTCACTCCAGAACCCCTATGTCTTTCTACAGAAAAGATTGGAAAGTGTCTTCAAAATGTCCTCGTGTTTTCAGTAGAGGGAAAAACAAAACAAAACAAAACTAGTATACTGCAAAGACATTGACAAGACTCTTCTCTCCATTGAAGGGATAAAGACATCCATCTGTACCAAGAATACTACCAGATCTTATTGTGTAAGTACACTAGAGAAAACCATGGGAGACAAAAATAGACATAAAGTCTTCAGACAGAGATCTCTCTGCATGTATGTCTCATCCATCACAGGAAGAAAAGTTCAATGTACATATTGGAGACTATCAAAGTAAGACATCAGAGGATACAAGTGCAGTCAGATAGAAGTTGTGGAAAGGATAGGAAGGAAACTAGCTGAAGCATACAAATTCATTTGACCTGTTGCCTCCAAGGAATGAAAGATGTTGGGGACTTCTGTAGCCTTAGGGTATTGCTGTAATGTCACAGTAGCTATACTTAGAGAATGGAATGTACCATTGAAGATCTTTGAAGGTCCAATACACCTATTGTCAATCATGAAAAAAGGCTTAGGGAAAGAGACATAAAAATTATAGCTTGGCAGTATTGGAGACAAGTCATTGAGAGTTAAGGGAATAAACATCTGCCTTTATAGTTTGGCCAGGACAAATTCTAGACATACTGCAACCTAAAAGAGAAATAGGTGTAACATCCCACGAAACAGGATCTCAATGACTGCATAAGGGAAAGCTTAAGCAGAATGTGATATAAAATGCTTATTCAGTCATTATCTGGCTAATAAGCACCAGATAAAAGCAATATAGTACATCTAGGAGCAAGGGAAACAGAGAGACTCACTCAAGAAGGAATACAAAGTGAGGACCACAACCAGATAGTGAAATGAAATCAGTCACCAGATAAATCTGAAGACTCCAGTGTACAGAGCTCATTAATACCAGTAAGAAATATCAAACTCATCCCTGTGCCTGACGTTAAAACAAACCTGACACCAAATATCCAACAAAAGAAAGATATATTCAAATACAAATGTAAAGCTATACATGTTGCCATCTCCTTAAAATATACAGAAAGCATTTGCAGAAATCAAACTAAAAATGTGGAGTTGTGGAGCCTAGTCCCAGCTGATACATCTAAAACACAGCTTCTACACCTGAGACTCAGGCATGATTTCAAAACTGAGTGTGGAAATATTGTAATGGCCAGAGGAGCAGGAAGTTCCAGTAAGACTGGCTCTCCTAAAAGTATCGGACACTATACTCACAAAGTTTTGCCAACTTAGTTGACTAAACATTTCCTGAATAAAGTTAACACTAATAGAAATTCTAACCCAATCTCAAAAGCTCAGGAGGACTCAATCCTAGGTATAAGCAATGAAGAAATACTGAAAATGGGAGAAATACTCTTCCCCAGAGAAGAACATTCCAATCTGCTCCCTAATACAAGATGGCCATGCATGAAATCATACATTCAATTAAAATTATTCAGAATGAGCAGGTTGTAGTTATATATTTAGGATATATTAACACATACACATATATAGTATTACACACACAAAAGCACGTATACATATGTGTTTCTGTGTAGCAACAATTTAAAAGTAGAGGCCATGAATTTGAAAGAGGCTAAGAGGCTGTACCTGGAAGACTTTGGAGGGAGGGCGGGAAGAGGAAGAAAAATTGTGTAATTATATTATCATCTTGAAATAATAATATTTTTTAACAGAGAAGGAAAACAAACAATGAGAAAATAACAACTACAATGCACAAAGGTAAAATAGAACCAATCTTGGGTAATAAAACACATTGAAATTACTGGACAGATAGTGCAAACTAACTCTAATAACTTGGTATTGGATACATTCTAAAGAGACTTGTCCTTAAAAAGGACTAATTCTGTTCTTAGCAGCCTTTACTTAATTGTAGCTCTTCATTGAGGGATGGGGTTATGTGAGATTTCACTCATCTCCTTTGGCATGTAGACTGGTGCCATTGGGCTGATCTTGGTTAGGCAACCATATTGTTGGATTTCATGGTGGCATCTTCCTTGTCATTTGTAGAGATACTATCTCCCATAGATGCCCTGGTCCTCTGGCTCTTCTAGTACTTCTGCCCCCAATTTTGCAAGGTTTGATGTATTTTTGGTTTTGAGGTTCTATTATAGATATATCAGTTGAATTTGAGTACTCTATGATCAGATGTTCTCTGTATTCTGATTAGTTAAGGATTTCTATAATAGCCTCTATTTGATCTAAAAAGAATCTTGTCTGATGGGGGTTGAAAACTGTAAATTGATCTGTGGGTATAAGATAATTATTTAGAATAAAAAAAAAGAAGAGTTCATGAATTTATTAGGGGATGGGAGTAACAGAAGAAGAGTTGGTGGGGGGAAGGAGGGGTAGAAATGAGATAAGTGTAGAACGTAGTATGAAATGTTCCCAAAATCAAATAAAATAAACATATAACTATCACTAATAAGCTAAAGATGCTAATATCCCTAGCATGTAGGATCTGATAAACAGTGTTGGCAGAGAGAACGTATAAGAAAAAAGAATCTAATAGGGATTCTATCAAGCAATATTTAAATGAGATGAATAAAGTCATTCTTCAATGTCAGTGTGATACCACTTAAGAAGAATCAAGACCATGAAGACAGAGTCAAATAAAGTATATTTACAAAACAAATCCAAAAAAGAATACTTGATCCAATCAGTCAGTCCTAAACACATGTATACATCTGCAAGAATAAGTGGAATCAGCAGCTCAGCACACACACAAACACAAACACACAAAGACATACAGACACACTGATGTACCCACACACCCACACAACCACACCCACACAACCACACACACACGCATGCACACACATGCACATACATGCACACACACGCACACACACACACACATATATATACGTATGCTGTATGAAATATTCCAATATTAACTGAAGAATATGATATCATGGTTGGGTGCCCCAGAGAAGCTGGAAGGCACAGAGGGAAAAACAGAAATAATATAAATACATACTCGTGTAAGAAAGGCATAAAATAATTTTTAAGATATTTAAATAAAAGCTATTGAAATAATAGTTTTAGAAATCATTAAGCAATGTGGAACTGTCTAGTTAGTATGTAGCATCACCTCAAGGACATAGAACAGACAAATGATAAAAGAATCTAAAAAGGTGTACTATCTTCCAAAATTATGAGTGAACATTAAAATACCAGTTTAAGGATTTCAGCTCATCCTGTTGCATGACATTTCTTGGAGAGACATGAGGAAATGCCTTATTCATCAAAAAGAGGTTACCAGCGAAAGATATAACATAAAAAATAAAATAAACCAAAATACCCAACTCAACAAATCTCTCTTTTGATAAAGCACCCTTTAAAAACCACATATTAAGCTATATTACTGAATGCATTGGTATGATAAGATGCTGACTTGGTTACTTTGGAAATGAGATCAGTATATAAAGGTAAAGGAAAGACAATCGGCTTTAAGTATGTAAAATCCTTAAATTTATGTTCTTCTGAAGGATGGGTGAATATGAGAATTTACCAAATTATATGCATATATACATTTATTTATATATGTTAAATCTGATTATATGTGGAAAAATCTTTGAAAAAATATCAATAGCTGACTAGCACTTTTAGCAAATGAAGAATACAAGGAAAGACATCACTCATCCCAATAAATGGGCATCTGCCAAGCAAGCAAAGTTCACACTTAAGAATGAGAGACTAAAATCTCCCCTAGTCAAGGACAAGACAAAAAGATTCTCCTTAACTGCTCCTTTATACATTAGTTACATGTTTATCTTATGATGTAATTATCTCTATATTAAAGGATTTCTATATATACATTTTAATGTCTATATATACATTTATGTCTTTGCACTGAGTATATCTGAAAAAAAAGTATCCACTCTTCATTTTAAAATGTAAGACTTTTGTATTGGAATGTGAAATTTTCCCTTTGGGCTCAGGTGTTTGAATATTTGGTCTTCAGTTAGTGGAACAATTTTGAGAGATTGTGGAACTTTGTGTTTTTAGGAGATGAATCCTTCCTGAATGATGCAGTCATGCTGGTGCAGCTCCAAGGGTGTGTTGTCAGACTACACTTCCTGTCCACTCATCCCACTGGCATGACCTCTATAATGTCTTCTCCTCCATTATGGAATGTGCACTCTTGATCCAGGAGACAAAATAAACCTTCTTCCATCAGATTGTTTCTTGTCACGAATTTGCTCAGAGTCCAGATAAAGAGCTGATTTGCCTGCCTATTAAAATAACATGGGGGCTTCTTGGCACTGTGACTTGCTCCAGTGATGATGTTTGAAAAATGTTTGAGACTGAGATAACTTGAGGTGTCTGGATTTAGGGAACACTGGAAATAATAAATTTAATTTGTGCCTGAGTATTGCAAAAGAGACAAATGCATCAATCTGAAAAAACATCTTCAAATGGCCAAATTTGAAACTATTAGAGCAGGAAAATAGATATGTAAAGATAATCATTTTTAATCTAAAATTGGTTTAGATTTTTAAAAATATTTAAAGAATTTCCATACATTTCCATCATATTTTGTTGCCTTAAGCTCCTTGAAGATTCTAGCCTCCTCTGTACCCACTCAACTTCACATTCTTTCATTGTTTTTCAAAAAATAAGCAAACATTAGCAGGGTGGTAGTGGTACATGTCTTTAATCCTAGCACTTGGTAGGCATAGGCAGGCAGATCTCTGTGAGTGCTAGGTTATCTTGGTTTACAGAGTGAGTTCCAGATTTACAACAGAGAAACTGTGTGTCAAAATAAATAAATAAATAATACATACATAAATGCATAAATACATAAATCTAAATGAAAACAAACTAAAAGCCAATAAGACAAAATATAGCAAAACAAAACAAAATAAAGCAAAAAAGCACACAAAACAGAATCATGAAGTCCATTTTGTATTTTTGAGTTAAAATTTAGTAAAATTAATAATTATTCCGTGTATTCTTAATTTGAAGATATCTGTAAATCATTTATTGTGGAAGCCTTCTTGTACATGAAAATCCAGACAGACATTCAAAGCTTAAAAACAACTAAAAATGTGCGTATATGAAGATGTCAAAATAAAAAACATTATTAAGTATAATTAATATAGAAATAAAAATACTCAACAGAGGAAATTAGAGATGTTTGTCATAGAGTCACCAATAAAGAACTCAAAGTGCAATTGAAAAATCAAAGAAAATTATGAGTTACTATTAAATTGTATAAGGTAAATTTATAGTCATTACTATAGAACTCCTGTTCATGTTTGTACATTCTTGAAATCCTACCACATAGGATATTAAAGCAGAGGATCAGGTGTTCAAGGTCATTCTTGGTACAAGCAAGTTTTAGGACAGTTTTGGGTACATGAGAACTTTTCCCAAATACAATCAATGAAACAAGCAAGCAAACCTAAATCCCAACTAACCAATCAATGAAATGAACAAAAATGTGCATTTTGCTTAATATGCCTATCTTCAATAAAATATTTAGAAAAGCATCATGAGCATTTCAATTTTCACTTGTTGGACAAAAATTTTAAATTTTGATTATAATCATATAGGTGAGTTTTTTCTAGATAATGCTGCAGATTGCCCATTTTGGGTGGTTCCATTCCCATGACTGGTTGTAATGGGTTCTATAAGAAAGCAGGCTGAGCAAGCCATGGGAAGCAAGCCTGCAAGCAGCTCCCCTCTATTGCCTCTGCATCAGCTCCTGCCTCAAGCTTCTTGCCCTGTTTGAGTTCCTGTCCTAACTCCCTTCAATGATGAATAGTGCTGTACAATTATAAGCCCAAAAACCCTTTCCTCCCTAAGTTGCTTTGGTCATGGTGAGGTTTTTTTTTTGTTTTTTGTTTTTTGTTTTTTGTGTGTGTGTGTGTGTGTGTGTGTGTGTGTGTGTGTGTGTATGTGTGTGTATTTATTTCAGCAATAGAAACCCTAATAAAGAAACATAGAATTTCTCAGATAGTATATTTTTACCATAAATTTATAAGTTTTAATATAATCCGCATAGAAATAAATTTTGAATAACTCACTGTAACTTTCAAATTTACATGATATATAGTTATATATACATGTTAGCAGTCATATACTTTAATGTCAAATTAATATACACATATTATTAAATGCTTCTTTTTCATTCTTGTACTTGTAAAAATTAAAATGAAATTACAAACATAATAAAAGTCAATAATTGAAGACTTTTGTATTATTATTGTAGAAAATGTTTTAAGAATTACATTAGTATGTTTATAGGAGTGTTTTTTTCAAATATGTAACAATAAATAAACCAAATGAACAAAAACAAGGTAGACTATATTCAGTAATATATGATAGAACTTTAATGTTCTTAATTAGTATTTTTAAATATAAAAAATATTTTTATAGAAATGGAGAAAAACAACAAAGTGATTATTCATGAGACAATTGTGATTAAAAGAAAAAAGTACCTACAGGATACCACATACCAAAATTTTAGTCTCTGTGTGCACTGTACTCACAATATGTCTCACAGCATATGCACATGTTGTTGAAAGAGATCCTCCAGATAATTAATAACAATCATGTTCACTGTATTCAAAAAATGAAAAACACAATAGCTGATCTACAAAAGTGCAAATTATTTGTCAGGTATGTTCACACAACTTAAATCCATTCAACAGTGTGAACAAAGAACATAGTGATCATTGGACAATATAAATGAAACTCCACATATGATGTGGACAAAAAGTAGATGTACCAAATTGATTATATATACAATTTAATTTTGATAAACTTCAAAATCAAAATGGTAATTATTCTAGTAGTTATAGTCATCATGAGGGGAAGCAGGACTTTGGAGGTTGGCAGTGTGGTATTTACTTTGGAAGGAGCTGGATACATAGTTTTATTCATCCTATTAAAATTCATTAAGAAGAATCTTCATGGTCTTTCAAGTAGCTATGTACTATATCTTAATAAATCTAGTTTTATATTTTTTCAGGAAAAAATGGCATTGATATTATATTTTACTATGAAAGATATTTGATATAGTACCATGAGGAAGACCGTAGAGAAAGTATTGATAAAGAGTAAATAAAGCCCCTTGAGAATTTTTTATTAAGTTGTATATTTAGAAACAAATGTGATTGTCAGTGGGACAAGGAAGGATTTGGAAAGCAAATCCACAACTGGCCAAGTGGGAAGAAGCAAAAGTTTTCCTTATGAGGACAGTCCCCTGAGTCAACATTCAATTTTCTAGCTATATGGGATTTTTTGCCATTACATGTTTTTGATGCTGTTGCTTTTGTTGTTGTGGTGGTGGTGGTGGTGATTGTTAGATCTCATTGTCCTATGAAAAACATGTGCTTGTTTCTCAATTTGCTGCTTAAGAATTACTGGAATAAGATGTTAAAAATGCAGGTTCATTGGTGGAACCCAGAGTGTGTGTGTGTGTGTGTGTGTGTGTATACTATATATATATATATATATATATAGATATATATATATACATATTTCTGCTAAGCCTATAAATATCTGATTGTAAGAGGAGCCCTAAACATTTCTGACACTAATATTCTATCAGTAGCACTTGAGAAAAAAATTATCAGTCAATGCGAAAATGGATTGGCATGCTAAGCATAGTTATACAACCTACATGTTGATATAGGCTGGAGGACATAACTGGTAATGGGTACCAGTTGTACTAAAATGTATTTGGCAATAGCCAGATGATTTAGGAAAGGCAACCATGTATTTATTTTGACCTGTGGAAACATATATAAGGTAGAATTAATGGTAACATTTCTCATTTATTATTAACAATTAAGTTTTAAGTTGTAAAATAATTGCCTAAATTGAGAATTTTTTCTCATTAAAATATTATGTGCTCTTTAGATTGAATGGAGCAAAGTGTCATTTGAGAAAGAAAAACAAAAAGCACTGGTGGGAAATGTTTTCCTGTGCTTGAAGCTCAATTGTGTCATGTGTCATATGAAAGAAGTTAATGGGATGAAGGATATCTCTAGCAAGTTATCACCTAAAGGACACTAACCACAGCAGGTCACAGTTACATTCCTAGTCCACACTGTAGCACACACTATTGGAGCTTGTTCTTGGGCATGATTATATTTGCAATTACCCCAGGGCTGGATATTTCTCAAGGACCAAATACATTGAGATTTGGCATCTCAAATGCACCCTGGCTATCGCATTTCTCAGGAATCCTCTAAAGAGAAAGTGACATTGCCAGGATATTTCTGAAGATCATTTATTTAGCTACAGTTCTGCTGTCATTTTTTATATGTTTGGTATTTCGCTCCCCATTTGATTAAGAGAGGCATACTTATAAATAAAAGATCTTGGTCTCCTGAAGCTGTCACACTCTCTTATTTCCCCTGTGAAGTCATAATCCCCCATTTGTGACATCACAGTCTATCCACTGCAATCAACAGTGATGTTTCAAGCTGAGTATTAAATGCTTCAGAAGAGAAAGACTGTACAAGAACAAAGGGACTCTCCTGGAATAAAGATCCAGTGAGTATATAAATGCTCCTTTCAATTAATAAACAAAGAAAGAAAATAAAAGGAAGAAGTAGAGATGAGCAGTGGGAAGACCCCATGATGACTTCTTTTTGAATAATGAATCTGGCCTGCTCCTGAATCCTGTGTCCTGGTTGCTTGTCATGAGTGTCTAGTCAAAGCTAAGAAAACTCTACAGTGATAAGTACTGTTTTGAGTGAATACAGCTGTTTTTCTTATGAGCAAAGAGTTTGCTATAGTAGCTTAATTGAATTTGAGGCAAATTCAGAGTTTCATTTTCTGTAAGGAACCACCATTTCAATTTCACAGAACCTGATGTTGTCCTTACTGTATAACACAGTTCAGCAACTCTATGGTTCACTGCTGGCTCCCACTATGTTTAATATCATCCAAAGGTCTTCTTTACTTAAGAACTTCATTGCATGGTGCTCTTTCATCCAGGAATGTGTCTTAATCAAGTTCTTTCTACACTTTTCTCTGCCCCTGTGAACAGTAACCACCATGCTACATTTCCTGGGAAATCATCATCAGCCCTTGCATTGTCATTAACATTAGATACTTGCTCTTGTGTTCTGATACCTTGACACATTATTTCCCTTGTCAACATACCAATTATATCTTATGTTTATGAGTTTAAAGTTTACAGGTAGTGTCTTCTTTACTGACTTGTCTTTGTCATGACTACATTGTTGACAAGAAAAGGTATATTCTTGCATTTCTGTTTACATTGGAACCTTATTACTTCAGTTACAGCACCTGATATTTTATATTGTCTGGAAGGAGTATACATTTATTAAACCCATGAAGAAGAGTACATAAATTTTCTGGGTAGAGTTTATAAAAGATTAAATCACTTCCAAGTTCACAACAAGCATAACATTGTGTGTGTGTATGTGTGTGTGTGTGTGTACGCTTATGTGCATGTAAAGTTCAGAGTTTGGATGTCAGGTCTCACACAATAGGCAAGTGGTCTACAACTGACAATTCTAGGAAATAAGGCTTCAAATATAGACAGTAAACACTGTGTAAATATCTTCTCTTAGCGTGATGACTGGAACTAAACCTTAAGTTAAATCAGTTTAGGGAAGTTTCAAACAGAAAGAGATTTTACACATTCCATTATTTTCTAGGTTAGAATTTCTATTGTTCTGAAGAGACACCATAATCACAACATCTTCTATAAAGGAAAACATTTAACTGGGGCTGGCTTACATGTTCAGAGGTTTAGTCCATTATTGTCATGACAGACTTGGAGGCATCCAGGCATATGCGGTGCTGGAGAGGTAGCTGAATGTTCTACTTCTAAATCTAAAGGCAGCAAGAAGGGAGATTATCACACTAGGCCAGGCTTGAGCTTCTGAAACCTCAAAATCCACTCCCTAGTGATACACTTCTTCCAACAAGGCTACACCTACTCCAACAAAGCCACATGTTATATTCTTTTCAAATAATGCCTTGTCCTATGAGCCTATGTGGGCAATTTTCATTCAAACAACCAACTACAGTTCATTTCCTGACCCTCATAGGTTTTTAGTCATATAATAATGCAAAAATGCATCCAATCTAGCTTCAAAAATCTCCATTCATAGTCTATAATAGTCTCAATTGTTTAAAAGTTCAAAGTATAAAGTCTCTTCTGAGATTCATGGCAATCTATTGGCTAAAACTACCTGTAAAGTCAAAATATGAAAGATGATCACATACTTCCATCAAAGGATGACACAGATTATATATTACCATTCAAAAAGGAATGAAAAGGAGGAGAGAGAGGAAATATTGGACCAAAGCAAGAAAAATAAATAAAAAAAATACTTTGGAAAACTCCCTACGCTACATCTCCATATCTGATGTCAAAACACTGCAGATATGCAGATCATTCCTTTCAGTTTTGTTGAGTTCAACATATTTCTCTCTCTTGGGCTGATTCCACTACCTGTTAGCAGCTTTCCGCAGCATGTACTCCATGGCTTTGAGATCTCCAACATCTAGTGGTCCCCAAGGCAATCCAGGATCCACCTTCACAGATTCAGATTCATGGAATATCTCTGCTAGGCCTACATGCAGGGACATCCCCGATAGATGCCAGGCCTCAGCAGCTTCCCTTAGTCACAGAGGGCGATTCCCTAACTTCTTTTTTGTATCCTTGACTCTCAAACCAGAACACATTCGCTGAAGTTGCCAAGTTCTATTCTTTTCTAGGGCTGGAACATGGTATCCCCATTCAAGTACATTTTTACCAGCTTTCTGATTTCAATATTTCCTTAACTGCCTAGGCTTGGTTGTTTTGAAACTTACTCTGTACTTCTGGCTGACCTCAAACTCAGAGGTATGCCTGCCTTTGTATCCTGAGCACTTGGATTAAAGGCACATTCCATCTAAACCAGTCATAAACTTTTCCTTAAATTCTTTTCATAAGATGGAAGCTTATCTGAGTAGGGTCTTGACCTGAAGCAATTATTCCCTTAATTTCATTTGCATCTTGTTTTTCCTTAAAATATTTATGCCCTTAAGCACTGGTTTCGACTCCATTGCATGTCCTATTGCTCCTTTTTCTCTGCAAACTGTACATTTTGTATTTTTCCTTGCTCAGGTTGCTCCTTTTTATTGTAGATCTGCATAAGCATGAACACTAATATCCAAGCAACACAGTCAATACTAAGCTGTCTGAAAATCTCCTCTGCCAAAACTGTTAATCCATAATTCTTCAATTTAGTCGCAGGAAGATTTGTTGGACAAATGTAGAAAACATCCACATTCTTTACAATATATCACAAGAATGGTCTCTAGGCCACATACTAATATTCTCAGCCTCTGAAACCTCTTGAGCCAGGTCCCCACAGTTCAAATCACCCTCAGGAACACTGTCTTCCATGCTTCTACTAATAGTGCTCATTAAGTCCTGCTTAAAGGTTTTAACTGCTTTACTAATCCAAAGTCTCAAAGTCCGTATTCTTCCAAAGAGAAGCACAGTCAGGTCTATCACAACAATGCCCATTCCCGGTACCAACTTCTATCTTAGTTGAGATTTCTATTACTGTAAAGAGACACCATGACCATGGCAATTTCTATAAATGAAAATATTTAATTGGGGCTGTATTACAGGCTCCAAGATTAAATACATTACCATCATAATGCTATAGAGAGGAAACTAAGAGTTCTATGTCTTTATCAGCAAATAGAAAGAAGAAAGAGTAAGCCATGAGGCTTGACTTGAACTTCTGAAACCTTACAGTCCACTTCTAAGTGTCCAAGTGACACGTTTCTGCCATCAAACCAGACATACTCCAACAAGGTCACACATTTCCTAATATGTTTAAATAATGCTACTCCCTGTGGGCCTATGGGGTTCATTTTCATTTAAACCACCACAATTATTCTTGGATTGAATTCTGGTCATCTGATATCATTTGATATCATATGACTTCTGGTATCATCTGATATCTCTTACAAGATATCTATCTTACAAGATAGAGAATGAATACTGACACTTTCAATAAACGGTCCTCATTCTTTGAATCTGTGATTTGAAAACATTTATTTGAAAAATACACATTTGATTACATTCATCAAGTATTTTATCACCCAGTAAAGAACTTTCATATGTGAAAATATTGCTAGTCATGGTTATTACAGGATAGTAGGTATACACCAACATTGCCTTGGTCTAATAAGAGTGAACTATAATTATCAAATATTGCAGGAGAACTCAGAGAACATCAAACTGGATAAGGAAGGTTACTCATTCTTAAAAATCCATGGAGCAAATTGGAAAAAGAGCATGTATTAACTCAGAACTATAAGGTAATACACTATTTTACTTTTTAGAGATATAAAATGCTGCAGAGTTTTGGAATAAATAGTTATATATGTTCAATGGTTGCTTCCAAAAAGAGAAATAATAATGTGTACTGCTATTTTAGTTTCCTTTTTGTTTCTGCAATAAAACTCTCAAGCAATATCTTGAAACAGAAACCATGAGGAATTCTACTTGTTGGCTAGCTCTGAGGTCCATGAGGTCTTGTAGTGCTTACTACCTACTCAGTGGTCATACCACCAACAGTCTTCTGAGCTCTTTAACGTCAAAAAATTTCTCTACCGATGTTCAATCTAATAGAGGCTATATTCCTCATGAAGGTTCTACACTCAGATGATCCTTGCCTGTGCCAAGTTGCCAAGGCTAACTAGAACACTGTACTCTTTGACAACTTGACATGCAAACATATCCCTTTTAATGATAACCTTTCAACTACTTGCCCCCAGAATCTTATGTTGTCATTGTGAAGCAAAGTACAACTTTTAAAACCTACAAAAGACCAAAGTTTCTTTAAAAAAATCTGTAAAGGAAAAAAAAATTATGTATATTCTCATTTGAAAATGGAAGAATCAGAGCATAAAATCAATCAGATCAAAGACAAAAATGAAGACTCTGGTAGATCCTTATTTTGCATCTTGGACTCATACATGATCTCCTGGATCCAAAGATCTCAGGCTGTCTCATTTATGCATCTCTGCCATCTGCCATTCACAGCACAAAAAATTTGTCTTGTAGGCTCAGTCTGGCTCCAGGTCACACTTGCTGCTGTCTTTTGTAGATGCTCCATGTGTGGTCCTTGTATTGCTAATACCCTGAGGCTGCATTTTCATCAGTGACTTCTACACAGGAGAGTCAATGATGCCTCTGATTCTAGCCATGATCACTTCAAAACCGGTATAATGAGGAATGCAGTTTCTTGGCTTTTTCTTAGTCTTATGGTAGTCTGGCTTTCTTACAGAGTCCATAATACCTGTCTACTGATGTTACCAACCACAGTGGGATGGACCCTTCTACATCAAGAAAATTCCTCCCAGATATGGACTATAGGCCATCTGATCTATGCAATTCCTTAACTGAAGCTGTGTCAAACTGACAACTGCCGATTAAATTAGTGAAGACAGTTATGAAAGAAGTTCTTGTAATGATCTGCTATAGTACAACATAAAAATGTCAATCTAGTCTACATTAATTCTCCCCCAACACTGAATTTATGATTAAAAGCTAGTTGCAAGGTGGAAAAAGAGAAATAGACCTTATTTGTGTTTGAAGTTCTGTGTCTCAAACAAGTTACTCGATGAGTAAGCTCTATTGCTTTTTTCATATTAGAAAATTACATATTCTCTTTGTTGCTGAGCTCAAATACCTGACAGAAGCATTTAAAAGATTTATTTTATTCATGGTTTGAGGGGAAATAGTCCCTCATGGCGAGTAAGTCATGACTAGGGAGCAGCAATTCTCAACCTGTGGTCAAGACCCCTTTGGGGGTCATTCATCTGTTTCATGGGGGTTGCCTAAGAACATCTACATATCAGATATTTATATTACAATTCACAACAGTAGCAAAGCTACAGTTACAGTTATAAAGAAACAATAGAAACAATCGTATGGTCAACGGTCAATACAATATGACTATGTTAAAGAGTGTCAACACTAGGAAAGTTGAGAACCACAGCTACAGAGTAACTCTATATAGTCCAGGGAGCGTAAAGTTGCTTAGTCACATCTTAGTAAGCAGAGAAAGGGATTTTGGTGTTTAGATAACGTCTCCTTTCCATTTCATATTCAATCCAGGAATTATGGGATAATTCTTCACATATTCACACTGGGTCTTCATTTTTGAATTAATACCTTATAAAATAGCATTCTTCAAAACCATAGCTATTTGTTAATCCAATTGAATTGTAAATCATGACAACTATTATGTACTACCCATTTCTCAGGATCCCTGCAATTGCAGTTCATCATCACGATGAGTTAACTATTTGCTTGGTACCAGGAACAAAAGATTGCTTCAACAAGCTCATGATTAACAGAGTGGATGAAGGCAGAAGAAATGAGGATACTCTTTGGTGCCTCACAAATTGTGTAGTTGTTATTGTGATATGTGTGGGGAGTCCAAGATGGAGCCATTTGTGGGAATCTAGAGGGCTAGAATAATGTTTACTGGCATGGGAATAAATAGATCAGATTTCTAGGAAAAGAAGATTGATCTGAAGTTCAAATGATAAAAGAACAACACCAGTGGACATGCCAAAGTGAATGGCAAAAGCCCACAAAGCCTTAGCCCTATCCAAAGTACTCTAGGCAACTGAAGAAACCTGAGTGGGAAAGGTGGTCTTCTATAAGGAAGAACATAATAATTGGTTGTACAGTATCAAATGGTCATCCCTGAAAATATGCATACAAATAATAATATATGGACTTAAGTGGTTGTATTTATGAACATCTATGTACATATACAAATATATGCAATATCAAATAATGAAAAAAGAGGCCATGAATTTGAAGGAGAGTAAGGAGGAGCATGTGGGAGGGTTTGAAGTAAGAAACAGGGAGGGAAAATTGTAATCATAATCTCAAACATTATAAAGGAAAATAATCTTTATGAAATTGCACAGGCTAGTCCATAAAATAGATGAGCACTCATCATAAATATGCTATCAACTACCTCTGTAAATGGGCAACTTTCTCATCTTTAAAATCAAACAAGGCATCTAATGATAACCAAAGTTTTAGGTCATGCTATGACTTTATGTTTTAATATAATCAGATTTTTCAACTTTCTGAGTTTCTAGAGAAATTAAACTGCTGGTCAAGAGTACAACATGCAGTGAGGAGCATAGAACATACAGAATTGAGATCTTCAGACATATTTTCCTCTAATGAAAAGCTATAAGATGAGTTTATGGACTTTATTTACCACATTCATTATTCTGATGGTAATGTGGGTAAACATTTAAATACATTTCATTGAAATTAAAGAATTATTAAATAATTATTTATTATAAAACTATACATTTGAATATTTAAGTTGCATACTGTCTCCTATTTTTAGAATGTTTATATTCCTGCCCTCAAACATAATTCTAAAATTATCTTTAATTTTTCTGATACATTAAGATGGACTTTTGGATTGGATAGACCGGGAAATGCCATGCTATAATTTATTCTTTGTCTTTAACAATGTACTGTGGAGTTTTTTGTTTTTGGTTTTTTTTTTTTTTTGTTAACTTGACCCAAGATAGTCATCAAAGAAGAGAGAGCATCAATTTAATGCCCCTATAAGATCAGGCTGTGGGCAAGTTTGTAGGGTTTTTTCTTAATTCATGGGGGAGGGCCAGGGCCCAGGCTATTATTGGTGGTGTCATTCCTGGGCCAATGGTCTTAGATTCTATGAAATGTAGGTTGAGCAATCCTTGAGGGGAAAGCCAGTATATAGCACTTCTCCATCACCTCTATAACAGTTCCTGCCTCCAGATTTCTGCCATGTTTCAATGCCTACCTTGAATTCCTTTGGTGATGAAATATAACATGGAAGTGTACACTGAATGGACTCTGCTCCCCTCACCCCCAATTGGTTGGGTCCTGATGTTTCATTACAGCAACAATATCCCTAACTAAGACAAACAGTGTCTGTCTTTTGTCATTTTTTCCATACTCTTTGGAAGGCAATTCATATCCCTTCTTGATGATATGGCTTATTTGGTTTGAAAAAATCATGACAGCACTAGTGATCCTGCAGTTGCTCACAATTAGGTATACCAATCAGAATTAAAAATAACCATTATTTTATCTCCCTTATTTTTTAGAAAACTGACCCAGGGGTAGCCAAGTGGCCAGCTGTGCTTGGAAATGCCTGGAGCCGTTGCAATCCACCCTCCACTGTCAGAGGCTCCCAAAATGAAACACTTTGAACACTCATTCAAAGGTGTGAAAGCATGGAAGTGTCACAATGGCTGGCCACACTAGCACTTCTCTTTTTTTTTCTACTACCTTCTGCTTTACCTGTTGACCTTTTGTGATCTTTGTGCCTTGCTTCTGACAGTTCTTCAAATGTCTGCCTAAAGAGTTGTGGAAGCCTGGGAGAAAGAGCCACAGCAAACATAAGATCGTCTCTATTTTGAAGTGAAGAGAGTTGAGGAAATACAATTGCTTTCACAAACCATGAAAATGTTGGCTTACATAGACAAAGTGGACCCTGAAAAAGGTTCATTCATTGATGGTTCCCTCATTTTGGAGTCCAAATCAAAGGAAGGCAGTCTTAAAACAAACCCACCTTTTCTCAGAATATCTATACTCCTCCTGGCTCATCTTCCATTTTCCATAGGCTCAAGTTGATGCAACTGTGACATTCTGCTTAGAATGATGGAGTGATCCTACAGAATTTTTGCTTATAGACTCCAGCCCAGTTCCTGCCCAGAGATGACTTTCTACTAATTTTTACATGATCCATCACTGAATGAAGCAAAACTATATTCAACTCAGCAAACATTTTGAGGAAAGTTGCCAAAAGTGATTTTTGTATTCTACTGACACGTCCCAGATTGCCAAAAGAAAGTCTGTTCTCCTGTATTAACTTTTCATTTTTCTCAGAGTTCCCACAAACCTTGTTCCTATCAATGCCTCTCTTGGAGACTACTCTCCATAGGACAATTCTGTCCTTACTAGTTTACACTCAACAGTGGACTTTCTTTAGGATAGAGATACTATCTGTATCAGTCTATGTTCATTCTTTCATCCCTATGAAATTCCTTTCAGGTCAACAATTTTCCATACCATTTTTCCATTTCTTTCAGTTTACAAAGCAGTTTAATATTTCTTTCTTATGGAGAGGTGGCCTCAGCAGTCCAATGGAAGAAAGCAGTATAGCTTCTATTATGTAGTTTTAAAATCAATTTCAGAACCTGAGATGGAAAGATACATTTTTCTAATTTAATTTTTGGAGAATTTCATACATGAGTACAGTATACAACTTCCACTCCTCTTTTTCTTCCAGCTCTTCTAATCTACCCTTACTCCTTCTCAAACTCATGATATCTTCTTTAATCATTTTTGTATTACACACACGAAATTTTATACAAGCAGTCTACTGTGTCCATTTAGTTTTACAGTAAGTCCATGTGTATAGGGTTGAGCACTTGAGATAAGCTATCAGGGAAATTTTTCCTGGAGAAAACTAAATTTTGTAACCTCAAATCTAAGTTATTCTTGAATGATATATATAGTAAGAAAGTCTGGAGGAAGAATCCAGTATTTATATTTCAGAATGGAAATATTAAATGGAATGGGAACAATGAACATTAGAGAGGAAATAGGAAGGAATTCCTGGTGACTGTCCCTAATAATGGGTAATATTTCTGTTGCTCTAATAGAAACAATCTTAATATCAAGCAAGTACAGAGATCACATACCATTAGTTGTGCCTGATTCTCAGAGGTCATACTCTATGTGTCATCTCTCCTTTGTTAGTTTTATATTTGTCTTATGAGTCATATTGCACACTTCTTGAATTATAACTGAGTGTTTATTGTGTGTTTTTGATTAGGTCAGGGAAAGATTGTTCTTTTCACTTTGTACAACCTATGATCATTTATCAATATTCTCAAAGTGGATCACAAAAAAATTTTTAAAAAAATTAACTTCTATTCAGTAGACTGACTACTTAATATGCCCGGTTGTTTTTCTGTCCTGCCTACTTACATATAGCTGTATAGCTATATGTATTTCTTTATGTTGTTATTTCTATGTTTGCATATTTGTGTGGTTTGATAATAAATCCCTTAGATGCATTTGAATGTTACAAAGAATAAACATTCCTTATATTAGCATAGATAATCAACAGTGGTCAAATCCATGCTGAATCCAGGTTGCTTTGGCCCTTGAGATCTATCTGTCACAACATGTGATCTTGTCTTTGCCCTGTGTCCTTAATGGTTATAGTCTGCTTATCTCAACTTTAGGTGTCATACACAGGACTATAACAGTTGTTGAATGGCTATTATAGTTGAGCCACTGGGATAAACAGTCAAGCATAAAAATATGTTTAGTAAACATGATAGTGTTTTAGAATATCTGTGTGTTTTAACTCATACAAGTGAACAGACATATCCAATTTTACACAGGTAATAAATGAGAGGAATTGGAGCTTAAATTTAAAGCAATACTGTCCACAGTCACCTCATTTTACCAGATATCATTTTACTTTCGCAAAGAAAATTCTGAAAGGGCATATGGTTCACAGTCTCAGGAACAAATGAGAAATGTGTTTCTTGATGTTAATGAACAACTGCTGAGGCCACCTTACTCCTTTCTACTAATGTGTAATGGCTCATCTAAACATAGCACTTGCTGATTGTAAACTCTTGTAATTAGAATATAAAAGTTGCTTTAAAAATCTCTCTCTCAGCCTTCCCATTAATGATCTATTTAAGGGTCACTCAAAATCTGGTTTTCTTTGTCAATTAAACTATGGTAGAAGAGTCCAGAAATGTCCCATAGTTGATGATTCAATCAGTCCTCAGGCAGCTTCCCCTGAGATACCCATCACTGGAGTTTCAAACTAGAGTTCAAATCTCATTTTAGGAGGAGAACTTTATTGCATACTAATGTTATCTTTTTAATGGCTCTATAAAATGTTGAAGAGACTTTCAAGCTTATCTTCATTCTCTTGTCCTCTCCCCAAATTCAGCCACAAGAGTTGTTCTTTCCTGGGGTTGTGGATGTGGCTTGGTGAGTAAAATACTTACCATGTCAGCATGATAACCTGTGTTCAGATTCTTAGCACTCGTGTAAAAGATGAATACAGAAAGGAAAAGAAACAATGACAACAGCAAATGAAAAATGACCCTATAATCCCAGGTCTGAGAAAGTAGAGACGAAAGGATCCCTAGAGATTTCTGGCCTGTCATTCTAGGTGAACCTGTGAGTTTCAATTTCACAGAGAGACCCTGCCTCAAAAAATAAAACAGAAAGCAACTACTTCGCTACTGTAGGCATGCCTTCACATGTACACCTGCAGACACATGCACACAATGACTTCTCCTCTCACTGAAGATTTATCTATCTTACCTACTTTCTGAGCAGTTAAGAACAGACTTTCTCTCAGAGATGGCTTGCTGGTTCTCTCTGGCTTTGCATTTTTAATCAAGTTCAGGTCTAGTGTAAAGGTACCAGCCTTTTCTGATTCCTGACATGTAGATTCGTGGTTGAATACTTGTTGAATATATAGGGAAGTCTGTTTATCTAAATCTGAAGAAAGGAGACAGACAATTTTCTTTTAGTTACAACCATCAAGTGTCTGGCAGATACCCCATGGTACATGTTCTGTACAAATCCTTTCAAACAGGCATCAGTTTTACTTTTACTTAACTTACCTTCCTACATGCTGGCTTGAAGATACATTCTGATACATAAATATGCAGCAGTATGGAAAGGGAGGTTAAATGGGCTGCTTGGATCATTCAAAATGCATTCAGAAATAAGTGGCCCACAAATGTCAAAGACTGAATTTCCAAATTAACATTTGGAAGACAAAATGAGGAGTGCTTTCACTTGTCTGTTTTGCATTTTTTATTTGTCTTTCTTCAACTTCAAAGTAGACAATGTTTCTTATTTAGAAGGCTACCAATATTCTTTATGTAATATTACTTTTACAAAAAATATCCATTGTCTGCCACTGCTAAAATACTATGCACAAGTAAATTCTCATACACCTATGAGACAGAAGTTCAGTATGTTCACCTACTTCTATCTATGTTTTTCTGTTTCTCAAGCTGCTTACTGGAAATTAGATTTTGACTTAATATGCTAATGTTGAGTAGGGGAATTGGACTCTAAATAATTAAGTTGTAAGAAGTACAAAACTAAAGCAATCTATTAATGTGGCATGAACATCCCTTGATTATATTTGTTGAGTGAATTTACCTGCTTTAAGAGGTAAATTATAATTGAAAGGTAAATTGAAAGTTGAAAGAAAATGTTATAATAAACTTTCTCCTTCTCCCTGCCATTTTTCAGTTTCAAATATCTGAGTTGGCACTCAGTAATATCACCCAGATAAAGACAAATCATGAGTAAAAGGACTCAACAAATGTTGATAGAATGGCTTTGACCACTACCCTTTGCAAGTCTTTTTCAGATGCCCGCTAAAGAAAATATATCCATGGAAATTAATGAGTATGGCTTTGTTGGTAACAGATTTATAAAATTGTGGACTGATGTTTTGTTTCATTAAAGTAAAAATTATATAAGAGTCATTGAGGAATACAGTTGCCCTTCAGGATCTCTGGGGAAGTGGTTCCAAAATTCCTTTATATAAAAAATGTAAGGAAGCCTGAGTCCCTTTGGAATGAGGCATCATGGTCTTACACATCCATAGATTACTTATAATACCTAATATAATGCAAATGATAGATACTTATACTGCATTATTCAGGAAATAAAGAGAAAAAAAAGTATATACAAGTTCACTAAAAGTACAATTGTCTTTAAATACTTGTCTTCTGCAGTTAGTTGAATCTATAAATGTAGTATCCCATACACACAAAAGGCTGATGTCATGCCATATTCATACATGCACACAAATATGCATATATATACACATATATGTGCTGATGGATGATATAAGATAGATGATAGATAGATAGATACATAGATAGATAGATACTAGGTCACCTTCTCAATGAAATTGTGACTGTCTTATTCAACATGTCTTCCTCTGTAGTCTTTTGATGAGACTTCACAGGTGAGCTAAAACAATTTATAGGATGGATGAACATGACAAACTTTTCCAGGCCTTTGACAGAGGGCTTGGCTTCAACAAAAATCTAAACATTTTGCTATCTTAAGATAGGGATTGATATAGAAGGCCATTCCAAAAGGGGAGAGCACAGTGGGCCAGACGTGGCACTTAGGGTCACAAGCTCTAGCCTCAGATCCAGTGATCTTCAGGGCAAGCTTTAAGTGGGACTTGAACAATGATACCTCGATGGAGGGCTTAGACTTTTGTCAACTAATCATAGTGTTTGCCTCATAGTGAAAATACTTCTATTTTGAAGAACATCCAACTTTTATCCTGAAAAGGGATGGGATTTGAAGGTGCATAAAAGGGAACACTGGCAGTTTTACATATGAAATGGAGAGCGAATCTGAGGCAGTCAGGGTCCTGGAAACAAAAAAAGAGAAGTAAGAACAGAAAGGGGAACACTTGGTGCATACACATCAAAGGCTTTGGAGAACAAAGGCCTTTCCCTGTGAAGGTTGTGACTGTTCTGACAGGGATGAGAGGGCCATGAATATACATGCATTGTGAAGGTGAAGGGGCGTGGGGTTTGCTGAAGTGAAAAACAACCAAATAAATAAAAGTCAACCAAATAATGAGTCATAAATATTTTCTGAATTTCTCATAGAGTCCATACTATCTATCCTATTTCCTTGAAAAATTGAATTATGATTCCTGAAAATCACATCCTTATTGTATTTTTCCATGGCTTCGCCTTAATGGATAATGAATCATTAAGTAGCACCTGCCACACACAGGAGCCTTTGCAAGTCACTGTGCGTGTTCACCCTGCGAACTGCAATTAAGCTCATATTTTTGCTCCCCAATCTATCTCATTAGCACGGGTTTGAAAAATAACTGAAGATGAAAACTTTCACATTTGCATATGGAGGCTTAATAAATTCACTGGCTTTTTTTTTCTGATTTGTGGATTAGAAACTATAAGTGGAAAGAATATTACATACAGAGTAGGTAGACCTGAGCTTAAATACGATCTCCATCTTTTGTTGATTTGAAGAACTCACTCTCAGTGTCCGTGGCTAAAACATGAAGGTAGCATTAATGAAGACAGTTTGTAGAATGAAAATAAATACCACAAAATGCATGCAAAACTGTGAATTTTGTAGACATGGGATAGGGAGGGAAGAAATTACATACAGCATTTATTTCACCTTGGGTAGTTTCACATTATGGATGTTTTTGTAATGTCTCCTGTTATAACTGGTATCTGTGCAGTGTTTGACCTCACTTCTTAGCCAGGACAATGTTGTATTGTTCCTGATTTAACTAGTCCTATGAACCAAAGGCATCACAGAGCCCTACAGGACAAAGGAAAAGACATATGAAGGCAGCCTATATAAACCTTCCTCTTTTCTTTTCCTCTCCATAGTAAAACTCAACAATTTCAATTTAATTTCACAAATTGTCACTTCTAACACAGATATCCTCAGCTTAAAAACTTCCATTAGTTCTTTATTGTCTACAGAAAATGTTTCAAGAAAACCAAACTTTCTAAGAAACTGTAACTAAGCATCCTATTGACATCTTTCTTCTTCCAATTTGATTTCACATCTTCAGTTCTCTCATGGTCCTGACACATTTTCTTGATACTGACTTTGCCTTTCTCTATTTTATTCTTAGGGGCTGGGAACACATGCGCCATCTCCCTTACCACCTGAGCTACCTCACTATAAATAAATATCTCTCTAGGGCTGCTGGTGATCTTGGGGTGGAATGCTTGCCTACTGCATTCAAAGTTTTTGCACTACACAGACATATCACATTTTTGTTGTTGACATTAATGTTAATGGTAATTCTATGAGAGCTTAAAACCATGTATCTTACCATTTCATCTGCTTCAGTAAACCCTCCAATATTGCTAAGAAGAAGGTGATATACACCAAGTGTGCAAATTATTTTTTCTCCTTGCACATATGGAAACATGAGTGCTTGACATGTATTTCAAAAAGAGAGTGATTGGGAGATGATAGAAGAATACATGAACACACACACACACATAAACCTGATGAGGAGTGGGGAGAGGAAAGCTGAGCACGACTGAACTTTAGCAAAGGTTCCTGTTGAGCTGGCCTTATCAGATGGAACATGAAGACATGTCATTTTGCTAATCAAGTTTTTCCCCCCTTTTTAAATTTAATGCCATCATTACCAGCTTATGCTCTTGCTGACTTTTTTTTTTCTTTCAGGGAAATGAAGAAACAGCTATCCAGTGATCTCAGTCCCACATACATTGATGCCTAAAATCTACCCATAATCAGGCAAATGCCTTGAATATCTAACCTGAAAAGGTCACATTGGCCACAGCTATAATTGGACTCAACACCATATTGTAATTAAAGCTACAGAAGGTTTGAACGTGCCAGTTCTCTGTCTCTCAGATGAAAAAGGTAATTCAAGTTTCACAGACAACAAGAAAATGCACTGATTAATTACATGGTGAAGTGTATTACCCCTAACAAGGATCGTGCATCTGAAACATCGGGATTGGATATGCCACATCTTTCTTCTAAACTTGCAACTTTAAGGGCCTTAGGATAAAAACACAGCAATTATATTCGTAGACTGTTTCAATTTTTCAATTGAAAAAAAAGTGTTCCCAACAGCAAATAATTATAGCACTATTTAATGATTGATTTAACATAGAAAACCCATCTAATTCCATTTCTCATTACAATTTGCAGTGCTAACAATCTAACAATGCTGTCTTCCTAGATAGACATTGCATTAGCATTGAGAATAACGCTAGCATAACAAAATTTAACTTGTGCTTTGAGTCCTCAATTCTCCTCCATACGGGTACTATTGAAGAGAAATTTTTGAGTGAGACAGTCATGTTGAATACTAGCTTTCCAGCATCTGAGTAAACAGAAAGCAACATAGTTACCCAAAGGACCCTCCTAAATGTTTCCTACAGGAAGAACATTTTATTTTCTGTTTTCTCAGAATATCATTCTAGCAACTGAGAAAGCAAGATACAAAATCTAGCAAATTGTGTCATAAAGATATGGAAAAGATCATTTGTGGCTGGTGTGGAAAATATGAGGCTTACAAAATGATGACCTGTTAGAATACATGCATGTTGGAGGTGTTTACACAAATTAGAGTTTAAAGGAAAACACAATAATCTGTCATCTAGGCTCTATGACTTCCTCTGGTTAAGGAATATGGTTATGATAAGATCATTCTAAAACTTAGGGAGGAATCAGGAAAAGTCAAAATAATTATGAGAAGTTGCCTTCTTCTACAGTATCCTGAGGATATGACATGACTGATTAAAGAACTAACTCTGTCCTTATTTCCTAACAGAGTTCATCTGTTTAAATGTCCTGTCTCAGCAATTGTAAGACTCATTCTTGTATTCCATAAATTACAAATATGAACCAGAAGACAATCTTGTGATGAGTAAAGGCAATAGTGAGTGTTTCTTGACTCAGAGAATGTTAATACAAGAGCCACCTGGGGAACCTGTTGAGAAGGAAAACTAACAGAAAGGTTGATTAATATCCAGTATCCAAATAACCAGATCATCTGCATTAAATTCAGGTGCATGCAGGTAATAGTTGCATTATATTTAGCAAGCATCTTAATGATTTGTACACTATTTACTTGTTCATAGAACTGGGAGGGTGACTAAATCCCTACCTACTGTTGGCTTTCTGTAAAAGTGAAACACATTCCTACCTGGGAAAACTCTGGAGAAGCATGGAATCACTCTCAGTGTTAGATGCTATTCCTCTCACCTTTGATGAACGACTTGCCCTGTGTAGCAGACAGTGCACAATAATCTTTGTTCTGATTTACTTTAGGAAGGTTCTTCTCTCAGTGGTTAAATTGTGTGTGTGTGTGTGTGTGTGTGTGTGTGTGTGTGTGTTTCTGAAGGGAATTGATAGAATGTCAATTCATGCATTAATTGCATTAGACTAATTTATTTTTATTAAAACTATGTACATCAAAATTCTATCTCCCTCTTTGGTTCCACGATGCACTGTGGCTGACAATCTGACTATTCATGATTTGCTTATTGCTTAAAAAAATAGAGAAAAGGGTATTCCTGGATTGGCAAATACTATTGTGTGTTGGCAACTGGAGCCAGAAAGAACAAGTAGAATCTGAAAACTTTTCAAAGAAGCTTTGATATCCTAAAGAAGATGATGTCTTTCAGTACAAATATGGATCTATTGCTCTGAAGAGACAGAACACTAAGATACATAAGAAGGAGGCTGAAGAATTGTTGTAATAAAAATCTCACCAATGCGTATGTTCCCAGCTGTGGCCTCCAAACCTGGGCTGTGTGAGACAGCTCTGTGAATGGAACACGGTTTTTACTTCGTTCCCATCCTGTCTTTAGTTGGATCCCTGTGAGTCTCAGGAATACAGGAACTCAGGAGACATACATAGTGGGGCAATCTCCTTTAATGTAGGTTTTAGGGTGCCTTTTACAGGGTACAATCAGAGGAGGAGTCATTGACCCCAAGAATGGAACCCATTGGTTAAGAAAAGGACATTGTCCCTGCCTTATCTGCCTATAGGGAATTTGTTTTTCCAGCTATAGGTCAGATAAGTCACAACCAAGTCACATTTCTTTGCTCCTGTGAAGCTGAGTTCTGGCCAGGCTAGTATAAGGAGCAGCCGAACTCTTACCGCTTACATCTCTCAGGATGAGACAGGGTTCCAAGCCAGCTTCAACTTACTCTTAGCTATAGGACAGCCCCACACAGAATATGTTAAACTTCTGGCCAAGAGAATGAAAGAAACCAAAGAAAAGTGCCAAGAATAAAGTGCCACGATATGTAGGATGTCTTCACTGAGAGCTTCTACTTCAGAGTCTAATCAAATCCAAATCAGAGCTTCAAGTGTAAAAAAGATAAATTATCAGAGCTTGAAAAGAAAATCAAAATAAAAGGAATAAAATAAAAAGAAAGTTATACTTGACAGATTACAATATTTATACGTAAAGTTAACAATATGATAGTATAAATCGAATGAGGTTTTGTTTTGATTATTAGTAAATCATCAGAAGTTGCATGCTTTAAACTCTTTTCTGCTCACATAAATGTTATCTTCCTTTATAATTAGTTATAAACTTTTGGGGACCTTCATTTGGTAGCCATAGACAATCATACTATTAACGTTCTTCTGGAGGCTTACCTTAGACAGCAGTTGAGATGTGGACCGTAGCAAGTTCGGTTGGTTAAAGACAGTATTATGTGGATATCACTATCAATAATTACTATCCATATTATTGTCTTCATTTCACATTAGATCGTTGCAATAAAAGGGAAACAAGTAAGAAGCAGACATATAACAGGTTCAGAAAAGGAGACTTACGGCTTCTGATGGAAAAGGACCAAATCAAAAGAGACTTTCACAATGTGATACTGAATTCTTGTAAGCACGGTACTTGCCTTTCTCAGTATGAATTCTTCTTTGTCAGGTGACTCTCCATATGTGTGTGATTTGACTCTGTTTGCTCTAGGATGGCCAGCATGTCCTGTGTCCAGTTAAATGCATGTTGCCCCTTGTTTGAGATCAGGATATGGCTCAGGACATGGCTGAATGTTGGTATTGCATCCCTCAAGCACCTAACACACAGCTTGCAACATGGAAATCAGGCAAATATTTCTTAAAGGAAAAGAGGAAACTCCTATTTCTCAGTGCTTCTTCTACCTAGGAAAGCTGTAGCTGTTCCCAACTCTTTATGTGAGTGTGTGGATCCAAACTCAAAACTTGTGCCTATAAAGCAACCAGTTTATTAAGTGAGCCACCTCCAAAACTCCTTACTTTTTGAGTTGGTAAAAATTAAAGATTCACTGATGTCAGCAGCATTGAGGAGTCATCACACTGATGCTTTGAGTGACTTGCAAGCTATTCTCTTACACCTAATGGTTATGTGCATCTCACTCCTTTCTCACTTCAATCATGTGACAACTATGCTTGGGATCATTTGATTCTTATTCTTAATGTGTTTAGTTTATAATTGGTTCATACATGAGAACTTGACACAACTTTCAAGAAGAGGTGATGGTTGTTTGGAGGTTTGTTGGTCTCAGAAGTTTTAATTTAGTTATAATGCAGCATAGTCAGAACATAGCACTAGCATAGCCACATTTCTCAGGTATAGCACTAAAGCACAAATATGCTAAGAGAAGAAGTATGAAATCCTTAGGATTTGTGTCTCAATATGGTTCTAAGATTGGATTGGCTTATTTTCCTGAAGGAGCTATAAGTTCCTAGTTAATTCATGTAACTATCTCTTTGGCACTCCAAAACATGACTGGATTCTTGCTGAATTTTATGCTTCAGGAAGGGCATAAAGTAGCAAGATTTCTCCTGGGCTCTGCCCTTTGCATACCTTCTAGCTATTAAAATTTACTATAAACAGAGGATACTTTGGCAGCCCATGTAAATAGATGTAATCAATCCTTCCTTTCTCTACAATCAGTATGTAGCCAGCCTTTTAGAATATGAAATATCAATGACAATTGCTAATATCAATAAAGAAGCCAGTGGTGAGAGACCCTAACTTATTTGAGTAAGCAAAAGAGAAAATTCAGGAAGAATAGTGTGAGAAAGAAGAAGAAAGTTGGCCAGTAGCATCATATAAAATTACCGAAAACGTTTGTTGGGGTGCATGAATTTCACAGAGGCCAAATGGTCAGCTTTTAGACTAAATCAGCCAGCAATAGTAATGTTTCCTACAACAAAGCAGTATTGCTTGTGTTTTGATTTGTAGATTTTAGTTTAATGGTTGATAATTTCAGTTCGCTATAGGCCCTGCATCCCAACAAAGAGTTTTCTATGACTGTTGCATTTGAGTTATCTGCCTGGCCATTGGGAGCAAAAGTCTCTTTGCTCCTGATCTTTCTGGGAGCTGAGGCAAATTCTGAAATCTGAAGATGATTCTGTTCAATGGTAAGACTAGTAACCAGTGACTGAGCCCACATTCATGTCTCTAGTCACCAATAACTGAGTCAGTTGTGGTGAAACTCGTCCTATAGGTTGGTGCCTCCTGATATAAATTACTTGATAATCAAGATTGGGTTTAATTACAACTTGCTGAGAAAAGGGCTGGGGCTGCCTGGATTTTATGGATCTGCCTTGATTCACTAAACACATGTATTTCCTCAGTTAGTACAGTTACTTTACTACTTAAATATTTACAGGTGATGTAACTCAGTAAAGGAATGACCTAGAGTCATTCAGGTCATTTCTGTAGACATGTCTTAAGATGTGCTCACATGCTGTATTGAGTAGTAGCCATTTAAATTGGAAAAATTAAGATCCTTGTAAATGCAACTGCCTCAGCCCATGAAGATAGATTAAATGTACCCATTACTTAGGTCAAAGTCCAGACAAAAACAATTTTCTTTTGTATTTAATGTTTCATTGCATTTTAGGTCATGACAACGATGCCCTAGAAACTGGAGGTCCGTGAAAGCTGCAATAGGGAAAAGAGCGAGGAAACCATCCTGCCTGCTCATCTCCACAATAATCTATTTCCAAAGCGCTTATCTCTGCTGCTATTATGACAATCGCCAAACATGACAGCATGATGCAGATCTGAGATAAAACTGAGGCTTCAGGGCCAGCCAGAAATAACAGAGCTTACAGTGTCATGGTCTCTAGCCACCTTCCCCTCACTGCTGATAGTCAGCTCTAAAAACATTTTGAGCAGAGAAAATGACGTTCGCTTTCTCTGTCTGTGCTAAGCTGCCTGTCCTGCCATTTGGTGCTTCCTCTCCATATCTGCTCTTCTCCCAACAAGGACAAGACTCTCATGCTCTGTCTATCAGAATTCAGAAGTTGCCAGCTACACACTTTTTAATCAGTCTTTAACATTACATCAAAATCGTCTCAGGTAGTATTATGGTTGTTACCTGATTTGTTCTTGGCCTTTGATTTGTCCTTCTCCATTGCTCTCTGACATCCATATTTCCTTTATGTCTTGGACTCCTTTTTCAATATGATTTCATGTGAGTTGAGCCAATGGAATTCATTGATAGTTATTTTCCTGTAGCCATGATCAAAATACTCACGAGAATTTCTGGGAAGGAGAGAAATTGATTTTGGTCCATGACTTCAGAGGGTTGAATCTATGACCCTATTGAGTCTTCATGTTCTTAAGCAGCAGTATAATGGTAGATGAGAATCACTATGCTACAGAAGATGATTTTAAGTTCTTGACTTATAGAAAGACTGGGAGTACCATGGACAAAATACATGCTCCAGCAGCCTATTTCCTCCAACAAGGGCTGAATTTCTCAGAATCTCAAGTGAATACCATCAACTGTTGACCAGATCTTAAACATAGGAGCTTTTTAGAGAGGAATTTGTATCCAAACCATAGCAAAGTTTAAAGCAAAAGCTCAGTTGCTACTGGACCAAATAAGATGTGCCTGTTTCATGGTGGTCCCTGCTATGGGGTCAAAATTTTCAAATGCATGTCTTAAAACGGCATGCTCATTGCTGTGATCTGTAATGGCAGGGCTCTTTGAAGAGTGACTTCAGCAGTATATCTGCCCACATGAGTTGATTCATTCCATAAATGGCTGGATGGAGCTAGCATAGGCCCCTTGCTGCTCTTCAACCTTATGCCCAGTGAGGAAGTAGTGCACCTCCTTTTGTGCTTTCATCTTTTCTGCAGTTCTGAAGAAACCCAGAAGTTTTCTTTGAGGATGAATAGCCCTCCACTTGAAAGCAAATACCAGAGCCTGCATCTTGGACCCCAGAGCTACCAGAACCACAGGAAATAAATATATATTGTTTGTTATCCAGTCTGTTATATGATGTCAGCATAAATGCATGAAGACAGTTGTATTCTTGCACTGAAGGCCATGACTCCTTTCAACAGTCTGCTCTGTCGTCTCCCTTCATTTTCCTCTCCCCAAGTCCTTTAACTTTCTTTCTCTAACTCCTACTGGTTGAAAGCTGTCCTGTCATGGCATCCTGTTGTTATCAGTCCTGTTCTGCTGAATTGCTTGTTGCTTATCCCAACCCCATTTTACAGCTTTGCTAAAAGTTTCTTCAATAAACCAGCCTTGCCTACATATAAAAAATGTACTATTAATCACTGTTGGTTAGGATGTGTATTAATTCAGCCATTGTAGAAACAGAATGGAAGTTTTTCAAATTCTAAAAATAAAACTGCTCTGTGACCCAGCATGGAAATATATCTAAAGGACTCTAGGTCACCACACCATGAAGGTACTTTTACAACTGTAAAAGTTTATTCTGTATGATTGACAGCATTTGAGTTATGGAATCAACCTAGGTGTCTGACAATAGTTGATATTGGATATGCCCACATTGCGTTTTAGTGACCCATAAAGAACATAATGATGGCATTCCTTTGAAAGAATCCATAGAACTAGATATCATCAGGTTAGCTAAAATAAACCTAATTCATACAGACAAATGTCACATTTGCTTACAGTGTATCAAAAGTTTTCTATACATATATTACTGCCACTTGTGTGGATTGCACATGGATATCTAAATGGGGTGGCAAAAGAATGTAGAACAAAGGACATGCCAAAAGACATACAGAAAAGCTGGCATCGTGTGAGTTGCTTGCTCTGATGGAGAGCAGCTACTAAGCAGCCACACAGAACCTTGGCTAATTACCTTATATAGTATAAAAGGAATGAGCTGGTCTCCTTTGGGAGTCTCTGTTGGTAAGCAGTCTCAGGTTTTAAACATCTGGAAGTAGGAAGCTGCAGGAGTTAATTTTTATACAGAGAGACTAGTCAATTGATTGCAAACACTCATACTCAGAAACAGTCTCAATGTTCACATTCAGACCAGAGGAAGCCTTTGATATCCCTCTGAGTTTCACTGGGTGGGGGAGGGAGGTGACACTTTACCACTTTACCAGTCTAAGGCATTGGATATTTGACATAACTGTGCCCATGCCAACAATACACATTCACTTAGAATTTGTCCCTTCTTTACATATTCACTCAGGGCTTCCTCTGCTTCCCATAATATGTAATATAATACACACCTTAGAAGGAGTTCCAAGTAGGCAATGTCTTCACTGTAAGCCAATTTGTCTATGTTCTATTGACAGGATGCACTTACTGTTTTCAGTGGCTCCCAGCTGTGCCTAGGAAAGAAAAGGCTTATAACATGGAGGGATCCCTGAGTTGATGTCTTCTAGTACTGGTGCCACCATGCTGTATGCATATTAAAACATAAGACTCCACAATCCTGAAGAAATCACTACAGTTATAAAGAAAACTGAAGTTTTTATTTCTCATTATTATTTTACTTAATTTATTCCTTTCAGATAAATGAGAAAATAAAAACCAAGAAAAACACAGATGCATTTTAGAGAAAAGAGGACAAAAGGAAGGTGTTTCACAAATTACAGTGTTATGACTATCTCTCTTCTCAAATGTGCTTCCTTTTCCTGGAGTATAGCCTGGGTGCTCATGGCCCCATACTTCTATGTAGCTGTTGCTGCCCCTACAATACACCCTCTTCCCTCTCTTATCTCTATCCATCATCTTTAACATCCTTCCTGTCTCATAATGAACTGTGTTAGTCTGAGATTGTCTCCACTTTCCATTTCTTTCTGCCAAGTTTCCAGGTGGTCAGAGAAAAGATAGAAAGTCAGAAATCTGAAAAGATCATCTTCAAAGTAAGGCAGAGACATCTCCTGATAACAGCCCTGTGAATGACAGGCAGCAGATTCTGTATCTTTTTAACCAGCAGGCATGAAGGTCTATAACCACACTTTTCTAGAGGCTGAACTCAGCCCCTTGCTGGCCACACTAAAATACTCATAAATAACAGGATCACAGGAAATTGGAAAATGATGACTACACAAATACAAGAGGAATTTTTATGTTTTCCAAAACCCAAATGGCATCGACAGTTTGCCTCTCCTTGGCCATAAGTCACTACTCTTCAGGGAGCTATTAGAAATTTGTGATGGGGTAGAAGAAGTCATATTTGGGGAAGAACAAGTCTCATAGCCCAGGCTAAAATGGTGCAATTTGCTTTTGACTCTCCATATGTCATTTTTAGTACTCCTCTTATATGCCAGCAATGCACTAATTCGCTCTCTGGTATTTGTCAAAGCAGGTAATAAGGTGAATTCCCAGTATGATAAAATGATTAATTGATGTTCCAAGTTAGCATGCAAGGGTTAATTATTTAAAAGCTACCTTAATAAAACAAATGCATTTTGAATTTGTATTTTAAACAAGTACAAGTAGTAAAACAGTAGACTTTTGGGAGAAGAGAAATGTTTTCCATAAGAGTATTTTACACCATCGAGTCAGGCATTTATATCAGAGTATGTGAAGCTGCACTGCCTTCTGGGAGGGAAAATGCTTTTGTTGTCTCTGGAAGTAATCTCAGAATTTCTTTGAGATTTAAACCTTGATCTGGTAATGATGAGATAAATATTGACATTAAATTTTAAAAAGGAAGAAAGAAAGAAAGAAAGAAAGAAAGAAAGAAAGAAAGAAAGAAAGAAAGAAAGAAAGAAAGAAGAAAGAAAGAAAGAAAGAAGAAAGAAAGAAAGAAAGAAAGAAAGAAAGAAAGAAAGAAAGAAAGAAAGAAAGAAAGAAAGAAAGAAAGAAAGAAAGACAGGAAATCAGCCATATTGAAAACAAAACAACAGATGCCTGGTTAGTCTCAAGTGCCTAGACCAGATTGCAATTTAGCTCTTCTCACCCCAGTATCACGTTCCCTACATAATTTAAAATATTTTGGAATCACAAAATATATCCTAGATCAATGCAATTGTCTTGAAATCAGCATTAGTGCAACCTTTTGAATATAGCCTTTTATTTCTTGGATTAGGTTCATTAGTATCCCTTGCATATTAAAAATGTTCACCTGTGGATTGATTTGTGATTTCTGTTGAACTGGTAAACAAATCCATAAAGACAGGAATGGTTTTGCATCCTGTGTTGCACCTGAGAACTCCTTGCTTAGTGTGTGTTTAGTTTCCATAGGAAGGGCTCTGATGCTCAGGACAGTTTAAAGTGTCCATGTACTGACAGAAAAGTTGGCTCGAAGAATCATGAACTGATCATTAAAAGAAAACAAAACACTACAGTAAACTGTCTGCCATCTCTGCACCATCCTAATCCTTTCTGTATTATTGTTTTAGCATTCTAACATAAAAATAAAATAAAATAGCATTAAAATGTTTTCCTTCCTCAGAACATTCTTCCCACATCTAAATGAGCTTCATCTATTGGGAAATACACTTAATCAGACTTGTGCTAAAGGTTTTTTTTTTTTTTTTTTTAATTTTACTTTAAGTATTCTTATGACAAAGCTTCTGTTTTTCTATGCTTAGGTCTCACCTTTTTTAGTAGCTTTTCCTAAGTCAAATTTGCACAAAGAAAAAAATGAATGAGTTATAAAAATGAATGAGTGAATGTATGAATGAAAAATGTATATAGATATTAATATACAGACATGTAATGGAGGTAGAAATTTTTCCTAAAAGCTAGAGCCACTTTAAGGCATCGTGTGTAAAGCTTGTGACTAGCTTTTTTAAAAAATCACTAGAGCCCCCACTTTGTTCTAAAGAAAATCAGAAAGGCTTAACTTTAGTTAAAATATTTTTTTAAAGTTTGAAACAAATAAGATTAGCCATGTGTGACTAATTCAGAGTGATATTTTTAAGGATTAAAAATATTCATTAATAAAGGGGACAGCCTTCCTTGCATGAGAATGAATTTATTTCCCTCCCTGAGGAGTGGAGGCTGCTCTGGGGCAGGGCTCAGTGTGTTAGTTTACTTACAGTTTGATGTTGCTTGAAGCTGGGTGAAGCCATTGTATTCAAGCCTACATATTCTCAGATCACAAAGAAAACTAGAAAATGTCTTCCTCAGAAAAATTGAACTAAAGAGGAAAATCATCCCAGACTGAATCAGTGAGTAGGCTTAAACCTGGACTCATGTCTATTGCACAGAAAGGTCTTCCCTTTGCAGATACATAGGCTTTTTAAAGTGGTTGAAATTCCACCATTAAAGCCCAATACTTTTGAATTCAAGAGCTGAAATCCCTTTAAACTCCCTTGGGAGGTGTTACACATAAAACTATAATCATTTAATAAAAATGATGGTTGCTAACATTTATTGAGGGCTTAAGATGTGCAAGACACTCTTCTAAGCATTAGTGTTATCTGCTTTAATCCTTACAATAACCCAATGAGTAGGTAATGCTACCCTTTTTCTGCACAGATAAGAGAACTGGGATTTCCTGCTGTAGTTAAGTTACTGTCCAGAGTCACAGCTGGTGTTGATCACCAAGGCCTGAGCCTTGATATGTTATTCACTTAAATACCTACATTGACATAACCAACATTCATATAGTAAACAACAGAGGGCACTATTTTGTTCTTGAGATTTCCGTGGGACAGATGTAGAAGCAAAGAGGCTGAAGAAATTTCATATCAGTGTAACCTGCATGGAAGTTTCCAGAATAGGAGCAGGAAGGAAGTAATAATTTAATATTCTTAATAGTTTGGTTCCAGTATTGGGCCCTCTGAAATGCCTAGAATACGGAGTTCATCTTTAACAGTCTGTGGAACTCATAATTATCTTCTAATTCCAACTCTAAGGATCTGCTTTTCAGGTTTGTATGATGGAAACAACAGGGCTCTTCGGTGGAAGCAGGTACTTCTCTCCTTTTATCTGATCTTTAATAATCAGGTCATGGAATCCCATCTAAGAGTCTTTCCTTCCTGGAGAGTGTGCTAGGATTACTAAGCAGCATCTCACAGTTTAGGGAGATCAGTGATATTTACTTTCTATCAAAATATAAGCAGTATGCTAAAAGATCTATGAAATTGGAAGGCAGCCAAGTGGACACAGCTCTTTTGTCTCTAGAAGGTTTAGAAAACAGAGAAAATGAAAATACATAGAAAACACCATTTGAGAAGGTTATTTTCATCACTTTGCACTTGTGTCTCTCTTCCATTCCAGTTTGTGAATAACGGAGATCTGTTCTAGACTGGGCTGGGAAGTTGCAGTCAAGGCACAAGTCATAATCTCTTAAGTTACTTCTGATCACCCTGTGCTAATACTGTATGTCTAAGGACCTGTCCCTATCTTAACTTGTCTTCAGGGTATATAAATCTATGTCAAATAAAAAAGGATTTGAACTCACTATTTACACAATATAAGATACTTCTTTTGGGAAGGTTGGCAAAATCTTAAAAAGAAGTATATATAAGACTAGATGATTGTATGGAGCAATTTTCTGACAACCTGCATAACTCATTCTCATATGGTTGCTAGAGAAAGAAGAAGATGGGGAAAGTATAAAGATGGGGAGAGTATAAAGAAGGAAAGGAGGGAATGGGGGCAGTAATGATAGAGAGGGAGAAGAACAAGGTAGGAGAAGTAGGGAGAAAAATAGAAAAAAACTGTATCAACTGACCTTTTGACCCTACTTGAGGATCAGGGAGCACAGGCCATCCAAAGTTGTCACCAAGTGGCCTATTCACTGTATAGGTGTGGAAGGGGTCAAATATATTTAAACATGTCTTCTTGGTACAACTTTTGAAAAAAGATCCTTACTGTTTTGTTTTTATCAGATACAGAGTAATTTTAAAAAATAGAAAGAATATGCCTATGGCTTGGTGTACATGGTCTCTGACTCTAAAACACAACCCACATTAGATGGCAGTTAAGAAAACATCCTGTAGTCAATTGCATTGTTTTGTTTGCATGGAAAATCCAAAGTAGAAATAGCTTGTTAAAATAACTCAGAGCTCCAGGGGCAGCAAACAGCTTCCAAAAAACAACAATTTGATGGGTTAAGGATAACAAAATCAGCAACATATAGATTATATCACCCCTAACGAATGCGAGAATTTTCAGAAGTTCAGTGGGCAATGATGCTATGGGGTATACTTGAGCCCTAGGCACTGAAAGATTAATCAGATATTCAGAAATGGAAACATATCTACATATCTGTGGCAGTCATGCAAAGCACTTCTTTTGTATAGAACATTTGGATGCAAAGACTGGAGTCTGTTTATTGTATTTTACCATTTTCCACATCTATTCAATGACCCAAATGTTCCATTTCATGCAGTTTAATCTCACACCAAATGCCATTAATGATCAGAGAATAACTTCTGATTTTTTTCACAGTTTCCAATTGAAGCTGTAATAGATCCGTATTCCAAGTCTCTGACCAGGTACTCTGAGAAATCACCACACTTTGCAATGGGAGAGAGAATGGAGCAAAGGGCCAAGGCAGTAACTTCTGAGGCTTCTATCACTAGACAGAGATGGTAAAAATAATCAGTTACGAGAAGCATCATAAAGTGCCTTTGAGAAGAAACAGTGGTCATTGCAATTCAACAGAAAAACTCACAGAAAAAAGGAAAATAACAGAAAGCACTCCTCAGTGTTCTGAGAGTTTGTTTATGGCTTTGTAGATGAGAGCTTCCTCAGAGTTGCAGAGAATACAGCAAAACCAGAAGTCAGGAAAATGTGTTCTGGATAGCACAGTAAAGGGACTGACTTCCATTTAAGGGAAATGAAGTTTCCTCTCAAAAGGTAAAGAAACATATTTACAGACTCCCAATTGTTTTGAGTAGTGGTCATCACACATCAGAAGAAAATGCATTAGATAAGCAAACAAATATATAAAAACATAAGGTCAGCAAATTTTTATTATATATTTTAAGAAAAGGAATATACATCCCTAAAAACAATCATAGTAAGATCACAGAGCTCTGGAAATTGTAACATAGAAGTGGATTGCAGTAGGAAAATCAAGGCTAAAGATATGACTAAAAATACTAAAGGTACAACACAGATTTCTCTCAAAACTAATAGTGGGTTGCAATGTGCTTGTGTGTTTTTCTTGTTTCTGTGGAAAACCTGGTCATAAAGACTCATTCTGCCCAAATGTTCACTTACATTGAGAGAAAGTGGTGATATGGGTAGGAAGGGAGAGAGAGAATAGATATATAGATTGATAGATAGGGATAGATAAAAATATACTGAGAGAATAGGTAATAGATGATAGACAGATGAATGTTAGAGTATAGACGTATTAAATAGACAATAGCTAGCTAGACGACAAATATCTAAATAATGATAATGAATAGATAGACAGACAGACAGATGAAAGATAGATAGATAGATAGATAGATAGATAGATAGATAGATAGATAGAGATAGTTGATGAGTTTTAACTTCAAGTGGGGAGAGAAAAATTCTCCATTTTCTCCACCTTATTCCAGGAGTGTTACAAAACATAAAAAGAGGATGGAGGAGCCAAGATACACTCCCTTTCAGACTTAGCTCTGGGTCTAGTTCAGAGGAAGTGGACTTAAGTCCAGTTAAGTCCATCTCCTAATGCCACGGTCAGAAATCTTGAGGTAAGATACTTTTATATCAGCATGTTATATCCTACTGAGATCTTGTTTCCCACTCCAATGGAGCTTCACCTCCATCTGTGTTCACACAATAAGAATGCGTTAGATGGAATGGGTAGATATTCGGTCAGCCTTCTGACTTGGTCTGAGTATTTGCCTGATGCTCAGGGGTCAGCCACAGGCATCAATTCTCTAAAACTTCTGAACTCCCTTACTTTGAATTGTTATCTACTGCTATTAGATACAGTGAGGTTCTATGTTAAGGTCATGCTTTGCTGTTTTTTGTTTGTTTCTTCTTTTCTTCTATTGTCAACCAAATATTCCCTAAAGAACTCTGTGAGTTTTGCAGATAAGGATACATAAAAGGAAGCTGTTGGCCGCTAAAGAGTACCATTTTCTTCACTCTCAAATCCTGGTGATCCTGAAACACAGCATACATAAGTATGCATGAATTGTTTTACTTACTTTACCTACAAAAGTTTTCTGTGTTCACTTTGTATTTAACACCTGAGCCACAATTTCAACTACATGCATAGGTTTCTAGGATTTCATTTTATTTTATTGTTATGTACTGTTCCAGTAGCTTGGAGCTCCCACAGTGCTTCTAGGTAGAATAAAATTTCAAAAATAAAACATTTCTTCATTAATATTTTACAGCTTGTTTGGGGCATTTGAACACATTATTTTGGGATGAGGTCTAGACTGAGAGAGAGGTCAATGTTCAAACTTCACTAAGGCCTTTCTGGCCTGTGGGTGAAGTCATAAACTTTTCTGCTGAAACTGCTGCTTGAGACCATTGAATTTAGCAATAGAAGACTCTTGTGTCTGGTTCTAGTGTAGAATACAACTCTTTTTGCTTGAAATGAGGGAGTCACCCAATGGAAATGGTCCCCACAGAGCCAGCATAACTGAATATTTCTCCCAATAGCTGAGCAGAACCAGTGCAGTGCTTCACCAAGCTTCTCTGTGTAGGACTCTGGCCTCGGTGACTCACATGATGCAGGGATCAGTGCTTATGCTCCTGCTGAGTACTTCTGAGGTATAACTAGGGGTTTTATTTTTTGTTTGCTCAGACTAAAGAAAGCAAAGAACCCCATGGCCTTCTGCAGAAGACATTATAGTGGAATGCAGACTCTGACTACCTTGAAAATTAATTAAATATGTGTACAGAAGATGGCTGAGAGTTAAATGCATTTATATTGCAGGGATGAGGAAATCATCTGAACTAGAATGAGATTCTGGGGTTAATGCTAATGAATTTAGCCTCCAAAGTCTCTGGAAGGCATTTCTGATTGTTCCCCAACCACCCTGTCCACTATCTGATATAGTGTGTGGCTTTTGCATTATCCAAGACAACCAGGTTGGAGGAAGTGTTAAAAATCTCAGGAACTTAAGGACTGGTGTGTTCAAATTCTTTGTAGCGGCTGTGGACCTCAGAGCTTCTATAACCTCATGTGCCCTCTTTGGGTCAGTTCCAGTTCTTTAGATGTCTGAGTTGTTGCAAGGGCTGTAGAGCTCAGCTGTTTGTTGGCCTCTGAGGCCATTCAAGTTGTTATGTATTCACCTCCCTTAGCCCCACATGTTGCAATGGAGCCCAACAAGTGAATAACAACCAGTGAGGAAAAGCTGCCCTTGGGTTTCTGGCTGTGATGTGAACTCCCAGGCTCCATCACCTCTGAGATACAGAGTGCTCACACTAACCTTAATTGGGTAGAGGGTTCAAACTCCCTTATATAATTTCCTATTTACAAACATTTCGACAAGTCTCAGAGGCAATATAAATACATGTTAGATTTTTAGTTGATTCTCAAGCCTCTGTTTTTACTTCTGTTATTACAGAATTCAACTGTGTTTGTTTGCAAGGGGAAGTCACCCAATAGGAATAGTCCCTGCAGAGGTGGCATTCAATAACACTTCTTAACCCAGCTGAGTAGAACCACATGCAACACTTTATCAAGCTTTGCTTCCTGACCAATTTGTGCCAATTTCCATATTCAATGGGTAAATGCAGATTTGTGAGACATTCAGGCAGGTCAAATATCCAAAATAAGAGTCAGTCCTGTATTATTAGGAGGCAGAGAGAGTGAAGGTGGTTCCTAGATGTCTACGTGGGATACTGCATGCAAAGTGGGACATTTTACTAAATAGAAAACATATAGTTATAACTGGGTCGACCACTGCCCAACCTAAAGAGTGCCTGGGTGGGTTCATAGGGTAGGAAGACTACTGTTTCCTGTCTCCATGACCTTCTCTGTCGGTTCTAGTTTCACTCAGTGAGGCTTCACTGAACATTGCATTTCCTGACCCAGGAAAGGCACATCTGCTGCCATTCCTCCTAAGAACACAGCACAACCCCAGGCAACTCCGGCATTTCAGGGTGATGAGATGACCTTTTCAAGTGACAGAGTGATGGGACTGAGAAACAGATCAAGTCCAAGGGTAAAATTCAATGTCAAACAATGGGAGATCTGTCTTCACATTCTTTGTAACTGTTCATTAGCAGTCCTGATATTTGGTCATTCAGATAGCCACACACTAGTTTGTAGTCACAAAAGAGTATCTAGTTTAGTAAAGCTAAATGTTGAATTGAAACACAGGTGCAGTGTTTCTGACCCCCATCTTTTGGCAAACATATTTAGTGTATGTAGGACAGTATTTGTTTTTGGGATAAATACATCCTGGCACTGGCAGAGGACAAGTGTGGATAGGCCTGTACTAAAGCCAAATACATTTGTGTCAGTCAGCTTTTCCATGGTGGCAAAATACCTGAGCAAATCAACTTGAAGAAGGAAGGTTTATTTTGGCTCATACTTTCAGAGCATTCCCTTCATAGTGCCCTGGATACATCAATGTGGGCTGGAAGCAGGCCTTCAGTTTCCCAGTAGATAGGCTGTTTACCTCTTCATGGCCAGGAAACAGAGAGCAAGAGGGAGTGAGTTGGCATCTGAGGGTTTTTCCTTCCACTGGTTTTCTGCTATCTAGACCTGCAGATATTAGATAGTGGTGTCAGAGTTCAGGGCAGATCTTCTGCTTAATAGCTGTCTCTTATGCTAACAATCCCTGGAAACACTCTTTATATGAATGGAGAAGTGATTTCTGACCTCCTGGGATTTTTCACTACAATCACATGGAAAGCCATGATGATGTGCCTGCTCTGTAACATGAGTAGTAAGTAGTGCCAGCCAAAGTAGGACCATTAATTACGGGGATTGCCAAGGCATGAGGATCACTAGTTTAAGGCCTATATGAACTACAAAGAAAGTAATGCCTTCTCTTGATATAGCCATTAAAATTAATCAAAGGGCTTAGGCTATCTCTCACTGATAAAGTGCTTGCCTAACATCATTAGAGACACAGATTCAATCCCCATTGACATACACACATATAAACACACACACACACAAACACATACCATATACATACATATGCACACATACACATACAAATACATACATGTACATACACACAGACATACAGACATTACATACATATACATACATACATGCAAATATATATGCAAACATACATACAAATACATATACACATAAACATATATACACACATATATATGCACAGATGTATTCACATACATATACATAAACATGTATGTACAAACACATACATACACTTATGCCTATATATATAAATATACATCCTCATATACAAATGAACATATATACACACATAAATAGATACATATGAACATATACATGTATATGCATATATACAAACATACACATACACTCATATAAATAAACACACTCAAGAATACACATACATAAAAATAAATACATATACTCACATATACATACATTCATACAAATATATGCACATATACATATACCCACTTACACACACACACACACACACACACACACACACACACAGACATACAGACACACACACGCATGTGAGCACACATGAAAGAGCAGGGACTTCCATGGAATCCCCTAATAGAAACCCAACTAAAGCAAAGAGAGACAGTGACTATGGTGGCACTGAACAGTGTTCATACTGGGTACTCTAGAAGGTCACTGGTCTCAGAATCACAGAATCTAATATTATCAGTCAAATCACACCAAGATGGAGCTGTACTTGTCCAGGAGTACTATGAGGTCTGCCACAGAAAGGAACAGTTCTTTGTCAGACTATACTCAGTACAGTAGAGCAGATGAAGTCATCTCCCCTTGAGCAGTGACACTGGATACCCGTCTTTATACTCAATCCAGTGAAACATGTGAGGCTACATCTCCTTGAAGATTGGGACTGCATACCCATGCTTGTGCTCAGTCCAGTGAAGCAGATGAAGACACACCTCCCTGAAGAGTGGGACTGTCCACCCATGCATATCCCAGAAGTGTACTTGATGCATCCTCATCAGGCAGAGGAAAATGCTGCCAATGGAGACAGCATGAGCACAGTATAAGTATCACGGCAATTGTCTCTCTCGAGAGCCGTCTACCTAAAAAAAAATATTGAACAATTTGTACTTTAAAAAACATATTGATTAATTAATACCACTAAATTTCAAAGTCCTCTACCTATAGATAGTTCAAACATAGTTACAGAAATAAAGCTTTCCCAAGCATAAACCTGGAGGAAAGAGTACTGTGTTCTGGACTCCATCTTCCCAAGTGAGATCTTGAGTAGGATTCTGTCTTTCCTTGAATGCTATCTTGCTCATATCTCAATAAATATTTTAGTCCTCAATATTTTAGTATAAAAGAAGAATAGCAGGATCCATCTACTCATTTGACTGGGATTATTGGAAAAAGATAAGAAAGAGTACAGATGATTCTTATATATATGGATTCCACAGGTCCCAGTAAGTTTATAGACTATTTTCAGATCCATAACCACTAAATGTTCCTATCTTTAGAGTAATTGTGCAGAAAAGCCATGTCCCTAAATGGACTCTGAGAGCATTCTATTGTACCCTTTTTTGCTGTGGTTTTCTTCCTGGGAAAGTTCACTTCACAGTAGATATTCAGAAACATACAATGATATCTAATAGTGAACTGAAGGAAGATTCTGAATTTTGTAGAAAATCTTAATCTGTTTGTGATTAGTGGAAATAGTTTATGTATGAAAGGAAGAGGGGGCAAATAAAGCAAAGAGACAAACAGGAAGTTTATCATTCATTATAATAGAAGACCGTTTGGTTTCTGTTTCTGTTATTACAGAGGTTGTCTGGTCAATATTAGAGAAAGAAAACCCAGGTGAGAAAATATAGACAATTATAAAGCTATTTATAGTAAAGGAAAGACAAGTGAGGTTGTATTATACTGATAAAATTATAGAATTGATTTAATATGTAACGTAAGCAAACAAAATATGAATAGCAGTCTGGACATGATGGTGCACACTTTTAGTAACAGCACGCAGGAGGCACATACAGGTGGATCTCTGTGGGATTGGGGCTACTCTGATCTATAGAGTGTGTTCCAGGCTGGGTGGGGCTACACAGTGAGACCCTTTCTCAAATAGCAAAAACAAACACAATCAAAAAACCAAAACAAGTCAAATGAACAAAATCAAAAAAAGAAAGAAAGAAAATGTAAGCAACGACAAACAGCCCAAACAGTAGTGTTTCCCTCAGCAGAAGCTATCCTGACAAGGTGTGCTGCGGTGTCCTGTAGAGACAGTGTTTACCTCCAGGCAACCGGCCTGTGCAGATCCTGACGAAGACATTCTTCAGTATGAATGTAACTAAGGCTATTAGACTTCAAATTGGTTCATAAAATCAACATTAAGGATCTCATTCATAGTTATATAACAATTACTAAGGATAATTAATATTATATATGTAATTTTTGCTAAATCATATTTGAATGTTAACTACGTTACCTTTTTGCTTGTTTGTTTTTTACTTTTTGAATGTGGCTACAAGAATATTTATAATCAGTAATGTCTCACATTATATGGATATTCTACATTAATGACAGAGAACATCCCCCAAAATATCTTCAGACTTCAGTAGTATGCATAGAATTCATCTATAGATAAGCTACAGATGTCACCACGTGACCTCAGATCTCCAGCTGCTTTAAGAACACTGTGTGTGGTACTAGGGGATCATGAAGAGAAGGTGTTTATCAAGAAAAAAAAAAAAAAAAAAAAAACAAAAGCAAAACTACCTGTACTGTGGAAATGTCATTTCAAACAGTTGTCTTTGTCCTGGGACTTGGTAGGAGTGGGACAATGCTTTGTATGTTGGAAAGGATTCTTAAACTTGATAAGAATAAGTGTTTCTGCCATGGAAAATTAAGCTATATTTGATAATGCAAGCTTATGTATAATACAAATACAAATTTAATATAAATAAAAAACAAATATAATACAAAATTATATTTTAAAGATGCATCCTTACTTTCACTTTATAGTGCTAGAAAGATGATGAGTTATTTTAATTTCTTTTCTTCTTCAATGAAGTATGAGGCTTAAATATTTTTAAAGCGACACCCTACAATTTTATTGTTCTGACTAGTGAAAAATGATGCTTTTGCTTTTTTGCAGTAGTGTCTAGAGCTGAGTTATAACGATCAGTCCCAGATGAGTATATCAACGGCTGCAGGCCATTGCTGGGGACTTGCTAAGCCTGGGTTTTATAGCTGTTTAAGCACAAGAGAGGAGCTTTCATTTTTTTGTTGACTTCTCATAAAAGTAACTGCAGAAATACTAATAAGAAATTTAGACAAATTCATCAAATGCACATCAGAGCAGCAGCCGCCATCCTCTGGCTGCTATTTTCTTTGTAACTGTACAAATAAATTTCACTTTCTTCTAATTCAACAAACATTTATGGAATGCTTCCAAGCCTGCTTTGCTCTGGACAAAAAGAAAACATACAAAAGATGCCTAATAGTGAATTTTCTTTTCTATATAATTTTGAGGAAACTTACAGAACGTATCAGGAGGTTAGAGAGGGCATCCATACTTTGTTCCCCACAACAGTCACACTCTGAGGTAGAAGGTATGCAGAGACCTAGAGTTCTATTGGAGGAGAAAGGTTGGTGAAAGAGGATACCAGTAGTGACGATGAGTGAAAATTCAGTGTGTACTTGCACCGAGTTGTCAAAGAATCAAACAACTTAAAAATTAGAAGTGAACACATGAGTTTTGAACACTACAGTGTAAATAGGAAGGAGCAGAGACTTGATAGTATTAAGTGACTTACTCATAATCAGAGTGGCAGCTTTAAGGAAAACACAAGAAGTCACAAGTTTGGTGCGTTAGTCTTTTTTCTTATTACAAAATACTATTTTCTTTTAGACACAAAGGTCTACAAAGAGTGGACAGGCTGTATTTGCTTCCATTCCATGATCTTTTCATGCATATCACTTATTTTTGCTGACGAGATGCCCCTTTGTAGTGAAGGCAACAGTTGCATCTTAGGGACTGTTATAACATTGCAAAGCTGAGTATGGAGAAGCCCTGGGCCCTTTCATAGATCACAGCAGCTTATGTCAGGTCCCCCAGAGAACATAGAAGTGGTTTGACCAGCTTTTATCTTAAGTTGATGTCACCATGATGTACAGTGTTTTAGAAGTCAGTATATCATGCAGTAAAAGGGATGTTGTCCATGGATAGGAGCATCTGTTCTCCTCCCCTGCCACTGCCCTATTCTAAAACAAGACATAGCTGCGTGATTACAATCTCCTGCAGGCTGGCTTGCACTCTCTTGAGCAGATCTGCTGTGTGGGGCAGATTCTTCCAGCATTTTGGGGATTTCTTTTTATGTTTAGGACCTACTTTGCAAAATTATGAAAGAAATGAGAGATAAGGTTCTCTTACATGTGTTGCATTCATTCTCTTATGAACACTACAAAAGCAATCATTCTCTTGGTTCAATTGTCTAGTCAGTCATAACTTTCTGCCAGCATAATCCAGACAAGTTTCTGAACAATGCTAGCATTAGTTCCTTTACTACTAAAGACTAAATGAAAAAATATACTACTTCTTGAAATCCTTGTGAAGAATAACTGAGCAAATATAAATGAAACCCATTGATAGAATTTTGGCCTGAGATTTTATCATCTGTCCTTGCATAGGACTAACCTTAAAATACCTTAACTAAATTTGAAGGTGAAAAGTTTTTCTCTTAGTAACTAAAATGTTTCTTAAACAAAAATCATCTCAGGTTTCAACTTTTCAGAAGGCTGAAGAAATAGTAAACCTCAGAAGATAATCCAGGAAGGTGATCATCTACCCAGTCTCTTTTCTCCATCCACCCTCATGTTTTGCTCAACTCAACCGTCCATTTACCTAACCACTGTCCACTCATCAGACCTACCATCTGTCAAACCACCCTACCCTCCCATCCATTTACCCAACCATTCATTTTTCTGCCCATCTACCCACTTTATCCACTGTACATTCACCCATCAGCCTTAGCATCCATGTATCTACCCATTCTTCCATTCTCCTATTCATCCATCCATCCATCCATCCATCCATCCATCCATCCATCCATGCATCCATCATGTGTTCACCCATCCATTTGAGGTTCATGGCCTAATTTAATATGTGTCATGAGCTTTTTGCTTCGTTATCTTCTTCAGATGTGTTCCTTATACATATTTAAGGAAGATTTCAGGGGAAAGATAAAATACTTTGGCTGCAAAGACAGAGCTCATTAATGGTAAATCTGTGTGGACATCTGGCCTAAACTTATTTCAATCTGACAATATAGATATGGTTATGCATGTGTGTGATATATTATACACACAAACATACACACACACACACACACACATATACACACATAATATACATACACAATGTGTTTTATATATACATACATATACAAAATATGCATATATATATTATAGCATGTGTGAGACTTGATTTTGCCTGAGAGACTGTGGTCAAGTGGATCAAGGGATAGTTGAGCAGTTAAATTTAGGATGAAGCAATGTTTTCCATGTAGGGTGGTCTTATTTGCCATGAAACATAGTAAATATTAAATTTAGAATACTTCTACTTTATATTTTCTGTTTAATCAGTGACTAGGACCATCCAAACATACAGTACAGAAGTACTTAGTGATAAGTTAATGGTTTGAATATTTCAATTAAGAGTTCTGAAGGAAAAGAAGAGTCTATTACTTCTTTATCTGATGTCCAATTTTTAAAGACTAATTATTCTCATCACCATATATTCACCACAGTAGCCTCTTCTCCTATCACATAGAAAATCGTGTTCTGTGTGTGACCCTACTGGCACACTTCTTGGTGATTGATTCTAAACTTCCTGGTGCCTTTATCTCCCTGTAAACAAACTGATTAACAAACACAGCACAAAAACTAAGTCAACACAAACTGCAAAACACCAATTGTTTTCCTCAAAATGTACTCACAGGAGTGAACCAAGAACTTTTCCTTAATCAGTAAAGTCACCCTCATACCCTTTCCATGACTTGGTGTCTTTTTGTAAGAGGTGAAGAAAGTAAAACACAGTACTTGGCAGTACATTGGTCTTGAAAAGAGCACTGACGCTTGTTTTCCAAGTGATTCTTGACTGTGAGTGCTCAGTAATTAGAAATATTTAATGCAGGCAAACATCAGTAAGTTAAAATTGTTTTCTGCTTAAATCTTGTCATTTGCCAGAAAGGAAATGATATGTTAGGCATGTCCCTCTCTTTCTCAGTATGATAGCAACTAAAGTGGCTTAAAATTGGATTCATTTATAAAACTGGACACTATTAATATCATTCCCTGCATGATGGTAATTCATTTTACTCTGCTTTGTCTCAGAAGCAGTAGGGGCTCCATTCCTTATATTCTGTTTGCAGTCCTAATTAAGTATTCATTATAGAATACATATTTTTTCATTTAAGACTGGATATCAAATATTTATGCACTGTATTACACTTGTTTACTGTTAGGCCAGTGTAGAGAGGAAGCACCACTATTCCTTATGTGTCTTCAACCTGTAAAATTAAGGTTTGGAAAGAACTCAGTTGGAATAAACTCCAATCTCCCTCAGGGTTCTTGTCTTACTAGAATTGTGCAAAACAAACTAAAACCCCTGCTAAATGCAACTATACTGGTTCAACTATTGAGAATAAAAATGTACCGTAAATTCAGTATTGGACTTAAATATGTCTTGGAAAGGGGAGGGCTTGTTTCAGGTATCCAAAGTTCTAAGTTCATGTTCCATATAAAAGAAAGATGCAAAGTTTGTTTATTCATATGTTGTTTATGTATTTCCCCAATTTAAATATGTCTTGATTCCAATATATGATATCATGTGAACATACTCTATAAAATCATAGGATTTTACTATTTTAATTAATAATAACTAAGGTTTCTCATTGTAAAAATCTCATTCAACATGTACACTCATACTTACCCACATACACATACACAATCACATACACACAATTTTCAGAATAAAAATAATTCTGATTATGCAATGTCTGATTCTTATAAGTCTATATGTAAAGAAAGACTGAAACACCAGTGTTAGATCTGTGAGAATTTTGTCTTCCTTATGGTATACAGAAATCCTCTTCTTGGCTCAAGCGATATAGCGATTCTTTCTTCTTTCCAAAACTGAGGGTTTCTTTCCAAAGATATGTAATATCATCCATTGAGCCCTTAAATTATCTTCATTTGTAAGTTTCATGGTTTTCTAAGCTTTTGTTTCTTTCAAACACCTTGTGGTTTTATATGAGTAAATATGAGCAGTTAGTGAGTTACTCCCTCCAAACAGCTACTTTTTGGCTTTACATGTGATGTCATGCTAGTCTCTCAGGACAACAATTCCACTCTCAAGAAGAATCACCCTGATTTAATTCACAGAAGGTATACCAACACTTACAAGAAAGTCCCTGTGGCACCAACGGCTACTCGGCCCCATTTTTCACCTTCAGAGGTCTTGAAACACATCAGCTAGATTCCTTCTCTAGGGCCTTTGTGAAGATGGTGACTTTACAAATTCCTCCTTTGACAAATTCCTCCCTGGGGGAATATTAGGGCTGCTGATCGGGAAATGCATCTTTCATAGATTAAAGTCCACTCTGAATACAGAGCCCTAGAGGATAGTAACTGAGTGGCGCTGTTTCTGGCAGAGGACTTGGCAAGACTCAAATGGAAATTGTCAGCTAATGTTTACTGGAGGGTGTCTCATTAATAAATACAGAAATATTCTTCACTTCTGTCTTCAAATTAAATAGGATGTTTGTCAAAGCAAGAAACTTTGCTTTGATTATGAGCTACAGATAGTGAAAATGTGTTTATGTTTCATGAGTATGTTTGATTCTACTGGATAGCACTTACCATCAGAGAACCATTTTCAGCAAATATTTTGAATGTTAACTCCTCAAATCAGGAAGAAGATTTTAGTTGACTAGAAATGCAATAAGCTGAGAGAATAGAGGTTTATGCAATGTTGGGTAATAGACTTAGTAATTGTTCTCAAGCAGAATAGTAAGGACCAGTATTGAATTGCTGGGGGCAAAGTACATAGGAACAAGTATCAATTTCTCAAATGGAGAAAAAAATCTAATGTGTATTAAGCAGATTTATCTTAACCCTATTAACAAATCAGAGACAATTGTCCTTAATTTATCCTGTTATTTGGTACATGAGAGAGTTATATTAAAGTATTTATTTACCAAAATGAAAGAGCAAAGAAATACAAAGGAGGAGAAAGTGAGAGTTTAGAAAGAGAAACAAATCTGGACATGCAGAGGCATGGCAGAGATTTGGCTGGAAGAACCAGTCCTTGTGGGAGAGGGTTTGCCTCTCAGTCCTTGGGAAATAGTTCTCTAGGGTGAAATAGAGTGAAGAAGAAATTGTTCACTATAAATGATAATATATTGTTTTTGATAATGAATGTGAGATGGATTTTCTAGGGTAGACTCCAGAATGTGCTAAAATATCCTATTTATGCAAATCGAAGAGAAGGAAGGTCTGGTAGAGTAAGGCTCTGTCAAGGAAGAATATATACCATATTTAACACCATATACACTCTCACTCTATCTCTGACCACACATGATTGCACACACACACACACACACACACACACACACCTTGAAACCAAGACATTTTTCAAAGTTCCCAGAAATTGTCTTAGTGAGTTTTTGCTTGTTTGTTTTTAATAAAACTCTTCTCCCCATTTTCAAATAATTATACTACAAATAATTGTACAAAGTAGTTGCTCTCATTATACAATTCTCTAACACAATTTCCTTTTTTTTCAACGTTGATCTTCCCCCACCCTTTTCCACGACCTCTTTCCTCCTATGATCTTTCCATTCTTAGTAACTTCCTCTTCAATTTCATTTCATATGTGTTCTGTTGCACACATCTTCTTCAAAACTTCTTTTCTTCTCTTACAGTGCTTTCTGGTTTCATGATATATGTCCATATTGACACCCATATGATCTGTGTGTTTATTTGTGTAATATTGAAATCTAGGTTCTATGTATGAGACAGAAGATATAGTTTCTGATGGTCACCTAGCATAATATAATAATTTATGTACACATATATTTTCCTGAAATTTTCAGTTTAATTTTTCAGTGTGTCTGAATAGAATTCTACTGTTCATAGATGCCATGTCTTCATTGTGTATTCATGTGCTAATGAACAGCAAGGTCATTTTCTTGTTCTTGCTCTTGTAAATAGGCAGCAGTGAACCAATATATGAAGGATCTTTGTGGTAGGATGTGGAGTCCTTTGGCATATTCCCATAACTGATACAGATGGATTATATGATATTTTTTGTTTTTGTTTTTTGTTTTTAAAAAATAGTCATTTATTAAGGAAAATGTATATAGGTATGCCAATCACCCTTCTGGAGGCTCCCACAAAGGCAAGAAGGAAAGAAAAAAAGGAGGGGAGTCATGTTGCTATGATTTTAAGTTAACAGAAACTTGTTTTTCTGACAGAGATATGCAAAAGGCACATTCTCAAAGTATCAATTAATATGAATGATTCAGAATACTTAGTATAAACATAGTAAATATCCTGTTGTGCAGGGACACAGAAAGGTAGATCACAGGATTTATATTAAAAATCCTCATCAGTCCCTTCTACTTCTGCCCATAAATATTGTGCACTGAAACCACACAGCAAGATATTTGATATATCTATGAATGGATCAGTTCTAACTAAATGAGAAAAACTAACTTGCCCTTTATATTTTCAAGGAAATTCATGTAGGCCTTCTGACTTGAATACTTATTTTTAATCTTTGTTTTTGTTTTTTGAAACAGAGTTTTTCTGTGTACCTGTGACTCTCCTAGAACTAGCTCTGCAAACCAGGCTGGCCTCAAACTGTGAGATCCACCTTCCTCTGCCTCTTGAGTGCTGGGATTAAAGCCACATACCACCATCACTTAGCAACTTTTTATTTTTTATGTTTTTGAGAAACCTCAATATGTATTTCCACAATGGCTATGCTTGTTTACACTTTCACTAACAATGGGTAAGAATTCTTCTGTCCCAACATCCTCCCCAGAATTTGTTGTTTATTGTTTTCTTGAAGATAACCACTCTGACTGGGGTTGCAGTTTTAATATGTGACAACTTGATACTGAATACACTCACCTTATGAACACTGCAGTTAAAACAAAGGGAGCAGAGATGTTATCAGCTTGAATTGCTTCCTTATAAGGGGTTGGTGAAGAAGGTGATCTAAAACATATGGAGCAGAACTCTGGAACATTGCTTCTTTGATGATGAGTCTTTCTTGCTTATCTCCTTGGATCTGTTGAGCAGCATGCTACAGATTTCATCTTTTCCTATGACATCTGAGTTCCCCTTTGCAGTTTGGTCAGGGATTCTTTTTTGTGACTTTGATAATCAATAGCTATTGCTTCAGCGACATACTTGCTTAGACTCAGATTGTATTATGAAGTCGTCTGTGGTTCCTTCCCCATTTTATTCCCTGTCCTCATTTACCACACTGCTCTCTCTTCACAGCCATGGTCATGTTGCCATGTCTTTGCTCATATGCAGTTCTAGACTGGCTACATTGTTTTGGCTTTCTTTCTTGAAAAGTAGTCCCTATTTAGAAGTCTTAAGATGAAAATATCTCCTGAAAATGTTATCATCTTTTGAATATTTGCTGTCACCACAAAGTATGGGATTCAGAGATTTGGAATGAGACGGTATATTGGTAAGCACTGAGGAAAAGTGGTTTCATTATGTTGCAGATCCATCAAATGTTCATCAGGACTACATTTTCTTGGAACAACACACCACACTGTACCCAGTATCATTTACACTTAGTTTAGCATCCTATAATCACCAGTGACATCAATGGCCTCTACTTCCTTATTCTGGCACAAAAAAGGCTGTGTGATATTCCCAAATTTCTAGTCTTCTCATGGCCCTCCCTCACTATTACTGAAATTATGTGATGGTGGGATGTGAGCAATTTGTATTGGTTCTCTGAATCAGTATGTTTGGGACAAAAAGCCAAGCAAAGCCATCAAACTGACTCTACCTGGAGGGCAAGTATAAAATTTGGGCTGCTTTGCTCTTGCTTATGCCTATCCCAGACACACAAGAGCAGAGATCACTTTCTAACAGAATGTATGAAAATTTCCTCAAAGATGAAAGGTGTCCATAGGTGGCCAAACTCATGCATACCTCTAATTGTGTATGTATGTGCCTGTACATTGCTGACTGGCTCTCCACATTCTTCCCAGAAGCTGAGAATATCCATCTCTAAAATAATTGTGACCTCAGAAGTTCTTTCAACTTTAATTTATTTTTTTGAAAATATCTTGAAGTTTATCCAAAACAGTTTTTTCATTTCCTTAGGACTCAACATTTCTGAAGTCCTTTAAACATGAAAACAAAAACTCTGGGCTTGGGCAGATTGAGTTTAAGTTCATCCAAACCATCTCTTTGTTGCCTTTGCCCCCTTTAAGAAAATTCTAGATGAAAGCATAAATCTGCCACATGAACTGATTTGCTGCACAGCAAGATAATTCTTTTAAGTAGTTTCTATTATAGGAAAATTAATTTCAAGGCACTTCATAGAGTTCTAGTAAAATTCTTCCGCTCCACAGGGGTTCGCGAGCAACATTAACTGTGCAGCCTTTGCTGGTTATGCCTCCTTATGACTTGGTGCACTGAAGGATGATTTTTCTTTCCAAAAGAAATTAAGTTGAGCTTTGTGAAAACACATTCTTTTTCCTCATCCCTCCATGAACGTTTAAAGAAAACTGGAATTTGATGTGTTTTTATAGAGGCAAAATATATTTCTTCCTCATATAAGGGAACATAATTAGTTTATGGTGTGCTAGATGAAACTGGGTAGTCTTGTGTGTGTGTGTGTATGTGTGTGTGTGTGTGTGTGTGTGTGTGTACACATGTGTGCACAACGTATGACAGATACATCTGAGGATTTTAATAATAATAATAATAATAGTAATAATAATAATAATAAAAACAAATATAAGCTCAGGTGAGAATAAGGATCTTTCAGTTTGAGTGATTGACAGCAAAGTAGGTGCCATCATTTGTTCCTTATCCAACTCTCTTCATCTCTCAGTTGTGAACCACATAAATTATCACCATGCAAGTTTCCTTCTCAGACTCTAATTCATAAAGATTCTGACCTCCAGCCTGCAGTCTGAAAAGACTTTTATGGAATAACTCTGTTATATATATCTCTGTTCCAGTGAATTTCCTATGTCACTCCAAATTCCTTTGTTTCCTTTTTTTCTTCCTGTCCTCCTCAATCAGCACAAAACATTTCCTCTTAAAGCACTTATTTCTGATCTCTCCTCTAGCCCATAGCATCGATGTCTCTGTTCTTCCAAAAAGAGTTCACATGCCTTTGTCTGCCTCTTCTCCAGATTAGTTTCTCTTCAAATAAAATCTTTCTCTGAGTCACAGCAGAGCAAGTATCAGAATTACTTCAAACAAACTCTTTTATAGTAAAGAGTGAGAGCTTCTGGGATATTTTCTTTCTTTCAACTGCTTCCAGAGCACTGGAATCTAGGTGATCCTTCAGGTATGGTTGCATTGTTTGTTTTCACGAGGTTTGTTAGGCTGTGCCTGTAGCTTGTAGTGCTGTATTCAATTACATCATGAATATCATGTTCTATGATCAGAGAAAGGTAATTACAAAGGTTAAATGTAAACAAAAGATGTATTTCCATAATCTATATTATTACTATTAATAAGCTATGTACTAATGTCTTAAAAAGAGTACATAAAATACTACAGTGATTTTTCAAGTATCTCTGTTGGCAGACTCCAGCAACAATCCTCTGTCAGGATAAGTATCTTTGAGAAGCTGCATGACAACAAGCAGTCCTTTCCTGGCCGCGGTTGCTACAGCTGAAAAAGGCTATGCTTTGAGAGCTTTTAAACATGATATCCAAAGTTCTACAGGGTATGCTGATTTTTATCTTCTTATAAAGCATGAAGTAATAAATATCTCATCAAACGTAAGCATTTATAGGACACTTCTACAATCTTTATTTCATTTGATTAGTTTGAAGAAACCGTATTTCTCTCATATTTCACTGTGTCATCCCAGTCACTGAAAGAGTAAATTTAGGATAAGAGCTGCTTGTTGAGATGGATAAGCCTCTAATGCTGCGAAGGTCCCACATGGTGTCATCTGGAGCCCAGTGTACCAGCACACCTAAAGCAATGTCTGCCTAATGTTTTCTGTATGGTCAAGACCTTCTCATCTAACTCAGACTTCTTACAGTTTCAACTCCCAATTAAATTGTTCCATGACAAAGACACCTAGATTCCTGGTCAGATAATGAATAATTATTTCATTGGAAGATGCTGCTACCTTTACTTCTGGGTGTCTTATGAGGTGAGAACCTTTCTAAATAGTACTGGCTATTGAAACATCATAATGTTTGACATGTTTGATGGAGTAAGGGGGTTTGGTTTCTGTGTAGAATATATGCACACAAATCTACCATGCAAACTAGTGGAGGTTACAGGATGATACCATGTTTTCTGTTCTACCATATTTAAACTTATTTCCTGGGGTAATATTGTTCATTACAACCTGAGTTAAGCCAACAGCCAACAAACCCCAGAAAACCTATTTCTCTATGTAGCTCTGTCCGCATTGACATTTGTGTGGGGTTTTTAGCATTTGATCTTGTGCTTCATTATTATTCAGCAAACACTCTTAATCACTGAACCATTGCTCCATCTTTACAAAAATAATAAACATGCTAGTAGGATTGGATGATTGATATAAAATATTTGAAAAGCAATATTTTTTAGGCTAACTCACAAATATCAACCTTCAGTGTAGCTGAAAACATTTATTAACCAGAATTGTTTTGCTTCTGAAGAGTGCATATTAACAATCATAGCATGTATACCAAAATGTCTTTGCTCTACAGTAGGCTATTGAAGCAGTCTTTGTTGTCTTTTCAAAAGGCTGTGGGCCCATATTTGCCCACTGAGAGCACATCACCACCAGCACAATACCCCACCAGCAGCAGTGGGGTATTCATAGATTGGTGAGATCACTTGACTGAATTTTTGATTTAAAGACTTGTCTTGTTTATATGACTTTTAAGAATCTTTTCAAGTCTAGATTTCATGTGTCTACATCTGAGGGCTCAGGACGAGGGAAATTTGTGACCCGAATTGGACATTGGCAGTAATCTATTAATCTACACAGGGAGATCATGTCCACATCATTGACACACTTTGTCTTTTCCTTCCAAAGTAATTGAGTCAGACAAAAAGAAATGTCCCCTCCTGTTTGTGGAATTGATTTCTGATTAGGTGTTTCAGTGGGTCCTACCACCTGTGTGTGTGTGTCTTCCTAGCGTGTGTTGTCTGTTGAATGAAGATAATCTGATATTCTGTCCTCTTCTCTCACTCCTATCCATCTTTGGAGAAACAGAACACAACTTTTAACTTTCATATACAGGAAAGGAAAGTAGGAAAGAGGCTCCCAAACTGAGCATCCTGACACAGAAACAATGAATACTGAAGAAACAAACAAATTCTACTTATTCTTAGTCGATTCATGAAGGAAACTTGCTGCATCTTTTTTCCCCCTTCTTATTTGGATCAGAGTAAAATTTGCTTGCAAATATAAAATATTAACTTAACTCCACAACTCTGCATGTTGATACGTTGGCGTTTTCTGTAACGGTCTCTGTTTCTTGAAAAGAGAAATTTCCTTGATGCCCAAACAAGGAACAAGGACGAATCCAATAGACATGCTAATTTGAAAAGGAGAGTGCTCACAGAGGTCCTAACACTTGACAAGGAACGATAGGGAAATAAGAAAAGTTGAAAGTATGAGAAATAGTTCTCCCAGAGGAGAACATACCATTTGGTTATCCAATAACAAATATTCTGCCTGAAACACATACATACAGTAATATTATAAGGACTAAGCAGATTTTATTTATGTATTCAGGGAAACATACACACCAGCACACACAACAAGCAAGGAAGGAGCTACATGTGAGTGTTTTGAGGAAGGAAATGGAAGGAATAATGATCAAATTATAATCTCATATATATATATGCAATATATAGTAAATATATATTTATTAAATATACATACAAATATATTTAAAAATAACTAGTTGACTTTCATATAACTTCATATAACATATAATGATAATATTGTTTCTTAGTTTTCTTTAGTTTTTTTAATGCTTGTATATATTAGAATAAAATTTCAAAATATTTATCAAAATATTTATTCTGGTCAATATCATGTGCATTTCTAAGAATGTAAACAAAAGTCCTTGGATCAGGTCATAGTTAATTATTACACCAAGTTCTGAATGTGGAAACAACTCTAAATTGTTAGCAGTGCTATGATATTAGTCACATTTGAATTTGTTGTTCGCAATAATTGTGTGTTTCAAGACAATAGATCTTTAGACAATTAAAATTTAGACTTCCCCTTGACAGACATTTTCATTCCTCTCATTTCCAATAATACTGGAGACCAGAATTCCATTTCATGTTAGATATGGGACCAAGTAGGAATAAAAGGGCTGGATGGCCAGAGTGTCAAAAATTCTAAGAATATTTGTTAGTCCTAAAGAGCACTGTTGGTAGTAACAGAGGGCAGCAGTAATGTGTGTGTGTGTGTGTGTGTGTGCTACAAATTCCATCTTAGACTGGCTTTCCATTTTACATTTCAATTTCCCTTCAACTACTCCATATATTGTGGTGCTCTTTCTCTCTTTGTCTGTCTGTCTGTCTGTATCTCTCTCCCCTCTTCTTCTTCTTCTTCTTCTTCTTCTTCTTCTTCTTCTTCTTCTTCTTCTTCTCCTCCTCCTCCTCCTCCTCCTCCTCCTCCTCCTCCTCCTCCTCCTCCTCCTTCTTCTTCTCCTCCTTCTTCTCCTCCTCCTCCTCCTCCTCCTCCTCCTCCTTCTTCTTCTCCTCCTTCTTCTTCCTCTTTCCCTCCCTCCCTCTCCCACCTACTCTGTGTCAAAAATAGCTTTAGAATGATCTAGCACTAAATAGAAGCACATCAGCATGACTCATCTATTTCACAATGGCATCAGGTTAATAGGGTGTCTTCAGAGTATTATCTCCTGCCATAACCATTTTCTCCCCTGCCTTTGTTTGTGGTATTTCCTTCCCCGCCATACTTATGTGTTTCCTCTCTACTTTAGGCAAGCATTAACCATTTTCTTTGACAAAGGTACTGTGTGGAATTGGCCTTTGTTTTGGGATAGCACAATGAAAGAATTCTGAATTTGTTCATCTGACAGCAGAATTTGTTCCGTCAGGGAAACTTACAGGAAGGAGCTGTGAAGCCACACGAAAGCCAGAAGAGGTTTTCCTGTACTCACTTCTTAGGCTTCAGGATGCTACCAGATGGGCAAACTGGGAAAGCAATTGCTGAAATGGGGTATATCATATAGCAAAGACAGAAGGAAAGTTCCATGCTCCAGGAAAAGAGGCTATGAAGGAAGACAAAGCAACAGGATATGTGAGCGCAGGAAATAGGATTGATTGAAGATGTCTACTTGGAGAACTCATGATGTTCAACATGCATATCCAGGTTAATGGCTCTTTACAAAGGAAGGGAAGGATAATTCCTGCAGCAGAACATTATAATCATAAAAACTTGTTTTTCTTTTTTTTTCTATACTCATGTTTTTGAGGAAACCCAAATGTAACCCCAATTATAACACCAGGAGGCCTACTCATCTGTGGGAGACAGAAGTCTAGTCTCAATTAACATAAAGTAGACAAGAGTGAACATGAATGCTTAAGGTGTGGATAAGTTCTGGATCTTAATATGTGTCCTTGCTTATTCTCTGTCGGTCCATGTGTGTGTAAATTTATAAGAAAAGATTTTACTTAAAAAGATTTTGCACAATTATATTTACACTTAAAAATAATACAGTGAACATTTCTATGACTGGTACCCATTTGATTCACCCTAAATTATTTGTATATGTAGTAGAATGTCTTGAAATCAGTCTTTCTATAAAAAAAAGTTATTTACATTCGGTGAGGTCTAGATGAAAATGTAATGAAGTTGATTCTCTGTCCACTCATAGACTGTCTAATCATAGATCCTTAAGAGTTAAACAACAGCACTTTGATTCCCTCAGCCAGCATGGAACATTGAATATGTGGCAAATGTCATGGAGAATATCCAAACGGGCTCTGGAGACAGGAATAGGGCATTTAGAGTAGAGTTGCTGTAGTAACTTGCTTGGCAGAAAATAGTCAACTCTCTTGTTCTCTCCATGGTGTTTCTTTCAGTCAGATAATATTCTGGAGGGCTGAGCATGCACAAACCACATCAGTATGCATATTGAACATAACAAAATCCCATTTCTTTTGACCAAAATGCTTGAATAAGTTAAAACACTCATAATGTGAACTTGGTAAGGGAGTATTAAGAATTGGGTTCATAGAATAGTTCAGCTATGAAAATAATTCAACCTTTTTGGCCTCAATAACAAAATCGAAGCAATGAGCTGAAACCCCATCAAACTGACTTGGCTTCAGTACAACTAGAATACATTCATCAGATGATTACACATTCCCTTTTAAGAACACAATGCTATGGAAAACATTCAAAGTTTTCCACACAATATTTATCTGTAGTATAATTTCATAAAAAAAAAGAAATTGAAAATCATGATTTTTAAGACAGAAGAAATCCCAGTTGTCTTTTATAAAATGGGAAAATGAACTGGGAATCCCAACAGATAATCCAGCTTTCTGACCACAAGAAGCCAATAATAGGACTAGGAAATTTTTCATCGGTTAATAGCAACTCGCTGCTCTTCTATAGGATCCCAGTTCCTTTCCCAGCACCGAAGTGTTGGTTTACTATCTACTCTAAATCCAGGTATAGGGTTCCAGTGACCCCTTCTATCCTCCTTAGTAAATGAATGCAAGTTGTGCACATATACATATATAGGCAGAACATTCAGACATAATAAAATAAAATAAATAATTATATAAAAAGAATCCCATAAAGCATCTCAGGCAAAACCTCAACCCACCACTGAATCTTTGCTAAAGGAACTGCTTGTAGACCACTGACCATCCTCTTTGGTTCAACTTTAGCAGCATTATGTAACCTAGTTACATTTCTTTCAGTGTCAATCTTAAATCCTACAAATCCATTCATTCTCCATTGATGTCTTCTTTCTGACTTCATTGAATCAATAGAAATGAATGTCTTATACTGGGAATGAATTTAATGACTAGACACTGGTTTATAAACTATATGTGGGGTTGGTGTGCTTTGTACTATGGAAGTACCTACACATTTGACTACCTTTTTGTTTCCCTAAAACACTTGGATACTTGGATAACAAAAGAATAGGAATGAAAAATCAAGAGTGTCAGTGCAAACTGGAAAATAAAATGGAAAGTGAAAGTCTACAGTCCTTTTCTTCAGCTATTCCCCATCACCTGGACACAGAGTAGGTGTCCTCTTTAATTTGATTTCAGTCTGGTTGTCTACCTCAGGGGCATGGAATGAAGTACTTCTAGTGAGTTACAGGTGAGATTCTTGGTCCCCAGACACAGCTCAGTGAGACAGGAGAGCAGCATTCAGTTCCCCAGCCTCCAGCTCCTGAATCTAACTATACTCTGTAGGTAAGGCAGAGGGAATGTTTCCCTTAATCATTCCTTATCAAACTGCATGATGATTTATTGGCATGTCTATCAGGGGTAATTTGGTGTCCTGTCTTCACTCCAAGTACTGTGAGTCTACATCAGATCTCGTGGTATCCCTTATGGGATCCAGATGTGCTAGAAGCTACTAATTGCAACAAACTTGCAGGTGTGACATAGAGACTATTGTCAATAGAGTTGGTGCCATTGGATTTGTTTGTCTCTCACTTGAGAATGTGACATTGACTTAGTTCTATAGCAAAATGATCAAGCCCCCGTCCCCAACTTTTCTACTAATCTTAAGGTTTTTTTAAAATGGAACTCCACTACATTTTTAATGGAATATCTCCTAAGGACAAGGGAGTTCAAGCACATGAGTGGATGTGGAAGAAACTTTAGAACACCTTATGGTATAGTTGAATGTTTATCTCATATGTTTCTTCTGTGTGTATATATGTTTGTGTGTATATGTTCATATATATGTGTGTATATGTATGTACACATGTTCATGTTGTTGTGGGAGTACATGTGTTAGTGCAGGTGTACATGCATATGTGTACATGCATATGTGTACACATGCACTTAGAGAACAAAAGACAACCTCCTGTCATTCTTCGGTGTGCCACCCAGCTTGTGTTTGGGATAGGTCTTTCATTGACCGAGGCTTATCCAGTGTTCTAAGCTGACAGGCAAAAGAGCTTAAGGAATTTTTCTGTCTCTACCTGTCCCAAGCTAGGATTACAAGTTCTGAACATGGCTATCTGTTCTTGCCTGTTCCAAAAACAACCACATCTTTACATGCAGTGTCAGTCTAGTCCCTGAGACACAATGTTGAAAGTGAGAGTGAACAAATGTGGCCATATATGGTGCCTGGTTACCAGGTCTTCCATCAACTATGCTACAGTAGATACTGTTGTCATCAACAACCCCCTTCATTGACCTCAATTATATGCTCTACCTGTTCCAGTATGACTTTATCTGTGACAGTTCCACAGCACAGTCATGGCTGAGAATGGTAAGCTTGTTATCAATGTGGAGGCTATCACCATTTTCCAGGAGCAAGATCCCACTGTTCTGGTTAATTTCATGACAACTTGTCACAAGCTAGAGTTATTTGAAAGGAAAGAGCCTCAAGTGAGAAAATACCTCCATAATACTTAGCTGTAGAGCATTTTCTTAATTACTGATTGATTAGGGGGCAGGGCCTTGCCCATTTTGAGTGGTTCCATACCATGGCTGGTTGTACTGGGTTCTATAAGTAAGCAGTCTGGGTAAGCTATGGGAAACAAGCCAGTAAGCAGCACTTTTCCATGTCTTTTTATCAGATCCTGCCTTCAGGTTCTTGTCTTGCTTGATTTCCTGTACTGATTTCCTTTAATGATCAACTGTGATGGATAAGTATAAGCCAAACAAACCCATTCTCACATCTGCTTTGGCCCTGGTTTTTCATCATAGCAGTAGTAACCCTAAGACACCCTCCAACAAAAAATTTGGTAGTGTCAAGTATTTTGTGAAGTCTTCTGGTGTCTTCTCTACCGTGGAGAAGGCCTGAGTCTACTTGAAGGGTAGGAGCAAATGGGTCATCATCCCTGCCCCTTCTGCTGAAGCCCCCATGTTTGTGATGGGAGTGAACCATAAGAAGTACGACAACTCACTCAAGATTGTCAGCAATGCTTCCTGCACCACCCACTGCTTAGGCCCACATAGTAAAGTTCATCCATGACAACCTTGTAATTGTGGAACAACTCATGTCCACAGTCCAGTCCATCACTATCTCCCAGAAGACTGTGGATGCCCCTCGGGGAACTTGTAGTGTGATGGCTGTGGGTCTGCCCAGAATATCATCCCTGCATCCACTGGTGTTACCCAGGCTGTGGGCAAGTCCATCCCAAAGCTGAATGGGAAGCTCACTGGCATGGCATGTTCCTACCCTGAGTGTATCTGTTGTGGGTCTGACATGCTGCCTGGAGAAATCTACCAAATATAGTGGCATCAAGATCTGGTGAGGCTGGCATCAGAAGGCCTAATAAAGAACATTCTGGACTACACTGAGAACCAGCCTATCTCCTTCTACTTTAATAGTGACACCCACTCTTTAGCCACTCTTTAGCTGAAGCTGACTTCACTCTCAGTGGTAACTTTGGAAATCTCATTCCTAGTGTGACAATGAATATGACTACAGCAGCAGGGTGGGGGTCCTTGGTGCCTACATGGCCTCCAAGGGATAAGAAGTCCTAGACCATCTACTCCAGTATGAACATGAGGACAAGAGGGAGACCCACATCTGAGGAGGAGTTCCTGTCCCAACTCAGCCCTCAACACTGAGCATCTCCCCTTACAGTTTCCATTCTAGACCCCAGAAGAAGGGGAGGGGCTTATGGATTCAACTTCCTTGAATACTATCAATAAAGTTCACTGCATCCACCAAAAAAAATAAATAAATAAGAGAAGAAATCCTGGACACAGTACCTGACCTTTTCTACCTCATCTTTAGATGCAAAGAGCATCATTCCAGAAGGCTACATTAGAGACGGTGAATGTTTGAGTCTTGTGTTGGTGATAGTCACTTATATTCCTTCCTGGAAACCTGCTGTGCTTTGCCTGTTGGGATGATTCAAGAGCCAATGGGTCTTGTCCTAACATGGACATTGAAGCTCTAAAATTGATTTCTATAAGTCTTTCATCTTTATACATGTAGATGCTTTGAATATTTTTGAATGATATCAGAGTGCCTAATATAGAAGAAGGTACTTGGAAACCATGTCCAATCTTATAAATTTTACCTGGGCTAAATGCTAAGTCACCTTGTAAATGTACAGCAAAGCAGTGTAGTATTCATAGAGCAAATGCTCCATGAAAAGTGAGGGAACTTTATTCTCACAGTGATGAAGGAGAGAGCATGTGTGTTTAGAAGGGGATAACCTCCTGACCACTGGCACTGCCACAGTTTAATCATCTCTGATTCTTACTCTCCTTGTTCTGACTTCAAGTCCTCCTTGTGCCGGGTGAATGAACAGCTTTCCATTTGCTGAGCTCGTTTTTATGTAATAATAAAATAATCTTGATCCTTAATGTGAATTTTTTAAAAAAGAAATTGATTTTTAGCTTCAGAAATCTCAATTAATTGAGACCACTTACAACTGCCTGGCAGCCTGAGATTTGAAGAACCCTCAGGCAAAAATATGCAGAAACATGGGAAAAGAAGAGAGGAATTCATTGCTCCATCTCTAGGCAAAATCTTTCTCTTTGACCCTCCCATTCAATTCTATCACTTGTCAAAATCAATAATTGCTGGTAATCAGTGCTAACACAGAAGGAAAAAATGGAAAACCCCAAGGGCAAGAGAAAACTTACAGGATATTCATAATGAGCTGCAAATTCAAGAATAAATCAGAACAACATGAAAACAAACAGCAACAAACACAAACTAGAGTTAGAGAGTGGAATCAGGTCTTCTTCAAAGCTTCTTTCTGATTTGGCTTAAGTCACATGGAAATGTCACAGTTCTAGTTTTATCCTGTTGTAATAAAAAACAATCTACCCACAAGAAACTTGGAACGGAGAACTATTTTGGTTACACTTTCAGAGCACTGTCCATCATTGAGGGAAGACAACATGAACGGAGGAAGGAACTGAAGTAGAAACAATGGAGGGATGTTTTTACTGACTCTTTTATAGATTCTTACTGAGCAAGCTTTCTTTATACCATAGAGGCCCATCTGACCAGAGAATGATGCTGCTCACAGTGGCGTAGGCACTCCTACATTAATTAACAAATAAAGAAAATTCCCTAGAAACATGCTCATAGGCCAATATAATTTGAGCAATCCTCAATTGAGACTCTCTCCTAAGATAACACTAAGATATAGCAAATTGACAGTTAAATATAACTAAGAGAGGGACCTATGCATGAAAGAACATGGCAAGCAAATATGGCATCCAAAGCCTGGAACTTTCACTGTTCATTCATGCTTAAGTACTACTACATACATAATCTTAACGTATACTGTATTAAGGTTATTGAGGACTTGATGGCAGCAGAGGGATTTTCAGTATTTTTCCATGTGATTACCAGGAAAACATGTTTTTAAAGTAATGCAAGTGATTATTATAAAAGCAATGTTCCCAAGAAGAAAAACACATTATTGAATATTTAGTATGTATCAGGAAATGTGCCAGATATAGTCAGAATAAAGCAATAAATCTGACAGAGTTCCTGTGTAGAATAGATATTATAAATATAATGCGTTGTTTAAAGTTTATGAATGTCTTAGATAAAAGATATGAAGATATTCAAAAATAATCAGAAATATGTTCTTGTATGACTTAAAAGGTTATTGCTAGTACTGAGGCTCAAAAATCATCGAAGGGGTAGTATTTCATTGAAAGGCATAGCGAACAGAAAAACTATTTGCAAGGCATACCACACATAAGGATGGGTCATAAGTATAAGCAAAGAAACACAGAGTAAACAACCATGCTGGAAAGACTGCAAGCTCTTGGATATATGAACTTCATCAAAATCTCTATCCTGCTGAATCAATCAGAAATGACTTTTGTCTTACTGTTCTTTGTTTTGAAGAGAAATCATGACCAAGTCAACTTTTATGAAAAAAACAAAAAACAAAAAAAGACAAAAACAATTAATTGGAGGCTTGCTTACAGTTCCAAAGGGTTAATCTATACCATCATGGCAGGAAGCACAACAACATGCATAGGGCTAAAAGCTTACATCCTTTTCCACAAGCAAGCAGAGACTCACTGGGCGCAGTGTTAGATTTGGAAACTTCAAAGTCACCCTCAGTGACACATATCCTCCAACAAGGACACCTCCCCTAATCCTTCCCAAACAGCTCACCAATCAGGGACAAAGCATTCAAACATATGAGTGTAGGGAGACATTCTCATTCAAACTACCACATTTATACTATATAAAATGATTACTTTCAAATCATCTCAGATAACAGATTTTATTGTCAGAAAGAATAATTTGGTGAGGTATAGTGTGTGAAACAGGCTCAGGTTACACCATGTGTGTAACTAAAGATGTGCCCTGGTCATGTACAGCATCCATGGTCCTTGTATGCTTAATACCAAGGAATATCTCTTAAAAATAATAGTTTTTTTTTTCCATTTGTGTGCCTCATCTATGTAGTTTTCTATTACATTGCCATTATGAGTTTTAAAAGTTCTTTGTATTTTAATATTAATAATTTCATAATAATAATATTTAACCCTGAGGACTGGAGAGATAGATGGATTTTTCCTAAAGCATAAGCAACTAATGTTTTTAAAAGATGGACAATATAAACATATTTTTAAAAGTTAGTAGACAACAATCAAGAAAGGAAATGATCCCTGAGATTGAGCCAGAGGCTGCTAGCACCAAAACTGCCCTGTTAACTTCCTTGACAACTCTGAGGGCATTATACCAGAGAGAAGGAAATGAGGCAGATATCAGAAACATCCTTGACAGAAGTTATGGTCTTAGTAGTGAAGGCAGCTAGAGCAGAAAGAAAAAGTACTATCCCAAGTTGCAAAGAACGTTCTGCCAAGGGTTAACATCAGACTCTCAGCAGAGTGCTGATTTTATCACATCACTTATGATAAAAAGAATGATCTGGAATAATTAGAGTATAGTTCTCACATAGGGCAGAGGATATGCTGACCCTACTAGCTGGAGAGTAAATTCTTATCTCAGGATGAACTCTACTGAAAAGAATTAGCTCTTTACAAAGAAACATTCCAGAGACATCTATACATCTATAGGTCCAGAGAAGCAAGAGCTAAGATACCTGGGTCCAAGAAGCAATGCCACACCTAATAACAAAGTTTAAATATAACTATAGAAATGCAAAGCTATCCATACCCTAAACTGTTAGAAGTCAGTATATCTAGCAACCAATCCAGAAGCAAAATGTAAAGAAAATATGTAATGAGGAGAGGGCCATACTAACAAAGGTAGTCTCAAAACTGGCAAATAGGTAAAAACTTTCATTTTAGGTCATTGTTAGTATTCAAGTCAAAAACATATATAATAATGACTAAGTCAATTTTTAGAGATAGAAATGTCCATGTCTGAGAACAACTCACTAGATGGCTTTTATGATAAAGTTTGTAATAGAGAGGGAATTATTTGTGAACTTAAGGACATAATATAAAATGCCCCAAATGAATCAGAGATTAATCCCTTTTGAATGTTAGAGATTGGCTTACAGGTATTACAGATGACTGGCTTCCTTGGGGGCAGAGCAGAAATGGAAAAGAGATAAGTTATAAAAAATAATGACTGAGAAACTTCCAGTTTTGATAAAAATTATAAACCCCAAAATCTATGAAGCTCAACAAATCCTCAGAAAAATAAATATAAAATAAACTAGTTTAAAACACACTGTAATCAAATTTTTCAAGATCCAGCAAGAAGATAAAATCCTTATCCAGGCAAAGAAGAGTAAATCATTATACAACTTGGAGATACTGTTGAATGCACATACTAAAATTATATTGTAGAGTTACTACTAATAAGCCTGTAAAAAAAGGAAGGATAAAACAATAGGCAGCAGACAGTCTAGAATAAACCAAGGCAGTCATTTAAATCTATTGAGAAAACTGGAAAATAATAGTTATAGAAAATAATATAGGTGACAATGCTCATGTGATCATATGTTTGACTATATTAAATGTAAAGACCATAATCTCAAAAGTATGAAAGCACAGGCTTTAAAATTGCTTACAAAGACAAACCCAGTCTTACTCAGCCTTAAATATATAATTTAAATAAGCTGAATAATTATATATAGAAAATAAATCCTTTGTTAATACTAACAAACAGACAAACAAAAAACAGAAAGGGCCACATTTATATCGGGGTATGCTACACAATGAAAAATAGATGTTTCTGAATAGCACAGGATTCAGTTGATCAGATGATCAGATGGATGTAAAATTTATAAATCATTTGTACAACCCAGAGTCGATTAAGAGTTGAAAAAACTTAACCAAATCATAGCAACTCATATCCAACAATGAGTTCAATGGAAAGAGACACTCATCCCAGGAATATAGAGATGTCTCACCATCAGAATGCCAGTCAAGGCAATTTGAAAGCAACCGTGAGTTATTTAATGATGGCTTTACCACCCTGTGTACTTGCACTATCCCACTTTGTCTAAGCCTCAATTTCTTAAACAGCATGCCCCTGCCACTTGAGGTCCTGCTAACTGAGTGTAGGTTGTAAAAAAAGTTGGCAATGATAAGATGGATCAGGGCACATAACAACCAAACAGGAATATAATTCAAATAATAATTCAAAACTGAATGAGAATGGTTTGAGTTGTTTCTGGCAGTGGTCATTCAGGCTGCATGTGTGATTTCACTGCAGTATTGATTCCCAAAATGCACAAGATAATTTTCACTACACAAAACAACACACTGTGTAATGCTAGTATACACTGCCCAAGACATGTAGGCTCAGATGGGAGAATGTGTAACTCCAAAATGGCAGTGTTTATGGTACTACAACATATTCCGCACTTATAGAAGACTATGGTTTAGTGATAGGATGAAAATACTTTTATAATTTACTGTAGCTATTCCTTAGCATGTGCATATCAGACTAGGCTATTTTAGATTGGATTAAGTTGTTTTTTTTTTTTTTAAATTTCTGTTTGTGCTGTTCACTAGAGTTTTCTAGAATATCATTAAATGCAGTTAGGCTTCGGATTTGGACAGTTTGTGTGTTGGGGGGAATGTGTGTGTGTGTGTGTGTGTGTGTGTGTGTGTGTGTGTGAGAGAGAGAGAGAGAGAGAGAGAGAGGGTGAGAGGGAGAGAAACATTGTGAGTTTGAAAAATCATAAAGTTGAATTATTGATAAAATTTGAAAAATATTGATGGTACTGTATGATTTGCAGTATGAAATATTCAGCCAAGGTTTAATTCTTTATGTTAAGTAAAGTACTATTAAAATAGCTTTAGTCTTTAATAATGGTAAATTTATATGTACACTAAAGAACAGTTTTGAAAATTTTGTCATGATTAATTTTCAGTGCTACTCCATATATGGACATACCTAGGTTCATAAGCAGAAAAAGCTTAAGTTCTGAAATCCAGCAGTCACTCAACATGGCCTCTAGGTGCAAGCAGGATAGATGGTAAATAAAAGATATGTGAGGCTGCTGCTGAAGAAACACCAGCATATGGTTTCACTGTTAATGTTTTATAAGCAGAAGGTGATATAAATCAGTAGTATAGTTATTTAACATTATTTCATATTGAGTAGTACACATAACTGTATTGTTCCACTCTCATGTAACTGGCAGTACAGGAGGTTCACTGGCACCAGGGTCATCAATGATTTGAGTAATGACATGATTGGCTTTAATACTACAATGGCTAAGTGTCCCAGGGGATTGGAATTTATTAGGTGCATTATAATCTCATAGAATTACCTTTGTATCATTTTATGACCAAAATAACAGTATGTAGGTTTAGATGTATATTAGCAAAATAAATTTTTAAAATGATCATCTCAACACATTTGGGTTAATAACATATTTTATGAATTCCGGGACACTGCCTGAAAAAGATTTATTTACCAAGAGTAAATTATTATCTTATTAAGGACATAATACCTGGAGGAAGCATTATATGAACTCATAAAATCAGAATTATTTCTCCATAGTATGAGAATTGGGGTAAGTGTGTCACTTTTACTCAATATAGAGGGATTCTGACTTTTGAAATAAGGCAAGAAAAAAAAAACCAAAAGAAAGGGATGGAAAATGTGTTGTAAATTTTATATAAAAGTACAATAGTATTATCAAATATATATTTGAGAAAGAAAAGAGAATTTATGGATTTAATAATGCAAATTGAAGAATAATTATGAAGCTATAGTAATGAAAACCAATGTATTCCTGTAATTGCAAATAGATAAGTTGAATAGAATAGAGTTAAGAAATAGACTTATCTGTGTATTTAGGCAACTAAATACAAAGGTATAGGCTCAGTCTAGTGAAAAATGCAGACTTTTCAACAAATTTTGGTAGAACAAATAGAAAATTTTATGGATTGTAGAGAGATGAAAGTCTCACACAGACTACCAAATCACAAGTCATAATGTATGAACTGATAAAATAGATTTTATCAAAATTGGACCTAGTCTTCAAAGTCACTATAAGGTGCCTGAAAATACAAGTAACAGACCATCAGTAAGTTTTTATAAATCTTATTTCTGAGAAATCGCTTGTATTGAGAACACAATAAATGATGTCCAACGAGTGCATTATCAAAAAAATGATATCCAATGAGTGTATAAAGACATATTCAACACTACTGTTCACTAAAGGAAAGTAGTTTGAAAGTTTGATGAAGCAAGGACATGCACATACTTTTTAACTATGGTTAAAATGACTAAGAACACCCATTTTTGACAAAGATTAGAAGGAAGAAAATCCCTGTTAATGTTGTTGGTCAGGTTGTAAAATAATTAGACCTTTCCCAAAAACAGTTTGTTGGTTTTATAAAAGATAAAACATATTTATTTTATGATTCAGCTACCTTCCTCCTATGTAGTTATCTAAGATAAACTACATCTATGCACTTGTTCATAACTTTTACATACAAGTGTTTCTTAATAGCTTTGTTACAACGACTACAATTCAAATATTTATCAAGACAAGAATGGATGCATAATTAACGGGGAGCAAGGACTACTAAGCAGTAAAAACAAATTCACTAATAATGAATGACATAGAACTACATGAAAATCTCACTGGTCTAACAAAAACACAAGTATATGTTGTCATTCCATTTGTGTAAAATTACAGAGAATATGACAGAGCACTCATTACCAGTTACCTCAGTAAGCCTGGAGAGGGACTTGGAGGACTTGCCTAGCATGTGTGAGGTGCTGGGTTCAATACCTAGTAGCCAGAATCATGTGGACAGAAAGATACAATGAAGGACATGGGTACATTTAGAAGATTATGAGGTATTCACTGTTATAGTGGCTTGAATGAGAATGGTTCCCATAAGCTCAAATATTTCCATGCTTAGTGCCCAGTTGAGAGAACTGTTTAGGAAGGATTAGGAAGTGGGGCCTTGTTGGAATAGAAGTGTTACTGGAGATAAACTTTGAGGTTTCAAAAGCCCATGCTAGGCCAGTCACAAGCTCTCAATGACTGTTCCATTGCCATGTCTGTCTTCTTCCTGCCATGATGATCATGGAATAACTCTCAAAGACTGTAAGCAAGCCCTCAATTAAATACTTTCTTATTAAGAGTTGCCCTGGTCATAGTGTCTCTTCACAGCATAGAACAATAAGTAAGGCAACTATCAAAGCTGTCAAGTGTGTGTAGAGAATTTCTTGATAGTTCATGTTGTAACCATCAGGTTGTGCTGCTCATATACATAGTTTTTTTTTTCCACATAGTATACTTCAAAAGAGCTATTAACATAGTATATCAATTTTGCATTATACTTTATTGCTGAAAAGAGATTCCATATACATCATGTCACTATGTCATTTATTTATTTCATGAAGTTTCAATGGCATTTAGAATAGCAGTGATTCTTCAGCCTCTTCAAAAGAAGTTATAATTGAGAATTCTGTTTTTATCATCATGGCCACACAGTCCCCCAGTGAAAGAAAGGGAAATGGCTCTACTCTGACCTCCTGTGTGTGATGATGATTTTCTAGCTTCTGTGGGGCTGGAGTGAATTCAGGAAACCTATGAAGTAAGTTGATCTTTCCGGACATATTAACTCACTTATCTTCCTGGATATCTTTGGAGATATAGTTATAGTGTGAGCCCCATGTGTTTATCTAACTTTCACAGAACTTAAGTTAACCTTCACAAGAAGGATATTCACGGTACCTAGGAATGAAATGAGATGGTGACTGGTTTAAGTTCGCTTTGACCTTATGAGGACTTTAAAAATGTAACAATTAGAACTGCTTTTTATTTCACAATTAATTGTTTCTCTTGGGATTTCTCTTGCTACTTTATGGTTATATAACTCCCTTACCTTTGTTCATTACATTTTTTAAAACCTTCATCATCAACTCATATTCCTTGACAACAGAAGCTGTGGAGTGTTGTTATGCTTCCTTATAGAGTTTTTCCATAGAACCCACAGTAGTATTTTCTCTGAGTAGATGTACAAAAATTTTGCTAAAGAAGCTTATAGTTTTTTTAAATCTTCTGTCAACTTATATCTTGTTTTTACCTCTCTATATAAATTCTCAATGAATCACATATTGTTTAAGCAGGCAGAATTAATATTTTCAGGTATAGATTTATCTTTTTTACCATACTCTAAGTAAAACTTAAAATTTAAGAAAGAAACACAGAGAGAGATATAAAATGAATTCCTGGAACAAGGTTACATTGATATCTCTTGGAAAAAGATGAAAAATGATAATGCATATGTTGTTCACTTCTTTTCCCCAAACTAAGTATAAATGAAATAAAAATCCTAGATGTTAATGTGGAAAAATTTAATTTGAGAGCTGCACATTTTGGGTCCATCGATGCCATTATAACAAAACTCACAAAACTGTGAAATATATAAGAATAGATATGCACTGCTTACATTTACCATACACAAAGGCTCAAGATCTATGTGCTGGCAGTTTCAGTGTCTGGTGAGATCTAGATCATGTCCTCACAGTGAAGATGGGCACCCACACATCTTATATAAGGAAATTAATCCACAGGTCAGGGTTCCATTCTCTAGGTTTAATGGCTTCTGAAAGGCCCAGTCTCTTTACACTATCAACACAAAGGTTTAGAAGGGAAGTATTTAGGTCAAAGCAGCCCTGCTAAAAATGTTTGTTTTAATTAGATACTGTGGTCATGGGAAATAGTGTTATTATAAAACATTTACAATGCAAGTTTAGAAGTCCTTGTGTAGGTTGGATCCCCCCAAAAAGCAATAGCAGAATGAACAATTGTAGAGACAATTCAGAATCTGTTTTAAATCAAGAGGGAGACACAAATCCCTTTTCTTAACATTAGATGTTGGGACCAGAGAATTATCATTTATGAATTATTGAACATAATTTGTATTAGCTCTTGAAATTTTACCACGCTGTCCATAAGTGATATAGAACTCAGTTGACAAAACACTCACAAGTAGACCAAGGCTAATTGTGAGGACCTAGATTGCGGATTATAACTGCTTCTAGTTCTAATTTCAGTGTTACCATATATGTAAAACTTCATTTGAAATTTCCAAGCACAAAGTTCCCAAAACGTAAAGTTTATCAAAGCAATAGCGTGAAGCCAGTGTTACTACTCAAATGATGTGATGTCTGAGCAGATACAGTGTACAAAAAGCTAATAAAATGTGCCGTTATTATTAATGACATAGCAAGCACTATGAAGGGTAGGTAGGTAATGCTCAGCAGTGTAGCAACTATTTCTTATGACCTCACAAGCAGCCAGAAATTTCTCTTTCCTGAAGTTATAAATGACACCCATACAGACTCAGCTTTAAAATATGAGCCTGCCATTATTCAAATACAAATATTCAAGTAGCATGTTCCATCTCAAGCTTCCAACTCCTTAGAATAAATTTGTTCACCAGATGATTATGTCCAAGTTAGTTGGGAAAGGGATGGAGGAAAAGTACAGCTGTTCTGTTTGGATTTATAGCCAAGGATTCCAGATGAGCTGGACTGGCAGCAAGACACATTGGCCCCTTACTCTGTGTTCATGGCTCATGGATTTCCACTGGGATTCTTAAAGGTGGTAGAACTGAGATACTAGACTACATTGAGATCTAGTTTTGATGACATAATATGAGTTTATTAATATTGTTGTTTCGTCTCCTACATTCAAAACCTATGAAACTTTCTGATGACTTCCTGGGAAGAAGGGGTAAGAGAATACTACAGGAACATGGGTCACTTAAAGACAGACACATCAACAAAAATCTCACTCAACATGGATGACAAATGACAAAAGATGCATCTCTGCACAGATTTTAGGGAGCTCCACTGGAGAGATTCTTCCCAGCAAGTGTTTTATGCTTTTACAACCATGGAGAGGGACTTGTTAATATTGTTACTTTCTGAGTTTACTAAAAGTTTTGAGTATTCTTAACCCCCTGAGTCTTTTGAGCCTACATTCTCTCTCCAAGGGGTGTGGGATTGTTCCATTTGGAACATCTAACCACAAACCCGGCATATTTTAAAGCAAATCACGTGCAGAATGCTATTGATCCATGAAACTGTTTCTAGGTCTTTTCATTTTAGATTATTTTATAATTCTAATCTTTATTTTTTGAAATTAAAATATAAGGTGATCATTTTCCCTTTTCCTTTTCCTCCCTTCTACCACTCCTGTGTCCACTCAAACAAACCCCTCCCATGACCCCTTTACTCCCTCTCAAATTTCATGGTTTCTTGCTTGGATTATTATTGTCCACGCATACTCATACATGCAAACATGTGTGGTATGTGTACGCAAACAAACACACACACAGAAAAACAGAAACACACACACACACACACACACACACATATATATATATATATTATATATATATATATATATATATATATATACTGATCTATTTAATGTTGCTGGTATGTATAGTATTTCAAGGCTGACAACAAGCTATTTAATAACTAAGTGCCTCAACTCTCAGAATGACTAATTTTTGCTATCTCAACAGTCAGTAGTTGCCTTTCATTTTTATGTAGCAGAAAACTGTAGGAGATCTTTTTCCACATTAGCACATTTATTGATGTTGTCTTTGTTCAGGTCCTGCTTAGGCAGCCATATTGTTAAGGTATCATTGTAAGAACTTCCCTGTTATTTTAAGGAGAGGATCTTCTAGTTGATTCCCTGGTCTTCTGGCTCTGAGAGTGTACCTGCTTTTGATTTGAGAAAATAAGGAAGGAAGCCATTACCTTGATACAGAGTTTTCTGATTGTTTTCTACCAGTCATCTGTGCAGCACTCTGGTAGAATGAATATTCATGTTCTTTGAGATTAGAATGCTCAACTACCTTGTTCATTCATTCAGTCTGAAGAATAGCAAATATTCTTGTTGTTGCATGTACTGGAAATATATCAGTTGGAGTGGGGGGGGGTGAAGAGTAATTTAACCATTCCATAAGAAATTTGCAATATTCTAGAGAAACACCAGCATAGCCACTTGAAGACGGGTTTTGAATTCTTACATCACCATTCATCAGAGAGCATTGCAAACCACTTCTTAGCAAAACTGGGAGAATTTTATTATGGCAAGATGAGGATGAGCTAGGTCATAGGATAGTCTTAACACAGAGGGCATTCCTTTAATCAAGTGCCATCTTTTGGTACTCAGCATGATTTTGTCATCTACAAAGTTCAATATCACAAAGTGGCATAAAGCAGTTACAAAATGAAATAAAATCACACAAAAAAGTTAAGTGTCAAGCAAACTCAGAATTTTGATTGGGTGCCCTCATAGCTATTGTGTGGAGGATATAGCCTGTAGACTTTAGGTAGTGCAGGTGTGCCAGTTGTTCTTTTGAAGATGCTTCAGGATATTCAGATTCATTTGACTCATTTGAAATGGACTGAATCCTCACTGACAACTGTTGAGACCTCCCAGGCCCCAGGCTTGTCAGAGCTAACCACATGCTTTTTGTTTTCTGACAACCTGGGGAAATGGCTAACACAATGGAGTAGGTTTGCATTCCCCAATGTTGTGTGATCACCTCAAGGGACTTCCAAAATCCAGGTTTCTTCTGAGTGGTGGTGAAGCTTGTTGAGACTGTCACCAGATAAAGACAGTCTTAGAGTATTCAAGCTAGATACTTATAGGCCTGCTGATGGGACTAACAACACAGGCATACACCTACCCACCACACTAGACACTCGCACACAACTTCAGGTGCAGTAGGGAACTAGTCAGTGGGGGCCTGACAAACTGCTTCCTCCACATGCTGCTCTGTCAGGCGGCACAGCTTCTTGGGCGTCAGAAGTAATTACATGGATTTTCTGTCTTGTACTTGTAAAAACACAGCCCAGCACTGAGCTGCTGCTGCTGGCTCCATCGCTGACAAAAGCCTTCGGCTCTAGTAGGCAGCAGGCTACAGGAGAATGTTTACATGATCTTTTAAGAATTCAAACCTCAAGTAGGCACAGGAGGTACCACAGGCAAGAGTTCATATCGGAGGAGAAGGGGGAATACAGATTTAGAAACTCAAGCATAATATTTCACAGGAGGTGAGTGTACACAAAACTGGAAGAATTACTGTAGAAAAGGCAACAATAATGCATATACTAATGAGTTTTAGTTTCTCTGCTTTCATCAATCAGCATAATTGTTCAGCTAGTGATACTCACTTTGCTTTCTATTGATTCATCAATCAATCAACTATTATTAAACCCTGCATGCCCCAAATTCTGGGCTGGGGCAATCCGTTTGTGATTTAGAGACTGAAACTTAAACCACATGTTCTTAACAGAGTGCCTTGTGGAGTAGATAGGAAGACAACTGTTCATTTCAGGGTAATGGGAAGGAGAACCTGGTCATTAACCTATAAACAACTGAATGTAGAGGACAAACCCTGATGTGAAGCCTATAGCTGCTGCTTAGGTAAGTTCCTTTATCGAGCTCTAGTTTAATGGGGATTAAAATGAAAAAAAAATGCAGTTTAGAAATAGAAATGGAAGGAAATATGTGTGTGATTAACTTTGATTGCTAACTTTACCAGCTTGAGAAATGACTTGGACAGGTCTGGGTGGGTCCTTTAGAATTATTTCTAGAGATGATTGTCATGTGGTAAGTAAGATATGTCTTCGCTGAGGGCGAAATCCTCCAGTAGTCCAGGACAGAACAAAAGCAGAAGAAGCATGTATCATGTGCTCATAGGGAGTTCATCTGAGCAGGTACATCTTTCTGCTGTGGTGACCCATGGACAACAGCCCAAAGACTCTCAGCTTTGAACATATATTTGTAAGTGCAACTCTAGATGGAGATTCAGGACATTCAAAACCAGCCTGTGGCTGCATCTCTGGTCCCTTTTGGTCGGTGGCTTCAAATTAGCTGAGCTGAGAAGCTATTAGAGTTTCTAGAGTTTCTCTTTGTACTATAATCTAGTTCTGAGTTATATCAGCCAATACAATAAGTTTCATTTAGCATCATCATCTCTACTATACTTTTTTCATTCTTCTGAAGTCCTAATTGATACAGGTATTTTACTTCATTGTGAACAAAATAGGACAGGTCATGAACCAAAATGAAGAGATAAATCTCAAAATTTCTGAAGTGTTCTGTGTGCCTCAGAGATATCCCTGTACAGATACAGAGACCAAAGACACATGTATTTACATAGCTATGTAGTATTCTATATGGAACTCAAGTTCACATATACATATCACATGGGAAATTTGCTATTTATGAGACATGTAAGTTGTGTGGACAGAAAACTCCATACTCTCTCTTCAGGGTCATTTACATGCTGCAGAAATGATCTTGCCTACTTCAATAGGTGATATTTGCCAGTAGCACCAGTCACGCATTGATTTCTAATGTTCCCATCATTTGTAAGCTCTTATGTGTCTATGGATTTTTCTTATACCAAGAGTGCTTATTCAGGCCACTTGGATCCTATGCAGCATACAGAATTAAGAGGCATGGCTTGGGGAGAAGGCTCCATAAGCAAGGCACCTGCCATTCAAATCTGAGTACCTAAGTTTGGGCCACAAAGACCTACATAAAGTCAGACACAGTAGTGTACATCAGTAGTTGCAGTGAGGCTGCAATGGAGACAGGCAGTCTCCAGAAACTCGTGTCCATGTAACCAGGTGGAAACAATGGGGAGCACCAAGAGACTCTGTCTCAAACAAGGTAGGAATTGAATACTGAAATCTGATGTTTGCCTATGACTTCCACATGTGCATGATGGCATAAAAATGTCCACGTTCACAAGCACTAATATGTCCACACCCACATACCTATACACACACACATATACAGAAAGGTTAAAAGGAAGAGGCATTGGGTGAAAAAGGATTCATGACTTATAACTAGTAATTGGCTCTATGATATTGAAAAGTTTCTTCCTCTCTCTGGACTTCTTTTATATACTCAAATATTCTGGACTTATTTAGATCCACTGAAATTGTGTAACAATCATTGATATTTTTTCCACCAACACGTACCAGTCAATCAGTGCCCAACATTCTCATCATCATATCCTTTTCTGGGTTTTCACTAAAGCTATTTTCCAATGTTTCCCATTCTTTCTTAGCCTATGAAAACCTAGAAACATCTCCAGGTCTCCCTCAAGCCAATCTCCTAAAATGCGGCTTTCATTTCTTAGTCTACGTTTCCTTTCCTAATCTGAATTCAGAGGAGAAGACCTGAGTGCCAAATGGGCAGGTACTAAAGGTGACATGCTACTGTTTCTTAATCATTTATCTCTGTGTGTTTCTGTGTTTCTAATAGAAACAAGGCATGTTAAGTCAATTGGCAGGGGATGACAAAATCGCTATTGATAATTTTGTTATGTCTCTCGAGGGGTGGATATGATCAGGGAACACAACTAAATTCAGATTAGGACACTTTTTTTCTGATCCAGGAGAATAAAAAACAAAAAATAAGATTTTAGGGGTCAGAAGGTATTCCTGTTAAATGATGGTTCTCGAATCACTCTTCCCATGTCCAGACTGACTTTTCATCCTGTTATCTGATAATTTCCTCAGTCCTCCTCAGGCAACAGCAGTTTTATAATTATAAATCTACACAAATAGATCAGAGCAGACATTTTCACCACAATATTGGTAGCCCTTTCTAACTTTTGATAGAGCAGGCATGTTTATGTATCTATTTATCTGATCACTGTCACTTGCAAGTGAAGGCGTAGAAAACAGATGCGTTGGTTTAGTTATCAAATATGTTATAGCTAATGTATCTCTACTGTATAGGTTTTTTTCTATTATTACCATTATAAGGATTGATTATGGAACTGAAGTTTGAGAAGGCATTAGGTAGCTAATTCAATGGATAGTATCAGAAGTTAAAAAAGTATATGAGTTAGATTTCAAGCTCTATTAATGATTCAGCTCTCATAAACAAATTCAATATATCTCACAAGCAGATTTTAATAACTTTTGAAATTAAAAAAGTTGTTTCCAAAGGAATCAAGAGATCCTCTATTATACAGTGGTTGAAGGAGAAAGTCACAGCAGTCATTTGGAAAGACTTCCAAATGTTAAATACAGGCATTTCTATATCTCATAAAACAAATCTGTTAGTGGCATATTTGTATAAAATAATGTTTCCATTTTACTTAAAGAATATGGGAAAACATTCCCAGGTGAATCAATGAAAGAATAGCAGAAATTTTCATGTGGATAGAGCACATGCTGATGATAAAGAAGGGAAATCCCATTTGAATCTCACTAGGGTCTATTTCATATTACTGAGAGAGGACACAAGCAGAAATTGGTGCAATAACAAGCATGACTCTAGTCGCAGAGACAATAAAGCCTGAAGTAATATGGCACTCTGGGAGGTACGAATGTGAAATCTCCATCTTTGTTCCCTATACTCTAAAATTTATGAAAGATGGGACTTGACTCCGAGGGTTTTCCTTTACAGCCAATGAAAAAATTATTCAGATATATTGTCAAAGATTAAGCAAATAAGAGAGACATTTCCTCTTCCATTCAACCTAAGCAAAGACCACAAATAAATAAGACTTGTGTAAAGTTTTGATGTGAAATATGCCCAATTGGTGGTTTTGAAGATTTGTTACCTAACTGTAGGTGACTTTTGGGAGTAGTGGAATTGTTGGACAGTAGATGCCCTGGTAGAAGTATGTTTTTGAAAGTGTGCCTTTAAAGACTATAATATGTCTCCAGTTCTCTCTCCCTTTGCTTCCTGTCCACCATATCAAATGTTTCCAGATGCCTCCCACTCCCATCCCTGAGGACAAACTAATTCTCTGAAAGCATAAGACAAAAACAAACTTTTTATAAGTCCCTTTGCCAGGTATTTTGTCATAGATATGAGAAAAGCAAGTATTACAATCTATTTGTGCTACACCTTGTTTCTAATTGGCTAATCTGAAACTTATCTTTAGGAACAAGGGACAGGTGATATCAGAGATTCACACCTAATCTTAAGTAAAATTTTTGTATGAAAGACAAGAAAATAAACATAGACAAGTACAGCAAACCACATGAAATAATGAGAAGGTAGGAAGCAGAATTTGACTTCTATTAAATTAACAAGGTGGATTTGAGATCATTATTTATTCATTCAAATAGTATTATGTAGGAGACTAAACACCTGTTATAGCTTTTGTTCTGAATGTGTAATTTGAATAACTCCAACCTTCTGGAACTTATGTTTTGTGGATGAGACAATATTGCACCAGCAAAGACAGAATGCAATGCAATGAAAATGAACATTGAGATAATGTGCATGTTTTATAAAAAAAATACAAGTTATTTTCAAAATAAAATAGTTAACAAGAATAAAAATATAAGGTGAGAAAAATCTTGTAGAAACTAGAATCAAATTACAAATAGGATTAAGAATGGATATGTAAAATAAGAATTCAAAAGAAAAAGTCCAATGGTAATTGGGGCATAGTCAAGAAAGAATGGCAAGGAGAGAATTGCCTGTGTATGAAGAGTTATTGGAGCAATAATATAATATAATATTGTCCCCTGGTGACATAGTTTTCCTGATTGATAAGACCCTTTGAGTTCAAGGGCTTGAGTTCAAGCCATGTGTATGGTTTTTTTGGGTGTTTTACCCATGCAGTGTGACACTGTTGTTGTTCAGCTCACGTTTGAGCTGTAAAGGAAAACCCTCGGAGTCAAGTCCCATCTTTCATAACTAACTACGCAAAGACGTCTCCTGTTTCATATTGGGTCTAGTAGTGCCACCCTGAGGGCCAAGCTTCTATCCTATGGTGCTTCTAGATTCACAGTATAATGTGGTCAATCTCATGAACATAATTTCAATAAATCTGTGTGTGGAAAGACACTTGCAACTCAGCTCAATTTTACTGTTTCCTACATTATAGTATCAGCTTTGACACGAGTCTTTTATATCTAATAAAGACCAGCATGTCTGCCTGTCTCCTAGCCTTGTAAACACTTGTTGTCTTTGCTTGGAGTACCGTTTCTCATCTTGAGTGACTTCTATGTGTCTCCACTTCTCACTTGCACATGGCTTGAAATGGCAGGTGCTTCTCTGAGTTCTTTAATTCATGGGACCTTTTCTGGGCCAAAACATTTTGTAATATTGGTATACTCTCTTCTTCTTCTGACATAAAATAATATCATTGTCCAGTGAAATGCAATGTACAGTTAATCCACTAACATGCCCTTAGTTATTAGTAACTATCTAAATCTCACATGGCATCTTATTTAATCTTTCAAGCAAGCGTAAGCAGTGGAGATTTTCATACACATGGAAATGCCTAGAGTGTTGGCATTAATTGGATAAAGGTTAAGCTTTTGGCCATCACAAGATCAAGCTCAGTCAGGTCTGTATCAGATTCACTTTTTCCTACTGCATACTTGAGTAATGAACTCCATCAGAGTAATCCAGAGTGTGAACTTAAGCCTGGTTCTGCTGTGGCCATAGTCAGTGATATGGTCTCTAGCCAAGACCTTGGATGGGAAAAGTATATATTTCAGCCTAAGCACCCTTGTGTTGTCAGTGGCATTCTGGAAAGGTCTGAGGGCTCTGAGGCACCCAATGTCAATGGTTCAGGGTTATTAGTTTTAATTTCAGGCACCTCTGTCTGAATGTTTAAAATATATTTTCTTAAATGTGGATCTTCATGCTAAAATTCTTTTAAATTCATGTTTATCTCTCTGGATGTCTGCCTCTAGCTTGCCCTACATAAATTGAATAATGATGATATTGCATTTGTGTATTACCACTTCTTGATAGTTATGACAAGAACAAATAAATGTCAATATTAACTTGACTAAACATACTTAAATTGTATCTTTATTTTAAACATTGTAAAGAATGGGTGGAGGCAATCAATACTGGAAAATGGCACAAAAATTAATCAGACAAGATATTAGATTTAGAAACTTTTAATAAATAATATTTAATAGGTGGAGACTAAAATTGTGTTTTGTTTTGACAGTGTTTATTTAATAGGAAGAAAACTTGAGTATATAGAAAAGTCATTTTTAAGGGCAAAGAAACTTGACACAATATAGTTAAAAAGATTTATTCTTGTTAAATATTAGAAGTCTCTGTTATAACTGTAGATTATATTACTTATATGTGGTACTGAGAAATACAAAAAGATAGCTCACATTAAAGAAACATTGATTCCAATGCATTTCAATTCAAATAATCTACATTCAACAATGGAATTTCTATTAAAACGGAGTGTATTTTTTTTCTTTTCTCCTATTTATAAGTCTATAAACAGATGGGCCATAATACTAACTAACAACTGTATGCATTAACAAACAAACATATATCAATGGATATAATTTGACACACATGCACTGTTCTCTATGAAAATATCAATAGTCTAAAAACTGAGAGAGCAAAACTGCAAAAGTATGCTTTACAGACACAGTGTTGGTACAAAATTAAATAATCAGATGTCAGAGGAAAATCCAATGAAACTGACTTCATATTGGAAATATACAGGTTTTCTATAGGACAAAACTGTTCAAGATTAATAAGAAGAAAATTATCTTCTACTGGCAGTCATTCAATTACTGTGTGTACAAATATTTTAGATTGGATGTTTCCTATGCAAATATATTATTATCTACCTAAGGTATATGTTTGGAATCAAGGCAGCCTTAGAATATGAGTAGTACAATGCAGTCCTATCTGAAAACAATATCTTAAGTTGCTATAGAGCCTTTCATAAGCAGAACCACAGATGACTCATGTCATTCAAATATATAGCACTGTGATAGAGCAATGAAAAGGGAATATATAACTTAGGAATGCGCTCAGGCAGCTGAGAGAAGCCAAGTTTATATAGAGCATTTGATTGAAAATAGATGAAATTCAAGAGTGTGTCAACTCTGCCAGCACCTACACAAACCAAAAAGCAAATAAGCCATTTGCTATTTTATTATCAGGCTGTATGGATGTGGGAAGGGCAGTGCTCCAGGGACAGAGGCTATAGAACATTTTTATCATTTTCCAATGTTACTAAATGAAATAATTCATTGTAATTACAGGCAGTAGAAGACACTATGTCTCTCATGACTAATATTTTTAAGGAATGACTCCTGCCTTCTAAGCACACACAAATTGTCAAGAATGGCCACAGCAGGAAAAAAAAAAACCTGCCAATTTATTCTAGAAAACTTTTAATTCCCGTCTTAAAAAATCATTGCCCTGTAAATCTCTATACACCACCTCACATACATCTACAAATTCCATGATTTCTGAAATTTCTTACAGGTTTAGTCTTATTGTTTCTAGAAGTATATACATATAAGAAATGAACATGATACATTAAAACCACTCGCTTGTTTATGTAAATATTATATTTCTCACTATGTCCAGGAAACAAGAGAATAAAGAGATTAGATGAACTTTTGGGGAGAATTTAATACTTAATATTAAAAGAAATTAAAGTGATAGAAGAGGACATAGGTTATAAAGGTTATCTTCCCAGGGAAACGTAACTCAAAACAAAGCATTGAGATCTAAGATTCTAACACATGAGAAATAATTCTAATATGAGCATGAAAATTAGACCAGATGGCTCTGAAAGTACCAGTGGGGACATAAGGCAAGTCTTCAGTTTGACGAGTGACGAGTGAGAGCAAGTAATATGAATAATGAGCAATCAAGCAAATGACAAGATGTGTGAAGACCATTGAAATTATGGTGATGTAACATAGGAACATAAAGGATAATGTTTAATGAGTGTTGTATACAAGCATGTTTATTGCAATGTTTAGTGTATTCAGTTTGACAGCATCTACAATATTCTAGGATACAGGCATCTGGACATGCCTATGAAGGACTATCTTATTTTTTCTATTTAATTATTTATTTGTTTTTTCAAGACAGGGTTTTCAGTTGTAATGCTGGTTGTTCTGGAACTCACTCTGTAGACCGGGCTACCCTCGAACTCACAGAGATCTGCCTGCCTCCCCACTGCTGGGACTTAAGGTGTGTACCAGTCTGCCCAGCTGATTATCTTACTTATAATAAGTGAAATTGGGTGTCTTGGCCACTGGATGTAGCTCCAATTGCCTGATGGGATTCTGGACTGTACAAATGGAGAAAGGGAAGTGAGAAGTAGCATGCATGGTTACCTCTTTGCTTCCTGGGTTTGGATATAACGTAGTTAACTGCTTCAAGTAACTGCTGTTTTGACTTACCTAATATCATGACTACCCCTCTGGAACTATAAACTCTAGTAAATCCTTTCTGTAAAAATTACTTTTGTAAGAGTACTTTATCACAGCAACTGGAAAAGAATCTAAGACAAGGAATTTTCCTGTGTAGGTTAATGTACAAATGTTTGAAGGAAGATAGAATTAGCTTACACAAACAAATTAGAAAAGAAAATAAACTGAGAAAATACATACTTATTTATACAAGTAACCAATACACATATTTAACAGCAGGCATTCTTACCAAGTAAATATTAATAAATAAAATATACTGATTTCTAGTCAAAAATGTTTTCTATGAATGAAATAACAATAAAAGATGCATCATCTTATCAAGCCTGGACTACACAGGTACTTTCTTTGTTAGTGTGGTGCCTTGGAACATTAATGAGAAAACTCTTAGAATTTTGCATTTTTATTAACCAAGAAATCCATCTGCCATACATAAGTAGGACTCATTAAAAGACTTAACCACATGTATTAAATTCATTATATTTACACCAACACACAGTGATATATCAATAACTTATATAGAGTTTTCAGATCATTGCAGAGGAATCTACAGTGATACTTGTATTAGTCTTGTTGTTACTGTTATAAACACCATAACCAAAAGCAATTTAAGGAAGAAAAATTTTGTTTGGGCTTATGGTGCCAGATCATAGAATCAGGAAAACATGACAACAGGAGCAGAAGAGGAAACTGGCTGTTCATATTTTATCTGTACACAGAAAGCAGAGAGATAGGGGGAGGTGAGATAGAGAAGAAGTGGTGGGGAACAGAAAATGAGGTGAGGTAATAAATTATTAAAACTTTCCCATCAGGTTTTTATCTCCTAAAAGTCCATACCCTTCTGATACATTGTTACCAAGGGAAGAGCAGCTATTTAAATGCCCATGCCTATAGCTGTAGTAGAACATCTATAGGGAGGCTCAGCAAGGAAGCAACATGGGGGATATTTTTAATTTGTGGAAGCCCTGACACACCTCAGTAGAGGGAACCAATGTCATGCCCAGTGCCATACTGGATAGACAGTTGAATCCCAAGCGTCTGAGCTCAGGTATATTTATTCTTTCAGAAATCTTCAGGTATTCTACTGATAGCACATGCAGATCATTAGCAATTAAACAACTCCTACAGAGATCCAACACCTGCAAATAATACAAAATGCCCTAGACTCACTCAACAGTGCATAAAACAATTTCAAGCATAACTAGAAATAAACTTCCCTAATATTTCCCCTTTTCTGCATATATAAAAAATTGCATTGCTTTTACAACACAATTTAATGCTACACCAGCAAAATCATTTACAAGAGGAACAATCATTAGTGTTGCTAATGCACAGGACCAAATGAACCAAACATCTATTAGTTTTCTCAATGTCTTTGGAAAACAGAAAAACATTATCAACGTCCTGTTATCTGGAATTCACTCAAAATTTTTCTGGGCTCCTCCAAGGGACTAAGATGACTCCTCTGTATCTTCCCTATGCAGCACACACAGTTTGTCCTCTAGGGTCTGGCTGGCTTCACTCCACTGCTGCTGCTGTTGGTGGTTGACCAATGGTACTGGCATTTTTAGAACACTGCTGGCATTTTTAGTACCTTTCTGCAACTGGACTGGACTTCCACCAAGAGCCTATCCTGGGCTATTTGCATGGTGCCAAGCCTTAACTTCTCTTCATGACCCCTTCACTTTAGGCCTTCAACAGCTACTTTGGCTGCACTACTTCACTTCACCTTCTCTCCTGGCATTTTACAGTGCCAAGTCTCAGCTGCTCTCCGAAGACCCCTTCATATCTTCAAAACCAGCACCAGCTGGATGACTTTTACAGTACCAAGTTTGGCTGCTAACATGAGATACAATCTCACCCAACTCTGGAAGACATTTTCTGTGTGCTGATGCTGAGGAAACACTTTCCAGGGTTTAAGGTAGAGTCTGGTTTGCTGGAAAAATATCTAGTCCTTGTCTGCAGGAAGAGTTCCCTCGTAGGGTGGAGTTACCACTTGTAGATAGTTTTGCAGGGAAAAAAAACCTATTCAGTTTAACTAATCAGCTTTTGACTCAAAGCTACAGCTCCCACAACAAAAGGAGGTCCTGGATCAGTGGGAAGAAATCTCCAGTTGAAACAGTCTGGCACTTTGGCATTCTTTTTCACCACTGCTATTGGTAAACATACATCCTTCTTCATAGACCTGAAACAGAAGACTCACTTGGACTTCACACACATACTACACAGCTATCAGAAAACTCTGTTTGTGAAACATCATGCTACCACCAAAGGCAGGAGGGAGCATTGGCTCCCTGATCAGGAAAAGCAATTATTAGGATCTTGCTATTTCCTGCTCCCAGCTGAATTCTTTATCTCGAAGGGACTACATTCTGTGGATCTCACTTTTGAGCCCTCTTTCTCACTTAATTTTCCCAATTTTCTCTTCACAGATGGAATTTCCTGTTATTTCTCTTCTCTTCCTTCAGGAGCCTTCAATTAATACCTTAATCTCTATCCTTGGTAGCTTCTCTGAGTGTACTTTACAAGACACTGTGAGCTATGGTGTTTTTCTCTTCTTCCTTGTCTCCACGTTGGATGGGCTGGTGTGATGTCAGTACCACACATTGGTATGCTCTGTGTATCAGTATGCTACAATCTTTTATCTTCACTTTAGGGAAAGGAGAAAGGAAAGATAGAAATCTTCACTGCTTTTGCAGGCAGCCTTAATATAGAAAGAGAGAAAGATAGAAATCTTCACAGCCTCTTTTTTAGGTTGACCTAAGCTTGAATCTCTCCAAGCTTTGTTCTTTTAGGAATTATCACAGCAACTAATGACAGCAACCCAACCAATGACCCACCAACGAACACCAACCCCGACTCTCAGGCTTCAGACCTTTTATGCCCTAAGACAAAATCCCAAAAACAAGCTACAGGTGCCAGAATGACTGCACATAACCAAAGTATAGCAATTTGCATCAAGCATTCCAAATTCAGCTCATAAACATCTATCATACCTGGGGTGGGAACACAAACCTAATCCAATATTTATTTTAGTTTCTTTAAAAGATGAAATGCCCCTCATTGGGGACCATTTGTAGTAGAATGCCTGTGGGGTGGCTCAGCAAGGAAGTGACACAGGGGAATTTTTCATATGTGGAAGTCCTGCCAGACCTCAGCAGAGGAAATCACCATCATGGACAGAGCCATACTGGATAGAAAGTGGAACTCCATGAGTCTGAGCTCAGGTGTATTTATTCTTTCAGAAGTCCTCAGATATTCTACTGACAGCACTTGCAGATCATTAGCAATTAAATGGCCTCCACAGAAATTCAACACCAACAAACAATACAAAATGTCCTAGACAGCCCCTTACTCAACATTGTATGAAATAATTTCAAACATAACTAAAAATAAACTTCCACAACATATGGGAACCATTTTTCATTCAAACCATAACAATATTTGAATTGTTTAACATAAGGAATTAACTGACACTTTCTTCCTTCATTTCTCATCCTCTGCACTGTTCATGTCAGATAGAGTCTTGGCTGATAGTGTTTGTACATCTCCCAGTTCACAGATTAGTCTGAGGGATGAAGGCTAGAGGCTGGGAAAACAGCTGGAGATGCTAATACAAATGTTCACTGACCAACTATAAGAGTCTAGAGATAAAGTTTAATAGGCATAAAGAGTGACTGTGAAGATAGAACATGAACCAATGTATTTAGCATTTCTTGAGGAAACAGAAACATCAAGAGATTTTCTAACAGGGCCACCTCCATCAAAAAATAAACAAATAAAATAAAAATAAAAAGACTGTACCAACAGTATCAAAAGACATTGCTCATATCATACAACATCATCACTGGATCTTGCCTAGAAAAATCAATCAAACAAACAAACAACAACAAAAACCCAGTTGATCAGTGGGAAATACTCAGGGAGTCACAGGTAATTATAATTACGCTTAAAGGTAGTGATTAGTGATTAATACCCAGGAATATACTCAAAATCACCAAAGACATCTTGTCTTAGCTACCACCAAATGCAGTTTCATGAAATTCCACACAAGGTGTAAGCTAAGATGTGGATATGAGGGAGTCTGAACTGGAATATTTGCAGAGTTTTTGAGAATTCCTATAGATATTATTAAATTTATTACAAAATTCAGAGTAATCTAATGCTATCCTAAAATTTTCATAACTTTGCCTGATGTGATCTATACAAACACCTACTTGTCATAAATAGATGGGTAATAGGGCACATCTCTGATAGAGAAGGATATATCTCCCTACATATTGAAGGAAAAGCAATTTACCATATAGCCTCATCTGATCTTAAATTCATGGCAAACAAGATGCCTAGGGCTCCCATCTGCTAGAATCACAGACATGTATGGTTATACATTTCTATATTATATTTTGTTTTACAGAAACAAACTACACAATGAAAACATTCTAAAAGTTCAATATGAGGAGAGATGAAACAGAAAAGAAATCACAGAGTCAGCAAAAACAAAGCAACTCAAGCCAAAGCTGGTGGGATTCCAGAAAACCAGTCTTAACCTGCATGGATTCAGCTGAGGAAAGTACATGAGGGAAGACATAGATTAAGAAAGAGTGAGGCTGTGTATTCATTTCGTTAACTTCTAAAAAGTATTTAATTTCTTTCTCTGTTGTTTTAAATCCATCTTTAATCAGTAGTGGTCTGATAGAGAGGGTCATGTCAATCTTCTTGTATCTGTGGAAACTTGCTTTGTGTCAAACATGTGATCAGTTTTGGGGAAAGGTCCAGGGGTCCATGCCAAAGAAGAAGGCATATTATTTTATGTTTCGGTGAATATGTCATGGAAATATGTTTTAGAATGTCTGTAACCTCCAGTATTTCTCAGTTTATTTTTTTGTCTGGATGCCTATCCATTCATCAGAGTAGTATATTGAAATCTCCCACGATCAGTGGATGAGGGTCAATATATGATTGAAGCTGAAGTAGTGTTTATTTTATAAACTTGGGAGCCCTTGTATTTGGGGCATAGATGTTAAAAATTGAAATGTCCTCTTGATGAGCATGGAGTGTCATTCCCATCTCTTTTGATTAGTTTTGGTTTGAAGTCTATTTTGTCATATATTAAAATGGCTACCCTAGCTTGCTTCTTAGGTCCATTTACTTGGAATATTTTTCAAAACCTTTACCTAAGATATTTCCTGCCCTTCATTTTGAAGTCTTTTATTTGGATACAGCAGAAGGATGGTTCCTATTTTCCTATGCATTCTGTTCGTCTGTGTCTTTTTTTATTAGGAATTGAAACCATTGATATTGAGAGATATTAATGACCAGTGTGATTATTTTGTTGTTGGTTGTGATGTTGTTGTTGGTGGTGATTTGAGTGTTTGATTCCAATCTTTTGATTTTATTTGCATGAGATTATTTATTTTCTCTTTTTACATGGGTGTTGTTAACCTTCCTAGGTTATAGTTTTCCTTCTAGCACCTTATGTAGGCCTGGATTGTTTAAATTTGAATTTATTATGGAATTTCTTATTTTCTCCATTTGTAGTGATTGAAAGTTTTGCTGGGTGTGGTACTCTGAGCTGGCACCAGTGGTCTCTTAGTCTGGGCAGCATATCTGTCCAGGTCCTTCTGGTTTTTGAGTCTCCACTGAGAAGTTATGTGTAATTCTTATAGGTCTGATTCTATATGTTTCTTGATATTTTCCCCAGAAGCTTTTAATATTACTTCTTTGTTTACATATTTAGTGTTTTGATATGGTGAGGGGACTTTCTTTTATGGTTTAATTGTTAGTGTTATGGATGCTTCTGGTACCTTTATAGGCATCTACTTCTTTAGGATAGGAACATTTACTTCTATGTTTTTGTTGAAATATTTTCTGGGCCTGGAACTGGAACTCTTCTCCTTCTTCTATTCCTAGTATTCTTAGGCATGGTTTTCATATTTTATTTTCAGATTTCTTGGATGGATTTTATGAGGAGATTTTTAGTTTTACCATTTTCTTTGGCCAATAAAACCATTTATTTTATTGTATCTTAAATGTTTGAGATTCTTTCTTCCATCTTTTTCATTCTGTTGATGAATCTTACTCCCTGTAGTTATTGTTCAAATTCTAATTTTTTTATTTCAATAATTCCATCAATTTGTGTTTTCTTTATTGATTCTATTTACATTGTTAGGTCTTGAATAGTTTTTATTAATTTCCTTCAACAGACTTTCTGTGGATTTTGTTTGGGGGGATTTATTTAAAGGATTTATTCACAACCGGCCATCTCATATGGCTAGGCAAGGCAAGGAGTGGCAGGACTATGCTCCATTCAATTGACTTGAAGGCCAGTACAGGTGCATGGAAATCCCCCAACAACCCAGGCTGTTGCTAAGAAAATGGGTAGCTTTCTGCAAACTGACTGTGAGGTCCCATTGATGAAGCCAACACCCACACATTTCATTGAACATAAAGAAGCTGAGCTGGTGCCTACATGGCATCTTTACTCATAAATTTTACTTTTTCTGCTATGGGAAGGTACTAAGAAGGCTACTGAAAGAGAAACATGAACACAAGCATAGCCACAGAAACTTTGACATGCAATCTGTCATACCTATGTAATATGCTAAGGCAATTGTGGAACAAAACTTGTGGTAGTAGCCAATCAATATCTGATTTGACTTAAGGCACATTCCACAAGAAGGAATCCATACCCAATATTGCGTGAGTAACCAAGAACCAGAAACTAGATAGCACACAGACCAGTGGTAAAACCATTATGTGTGTGTGTGTGTGTGTGTGTGTGTGTGTGTACATATATACATATACATACATATACATATGTATATGTATGTATAGCAGAATATAGTATAGCAGAACACACACAAGTACATAATATATACATATATATACATAAATATGTATAATATATATTTATATATACATAAATATATATAAAATACATATATACATATATGTGTATATATATGTATAGAAGAATATAGTATAGCAGAACACACACATGTACATAATATATACATATATATACATAAATATATATAATATATATTTATATATATATATACACACATATACATATACATATGTATAATGTGTGTATGTTCTGCTATACTCATAGTCAGTACATTACCCAGTCATCATCTGAGAGCCTTGATCCTTCAGCAGATTCGAACACATACCAAGATCCACAGCCAGACATAACTGGACAAAAGAGTATAAATGGGAGTTCTCCATCAAATCCTCCTCTTACGGCTCAGGAAACCCTTCAAAAGAGGAGGAAAAATGATTCTAAGTGCTAGAGGAGAAGGTGCACAGCAGGAGAATAAGGCCCTCTGAATCAAATAAGCAAAGAGCCTATGAGCCCTGACACTGAATGAAGCAGTAAGCACAGGGCCTACATGGGTCTGAAAAAGGTTCTCAGTGTACATTTTGTAGTTATTAACTTAGTATTTTTATGAGACTCTAGAATGTGAGAATGAGTCAGTCTCTGGACTCTTTTTCTCCTATTGCGTTGCTGTGTTCAATTTCTATATGACAGTTTTTGCTTCATCTTATTATATTTTGTCATACTTGTTTTTTTTTTTCTTTCTTAGAGGCCTGTTGTTTTCTAACAATATACAAAAAGGGAGTGGATCCAGATGGGTTTGTGGGGAGGAATTTCTAGGAGTGGAAGGAGGAGAAACTATCATTGGGATATATTGTAGGAGAAAGGAATATATTTTCAATAAAAGGAAAACATTGAAAACAAAAGGCTCATGAATTCCATCTCAGCACTTAAGAAATTGAAGTCAGAGGGTTTCCATGAGGCCAATCTGTGTTATATATTTCAGGCCAGTTTTGAGAAGAGGGAGAGAAAGTTATAGAAGGGATAAAGAGAAGAAGGAAGAGTGGGAAGAAAGCTCTGTAACATTTAAGGGATCAGACAACTTTCTATACAAGAAAGATTTCATACCACAGCCCTCTTGACTTCATATTTCCTTTACCCAGCATACCATTTCATCCTGGTGACTCACAGAAACATCCATGGCTATTCATGTTTCTGGTTGTAGAATCTATGTGTTGGTCATAGATTCTGGTGGGTATATTCTTTCTTGTGTCTCCACCCAGGATAGGCTTATTGTTAGACAGGAACCTTGTGCATTTTAGCACTGAGGCCCCGTCAAGTCCTGCCTGGCTTTGAGATGAAGTAGCCACCATGTTTATGGTGTAAAAATGGTGTAACTCTCTCTTTTTCAAGGAAGCCTGAGACTGTTATGCTTTACCTTGTCATTTGTGAGCCTTTCCACTTTTCACCTTGGAGTTGCATCTAATCAATTCTTCATCTTGATGGTGAGATTTTCTTTTATTTACTGTTTCAACTATGTGTGTAAGGGACAAGTTTCAAGCACATGGCCTCTATAAGGCCACATAAAAGCACAGCAAGCCACAAATATGGATCTATAACTTAATCAATATCTAATTAAAGGTGTTCCCTTATGCTTGTTATTCATTTATATGAGATTCTTCACCCATCAAATTATTTATTATGATGTTCTTTTTTTTCTTTTCAAGGCTGTATCATGGGTAATTAGCCAAAAGAACAGAGCAAGGTGGGGACTGTGTTCAGGTCACATGACGAAGATAATCATCCATGTGCCACTCACTGCTCCTACAGGCTATCAAATTTGCATTTTTAGCACATCTTTACTCTAGAATGTCCCTGCCTTTGCACTCTACAAACATACTAAGATTCTTATGTACAAAGTACAACTGTTGCAAAATGCTGAATCAACTTTGATATAATGTTAGACGCTGATGGGTGATAGAAATGGTTGGCTTAAAAGTACATGTATAAGAGTCACAAATGTAAAGATGTTGGTATTGTTAAATGCCACAAACTGAGAAAATGTCTATTCCAATAAAATTTGCTATTTCTTCATCCTCATAACTCTTAGTGTTCAAAGAACACAGCCAAATGTCAGCACACCCAAGAAGCATCTGTAGTTTGAACTCTATGTAACCATGCAGGGAATATCTACTGAGTGTTGATTGTTTGAAAGATATTAAAATACCCTTTATATTAATTTTTTTAGAAAACCAAAGCCCACATAAATAATTAGTACATGTAAAGATCATATGAGAAATGCACACACAAGTATAATTGGAAATGTTGGGAAATAAACAATATAAAGCAAACTGAAAATGTTTTTTGGATATGCCATTTGCCTCATTCTATCCACTAAAAACATACAGTGGAATATCCAATTAAAAAATCAACCCAAAAACTACAGATTAATATCTGTCAACTAAATACACAGTTACAGCAAAAACAAACCCACGAAATTTGCCTTTATCACACCATTGGGGTTTTGTCTAGATTTGACTCTGTATGCTATAAATATTTCATCACAGAAATATCTTTTTCAAAAATGGTTAATATTGTGATTTTGGATATAGCTCAGTTGGTTCAAAGTTTGCCTAGTGCTACCAAAGCCCTTGGTTTGAGACTCAGCACCACATAAAATGTGTATGCAAGTATGGCATGTGGTGCTAGTCTGATGGATATGGACAGAGTTGGATCAGAAGTTTAAAGTAAATTTCAGGTTATATAGTGATTTCTAAGCCATGTTGGTCTACATGCACTCTTCTCTCAAAAAATAAGTAAAGGAAAAAAAAATAAGGAAAGGAGAGAAAAGAAAAGAAAGGAAAGGAAAAGAAAGGAAAATAAATGGTAAAAAGAAATGGACAGGAAAGAAAAGATAAAAGAAAGGAAAACTCTTTGTTTATTGTGCTTTCAAGACTCAGGGAAGTTGAAATCAGCTTAAGATCACCACTCATCAGACTTTGATCCTTCAGATGTGAATATTTAGTTTTCTCCCTGGTGCCTGCACACTATCTGTTCCCAAATGGGCTCTGGTTGAATGGAAAACACTGAACCAATTATGAGACCCTCAGAATTGCAGTGTCCATGGAAACTAAGCATGCACGTATTGAGTCAAAGCATACTGAGATTTCCTCATGATGTCTTTTTGTTCTTCAGTGCCATGTGTGGTCCAGACAAGCTTGAAATTTCATGTACATTTTTATTAGTTGTTTTTCATTTCTTCTCAAATATTTCAGTAATTGCTCCTCCTTACCATTGTTAGTGTACTTTCTAGTATTTTCTCTCTCTATCCTAAATCCTCTTGGTAGGAACAAGTTAGCATTTTTCTTTTCAATGTAAAAGTCTGAACAAATGATGAATCAAAGACTTGAAGTGAAATATAAAGACATTTTCCCTCAGAAGATTTAGTTCAGGAAGTTTGCACTGTAGAGTATTTTATTTCTTCTTCCCAATCCTGATCTGCATCAGACCTGAAGCTGCTCTCCTTTATGTCCTTCTGGGTCTGATGTTCTCACCATCTCTAGGAAGCTTGTTTAAAGGGTTATCTGCATGAAGATCTTAAGAATCAGAATTTTCTATCTTTCTCATATACCAATTTAGCAGCATCCTGCATCTTAGCCCCCCCCCATCTCTGGCTGTAGGATGGTGGACATTTGATGCTGATACATTCTTGTAGGAACTTGTGAAATGTTAATCTTTGGTATATTCATATATGTAAAGTTCAGCCCAAAGAGTTACTTCTTTCACCCCTCCAGTCCACAATACACCTGTCTACCTTGTAGTCTAGACACTACAAGATGCAGTTTTAATTATGTTGTGGTGAATGCAATCGTAAAATTAATTTTGCTGTTACTTTATAATCTTTTATTATAGTTATGAATCATCATGTAAATATCTAATATGTAGATGGTCTTAGTTAATCTGAATGGTTGTTTGATCTCCAAAGGGGATCTCTCCAAAGAGAGCCACTGCCCTACAACAACAGAAAAGAAGGAGAACTAGCTGGGAAACTCCAGACCAATACATTGGCACAAGCAACTTCTCTGTATGGGCAGAGGAATAAGTTGACTCATTTACTCATTTTATGATTTATTTTTCTGTTTTGTTGTTAGTGTTTTATTTATTTAATTTTTTAGGTAGGATACTTTTGGTCCACTTTACCTTCAAAGCCACAATGTATCTGAGACAGACATTGAAATCTTTATCTTACCAACACATTCTGAATGCTAGGGTTATAGAAAGGAATGCCACATGCAGAATAAACATTTCTCTCTCTCTCTCTCTTACACACACACACACACATACACACAGACAAAGAGAGTGAGTGAGAGAAAGGAAGAGAGAGAGAAAAAGGGGGAGTGGGAAATATGCTAATCTGGACATTAAACCACTCTCTGCCACTGAGTTGCATCTTCAAGGCTCATTTCTATATCTTGTGATTTCTAATTTAGGTCTGTCTAGGTTTCTGTGTCTTCCTTCTATTTACATTCATTAACTCATGAACTTTACAAGTCAGAAGGAACTAGAGGACTTGTGAATGGACTTCTTTTCAGGAATGAAGAGTGCAGAATCAACATGTTTTTACATTTTATTCAAATTTTCCAAACCACCTAGTACTCAAATAGCCAAAAAGATTGAGAATTATCAGGTGGATGCAGTTTCTCCTCTCCTACAATTACTTGATATCATGGTCTTATGACATGTGGTTTCCTTAAAAGTTGCCTTTCATGATTCCATATATCATAATACTGTGAATATTTTAATACCTTTCTGCTTCTTATCCTTGTAAAATTTACAGGTTATTGCAAATATTAATGGAAAAGAATTCCAAACCCAGGTACAAACTTGGTTGGTGGCAAAATGATCTACATATTCATGCCAGCTTTGAAAGCCTGGCAGAACTCCAGAACCTAGCAAACAGATAGAGAAGACCTTTACTCTGGCTGCTGCTTTCAGCTGGCTGGGATCTCATACATTAGAGATGTTTTCCTAAGTTTTGCCTTGTTAAAATAATTCATAATGATGTCAAGGTCATTGCAAGCTGAAGCCATTTGTTCTGTAGAAGCCAGACATGCAAGCTACACCTCCTAGGACACTATTACCAGCCATCAACCAAATAGCCAGTAAGGATGCAATTTTTAATTCTCTCTATAAATCTTCCACTTACATCTGTCATGGCAACTTTTACCTAATCCACACAATGCTCTCTGACTCAGTTCTTGTACAGCCTTCAACAAAGTACACGCAGTGCATTCTTTACAAAGCTTCTCAGATGGAAGATCTAGCCAGGAGTCTCTGTAAATGGAAGTTAGATGTCCTTTCTATTATCAAACTATTATGTGTCAACCTACAATTTAAAGATCTCCTCCTTTCCTCTTTTCTTGTCCCTCCCATTTCTTCTCAGGCTCACTCCTCCTACTCATTTTCTTTCTCTTATTCATCTTTCACTAGTTTTTAATCTTCTTTAATTGAAAATTGGTAATTGTACAAATAGATGACATGGAATGCAATGTTTTAATCCATGCACATGCTTCAGAATGGCCAAAGTTAATATATGGATTACCTCACAGAATCATCACTTACTTGGTGTTATAGGACCTAAATCTACATTCATCACAGCTTTCTGACATAGTGAGTGAGGACTATAGCCATGTTTCTGTACAACTAATAACTTGGCTTTATTCCTCCCACTTACCTGAAAATCTTTGTTTTTTGACCAAAATCTCATGAGCTGTTCCCTGGCTCTGTCCTGTAGCTACAGTTGTACTCCCAATTTATATTTGTTACTATTTTTCATTCTATGTAATTGAACACTGGAGTGCTTGTCTTTCCTTTCCTAACATGTTGCATGTACTACACTTCCATCCATGTTTCTATATGCTTCTTCATAATCAAATTTTCCTCCATGCAATCCACTATGTGTGTGGTGCATCGGTTTTCCTTGTTCATTCCTACGCTGATGGGTGCATACATTGATATCACTCCTTGTGTAATGCTATAGTAAAACTTGTTTTGAGGTACTGATACTTTTCTTTATATACAGACCTAGTAGTTAGATTGCTGAGTCATGCAGTCATTCTATCTTGGTGTTTTTGAAGAATCTTTAATATGTTTCCTGGAGGCGATACACAAAAATTTAATACCTCATGAACAATATGCAAATTTTTTCAACAGGCAGTTTTGGGAAAAGTTGAAACATCTGTACTGAAGAATGGAATTAGAGATTTTTCTCACATTATGTACTAAATCAACTCAAAATAGATAAAAGCTTAAACAAAAACCTTAGAAACTGTAAACCTATCAAAAGAAACTATAAGGAGAAAGATCTATGATATTTGCCTGCAAAGTGGATTCTGAGGTATGGTCAAAAGAATACAAGTCTAAAATCAAATAATAAGGATCATGCTAAATTAATAGTAATTTTATAACTCAAAAATAAAACAAAATAAAACAGAAAGTGAAGCTAGAACATGAGGATTAGGGTGAATATTTGTAAGTGATATATAAGATAATGGTTTAATATACAAGAATAAATATCAAACAACTTATTAATAGAACAATTTAAATATATACAATATGATTCAAATATTCATTTACGAAGCATGCAATGACCAACAAGTATGTGAATGTATATTCAACATCAGTGCATCTCAGGGAAATACCAACTAAAACAACGAGTTATCAGTTCCTACCTATTAAAGTAACTTTTTTTTTTAATTGAATAGGTGACCGACCCTTTTTGACAAAAGTTGAAGGAAAACAGGAATATTTGTGTAATGTTCAAGTGTTCTCATTAATTTAAAATTTTGAAACAAAGCACATGGCAATAACTTGAAACTGTGTTGAAATGTGCTATCCAATATGGTTATATAAGTTCATTTTATGTTTATATGAATCGAATATATGTACCTCCATTTCAAAAACTGAACTCCACCTTGGATCCAGACTCATTTTCTCCAGGCTTCACATACAATAAGATCACAAATGAAATACAGCCATCCTAATACTGCAAATCTTCATATGTGAGTTAAAACTTGTGACTACCTTCAGGTGATAATACTTATCTGTGTATGTATTATGGGGATCCCTAAACTTTCATCTTTTCATATGAAACTTAGTACATGATAATTAATTTTCCGTGTGTTTCCAAGAAAGAGGCAAACAGCAGAAAGTGAATAACAGTATAAACAGGCTAGAATCCATCCTGTGATCAATCTTATGCAGAGCAATCCCAGCCATAATGCAGAGTTCACAAAAGAATTACTTTCAAAGTAGATCTTGTATGATCAGGAGAAAGCAAACAACTCGGTTTAGCATCATGCTAGTGTTCTAGAAGGCTATGCTTCTTATTCTGTAGTGTCATTCCTATAAATAAGTAGCAAATGCTTCTTCACAGAGGCTCAGCTAGAGTGTAAGCATCCCTGGGTGATAGAGGAAAATACATGCCCTAGGCAGGAGAAGGAGAAAGGAGACGAAACCCAACCATAATATCCCAGCTATGGGTATGAAATCCACGCCTATGCCTTAGAGACACAGGTAGGAATATCAAAAGTGTGAATGAGAATGGTCATCTCTGGAAGTTCCCAGGAATGAACAATGTACTCTTGATAATTTATGTATCTTTGCTCTTGATCATATTTCAGATGGAGAAAGAGGTCTTCCTAAACTTTTTTCACCCCACTCTCATTTTCCCTCATGGATATTGTGAAGGACTACTGTCATTAAATGACATTTGACCACTCTGTGAAATGGAGCATCACTTCTTCCCTACCTGCGAGAATACATACCTCAAAACATCTTCTATGTTGTTATTAAAAATTTTATGTTTAAATAGGCAAGCCAAGCACAGTGTCCTATCCATACTGTACTAAAAGAAAATAAATCTTTACTTCCTCCTCTTTACTCTCTCAGTTATCTTCCTTTACTAGTTTTGTTCATACTCTTGTAGATGTCTGTGAATATTCTAGGCTTTAGAACCTTTTTTAGAGACTGCTTGTTATGTGTTACTAATTTTAGGTCGAGTGTGGACGCATCCACGGTGCTAATCAAATATATGTTGGTTACATGAAAAGGAAGATGATTCAGTGCTTGTCAAGGTTCAGAATTCCCAGGGGTCAGAAAGGCTGTAGATGGCCCCTCATTGTGCATAAAACTCTAGCCCTACACACTTGCTCATACCTTCTCCAACGGATCGAGAGAATTAGTTCTGCTTGGGGATTTAAGATAAATAGTGCTGTGGAGAATATCAGACCCTGGAAGGGAAGTGGGGCTCTGGCATTTTGCTGTGAGCAAAGACAAATGTTCTGTAGTATATTAAAAGCACTTTTTACAATCAAAAGATTTGGCAACTCACCCAGAATTTTTAACTTTCCCACCATGGCAGAAATCTCATTATGTATAACCTTTTAAATGAGACCAGAGAAATGCTTTCAACTTGAGTCTCATTCCACAGAACCTCTACCTGGAAGGGCAATCCAAATGGTGACAAATCGTGTATTATTTTCACATTAGCTTGTCATGCCAAGTGCACCTTTTCAGTATTCCCTTTTTATCTCTATCCTCCTTTCACCAACTCTCTCTGCATTATTTTCTCTTTCTCTTTCATTCCTTCTTTGCATGACCTACAGTCCATTTTTTATAGTTTACTAATATTTATTCATTTTACTAAAACATATTTCATTAAGTAATTTTCATATATATATATGTATAATATATTTTGATTATATACACCTCTCACAACAATCTCTTGACTCCTCCCACACTTCTACTCTCATGTCTTGTTTTCTGATGAGTCATTTGATATAAAGAGGATTATTTTTAGGAGAATGAGTGAAGACTTTTCACAGGAAAATGGCAAGGAATGTACCAATGGCTGTACCAATGAAGAAAATATCTGTCCTGCTCCTAGAAGTATTCTCTATCTATTGCCACTGGGGGAGGAATGTAATCTCCATCCTACCCAAGACAAAAGTTTCCAGGGGTTGATAATACACTGACTGGGCAGAAATTCTTACATGTATTGGTCCTGTACAGATATAAGACTGGAACAGAAACAAAAATTCCTTAAGCAAACTTAATTAATACAATGACACAGCATGTATGCTTTCTCCTAATTGGATATAGATGGGAGATATCCAGGGACGAAGCACATAGGCAGGGGATACCAAAGCAGGAAATATATCAGGAAATATATCAACCTCTGATTGGACCTGGTAGGAAATACATAGGATTTTATTGGTTCTACCTTTATAAGCCCCTCAAATTACAACTCATGGCCATTTGTTGGAACCGAGAATGTGACCCAAGTCCAGGCCTTTTCTTTGGGATCCTCCATGTGGTCCTGATCAAGTGTCCAATATTATTGGCCAGTATTAGATCTTGCTTAAAATTAACTCAAAAGCTGTAGTAATGGTCTTTTTCTCAACTGTCTAGAATTAATATTGGAACATTTCATCATCTACACACAGAAAATTTTATTATTCTAAGTTTTGTCTCTTGACATTCAGTAGAATAACCAGACTTAAAACTATGTATGACAAATACCAACATTTTCTGTGACAATGGATGTTTTTGATGTCTGTGAGCCTATCTAGTCCACAGTTCTACTCTGAATTATCCCTAATAATTGTCTTCAGACCATCCATTTACAGGCAACAATGAGTGAACTCAGTGGGTTTAAAAAATATCACATAAAGCTATTGAGGATGGAACAGATAGAAAAATAGTTGGGAGGTAAGTAATAGGGGATGTATTTGATCATAATCTCACACATTTATGCATGTGTGAGAGTCTCAAAATAAGGCGTATTGATTCTATTTAACCTGAGGTCTTCTACATGAAAATTCTCACATAAGCCTCTAAACCTTTCACAACTCCATTTCCATATTTTGAGGATGGAATTTTTTCATGCTCTTCTCCTTCTAATTCTTTTTTCTCTGTTAATTTTAAAGAAGATCACTATAATGATCATCATGATAAAATTGTATTATTTCTCTGATCATAAAGTGTTAAAATGAGTATAAGGTGAAAATAGAGCATAAGGTCTGCCGTGCTACTGATTATTTTGAACCTGGGAAAGACCAAAATCAGCCATTTTAATGTTGATATACACTTTCAGATTATAAGGCAGTCTTGTTGCTTAATGCATTTATATTTATTTACAGAGTTTCTTGTTTACTTTTCTATTCCCTTGACAAAACACCAGGACCAAAGGTAACTTACAAAAGATAGCATTTATTTTGGGGCATATAGTTCCAAAAGAAGAGATTCCATAGCCATCATTAAGGGGAGCATAGCAGGTGGCAGGCAAACAGACACAGTGCTGGACAATAGTTGAGAATTTACATTTGATCCATGACCATTAATCAGAGAGAGATAACTGGAAATGGCCTGGGCTTTTGAATTTTCAATGCGCACCCCCAGTGTCACACCTTTTTCAACGAGGCCATAGACCTTAATCCTTCCTAAAGAGTCCCATAAACTGGGGAACAAATTTTCAAACACAAAAGCCTATGTGGTCCATTCTCATTCAAACCACCACATCCCTCTTCCTGGCCCCCATAGACTTGTAGTTATATCATAATTCAAAATAAACTTATTCCAACTTCGAAAGTTGGACTTCTGTCAAAAGACCCATGGTCTTTTACAGTCTCAACACTACAAAGTCTCTTCTGAGACTCAAGGTAATTTTTAATTGTAATACCCTTAAAAACCAAAAACAAGAAGTAAATTATATGCTCATAATATACAATGGTACAGAATATGCATTATCATTCCAAAAGGTAAGAAAGGAGACATAGTGAGGAAATAGTGAAACAAACTTTTCCACCAAATGTGCACCACGTATTGAATATATGAGCCTATGGCGACAGTTCTTATTCAAATCATCACATACAATGTTTTTTATTTTCTAGATTTTTGAATTTTGTCATGGATAGGTGAATTTTCTAGTAGTGTGTAGCATAAATAGTCAAACCAGACCTTAAACCTCACTTATCAGCTTGTTTAGTTTGTACCGATAAATCTGTGAAGGATTCAAACTGCTTCCCATGCAGAAGAGAAAGAATGCTTTTTTTCATCTGAAGATATCTGTTTGGGGAGGTAAATATCATGTTCTCCAACCTGAACAGTTTGTAGTATTTCTGCAGAGGAGTCTAAACAGCTATGTGAGAAGAGAGAGCAAATGCAGTACAAGAGAGAGAGAGAGAAAGAGAGATAGATAGATAGATAGATAGATAGATAGATAGATAGATAGATAGATAGATAGATAGAGGGATATTCATGCTTCATCATTTCTTCTCAGTCATCAATCTTTATTTCTATGCCTTATCATATCACAATATCTACTGCAAGGTCTGACATGCTTGTTATTTTGGTGAATAATAATAGTCACAGATAGTTATAAATTGAATTATATATCCTAAAGAACACCGATCTGTTGGTATATTCTTTTATATTTGAAAATCTAATTGAAGAAATGAAAAAATAAAAATGTATGGGAAACAAAATTTAAAAATACATATACAAAATCTCACACAATTGAGAGAGTAAGGAACCAAACATATTTCTTATTGTGTAACATGAAGGACGTTGCTATCATTGCAAATGAAGCAAGTAGACAAACTATGGAAAGATAATTTCTTCAACTTCTGTGAGACAAATAGGGTGACTCAGAAAGCAGGTTAGCAGCATCATTTACAAACGAAAGACATTTCTAACCCATTATCATGGAGCCATGCTTAATGGAATTGTCACAGACTGTCTCTACTTTGGAACACAAAACACAGCCTCTTTATATTACCCTATGGCTAAAGTTCCATTAAAGAAGTATAGGATATCTTCCCCTGCTCTGATATCATCAGACATTTTTGGACAGGACTTAGTGCTAAGCTTAGAAAAAACAACAAGCCTTTCATTCCAGAACTCAGTGAAATCAACTAGCTGCCTTTTACTTTCAGAATCCATTGTTTTATTTCTGCATTTCTTTGGCTTTGTGCTTCTTGCTATATAATTGTTATTAGCCTGGTATTCACAAAGTCCTGTGTGAGCGAGATGATGATGATTAAATTAGAAACAAAGAAATCAGGACTAAAAACAGAGAAGATTACCTGCTATGGTGAGTATCTGTCTATATTTAGAGTTAGAGTCTATATTTATTTCTTCTGGAAAAACAACTGGAAAAATCCACATCACCCACAGCCTTCTCTGTGGCTCTTTTCTGTTCTACACAGTGTCCCAGGAAAGACAAGTTTCATTTTGTGTGTTTAAATAAAGTCATTTCCATGCCTTTACCTCTGAAGTGATTGGCTATCTAGAGAGTACCAGGGAAATACTTCTGCCTATTTGCTGCTGTCATCGATAGCTACTTCAGTAAATATGCACATGATTGAAAAGTTTTACCTGAGTTGATTCGTTGTAGAATTGTTTATTCTCTTAGCCATATGCAATTCCATTTTATATTATTCACTGGATAGTAATTAATGTGAACGATTAGAAAGCCTGTAATGACAGAATGCAGAATCACCTAAAAAGGGTTCATACGGTCTCAGAGAGTCCGAAGTGGAGATCATGGACCTGTAGTGGTCTAAGCTAGATCCTCTGTATATATGTTATTGTTGTTAGCTTGGTGTTTTTGTGGGAATCCTAACAGTGAGAGTGGGGTCTCTCTGACTCTTTTGCCTGCTCTTGTGATCCTTGCCCTCCTACTGAGTTGCCTCATTCAGCCTTGATATGAGGGTTTGAATCTAATCTTATTGTATCTTGTTATGCCAAATTTGGTCATTATCCCTGGGAAGGATGCTCTTGTCTGAAGGGAAACAGAGGAAATATAGATCTGGGATAAATGAGGTGTGAGAGGATAGTAGGGGAGATGAAGAGAGGGGAAACAACAGTCATTATGTATTGTATGAGGGAAGAATAAATAAAATTAAAATAAAAACAAACAAAAAGAGAGTGATGGGTGGAAAAAAATGTTTCCATCCTCAGAATACCAACCCAGAGAGAGAAGTGGTCATTCTCATGACCTGTCTGAGAAAGAATGTAAACTTGGTAGTGCTAATGGAGGAGTCTCTTCAACCCAATACAGGTTATGGGATGAAGTGTCTTTTCTCAGAAATGCTTGGGGAAAATGATCAGCAAAAGGCATGAGAGTCTGGAAACACTGTCCCACAAAGGCTCAGTTGATGAATAATTGGGGATTGTGGGACATATGTTATCTGTCACTACTATCCCATTAGAATTTTTATACAATGTGGAGGAGGAAAAGTGTGGCTGGATTCTGTGGACATGACATTAATTTTGGAATCTAAAATGAAAAGTGAAATAAAAGGAGGTAAGAATGAAATCTCAGGAAACCAGTTTAAAAGGAACATAAACAACTGATGTGTATGCCAAGATGAAGATGCTCTTTTTTTGCCTTCAAATAACGTAAAGACTACAATATTTTTTAAAATAATTTCCAAAATTAGAGAAAAATAGTTTTTCTTTCTCATAGTTTTCCAGAGTCTGAAAGAACATAAACAGAAGACAAATGAAGAGAGTTCAGAATGTCAGAGACCTTGCCTTTTAACAGCAAATATGTATAGGTGTTTGAACATCTACTTTCTTACATAAACGCACACAAACACACACACACACACACACACACACACACACACACATGCACATACACACACACACACACATATATGACATATGAAACATTTGGTATAGAAAAATTCATCTCTATGTTGTTCAGTGCATTTATCGATACTCTTGTCATCTAGAGACCCTGAAACTTGCATGTTTTTTAAGACTATAATAGACACAGGGTCATGTGATTGGGTAAAAAAGTTAATAATTTTGGGATTCTGATAGGAATTGCTATCTACTTTAATGAAGTATTAAAGGACAGATATGTTTTAGTTCCTTTATTTTAGGCTGGAATAGTTCCATAGTCTAAGTACTATACTCAGATATTTTGTGTTTTTAAGTTAGAAACACATCATAGATTTAGGCTCAAGATTTCTCAGATGTATGAATCTTTATGAAAATTAAATAAGAGAGTATTTAATTGTTGGTTAAAGAGTTTTGGCAACTTGTTAAGAACAAATATGTATTCCTTTTTAAAAATTTTATATGTAAAATGTTTAATTACTAGAATTAAATATTGACTCTGCTTCCTAATACAGTCCTATATGGGAATTTGGAGATAACTGTGAACATATCCTGTGACCCTTTCCAACTTGAGAATTATGTATTAAAATTTATAAAAATGAATTTTCCTTGACCAATTTTGTTTTGGTCACTGAATACTGCATCAAAATCACATTTCTGAAGACCACCAAAGGCCCATTTAAGTATTAACTGGGGAAATCTACTCCATAGAAATCATCTACCCGTCCAACCTCTCATTCATATTCATCTCACGTCAGAGCACTCTGACCTATGATTATTGGTATGAAGAAGAGGACACAGATGGTTAGTGTGCATGTCAGTATTCATGTGTGTGTGTGTGTGTGTATGTTTATGAGTTTGTGTGTGTGTATTTACCCTGGGAGACATCTTCAATGTCAGTGTACTACCTCACAGAGGTAAAGTGGAGTTTGTTTGCACTAAACACACTCTAGGACTCCATGTCCTCTTTCTAGTGAGGTAGAAAAAGTGGAAAAGGTTAATCATGGCTACCAGACCCCAAACTAATTCCATAAAAGATATTCAGTTATGTATATTATTGTCACAGGCGTGACATGTGTGAATGCATTTAGAATAATCAGGTGAATTGTGTGAACTGTATAAATAAAATTTTGGACTTGGGTTTCAAATAATTGCATGAAACTGAGACAGTAAAAATAATACTTCTTTATACTAGATTGTACTGTGTCAGAGAAATAGCTCTGGATATTTTAAAAACATTTGCAATAGGAAAGTAAAAAAAAAAAATTGGTGCAGCAAAATAATATATAAATTCTAAAATAACCAGATATTATAATCTCTGGATATGTTTTATCATTGACATTTTAGTTTATAAAGATACTTGATATTTAATAATATTATGAAAGTATACTTATGTTATTATAAAGAACAAAAATAGTTAACAATAGTTACTAAGGACATGATTTCATGCATTAATTGTGGATGCAAAGTCCTCAATAAGATGTTCAGGCCACCTCTTAGTTTGGGATGTAGATGAGGAATTTATGAACATTATCAATTTTCAATTTCATCAGGTATTTAATAAAAGTAGATTCATTTTTCCCTCAGAACTATAGGAATCCCCAAGAGGCTTTGTAAGTTTTGCAATGGCTGCCGATGTTATTACTAGAGGCCAGTATAGTGCTTCTTCCCTAATTCAGAATCAGTACCTTCTTTAGAACTGTAGACCACTGTGCACCTGCTGCAGGTATGGGGTGTCCGTGTACGAATCTGGCAGAATCTGGCCCAGGTGGGTTCCTTTGCATTCTTATCTCTGGTGGATCTTGCATCTTTCACTTTGGCTGTGGTGCAGAAGAGTACTTTCTCATTTTAATCCTTGGAGGAAATTCAATCCATGCAGGCCCATCAACTATCTGATAGTATACCACAGAGAGCCACAGTGAAAGAGCAAGTAAAGTAAGGAATAGAGCTCATCTAACACCACAAGAAAGAGAAAGAAATGTAAATAGGCAAAGAAAATCCCTTGCTACCGTCAAAGAATGAAAATGGGAGCAGAAGCTCAATGATAGCGAGAGGCAGGCCAGGTGAAGGTCGTCCCTAACATCTCCCTGCTTTGGCTTTAAAAGCTGTATTTAATTGTTAGTCACGACTCTCTGTGGGCAGAACAATTAGTTGTATCTATATTAGATCTAAGCTGTAATTATTTGTTACATTAATCATGACTAGAGTAAGAATTTAATTAGTCAGGAACATTAACTGAATTTTTCACAAGCAGGGAAAAATTTTTTGTTCTGTTTGGTGTGTGGCAACAGTAAGAGGCAGTACAGCTGGCTGGTTTGCTGGTAGAAACATGGCTTTAGGCTTTTTCTGTGTGGACAAAGAAATATGGATCCCTGAGATGGCTATCACTGCACGGGTGTTTCCAGACCTAACTACAGATCTGCAGTTAGATGCTGCCAATGGAAGACTGTGTGTCCAGCATCACACTGTAACCGAGAAGCACCATCACATACAGACCTACAAAACTCCTTTTCTTACGATACTTGTATCTAAGTTTTGTGATGGTCAACATGTCACTTGAGATTTCCAAGGTAATAAGGAGGAAGGTGCCTGGAGGGAATTCCACATGAAGTCATGCTTAAAATTATCCCTGTTATCCTTGGGAATGGATGGCATATTGGGCATTCATCTAATTCCATGCTGCTAATGTCCAAATCTTCAGAGCTCTGCAATCTGTACTCCTTCCAAAATAATAAAAAAATAAAGACTTTTGGTAGTGTATAGGGTAGACAAAGCATAAATGTGGTGGCTGAGGTAGTGTGGACCACACATTTGATAATATGACACATTTAATGAGTCACATACAAGGAGCTGTTATCGCCCCAAACAGCTCTACCCTGCTGATGCGAGGGAAAACTTTTAGACATACTCAGCGTTCTTTTGCTCATTACATTGACCTGTCAGAAATGACAACTTGGCCCAGTCTGGTTATTCCATGCTGACAAGGTACCATTCAGGCTTCGCGGCAATAATGTCAGCTTTTAAAGGTGCAAGGTACTTAAGGAGGCTCATTTCTATGATTTGGCCAGAAAGAGCCATTTTCCTTGTCAGTGGTGAGGGATGCCTTAGTTTTCTTTAAATTAGGAGTCGTTTTCATGGAGACAGTTCCTGGACAAACCTAAAGAAAGTGAAGAAGCTATTTTTTTAAGGTTTAAAATAATTTAGCCTACTGAGAAATGGTGTGATTACCCCGGGTGTTACAGACAGCCCGAGATGCTCTGCTATGTCCAAATTATATTCAACGAATAAAACTTCAGTTAGGTGCTGAATAGTATGCTTCATTCCCTAAAATTCCAGGACAGTGCCTTGAGAAATTCTTTCCATGGAAGTTTAGGGCCACAGCATACAGATTCTTCATTAAGAAGGATTTGATATTATGAGATCTTGAGCTCCAGATCTTAAAAAATTGCTTAGAATTCCTAGGAAGAACAAATCAGAAAGGATTCTTGGTTTGGGTTGGGATTGATAATTTCTGTGTGACAAATGTGAGAAAGACTGGTGATAAACTAGAAAACTTAGATAAGAAACAGACTAACAATTGCACTTCCCTTAAAGACTTTTTTAGATAATGTGAAGGAACAGAGAAGTCCACTTGCATTCTCTGTTCTTGGAAAAACTATAACTTCAAAGTTCAAATCTGAGTTGATTTCATCCTAATTACTTCAAAATATGACCTCAGATGTACAACAGGTGGCTAGATGGACAGAAATGCAGGTAAGCAAGGAAGAAGATAGGTTAAATATATTGTATCTGCATCAGTCATGAGGTTGCCTGAATTTCCATCAACACTGGTACATTTAAATCTAGCCCTCTGGGTTGGAACATTTTGTTCTTTATTTCAAAAGTTTTGAACTGCTCTGGAAATTGCTAATAACAGTGTCTATAATCAACTCCCTTGGAAAACTCCATCATTCGCCCGCAGAAAGCTATGAAGAAGTGTGGGAGTATGTCTGTGTGTATATGTGTGTATACACACATTCTAAGATATATCCTAAACACACAAGATAGATTCACAATGCCCTTAATTTCCTAAGTGAAAAAGGAATAATTATATCACCACATTATTGTCCATGCTCTTTTCCACTTTTTGTATGGTAAAAAAGTAAAATCTTCTCCTGATAGTTACAATTCATGCATAAAACAAAATTTCCAAAGATCCATATCTGAGATTAAATTTTATAGCTCACTGGGTGTATATAATCTGAGGAGTAAGTTCTTAGGATTTATTAGATTTCTAAGCACTGGACATGAAGCTTACTCATAAGCCTTTATTAAACAACTGATAGCATTGTGTTCTAGAAAAGAGCATATCCTCAGACATCTTACAATTGAGTAGGGAAAGCAAAGGAAAGACATAGCAAATGCTCTAAGCAACTTTATATTTAGTGGCCATGCTGATCCTAAGCAACTAAAGACACCAAAGGAATGAGATTATAAATATAATTAAGAATAGGAGTCTGAAAACACATTCTCAGAGAGATATACAAGAAGGCCTAAAACTTATGCAAGGTACATTTCCAAGTGACAACTTGACTTCTTTAGTAGAAGGAAAATGGTCTAATCAGGAAATATTTAACTTCATTATAAGGGTAAATGAATGAGAGAGGAGACCAAAACAACATTTTGCTGTAGCTATTTTCAGATCATTTTGTTGATATTGATGAGAATACTTCCAGATCATGATTAACTATTTCTTACCTATTGCAAATGCATACTTATAACCCTTGTGAGTCAGCATGGAGGTGAAACTTCCGTTAAGCAGGTTTCTATTCACTGTTTTTACCCCACTGATGTTTACTAAGTCCTTCTATTCTATTCCTACTTAAGCAGCACTAGATCTTACCAATTATGCTAGAGGAAAATTTATCACTTCTGCTTACATAGAGTATTGCTTTCCTGGTTCCTAGGAAAATTCTGCCAATCTTATATGTAGCTTGAAAACATACCAAACTTCCAAAAACCTGCGAAAAACAGGAATCAAGATCACACCACTGGGAAACCAACTGGTGAGCTTCAGAAGTCACTTCATCTGTTTCGTGGAAGTTCAGGAAATTGCCACCACCCAGTATCTTAGTTTGCTTTTCTGTTGCTGTGATAAATTACTCCCACAAAGTAAACTCAAGTGAGGAAGGGTTTATTATTTATTATTATATAAATATAATATATAGTACATATTATATATATAATGTATATATCATATATTAATATATATAATATATAATATAATATATATTATAATTTATATTATTTATTCAAGTTGTAGTCTATTATTTCATGTAAGTCAAGGCAACAGGAAGTAATTTAAAGCAGCCAATCACACCACGTACACAAGAAGGAACATCCAGTGGAATGATTACATGTGTGCTTGTTCTTGGTTCACTTTCTCTATTCATAAAATCTAGGTTTCCCTACTTAGGGAATTATGCCACTCATGGTAGATGAGTCTTCCATCACAATCAATGCAATCAAGATAATTGTGCACATATATTCTCTCAATCTAACCTAATCTAGATAATTTCTGATTGAGACTGTTTTGTGGAGAGGTGTCCTTTGGTCATATTTTTGTTTTGTTCTAGTCTTGTCTGCATTATGGAGTACCTGTATATGTCACACATGTTTTATATGTATGAAATGTCAAGGAAATCTCAGTTACTTAAAAAGAAAGAATTCTGGTTGCCTCATAGCCCAACTCTTCTCTGAGTTGTGTTTAGCTTACTCAGCACTCTTTCACATCTTTTCTCCCATTTGATGCTGTTTATTTCTGTCATAAAGTATATTTGCATACTATTCATATTTACAGTTTTCCTCTAATCAAATTAAACCCACAGAACTTCCACAGGCATTGCATACCAATGTCTTGTAACCCAATACTGTCAAATTCATCGCTTCAGTTCACCTGTTCTCCTACACACTTGCATTAACCACTCTGGCTCCCTCTTCTGAGTCACACTGATGGATATGCATCTAAGGTTGAGGATAAAACCAGTTTCAGAGATGGCATTGTTTCCTCTTCTTTCTAAAGGTAGATACAAGGACTTCTTCCTCATAATATAAAATAACAACTTTGACTATTCGAAAATGTTTGTATTTATATTTTAGACATACTTGTTACAAGAAAAGTATGTTCTAAGTAAGTAATCATCTTTGGGCAGTGTAGTGTTTCTTGCTTTAAGAATGGACTTTTGTGTCTAGCTGTTGATTAATTAGGATGCTGCATATGGGGATTTTGCTTTATATAATTGTTCTTGCTACTGTCATCCTTGATTAACGCTATGCTTGCAATCTTTACTCATGAGGAGATTGTGTTCTTGTCAAGTAAGAGGATACCAATCCTTATTATCACTTTATATCTTCAAGTTCAATTCCAAATCATTAATTAACTCTGAATTTTAAAGGTTTTGCTTTCAATAGTATAGGAAAATACATATTTTTTTTCAAATTTATCCCAGATTCCTTTTAGTATGTATAATATGACCTGTTTTCAGAATTTAATAGTAGGAGAGATAATATGAAATAAATAATGTGAAATAAAAATTTTCTGACTACCACACACAGTGATATTTTGTTTAATGCTGGTATCATATTGTTTATTATCCTTTATCATAACTTCTAAAAGTTTCCTTTAAAATATACACAACAAGTTTTCATTTATCATACATATCATATTTCAAGTCTCATTTCTTATAGGAAAATACCATATTCAGTTTATGCTTTACTTCCATTCTTCCTTAATTGTATATTTCTTATACTCTTTATCTTTGGCTCCTTTCAAACTAACTTTGCTTACACCATTCTCTTTACTTCTTCTATACTTTTAAATTCTTTGTCATTTTATCATAATATTTTGAGTTTCTGTATTTTGTTGACCATGCATGGTTTCAGTTTTGTTCTTTAACTGACATTCAGAAATATGTAAAGTCATATTTTGTTGCTGCATTAGGAAGAGTGAAATATGAGATCAACTGTGTGAAGATCCAGAAAACCATCCGATATCCTACAGTACACTAGACCTTGTCTGGTTCAAAATGCCAGAAATCAGGTGCATGAGGAGCAGTCTACCATGCCAATTTTCTGCAAGCACACGTGTACCTCATGCCAACTTGTTACTCCCTGCTGCTGGCATCGTGTTCTTCCTTAAACTCTTGCACTCTACTTTTCTCAAATGTCTGCAGTTTATTTTTTATGAGAGTCTACAGACAATAAATAAATTGAAAATAACCATGACATCTTCTTCCAGTCATGTGTACAGACACTTGGAATATGATTCTTGAGCTCTCCTGGCACAATATGCATTAATACAGCACTAATAAAAAATTACTTGGCCAAATGAAAACTGGTTCTCTTCAGGTCAGCAAAGAGATACTGCTCAAGTCTCTCATTTTAACTTATGTGAAATGAAATGTCACTTACCTCTTTCATCTGATTCAGGACACACCAAGTTACCTGATTTTTATGGTATTTGTGCCTCTGATCTTAACATTCTTATTTGTACACTCTTTGCCAGAAATGATAATTGTTCAACTATTTCTTTAATGCTCTGAACATTCCATTTTCTTTAGAAACAACTGTAAAAACTGTTCAAAATGATTTCATTTCGTATGTTCTTTAAAAAGTTCTTATGGTCTAATAAAATCACTGGTACTTCTGTTTCATCAGTAATGTAGTACTAGGGTCTCAAAGGGACTTAGACAAAAATAAATTCTTAGATAGATTTTTGTAATATGAATATTTTAATATATTAATAATAATTTATTTATATTTATATATTTAATAATAATTATATTATTATAATATATAAAATAAAATATAAAAATAATAAAATAAGTATTTAATAATTATATATTATATATAAATATGTACATTATATTTATATATAACTTTAGTAATACAATTTTATTACTATTTTGTAGTTTAATAATAATATTAAAATATTAAAATTTAATAATTTGATATTAATATTAAACCTGAATATTTTTCCTCTCTATATGACTTTCTATGATAGTATTTTAAATCAATACTCCAGTGCACTGACTCCACCTGCCATGTTCTTTCATGACTGCATTATCTAAGCTCCTCCCATGGTATCACTTTTCTTTCTCCTGATTTTTATTTCTTTTCTTTTAAACCTTGTATCTATCTTTACAATTTTTCCCAGTTTTCTGCTTCTCATTTATCTTTATTTGATCTATATTTTCATGTATTAGTCCAACACCGGAAATACTGACTTATCAATATAATTTGTTTTATGGCAATTGCAAACTTCTTTGCATTCAAACACAAATGTATTTAAAATGTGTTGCTGAGGGTGTAGTTGAATGGCAAGTTTCTCTTCTAGCATGCATGGAGTTCATAGCTCAATCTCCAGTGTTCTTCCAAAATGTCAGATTCTGAAAAGTCAAGAGCAGTTGTAATAAAAAGCTATACTTATCAAAATTCATCAGATATTATTATTTCCAACCCAAAAGTCATCCCTTCCTTTTTCTCCCATAATGATTAGAGACTGTTTCAAAACTTTTAATGAAGAAGCCAAATGTGGCAGTCTCCCATGAATCTTTGTGTGGTTCACAAGCCATTAATATACAAAGGAATTCACAAAACAGCCATTTGAGAAGCCTTAAAAACTAACCAATTGTCCTAATAAGAGAGACTGATGAGAAAAATTCATTCTTCACTCTTGCCCTTGTTTTAAAAGATATGTTATAGAGAAATGTTTTTACCTAATACCTGCTCATCTTAAGAAGACTGCCACCTCTAAAATCAGCAGGAAAAATTGTGAAAAGATAATTCCTTCACATAACCATGGCACACAACCCAGTTGTTGGGAACAACAGTGGCATTTTTATAGAGTTCCTTACATGGCAAGCATCATATGCTCCTTACACAGAAGCTCTAATTTTCACCATGGTATATGTAATATTTTAAAATGTTTTCCACATATTTCTGTGAGGTAAGCAAAGAACAAAAGACCTAAATAAATTATCTAGGGTTACGTGCTTAAGATAGGTACCACATATCTCAAGCTTGACAGCATGGTTTCATCATTGACAGCCTTAACCTGTGGTTACTCTTTTATACCTGCCTACAGGTACCTACTCCAAACCTTTACATACTTCAGGTAATTGTGTCTGAACTGAATAAAACACTATCACCAAATATTGTCCTCTACTGCCAAGTAACACCTTCTGAACACAGTTGTCCATAAGCTTGTGTATGGTATAAATGGCTCCATGCCGCTCACCTAGAATTTATCTTGAGTTTGATATAAATTTGATGTCTTCAAGTCCTGATTCTATAAATTATGCCACCAAATTACTTCAAGATTTCCAAGCCCATCTCTTACCCCAAGCCTTCCATTCCTATCACTACCTGTCTCATTTTCCATCTGTTGGTTTCTTACTTCTCCACCCTTCTTTGAGGAATATTTCAGTTCAGTTTTATTCAACGTCTTTGTTTCTACTATCTCTTTATTTCAATGGGTATGTTCCTTATTTACTTATTCATTAATTCAGGGAATTACCCCTTTGTGGGGAAGTAGAGGAACTTTTTGTCTAGTGCTGTTTTCCCTCATGTCTTATCCTTTGTCTTCAACTGACCTGATTCTTCTCCCCTTTTACTTTCAACCTCAATTTTGTTCTTATGACCAAAATTCTTATTTTTTTTTAATGTGGAAAGGCTAATTTTAGTAGCCTGCTATTAGGGAACTCTGGGTTCCCTAAATCTAGGAACTATGATCTTTGTTCAAGTTTACAGTTACTTTGAGGGAGACTTATGTCACTGAGACTATGGCATAACGAAGTGTTCAGTAGGAATTCAGTTAGCTGCACCCTGTAGAGTTACTCCTCCATTTAGATAAGGGATGCTACAAATGCTATGGTGGTTTTATTTTCGCCCGCCAAAGTATAGGGGTCTGTCTTCAGTCTTTGGTATTCTCTTGTTGTTTCTTATTGTTCTGTAGTTTGGCTAGATGTGTCGCTTTTTGTCCCTAGAAGCTATTCAGAGTCCCCTTTACAAATGGTACATATTCTCAGGGCCTAAAACCTTTTACCTACCTGTACTTTCTACTTAAATGATTTTCTGAGCTTCATCAGTAGCTGATCTTTAGATGTCCTCTGTGCAGCTGTAACTCATCACAGTTCTTAAATGAAAAGTGCCCATAGGCACGGCTCCATTCTCCAGTGAGTGAGCAGGGTCTTTAGCCTGGACCTGTGCAGAGGAATCATTGCAAAATTGTCTGAGTAGTATTGGTCCTTTTCACTTCTGACACTGACTCTATAATAAATTCAATTTATCTTCTCATCTAATGCTCATATCAAATTTCTTGCATTCTGGATTTTGAATTACAGCAAATATGCCCCTTGGTATATCCAATAGAATTAATAATCAACGTCATCACCATGTGATCATTTGATAGGACCCTGTTCTCATTTCTGGTGTCATCATTTCCCACAAATCTTCCTACAGAAGGACGCCTCTCCTTGCTGGTGAGTCACATGTTTCATTTTTTTTTTTTTTTATTCTTCATCATCCTGTTCTGCCAGCCTCTTTAGTGCTGGTTTTCTCTCCATCTCTCCCTTATCATCCATTTTTTCCCCTACTCTTCCTCTCAGCCTTTTTCTTTTCTACTCAATTATGTGGCATTTTCATGTTTTTCTCCTGCTGTTGTAAATATTTATAGTGTATAATGATGATAATAACTATGCTCAACAATTATTGGTATTTGTTATGAACTTTCCCAATACTTGCACTTTCTCTGCTGTGTATGTGCTGTTGTACATGCATTCTATAATAATCATCGATAGACAATAGCATTTAAGGAATGGAAAAGATGAAACTTTTTAGTGAGTACATCCTGTCCATATCCTAATAACTGCTGTTTAAGATCCTGATCCCATTTACATAACATATTTGATAAGTTGTGATCCCATGTGTCTGAATTTATGCATGTACCTGTATGTATATATAGACATATAAATATGGTAATCTATATTATATAGAATTCATATATAATTAATTATATGCAATGGATAATATAAATATTGTTACATATTTAAACTATAGAAGTAGTTATAGATATATATGTGTGAACATATGCATGTGCAAACACATATGTCATGGCATCTGTGTTATGCTTTTCTCTCTTATGAATGACAACTCTGAAGGTTAGCAAGATTAAGATGGCTGACAAAAGTCCCAAACATAAATGGCAGAAGAGGTAATGACATATTTCTATTTTTTCTAAAAGCTGATCATATGAAGTCTTCACTTATGACCCCTAACCAAGGCCCTAACTTTTTGAATTTCCTAAAATATTACTAAAACAGAAACATACAACCAGAAAATTAGCCATTTTATGTGTAATGTGTCTCCACTGTCTATAAGTTAATTCTATCTTGTAGATTTTGCAATTTGGGCTCCTTCTCATTCTGTTATTTCTTCTTTGCATATGCAAAATCTTTGTATTGTAAAATTTCCCACATTTCACCTGCATTTGTGTCAGCCCGGACTGTACACACTCCCTGTGCTCCCACATCATCTTACTCTGTGTCAGTCACATAAGTATAGTTCATTATGATTGATTGCACATCTGCTTGGTATCCAGACAAGCTCAGCCCACTGTAACTCAAGGGGACTCCAGCTTAACCTTTGATGGTAAGTTTCTTAGTCACATAAAGATGGGAAAGACGCTGCTCACCTTGAATCAAGCTTCATGATTTCTACCTCTGACACTTTGAGTTTTGTCCTTACAGCTACACGTTGTCCATTCCTGGAAGACTCTAATATCATCTCATGAGTAGCTAACTATCGTATTCGGTTCTGAGAGCAGCTTCAATAATTCTACCCCGAAGTATTTAATTCTATACTTTCCAAGGACAGATTTGTTGTTAAATCTTTGGATCATTCCTTCATTCTTACTTCAGACCTTTTTTACGTCCTATATTTGAATTTTCCTCCACCTGTCACTTGCACATGCCCCTAACACTCTCTGACACTTCTCTGATCAGTTTCTATCTCTATCATCTGCCTACTTTTTTTTTTATCTATTATCTACTTACTTGTCTTCTATCAACCTACACTATATGTAACACATTATGAATTTGAAAATTAAGCAAAAGATAACAAATGTTTTTTTAAAACAACAAATAATGTATTCAAGAAATTAAAATAGTTTCAAGAAAAATATCTGACAGAAAAACTCCAAGATAATGTCTGGAAAAGAAAGGATAAAGAGATGCCAGGAAGATTGGGAGACTATTGTCTTTGGAGGAGCAAGAAGAGTTAGAGCCTTCTCATAAACATGGATAGAATTTTAAAATATGACTTTGGGGAACATGAATTATAGAGAGAATATTTGTCTCATGGCTGATCAGTGTGTGATCTGAAGAGAGCAAGACTTTAAAACCCCAAATCACACCAGTGGTGACATTCTGCCTTTGTTTCAACCAGAGAAACCGAATATGACAATCAGTGAAGAAAGAGACAAAGTGGCTACTGTCATCAGAGGCTCTTATGTTTGGATACTGCCATTCATACTTTTTTCTTCCATTCTCAAACCCCAAGGTCTCTGTTTATTTTTTTTAAGTTTTCTATATCTTTTTATCTTTCATTCTCATGTTCTTTATTTCTTTAGTTTATAAGATGATTATTGCATATTTTTGTCCCTTCTCTTTCCTCCCTTCAAACCTTCTCATATTCCCCTGCTTGCTCTCTTTCAAATTCGTGAACTCTTTTTCATTAATGTTGTAACATGTGCATGTATATATGTACATGTCATATTCCAAACTACAAGTGTCACTGCATGTATAATGTTACCTGTATGTATGCTTTCAAGAATGACATTTGTTATTAGATAATCAATTGGTGTGTTCTACTCTAGAAAATATTGTCTTACATATGATCAGTATTGCTAAGTTTTCTGTATTTCTCTGTGTAGGTTTTAGGTCTTGTGGGCTTTCTTTTACCTACTTGGCATATCTGCTATCATTGTCCTTGTTCAGCTCATGTTTAATCAGTCATGCTGGTGAGGCCTTAAGATGACAGTTGCACTGGCATCAAGCTCTTGCCTGTAAGAAATATTAAGCAGATATGGAGATGATAAGTATTTCATGACTTTCTTAGCCATCTTTTTCTTTTAATAAAACAGAATGTTGGGCATCAAAGATATTCACACCCTTAACATTATAAACATGAGATAAGAGGGCAAGGCCACTCTGATAATGAGCTGTAAATTTTACTAGCTACCACCATTACTTTACTGAATGTGAAATTAGGAAATTCTCTTAATTTGATGCATTGTAGACAGAAATTTTTGATTCTAACAATCCAGGAATAAGTAGAAGAAACTCCCAAAACTTAAACTAGATAATGAATTATATTTGAAATCAATAAATTAAAGAAAGCATGTGAAGTTAACCATGTTAATATTTTAAATTCCTTTGTATTAAGAATGTAAAATTGCTAGTTGTGAGTTGTGGATGGAAATTCAGTAAAACAACAGCAACCAAAAATTCAAATTAATTCTTAATTTTTAAAAGGGTATTTAATGAATCAGTCAGAGTTTGTCAGTCAATACAGGGTCAGAGTGTTTGGTCAGACCTCATTAACTTTGGATCCCAGGAAGCCATGTGTAATCCTGTTTCTGTATATACCTGATATGCTCCCTCTCTCTGTCTCTCTGTCTCTCTGTCTCTCTCTCTGTCTCTCTCTCTCTCTGTCTTTCTCTCTCTCTCACAGACACACACACACACACACACATATCTCTCCCTCTCCCTCTCTCAGATTTCACGTGCTCCATGCTTTATGTGGTTTAAAGCAAAACATCAACAATAAAACTAAGTAAAACACTTGTACACTTGGGCAACTAAAAAGTCACCTTAATTACCAAAGCAAAAGATTACCCTTTAAACTCAGGAAAAGATTCTCCAATTTTGTAATTATTCAGGTCACTGTTGTGAAATACCATAGGCAAAGTGGTTCCAACACTAAAAGTTCATTCAAGACAGAAAGTCCCAAATCAGTCTGTCATCAACATTTTCTTTTAAAATATAAATTGAATTTTATAGAACATATCTCAATAACACCCTCTTCCCATTATTCCTTGTTCCACCTTCCCACTCCACCCTTCAAACAAAACAAAACAAAAACAGAAACAGAAACAAACAACAACAAAACCAAATAAAGTTAAGTCCAGCTACCGTGTCAGAAGCATAGATAACAGGCATCTCCAGTTTCCAGAGATAGCAGGCTGCTCTTATTATGGGTATTCACCTGGTCTATAACCCAACACCAAGCATGATGAGATTCAAACCAAAGTTAGGCCTCACTGCCCAAGGCTATAAGCATCCGTGCCACTAGCGGGCACCTGGACATAACACAGGCATCAGGACACCAAGCAGGAACCCCAGTATCCTGCAATCACCAGGGTGTTCCACAGGCCCCCAGATATTCCACAAACACCAGGACCATCAACATTTTCTACTTTTGGAGGAAGGCTGCACCTTTGTTTCATCTTCACTCGCCTTTTCTTTTCAGTACAAAACTTCTGTAACTGTATTCCTCATTTTAGCTTTATTTTGCATAATTTTTAATACATGTATTCATTTTAGGGCACATGTACATGCTGTGTAGCACACGTGTATGACAACCAATATAAACCAGGGTTCCATATCATGTCTATAGGCTTGATAGGAAGTATTATTCCTTTTAGATCTATCTTACCAGCTCTCCAATCCTAAATCCTTCAATTGACACTCATCTGACTGGATTAGAGTCCCCTCTTTTAATATTAGTTTTCTCACCCATTCAGAGTCAGTATCTCTAACCAGATTAATGTTTTAAAGCTTAGAGGTTCATTATTACTTCCCAAACTCAAGATACCTTTCGGCTATATCATGCTTCACATTGAAAAGAGTAAAGTATGCAAAAGAAAAGAAGGGAAGGGGAAAAACAATTTGAGACACAATCAATAATATACTGGCAAACATTTCACTCATACTTTCATCTATGTAAAATTACTGGGAGTGGTGAGTCCAGATACTAACTGTTGGATTCAAAATATAAGATGATGTGGTAGTTTAAATGAGAATGGTCACCATAGACTCATATGTCCATGATCCTCAGTTGGTGGAAATCTCTGGGGAAGATTAGGAGACATGGTCTTATTGGATGAGGTGTGCTTCTGGGAGGCAAGTTAGAAGGTTTCAAAAACTTCTGGACATTTCCAGCTGTCTCTCAATCTTTTGCTTGCAGTTTGAGATTTGAATTCTCAGCTGTTACTGCCACCAATACTTTGTTCCATTGTCATGGACCGTGTTCCCTTGAAACCCAAATGAGTGTTTTTATTTACAATTCTGGTCATAATGTTTTATCACAATAATATAATAGTAATTAATACAGATAGATAAAGAATGGAATGTTAAATAATGTATCTGTTAAGTGGTCAACATGCGACATCGAGAAGGAATACAATATTATTACAAAGAAGGAAGCAATCATATTCAACTGATTGTACAAGAGAGGCCTTGGTAATATCTTAATTGAGGAAGACTCTGTCATGAGGTCAACAAGAAAATGATTAACTCATCAAGGGGCTATGAAAAGTAAACTTTCCACATTCTGGAACAGCATCTATCAAGGCAGGGAATAGGAAAAAAGGATTATTTGTACTAGTAGAAGTGAGTAAATCGTTTTGGCAGTGGGGAATTTTGGCAAAGGAGTGTGACAAGCAAAGTTTGAAAGTTAGCTGTGGGTTAGATGGACAGAGCTTTAGGTATCAATGAACGGCATGTCTCTTCTGGCAGTCTTGCAAGAGTTAAGCTAAATGGTTTTCTGCTAGAATTTTCTGACATCTCTGAGTCAGCCATCTAAGCTCTCGTCCTGAATTAATACAGGGTTTGGGGTGACCTGGAAGGTCAACTCTTAAGATAATTAGTACCAAAGAGCTGCACTCTTGTCCTGCTGCCATTTCAGCCCTCGCACAATCTAGCAATTTTTCATGATAAATTGAATCTAATAACATATTTTTGCAGCCAAGACACATGGTGGATCATTGTCTTGTCACTTTGATAAAATGTTTGGGTTTTTTTTCCCCTTCTGGTCTAGACTTGACGATAGATTAGGTGAAATATCTACAGTTATGTCAAACCAACACAAACATAGCAATTTCCTGAAACATGGACTTGGAGAAAAATCATTAATTCTTTGAGTAAAATAATGCAGGAAGATGGCTTGGATTCTGTGATTTAAATTCATTTTGTTGGTGTATGTTCGAGTTTATTTGGAAAAATGTGACTGTAACAATACTTTAAAGATATGGTAAAATGGTAACTTTCAAAGATGGACAGGTCTACTTTGAAGAGATATAAATCCATGACAGCTTTGTCTATCCACAACACTCCAAACTTATTTTATTTGTATATGTTAAATAAGATTTGATGTTATTAACATGAATTCTATATCTCATAAAAGCCAGGTACTCTGTGACACAGATGTTTATGTAGTAAAATGATTCACACCATGCAATTTATATGACCACACCTTGAATTGTCTTGATTCTTTCATTAACTCACTTTATGATCAGAACAGATAGAAATACTCTCTATAATCAGTTTTACCCTTGCTGTAAAATACAGCACCTTGTAGTGTTGAGATATAGAACGAATGTAGTACATGAATAAGGCTCATAACAGTATTTGACACAAATTTATTCCTTATTAATAACATGTCTTTTGTCCCCATAATGGCCATATCCCATGTAAAATGCATACCAAGTTAGGTTGTCAATGAATATCATCATAAATTTATTTTGTCCTCCAAATAAATCCTTAAGTCACTAAAAGTAATTTATTGGGTTTGTGATGATGATGCAGTTGGAAAAATGGTTGCTGTATAAATATGCAATTCTAATTGAAAATCCTGACACCCACATAAAAAGCCTGAGCATGGCAGTATGCCCTGGTAACCTAAGTGCTAAAGGCCGGGAAGAACAGAAAGATCCCTAGAGTTCAATGACCAGCCAGTCTAGCCGATTCATGAGATCTGGGTTCAGCGAAGTATGAAAATGGTGGAGATCAATTAAAGAAGACAAGACAAGCTGAAATGTGACCACCACACCCATGAACACACACATTATTAGATTCCTATAATTTTGTGCACATAGATGAAAAAATGCACAGATACACAAATCAATCAATAAAATGTGTACATAAATAGATACACAAAATATCTTTATTGTTAGATGATGCCAATGAAAAATCACATTTGATGTGACTTACTGGATTACTGTAAAATTATTCCTATTTCTGATAGAAATGCTGGACTGATGTGTGTAATACTGTTTATTCACAGTCTAATAGGTCTATAGTTTGCATATTTGAAGGCAATTTTATGTTCTATCTATACTGAATATCATTTACTTATTTCTGTAGCTTCCTTACTTACTGGGGCAGGATTCTCCTCAGACTCTTTATGTTTTGAATAATTTTGACCATGACCCATATGGACACCTCAGACTATTATGTGTTGGTGAATGTGAACATGATGCCATAGACCTAGTTTTGCAAGTAATGTAAGTGCATTCAGACTGGATATGGATCTACATGTGCATGGTATCTGACAATCTTCTTTCCTAGTTTCATAGTAACTTTAATTGCAATGTTTATTTACAAGTGCTATTTAAATAATGACAATTTCCATTATTATTATTTGTATTTGTTTTTAGATTACAATACATTTGAAAATAGAAAAATCCCTTGATCATTTAATTGTCTACCCCAATAATAAAAGTTAATTTATTAAATAATCATGTATGTATGTATATGTTTATGTATGTATGTGTATATGTATATGTATATATGTGTGTGTGTGTGTGTGGTCACTGAAAGAAAAAGGGCACCATAACAGGACAGAAAAAGAGAGGGAAGTAAAACCAAGTACCAATCAAAAATTAGCAAGATTATCTGGTGCATTAGGGGCCTTCAAGTGGGGGAAGGGAGAGGGGAAATGAATGAGAACAAAGTAAAAGAGCATATTCATATGAAATAGCACAAAGAAACCCAACATTTTGTAGGCTAGCATAAATTAATTCACACTATGAACCTAAAAACATTATGCCATGAATAAAAATGGGTAGATGAACTCTTAATTACACCCCTGTATCTATTAGTGTTCATTTTTAACTTTCAAGATAATGAATGAGATTTATATCACTTTATCGAGTTTGACAACTTTTAATAGTGTTAAGAAATCATAGATTTCAATGTACTTGATAGTTTTATATCATTGTATAATAATAAGAAGAATATGACAGTACTCCAGACCTTAGTCATTAGGAGTCTTTAAAAAGGAGACCAGATCCTTTTGACAGGATAGTTTTAGATAATTTCTAAGCCATTTTGTATTAGAGAATAAGAAAAGTTATGTGTATTTGTAACTTCAGACTAGTTTCATGAAACTTTTACTAATACTAAAATATGAAAACTAAGGAAACCCATGAAGTCTCAACAAAATACAGAATATTTTAGTGGCATGAAACCTCTAAATTATCTAAATGGGTCATGCAGAATGACCATAGAGCACAGAAAAATAATTGTTGGATTAAGTCAAAATGTTACAAATAAGAAGTTAGGTGGGTAGGGAGGTGGTAAGGATGCATGAGGAGTAGGGGAGAGGAAAATTTTTATAAACAAATTTTAATTGAAAAATACAGTAATTTATAAAATGAAAAAGCTAAGTCAAACATAAGATTTCACTTTATTTTATAAGAAGAGGAATCAAAATATAAGAGAATGAGATAAAAATAAATAAATAGATGTTACATCAATTATATGCAAAAGATAAAATCAACAGTACCCAGACTTGTTCATTGTACACATTAATAAAGTTGATAAACTCTTTTTAGCAGTGAGAGCATGATAGGAGATTTAACTGAATGATATCAAAAAGAGTCAATACCATTACCAATCTCATAAACATTAAAAAGGTAGTAAAGAGAGCCTATGGAAATCTTCATTACCTGGACTAATAAACCAGCTCTTTAAAGTAAAGGCTATCACATGTCTAAGAGGATGAAAGAGATAGCAAACCATAGCCTTATATCTGTAAAAGAAGTACCCATTTTCCTTATAAAAAATTGATTCTTCCTTCAAAATTCACCTTAGACACTTGCTTCCCACCCAACCTCAGCCTCCCTCCTCCTATTTTCTCTATGTCTGTATCTTTCTGTCTGTTTCTGTTTCCTCTTCCCTTTCACTTTTCTTCCTCTGTCTCCATTCTCCTCTCCTCTTCTCTCTTCTTCTCTTCTCTTCTCTTCTCTTCTCTTCTCTTCTCTTCTCTTCTCTTCTCTTCTCCTCTTCTCTTCTCTCTCTTCTTTCTCCTCTTCTCCCCCCCTCTCTCCTTTTCTGTCTCTGTCTCACTATCTTTTAATTTTACTTCTTTTTGCCTCTCATACCATTCCCTCTCTTTTCTCTCCTCTTTGTGTCTCTCCCCTTCTCTTTTCTTATCTCCTTCTCTCTTCTCCTCTTCTTTACCCTTCCCTTCTCTCTCGTATTATTTTTTTACTTCCCTTTTTATTCTAGTATATCTGTTTTCATTGTCCTGAATGTTTCTGGACATAGGCGGTTACACTATCATTGGTAGTAATGTTGGCTGGTGTGTTCTGTCAGTGTCTTTAACTATTTATATTCCACCTACAAAAACACATCTAAAGTTCTTATACCTCAGTGACTTCAATTCTGTGTTCCTTTAGATCAGCAAACATGATATCTTTTCTCTGTTTTATAAAGATCTTCTGTTTTAAAAGATTTATTTGTATGTGTGTGAGTGTGTGTGTGAAAATGTGTGCCAAATGTATGTAGAGAGAAGTAAGGAAGGACATTGGATTCCCTGCAGACAGTTGACATAATGTTGGGAATGGAACCTATGTCATCTATAAGAACAGCATGTGTTCCTAACCAATGAGCCACCTCTCCAACCCGTATTTTATAATGTTCATTTGCAAGTCTTCAGACACATAAAAGATATATTTATTTGCTCTATTGAGTGTAATTGATATATGAAAAATTAAACTTTATAAAACACAAATTTTGGTGTGTCAGCATTATGACCCCATTCATCAAAGTTGTTGAATGAAAAAAATGAATATTTTAATTTTAGTACAATGTATTCTTAATAGAAATTAGTTATAATCTATTTTTGCCAGTTTTATTGAGAGATGATTGAACAATAAATGTTGTATCATTATGTCTCAGATCAGTTACTGTAGAAATGGTGGCTATGCAAATTGTATACTGCATTATGCTACTCCACAGGGTCCTTGTGAAATAAAATATTTTATATTTACTAAAACATTCTCACTGCTTATCAAATCTAGTTTGTATATGTTAAATGGAGGTATAGAGTCATTTCCAGAAACAGTAAGCTCAAGGGAGTTTGGAGATGTGAGCATAGGGAGAGTCAGGGCAAATTTTAAAGTGCTTGAGGTCTACATCAGAATGCAGTTTTCAAAGGAAGAAAGTGAGGCTTGTGGTAGAACCAAGCATAGAGCTAGAAGCTCAGATAATAGTTAAGAAGTTGGACTATTCAACACCATGATTGCAATAATAGACTAAACGTTTTATGGTTTGCAGTTTATTAAGAATAAGCATGGTGGAATTTCTGAAGGAGATGGATAGTAAGCACGGAATAAGGTGGGGGAAAAGGGAATTGGGAATGGAAAAGTACAAGTGATATGACAGCAAAACAGGAAAAGAAGGAGTTCTTTAGGATAAGTAGGAGAGAAGAAGGTAGGAGGTCAGAAAAATAATACAGATGTCTAATAAAACCATAAATAATCATATTATTAACTATTTACTTTTAAATATCAACTGTAGCACACATAATGCAGTGTACCGATACACATATATAGTTTTTTGTTTGTTTTTTTGAGACAAGGTTTTTGTTTTTTGTTTTTTATTTTGTTTAGTTTTTGTACCACTGGCTGTCCTTAAACTCATGCTGTAGACGAGGCTGGCCTAGAACCCACAGAGATCTGCCTGCTTCTGCCTCCCAAGTGATAGGATTAAAGGTGTGTAAGATGTGTGCTGCCACTGCACAGATATATATATATATATATATATATATATATATATATATATATATATATATAACTTTTAATTGTTTTTAATAATTTTAATAAACTTTTTTTTTCTAGGTGGAGGTATTCATTCCATGAGCCAAAGAAGACCACCCAATAGAAACCCCTATACCAAACATGAAAAGTCCTTTGTTGAGTTGATGGCCAGAGCTATCCAAAGAAATCCCAAAATATACAGGTTATTGATGTTGCCCTTGGTTACCTCCTAGTGACAGAACATAAGCTCCTATTGTTGCAGTTGCCAAGAACTTCAGAAACAGGACCCAGAAAATCCTGAGCTAGAACTGCACAGAATTCTTTCTCTCTGCGAACTAGGTTTCACAGCATAAGAATATACTTTGCAAGCTTTGAAAGAATGGAGACAGCAAATATCCTACCCATTTATAAAACCTATAAAATACACAAATGACCAGCAAGTCAAGATAAGTCTAAGGTGCAAAGGTGGCACACATACACATTGGCAGTAACCAATAGCTCTCTATTTGGACTACAGACTTGCTCAGCAAGAGGGATTTCATACATAATACTAGAAACCCAGCCAGTTACTTGGTGTAAGTGAAACCATGGTTAATCCAATCTATGACCACTAACTGTCTAAGCCAGCATAAATTCATAATGGTAATCCATAACCATTTACCCTTCTACTCACATATAATTATAGTCTTTATATCCCATCAAGGAGGCTTCACTTTGCAACAGACAAAAACTAGCACAGTGAAATAACAACCAAACAAATTGCAGAGTTATTGAGCCTAGTCCAAATCTGTGTGTTTGAAAAACACCACAAAAATCTAAGTCTCTGAGTACACTGCAAGAAGGAGAGCAAAAAAGAGGCAGAAGACCAGGGAGTTTGTTTTAGATTCTGCCTAAGAGTAATATCAAGTACTACACCAACATGACTGCCCAAATATAAATAGATAAGGATGACAGGAATTGATTTGCAAAAGTGAACAGGGATAAGTCCAAGATACTTCAGTGAAGAGCTTAGCAATTGATTGACCAGTGCAAAATGATCAGCCCTGAAAATATACACACATGAAACATTATACAGACTAAGAAGGTTACATTTAAAAATACATATGCATTCTATATATATGTGTGTATGTGTGTATGCATGCAATAACAATTATTGAAAAAAGAGGTCATATATTTGAAGATCATGGAGGGGAATATGGGAAGGTCTGGGGAAAAGAAGGGGAAAGGAGAAATAAAATTATATTATATTATTACCTAAAAAATAAAATAAAAAATTTCAAAAAAACTCTTAATCACAGACGCATTGCTGAAGAGATATAGAGCATGGTGTGTGTGTGTGTGTGTGTGTGTGTGTGTGTGTGTGTGTGTGTAAGAGAGAGAGAGAGAGAGAGAGAGATGGTAAATATAAAATCTATTTTGTTGGCTAGACAGATTACTCAAAGTTTAAAGATGCTTTTTTCCTAGACTTATCACTTGAGTTTGATTCCAAAGACAAACATATACACACCACAGGAGAAAATATAAATACAGTTAAAATAAACAATACAAATGGATTTGTTTGAGAAAAATATAGAGACCTCCATTCACTTTCCTAAAAAGTCTTGAATAATGACATTCTTCGGAGGATTCATAGTTTCTTATTATTTAAATGGTCAAAAATCTACTGATGTTCTATGTCTTATGATATGCTCCATCTTTTAAATCAAGCATAGGTTGGCAAGGTAGTGAGCAGAAAGGGTGTTTCATGAACCACAAGGTACAGAGTCCTAACCAAAAACTATAGAGAAATAGTTCTTAAGTCTCATTAGTATGAAGCACCAGTGTTGATCTCTATTTTGCCAGCCTAGAAAAAGACCATCTATCAATTTATCTATCTTTCTACTTATCTGCCTATTTATCTGTCATCTATAGATCTATTTCTAATAAGTATAGCACACGCATATATAGTACAGTTTCACTATGATATTTCTCCATATTCATTTCCAATAAATTTATATATTAAACAGATACATATATGTATCATCTATCCATCTATCTATCCATCTGTGTGTCTATCTATCTATCTATCTATCTATCTATCTATCTATCTATCTATCTATCTATGTATCTATGTATCTATTTATCTATCATCTACACACACACACACACAGACACACACACACACAATCACCACTGTAGATTGGAGAATCTTTAGAACCAGTCATCTTAAGCCAGATAGTGTCTGTTTGAGCCTTCATACCCCTCTGTCCCTCAATTTAGAGAAATAGTGGCCCCCCAAAAGTGACATACCTTTTGTTTCAGGCCCTCTCTGTACTGATTCCTCTTTGTTAATTGTGTTACTGATTTAACTTCATGCCTTTGTTATATTCTCTCAAATTTCTCACCAATAGTACTATCTTACTTTGATTACCAATTGTTTCTTTTTAGCAAATTGCCTATTAGTCAAAGCCTAATATTAGGATCAGCCCTGTTTGATCACTATCCATATACCTTCTGTGGCTTTCTTTCTTTTTAGACAAAAGCTTCATATTCAGGGCACATAATTAGCAACCAAGTTCTAGGAAGCCTAGCCAGTCCCATTTTTTTACATATACTTCAATTCATTCCATAGTATGCTATTCCAATTAGTACCTATTCTATTAGGCCAGCTAGATTCTGATTTACAGGGAAAAAAATATCTCAACAGTGTCTCCCATGACAGACTAGGTGGTCATTCAGAACCTCCTGGCTAATTATTGATATTTTCAATCTCACAATCTTATTCCTGTGTTTTTGATAGACTGGTGATGGGTGTTCAGCAATCTGTAGTCTTCTTAACAAACAGTACACACCTTCCAGAGAAAAAGAACGGGCAAGTTAAAGCAAGGTGTACAGAAGTTAAATGAAAAACAGGAAGATTTAGGGAGAAGACAAGCCAGCATTATACAGAGACGAATTAATACTTTGGGATTAAACTATCTGTGAAGGATAGAAGCACATCAGACTAAAAATAGGCACTGAGTAATTCAGAAGCTAATCAGGCCCTGTCACAGCTAAAATTAATAAGTCAAAAAGTTTTAACAAGACATTAGCCATCTGAATGGCCTAGAAGGCTGGGGGACGGGCTAGAACATTATCATCAATGTGATTGGGTTTGTGATGATTAACAGGATGTAGTCCCAGAGGCAGCAAGGTGAGCCTTCATAGGACAGCACTATGTCAGGAGATGATCATCTCAAATTGGATAGCAAAGGTGAACTCTATGTCAGGAGCTATGTCAGGCCCAAGGACATGAAAATGGGGCTGAGCAGGAAAGACAGTTATACTGGGGAAAATTGAAAGTGATAGAAATTAAAGTGTCACATAGATTTGTGACAAACAGTCCCACCTGTAGTCTTGACTTTCCACTCTGTTCATATTTTGGACCAATGCTTCTTTTGGGTCAATCTCATTCAGATTTTATGATAAGAAGTGAATTGAATCTATGAAGCAGAAAACCAAAGAGCTTCATGATTGCTTCACCCAAGTATCTATGGGGATATATTATTCCATTTATTATCAGGTAAATTGATTAAATACCTCTCAATTTTATAGTCTAGAGCTATTTGCAGTAGAAAATGAAAAGTAAACCTTAGGGCTTGTTTTTCTTAGGAATTTACACTATAGAGAGAGATGAAGCATCACCATGGGTTTAGAGTATTTTCATTTTGAATATGCCTATATAGTGATGTTTTTAAAATATTCAAAGTGGCATAAATAGGACAGCTTGAAATTTTTTTCTCCCAAGATGAAGTTAGTGAAGTATCAAGGGGAAGAGAATATAGGTTTTAAAGACAGAAGGTATGTTATATCCTTTACAGTTTAAATAGCTGCCCATAAAAGAAACGAAGGTAAAGTTTGGAGGAATTATGCTGATTGATGGTATTTATACCTAATCTAGCATCTCTTTTTACTTTACAAAGTCAGATATAACTTCTAGAAGTAAAATAGAGCATTAATATGTTTGAAGGTTTTTAGTATAAAGTCACAAAAGGAAATTTGTTGTTGGTCCAATGTCTAAGGAAGTCTCACACAACCCAATGTCCAGGATTGAAGTTGCCTTAGGTGTCATGAAAGCAGGATTCAGATTCTGTTTCTCTCATAACTGTTCTCAGCAATGAACTTGTCTGTGTCTATGCTTTATGTGACAGTTAATATTAACTCTCAAGCTGGTAGGTTTTAGAATAATTTATTAGGCAAAATGTGACCTTGACTGTGAGAAAGACCAGAGTGGGTTAATTGAGTTGGGGAGACATGCCCTCATTGTGAACCACCCCATTTCCATATGCTGGGGACAATGAGTGAATAAGAAGGATAATGCAAACTGAGGCAATCATTCACCACTTTGGGCTTCTACCTGCAGATGCGATATGACCAGTTATCTCACATGAGTTCTCCCCATGATTGGCTGTAGCTTCAAACTGTGATAAAAAATAACCTTTTTCTACTTTAAGTTGCTCTTGCTAAGTATTTTGTCACAGCAACAGAAAAAGTAACCAACACACTAAATTGTTCAAGCTTGCAAGGTCATTGCTCATGGAAGAGAGTGTAGAAGACAAAGAACATTACTTCTTAATTATCTCTGAGAGAGAGGAGAAGAATCTTCACAGACCCATTCAGGGGTGTTTTTCATAGATCAAAAGGTTCATATGTCATTTGAACACCAAACACTAGCAAGAGAAGTTTGTATTGCCTTGTATTTAGACAAGACATAGTTCTGCTCAGCTTGGAGCTGGATATTAACATTGTTCACTCAAATCAACAGGAGTGACAGTGGTAGAAGCAAGATCCGTAAATCCCACTGGCCCTTGATAGGAACCAGAAAGTGGAGAGAATGAGAGCTGTTGGGAAATCAAGAGTGTTAACACTCTATTGAAAAACAAAAAGTTCTTTTGCTTAAATTATTGTATTATTGTTTCTCATTTTAATGGGGGAATCATATGATACACACACACACACAAACACACACACACACACACACACACACACTGAACAATAGTCAGATAAGTATATTGGTGTAATTGGTTTCTCTGTCACCTCGAATTGGTCACCTCTTTAAGTAAGTCATCCAATTCCTCTCTTTTAAAGTATAACAATATATTGTTATTTAGTATATTTATGCTATTGTCCAACAGTCCTTCTTCAACACTCATGTTGTATCATGTTATCAAACCTCTCCACACCTTCCCATATCACTTCTTCTATATCTCTGATAGCCATTATTTTATTCTCTGTTTTTATTATAATATTGGTGTTCTATGTCTCCATATGTAAATGGCACTGCTGCTGTATTTGTCTTTCTACACTTGACTTATTTCACTTATTGCAACAGATTTTATGAATTTCTAGGGACAAATAGATACCTCGGCAGGTAAAAGTAGAAATCTGACAACCTGAGTTTAACGCTCAGAGCTCAAAGTGAAAAGGAATAATAGATTCAGAATGTCGTTCTCTGATCTCCACATGCATGCCTAGACATGTGCATACTTGTACATACACAGTAACAATAATTAAATTTCCACAATTATTACAGGCCAATTAAAATTAAATTTCTGTTTTAATTTTGTTTGGGAATAAAGAACACTGAGTCAGAGAACTTAGAGTCAATCCTCACAGTAAGCAAGTGTTTGAGTCATACCCATTTCTTGGAATTCTCTTCTCATAAACTAAAGTAAATACAGCAGCAGCTTGTCATAAAGATGTTATGAAGCTGACAGAGGATGGGATAGAAGTTGAGGAAAAGGTCCCTGAAATCATGAGGTGGTACTTTTCCTGATTCTTTTTGATCTCTCAACCCATGTGACTGTAGGATGCCCAGAAGACGCAGGCATTAATGATTTGAGTGTCATTACACTTAACTGTCTTTGCCTGCTACTTGTCAGTTTTATGTATCAATATTATTTACCCAATTCACTCAATATTTGAGTGATTATTTCTGGAAGAACACAATGTGCTTTGCATACTTGAATACAATTGTAGCTATGTATATCTTGTACTCACAGTATTTGCATCTCTTTACTTGTGCTATTCCATCAAAATAGCACAAAATGGTTCTGTTAATATCAGAAATACCGTCGCTATGAGACCCATCATTAGCTTCTATAGTGGGAACCTCACTGTCCCACTTTTGAATGTTCTAATTTTCTAAATTCTGATAGTGAAAAATGTTCTTCTTTAGATTTTCAAACAAGAAAAGCTACTAGCGTAGACATGTACAGGAGTAACTTCCAAGTAGAGAGGTAAGTATCTTACAAGGTAGAGTTATAAAGCAAGCTTTAACATTGCTGTATGAAAGTTCAATGAAATGAGATTTCAAATTCTTATTTTAATATTTCCTAAATATATGTTTATAGAAAAAATAGACACTGTCAGTTGATAAAACCAAAATAAATCCTATGAAATGTGAACAAAAACAGGTCTTCTCTGTAAGGTAAAGAAAAAGTCAGTGGTGTATTGGTCAGGTCCCAAGGCCAATCTCTGTTTTTTTTTTTTTTTTCAGTTTTCCTTGTAGACAATTTGACATTCCTAAGAAAATATTTTGAGAATTTCACTCATTTCATTTTTATTGTAGTATTATGAGACCTGTGTCCCCTTCAAAAATCACAGGTTAACATCCTAACCTCCCAATTTTAACATATTTGAACATGCGATCAACTCCTTCTTGGAGTTGATTAGATCACAGTGTTCAACCTGATATTCATGTGAAAAGAGAAGTAAAACAATTAAAATCTCTCTCTGTGATATAAAAGCAAGGCAGAAAGATGCTATCTGAAAAATACAAAGCAGGATTTTATCAGAGACCAAACCAGGCTACACCTTCATCATTCATTTCCTAAGCTCCAGAAATAAAGAACAATGAATGTTTTCCATTAGAACCACACACTTGATATAGCATCTCTCAATCACTGAGATATTAAGTACAGCAATTCAACTTTTCATAAAAAAGACTGTGGAAAGAGAAATAATTCAGTCCATACAGTGATTGCTGCACAAACATAAAGACCAGAGTTCAGAACCTGGGTAAAAAGTAGGAGGTGGGGCTTGGGAATGTCAGGTATTTGTAATTCCAGCACTGAGAATTAGAGAAAGGAGGATCTTTGGTGCTCAGTGTTCAGCCCAATTAGAAAGTCCTAAATCCTTTGAAAGAAACATGTGGATGGCTCCTGAAGAACAAGTTTGTCCCCTAACTTCCAAACTCATGAACATACATGAACATGTATATTTACATAAGCATGGACAAACACACATAGACAGACACAGACACACAGACACACAGACATATACACATATCAGAAGAATATTGTCTTTTATGAAGTATATCTGAAGAGATGAGAATCTTACTTTCACAGACCTTGGGTACAGACAACATAGAACCCATCAATTTCAAGAGGATCTCTAACCTATTGCTTCAAATTCTGTCCAAATATAATGAAAATTATTTATTTATTTATTTTATTTATTTATTTTATTTATTTGTTTATTTTATTTATTTATTTATTTATTATTTATTTATGTCTGAAGGGCAGAGGTAGCTGGTTTGTACCAATACACCAATTAAGTCATTTAGATTACTGATAAACAACAGAAACAACTAAGTTAAGGGTTATTTCAGATATTTGAAAACTAAAAAAAAAACCAAATAAAACAAAAAGCAAAAAACAATACCCCAAGTAAGGAACCTTTTATAAAAGGATGGCAGGTATTGAGAAAAGAACAGTTTAAAAAAGTTAAATCAGTACTGTTAAAAGCTACTTGAGACAGACTATAGAATGTGAAAGAGAGAATTCAACTCTTATCAAGTGGTTTTATTTGCATTCCATGGAAACTAAACATTTAAAGATACAAATTCAGTAGAATTTTATTTAAACAAAGACTGGTCTCAAGAGGCCCTATGATATCACTTCCATGGGTTTGATGAAATTATAGCCATACCTACCTTATGCAGTTTTCCAATATATGAAAATGTGATTCTTCCATATTCCTTAAAATTTACACTATATTAAAATTATATTAATCACAGGTAATTTTTATAAATTAAAAATTTAGGTTTTTTTTCAAACTAGCAATGTATAATTAACCTTACTTTGGTTGAGTTTTCTAAGAGAAAAAAAACCCTTAAATTTCTAATCAATGAAATTCTAGCATTAAAATTATGTTAAGTGAATTAGCTAAATTTGTATGTGTTTTAATATACTTTGAGACAAAGTAAATGTAGAACATTTATTTAATCAGAAATCTCTGGAGCACCCTTGTGTCTCACAATCAGGCAATTCATGTATTATTTTATAACTGCTGTGTAAAGAGCTCAGAAGTCGTCATTTCCATCTTTGTGAGTAGGAAAAAGCTGGAAAAAGAAACGATAATTTATTTTGGCCCTTCAGAGAATTGAGGTTATGGAGCAATGTGGCTCATTAAAACCTACAAAAATAAAAGGTATATATAGAAAATAGTTGTAATCATTTTACTTAGCTGTGAATAGAAGTGTAGATATAAACTAGTAGGGATAGCTTTATAGTAAACAAGGGATTTCTGACTCATTAAAATCTGAATGTTAGACACAGAAAGGCTCCAGATCACCCAGGGTTCTTCTTCCAAAAATCCCATCAAGTTATCATGTCCATAGCCTGTGAAAACATGCCTTCTATCCTTTGGAGGAAAAGATAAAAGCCACAGCATAAACATCCAGAATGTTCTTTTACTTATCAGTGTTCTCCAAAGACACAGAAACAATAAGGTATGTGTTCATAGACACATACACACATAAACATGTATGACATATTACACATCATAGGTTATGTAGCTCTAAAGATGGAATTTCCAAATCTGACACTGATGCTAGCAGACTGTAGACCCAGTAGCAAAGATGCAGCTCCTGCCTAAAGGCCAGCAGGTGGAGATGCAAGAGAACCACGAACTTGATGATCAGAATTAGGGAGAATTCTCTCCTGCCTGGATGTTTTGTTATCTTCCAGATGATAGACTCAGAAAAAAAAGAAGACTCAGCAGTGATGAGTACAATATGCCCTGTAATTAGCTTCTAAAATTCTTTTTAATAGAAAATTCCAGGGTTCCCTGGAGAAATCTAATTCAAGGAATGATGTGGCAAATTTGTAAGAAGAGTTTGAAACAACTTGAAGTAATAAAAATAAGAAACTGACCCTAACAAAGAAAATGAAACAAAAACACACAATGATGGACTCATGCCCACTCTTTTATTTAGTTTTTTTTAATTTCTGTGAAGAAACACCATGACCATGGCAACTATTATAAAGAAAAACATTTAATTGGGGCTGACTTACAGGTCCAGAAGTTTAGTCATTATCATTATGGTGGAAGCATGTCAATGCACAGGCAGACATAGTACTGCAGAAGGAGCTGAGAGTTCTATGTCTGTATCAGCAGGCACCAGGAAGAGATAGTGAGTTAGTGGACTCTCCTTGAGCTTCTGAAATCTCAAAGCCCACCTCTAGTGACACACTGCCTCCAACAAGGCCACATATTCTGATCTTTTCAAATAATGAATTCCATATTAGCCTATGGGGGGGTTCATTCAAACCACCATACCCCTACTCCACAGGAACAAACTGAGAAAGCTCACACTATCCAATTGTTCAGACAATAAAATAGAGTATTGTGGACGCCCGCCTCGCCTGCAAGGAAGACGCCGCACACAGGATTCTTCTGGTTCACGCTTTATTGAGGACAGCCGTTCAATTAAGTGTTGAGAGCGAAAGACCCTGATTGCAAAAGGCACCCTGCTTATATAGAGCATAGGGCTACGTGACCGTCAATGATTGGATACTCATCCAGACCCTCATTAGCATGGAGGGAGGCGGCAAGGACTGCTCACCTGCACCTGCACTGTAACTTGTTTACTCCAAATGCGAGCAAGAAGAACCCGGAAGCAGGAAACCGGTGCCATCTTGTAATGGCGTTTCAACTCGGCTCCCAACAGAGTATTATATTGTAACTCAGTTTAAAAAAGCATATCCAAAATTCAATGCATTAAAAATGACCAAAAAAAAAAAGAATTATTGACTGGGGAAAAGTGTCAAATCACTTTCACTGAAAAATTTCCCAATGCTGTAGATATTCTGGATGGGGAAGAGCATCCCTCCTTGCTCCTGAAACCTTGTTGATACTTCTTTACAAAATATTGTACTTAGGGAATGTAATAGTTAACTTTTTTGTCAACTTGACATGATCTAGAGTCATTAAGAGGGAACTTAAACTAAAAATTTAAAAAAAAAATGTTTCATCAGATTGTCTATAGTTATGTCTGTCAGGTATTTCCCTGATTAATTATTGATGTAGTATGCCCACATCACTCTATATGGTGCCCCTGATAGCTAAGTGGTTCCGAGTTTTATACAAAAATAAAAAGCAAGCTGAGCAAGTCATTAGAAGCAATCAGGAAGCTTTAGCACTCTATGATATCTTTTCAGTTATGTCTGGATATTCCTACCTTGAGTTTCTGCCCTGACATCCTTTATAGTAGACTGTAAGCTAAAAGATGAGATAAATCTTTTATTCCTCAAGATGCTTTTAGTCATGGTGCTTATCACAGAAATAGAAAGCAAACTAGAACAGAGATGAGCAAGTAACTTCACGATGGAGAATCCAACAGGCACAAGTTCAACAATGTGATCACAGCTCATGTCTTCAATTAAAATCAATCCTGTTGTGAACATATGTTATTACAGTAAAGTGATGAAATGGGACTTCATATTTGAGTCTTCTTAACCAAGAATCACAAATCAATCTAAAATAAGATACACAAACAACTAATGGATAGTCTACAGCAAAACTAAGTGATACTCTGCACATTTGCTTGTCAAGAAATCAAAACAAAGAAATTCTGAGAAACCATCACAGTCCAGTGGAGCCTAAGAAGACATGGTAAGAGGATGAGAAAGCAGTCCTGGGTGGAATTCAGGAAGAACAGAGACTGTCCAATAAAAATTCGGAAGTGCTGAAGAGATTGAGGTAATTTAATAATGATGATTGATGATAAGTGATTATTCATAACAAGTGCATCTTCATTATGAAGTAGGTATTAGCATGTGTTAATGCCACATGTACCCAGTGTGGGTTAATATGGAATGTGTACATATCTGTTGATGTGCCATGGATTAGCATGCATCAATGTGCCATGTAACAGAAAGAAGGTTTATAACTTTTACACTTTTTCACTTTTTTTCAAATCTAGATATTTTAGAAAATTAAGACGAGTAAGGAAGGACTGATTGAAGATGCTTATTCCTCCTAAATTTGCTACAAGCAAATGTTCTTTTGTTTCAATTAATCCACCTAACTTGTTGAACATGCGAATGTTTTGAATCTTCAAAAACTTTTGACAATGTCAGCATGTTGGTTCTACTGTTAAGTACATTTGCCATGAAGCCTGATGACCTAACCTAGAATCCTTATACCCACATGGTAGACAGAGAAATATATTCCTGAAAATTATCCTTTTACCTGCACAAATACATGCATGCATGTTCACATAGACAGACACATAAATGAATGCTAGCATTAATAACTTTTCGAAAGATAAATATATTCAAGCAACTATGAAACAGTATCTCTTCAGTTTAAAATTTTTCTTTAAGTTCTTTTATATGCAAAAGAACCCATGATTGCCTGACAAGTTATTTTAGAGCACTAACAAAAAATTTAGCATTCTGTATGTTGAATGGAAATTTTATACATGTGTATGTGTGTGTGTGTGTGTGTGTGTGTGTGTGTGTATGTGTGTGTAATTTAGTTCTGAAAACATAATCATGGTTTGGAAAATACATGCCAGGGGTAACTGGAATCAAAGGACACGATGAAGACAATCTTGTGGCTCATTAAAGCTTGTTTCTGCAGTGAGTACTGTAATTTAAATACCAAAAAAGACCCCAAAGAAACAAAAGAAAACAAATGAAATTTGTTCTCACAATCAAATTACTGCAGTAATTGCTGCTACCTAAGAGAAGCAACCAAATCAGGTATTTCATATTACACAATTTACATGCCAAACATGTTATCTAAGTATTTTTTTTTGATTTTGGAAAACATTCAGAACATACACATATACAATACAAGCAATCAAAATGCAGAACCCTGATACTTAAGTCTTAGGGAAAATAGAATAGGAAGGGATAAATGATTGTAAGAGATGGTGGACCAGGGAGCTTACTGTGAGATTTTTATCTCCTAATAATTATCAAAAGCAATAAACTCATGGCCTCACCAGCATGACTTCCAAAACATGAACTGAGCAATAATTATATCAATCAACATGCCAAACTGGATGTAAAAAAGCCCATAAGGTCTCAACCTTATGTAAAGAACTATAGACAACTGAAGAAAACTGGGATTGTGAGAGGTCATCTTTCCCAGGGAAGAGCATAAGAATTGGTTGCCCAGTGCCAAATAATCAGCCCTAAATACATACATACAATAGCATTATGTAGATTAAATAGGTTATATTTAGGATATATACATATCATATGATATGTATATACATACACATACATATATATATATGCCAAATTACACACACACACACACACACACACACACACACACACACACACATAATAACAATTATTAAAAAATAAAGAGGCCATTAAATTGAAGGAGAATATCTATGGGACAATTGGAGGAAGGGAAGGGAAAGGAGAAATATTGTAATTACGTTATAATCTCAAAAAAAAAAGATCAATAGGAATCAGGAATCAAACATAAAATAAATAAAGATGCACTGGAAAATAATCTCATCTAACCACATACTGAATTGAGTTAATTTGTCCCAGATAACATCTGTAAATAAACTGGTAATTTATTAGCTAAGTTTATTTTAAGCTTAGAAAACAAAACTTCCTATAAAAAAAAAAAAAAACCACGTGTTTTGACTCCCTAGAGGAAAAGTCGTTTTGTGAGCTGTGATTCTCCTGTACAGTGTATTTTGTTTTATGTTCATATCAAAGTTGATGGATTGTGAGTATTGTCCATTTTTCTTATCTGGTACATACCAGACACTCTGTGACCCTTCCCAAGGGCATCTTTGCAACTAGCAGAGACACCATGTAAAGCCCCTACATCCCTCTTTCATGCTACATGTTGAAAACACAAAAGATACCTACTGGATCTTTGTATTTCCAGAAAAACTTAAGATGGACGTATTTTTGTTATGAACTAAAGGGAAAACAGTGTTTAATCATGAGCACAAACTTATACATTTTTCCCTCAGAGAATTTTACAAAACTCAGATCATAGCTACTTTCTTCTCTACCCCAAATTATTTCTTTTTCAGAGCCCTTTAGTTTGGTGAAATGGCATTTGCATTTCCATATTTGATTAATAACAATTAGGGATACCTTTTTGTTCATCAAGTCTTTGGTAAGAGGGCACAGGATATCAGCATGTTTGGCCTCAGGCAATATGAAGGCTATGTCTTTCAAACTTTGAGGCACAAGACACTGAATAAACCACAGGCAGGAACAAACCATGCAAGAAAGGATCAGAAAAACGTCATTTTTGTACCTGCCTGTTTATGCTCATGAATCTAGATCTGAAATAGCATATTGTACCTATAGATCCTTGTCAAGGCTGTCTGACCATATAATAATTAACAAATTCTCATGATACAGCTGGTATTGATGTCTGCTTAAATTAGTCCAGGACTCCCTGAAAAAAGTAGTTTGCTGTCACCTAGGTTAAGGATAAATGGCATTTCTTAGCCACATTCTAGTTTACCATTGTGGCTCCCATTCTCCCCAACAGCAATTTCAGCTTCAGAATACTTTCCCATAATGCTCCAATTTGTGCTCAACAATTTTAGTGATAATAAGATTGTTATAGGAAGACAAGGTGGGGCATAACATATGAATTATTTCATAGTTCACAAATCTTGTATTGCTGCACTTTCCATTTTCTGAAGGTTGGTAGTTCACCTCATAATGCTGCTTTGAATGAATGAGCAAACCCCCTTTGTCTTCTAAATATGGCTGCTACATGGGGGGAAGGTCATGGATTCATTTCAAACTGATGCAATCTGGAAGAATTTGATAGATATAGATGACATATTTTTGTTATTTATTGGCATCTTTGAACTTAAGAATGGGTTGTTTGTATACATTCAAATGATCTATTTATATATGCAAGGATTTTCCAAAGAAATATATGGGAGGAAAACAACAGCAGCATTGCAAAATGTTGTAAACAGTAGTTAAACATAATGATATATTTTCAAGAGCCTTAAGAGCATGAAAATTGTAAGCATTTAAAACAAACCTCATTTCTTTAAACTGACTTCCAGATCTGGGTGGCTGAAAGAAAGAGGAAGAGACAGAAGGAGAGGGTATAGAACAAACTAACAGTAGCAACAAAATTCCTTATGAATTTGATAGACAAATATTGTTTACAAATGTGAGGAAGAAATAGTCACACACAATCCTTAAATGAAGAGGAATCTTCTTCATTAAGGCTCATGATGGAGGCACAGGGTACCAAACTTTGTGGTGTTTATATTATGTTATGAATGGAAAAGTAATATATACGTATATTTTAGTTTCCTAATTCTGCCTTCCTTGTGTCAGAATCATATCATCTTTCATAAAAACAGAAAGCAAATCAAAATGCAAAAAATCTCATGAATTTCTGGCAACATAAGAATGGGCTTGTTAAGTTGGGTGGTGGTAGCACATGCCTTTAATCCCAGCAATCAGGATGCAGAGGCAGGCAGATCTATGTGAGTTCAAGGCCAGCCTGGTCTACAGAGAAACCCTGTCTCAAAAAACCAAAAAAAAAAAAAAAAAAAAAAAAAAAAATGAGTATGATTCTAAACAATCATTCCTAGTAGCCTACAATTCAAATACTGAAGGATAAATGACAACAAGAAACAATCACAATCAGAGGGTAGCTCAAAATAAAGTAAAGTAAGAATTTGAGTTGGATTTGAAATTTTCTTAAAATTTTATTTCTACTTTCAAAGGAATGGAGTAGACCGTTGAAAAAAGAAACACCATCGTTTTGTTCAATAAATGAAGAAATCTAGGGCTCTTTGTACACGTTTTCAAAATCACACAATTGAAATGATAATGCCAAGGTTAATACATAATATATGCGCTGGATAAGATGTAATATACATGAACCAAAGAAAGAAAATAACAGAGTAGTGGGTAGCAACCTGTGTCTTCACTTCAGTGAAGATACATTCATAAGAAAAATTGTTTTCTATTATTTGATACCTATCTGATTTTCTCATAGAGAGAATAGATCAGTGTATCCAAAAGAAGAGTTCATAAAATGTAGATTGTTCAAATACATCATTTTGAAGGAATAATAGTCATAACCCTGTGACTCCGATCAGTTCTGAGAAGTGTGATAGCTAATATGGGGTAAATTGTGTTCCCCCAAATTTACAAACTGATAGTCTAATCACTGTTTCTTTTGAATGAGGTAATGCTTCAAAGCCTTTTTTGAAACAGACAAACAAGGTAAAAGATGCCATAAGGAAGGAACTCTGGTCTAGTGTAATTGACATTCTTCTCAGAATAGGATAAATATGGAGACACCTGAGATGCATAAACAGGGAAGAGACCACAGGAAGACAAGAGAAAGTAACTATTCATAACTGAATCCAGACTCCTGGAGAAAGAATCTTCCTACCATGTTACAAGTTCTTCTCCAACTGCTTTAGGAAGAGTAAGAATATAGACTGCCACTTTCTACCCACCTTATAGGTAGAGGATGCCTTGGCAAATCTACATAGTGCACAAAACAGCATTTCTATCGGGAAGGCAGAATGTCCAGTCTAATTTCAATTCTTCAAAGCTAGATATATGTTTTGATTTCTTTTCAGCACAGATTTATCTCATACAATATTCTGGACATTTTTTGCATAAGAATAAATACATGATTTAATTAGATACTAAAGTTTACTTAATTCAAATTAGTAAGATTTGACTCAGTAATTTACATTTTGTTAAATCTAGAAACACTAACTTAGAATTTATAAAGATTTCAAAAACTAGTGTTTGATATCATCTCCAATGACATACATATGGTTATAAAACTAAATGTAAAGCATATAAATATCATTGGGATAGAAGAACAATGCTATGTACAGAGTACATTAGAAATTTTAAGCAAATTCTTCCCTGTAGTGTATACTGCTGCAGTTCCCACAGTCTAAGAACTTTTGGAGTATACAGAAATGACATTTTGATATGGAATTGATATTTTCGATCTCAGTCATCATTTTTTGTTGGCTTGTTTTTGTTTACCTCTGGCTGTGTGTGTGGGGAGCAATTTTATGTATGTATGTGTATGTGTGTGTATATTTGTCCATGCAGAAGGCAGAGGTCAGTCTGAGGTATCATTCCTCATGTGCCATCTACCTTGTATCTTTTAATTCTTTGGGAGTCTTGTAAATAATGAACCTAGTCATTTCCCACACTGTTCCTCTGTCATCTCCCTCCCTCTCCTCTGTCACCTTTCTACCCAACATATACCTCTCTAACATCATGCCTTATTTTTGTATGTAATGAACAGAATTTCCTTAGATGCTTGCATGAATATGGGTGGGAGGTTATTTATTGGCTTGCCATGTAGTTGAGAATAAAGCTGTACATGACTGACACAGAAATTGTCATTTTTGATTATCGATTATTATTGATTATTGATGTTATGTAGTACAATTTCTACAGAGCTTTTGTTTATAGAAATTATGGGTTTACAAGATCATTATACAATTAAATAGAGAATACTTGGGAGAGATTGGTAGGCAAATTCAAAGCTCCATTGTATTTTCAGAAATCAGAGAAATGGGTCAACAGTAGGGGATAAATACATTCCAAAGACTGCTTTTGAGAGCCTGGTCTTGTTTATGGGAGTACTAGGTACCAAAATCATGGGTAAGTACTTGAAATGTTCATGAAATAAAATGGGATGAATAATAACTATAGAGAGATCATGTACGGTGTAATAATAAATGAAACAGAATCTACAAAATTAGGCACCGCTGTAAAGATGAGCCACATCATGTTCATTCACATCTTCACTAGCCTTGTCATCTATCACATTATTAAAATGGGACATTTTGCAGACAGTAACTTGTGCTTTATGGCATTTTCACAGGCTATTTAAGGATAAGTTTATTTCCCCAAATGATCCTCCTGCAATGTTCAATATATAGTTTGTTGGTCTGACCAAAGAAGTGACTATAGGGCCAATGAAGCCAAATGAAAGATTCTGTATCAGTGTCCATAATAAGAGAAAGAAAATATTTTTCTTATGAATGGTAAGTTGAAAATTTGTGACCAAAGTTCTGAATGACAATTCTCTCTGCCATGCACAAAACTTTGAAACTCTTTGTTCAGCATAAACTCAGAACATAGGGACTTAGCAACTCTATAGTATCCCCCCCTTTCTTTTTGTGTCTCTGTGTACTTCTCTGACTCTCTTCTCCCTCATTCTCTCTCTCTCTCTTTGTCTCCTCACCTCCCTTGTTTCTGTCTTCTTTCTTCAGCTACACACACACACACACACACACACACACATTGTTACATGATATTAAGTTGACTAAGAAGTCAGACCTCCTCTTACTGACAGAGAAATTATCTTCCTTTGTCAGCTGAACAGGAACTATATTTAGTTTGCTCCATAACAAACAGAAGTATCTTAAACAATCTTGATGTGGCTATTAATTTATTTGAATGTTTATACATGGCACTTAAGTTAACCATAGTTATGACAAGTCAGCAGAACTTTGTGTTAATCTTAGAAGCTTTCCTTCTTTATACAAAGTGTCTCATTTTAGTACGAGTAAAATAGAGCATAGCATTGCAAGGCTCATATGAAAAATGGCTCTTCAGTGAGCTGTGTATCACTTTCTGTGGTCAGCTCTAAGCATGACTGTAACTGACTTTTTGTGTTCTCTTAAAAATACTTGGAAATTTTCCATGACTGGTCAAGCTTAAGGTACTAACATGACTTCATCCTTCTTTTCATTTTCATTGATTAGATTAAACTAGTTTTGAACACATATTGTAAGATTCTCCACAATGTAGCTTTCTTTGGACTTGAACTGTGTCTAGCTGCCTACCTTCGAAAGTTGTCAAATCGTCATACATAATCCTCATTGAACTGTACCCTTGTCACCAAGTGAGAAACAGGAAATTATTATTTTGAATCATTTCCTTTTATTCATATGTATTAACCCATACTTTACTATAAGACGAAGTTTAATTGAGGATGAATATTTTCTGAACATTGTAAGTGATGTTCATATGACATTGGTTAGAAACTCAACTTGTTAGATTTTTCCTTCACAATGATCAACATATTTGGAGTAGAAACTGAAATGGTATGGAGGGAAACAAACATTTATTTTTAATTCTCTCTTATATTCTTACAGGATGTGATGGCTACATACTCATTTGGGCAGATGTGTACTAAATCATAATATGTTGACCTCTCTAGTCTTGCATTTTTTGTTAGTTTGATCCCTGACAGAGACACTATCTTCTTATTTTTAATTTAATTTGTTGTTAAGGATTTCGGTATCTGGGGAATGTAATTAGGCTTTCTAGGACATCTGTCTGTCAGGAAGGATAATGACCTTTCCAGCACACATTCACCACTGAACACAAATCTTAATCTAAGGCAGGACTTGAGGAGCTCCATGGAAACAACAGAAAGTTCTGGTCTCCTGGGTCTGGTAATTTAAGAGAGCTGGCCATCCAGCTGCATTCACAAGCAGCTCTTCACACAGAAGTCAGCAATTATCTCCTCAGACCAGGTGACAGATGGTAGGAAAACATTCTCTAAGCCCAGGAGCTGAGTGTCTGCAGCTGTGAGACATATCTCAGCAGGGTTCCTTTGCATTTGTGTCTTATGACAGGCTTCCCTGTTATCAAATGGACCAGACCCATTCAGACCTGCCAGTCATTGCTCTTCTCTTACTCTATGGATCTTCAATATCCCCAGGGCAGGTTTCTGCTAAATCAAACAAAAATAAACACATTCTAATTTAATTTTATACTAATTTACCTCTATAAGAATAATTTGATGCATATATTCCAGCAATTATAAAAAAAACACAACAAACATATACTTAAGCAACTAAAAGCCTACTCTCACTGCACTGACCCACGAGGAAAATCCATTCATATTGTTTTCATGTCGATGTTTCTCCCAAAACTCTGAAGTTCTTTGAAGACAAGGATTTTTTTTTATTCACTTGGTACTTCTAGATAGATACTTAAAATATGTCTTACACATAAATTATGTATATTAAACAAACAATGTATTAATTAGTTGGGAAGACAAGACTGACATTCTCTGATGAACAGTGTCATGGATAGAAGGAAAAGGAACATTGTCAATTGAAGAGTTCACCCTAGATCTTTGAAAGCAGAAGGTAATTCTGAAGGATATTAAGAACAAAGGTTTCATTAGAGCAACAGATGTCTTTCATCTGTTGTGTTCTCAACTGTTCTGCCGAACAGTTGCCTAGATTCCAGGTTCTATTCGAACTGAATTTTTTCAAGAAGTGTCAGGTTAGCCCTTTTTCTGATTGGCCTGTTAGCAGGTTCAAATTTCTACTACAGTTCTCATGCAAACTCTTCTTCTGCTGAACTTCAAGCCTTTGTTACTCAGCTGGATATTCAGTCTTACTTCCATGATTGAGGCTACTACATTCTAACAATGATTTTTACCAATATCTTCTGTATGTTTCTAGGCTTCAGATTTGAGGAAGTTTTGCATATTTTGTGATAACTATATTTCCTATACAGGAAGATAGTAAAAACACAAATCAACTAGTTATGCATAACGCTATTTTAGATAGTACATGAAAATTTAATATGTTTATTAATTAATCAAACTTTTCTAACAATTACAGAAGACTTTCTGAGACAAATCATGACATTGTCAGGGGCAAGTAGACCTCTTATCTCCAGAGAACCAAGTGTCTTGGAAAAAGTATCACTTATGAATAATATCACTGCAGCAGACAACTTCTATAACCAAAGATATTGTGTTTAGCACCTTCATGATGTAGATAATTTTAAGGCACATAGAACACAGGTGCCTTATTTACCTTTCTCATATGGCTAAATTCAACATTATTTGTTTTCCTTTTATTGATATATGAGAGATCTGATGCTGGAAATTTACAAGCAAAAGCAAAATGGATACCTCTCAAATTTTATTCAGAACATGGGACCTCACGGCACATGGCTGTCTGATGCTTAATTGATAGGTCTTTGTAAAGGATATTTTTTAATTAATTAATTATATTTTCTTTTTTTAAAAAATGCATCCTAACACCCCTCCTCTTCTCCCAACTGTCCTACCCCTGCTTCTCCCCTCAAAATGTAACCTTCCCAGGGTTACTATTAAGAGAGGGCACTACACGATAGAACAAGACTGGGCACTAATCCCTACATCAAGGGTGGACTAGACAACCCAGAATGAGTAAAAGGTTACCAAGGGCAGACAAAAGTGTCAGAGACACTCCTCCAACACACACACACACATACACACACACATACACACACACATTCTAGCCTGGAGATGTCTGCAAGAATACCAAGTTAGGTATATCTAGGGGACCCTGGAAGTTCTATGTCTGCTGCTTCAGGTTGCATGGGCCCTCAAGTGTGCTGGTCAGTTGACTCCATGGGGCTTGTTCTCCTGATATCCTCAAACTCCTTGGTCCCCCAATCCTTCCTAGCCCTCTTCTCTGTGGTTCCTGGAGCTCTAAGTAATGTTTGTCCCTGAGACTCTGCATCTGCTGCCAGAAGAAACCTCTCTGATGAATGCACTAGCTACCAATCTTATGTAGAGCAGGATATCACTAGAAATTACCTCCTGATTTTCCAGTCTCTGATTATATTGTCCCATTGTATCTTGTAGAGAGGATAGATAAAATATTTTGTGACTGGGGTTGTGTCCCAGTCCCATTCCTGGGAGTCATGCCCGGTTACTGAAGATGGCTTATTCAGGCTCCCCGTGTCCCATTGCTAGAAGTCATCACCAGGGTCTCCATCTTGAATTCAGTGAGTTTCCACTGACCTAGGTCTCCAGTTTTTTCCTAAATGTCCTGCAATTATGATAGTCTTTCCACCTCTCTCTCTCTCTCTCTCTCTCTCTCTCTTTCTCTCTCTCTCTCTTTCTCTCTCTCCATCCCTCTCCACTGGTATGGTCCCTTCTCTTCCCAGTTCACATCCTCTCCCAGCTCACGTGCAGCATCTGTCTTCTTTACCAGGGAAATTGAGGGGCATCTAGATTGCTTTCAATTTCTGGCTATTATGAATAAAGCTGCTCTGAACATGGATGAGCAAGTGTTCTTCTCTTAGGATGGAATGTCCTTTGTATATATACTAAGGAGTGGTATAACTGGGTCTTGAGGCAGGTCATGTTACAATTTCCTGAGGAATCACCATATTGTTTTCCATAGAGGCTGTACAAATTTGCATTTCCAACAGCAATGAGGGAGTGTTCCCTTTGTTCCACATCCTCACCAGTATGGGCTGTCATTGTAATTACAGACGTTAGTCATTTTTACAATTGTAAGATGGAATCTCAGAGTAGCATTGATTTGTATTTCCTGTAATGCTAAGGATGATGAACATTTCTTTAAGTGTTTCTCAGTCGTTTGTGATTCCTCTTTGAGAATTCATTGTTTAGATCTATACTGTATTTTTAAAACTGGATTCTTTGTTTTGGTGATGTCTACTTTCTTGAGTCTTTACATATTTTGGATATTAACCCTCTATCAGAAGTGTAGTCTGTGAATATCTTTCCTATTCTGTAGGTTGCCATTTTTTCCTATTGATGGTATCCTTTGCCTTACTGAAGCTTTTCAGTTTCATGAGGTCCCATTTTCCCATTTATTGATCTTTGATCTTGAGCTATTGGTGTTCTGTTCAGGAAGTTGTCCCTGTCTGAGTGCATTCCAGGGTATTAGCCATTTCATTTCTATCAGGTTCAGTGTATCTGGTTTTATGTTGAGGTATTTGGTCCATTTGGACTTGATTTTTTTTACAGGGTGATACATATGGATGTATTTGCAATCTTCTACATTCAATTAAATCATAACGATTTGTTAAAGATGCTTTATTTTTTATATTGTATATTTTTGGTTTCTTTATCAAAAATAGGGTGTATATAATTGTGTAGATTTAAGTCTGGGTCTTTGATTTGGAGTCTTTGCAAAGTATTGATAAAGCACACCAGACACCTTTGTCTAACAAAACCATTACAATGGATTCTGCAGACTTGGCCTGAATATCATATACTGAAACATATATAATGATAAAATTAAACATTGTAATAACATATACTATGATATATCCCTGATTTATATTGCCTGGCATGTGAAAAGCTGTGCTATCTGCTGTTACAGAAGCTCAAGAAGTCTTGTTTCAAAACCACTTCCCAACCAAAGATAATAATATATACCAATCACTACACTGAGGAGACTAGGCAGGATGATCCTAATTCAAATGTGTAGAATTTAGTGCTACACAGAATATATCTCATAACACCAAAAAAAAAAAAAGATAATCAATCAACTACGTATATCAAGAGCCTTTCCATTGTACTGTAACATTAAGGCATCTGTCTTTACATATTTAAAAAGATTAAAAGTCTTAGCTAATTTCAGAAAGGTGAGCATGAATCATCAAACATCACTAAGTCAGTGAATTCCCATCAGTGTTGAGCAGATCCCCAGTTATGCCTTGATAAGAGGATGGCTAGCATGCTTTCATGAAAGTCGCATAACAGTCATTTTTTAATGTTGCTTCATATAAGTGAAACAGAATATGCATTAGAATCAAAGACATGACCAATCAAGAGCATCTTAACACCCATCCCTATAATTCAAGGTACCTTTCAATCCCACTAGTCCATGATTATCAAATGAATAACTTGGAAGGTACAATTATAACTAGGGGATGGATATACAGCTAGCCATGCAAATTTTATGTTATTTCTGAAAACCCTCAGGGTTGCCTTATGTTCAAAGACCCAATGACTCATATTGTTCTGATTCTTCCAGAGCTGCAGGCTGTCTGCAATCTCAACATAATAATCACTTTCTATTAGTGTGGTAAACCACAGAGCTCCAGATGGGGCATAGCCACCAACATGTGCTATGTCTACCCAACAAAGGTGCCTAAAGATCTCTTCTCCCCATTGCATCCATTCATTTTCAATTGTGAGTTTCACTAGAGTTATCTAAAATTTTCTTTCTCTGTGACACATGAAGCAGATATGTTCTCAAAGCATTATCAGCAATAGATATAAAATACTGTCTTTTATTCCAAATCTAATCAGAGCTTAGACCTCAGAAGCCTGATATAGAAGGAATCTTCTCTCACGTTCTCCTGTTCACATCACTTTATATAGTCATGTGCCTGGGCATAAGATTCTGTTGTGACTGTTAAATTTTCAGACCAGCATAGCTATAGTGTATTAAAATCCTCTAAGAGATTCCAGCAACCAGGACCTCACAATTTAGTGTCAAAAATTATGAAAGAGAGTACAATGAAACACAAAATTAGACAAATGTGATTTTGGTCAGTATGATTAAATTGAAGAACATTGTCCTTTGGCAGAAAATCATAGGAGAAATTTATTTTATTTCAAAATCAGTGAAACCAGAGACACAGATGAGAAAGCAACCATTAAGGCCAGGCTAGTAAATAGGAGAGCAGGCAGAGGAGTATAGGGGATCCTAAGCAAATGATAACCAGGGATAAGGGCTTTTGTATACGAAAAAAATGTCATTTTTTGAGAATTGAAAAGGAATATTCTGTAGCAAGAATTTCTAAAGTAAAAAGAACAGTGACAATAATTAAGGTTAAGGGGGAGGTGTGGGCTTGAAAGCCATCTTATAATGTGAACTTGGCATTGCTGAATGCATTCATCAGAGTCAGATTTATGTTAAAAGGTCATCATTCTCTGAAAAAATGCTAAGTCTAACATGTCAGAAAGCATGTCTATGTACGCATGTGCTTTTCTCTGTTTCAGCACTCAAATTTAATAAAAAGCACTGTTAAGAATGAGATCTAAAAGATACTTGAATGTGATCTAGAATAAGTAGAAATAAGTGAACTCAAGGTAATCACAGGTATACTGAGTGAATATTCATTTGAATTTTGTGCAGTTTATGAATATTTTATTGCTAAATCCAAACTCTGCAACATCTGATGGTGAAGGAAACAGGAGCATATTGTACATGATTTTAAGAATCATCGTGCTCTCTGTGGGTCACGGAAAAATGCATGGATTAAGAAACTAGAGAATACATTGAAAATATATTCAATGAAGGACACAATATATGCCACCTGTGTTTGGTGTTGGGTATGTGAGGATGGCCTGTTAAGTAGTGTCAAAATCCCATGGAACTTTCATGTTTCAGATTCCACATGGCCAACTGCTAGATAAGAAGACAGGCTCACACTAACAGATTATGGCCAACTTTACTTAACCCAAAAGGCACCTGTTAAGGTGAACCTAGCCACACCAAATGTGATTGCCAAGGGGAGGTCCTAAGCTATGATCAAGCTCCCATGAACATACCTCCAAAACACATGTGTACCATTTCCTGATTCTAAGAGTTTTCCAGATTGAGAATCATATTAAAATCCCTTTTCCTTATTACTTATTAAAATTTACTTTCCCTTAAATTATATCAAGATCTATTTAGTAGTTACTATTAGCATTTATTAAATTTTTCTAAAGAAACCTAATCTTAAGTCAATCATAAAGAAATAGAGATTCATAGACACAGTTGATGTTTTCTCAAAAACTTCAACTGCCTCTCATAACTTATTAATTTCACCTTGATTTTCATTTTCAGTGCTAAGGAGGGAAACACCTTCAGCCACTTTTCATGAGGACAATTATTCAGGATCTGAGTACATGCTGCTGTTAGAAGAACACGAAGAGAGTTAAATAGGCACTCACACTGACCTTGAGTAGTTTATGATCTAAGTAGAACATTATGATGCAGAAATATATCTTCAGGGAACGCATTAGAGACCTTACAGTACTTATGTGTTTAAATTATGTGCAAGCAAAAAGGCAACATAATTTAATTCAGTGATGAAGAAGGCAAGGACTTCAGTTCAAGGGAAAGTATCAAAGATTAGCCTTAAGCTTAGGAAGATTGGAAAATAAGGAGTTTCAGATGTGTCTTTCTAAAGGGAAAAGGATCTTAGTGAATTGGGACTGTAATGATCTTTGATGTCTTGATGACTGTCATCAGCTAAATCATGCCATTCACAAATACCTTGCCCTAGAAAATGTAATATGTTAGGATATGAAATGTTCTTGTTCTACTAAATAGGAAATGAAAGATCAATGGAGTAATACAGGTTTGAGTTGGCTTCAGGATGATTTAGTGGCGATGTTGATCTGTAACAACAGGTTACGTTACATCTAGAATATGGAACAATATAGCAAAATAAGAAGTGCACATTTAGCTAGGTAAACTAAGTTCAGATACAGTCAAGAATATTTAATGTTAAGTTCACATGTAGGTCTGGTTATTGGAAACTGGAATTTCTTCAAGGAACATTTACATAACCATCTCACTTTAAAGTCAGAACTCTGCAAAGTAGAATTTTGAGTAGACTGAGTCCATGCTGTTTCTCTTCTGTGAAGTAAAGTTTCCTGTCTTCATCTTCTTCCTTGTCATCAGTCCTCCTCCTGCCACATGAAGTATCTTTGTTGAGATGGAAACACTGCTTCTTTTTTTCTGATTGGAACATAAACCTGACAGGCATCTTGCTCCCCATAACCACATAAAACAAGGAACTATCAAGTACCCCCAATAAAGAGGAGCAAAGCTAAACTCACTTACCTATCTTCTAAAACCAGGTTTTTAGTGAAAGACATCTAATGTCTTGTAACTAAGGTCCCTATAGCCTGCCTAGAGTACTTAAGCCCAAAGAGGCAGCTGTAAAATGTATGTGTGTGTGTGTGTGTGTGTGACTTAATATCTTTCTTATAAAACATAGCCCAAATTCTTTTTTTCTTTCATAATCATCAACTACATATTTTGTTTGAAACATAGAGATCCCTCCTATGAATTTATGAATATTTTCTTCTAAAAAAGAAATTATATTCTGCTTAGCAAACTGGTCACATGGACGTTTAGGGGTAACTGAGCTTTAATCTTCAGAAACTCTTCTGTGGTCTCGACATAAGATGATGGGGTAATATGTTATTAAAGATCACTTAAACATATTCAGATTTATTATCTCTATCCTCCAGCTTTTGGAAATTAGGATCTTCTTAAGCTAATGGGGTCCTGAGCCTCCACCAATATCATGGATAAAATGTGCTTCATGTTATTTCTCAAACCTGCTGCCATTTGGGGAAATGGCACAAAGTTTTCTGCCTGGTGCAATGAGGGCAGTAATTTCTGTTCCTTCTTTCTTTTCAGTGATTTCAGTAAAAATACAGACTAAGCAACGGAACTCTTTGAACTGTCTGGAAGAAAAAAATCCCATTTAAATCCTCTGTATTATTAACCGAACCCCAGACCTGAAAAGCTTAGCTTGGCTTTTACACTTCAAATCCACCATGTTCTTGGGCAGTTTGAGCTTGACAAATCACATCCCTGCCCATCTCTCCTTCTCAACAGCTCCTGATCCTGCTCAACCTACAAAATCAGTGACAGGAGCTTGTCTGAAGAAAAGAAGGGATGAGGGCTATGGAGGGAAATTCATATTCATAAAATAGACTCAGACTTTGAACTTCAACCAAGATCATAAATGAGTGAGCAAGGAAAGTGTTAGTAAACTCAGATAAATGAACAATGTACCTTACATAATATTCCCCATTGCCCCTCAGCATGGGTTTCTTTGTTTCCTTGAAGAAAGGTAGAACAGCAAGAGATGAAACAGAACCAGCTTTCACTGCTCATCACTTCTATATTAATTCCCTTCTTAAAGATGATAACCCATGCCTCTGCTCTAATGTGTGCTTATAACACACTGAAATTACTCAAATAAAACTATAGATGTCACATGAATGCATGAATAGAAGTGGAAATTTTCCTAGGGGAAATATAACTTAGATTATAAAAGGCTTGATATCAATGATACACCAAATTCAATACATCTCATGAAGTTTTGGGTTGGTCTATGGTAGTACCTTTGACTAGCTTCTGCACTTCATTGAAGTGGTGGAAAGAATTGCAAGACAGTGCACCTGTCTTCCCTTTCAGTCCAGATACAAAGTTACAGGCAGGGAATCACTGAAGTTTTCCTCATGACAGAAGAAGAGCAATAAAAGTTTGATGACAAAGTCATTTTGAGAAATTAACTTTGGTTAATTTGTCTGACCTTGCTTTAAGAGGGGCAGCTGTGCTGAGTCTACAGACAGCGTCAGCCAAGCAGCACCTGATGAGTGGCTCTTTAGGAGAGGCAGATGGCTCTGACTGCTTGTCCCTACATAGAGGAGTGCTTCCCATATCCTTCTCTACCTGGATACACCATAATTCAACTGTTTGTTTGGACATCATTGATTCTCCTTCTCCCAGTTCGATGGTACATTCTCTACTCCTGAACCTAAGACATTTATAAAATCTACCAGCAGAGCACTGTGTGAATACATGACAGAACTATAATGTCTCTATCTTGTCTTCTGTAATGCCATCCTTAAAATATAATTTCTAGGCTACTGAAAGTATTTTTATTCTAATGAATTGTGACTAGGGTTTCTAACATAGCTTCATGAGGGTAGCTGGATATCAATAAAAATGCTAGGGTAAAATAAGAAGTAAAGACCTTCTATTTGGATCTACACAATTCAGGAAAGAAGTGGAGCTAAAGGTTGAATGGATGACCAGTGATTAATGATCTAATCAATGAAGTTTGCAAAATGATTCATTTACAAAAACAGGAAATTGTCGGTGTTCCTGAACTTCCAGAACATAGAAATGATTGACATGCTCAATGAGAGTGTGCATGCTCTACATCTCTTTGTACAGTTTTCCTTGTACACTTCTTCATATGGTTGCTTGTATACTTTTGGCTGTAAATACAAGTGTTTCTGTGTGCTCAGTGAGTCTCTAAATGTAATTAAGCAAACTCCAAAAGAGGGTTACCTTAAGCCTGATTTATATCCACTCAATAAGAAGCACAAGTCAAAATTAAGGCTTCTTGTCACCTAATATGGATAAATCATATGAGATTGAGCCCTTGTCTTCTGGGACAAGATCCTGTCCCAGAATACATAGTGGTAGATTTGAGTTGAATTATAGGATATCAAGTTAGTGCCCAAAGTAGACCCGCTACATGTAAGCAAATCTCCATAGATAAAACTACTGTCTTAAATACAATGTTGACTGGTGTGAACATAGGAAGAAACACTTTGTACATTTTCCTCTTGAACTGATAATATAGTAGAGCTTTAAAAGAGATAAGAGAGAAAGGTATTTGTTTCTAATTGCACAATAATCAACACAGTACTTAAGACAACTGAGTTTGTTTTTATTTATTTTTTTACACATCAAGGATTGTTCATCTAATGCATTCCTAAAATTCAGTATGTGTTAGATGCTAGCTATCTAAAGATCACAGTAGATTGCACAAAATAATGACTTACATTAAGGCTTATCCCCTATGTCAGATTGTAGTCTGAGATCAGGATAAATATTTTTCACTGATTGCCAATAATCAGAGCTTCCAGAGTTTAATTTGTTTCAATTAATTGGTTAGATATATTTCCAAATTCAGGAAAAATATCTGATTTACTCTTCTATTATAAAGAATATTATATGATAAGCAGATCAACAGCCAAGAAGTAACCAGTGAAAAGTATATGGAAAGAGGCTTGGAGCTGCTCTGCTCTCTGGCTGTGCTGCTTCTAGGTACCTTCTTACATACTGTTTTATTAAAGTTTCTCCCATTCAGGCCTATTGTGCTTTTTTGAAGGCTTCATTATATAAACATTTAGGCAATGGCCTCAGGACTGAGCAACAACATGGTGGTGTGTTGGAGAAATTTATTTCTAGTTATGTTTATTATAATTGTTTTGTACATTATTGGGGTAAGGGCTGCCTAAGCCTTGACAGTTTGTATTAGCTGCATCTGTCGACTTTAAGTAAATCTGTGATTAAGATGGCTGCCTCCTCTTGACCTGCCCATGATCACTGTTATCTGGCAAATCCATTGTGGAAAAGCAAAGTTGTTATGAAGACATTCTTATAGTTCCTCCCCCATAGTCTCCAGCAACAACACTTCTCTTTGGCCTTGAGTTACCCCACCTTAAAGGTTACATAGATCAGCCTATCAGCCTTTAAAGAGTTTGGGATCCTCTTGGGCGTGGAGCTCCCCACTGTCAAGGAGACATAGCTCAGCTGCTAAATGATTGTGAGATAAGACTAAACTACAGGTTTCCTTCATAGTGCAAATAGACCTTGGATGAGGAGACAGAGGTTTTTTTTTTGAGGGGGATGCTATTGATTTTTTTTGTTTTTTGTTTTTGTAATCAGTGAAACACCTGACAAACTTCTGCATCAATAAAACCCCCTGAGATGATATGATTAGTGTTCTGTTGTCCAGTATGGCCCTTACCATGACAGATGGTTCCCTTTGCTGAGATGTGGAAGGGTTTTATGTCTGTGAAAATGTATCCTTGTATTTCTTGTGGACTCACACAGTAGCATATTGCTACACTGGTGGGTGCCATGGGTTTCTTTGTGTCTCATTTAATCCAGACTTGATACAAAGAAGTTAGCCTGGAAATGTCCAATTGGACATAGTCAACAAGCCCCAGTAAAAACTTATTCCCCCTACTCCTGTCAGCAGAGACTAACTAGAGAAGTAGACAATTTTAAAATAAATAAAATAAATAACTGAATACCACATCATCCCCATTCTCTCCTTCTCTCTCTCTCTTTCTCTCTCTCTCTCTGTCTGTCACACACACACACACACAAACACACACACACATACACACACACACACACACACACACACACACACACACATACACATACCACACACACACGTACACTCACCAAACCATTTTGCCAAGGTGCAAGGAAAGGATGGAAATCTAAACTCAGTTGATTCCTAGACTCAGGAAATTGTACAATGGTGGCTCAGTATCTCTGCTATTAGAGTGTCAGGAATATAAAGGAAGGATATGCGACCCCCATCCCTGTTGATTTGAAAAGAGAGCAATCCTTGCTGTATTTTCCCTGTCATTAGTGATGATTAGAATAGTCTGGTTCTTATCAACCTCCCAGAATCAATGAAGCCGCTATTTATCTCCTGAGCATTGTGTAAGATATGATACTGTATGGTATCCATATTTTCAGCATCATATAATGGTAGCAGGAGCACTGTATGCTGTGGAGAATACTTCCAGTGAAAACTGCCATTTCCATCATGGAGCTGTAGGGTAGCACTCTCCACCAGAGCCATTTTCCCACTTTGAATAGCGACAAAAAGTTATTGGAAAGCTTGGGCTTCTGTCTGCATTTGATAGAAACTGAGTGAAACACTCATCTTTCACTGTTGCAGAATGACAGCTGAAATAAAAGGTTTAAGTGAATTTTAGTCTCATGATACAGTGAAAAATGTTCAGGTTTCACTAGAAAACCACAGATCACACCAGAGCACAGAAGGCCTCAAACAAATGAGAATTACCAGTAGAGACAAGTACTAAGAAATGAGAGGAAGGATTTATTCAACAAAGGCTTATAAGCAGCTATGGTGAAGATATTATTTCAATATGAAATTATGGAGATGCTTGGAATAGACAGAAAATTAAAAATCTTCTTTAATGAACATCTCACCAAAGAAATACAAATAAAAAGGAGAACCAATGATAAATGTGAGTTTTATATTAATTAATAAACAGCATCATGAGATGAATACAACACCTGAATTAGAGGAACACAAAGGGAATAGCTGTGAACTGCTGGATTAAGAAGTAGAAATCACTAAGTCTTTATGATAGAAATATCATGCTAAGACACTTGAAAGTAGTCTTCTGATCCTAGTGTGAATAGCATATACTACTAATATCACCTTGGAGGCTAAAGTAAGACAGTTTCTGAGTTTAAGGCAAGTCATGGCAACATAATAAGACCCTTTCTCAAAAGGAATTACAACAACCAAACAAAGAACAAAACCAATAAATTCCCTAAGTCATATAAATGTGAAAGCCTGCATATAAAAGTGACTCTTTGTTATAGAGTGAAACTGACTGGAGTGATGTTATAAGTGGATGAAAATGCATCCAGGAAGAATTTTAAATCCCATTAAGTATTCTAGTTCCATCTCTGTTGCTTTGATAAAACACTCTGACAAAAAGATTCAACTTAAGAGAGATTTAATTGGCTTAAACTTCCAGGTCATAGACTTTTATCAAGGGGTGTCAGGTCAGGAACTCAAGTATGAACTGATGCAGTATTTATGCAAGACCACAGTCTGTGAGTTTCCTCTCGAGTTTATCCTTGGCTACCTTTCTTATACAGCCCAGTCCTATTTGGGTATTAGAATTGCCCACTCTGGGCTGATACATCTCACATTAATAAACAGTTAAGAAAATGGCTATAGGACACTATGCTCTGCACAATCCCTAAACTGAGACTCCCTCTTCAAATGACTTTATGTTGTATGTAGCTTACAGTCACAGCTCAGCAAGACTTGGAGAATAAAGTAAAATTAAAGCATTCTCATGATTTTGAAATCCAAAATTACTGTATACCAGCAGATTAAATTTATGAAATATTCAGGAAGGTTTTTGAAGAGCAAAGTAATTAAGAACAAATAGTTGAAATGAAGAAAATACATTAAAATATGCAAATACTTAACTGATTTCTTGTTGTTAAAATTTCTTTCTTTTTATGAGTTCACTTTTTTCTTGAATCAGGAACTCTTGCAGCCCAGGATAGCTTTAAACCTGCAGCATAGCCTTTGGTTTTCTTATTCTTTTGCCTTCACCTTCTGTGTGCAGAAATTATGATCATGTGCTACTACATAATGTTTTAAGTGGTGCTGAAGATGAAACCCAGAGCTTCATGAGTTCTAAGCCAATACTTGACAAATGAACTATCAAGCCAGACATCATGTTTTTAAATCAGTTTTAAATTAGTTTTTAAAAATATATTTGGTTGTTGAAATCATTACTGCCCTTGCATTGTAGTTATGAATTAGTAATTAAAATATCATTGAAAAATTATATATACTAAAGGACTATGAAGCAGAGTAAGTTACCAATGAATCATAAAGCCTGTGATAATATGTAAACCTGTGCTTACATAATGTAATACATAAGAAAATATTAAAGCTTCAAACTAAGAAAGGTCCCAAAGCACTGCAGAGGAACAAAGTGCAACTAAAGGAAATAATTAACCTCAAATAAAAAAAAAAGTTGAGAAAGAAAGGAAAAGAAGCAAGAAACTGAGAGACCAAAGACATAAGCAAAATCAGTATTTCACAATTAATTTTAGTATATTAAGATTACAACAAATGGAAATGGTATTTAAGAACAGCAAATTATAAAATAAGGATATTTAACATTATGATTGACTATATGCTATCGACAGGAGAAATGTCACTTAAATATAATTACATATATCAATTTAAAATTAGCTAATGGGAAGAGACACATCATAAAATGTGGAAAACTGGTAAAATCTGTTATTTTATTGTTCAGATCAATAATAATTATATATGATAACAAAACAATTGGGCTAATATGAGAATTCTTAAACATTAAATGTGAGAAAAAAAGAAAAAAATCATCCACACTTGTAAATGACATGTTGTCAAGAATTTTAAAACTGAAAAAAATCCCAGACAATTTAACAATATTGTAGAATATAGAAAAACATAATAAAATCAATTATATTCTTCTTATACAAGCTATACCAGGTGGGTACTAAACATTAAAACTGAATGTAGCTTAACTACACAAAAATAAAATAAGGGAGCTAAAGAGATGCCTCAGCAATGAAGAATTTAGTAGATTTTACTGTTATTATAGAGAACAAAAGTGTAATTCCTGGCCACATCCACATCAAGCAAGTGCTTGTAATTTCAGCTGCAGAATATCCAAGGTTCTCTTCTTGCATATGAGGGCAATTACACACGTGTAGCTCATTTTGGCATGTGTGTATGTACCAGGCATACACACACACACACACACACACACACACACACACATACACACAATAATATCACAAATATCAGTCAAAGAAAATATACAGAATTAGTGCAAGCATAAGACTGTAAAATGTTGATGAAATAAATCAAAGATCTGCATAAATAAGAAGATATGCCGAGCTCCTACACTAGAAAGCTAAACAAAGAACTCTATTGTTAACAAGTTGATATGAGTTCCTACAGAATCTCTATCAAAGCACAGGATACATTTTTATCATGATATATAAAGTATCTTCAGGAAGAGAAAGAGATGATTTAAAACAAATTTTTAAGAAGAATACAGCAGAAAGGACAAGTAAAGCCAATTTCCATCTTTTTATACTTGTGGTAAAGTCTGCATAAAAAAAGAGAACAGCAAGTGATGGGGAAGTAAGAGGAGAGAAGCTGAAAGTAGATAATAAAAAATACTAAGAGCTGGAAATATAGTTTACTGTGACATATGAGAGCACCAAGATTCTATTATCTGTAAAAGACACACACACACACACACACACGCATAAACACACATACACAAAGATATGAAGTAGAAATTGCAAAAGTCTCTTCATCACAAAGACACAGAGATGGTTCAATATATGAAAATCAGTCAAGGCAATTCACCATGTAAACAAATTGAAAGAAAAAATAAAAAACAAAGAAAAAAAACACAATTATCTCAATAGATACTGAAAAAGCTTTTGAAAAAAGTCAACAATCCTCCGTAATAAAATCTTGGAGAGATTAGGGATACAAGGTACATACCTAAACACAATCACAGCAGGCTACAGAAAACATCAAATTAAGTAGAGGGAATCTCAAAGCAATTCCGCTAAAATCAGGATGAAGATGATGTTGCTCTCTCACAATCTATTCAACATAATACTTGAAGTTCTAAAGATATCAATAACACAACAGAAGGAGATAAAGGGGATAAAAATTGGAAAGGTAAAAGTCAAAGTATCCTTATTTGAAGATGATATGAGAGTATATATAAGGGACCAAAAAATTCTAATGAGGAACACCTAGAGCTGATAACTACATTCATTGAAGTGGATGGCTACCAGATCAACTGGGAAAATAATCAGCAGCCCTCAAACATACAAATGACAAATGGACTGAAAAAGATATAAGAAAACAATAACTTTCTCAATAGCCACACATAAAATAAAGGTAATTCTAACCAAACAAGTAAGAGATGTGTATGACAAAAATTTCAAGACATTAAAGAAAGAAATAGAAAAAATGTCTCAGAAAATAAAAGTTCTCCCATGCTCATGGTAGGATTAACATAGTATAAATGGCCATCGTACCAAATGCAATCTACAGATTCAGTGTAATTCTCATAAAAATACCCAAAAATTTCTTTACAGACTTTGAAAAGAAAATGATCAACTTCTTATGGAAAAATTAAAAGCCCAGAATAGATAAAAGAATCCTCAAAAATAGAAGAATTTGTGGATGTTTCACCGTCCCTGATTTCAAGCTGTATTGCGGAGATATAGTAATAAAATCTGCCTGGTACTGGCATAAGAACAGGTACATTGATCAATGGAATCAAATCCAATTTCCACAGTTAAATCCATGTACTTATGGACACCTGATTTTTGACAAAGAAGTCAGAAATACACGATGGAAAAGAAAGCTTCTTCAACAAACAGTGCTACTCTAACTAGATGTCTGCAAGTAGAAGGATGAAAATGCAGACATATTTATCACCCTGCACAAAACTCAACTCAAAGTGGATCAAAGACTCCAACATAAAGCCATATATGCTGAACCCGATAAAAGAGAAAGGGGGAAATACCCTTGAATATATTGACACTAGAGGTAACTTTCTGAAAAAACACCCATAACACAGTCACTAAGATCAATGATTAATAAATGGGACCTCATAAAACTGAAAAGCTTCTATAAGTCAAAGGAAACTATCAATAAGACACAGCAGCCTAGAGATTGGGAAAATATTTTTCCAACTCCACATCTGATATAGGGTTAATATCTAAAATATATAAAGAACATAAGAATCTAGACTTCACCAAAACAAATTACCCAATTTAAAAAGTAGGGTATAGATCCAAACAGAAAATTCTCAATAGAGAAATCTCAAATGGCTGAAAAACTCATTTAAATAAAAGTTCAACAATCTTAGCTATCAGCAAAATGCAAATAAAAAATACTTTGAGATTCCATCTTACACCTGTGTGATAATTCATTCTGGCAAGGATGTAGAACAAGGGTAATACCCTTCATTGCTGGTGGGAGTATAAGCTTGTACAGTCATTAAGGAAATCAATATGGCAATTTCTATGGAAACTGGGCATTGGCCTATGTCAAGACTCAGCTATACCACTACTAGACATATACCCAAACGATGTCCCATCCAACTCCAAGAATACTTTCTCATTGTGACTTTATTCATAATAAACAGAAATTCGAAACAATCTAGTTGCCCCTCAACCAAAGAATGAATAAAGAAAATGTGGTTTTTCACACAACGGATTATTACTCATATGTTAAAAATTGACATCATTAAATATGCAGGGAAATGGGATGGATGGATGTAGAAAATAATCATCCTGATCAAGGTAAGCCAGAAACAGAAAGACAAACATGGTATGTACTCATTATAAATTGATAATCTCTTTTAAGTAAAGGACAATTATGCTGCAATCCACAGACCCAGAGAGATTAAGTAACAAGGAGGGCCCAGGTGGGTACACATGGTTCTCCTTGGGAAGGTAGACTAGAATAGATATTGTAGGTGGGCTATGGGAAGGTGGGAATGGGAACAGGAGGATTCAGATTGGGGAAAGTAGTGGAGAGAAAATAGAAAGAGATGACTAGAATTGGGGGACTTTCAGAGGTAACCAGGAGACCTAGTGCACTGGAAAATCCGGAATCTATGAGGTTCATCCTAGTTAGGACTCCTAATAACAAGGGATAGGGAACCTGAACAGGCCATCTCCTGTAACCAAGGAAGTTTACAAGGTTACAACCAAGCAGTGATGGCCTTGGACCATCCACCTGGCCATAAAACCTTCTACCTATAACCTATTCCATCTGCTGGATCTACTGGGCCAAAGGAGGGGCAGAACTCCACAGCAAGGAAGGGAACCCATGACTGAGTCTTGCCAGGAACCAGAGACTGGAAAACCCAGAGACAAATCCTAATGATATTCTGCTGTTCTAAAAGGAAAAATCCACCTAAATGATATTGCACTCATAAACATTTATGCACTAAATAAGTAGCACAAAATTTCACAAAGAAAAACTACTCTCCTAAAATCACAATTTTCACCAATGGACAAAATCATCCAGACAAAAACTAAAAGGAGAAATTATGTACATAGACAGCATCATAAATCAAGTAGATGCAACAGATGTTTATAGAGTATTTCACCTAAACACAAAAGAAAATATCTTCTTCTCCATGTCTCATGTAATTTTCTTTAAAAATTTCCACATACTTGTATACAAAACAAGTTTCGACAGATATAAGAAAATTGAAATAATATGATGCATCCTCTCTGACCATCATGAAGTAAAGCTGGATATCAACAACAGAAGCTTTATAACTTCATGGAAACTGAACATGACATTACGGAGCACAAAAATGGACCAACACAGAAATCAAGATGGAAATTAAAATATTTTAGCATTGAATGAATATGAAAACACAACATACACAAACCTATGGGTCGAAATGAAGGCTCTTCAAAGAGACAAGTCAATAAATGGATACATCAAAAGCTGGAGAGATCTCATATTAGAAACTCAATGACATACTTGAAAACTCTAGAACAAAAACAAAAATAAAATGATAAAACACTTAGACTAGGTGGCAACACTTAATCAAACTCAGGGTTGAAATCAACAATACAGAAACAAAGAAGCAAACAGAACAACAAATCAATAAAAGTAAGAGTTGGTTTTTAAGAGAAATCAATGAGATTGATGAATGCTTAGGTAAATTAACTAAGTCAGAGAGAGAAGATTCAAGTTAATAAAATCAGGGTTGAAAAGGGCGACATCACAACAGACAATGAGGAAATACAGAGAATCATAAGGACACAGATTAAAACTCTGTGACTCCACCAAACTGGAATACCTAAAATAAAAGGGTGACTTTATTAATATATATGAACTTCAAATTTAAATCAAGATCAGATAGGCAATTCAAACACACTCAACTCCTAGTAAAATAGAAGCTGTAATAAAATTCTCCTGACCAAAAAAAATCAGGGCAACATAGATTCAACTCAGAAATTCTACCCGACATTCAAAGAAGAATTATTGCCAATATATCTTAAATTATTCCACAAAATAGAAACTGGAAGAATGCTTCCTAATTCTCTTTACAAGGCAATAACTGCCCTGATATTTAAGACAAAGACCTACTGAAGAAAGAAAATTACAGACCAATATCCCTTATGAACACGGAGGCAAAAATTTTCCATAAAATATTTGAAAAATGAATCCAAGTACACATCAAAAAGATCATCCACCATCAAGTAGGCTTTTACTCAAAGATGCAGGGACTGTTGAACAAACACAGATCAATAAACAGCCAAAAAACACATGGTCATCTCATTAGATGCAGAAAAAAAAAATAACCTTTGAGAAAAATCTAACATAATTTCCTTGAAGATAGAAGCCCTAGAAAAACTAGGGATACAAGGCACATACCTAAATATAATAAAGGCAACTTGCAGCAATCCTACAGCCAGCATCAACCTAAATAGAGAGAAACTCAAAGCATTCCCACTAAAATCAGGAGGAAAATAAAGGATGTCCACTTTCTCCTCACGTATTCAAATTTTGTAGTATTAGCTAGGGCAATAAGACAACTAAAGGATATCAAGGGGATATAAATAAAAAAAAAGAATTCAAAGTATCTTTAATTTCACATGATGTGATTTCACACATAAAAGACCTTAAAATCTCTACAATGAAACTTCTGTGTCTGACAACTTTTAGCAATAAACAAAAACAAAATTATTATTAAAAAAAATCATGAAGTCTTTCTATTATCAAATGTTAAACAACCTGAAAGAAAGAAACTAAGAAACAAGAAAAAATACTTTTCAAGATACTCCCAAAAACAACAACAAAAATAAACAAACAAAAATGAAAGCAAAACACTTCAAGTAACTTTAATCAAGCAAGTGAAAGACAACTATAATTTAAAAAAAAACACTTTAATAAACAAATAAACTGAAGGGGACATCAGAAAATGGAAACATCTTCCATGCTTAGGGACTGATAGGATTAACATAGAGAAAATGACCATCCTTTCAAAATCAGTCTATAGATTCAATGCAATCCTCATCAAAATTCCATAAATATTCACAATGTAGGATTATACAGTTAATATGGGTTCAATGTGGAGTTTTCTCAGGAAGTTGGTGAATAGTGCTCTTTTATGTTGCTGTCCTGCTTCTTTGTTGCATTGCCCAGAGCCTGGATACCATACTGCACTCTACTGCCTTTCAGTTCTACATGCCACTGGTGCTAGAGAAGTCAGATAAGCAATCATAAGGAATCTCAGCATAGTATTTCTTGCAATGTCAAATATATCAAAAACTGGCCTCTAAACAAAAAATTTAGAAGAAGAGAAGTTGTGTTTAAACTTTATATGAGGTATACTTGCACTAAGAGGAAGATCATTCACTCTTCATCCCAATTCAAATTTAACTGCAATTTTCAATTTTATTGGATGTCCATCAGGAATAAGAAATGCTGCTTGCAATATTTCTAGACAGGTAAATCATGGTTTTCAGAGACATGGAGAAACATTTGTGTAAAGAACACAGAGGGAAAACAAAACAAACAAAAACAAAAACGAAATGGGATTTCAGTTAGTAAGTTCCCCTTCTGTCTTCTGTTATCGCCTCTCCTCCTTCCTTCTCTTCCTCTTTCCCCTTTCCCTTTCTCTTTCTCCTTACTTCCTTCTTCACTGCTTCTATCCTTGCATTGGCCAATCCTTTAAAAACCCAACTGGCCAATAGCAGAACTCAGAGTAGAAGCAAACCGACTTAATAAAATGAAAAAAAAAAAGTGATGTTTATTTTATAGTTTGTTGCTAGTTGCATATCTCTTTGTAATACTGCTTGTCTTCCCTTTCTCCAGTTGTTTATAAGTACCACTCAGAGTTGTGCCTCACCCCAAACGTTCAGGTAGCTGCATCATCTAAAATCATTCTATCCAGTTGTTTGCTCATAGATCTTCTCTGCTCACAAATAGATTCTTGTGTTCTATAGGTGAGGAGAATGGAGGAAGGATTGCCCAGTGAAATATCTGAAAGAATAAGAGATTAATGAAGCATTTTAGTCTGAGTCACGCCCATTATACCAGCAAGAGGACTCTGTACACATGTGTTGGAGCTGAAAGGAAACTGTAGCTGCTGCCTGAGTAGGAGAATACTGCTGTAATATTCCTGTCTTCAGTGAGATGAGGCTTGGAATGACATGTAAACATCATCAGCAATGAGACCTTTGCCTATCAGTCATCTCCACCATTCCTGCTCTGTTGGGAGTATTATATGCACCAGGCATCTCTCCTATCATTTCAGCTGAGCCATTTCTTTGTAGGAGGAACTCTCCTTTCTCTAAATTATTGCTGGCCTAGAATTTTCATAATAAACTTCAATCAAAATGAACAATCTGCAAGGAATATAGTGACAATGCATATTGCCTTCTCATCTTGGAGTCACAATAGTGAGGGGTGAATGATGACACAGTCTGGGTGACCCTAGGGCACTCTGCTTTGTTACAAAGCTCACAAAGAAACCTCACAAAAGCCACAAAGCAAGGAGGCAGCAAAAACTGTTAGCAGGGCTGCTCAGTACTGTGGCTACTCTAGAAATTTAACAGTGGCATGACCAGGGCTTTTGTCTATGGCCTGAGTTTAGAAAAAAAGGGAGAATAAAAGCACCCCCCTTTCCCTTCCTGACAGCTATCCACTGAAGTAAATCCTGCCTCTTTAACAACTCTTAGTATAGGTGTGGAGGAGTATATTTTTTAAGAGAAATGAAAAGGTTTCACTGAGTACAATAAACAAACATCTGCCTTTGCATGCCATCTACCAGGTAGGAAGCAGTGATCGTGAAGAAAATAGTGAAAGAGACATGGTTATAATACTGGAACTTTTTCCAAAGAATCTTATAATTCAGGAAAGCAGGGGAGACCCATGCGTGATTTGGGAACTGGTATCTAGAATAGGTACTAGATGAGTACTTTTGGCTAATTGAGTCATCAAAAGGAGCTGAGAATTTTTGAAAATGAAAGTGCACACTTCAGGATAATTCCAATGGCAGGCTTAGATGAGAGAAACTCTCAACCTCTGGAACTCCTTCCTTCTTTGAACACTGCATCCTCTACAACCTCCCAGTTCTCTGAGTTCTACCAAGCCCTACTTACTTCCCAAATGGACAATTTGAGAATTTTTCTAAACACTTACTTGATTTTTATTTTTCAACTATAACATTGTCCTGTCCAATGTGTAACTTTTTATTGCTCAATTTCCCATAAATTTCATTAACTGTATTCAGTACACTGCCCAGCTTCTTTAAGTGGTCTTTACAGATTCTGTAAGTCTGTAGTTCCAGACAACTCTCAAATACTATCCATGGTGCCAAGAGCCATCATTAAAGATTTATAGTCTGCTATAGTGTCAATGAGGCTGGACAGCTCATTGGTTTGCACAGCTCCAATCAACTCAGCTCAGAGACAATGCCTTTAGAAATTTGTCCCCCAAATACCCCTTGTTATTTTTGGGGTCTGATATTGTGGCCTCTGTCATGCTTTCCTGTTTATTTTGTGATATGGAAGTTCTATGGAGGGCTCCAATCCCTCACTAGATAGTGTTCCTGGTGCACATAATAACAGTGGCAATTTTCTAAAAGGCAGTGGCATTCAGTTGAATTGGCGTCTCTATTGAAACTTCAGAAAGAATAATTAAGTGATAACATCAGATTAGGGTGTTTCACCAAGATGTTTTGGAACTAGTAATCTAGGGATCTACATAAGAAAACACATTCTTGGTAGATGAAGACTTGGTCAAGGTTAGAGAGCAAGAGCAAGAGCAAGAAGCCTGGTTGCTAGGGCTCATGAGTTTTGTCTATGAAAGACAAACCTAAGTATAATAAATGAGTTTCAGTTTCCACTGCTAAGTTTGAACCTCCTTGACCACAATTAAATTGATATTTTCTTTTTTTTTTGATTTTGAAACTATTGATGAGTTTTTGTGTGTGCCTTAGGGACATAGGACTCTGTGGCATACTGATGGAACAGATTCTCCTTTACCTAAGAAAAAACAGGAAAACCCCTGACTTAAAGTTTTCATGTTAGAAACAAGCTTGTTTCACTGTGTTAACTAAATAGAAATTATGTTAAGTTAGAATACTATGAAATGCATTCATACCAGCAAAAAAACAATAGAAGCTGGATTGCTTAAACTCTGTTAATCTATAATAATAAAATTATTGTTGGGGGATATAGATATATTGCGGGGAAAAAGTACATAGAAAACAGGATGTTTGTGTGCAATCATGTGTGAGTATTGCAAACAACCTATTTTTTTTTTTTTAAATACGTAACTTGTAATCATTCTCTGGGAAATTTGGACTCATGATTATGATCTGAATTCTTCTTACATATAGAACATTGTTTATAAGGTATATAGGCATATTGGAAATAATAGGAATAAGGATTCCTATAAGATATATGAGTGAGATGAGTGCATGTTGGAAGCTTGCTTCTTATATCAAAAAAAAAAAAAAAAACAGGAAAGAAGGAAGCTTGCATGATATTTGTGGGTAAGATCCCTGTGTGTTTGAGCTTTGTTTCTTCCATAAATGAGGAAGCTTACAAGATGGGTATGGATAAGGTCTCTGTGAGTTAAAGCTTAAAATGTATGTTGGTGTGAGACATGTGTATTGTTAAAGGTTTGCTTTTTCTACAAAATGTGTGCATGTATGTGTGTGTGGTTTTGTGAGAAAAATATCCATCCACAAGATGTGTGTGAATGTGTATAAGTGTGATTTTATGGAGAGGCTATAGGGAAAAGCTGGAATGGAGACAGAAGTTTAAAAGAAGATAGAAGCCTGTATATAGAGTGTGTGTGACCCATCCATGAGGCATCTGTGTGTGTTCTCCCCTCCCACCTGAATCCACACTTCCATTTTGGAACCCTGACCTGTACTTTGTTGCTACACAAAAACATTTCTCTCTCTCTCTCTCTCTCTGTCTCTCTCTCTCTCTCTTTCTCTCTCTCTCTCTCTCTCTCTCTCTCTCTTTCTCTCTCTCACACACACACACACACACACACACACACAGGGACAGTAGTCATTTAACTCCATGCCTGATCTCAAGCCAAAGCTGGATTTTGGTAACATGGGATAAGTCCATGCATGCTTCTAACTCAATATTTAGTTTGGTCATAAGCCCAACCTATCTTTTCTCATCCTTATTTTTTTTTAAAGCGACAGTATTTTCTTTAAATTTTGTCAATAACTGATTGCCCATCTTCTTTTTACCAGCACATAGCACCATTTCCATTCTATTTCCTTGGAATTCTGAGGAATGGAGCTTTAGTTATGCTGTAAAGCTCCTGCATTGAAGAAACAGTTTCAAAATATTTTTAACATCAACCATCAGCAAAATTGTGTTAATATAATAGGGTCTCAAGAAAATATCATGACTCATTAAGACATATTTTCCTTCTAGAAACAGTAACAAATATATGGCCCATTGGTAGGAGGACAATGATTTTTATCTTTGGAATTCATCAGCAGGTAATCAGCTCTCCAGGCTAGCCACATCTGTTATCAGCTGATAGTTAAGAATCCCATATCTTCTGGCTGCCTAAGCTGTAGAAACATGGAGGGAGAGGGATCAGCTTGGGGATGCCTTGGACTCCTTGTGCCAAATCATATCTTAAGTGCTACAGTGAACAACTGAGCTCAGCAGGGGGATTCTACTCCCAGCTGAAAGCTTGAGAGCAAAGAAATCCGTCATACTTGTGCATGCGATGCAGACCAGTGAAGCCTCCGCAGAGGTATTTATTTTCCCCTTGGAAGCCACTGTGGTTAGATTGAATAATGCAGGAGCACCTCAGTGGTCTCCACACTGATCAGGAAGTGTGCTGTTGCTTGTATTTGTTAGAAAAACAAGAAAAAGAGTAGAAGAAAGGCATGGCTGAGAGCACTAGATACTTTCCTCTGTGCTTGTTATAATTGTAGACCTTATCAAAAATCTCATAATTTTATTATGATGCAAATGTATTCAGGAGGCCAATAAGTATCTCAGATATAATATACATAAGCTAGACATTGAGGATGAGGAAAAAGGAGGGAATTTTTATTATGAAGAATTGTTATTAATATAAAAGTATATAAACATTTCAGAGCAGAATAAATGCTCTGAAATTCAAACACTGGAATTAAGACTTTGTTCATGTTTTGATTTTGAATTGCAGGAAGGTCTTTGTAAAATAATTGATCTTCCATGAGACTTAGTTTTAAAGAGGATATGTCTTCTTTTAAATATTCCTGTATCTATCTCTCTGTCTCTTTTTCTGTCTATCTATCTACATGTGTGTGTGTGTATATATATATATATATATATATATATATATATATATATATACATATACATAGATAGAGATAGAGAAAAAAGAATGTTGCTACCAAAGAGAAACAGCAGCACTCTTTATAAGATTTAATGAACATAACAGACCTCACTTGAAGAGTCACATTCTGAGGCATAAGAAAAAACTACAGAGAATTTTCACTGGTTATGAAATGATCTATGAATCTATGCTAATAGTGAATCAGGCATCACCCAAGCCTTATGGAGTTTACAAAGGTGGGATTCAGATAGAGCAATATACTGGAATAGTGAGCATACCATCTATCTATCATCAGGGATCTTTTTCAGGCAAGACAGAATCAAAAAACTAAACAAGGTCCAGGGAATAATCTAGACACAGACTCAAGCATGAGTTATAATAATTTTTCCAGCTTGATTTTCTACTTTATTTTTCTTGCTCCAGTGTTTCTATCTTCAGTGTCTTCATTTTCCTCTCAGTCCTTTCATGTCTATTTCTTTTCATTGTCCAAGAACTTCTACTTCAGAATATTCTTAATATACTTAAGAAGAACATATCTTCTAAATTGAGTCATGTCCTTTTCAATGTAGCCTTGTAGTATCTTATGACCATATTTTATTCTGTATTTCTAACCCAAGTTCTTTCTCCTTTGTTATTATTTCAGATGCACTATAAAGTTATTTATTATCTAAACAAGAAAATGTGTCAGTAGATGAATGAGTAGATTGATGGTTGCTTGGAAAATGTAGACATGGATAGACAGTTGGATAGGTCAGTGGTTGGATGGGTGGGTAGAAGGATAGATTAGTACATGGACAGATAGACAAATGGCTGAATAGATGGAAAAGTCAGCTTGTGGGGATATGGGAAGATGAAGGTATTTATGGATGGATAACAGATATGTGAAACATGAATGAATGCATGGATGGGTAGATGAGTGGATGAATATTATACGGATATATAGACTGTGAGTAGAAGGATTGGTAGATAGTATATGGGAAGATGGAAAGAGATGTCTGGATAGATGTCATAGAAAAGTGTACCTGAAGAAAACTGGAAAATGATAGCAATATTCAATCTATCATTATGTTTGGTTTCAGGTTGTCTAGTAATCACCAGGAACAGCATAAGTGTAATCTACAAGACATGTGTGTCACAATATATTTTAAATGCGTAGGATCTGTTCCAAGACACAGATGAGGAATTAAGTAGGTACCTAAGGTTATAGAATTAGTGAATAATAGAGACAAATTCAAATTCAATTTCTCTCAGGCCATATATCTTCTACAAGGTACAGTTACTCTGGACAAAGGGAACCAACACATTTTTAGTTACTAAAATTAAATTCTCAAACATTATACCATTTGGAATTAGTGCCTACAAAAAACAACTATTTAAGGAATAACATTTTCAACCATGTGAAATATGCATAATATTGAAAAACACATGTGATACCTAAAGAAGTAATGGAGCCTGTTTTAGAGAATACTACCAGGTAGGGAGGCGACATAGGAACCACATGGTAGAGTTCATTAACTGAGAGAAAAATGAAATGACTCAGGTGCATACAAATGCCATAGAGAAACCTGTACAAAGGGATCAATTTATTTACAATATTCATGTTATATACTCATGAGAAATTGTGTATATGAAGCCCAACAACATGTACAATGTATACACGCAAAAGAAAATGTAAGTTTTAAATTAAAAATAAGATAATTATAATAATATAGGTTTGTATTCCAAACCTTTTTTTCATCATAGATTAGATGATTTATTTAGTTGTTTAGTGATTAATTAAAACATTGTAGTATGTTTTGTGATAACAAAACCTTAAAATTAATCAAGTAATTTTTGGTAGTGGGTGTATAATGGACTGTGGTTTACACACAGTAGAAAATCAAATGTGCAGCTGTACAAAAGGAAACTAAGTAATTGGTCTAAAACGTCTTTTTTATTAAGTGTATCACCTTCTCTCCTGCTTGGTACAGATTAATTTCAAAACTGAACTTGGAGGATTTTAACCTCAATCCTTATGTCTATGATAAGTGCAATGCCATATTAAAATATCAAATTGCATTTGCTAAAATTCCAGAGTTAGTCCTGACATCATAGGTGGAACTGTTCTTCTTCAAATATTCCCTTAGAAGCTGTTCTCTACATCTGTACAGTGATCTCTTAACACAACTCATGCTCATTCTGTCTATTGGTTGAAGATATCATTGAAATATCTTTATATAATTTGTTTGAAGTCACCCCCTCTACACACACACACACACACACACACACACACACACACACACACACACGTATTCTGGAAATTATTTTTCTTATAGAAGTAATGACATGGATTACATGTGCTAAATTTTCTTTATTTTTTGGAATGTCTATTATAAATACTTGTATATAATAATGAACTAAGTTTTAATGCTACTAATTACAGTTTCTGCAAATAAGCACTTTCTATGGGTTATTTGCACACATACTTAATATTTTACAGAGATGAAAACTGCTGCAAAGGAAAGTAAGTGACCTGCTTATAGCCAGACATCAGTTTAGGGTAGAGTTATAGTGTGGATAAGGGGCCAACTACTCAGCAGATAAGACTGTGAGGATGCCAACTGAACAAGTGTGAATCATTGAGCTTAATCAAAATCATATGAATTCCTTCAATCATCACCCCATACACAGGACTGTATTCTTGCTTTGTTTTTTCCCTTTCCTTGATATAATGATGGAAGTCCCATGAACTCTCTCCCTCCTTTACAATGATACAGTTTTCTGTTGTAAGCTTGCACCAACTGCCCCAATTTCATCTTCGGAAATATCAGTATCATCAGCAAATAATCAATACCTCTGTGAATATCCTTGGATAGTTTAGTTCACTGCATGAGACCAGCCTGCTACCAGCTTCACTCTATAAAGCTTTCTCTAGTCTGCATTCATCTTTTTAAACTCTCTAGAAGGTATTTCTCATTTATTTATTCTGGAGTGTATTATAAGAAAGGAAGGAACAGAGAAAAACATGTTTGAGAACAGTGATACTCAATTGTCCTTGTAAGAGCCAGCCCCATATTCCTCTTGCCCTGATGCTGCACAAACTTCTCCCACGAGACAGAACATATCTTCTGAGATTCTCTCCGATAGCTGAATGCAGATCTCTTCCCTGCAGTGAAGTTTCCTAGAAACCAAATTCTTTACATTTGCTTTAACTAAACCTCCTTTATTCCTTACTACTTCACTTAACAGAGCATCAGTAGAGCCACAACAATTCTCTTCTCTGAATTCTGTGGCATCACATGCCATGGCATATACTTTCAGTGTTTTGTCTCAACAATCTGAGGACTGCAAGCCTTCTGTTGCTATTCTGCCTGCTCAGATCACCCTGCATATCTCTTCAATGTTTCATACTCTGGATGTCATCATTGCCCTGTGTACTTTGGACCCATACCCACTTTTATGATCTAAGACCGCTAACTTGGTTGTTTCATATATTATTAAAGTCCTATTATGTGTTTATGTGAGGGTTGCAAAATTTAAACATATTTTCTCCAGAAATCAACTCTTTATTCAGCAATTCTTCTCTCAGCTTTTGTCTTAATTTACCCCCTTCTTGCATAATCCAGTTCTGCATAATTAAATTTTCAAAAGTACGTAGTAAAGCCACAGTAGAAATTTTATAACTTGGGTGTTATAGTCCTAAGGGAGAAAGAAAGTCTTACACAGGGCAGGTGAGACCCATTCAAGAAACTGAAGATTATCTGGGGTGTGTACAAACGATATTCAGCTATGAATACAGTCCATCATGAAGGGTTAGGGAAGAATCCAATAAAGATGAATAAAACACAGGGGATTCCTCCTACATGAAATCAAAGATTGTGAGACATGAATAGGATATCCAATTAGAGGGGTTGCAGAAAGACTATGAATCTACACTTCATGCAGAAAACATCTTTGCAGAGACACACTGTGTTATTTTGCTTCTCTATCACTGTGACAACTTTACAGGATGTGAGTTACAAGTTACAGCCCATCATCAAGGGAAGCCAAGGCAGAAACTCAAGGAAAGAACCTAAGAGGCAGAATATGAAGCAGAATCCACAGAGATATGATACTATCTGGTATGCTCAGATACTTTCTAATTCCTGCCAGGACCACATCCACGGGAATAGTACTGCCAACAGTGGGCTGGGCTTTACCATATTAATAATTAATCAAGAAAGTGCCTTCAGCCATGCCTGCAGGCCAATATGTTAATTCTCATGTTGGGTTCCCTTTTATCAGGTAACTCTTGTATGAGTCAAGTTGTTGAAAACTAATCAGTACACTTCCTCAGAAGCTGAAGTGAATCCAGGCAAGTAATGAGGACCAGCCCAGACTGAAGGTGGACAGAGGAAAGGAACATGTGATCAAGTAAATATAATACAAAAATATCTTCTTATGAAATGGAAGAGGAGTAGGTAGTGCAGACACATGTAAATATGAGAAACTTACAAAGATACACATATTTTAAAATGTCATAATGAAAGCTATTATCATTTTAAAGATTTATTTGTCCATTTTATGTGTATGTCTGTGTTCTTGAGTGAATGAGTCTATGTATAATATGACCATGTATGTGCAGATTCCTATAGAGGCCAGAAACACTGGTGTCTCTGGAAATGGAGTGGCTGTTATAAACTGTCTGATGTAGGTATTGGTAACCAAACCAGCATTCTCAGCAAGAATACTACATGCTCTCCACTTCCAAGACATCTCTCCATGCTCAGTTTGTACACTAAAAATGAATAAAAGATCTCATTGATGAGTACACTAAGATATGAGAGTCAAGTTTAATATAGTGTAGAAGTAATTATAATTATCAAAATGTAGAAATCTAGTATAAATCATTATTATTGCAATAATCACTCATATTGAAATATGTGTCTGTGTAAAGGTATGCTTATTAACATCCATGTGCATACTACCAGCTGTGTACACTGAGATGGCCTGATGACAATTATATTGTAAAGGGAGTAAGAGTATCTAATGCAACACTCTGATTCCAACTCATCCCAAACTAAAGAAAAAGACCTTTCCATCAATGACTGATTTTGAAGACCATCAAACATCTCCTGTCAAGAGGTAAAGATTTCCTCAAACAATGATGGAGACAGATTAAAAAAAGATACAGGTGCCAATTAAAATGAGTGTTCATCGGGCGATATGTTATGATTTGAACATCATCAGAAAACACAGTAAGAGGCTGCTTCAGCTTCTTAATAAAAAAGGTAGCTACAATTTTTAGTGATATAAATAAATTCTACAATCATTGAAAAATTCTCTATGGACTGGGATATTAATACTTTGAAATAATTTACCTTCAAACACTTCTTAATTACCAATGGGAAATGATTCATTCACAGTTGATAACCTGGGCAGATGATTTAATGATATGGTCAGAGGGAACAGCATCATTCATGGTACAGAGTGAAGCCATGAAGTCCATTAGTGGTGGCTTCGTCATTTCTGCATGCTCCTTCCAGTGAGACACAGCCTGAATTTAATCATAGGAAAGGCTGAGGCATACCATAATGGGCAAACTATCTAATAAGCAAAGGAGAAGAAAGGCAGGAAAGAAGGGAGTGAGGAAAGGTAAGGAAGTAAGAAAGGCCTGGGAGGCATCTCGGGGGTAAAGAACTTGCCTTGAAACTGTGAGGACCAGATATCAGATCCCCAGAGTCCACAAAAAACCCAAGTGGATACTGCAGTTACCCTGTAATTCCAGCCTCCAGAGAGATGGAGGATAGCCAGAGGAAAGGGGATAGTAAGACTAGCCATGCATGTGATCTCTAGGTTTGACTGCGTATTATGACTCAATGACTAATATGGAAAAACAATGGGGGCTGCTTCTACACATCAATCACTGGCCTCCCATGGTTGTCCAAATGCACAGGTGCATACAGACATGCAAAAACATGCATTGCACAAGTAATTCCATACACACATGAAAAACTTGAAAAGAAGAAGACAAAGAGAGAGAAAAAGGAAAAATTTCAGAATACTCAGTGTGTTGTGGTAACAAATGTCAACATAACAGGAAGGGACAATTGCAAACAGAAGTAGATAGCAGCTGGAATGACATAGAGTATGTGATTATGTTCTGACTTCTTCCACTGCCAGGGGACTCTTTAGTACCACTGGCAAAAGCTTAAGGGAGCATGAGTATGAATTCTCACATAACATGATACTGACTCTCTGAGTATACCTATTTCTATTTTTGTCATACAGAGGATCACTTTGTTACATACACAAACACTAATATACTCCTTTTGTGTGGATGTCATCATGGCAACTCATTTGGAGATGATTTATGAAAACAATTGTTTGTTCTATATTTAGGCTATCTTGGTGAATTTCAATTATTTTTAAGTTAAAAAGAAAAAAATATCATGAATAAAAAGTTTTCAATGGATTTCTTTGAGTTTTGCATCCAAAGATGAACATAGATCCTTGACAGGCATAAGATGTTTGCAGTGGAACTGGTTGTGTTCTGCATTTGTAGGAATATCTGTGTGTTTTCGTTCTTCATGTAACATTTGATATCTCTGTTAGGATCCTGAAATAGATTACATCTTATTGCTCCTTTATGCTGTAATAGTGAATTCAAAACTTAATAAATCCAGACAGAAATGAAAATCATTAAGCATTTTAAAAGGTCATTTTAGGCTCAATCAATCACTTGCTGGGCTTACGTCCAGCAGCTGTGTATTCAATTATAAATTAGCAGAACAAAGTGAAGACTATATATGAAACCATAGGAACATAGCCTTGACTGAATGTACTTGACCAACAAATGATCTGGTAACAGCATTTGCAACCCTTTGCTGATTGAGATCCTTTAATAATGTACTTTCATTCAACTTTTCTTTTACATTATTTTTATATTCTTTTATATTCATGAGATCATTACAAACTCAGCAATATAAAATAACTCTGGATATTGATCATCAGATTTCCAACACCCAGAATTAAATTGTGTGTCAAGAGCCAAGAACTCTTGGTCTCCAAATGCAGCTTTCCCTCTGATCTTCAATCTCATATTACCAGTCAACAAGATATAAACATAAAATGATTAGGAACGGCCCTATTCTAGCAACAGAAATATGTCTTCAAGACATGACTGTCTTGTAGAATAAACGAGGATGGTCTCAAACTTGTGATCCCCATTCCTCAGCCTCTACAATACATGTTTATATGAATGTTTTAATATAGCATGCATATGCTTGCCATTTACAGATGAAGGAAACCAGGGAAGTCTTTCTGTACACACTTACACACTCATAGACTAAAGTCACCCTTGCTTTCTAGTACACATGCTGATCTAGTGATCAGAAGCAGAACAGTATTACAGAGCTTCTTGATTGGATCTGAAGGGCAACTCCCCACCTGGCCAGGCTCAGTATCCTGGGTTTATATGCTTAATTCAATCCCAATTGGAAGCACTTTAGAACTTCAGAATTATCTCATCTACAATCAAATATAACTTGTGACATTGAGATATGACCTACGAAGCTCTGGCCCAAACCCAAATTATCCTTGCTCTTATATCTGTTACTCCTTTTAACATGCACATGAGTTAGAAGGGCACTATTTTTTTTTTCCTAATGTGCCCATTAGGGTTTTCTCATCTCATGCTTTCTATTTGTTTGTTTGTTTTACCTGTGTGCCTATTACTTGTGTTCCATCTTTTCTCTCAAAGAAGTGTGGCCTACCTTCTGCAGGTTCATCATGCTTAGATAGAGGAAATGATTCTCACACTTCAGAGGTAACGCATTCTGAAATATCCTTCCCTCAATTAAGAGCAAATATTTTGATATTCCCACTGGTGTATTCCCAGTAATCCATCAGCTTTGCAAAGCAACAACAACAAAACATATCTACCAAGATATGATGTGTTAGGAAATCTCTACCATTTTGCTTCAAGTGATTATATTGAGTCATTTTCCATTCTGTAATAGAATAAGGAGATGAATTAATTTTGTAACTGACAGTCTCTTCATTGTTTTATGATTTCTCCATGAATCCAGAGAGCTATTATAAGTGAACCCTTCCTTAGTACAGAAAGTTAAGATGATATTCAGTTGCTCAAGGAATATCATCTCCATGAAGTTATTTATGAGTAGATGTGCACAGCATGCTGGTTTGATAATAATTGGGATGCATGCCTATGTAATATCTATTTTGTTCTTACTTGTATATATTGTTATCCTGCTAAAGAATAAAGATGTCTTAGGTTTATCACTTATTCCTAGAAAGCTGACTGAAAAGAACATTAATGTGACATTAATTTCTTAAGTGATAAACCTAAGACATTAAAGATGTTGACAAGTTCAGGTAACATTATAATCTGATGCCATCAGAGATGGGGGCTGCTCACTCTGAACCACCATCCTGTCTATGACTCTAGACAGATTGTTTTCCATTTGGAAGGGAATGAAATGTAAAACAAGAATACTGTTAATGAACCAGAAGCCCATAAAGAGCTGGAGGTCAAGCTCAGTCATCGACCTGGATTAACATCTGGGCACTTTTTTACCCAAACCTTGCTTATTTCTGTGGCTCCATACATGCTTACAGTGGGAGGAAGTTCCTATTACTTTCTGGACATTTTCTAGCTCTGAGAAAAGTCATACACATACAAAGAATCCAGACTTACTAGGAGCTTGGTGTTTCTCACTGACTCACAGAAAAACAGGAAATTGTATTTGGGAGATTTGACTTGAGAGAGAAAAAGGGACTCATTTTTCTATAATAGTTTCCTTTGAATTGAAATATAGATTTTATTTGTTTGTTTGTTTTTTGTTTTTTACAGGGAATGACTGTTCATTTATTTGAATAGCTGTGAACTAGCTTCCTGTAAATAAATAACTGGCTTTTTATTTGATATTTGGTCATTCCTCTTTATGCTTCTTTGTCTTCCAACCATCTCTTCTCATGTCCACATGAACAGGCACAGATAGCACAAAGAGCTGAAGAATAGTCTTTATAAAGTGGGGCAAAAGTAAAGAAAACAGGAGCCCCAAGACACTGACCTAAGGTTTGCAAATACCTGAGGTCTACTTTGGCAGATAGGATTCAGTAATGGTAGCAGATGTTCAAGTATTCCTGTGGTGATGAGTCTGATGGGAGCTCCTATTGAGTTAATGGATTAGGGTCACAAGATAAGCTGGGATGCTATCTCTTAGCAATTACAGCCTATGTTTGAGACAAATACAAATGATAAGTGGCTGGACTAAAATGCTCACATGTATTGGGTAATTCACCTAGAATATAAGTGCCTTAGATATTATTGTCTTTAAAATGTCATCTATACATAATATTATAGCTTTACTGATGTGTGTGCACCTGGTAGAATATGCATATTATTACAGTTAGTTCCAGTTAGGGGACTTGAAGCAGATATGTTGCTAGTTCAAGGTTTCCCTGGCCACATTGCAAGTCTGACACCAGTCTAGAAACTTTACGGACACCCTAGTTCCAAATGACATGAATTTTAAATTTTTAAGATTTATTTATTTTATATTTATGAGTGTCACACCTGTTATGTATGTATGTGAACCACATATGTGCCTGGCAAAACCCTGCGGAAGACAGAGATATAACTGCAGCTAATGATTAGCTATAAGCCACCATGTGAATGCTTGGAATTGAACCCAAGCCCTCTGCAAGAGTAAGATGTTCTGTAAACTTCTGATTCATCTCTCAAAGTCCCATTATATACATTTTTTTAAAGCACTGAAAATGTAAGTCATTATTATTAGTAATAACTTGGTATTGCAAGAGGATTAGAGAAATAATGTAACACGTGTGGTGAAGGATGTCAGGCTAATGTGCAACCCTTACCCTCGAAACTTAAACACATAGTGGGGTCTTCAGTGGACAAAAAAGAATGGCTCAGAATGTAGCCAGTCCTCAGAAAATCATTAGTCTATTGCCCAGTTTCCAATTATGAAAGCCATGCTGTATTGTTTATGGAGTAAAAAGTACATTTCATGTGAAGAAATCTTATTGTCTGCCTTTGATAGTCAGTATTGAGCCTAAAGGTCATACGATAAATATCTACAATAGAAAACTGAAAGTTAAGCCAAATTGTTTGCCACACATAGAATTTTGGAACTGTAATTTATTATATTAAATATATACAGGGTAAAGCCTAGGTTTATTTTAGTGTCTATACCTAATAACCTAGAATTATTTTAGAATAATGTGAAAATGAGAACTAGAGAAAGGTTAGAAATTCTTCACGGGACACAGTCAGATAAATTAGTCAAATAAAACTGGAAAAAGAAAAGAGTTTATGGGACCATGGGATTATTTTTACTCTGAAGAATTAAGATCCCCTTCTTCTTAAGACATGTTTGAGAGCATACTTGTATAAGGGACTTGTATAAGAAGTGAAGCAACCAAGACATTTGTGATGACAAATATATAGATTTTGCTGCAAAAGTGAAAAGGCAAGGCGCACAAAAGCCCCAGACTTCAAAGCTAAGTTCTCCTGGGCACTGGAACATGGAGAATATCTGTGACTTTTCTCTGAGGCCACCATGAAAGCTAAGAGTCTACTATTTTCTATGGTTTGTCATGAGGCTGATCTTTGAAAGTGGCTGAGAAGTGAATTTAGGCTTCAGAAGAAGAGCAGCAAAAGAGGTAATAATTTGGAAGGCAAGTTCTGTAAGTGTCACCCAAACGCAATTAAATGGTCCTATTCATGCTAATAGACCAGTGTACATGCATGGGAGTTGCAGCAGAATTTCAGCCAGCATAGCAGTGACTGGTATCATATGGATGTACTACTTCTAAAACAACTCCCTTTATGTTATAAAAAACATTAACCAGAGAGAGAGAAATTCAGATATAGGAAGTTAGCATGGGCTGGTAAATAAAAGATGTTTTATTTACGTGGATGAGATTCATACATAGTCACTTTGAACTGTAGATAGATAAATAGGTCCTATTTTTTGTGTCACTAACTTTTGTTTCTGTAAGTAATGGACCTGTTACAAATGTATTTGGGAAATTAAAATATATTAAAAAGGTTTGAATGTCATAGAGTATTCTGATGTCAAGATTTATTCTATGGACTTTGATAGATATATGACATAGGGGGCAGATCAGACCTAAGCAGGTAGGAGCTATTTAGCCTGTATTCCTCCTAACTATTCAGTAATTCAGTAACTGGCTATGAAAATTGTATTCTCTGTTCTAAAAGAGGGGGAGTCTGTGACTCTATTTGGATGTTCTTTATCCTCATTAAGATAACAGGATGCTGTGTTGTTTTTTTTTTTTAACTGTCTATCCAAGTTCATATTCACTTCACTCTACTGTACTATGTTCTGTAGTTGGTACCCATTGGAAAAATCAAGGGTAACATCACTGAAGTAAATATTTTAAAAGGATTGTACCCTTCAAGGGTAATAACCTGTGTATGATTTTAGCTGTAACTGAGCCTTTGTGCTCATACTACCAAGAGTCTGGAAGACTGTTTGCTGGGCTGATTGTTCAGAACTTAATCTCTCATTATCACCCAATGTACAAGCTTGTTTTAGAATTGACTTATTTTGTACTGCTCAGCAACCCCACCACTCTGACAAGCCCCAATGACAATTCAAAAGCAAGGCTCTGTGGCATTGCAGTCTATAAATCCAAAGAAGTTTAAATTGTTGAATGGATTATGATTCATCATCTTTGCTCTTCAGGACTTCAGATCTCTATAGGATATGCAAAGACAGTATATCTGTTTTTCATGGTGACTAAAATAACTTGAGGTTAAAACACAAATTGTAAGGGAATAGACGTGTATGTGCAGGGAATGAGTAAAAGAAATGGCAAGATGAAGTTGAAGCCATGGGAATTAATTTCACAGGAAGGTTGTTATTGCCCCCTTTAGCAGCTAAAATTCACATACAGGCACATCTTAAGTAATGTGTCGAGCTGTCCGAAAGATAATTTGAATCCTGTCAAGGCAAACAAGAATATGCTCACAAATTCAAGAGCAATATATGAGCAATTTACACAACATCAATTTCTTTGGTTGTTTTTGGATGGAGCCATCACCATCAATTAAGTTAGTGACTCTTTGATTCAAATTACTTTTTGACATGTAGTCAACTAAATGGCTCACACAAGCATTATTTTCTGCAGAGTTCCCTTGGCAGCCATGTAGTAAATGTAAACAGGTGGGAAGGCAGAACAGCATTGCCTCAGACTCAGCCTCCTCCCCTGGCAGCAGGGAGAATAATAACAGGAAGAAATGTGAAGGCATTATTAGAGGGCCTGGAACAAGGCTTCTGAAAGGAGGGATTTGCATATTTATGACATATTTCTCCCAATTCAATATTTCTCCACTTGAGGATACCTCTTAACCCCATATCAGACTCTATTATAATTAGGTCTCAGAGGTGAAGCGAGGCTAAGGCAGACTTTCAGACCACAGAAGAATGGTGTGTCATGATGTGAACTTGAACTTTGTAAGAATCATGTTGAAGAATAATGTCCTTATTGACAATGACACTGAGAGAAAGCCTCATGGAGAAAAACAGGATTTTTAGGTGGAAGGGTGAGAAAAATATTTTTTTAAAGGATAAATACAATGAATGATCAATAAAGAAGTACACTCAGTAAGGGGATATAGCCTGCATGATTAGCACCAGGATTCAATTAATTTCAGTGCCATTCACATGGGCCTGGTTGAGATTTCTATAACAGCTGGACAAAGTTCGTATGGTGTGAAAAATTAGTGAGTAATTACTAATCTACCTTTACTATAGGTCTCCTAAACAAGGTTTCAAAATATTTTGTACACAGTATTGCACATAGAATCCATCATGTGCACAATTTTGGGAGTGGTGGTGTTTTTAAGAAAACAAAATTCTTCTAGTAAAGTATAAGAATGAATGGAAGAGACCATGACCACCCACTGGAGTCCCCCAGTGCCAACTCAGGCAGACATTTCCTGCACCAGAGAGTGCCAAGGTAGCCAGCCAGAAGAATAGATAAGAAGTCTGCTTGCTCAACCCTCCCACTAGGCCAGCCTGGTCCTTTAAAACCAAATCCACCAGTATCTTCCCAACCCCTGCCCCACTCCTCCCTTACTCAGGTGCCTGCTAGAGTCTCAGACAACTTGGGCAGACATCTACTACACCAGAGTACACCAAGGTAGCTGTCTAGAAGAACAAGTCAGTATCCCAGTCCCCAGCCTGAGCCTAAACACCTGCTTGACAAGGACCACGAAGAACAGATGATCAAATAGGAAAATGAAACACAGGAACAAAACACTCATCCAATAAAGAAAAATTTAGGAATTTGGCATCAAAACCTATAATTCCTGAAGCCTAGATGCTAAAACAGCATATTAAAAAAATAATCAACAACAACCACAGCAAAATGTCAATCATAGCTCAACTGCCCTTTCACAACAAGCCCTGGACATTCTGACACACCCAAAGCAGAAGAAAGGGACCTTAAAACCACTTTCTGAAGATAATAGAGGCTTTTAAAAAGGAAATGAATAAATCCTTCAAAGAGATCAATGAAAAGGCAAACCATGGAAGGAACTGAGTAAACACATCAGAGAAACACAGGAAAACACAAATAATTAGAAGAAATTAGCAAATCCCTTATAGAAAGCCAAGAAAAAACAAGCAAATAATTGAAGGAAATTAATAAAACTTTCCAAGACATGATGATGGAAATAGAAGCCATAAAGAAAAAAAAAAAAAAAAAAAAAAAAAAAAAAAAACGAAGGGAATCTTGGAAATGAAAAACCTATAAAAGGTAACAGAAATTACAAAGACTGGCTACAGCAACAGAATACAAAAAATCAAAAAAAGAATTTCAGAAGTTGAAGATTCTATAGGAAAAATAGATACATCTTTAAAGAAAAATATTAAATCAAAAAAATCCTGACACTAAACCTCCAGAAAAATCTGGGATACTGTAAAATGACCAAACCTAAGAATAATAGGTATAAAGGAAAGAGAAATTTTCCAACTCAAAGACCCAGAAAATACTTTCAACAAAATCATAGAAGAAAAATTTCCAAACCTAAAGAAGAAGATTCCTATAAAGACACAAAAGCAAACAGAACACTAAAAAGACTGGACTAGAAAAGAAAGTCCCCTTGCCACACAAAAATCAAAACACTAAACATACAGAAGAAAGAGTACTAAAGCTGCAAGAGAAATAGAGTAAATAATATAATAAGGCAAACCTATTAGAATTGCACCCAAGTTCTCAACAGAGATCCTAAATGCCAGAAGGGCCTGGACAGATGTGCTACAGACTCTAAAGGAGCACAGATGCCAGCCCAGGCTACTATACCCAGCAGAACTTTCAATTATCTTAGATGGAGAAAACAAATTATTTCATGATAAACCCAATTTCAAACAGTATTTATCTACCAATACTGCCCTACAGAAGGTACTAGAAAGAAAATTCCAACCCATAAAATCAATAGAAGATACACACACACACACACACCAAAACCAACAACAATTGCAAAATAACAAAACCAGCAATGTTTGGTCATTAAGATCTGTCAACATCAATGTACTCAATTCTCCCCACTCCAAATCACAGATTTCATAAAAGAAATGTTCATTAATATCAACAATTAATAAATGGGACTTCATGAAACTGAAAAGCTTTTGTTAGGCAAAGGACAAGGTCAATGACACAAAACAGCAGCCTACAAAAGGGGAAGAGATTTTCACCAAGTCCACTTCTGATAATGGCTAATATAAAAAATGTATGAAGAACTCAAGAAATTAGACATCAACAAAATAAATAACCCAATTCAAATGGGGTACATGTCCAAAAAAGAATTCTTAAAAGTGGAATCTCAAATGGGTGAGAAACACTTAAAGAAATGTTCCACATCCTTAGTCACCCATGAAATGTCAATCAAAGCTGCTCTGAGATTCCATCTTACATCTGTCAGAATGGCTATGATCAGTAACACAGAGGATAGCTCCTGCTGGTGAGGACATGGAGCAAGAGGAACATTCCTTTGTTGCTGGTGGGAGTGCAAACTTATATAGTTACTGTGGAAATCAACATGGAGGTTCCTCAGGAAACTGGAAATAGAACTACCTCAAGACACAGCAATATCACTCCTGAGCATACATAAAAAGGACAATCTATCCTACCAAAAGAAAACTTGCTCAACTAAGATATAGCAGTTATATTCATAACAGCCAGAAATTGAAAACCTAGATGCCCCTCAACTGAAGAATGGAAAAAGAATTTGTGTTACATTTACACAATGGAGTATTACTTAGCTATTAAAAAAGAATGACCTCATAATTTTTGTAGGCAAATAGATGGAACTAGAAAAAAAAATCATCCTGAGTAAGGTAACCCAAATCCAGAAAAACAAACATAATATATACTCACTTATATTTAGATATTAACTGTTAAGCAATGGACAAAGATTCTGTAATCCACAGACTCCAAGAGATTATGCAACAAGGAGGGACCCAGTAGAGACACAAGGATCTCCCTGGTAAAGGAGAAACAGAATAGTTGATGCAGGTATGCTGGGGGAGTATGGGAATGGGAAGAGAAGTGACCAGGTGGGAGGAGAGGGATGAAGGAAGAGAATATAAAGAAAGATAATGAGAACTGGAGGACATTAAGAGGATGATCGGGAGACCTAGTGCAGTGGAAACTCATTGGAATCTACAAAGAAGATCCTAGTGAAGACCTCTAGCAAAGAGGGTGTGGAGCCTGAATAGGCCGCCTCCTGTAACCAGGCAAGGCTTCCAGGGGTGGGAGTGGGGCACCATCCCAGCCACCAAATCCTACACTTATAACCATCCCTACAGGAACTTCTGGGACAATAGAGGGCAGAAACCCATCCCAAAGGAGGGAACCCATGCCTGATTCTGTAGGGCAAGTCAGGAAACTAGAATGTTCAATGGATTTCTAATGATATCCTGCTCTGCTCATGGATTGGTACCTAGTACAACCTTCATCAGAGAGGCTTCCTCTGGCAGCTAATGGGAGCATATACAGAGACCCAGAGCCAAACATAGTAGAGAGCTCAGGAAACCTAACAAGAAGCGGGTGGAGTTGTGGGGATCAGAGGGATTGAGGATATCAGGAGAACAAGCCCCAAGGAGTCAACTGACCAGAGGTCTTGGAGGTCCACAGAACCTGAAGCAGCAGACAGAGTTTCCAGGGTCCCCTAGATATGTTATGTAGTTTTTTGGCTTGGTGTTCTTGCATAATTCCTACAGGGTCAAGTGTGGATGTAGGTTTTTGGCTTGGTGTTCTTGCATAATTCCTACAGGTCAAGTGTGGATGTTCTCTGACCCGTTTGCATGCTCTTGAGTCCCGTTTTCCCTGTGGATTGTTTAGTACACCCTCCATATAGGGATTAGTGCCTGGATATCAATCTTGTTTCAACCTGTTTGAGCAGCAATACTCAGAGAACAGTACTTTTATGGGGAGAGGTGGGGTTGCACGTGCATGCATGGGGGCATGGTGGGTAGATCTTGGTGAGAGGGGAGATGGGAGGAGCTGGGAGAAGTAGAGGGAAGGGAGGAGGGGTATTGGGATGTATTATAAGAAAGAAGAAAAATAAATAAATGAAGTTTAAAAATGTGAAGGGAAGAAAAGGAAGTCAATTTTTTCATTTGCTTTGTTTTGTTTTTTGTTTTATAGTGTGGAACCTGGTAGGTCAACCATGCCCTTGTGTGTGGCCCCACACAAATGACTCCGTGGGTTATATTCTTTTTAGAAAGCTATGAAGTTGAAAAGCAGAAGCCATAAATCAAGGTACTTAATCTGGGAGAGGAGGGTTACAGGAAGCAGTAAGGGGAAATATGCTAAAATACATTGTATGCACTTATGAAATTATCAAACAATTAATGAGAATATATTTTCAGAAAAGAATGAATGTAAGCATTGTTTCCCTTCAATATGGTTACTCAAGGGACACCTTAGTTTGGACTCTGTTTATCATCAAATTAGCATGACTTTGACACGTAGTTTTCCATCTTTCTAGAAAATGGAATGATTGTAAAATACATGTGTGATTTCTTTGGAACCTCTGGAAAGATGACATGGTAGCATACATATGAAAGCAGCTTGCCTATCTAGGATCATTTTGCAGAGGCTCTCCAGAAACTGTTTCTTCAGTAAGAACACTTCCAAAGGGAGGAAGTAGCATGAATCCCCTAGCTGTTCACACCACAGTCTGATTTGGTATTTCTTTTGTACAAGATGAAATGTTTCACGCTAAGAAATACAATTCCAGCACTTCTGTGTTTACTGGTTTATAAAATTTAGAAGCATAAAATCCCAAGTTTCCTTGGTTTTTGCCAAGCATAGACTAGAGAAGGAATACTGAACATGAAGTCTGCTGTGCCAAATTTGGCTAGAGATTTATAGATAATTTCAGTTCAAAGAAACATGGTAGTGTTCTCTTTAGAGAAATTATAACTGAATATCAAAGTGGAAGTAGGAACCTCACAAAAAAACACAGCATTTCAAACGGAAACTGGGACAATGCAGAATCCATTTTCAGCTCTGCCTGAACACTCATTATGTTGTCTCATTTTTCTTCATATACTGAAATAAATTTAATTCATTCACTCATTAAATAAACATTTATCCAATGGCCCCTAGGTCTATGGCCTGTGGAGGTCATAATTAAAAAGCATACTAACTAGTCTATAAGAGTTAGGGATTTTTGGTTGCAAGCTATCAAGGAAGCCTTTATAAAAATCCAGTTAGGTTACCAAAAATCACTTGCAGTTAAATTATGAGAAAATACTGGAATGTTTGAAACCTATTTGAGGGAACCTTGTAGTTATACAGAGGATCTGTTGGAAGGAGCCAGAGGAATATCTTCAGCTTCCACAGCAGGAATGTAGTACTAGGATGAAGAGATAAACTCAATCGTCACATTACAACAGAATGGGCATTCTCCACTGTGCAGTGTCTTATCATGATAAGAAGGTACCCAATCCTCTTGGCTCAAATCTGCTGGCTAATTATATAGGTGATTCAAACAGCACAAGCTGGATAGGCATTCACAGAGTAGCAGTGAACACATGGAAGTTAGAGGAAAGTAGAACTGAATGATGGTGTTTACAGGGAGGAGCTCATAAAGAAAGTATTACTGGAAAGAGTAATATTTATCATTGGCATTGAAAATCTGTGTTCATTACCTCACTTTGATGGTTTTATGAGCTCTGGCAGTTTGTGGAGATGATTTTACTTAGTACCAAGAAGAAGTAAGCCCTAACAAGAGGATGTTTTACATCTTGTGTTTATCTCTTTGCAAGTATTTCCTCCCTGTAGAATATGAGTGTAGGTGTAGCAGACAGTGAAATCTTGCATATACTGAATAGAATTGAGATCCATATTGAGAATGTTTTGTTTGAGTTTGATTTTCCTTATTCCCACCTGACATCTGAAGAAAAATATTATGTATATTCACTGTATTTAAAATTCAATATATCAAAGTTCTATCAATTTTATTTGAAGATTCTTGAAATAAACTAGACATGATGCCCTTTAACATCAGTGAAGCCAAATAATACAGTAGAAATAAGAAGTGTCCCTAGAATGAGTTCTGAGATCCTCAAAGAGGACCTGAGGACTTCAGTCAAAATGTGCTAAGATGTCATCATTAAAGAGTGCAATGAACACTTGCTGAGAACAAAGTCTTTGGCACAAAAGTAAAGAGCAACACAGTGTCTATCAACTAAGGTTGTGTGTCCAATGGTAAAGGATGCTTTGAGCATCTCCTGGGAATTCCCTGTAGTCAGTAAGGGACAATTAATGGAAGCAATTCCTTAAAAAAATTCAGTCCGTTTCCCCCTTTTAAGCTTTTCTTAATGGTGAATAATAAGCTGTATCTCTTAGTAGAATAAAATATCAGATTCTTGGGAACTTCAAAAAGAAGCTTACATCTTTCATGATGTTGGTCCAAGGGCAAAGATTTCATATGAGAATGAGTTTCTTTCCTGCAGACCTACAGAGTCACAAAGTAGTGAAGTGCATCACATGGGAAAACATGGTCACTGCATGTATGAATATACAAGTGTTGTATGATAGTTTCTTTTCATCATTTTACATATCTGTGCTGGATAGTTTTGTCAACTTGAAACAAGCCAAAATCACTGAAAAGGAAGGAACTTCAATGAGAAAATGCCCCCATTCTATCTGTATGTAAGGTACTTGTAAAATTACTTATTGATAGGAGAGGACCAAGTCCATTTTCAGTGAGGTCTAGACTGTTGGCTACTGACTCTATAAGAAAGCAGGCTGAGCAAGCCATGGGAAGGAAGCCATAAATGGCATTCTTCCATGACCTCTGCATCATCTTCTGACTCCAAGTTTCTGTCCTGTTTGAGTTCCTGTCCTAACTTCATTTGATGATAAGCAGTGCTCTGCAACGGTAAGCCTTTTCTCCCCCAAATTGTTTTGGCCGTGGTGTTTCATCACAGCAAAAGAAATCTGAACTAAGACAGTATCCATGAATGTTCAATCTTAGACATTCTATAGTGACAGCCTTATTTAATACTAATTATCTTAGTTACTTTTCTATTGTTGTGATAAAATACCATGCCCAATGTAAATTATAGAAGAGTTTATTTGTGGTTTACAGGCTCAAGTTACAGTTTAAGATCACTATAAATGGGAGCATAGCACTGGACCAGTAGCTGAGATTTCATATTTTGAGACACAACACTGATACAGAGAGGGCTAATTGGCAATAACATTGGCTTTTGAAACCTCAAAATCTGCCTCCTACACCAAGGCCTGGTCTCCTAGTCCTTCCCAAATAGTTCTACCAACTCAGGAACAAATATTCAAATATATGAGCCTATGGGGGCCATTTTTATTCTAACCACCACACTAATCACCCCATAAAAGCTTTACCATCTAGCACAATGGTCTGATCTCTCTGTTTCTATCTCTCTCTCTCTTATGTTTTGTTTTGTTTATTTTCTTTTAAACAATGTCTGAAAGATCCTACTCTAATGTACAGTGTAGTCAAAGATGCTCTTAAACTGCTGATCCTTTCTTTCCACCTATGAGTGCCATTGTTTTCCATGTAGTCTAGTTTATGTGCTACTGAGGATTAAACCAAGGATTTCTTGTATTCAACTTTAGTACTTCATCAACTGCAAGACATTCTCATCACCAGTTTTTCCCTCTTAATTCCTTTACATGAGTATTGGATGCTAGCACACAAACCCTTAGAGATACATATAATTGAAACAATAGCTACCAATGCTTGAACAATAATGAAGACCACACGCTTCATAAGGTACTCCAAATCTGCTTTCTTATCAGAAGTTATCCATGTGTTATATACATCAAAGAGTCTAAAAAGGATACTATCATACAAAACAAAGATATTATGCACAGTTGGCAAAGGGTGAGGACTGATTTGCCTGCTCTCTGTGGACATGGTAGATGGAAGACTTAGGGAAAATTGGGAAGCTAAGGCAGTTCTAATGCCAGCAAAAGAGAGGTCTCGTTATTATACATTCATTAAATATTAAGTACATCTAAGAAGTATATGAAAATTTTTCATATTGAATTAAAAAAATATACTAGAATGTGGTAAGGTATTAAAATATCTGTGTTTCCAGAGTAGATAGTGTTCTTTAGTCATTCAAGTCTACTCTACATTAGTATTCATTTAACTACCATATTCTATTAAAAATTTGTAATTTTCTCTAAATAAATATTATTTCCTTGAGAAAAGTATTGATGTTTTAGTACTATTTATATACTTAGAAAAAATATAGCATCTTGCTGATGTTTCTTTTTTAGAAAAACAGGTTCTTTATTTAAACTTAAGTTTATAGTTACTACCTTAGATGAACAGAAATTATTATATTTCAAATTACAATTATGTTTCATTTTACAGAAAACAATGTTAGACACAAGGAAATACATAATATGTAACACAAATGTTTAAAAATTATTTAACTTTATTAAAAATTTGGTTAAAATCATTGTAGAACTGAAATATAATGTCATAAATGAAGTCTTCCAACATAGTACAAAGCACTTTCTTTTTGTACATCTATATTGCCTCTTGTTTTCTAACAATTTTTATTATTTATTTATTTTTAAAGTTATATGTAGTACCATGCTACAATTTTTACCCTCAATTTAGGGATTAAAAAAAGGAAAGATAGAAAGAAATCTTCACAACTATTACAAGAGGCCTTGATATAGAAAGAGAGAAAGGTAAAAACCTTCACAGCCTCTTTTTAGGTTGTCCTAAGCTTGAAGAGAACTAGTTGACAGTGAGTCAGACTAGCATCTCAGCACACAGTCTGTAAATTCAATCTCTCCAACCTTTGTTCTTTTAAGAATTATATCACACAAATGACAGCAACCTAACCAATGAATCACCAACCAAAACCTGACTCTCAGGAGTTCAGACATTTTATATCCTAAGCCAAAAGTTCCCATATACCCAGGCAGTACCGAATCCCCAAAGCAAGCTCCAGGTGCCAGAATGATTGCACCAAATTATAGCCACCTACATCAAGTATTCCAAACTAAACTTGTAAACAACTATATCACATAAATCTCATCCAAAAACCATTTTGCATTTTTACAGAAATCAAAATAACAAAAACTTCTTCCAAGTGTTCCTCTTCAGTTATATAATATTTGTTGTAAGAGATAACTGAAGTTTCTTCCTAAGCTGTTGTCTTATTTCTTAAAACTTTCTCTGGCCACTCATGTCTGTTTAAAGACATCTTCCCCCTTCTAGACTTATACATCACCCTCTGACTTAATGCCAAACTTCCACACAGTAAAACATCTCAGTTGTTCTTCCTGGTGTAAAGTTTATCTCCTTACAGTCTATTCTTAATTTATTAACAAGAATGACCCAAGAATAATATTTCAGGTCAAAGTCTGTGCCAGCTAAAAACTGCAGTCGTACCTAGAGACATCATGTGAAACATCTAGTCATTGGCTTAGAAGAACCACACTGTGTGTGTGTGTGTATATATATATATATATATATATATATATATATATATATATATATACACCTAACATCAGACATATCAGACATGAGAATTTTCCTTTTGAGTTGTTGGTGAGGGTTGTTCAAGAGACTCATAAAATATTAAAAGCTACTGCTGTTACTATCACACTTGGTAGGATTCCAGAGGTTGAATGTAAGTCCATATTGTTGAAGACACCATGTACTTTAGACACAGATCCCAGAGGATCAGAAAGCTGGATATTACCTGAAATCTTCATCCCAGAGGACTAATTTTCATTGTATTAGAAGGTGGCATGAGAGGTTCCAGGGCTAGAAGGAACCAGAAGTCCTACCCAGATACGATCCCTATGAAATAAATCAGTGACCAGCATGACATTATATCTTTAAGAGTGAAGTATTGGCATGCTTACATTGGTGGTAACTAGCAACTACTTTTTATTGGACTTAATGTCCTCTCAACAGGAGTGAAATCACACCTAAATCTTGAAACCTAGTCAACTCTTTGGACCAGTGATATAATAGAACTTGGAATAGAACCTGCAAATGCCACTTTATTAAACTAGCATAATTACCAATTCCAAATACTTATCTGTATACACATAGAAATTTATAGGTCTTATACTAAGCCAAGAAAGGTTTACATGCAACAGAGTGAAACTAGTATAAAAATTTTCAAAGAAAAAGAAAAAACCACCACCAACAACAACAAAAACCCACAGCTACTAGCAAGTGACCACGTGGTTCCCTGGCCCAATGAATACATCTACAGCACAATTCCTACAAGTATAGCTGAGGAATTAGAGTGGAAAAGAGGAGAAAATTGTTAGAGTCAGAGAAACAGGAAATTTGCTGTGGGATTCTGTATACTAGAAAAGTCAAAGAAGTTATACCCGTGAAGTCTCACCAGCATGGATGCCTACAAAAAACAATGACAGCAATGGTAGACATTCTATCATAGAAGTGGTAAATATCCCTGGGTTTCAACCCCAGATAAAGAACTATAAGTAATTAAGAAATTCTGCAAATGGGAGAAATAATTCTCTTCAGGAAAGAGTTTTCTAAATTGTTTATTCAATACCATGTGGTTATCCCTGAAATCATGTGCATAAAAATAATGTTATATGGACCTGACAGATTGTATTTTTATATTTAGAAATTTATATGCATATATAAAATCACAACAATTAAATAAAAGCCATGAATTTGAGTGAAAAGGAAGTATGGTGGTACATGGGATGAGTTGAAGGGACAACAGGGAGAGGGAAAATGGAATAATATCCTAATTTTAAAAATTTATAGAAATGGAAATGTAGTAAATTCTAAATTTTATATAAATATAATAAAATAAAAATGGAGAAAATGATTCAATGTGAAAATAGGCAAGGTATTCTTAATTAGGAAAATAACTATTCAAAGAAAACAAGAAAAATATATTTTCAAAAGAATTATGTGAATGAGAAAGGACATGCTCTCTGAAGAAGCAACCATGTGCAATGTGGTCCTCTGACAGCATGCCTAGATTAAAGTTAATGACAGATCAGGGGCAATATGTGTTCTCAATCTCCTGGAATGATGATGTGTGACTAAGACATAGATGAGGTGAGAATCTCTTGAATGCTTTCCCTGGCTATGATGGAATTAATTAAAACACAAATGTAAAACACCTTTGTAACAAGAGACTATCAATGCTGAGTAATTGGGCCACAACACACACACACACACGCACACACACACACACACACACAGACTCAGAGAGAGGGAGGTGTGCACATGCACACACATGTCCTGAAAGGACAGGTCCCTTTAAGCTTGCTTTTAGCAACCACAGCAGGCTTATTCTACACCTTGTCTAGGGATAGAGCCAAGTATGCCATGTAAGAAGGAAATCAGCAAGTATTTAAGGTCTACGGATCATAACATATTCAGATAAGAAACACTCCTCAGGGTATATGTGGGGAGAGGTATCTCAAAAAGTTAATGCACATTTTAAAAAGCCTGTTTTAAAAAATATAAAATATGCCATAAATTGAAGCAAGGATGTTATCAACAGTAGTCATGGAAAGCTAGTACTGTGAAAAACCAGAAATTTATTGCATTTAATTGAAAGATGTGATGAGTGCCTGAAGTCTATCATCTTTCTGATGGAACCCAGGATGCAGAACATGACCAGCCACAACAGAATGATGTGATGTCAGTGTCAGGTGTATCTCAAGTGCTTGAAATTCTTGAAAACATGTTAATAGGTAGACTGGCCACTGGGGAGAAATGATCCTTGCAAAATAAGCACAATGGAATTGCAATGAACTGCAATAAGAATGAAAGGTCAAAGAATTCTTCTATTTATTATATCTTTTTGTGAGTCATATGGGCATATGTATGTCCAAGTGTCTGTTGATGTCTATACAAAGCCATTTGCCTGTGTGTGCATGTGTGGAAGACAAAGGTGGGCATTGGAAGTTCTTCCTCAATTTCTTTCCACCTTGTTTTTATGACATTGTGTCACAATCAAGGGGAGCATACCATTTTTCCTAAGCTGGCTTGCATGCAAGTCCCAGAGATCCATCTGTGTTAGCTGTACAGTGCTTTAGTTTCTGATATGCATTGTCCCAGCAGACTTTCATACAGTGTTAGGGGTGGGAAATTGGATCCTTGTGCTTTTTCAGTACATACTTTATCCCCTGAACCATTTCTCAAGCCCAGATTTATGGTGTGCCTTGATATCTTTACACGGCTCAAAATTATAAATTCAAGTTTTCTAGGTCTCCTGATGATGGTTTATTTATTTTTATATTTTTCTATTAAATTTTTGTTTTTATATTTGAGATTCTATTTTAAATACAGTATTTCTCCCTTACCCTACCTCCCTACAAGTCTTCCCCCATACTCCTTCTCACTCTCTTATAAATTCATGGTCTCTTTTTATTATCAGTTGATATTATATGCATACATACATATGTATATACATATATATTCCTAAATATAACATGAGTCCATATAATGGTACCCGGCAACCAACTGGCATGTTCTTTTCCCAACTTTACTCAGTTGCCTGTAGTTCTTTGTGTAGAGATGAGGCCTCATGGGCTTTCTCCATCCAGTTTGGCAAGTTCATTGCTGTTACCCTTGTTCATCACACATTTTGGCAGACATGTTGGTGTGACTTTATGGGTGTACCTTCTGATGTGACTAGATTTATACACTTTATATGTATAAGTGTTTTGCCTGGATGCATGTATGTGCACCATGCACAAGTTGTATGATGGCTCTTAAAGTGGTGTTTTAAGTTGATAATGATATAGTCACTTCCGAGAGGATCAGACTAGAAGCCAGAGATACAAGACTGTCTTCTCCATGAGTGTAATTCAATTTAAAATGTAAAGAAAGGAGTTAACATTAAACCTCTGTTTCTTCTATCCAAATACTAATTTAAGGTATGCACCCAATATTGGACCTCTCCTGAAAACATTTCAATTTCAATGCTTAAGCTTTGTGCCTATAGATTAAGCTTTGTCACAAAGTAGTCATGAACTTGATAAATAAGTATTGCCAGATGCTTCATTCTTCCTTCCTTCTTTCTCTCTGTCCTCTTCAGCATTTATATCTTGTGTAATCATATTATAGTGTCTGTTGATGAGGGAAAAACATAACTATTTCTAGACAAATACTACAGTGGGTTCTCACAGGAAGACTTCTTTCAATGAAACACTCTTCTCAATATCCTCCCATAGGCCTCATCTTTCTGATCCTGTGCAGCCTTCCTTGGCTATAGGGCTATTCTTGAAACACCGCAAACATATGTGTGTCACAGGTTCTCTGTCTAGAACATTTTTCTCCATAGAGAGCTCCATGATTTCTCCCTTCCTTTATGTAGTCTCCCTATAGTCCCTCATTTGGACAATTTCTGAAAACTTCTACTAATATTGTTTCATTTCTCAGCACTCCAAAGTTTATTTCCTTTTGCCTTCTGATCCATTCGTATTTTTAGTTTCTCTTTCTATTTTACCCAGTGTTCTTTGTTACTCCTTTTTTCTCTGTGTCATCATGCCCAGTGGAATGTTGATGCTCTAAATGCACAAGGTCCTGTTTCCTGTCATCTATCCTCTTCTGCTAGAGCAGTACCAATTCCACTTGACACACCCATAGCTATCTGTGCCCTGGACAAAAGGACGGATCCATGAATGAATGCATGAACCTATTCTGCTCTCAGAGCTGGCTGTGTATGGAGGGGCAGCATCCAATACTGCCCATCTGTTCATGTTCTGGGGGTCTGACAGGCTTACCCTCATCACTGCTTTACATCTGCCCCCCACTGACAGTGATGGAGTTGACAAGATGTCAGCTGACCCTTATTGATTATGCATGATCTTATTAGCAAAACCCCTGCCCAGTGTGACCTAATCCTCTCTGGGCAAGGCTGTGATATATGAGGACCAGCACTTTGTCACTTGAGGTTAGGCAAACAGACAGATCTCTTAGTACCTGTGGTGTCCAAAGACACTTCCCTCATCCTGTGCTTTGGGAAAGAAAATGGGAGAGTCAAGTACAAGGGGAGCAATATGGGTCAGAAAAGTCACTGAGAGGCCTGCAGGCTCACAGCTGGTTATTTATTTATGAGCTGTTTGCTAAAAATTCATCCAGTGTGGCAGCTCAGCAAGGTTTGTCCCTGTAAATAGTAAAGTCAGAAATGTGGCAGAGAGACGCATGCTTGGAGAAGTTTGTTGAGATCCCTGAGGTCTGAGACTGAAGTTCCCTTGAGTCAAGCCCATGTCCCAATTTGCTTTTGTCCCTACTCTTGCTTTCCCTCTTGAAAGACAGGGATCACCATAGGTTTAGGTGGGAAATTGTTTAAACATGAGACCTAAGAATGCCAGGGAGAAGTTCTATGACAGAACTAATGCAGTTGCTGCTGGCATTGATAGTGCCTCTTGGGAAACACAAGAGGAAAGAAAACCCTTCTGCCCTGAGGAAGGAGGAATTAAAAGTTTGTTTTTTTTTTAATTTTTTTGTCTTTCACATTCTAAGGCAACCCTCTTTCGGCTACCATGCACTCTTTCCTAGGGGCCACTTCTGTGAAGTACACAAACTGTGTAACTGGGTCTTCAATTGCAAGCTGACTTGTTCTTATCCTGAGAAAGCTGCAATCATAGGGAAGTGTTGAACAAGCACAAAAGCACTGGTCAGACCTCTAGGCAGGATGGTAGCACTACCACCATGAAATATTCCATCTGCAAAATGCCACCTGATGCCACCCTCCACTTTTAAAAGAGATGAAGCAGAGCACTAGAGAAAACAAGTGCCACAGTTGTCACTTGTAATTTGCTTTAAAGGAGAATATAGGGTAGATGTGGGAAATGCATGGCGTCACCTCAGAATCTTTTACAAAGGTAAAGAAAAGAGATTGATTTATGCCAAGAAATAGATGGCTTATGTTTTCCAAACTCAGTTGATTACTGTTAATAGGAAGAAAAACAAATGTCCTGTCTTGTTGAAATCATCCTCTTTATAAGAGCTCTTCCCTGACCAAGCAGATGGGGAATGGTTATTAGTAAATATTGCTTATTAAATGAACAGATCAGGTTATCTCTATGCAAGGGAATGGCTGGATATGAATTGGGGCCATTGCTGCTGAGTGAACGCTCTTGGGCTTCCTGAACAAACCTCAACAGCACCCAGCCTTTAATAAGTGTTGTGTTCAGTGCCCTTTTAAAAATGATTGAATTATGGCTTTTTATGACTCTATAAAATCCTTTATTAATTTTGGAAAGCTGCTGCATCTTCTGATCCTGTCCAGTCCCTGCCAGGAGGTTAAATTATTCATGTATATTTTAATTGGCTACACTGATGGTGCTCTGGGTGAGCAACAAACAGCGATGTTTGGTTTCCGTAAAGGTTATGGAAAGGTCATAAGGAAAGCCAGAATGATAGGGTATGCAGGTCTTTTTTTTGAGGGGGGGGCTGGGTGGTTTGGGAAAGACAGTGAAGTGGCCTTCTTCCAGCAGTCAGGTAAAATGTTGAGAAGACATCTGAGTTCAGGTAAAGGAGAAGACTGTCATGATGTTTCATCTGGACATCTATGTCCTTGAGTGTGTGTGTGTGTGTGTGTGTGTGTGTGTGTGTGTATTAGAAATAAAAGATTGTTTGTGTGTGTTTTATATGTGTGTGAGATTGAGTATGTGAATCTGTGAGCAGGTGCCTGTTTAGAAAGAAAGGTCAGGAGAATTGTCATGGGGAGGCTCTTAAGACAATGGTCTCCACACAAACCCTGAATTTAACAACATAAAGGAGGACAGATCAAAGAAACTGTTCAAGACTTTAAATTAAAAAAAACCAAAAAACTAGACACTTTTTAAGGTGCTACATGGGAGCTACTCAACACTAGATGACAACATCTTCCTGACAAGATGGATCACCTACACTCTAATTTGCTTCAACGGAGAATATGGTACTGAAAGTTTGGGACTGGAGAGATTCAGATCCCCAGTGCTAGAATTACAATCATGAACTAAGCACAACCACACTTGGCATTTTTTTAATTAATTGGGTTTTTAAATTTTAAACTCAGATCCTCTTGTTTGGGAAGCAAGCACTTTTTCAACTGAGTCATCTTCCCAGCCCAGATGGTATATATTTCTAATGTAGGTGGTCACAATGATATAATGTACAGGAGAAAATTACTAATACAATGAGATAACCAGGTCTCCTAGAGTCCTTCAACTTCCCTTAGACACACACACACACACACACACACACACACATTCACATAGATACAGACATACAGTCCTCCATAATTCTACATAGCCAAATCCATAGAAATCCTAAAAAGGAATTCTAGATACATCGATTCTTAGAAGAAAAGGATTTTAAAAGCTATCTGATATTTAAGTACTCATTAGGGGCTAATTCTAAGTTCTAGATGTTATGATCTAGCTACTGTAAGAATGATCACTGTACACTGTCAAGAGCTATACTTCTCCATTGTCTTTATTAGTCTTGTCTCTATCCCTCTTTCCTGATATTGCTCATCAGCCTACTTTGCCTGTTATTTTCATGCACAGGTTGCAGTTTGAAGCCCTGCCTTCTATTTGGCCAAGGACAATGAGATAGTTACTGTTCTCTACAGTAACTTTGGAGCTATGTCTACTGTGGCCTGTGATCTGTCACTTCTGGCTGCCCTACACTTCATCCCAGTGTCACACTCCAGCCTCTGGCAGAGACGTGAAATGTGGAACAAAACCCTTATCAGATTACAATGGAAAAGAAATGATAGCCAGGGCTAATTAACATGTCGGAAAAGACAACTTCATTGTCTTCACCAAGAGTAAGTGGAAATTAAATTATTCCAGGTCCCAGAGACACATAGTGTTTAGAGTATAGTGTTGAAGAAAAGATAGTACAGTAACAAATGGTGCTCAACCACTAATGGGTCTGGGACATTCATAATGTTAAGGCTAAAAATTCTCAAATAACTAATTATAGATACTGTAGGGTCAATCAAGACATGATTTTGCATTTTGTCAGTGGTCACTTAGAGACCAAGTCCTTCTTTTTTTATTTTCTTGAAATTCGTAGTCTAATTCAGATGCTTGGGAAATCAAATCCTTTGTGTTTATAGAGATCCTGTTCTGGGCCTTTGGTGGTACAGTCGTAGGGGAATGTGGGGCTACTACACTCAGGATGAAAGTGACTCTGCATGAACAGGAAGGAGTGCCAACAGAAAAATGCAAGGGAAGATATCTCCTTACACTTATCTAGGCCTGTAGAAAAGGTTCACATTACCAAGTCAGTTTGTTCAAAAAAATCCATTTAAAATTCATTTAAAATGAATCAACACTGGAGAAAACATGAGCCAGAGTATTTCCTTCTTCCTTTCTAGTATGTGGCTTTGTTGAAACCTAGCAAGTCCAGACCATCTGCTCAGTGAGTGGGGTCCAGAGATGGAAAACCACACTTGGCTCAGACACCACAATACATTCACAATGAAAAGTCTAAGGACACAATTCCCCTTCCCTGACATTTGGTCAATATATTTAGTATCTTTCATTACCACTGAAAACCAAACCTACAGGCAAGCTATAAATACGGATCTGGTTGACAATAGGTTTTGAAACACTAAGAGCTAGTTTTACTGGCCTGATGAACTTGATGACGCTTATAAAAAAATGTTCTTGTGAGTCAGTTATCCTAAACAATGCTTTTTTAAATTTTTTTCTCAGAGGTAAGACAGAGGGAAAAAGACAATGTGCCATCTAGAAGGTTATAAGTTGATTTTTTTTTTCTTATAAAGGAATGGTCTTTGCCTGACTTGCAAAAAATCTGTAAGAATACTATTGAATGCCACAAGCTCTCAATGACTAAAAGCCTTTGTTGAGATTCAGCTTATCTAGTCGTTTTACTGATTAATTAATAAGTTAATTAAATAATTTTTATTTTATTATTTCGAAAATAATTGGCCACTTAACTGTCAAGAAATCAGAAATAAGGAGATAGCTCAGTTAAAAAAGTTTCTTACTGAGGACCCGAGTTCAATCCATCATAGAAGATCACAACCAATCAAAATGTAGAGTTATGGAGCTCAATCACAGTGGATGCATCTGCAAAATAATCCCACACCTAAGACTCAAGGACATGGTGGAAGAGAGAAATATCGAAGGAGTTATAGGATCAGAGGTTTGCTGTGAGTTTGTGTCTCCTAGTAATGTCAAATATTACATCCACAAATTCTCACCAACATGACAGCCAAAATCTTAGTAGAACAAAGACAAAAACAACAGACAAGCTAACACAAACAGGGGAAAGACCATGAGGCTGTGACAAAGAATTACATTAACTGAAGAATCCAGAGAGTAGAAATCTTGTCTTTCTCATGGAAGAGCACATCAACTGGTAATCCAGTTCCAATGGTCAGCTCTGAAAACATATATACCGGTAATATCACACATACATGAAGTAATAATCAATGAAAAAAAAGACATGAATTTGAAAGTCAACAAAGAGGGGCTTATTGTGAAGGGTTGGAGAGAGGAAAGGGAAGGATAAATGATATTATGATATGATAACATAAAAAATAAGACAAAAATAGAACAAAAAGAAAGTTAATAGCCCACACTTACACTTAGAGAGTTAGTGTAATTGAAGCAGTGATTCACTGAGGTGCTGGCCAGTCAGCTAGTTCAGACAACAGAGAGACCCTATCCAAGAAAATGAAAATCAAGGTAGATAAAAGCTTAAGAAAAATATATGAGCTCATCCTTTAGCTTAAACACACACACACACACACACACACACACACACACACACACAAACAAAGCAGAGAGAGAGAGAGAAAGAGAGAGAAGAGAGACAGACAGAGAGACAGAGAGAGGGAAAGAGGGAATAAATATATAATAAATAAGATGTGAGAAAGGAGGGACACAGCACAAATTAAATAGTTAACAAATTTATCTCGAGTTTTTCAGAAGTGTGTGAATTAAATACACACATGCAACCTACCATGTTTTCTTAATTCTGAGTGATAAGAGATTTCTCCACCTTGAGCAGCCCCAGTCTACTAAAGAGATTATGTAAGCAAATGAGATACACTTTCTTGATCTTTCATTCTATTTTTTTCTAATTTCCCTAAAATTTGTGAGACATAAAATATTTAAAAAATTATTGCCTATTCTCTGAAGACGATTGCTTTAAAGATATAATTATTTTACAAGGTGAAATTATTTAAATTTTGTGGATTTATTACAACAAAAACAGTAACAGCTTCCAGAAGGTTGCTAAGAGAATCTAGTATTGTGCCTGGTATGGAAGACCAAATCAAGTGTGTTTTGTTCTTCAGGGAACAGTGAAACTTTGTAAATATGTATGAATGGGAATCAGGGTTTATTCACTTGCTTTCATGTTTTGGGTTCTTGAGGAACTGAGTCGGAAAAAGTCCATGAAGACTGAGCAAATTATTGATAGAAAGATTAAAACAAGGGGAGATTTGGATATATTTTCATCCTTCAATTTGGAAGCCTAAAGCCAAATACAAGCAAAACGAAATACATAACTTGGAGAAGAAACTGTTCCCACTTCCTCAGGGCCCTTTGCCTTTCAGTCTTCCTCTGAGGGCCCAGTGCACAAGTCTTGGTGAAGTAATTTACCTCGGAAGCCAGTCTACCTGCTACTTTTGCATTCTTCTGAATTGAGGACAACAACAATTTAGCGGCATTCACTATTCTATTCACCACATAACCTTTGTAAACAGTAATTGTATTCTGACTAATCCATGGTTTTGTGGCAAAATCAGTTGCCTGCAGGGCTGCAGCGCTGTTTACAGTCAACCCTGAGGGGATTCCAACAGTGAATGTATTAATTCTGAAGCGTAATAGTTATATTCAAGCCAGTCACCAAACTCACTCTTCCCCCCTCCTTCCTCCAACCAACAAAGCAGAGGCTTTTATTGATGGATCAACCCAGGCTTTTATGGCAAGAGTTAATTTTAAATTACCATGTGTAGAATACATTCTCACAGAATTAAAGTTATTGTGAAAGAGAAGGGACAGTTTCATATATTGAAAATGAAAACAAATATTTTTAATTATTACCAGGATGAACTCTACATTTGTTTGAAGTACCCAGCAAAGATCCCTTTCCCTTACAAAAGAGGAAATGATTGACATGTACAAATAGATACCACATGTTGGCAAAAGTCACTGAAAACAAATTCAACAATAAATATATATTTGGAAAAAATGTGCATAATAATTTTAATGAGCAAATGTTTGATATCACTATATGTATAAAGCTGTGGAAGTCCATTATAAAAATCATATGAACAGCAATATTTGATTAAATGTGAAGAGGCAATTTAAATAGAATAATAATAATGTACAATAAATAGCTACAATATTAATAACTAAGTAAAAATGAGGAAATATTTTAAGTGAGTTAGGAACAATTGAAAGAACAATTATATGTCAGAATTTCAAGTAGCTCTCCTTTGTATTGTTTGTCAGGGAGTCAATAGCTAGCAATATTAAAACAATGTGTTGATGTTATAATTCTATGTTAATTTGCCCATCGTACATATTTGCAGAGATGGTCAAGTGTGTAAAACTTATAATCTTAAAAATAGTTTGTACTCAGAGATAATCTGTGTATCCATCTGCCAGGCAAGAGGAAGTTAAAGGGTAGAACACCTTTGTTGGTAAGCAGTGGACAGGCACCTCTGGGTACTATTCATAGCTTTTCATTATTTAGAAATGCTGAAAATTAAAATGACAGTTTTATCAATGTTATGAATAATAAGAACTTGTTAGTTTATTTTATATCCATACATGCATGTAAAATACATGCATATTTTATTGAAAATAAAATTCACACTTTCTCTTTCTGGGAATGAAATGTTGTGAAGGAAGTCTGAATAACTGACTCTATGGTCCATAAGGAAAACATCACCTTCTAGGGTAACTTCTATGCCTCACACAGTATAAGGAAACAACTGAAGAGCAGTCCTGTGCTTACTGCCAATCCAGCCGATGTTTTGCCTCTCATTATTGCTGTTTGAAGAAAGCATGGCACCTGAAGGTAAAAAAGAAAAACTTCACCCTCCAGCTTTGTAAGGATGGGTTCCAGCTTCTGAAACAGCACTATCAGGGTCTGAAAGTTTAAACTGAGCAGAGGTTTCTCTAAACCCATATGTACCTCATCAATTTCTCAGACATGTTGTAGGTAATGTTCTTCCTAAGACAAAATATGATTATAATAAAAAAAGGGAATCTGAGAAGAACAAAGCAGCAAAGTGTTATGCCCTGTAGTCCTTAAAGATGAATAGATGAATGTGCAAAGAAAAAAATATCAACTGAAACAAATATCCTGTCAGCATTTCACAGAAAGTTGGACTTGGAACAATCCATAATACTGTAATGAGTTTTGTTCAAACATCTTGTGTATTTTTGGAAAAAAAAATCTGATATTTAACTGAAAAATGACAACAAGGAAACATTTTGTTGGCCTGACTAATTCAACAAAGGCTGATTGGCAGAGCCAAGTTTGGTGGCACTTGCCTGGTATCCTGGCATTTGGACCAATGAGGGAACAACAGTTTTAGAAATCATGGTTGTCTAGCCTAGAGAGTAAGATCTTATCTCAAAAAAATATGACAAAATTCTCATCAATTACAAGCTAAACATTTATGTGATAATATCCAAGAACCAGGGAAGAAAACTTTCAAACGTGTTGTACAGTAGCTGCAAATCAAAGCACCTAATACGTAGCACCCTCAGCTCCTAAGCAAGCTGTTGGCTGAGAAAACTGGACTCTCAGAGATATTGGCTAGGCAGAAGGATATTTTTTGAAATCTTATTCCTGTACATCAACAGAATCAATTGTTAATAGCAATATGAAAGAATAGAATGTGTCTGGGGAGGAGGTAATGTTGCACATACCAGGCAGAAATCCTGAATGATGAAAAGCTCATTTTAGAAGCAGGTTGTGTACCAACTCTTTCCACTCCTCCCCCAGAATATTTACTCACACTTACAGACGAAAAAATTGGAAATCTTTACTTTAAAATAGAATTTTGTTGTCACTCAGTTCGTGCTACTGCATACATTTGTATCAAAAGATAGGAAATAGAGTTTACAAGGTGAGGGCAGTACTACAGTACTGGGTTAAACAAGAAAATAAGTATCTCAATTATAATTTGATATAAAGACAGACAGCACTTTGAAATATCTGCAAAGGACAGAATGCTATCACTATGAAGTTGAAAAATCCATTCATGCTTCAGCCTTTCTGAGCCTGCTTCCACCCTTCTGCATATTTTGAAAAAAGATTTTTTTCTACAAATTCCACAGATCATAATATAATTTTACACACACACACATACACACACACACACACACAGACATATGTATAATCACATCTTTTTTATATTTATAAAGGGGAATAGAACATACTTTGACTTGATTTTTAGCAAGAATTTAATGTTCTGTTTTGCAAAATATTATAATAATAAAATGAAAAGCATAAGGAGCACAAACTCCCAACATCCATAGCTTAAAAATAACATGCAAATACAAAGATATACCTAAAGTAGAAGTGTGGGGAGAATAGAAGGATATTGAGTATTTCCTCTAAATTCTCTGGCAGTTTTTCTTTTGGAAAAAAGTGCCTTCTGTGTTTCATTGGCACTGTGGGGTATGACATATGTTAAACTGCCCGAGATAATTTTGTTGTTGTTATTTACCATTTGGAAGACAGTTGCATAGGGAACAGTTCACAGACTTGGAGGGCCTGGTCCCATCCTTGCCTAGGCAGAGGACACTGTCCTTCCTCCAGGTCTGGCTGAGACATACCTTCCACACTCCTGAGTTGCTGATGCAACAACAGGAAAATCTGCTGGGGGGCTTTGTATCTCTTTGGAAGTCAAAAGTCTCTGTCTTCATGCCATCCCTATGATAACTTATTTAAAATGCATAAAGAACTGAATTTGCATATTTGCTCAAATTCTTCTGTGGGAGATTCCATACCAGCAACTAGCCACAAGCAACAATACCTAAAGGGATCACAACTTCTAAACTTTTACTGACAGAAATGAAGACACAGAGCCACAAAATATTTTGTTGAACTATTGCTGAATAGATTCAATCGTGTTGTTTAGAATCTATGATCACCACTAAAGAAGGATAGTTTAATCAGGCTTGGAGTAGATGTAGAAACAAACAAAACAACAAGAACAAAACAAACAAAAACAAACAGATAAGAACAGTTTTGATTTCCTACTCCTCCAAAGTATAGAAAACATCCCTGCCTGCCCTCAGAAACAAGGGAAACTGAATAGGTGTATTTCTAAGACCTAGTTTAACCAGGATAAAAAAATCTGTACAAATAATAGCAAACATTTCTGAAAAATGGAGGCTTGAAGCCTGAGGTGCATATCAGGAGCTGGGAAGTATAAAAATGGACACAAAAGTAGAACAGGCCTGAAATGAATGATGAAGAATGAAAGCAATCTGAAAAGAACACCTGCTAGACTGACAAGGGAAGAGGAATTGGGGATGCAAAGTAAGATAAATGTTCATCTCAGAGATATGTAAGATCGAAGGCAGGGAAGAAGAGGCAGGTATGAGCTGGGGATACAGGTGACTACACAGCATCAGGCTTGTTTCAACACAAGCCTGAATCAATGCTATGCAAAGATCTATGATAACTGCCACGCCGTTTTGTCGATGCTCAAAATAAGCAAGAGAAATCAGGAGGAGTGATGGTAAAAGGCTGAGAAGTTGGGTCCATCTGTCTTTTCCTTTTCTGCCACGGTTGTTATTATTATAGCAAAGCTGTCACACTCTGAGTCTGCAGGCACAATTCATTCTCTATAGCTGAGTTTCTTGATAGGTAAGTGCTTGTCAGCTTAAGGACCTGGGCTTTATATTAAACCTTTAAGTCAAATCTTTTGTTTCAATAGACTGCAAGCTACTTCATTACTTTTATGTTAATTGCTTTATTTTGGACCCTGGCCCAATTCAGCACCAATGTCTGGCATATACGTTTGATTTAGATATTTAGTAGATCATTACAGGTATCACTGTTAACTCTATATTTTCATTCAGGATTAACTCAAGAGCCACATGTTCTAGTCTTCACTTTTTTTCATTGTCAAACCTATTTCAGTCTTCTGTAATTTTAGTATTTGAGGTCCTTATTCATCTTTAATTTTACAATATATATCTTTATTTGACTTTACCTAAATAATGTGCTACATTTGGGAAAAGAGATACTTTGTGGTATTTTACAAAATTAATAAAGAAATATAAAGGAAATTAATAAACACCAGTATAGACAGATTGTCTTTTCAGTGAGAAGGTAAGTCAATTGAAGAGTGTATCTTGTAGACAGTCACATGTTTGAAGAGGAGGAAACTTCTGAAATTTCTTCTCAGCCCTGATAAAGAATTTTCTTACAGGTATCTTTGGCTACAAAATAATCAGTCTTGTCCCATAATGTTTTGCATCAGAGGATATGCACTGCACTGATGGTATTCACCTTGCTGGAACTGCAATACTTGAGAGAAACAGAGAAAACACTTATTTTTGCCTTCTTTTTTCATGATGGAGGAAAATGATACACAGGCTATTCACATCTAGATCAGCAGGGAAACAGAGAACTACAACCAGAAGGTAGAGAATTTTCAAAGACTAGCCCTAGTGAATTATTTCCACCAACAAGACCCATCTACTCCTCCTCTCATAGTGTCCCTAAATTGTAACACCAGCTAGAGAGCATACATTTAAAACTGGAGCCTGTAAGAGGACTTCATATTCAAACCTGAACTGCAGAAAAAAATAACAGGACTGATCTTGAGGTATGAATGGACACAGAGTCCATCAGAAAATAATGAACTACAGGATAAATATGATTTTCATATGAGTAAATTGCTCTGTGATCAACTGTAGGCATCTCCAGAAGACTGGAAAGGGGACGGAGGAAAAAAGTGTGCAGGGTTATTTCTATGTGGCACTACTCATAATTTATCTAGTAAAAATCCATCCTACATGGAATTTTATGGGTCCATCAAAAGAGGACCACTTGAAAAGAAGTGATTTGAAATTAATTATTTTGCATTTGCTACTGAGCAATCCTTTTTTCCCAGGTTCTATTGACTTGTGTTTGGTGAGAAAGGCAAACCAACATAGTGGATAAAAATTAACACTAGCAGTTAATTAATTTACTCTTGAGAAAGGGGCTGCATGTAAAAGGTTCTGGTAACTTGAAGAGATATCCAGTTGTGTGTGTGTACAAACCGCACAACTCTAGATGGCAGCCTAGCAAGTGATTAATGAGGAAAGAGTATGAGTACTGCAGTAGGTGTTTAGCAAGCTGTGGGGACATACAGGAATTACATGTGCAGGTCTGAGCATGGGCAATGGAGATGAGGTCACCTTCTTGTAACCAGTTAATACATGGTTAAACCCAAGGAGATGTAGGATACAGAATTAAGGGACACTTTTGGAGATGGAGAAAACAATTGCAGGCAGGCATGGAGTGAATAGAGGACCTACTATCTCTAGGCAGTGTAAAGAGGTTTGGTGCCTGCAAGTGGCCCACATGGTGAAGATAAGGGGCAGCAGGGGCAAAGAATACAGACCTACAATTTCCAAAACTATACTCAGGACACCAGTAAAGAAACTCAGATAAAGTGTGGCATAAAAATTTTGTACTTAAAAAATATCAGAATTGTGCTGCTCAGATAGATGGGAGACTGTCTACTGGATTATGTTATAGTCATCCAACTGAGAGATTCCTGTAGGGAGGACATTGTTGTGTTTCATAACAGCAAATGGGCATACAAAAAGAACTGGCAAGGATTTACATAAAGGTTAAATTTACAATTGCTAACACTATTTGATATTCAAATGAGGGTATGTGGGAAAGCTAGGAGTGAACAAAGAGATCAAAGACTGAGATTACAAGCTTAGATAAGGTTATAGAGAAGATAAAAAGGATGGTAAACTTAAACAGTATAAACCAAGCCACAAGGAAAGCATGGAGAAACAGAATGTGAGTGTAGAGTAAAGCTAGAACCCATGAGAAATACTGTGAAGCATCTTTAGGTTTGGCCAGAAATGGATGGAAAAGAGGACAATGCTGATAGACTTTGGACACAGAAAAAGTATAAAACGTCTAAGGGGTGATGTGAGTTACTGATAAATTACTAGCTAGTGGCCTGGCTGCCTCTGGACACGTTCATCATCAGATTCATCACCAGAGTCAGAGGGACAAAGTGAAGTGGTGAGTGACTGTTCAAGTGTTAGCTAGGGTGTCCTGGCTTCTCTGCATACACGGGCTTCTCTTTATGAATTATCAAGCATGGGAAGAGATTCACAGGAAGATATTTGAAGTACTTCTGCTCCTGCACTAAGGTAGAACAGAGAAAGTTACTTCCTGTTTCTATGTGTTATCTCAAGGCCCCTACTGTAGAACCAGGAGTATTGCTGTCCATCATAAGTTTCTGCTATATGTGATCAATATGTTAGCCTTTTTCTTCCTCCTCTTTCTCATTTAGCAAAGTTCAAGGCTAAGAACTCAGTGGGTGTTCAATGGAGATATGTGATTGATTGATTAATATAAAGAAAATATATCTGTGTATTAAAAACCTATAACCCTTCTCAACCTGCCATTTGGGCTGTTTATTTAGTGTCAGGAAAATAATTTGATAGATTATTTAGTCATTTTAAAGCACTTTTAGCATGGATTAAGAACACTGTTTTGGTAAGATATGGAAAGTTGAACAGATATTGAATTTTCATCTTAAAGATTTCCATGTTAAAAAAGTATGTCTGTGTGAAGATTGACTGACAAGGCCACTGAAATAGCAGCCAACTTGCACTTCCTCCTATCACATCTAAAATAGCACAGACAGCTTCAAAACAAATTCAGAAGAAATAAAGTAAACAAAAGAAGAAAAGACATTAAGATATGCTTTATGTTTCTTGGAAGAAGAAATGGCAAACACACACAAACACACACACACACACACACACACACACACACACACACAGTTTTTATAATGCATTCAAAACAACTTTAAAAGAAACTCCAAACTCAGATGTCCTTGGGGATTTCGGCAAACAAAGAATGTGTTTTCATCTTCAAACTATGTCAGATTTACCAAGGATGGGAGCTGACCCCAGGCATGGACTTTGAGATATAGTTCAGCACTGCTTATTAAATTTGTTTCCTTTTCTGTCTCTGGCTTTTCTTGTCTTGAATCCTGCTGTCTTGACACTGCAGGTTATTAATTCTACACAAAACATTAGTAAAAAAAATAAATAATGTACAATAATTGAATTCCTTCATTACAAAAAGAAATTCTATTATTTCTGAAGGCCAGAGTACAGTTATAATAGTTGATATTTCAGTCACTTGTGATCTAAGTGGTAGACATATTTTTCTAAGTTAAGCTTCACAGAAACATAGTTAGTTGTTGATATTCTTTCCATTTCAAAGGTGAAAACTTGAGGTTTAGACTCTGTAAATCTCTTCCCCTGAAGTTTCATAGCTAGTGCAGGTTAAATCTAGAACTTTTACTATTTAGCTGAGTCTATCTAGCAAAATATATAGGTAAAGGCATTAATTCTCAATTTGCTAGCTAAAGTCTAAGAAGCCTGTAGCTACCTTAGATATGTTAGAAATGTAGCTTTTTAAACTTAAAAAGTCTGTTAGTAATACTTTAAATTTCCAGGAGTGGAAGAATGGTTGGACTAATGATATAGCAATTAATAGTAAGAGCATTTGTCAGATTCAAATGTTATCATAGGAACGATTATCAAGACACAGAGGCATTGCTGCTGTCATTGCAGAATTTATGATCTGCCTTTAGAAGTCCAGAGGTTAGTGATGGATACAGACACCAGGGTGAGGGATGTAGTTCTGTGGATATTGTGCTTGCCTTGCCGTCCTGAACTAGGGGTTCAATTCCCAGCACTACTAAAGCTGGGCAAGATAATACATATCTGTTATCTCAACCGCTGAGAATTGCAGGATCCAAAGGTCGTCCTCAGTCTCAGAGTTACTTTAATGCCAACCTGGCTACTCTGTCTCAAAACAATAACAAAAAACTCATTTAGTATGTGATATAGTGCACACAAGCACACGAGCTTGAACTTGTATCTGCCAAAATCAAACTATATTAAAGCATCAATTCTCATAATGAGAGCATTTTCTCTTTAAACAAATAAGCTATAAAATCCAAGTCTGTTATCAAAATAGTTAAGTTCTTCACATATGTACAACCCTTCACATATGTTGACTTTGTAAATTGTATCTCATATCATCTCAGTTTTTTACATTACTTACAGTTCAAACCTAAGAAATTGCACAAGGCAGTCCATGATAATTTCCCAGCTATAAGTATGTACAATACATGCTCCAAGAATCTGAACTCTAATCCTCTCTTTTCCAAAAAGTTTTCCCAGAGGGAGAACATGGTCCAATTTTCAAAAATGCTTGTAAAGGATCAATGGATTGAAGACTCCACGGATTTTGCTGAAGACTGAAATGGTTTTCCCACCTCAGAGCTTGTATATACGTAATGCTCACTCTCATGTTCTTCAGTTCTTACAGGTACATTGTACACCTTAACTTATCTTCAGTATGGGATGTTCATCCCTTAAAACCATTTTATCCTTTTGGAGCTCACATGCAAGTTAATTTTTCAGTTTCTAAAGTGGGACTCTGCTAGTCTCATATGTGACAAATATAACACTGTACATACCCGGTATTGAAGTATAAATGTTATTTTTTATTATTCTTAGTTAATTTTGCTGGATTTAATTTTAAAATACATGTAGAAGAATCCTCATAAACAGATAATGGCTTCCATTCTTTTACAGGTATTTTTACATATTTTCATCATGTTTTTTTCTCACTGGGAATTTTAGAGTGAATGGCTCTAGAACTGAACTACTTGGCCTATTGAGTAGAAATTAAGTCTTTAAGACAGGATTAGTTGCTATAAAAATTGAAAAAACTCTAACATTTATAATCAATAGTTTTTCTCTGAAGTTGTGTAAAGCTCTCAATAGAACCATTTTGCAATATGCCTTATGAAATAATTGTTATGGGAAAATACTTTATGCTTAGTCCACTCATCTACATTTGAAAATGACTATTCTATTAGAAAAGAAAATCAAAGTGTACATATATTGAAGAGGAAAACTTTCAAGATTCTCTGTGAATGGGAAGGAAAATGGAAAAAAAATCAGCAATATAACAGTAAATATGGTTGTTTGTAATTTATATTTAATTTGTTCTGGGTGTGTTTATTACTGGTATTATTTTGGCACTGGTATCATTTAATAAGTATCCCTAAGTCAATATTAATATAGATTCTATGATAGACAGGGAAGCATAGATGGCTCAGAATAGATTCAAAGTTGTGGAACTGGAGCTGATGACAGAGCATAGTCTACACAAAGAGCTGTCCATAGGAAAGGCTGAGCCCCAGCTGCTTATGAATGTAAAGAAGCAGCATACTGGCTTGGGTGGTACCTTGATTTTTGCTGGTTATGCTGGTGGGAGCATCTAAGACATTCACTGAGGTCTGCTTAAGGAGTTTTCCAATTCATTTGACTAATCATTGTACTTGATTTGTCAGAAAGAAACTGAAGTCCAACAGACCAAATGAAAAAGATTGTTCTATTTCCTCTCTGGTCTACAAACAGGCCTTTTACCATTTACTTGTCATTAAAACAGTCTGCAACAAATTGAATGGAAGGGAAATTTTCATTCTTAACTCAATTTATCCAAACTACATAGACACTTAGCTGTTCAGATTGAGTCTTTTAGTGAATTTCATTAATTTCAAAGGGTGCTGAACTGTTTCAGGATGAACCTGGGAGAACTTGTGCTTCTTGGAGAAGATTTTTGTAAATCCCACTGGTAAAGCCATGAGTTCTGCATGCCATGCAGCTATGGGAGCTTAGCGGCAGCACCTTCTTTCTGGAAGAGTTTACCCATCTCTTCCCATTTCCCACGTTTTTTCTGTGTGGAGAGTGTCTCAAGAGTTTTAAAGATATCATACAATTCAATGTAAAGCAGCTGTAAAAACAAAACAAAAAGAAAACAAATAAACAAAAATAGGCATGTGACATAGACATTTAAAGATACTTTATTCAAAATATCATTGCTAGTATTTAAATCAAATTGTTAAAGTGACCTAAATTTTATTAAACAATTACCAGAGTCAAATCTCAAGTCATTCACTTTGTCTCTGAGGATCAACTCCTGGTTCTATTTTAAAGACTTAGAATCAGTGATTCTGGACACTTGGTTCTACTAGTCGTGGTTATTTGGAGACAGAATTTAACCTAAGATTGTAGATAAGGATGTGTTGTTTTGTTTGGTAGGATATTTAAAGCCACAGCAAGGAATTTAAAATTCAAACAAAATATAAATAAAAATAATCATACCACTGCTTGTCTCTGCTGCATTAAATGTTGGACGTGGCTATGTGTTTAAAGGTAAAAGTGCTTCAGAAGGTGTTATACAGAGGCTCAGATTTTAAATTCCACAGACATTTGGGCACAAAGATCCCATAGTCAAGAAGTGTTCAAGAAATATAGTGATTTATCTCTTCTCACTTCCTTTGACTCTATTAACAGCTGTAGGCTTTACTCTAAATACACAGAAACTTTGCCATAAAGGGTGTTTTCTTGTGCGGAAGACTGATGTGAATGTAAATTAGGGTGAGAGAAGTCAATGGAAATTTGGAAACTGGAATCACCATTTTATCCTTTCTCCACTGAGATGGTATAAAAATGAGAAAGCACATCCTGCTTCCCTTTTTCTCTGCACTCTGTCATAGTTACATAAATACTAATTGGTTGCTATGGTGATCTCAGTTTTGTATCTAAAACAGAAATCTATGTACAGTGTATACAGGTGAGAAGATGAATGCCTTAGCTCTGGAGCTTTGCAGAGTTGGTCCTACTGGCAAATGTAACTTATCTCCATGAGACTGGTAAATTTGTTAATTTCATTTTTGTCATTTCTGACTAGATCAATTCATCTAGCTACAGAGGCTGGAATGCCATTGTATAAGTTGGTGTCCGAAATTGACAACTTCCATACACTTGTAGTTAATGAGAAATAGCATTTGTGGGAGGAATCATATACATAATACACTTTATTGCTGAAAAAAGTTTCAGCAGCCCTGAGAAGATTTAAGTCATGCATTCGAAACAGGCTGGTAGGACCCTGTCAATCAGGACCTCTTCCTTGTGATTCAAAGTTTTATTAAGAAATCCCATTCCTTAAGATAGAAGTATAAAAGACACTCCTTGAAGTCAAGACCTTTGTGCTTTAATCACCAGTTGCCACAAATCAGCCACATAAGGTATCAGGACCCTTTGCAGGTTCCGTTTCCTCATTTGTAAGGGGACTGATAGCTAAGCCTCTGTCAAGGGCTGTAGTGGGTATTAAGGCATGAATTATTCTAGAGTACTTTGCAAATATGAGTGTTATTATATTAATGCTAAATACTAACCTATGGCTTTGATTTCATTAGCCCTTCATATTAGAGAGTAACTGTTCAACAGAGGACTCTTCTCTATTAATGGGACATATAAATAAATACATATGTATTATGCATGTGAACATGGAAGCACAGTTATTGAAGTGTATATACTAATAGATAGGACTTAGCTTGCTGTTTGATTTCATAATTGTCAGGGTATCCTATATGACTTTATTGTTGTAGCATTGACAAGTGACCTCAAATAGAGAGGGGAGGGGAAGAGAGACTGATCCATTGTGCCACAAATTGGAGGTTAAAAAATCCATCCAGCCACCAGGCTTGGTGGAACATGCCTTTAATCCCAGCACTTGAGAGGCAGGTATCTGTGAGTTCAAGTCCAGCCTGGGTTACAGAGTGAGTCCAGGACAGCCAGAGTTATATCAGAGAAACCCTGTCTTGAAAAAAATAATCATACAGGCAACAACTATCTGCTTTTGATATCCTCTTTCAGCCAACAGGTCATAGAGAAGAGTTCAGAACAAAAAGTGGAAGGGATGGAGTTCTAGAACAAGACTCCTGTAATTCTTGACTATCAGACTTCAAGCCCATCTTCCTAAGGGGAGCAACAGGAAATAATACTCACTTTAATATGAGACTGAGATTTCAAACTGAAATCACAGAATGTGGGGCTTTTGTGTATTGGAAGCAATGAGACATTTCTTAAGCACCATGGATGTGATGCCATTTCCTTGCAGCTTTTCAGTTTCATGAGGTCTCATTAATCATTGATCTTAATGCCTGCACTACTGGTGTTCTGTTCAGGAAACTATCTCTTGTGGAAATATCTTCAAGGCTATTCCCCACCTTCTCTCCTATTAGATTCAGTTATCTGTTTTATGTTGAGGTCTTGGATCTAATTGTACTTGAGTTTTGTGCCAGGTGATAAATATGAATCTATTTGCATTATTCTATATGCAGACATCCAATTAGACCAGCAACATTTGATGAAGATGCTTTATTTTTCATTGTATATTTCTGGCTTCTTTACTGAAGATCAGGTGTCCATAAATGTGTGGATTCGTGTCTGGATCTTCAGTTTGATTCCATTGATCGACATGTCTGCTTTTATGCCAATATCATGCAGATTTTTATTACTATAGCTCTGTAGTACAGCTTGAAATCAGGATGGTAAAATCTCTAGCAGTTCTTTTATTGATCAGGATTGTTTTAGTTATCCTGTATTTTTAGCTTTTCTATATAAAGTTCACTATTGTCCTGTCAAGGTCTCTAAAGAATTTTGTTAGAATTTTGATGGTGATTACACTGAATCTGTGGATTGCTTTTGATAAGATAATCCTCTTGGTCCATGAGCTTGGGGGTTATTTCCATCTTCTAAGATCTTCAATTTCCTTCTTCAAAGACTTGAAGTTTTCATTATACAAGTGTTTCACTTGCTTGGTTAGAGTTACTCCAAGATATTTTGTGTTATTTGTTGCTATTGTGAAGGGTAATGTTTCCCTGATTTGTTTCTCAGTCCATTTGTCATTTTTATTTAGAAGGGCTACTGATTTTTTTTTAGTTGATATTGTAGCCAATCCCTTCACTGAAGGCATTTATCCATTTTAGAAATTCCCTGGTATAAATTTTTGTGATCGTTCATATATACTATCATCTCATCTGTAAATATCAATACTTTGACTTCTTCCATCCTAGTTTGCATCTTCTTGTTCACCTTATGTTGTCTTATTGCTTTTGCTAGTATTTCAAGTACTATATTGAGTAGGTATGGAGAGAATGTACAACCTTCTCTTTTCCCTCATTTTAATAGAAATGCTTTGGTCTTCTCTCTATTTAATTTGACATTGCCTGAAAGCTTGCTATAAATTGCCTTAATTTGTTCAGTTATGTCCCTTATATTCCTTATATTACTTATAGTCCTTATATTACTCCAAGACTTTTATCATGAAGGGGCTTTAATTTTGTCAAAAGTTTTTTCTGTATCTAATTAGACGATCATGTTGTTTTTTTCTTTCAGTTTTTAATTTTTTTAATATGGTGGTTTACATTGACTGATTTCTGGAATGAAGCTTATTTGATCATGGTGGGTGATCCTTTTGAAGTGTTCTTGAATTCTGTTTGTGAGTATTTTATTGAGTATTTTTGCATCAATGTTTATGAGGGAAATTGGTCTGTAATTCTCTTTCTTTGTTGATCTTCCTGTGGTTTGGGAATAAGGGTGTCTGTGGCTTCATAGAATTTGTCAGTGTCCCCTCTGTTTCTATTTAATAGAATAATTTGAGGAATATTTTCATTAATGCTTCTTTGAATCTCTAATAGAATTCTGCTCTAAAACTGTCTGGCCCTGGACTGTTTTCGGTTGGGAGAATTTTGATGACTGCTTCTATTTACCTAGGGGTCACAGTTTTATTTAAATTCCTATGTCATCTTGATTTAACTTTGGTAGGTGGTATCGATCAGGAAAATTATCAATTTCTTTTAGATTTTTCAATTTTGTAGTATACTGGTTTTTAAAGTATGACCTGATAATTCTTTGGATTTCCTTGGTGTTTGTAGTTATTCTCCCTTTTTGTTTCTGATTTTGTTAATTTGAATATTTTCTCTGTCTTTTAGTTAGTTTGGATAAGGGTTTGTCTATCTTGTTAATTTTGTCAAAGAACCAACTTTGGTTCATTGATTCTTTGTATTGTTCTCTTTGCTTCTATTTTATTGATTTTAACCCTCAATTTGATTATTTCTTGCAACTACTCTGAGTATGGAGATGAGAGGAAGATTTTGAGTGTTCTGCATTATTCCTTTCTGCTTTATCATTTTACACAGGGTCTTTCATTAAAGCTGGAGCTCAGCTAATGATCCATAAGCCCAGGAATCCTCTTGTCTTTACCTCGCAAATCATTATGGATATAAGTGTATGCGGTTATTTCTACCTTTTAAAGAGGAAGCAGGGATTTAAACTCAAGTCTTTGGGTTTGCATAGAAAACACTCCTGCCTGCTGAGTCATCTCCCCAGCCATGTTAGGTGTTCTTTTTGTTCTTTGCTCTGAGGCAGGTAGTGTGGCTGAGTAAGTCAAAATCAGAAATCATGGTAAACTGTGAACATTAAATTTGTGATTATCCAATCTCATCTGTTCTCTACTGACAACGACCCAATATTATATTTTAACAATTATTGTAATTCTTTAAATAACATCTTTTAATGTTTGTGCTTGCATGAGTCACAAAGTTCTATAATACTCCTTCCCTCTCAAACTTATGAAGATACAACCTCTTTGTTTGACAACAGGGTAGGCCATTCCAAACACTTTTCTCTATCTGCATGTCAGTGTTAAGAATGCTGTACCAGGTCACAGAAAACACAAGTACGGGGGATGCTCCTTCACATTTCCCACAGAAACGTGGTTTAAATTAGTACCTTGACTTTAATTTATTGTCTTATTATATGTCCAAGATACAAAATTAATTTGTTTTTTGTTGTTGCTTGAGTGTGAGCTGTCCCCACTGGCACCTATTACCCAAATGGTGGTGTACTGTGTGTATGGTGAAAGACATTTTCAAGTTTGAAGACACACTTCTGTATATACCTTCTTCCAGGATCAGTATTCTTCCCTAGCTGTATTGTTAGTATTGGGATGAAGCTGTAAGAGTGGTGAAAGCAACCTCTGAAACCTTTGAGAAACATCTACTTTTGTGCACTAACTATCCATTCAACTGGTCATGTCTTACCCATGCCAGTTTGTACAAAAATATCTCTTCTTGGGGAGTATCATTATCCTTTATTATGAAAATATGTTTAGTGAATGAAAATAGGGTATATCAAAACTGAAAAATGTTTTAAATATGTTCTACAGTGTTTTTACTTTGAAAAACTCAGGCAGGCATGGCAGAGTCTGACTTTCATCTCAGTGCTTGGTAAGCAGAGACAAGCAAATCTCTGTGATTGTGAAGCTGGTTGGCTCCACGTGGAAAGTAACAGGCAAGTCAGGAATAGATGTTTACTCTTTCTCAGAAAATAAAAGAAAATAAAAGCATGAAATAATCCATTTGATGATCTCAAGTTTTTGTGGGCAAAACTGTTTTTCTGCAGACCATCATAGAGAATTAAAGAGTAGTATAAATTTTCAATCATATAGATAGGTTCTTGTACTTCTCAAAGAACTTTTTGAGCATTTACTATTTATTCAGGAAGTGTGAATGAATATTGTATGCCTTTTACATTCTGGTGACACTTGGGCTTTGAGGAACTACAGGTGCAATCCAGACTGACCACTTCATAATACTGAGTCTAATCGCAAGAAAAGTGTCCACCTATGGGGACAGGGATAGGCCAGACATTACTCTTTCTGTATTGTTTCAAGAAGAAGATACTAACTAGCAAAGCACTGGTGAGACATAGATTGTGATTATCAGCAGGGTGCCAGGCTCCTGAGTCCTTCCTGATATTGACCATCATCTCCACAATGTCTCATCTTCTTTATATTGATCTTTCATCATATAATAATCACAGATAGAAAAAGGAAGGTTTAATAACAAATGTTAAAAGGAATAAATAATTACAGACACTAATCTTCCTCATTGACTATTTGTACACTGAGACTATTATATAAAATGAGGCTTACATCATTTAAAAGGACCCTGTCATGCAGTTTTTATGGCCTTGTTTCTTACTTCTCATTCTTATAATAGTTTTTAAGAGGTGATAAAAAAATGAAATAATTGTTGCATGTATTGATTGACAAAATGATTCCATACAGATAGGAATTTAAATGAAATTATGCATTAGTTAAAATATTCAAGTTCTGTAGTTCAATTCTCAAATTTTTTATTTATTCTATATTAGTATATTTATGATCCTTCTAACTGATTCTGCCCTATAACAAACCGCTTTTGTCTGTATTTGTTATTGTTTTCTAATTCGTCTTTAGTCATGTTAGTGGCAATTGCAACACATGTAGGTGCACTGTATTTTAAGTTATATTGATATGCTGAGAACAAAAGTATATATGTATTTTTTTTCTAAGTACCATCAATCAAGAGCTATTTTCGTGTTACCTGAAATAGAATCTGAATGAATGGAGATTTAGCCTGCTTTCTCCATTGACTATGGGTTCATAAAGCAGAATCAAAGAGAAACTTGTCAACCTGGAACCTGACTTCAGAAATACTTTAGAATGTAACAAAGTAAGAATATAAATATATATATATATATATATATATATATATATATATATATATATGTCTATATTATATATACATATTTTATAAATATTATATATTTATATAAATATATATGTATGTGTGTGTATGTATGTATATGTGTATATGTGTGTGTGTGTGTGTGTGGGTGGGTGTGTGTGTGTATACACACACTCAGCCTGAGCAGGCTGAGGCAGGAATGTAGATAGCATGTCTGTGCTTTCCATGTGCAACACAGTGAAACAAAGGAAGAAGCAGAGAAGTGGAACCCAGTGAGGGAGAAAGGAAAAGGAATAAAAATATTTGTAAATTACTGACACTCATAGTTAAAAATTGACACACACATAAATCAGATACCTGTGTGAAAGATACCCTGCATTCTTCTTGTTCTGTAGCCTAGCACAGCCATTCTCATTTCTCAGCTTCCAGCTATCCATCTTGGAATTTCCCTACCTTCTAATTGTGGATACTTGTAACATAATCTCTTGGATTTCCAAGTCCCAAATTCATGACATTTCACTTGATCTACCATTCCACATACTTAGGTTTCTAGTTCTAAATTCTTCCTTAGGAATATGATTGATAGAACCAAGTCTTTTTGTTTCATTTATGAATACCAACAAGTGTACTTTATGATATGCTGACCTCTGACCTCGGCAAAGCAAACAGACACCAGTTCTATATGAAATGTATAGGAATCAACTGGAGTCAGATGGGAAGTTTGGAAGGAGGGGATGGAAAATTCAATGGAAAATCTGTTTTGTTTTGTGATAAGTAGAAAGAGGGAGTCAACTGACCCAGGCTTTATCAAAAATCAGCAATGAGTGTTGAAGCAAACTCCTCATCCTCTTGTACTAATAAGAAGCTATGACAATCTTCCATAATGGTCCAGCTGCAGTTCTTTAAATATCTCATTTGATCAAAGGTAGATCAGAGACATGTTTCTAATCCAGTGCCTGATAAAGAAATATTGATCACCAAATACCATGGTTGAGTGAGAAGCCAGAAGCTGCCCCTTGGCTGAGGGAGGTGATCCCACAAATTAGGAATAGATGGATACAACAAGTGTAAGTTACTATTTAGAACAAACATCTTAAATCCATTACTACAAGCATTCAGTGTCACCACAGTGCTCCTTGGCAAGTTTCCCAGGTGGACTGAGTTCCATATAAAATGAGGCCAATAAGACATACTACAGTCTACATCAGACTAAGGTGGATACAGACTATATCACAAATAAGACTTAATATGACTGTGTATGACTTTGCATGTACATGAGTGTATGTGCTACTTAACAGCCTACAGACTTTTGTCAGCTCACTTTATATAATTTCAAAGACTCCACTGTGTTCTTTCTCTCTCTCTCTCTCCCTCTCTCTCTCTCTCTCTCTCTCTCTCTCTCTCTCTCGTGTTTGTGCATGTGTATGTGTGTCTATGTGTGTCTATGTGTGGTGTGTGTGTGTGTGTGTGTGTGTGTGTGTGTGTTTATACTGGCTTACATGTCTGCCTGTCTCTATGTATATACTGACGGAGACATACAATTCTCCCAATACCATTATCAGACATTTACTATGAGGAATGATGTTAGCAGAAGGATTTTGGGCTGTGAAGTGATATGCAAATACAAGATAAGATCTCTCTTTCTCATTCACACTGTAAAATTTCTCTTCCAGATACAAAATGTTCACAGGAAAAAATACTTTTCATAAAAATAAATCAAAATATGAAAAAGAATGGTTTGAATAAAACTGGCTGGATAGAGATTTGGTCCTATTTTGAAATGAGGTCAGATTGGGTAGGTTTTGAATTTCAATAGAGAAATTTTCATGGCTTTCTAAGACACACAAAGAGATTTTAAATATTTGGAAGAAGAAAGCTCCTTACAGATAAGAGGAGGTGTCACACTGGCAGAGTTAAAGGAAAGAAAGAAACAAATGTAAAATGCAGGGAACAAAAACATATTTTCTACCATGGTCTTCAAAGGGCAGAAGATACAGGAGTCTGAGGAAGATGATCAGAGAAGCTAACTGAGTCTTCAGCTGCAGAAAGAGTTGGGTACTCTGCTGACAGTAGCAGCAGTGGGACCTGGGACCAGCAGTGAGGTGTCTGCAGGAGTGTGGAGGAGTGCTCAGGACACTCCCAGAGGATCAGATCAGGAATTTGCCACAGATAGTCTTTTTATGTTTGACATCTTATATCATAAATCAGACTCAAGGAAATTGAGATTTGAAGAAAATAGAAGTTCAATGGAAACTTGCTCTGACAGAGACTCCAGTCATCAATTACATGTGCCTCAATATCCAAATGAGTCTTGCTCCTCAAAAGGCTGTATTGTGGTTTGGAGTATAGTCTGCTCCCTAAAAATTTATATATAGGGATGTTAGCATTCAGTTTGGCACAGTGGGATGATACAAGCCCTTCAACTACTGGCACATAGTTTTCAGTGGGTAGTTTTTATATTACTAAAAAAAAAAAAAAAAAAAAAAGCCTTTAGGAGGCATGTATGATATAATCTCAGCTTTGAATCTGCAACTTCCTCTGACTTCCTATCATATGTTTAGCACCTTACTGCTGTTCATCATTTTACCATGATTCTATTTGTATTTCACCGGAAGTTGAGAGAATGCGACCAGACAATATAGCAAGAAATTGGCCAGAATAAATGTCACTGAATACATCTGTCTCAGATGCTTTGATATGCTAACATAAAGTGAAATGATATTAGTTTCTGCAAGAATATAATGGTAGTCTATGTACCAAATTCTATTATTGATACCAATACAATTAAAGATGCAATATTGATGAACAAATTATTTGGGAATCAAATTGAATATTACCATATGTGTCATGACTGTATTGAATGTCCAAATTCTAGACGAAAGGAGCTTCTAATACCTATCCTGTCAGGAAGTGTATCTACTAAATACACCCTGGAAGTGATTTAAAATTTGAAATTTTGTAAGCCTGATCCTCCCCTGAAAGTGATGGCACATTAGAGTCTAGGCAGAGTCCTATGATTATTGTAAATTTTTGTTAGTGTAATTCTTCTTTTTTAGAAGACATTTATTTATTATTTAATCTATTTATTATTTAATCTATTTTTATGAGTATGTCTGTGTGTAAAAAATGTGTAAGAATGTATGGACATATCTTTGTGAGCACTTGTGAATATGTACACACACAAAAATGGGGGCAATAAATTGATTTCCTCTTCTGTTGCTCTATGTCTTTTATCTTATCAGGGTCTTTATCTGAATCTAGATTTCCCTTTTTTCTGACTATTTTGGGATCCAGAAGCCCCTGGCATCCTTCTGTTTGTAGCCCACTATCCAAATCACATTTGGAATTACAGGTATACCCCACATGCTTGGATTGTTATGTGAGTATTGGGATCCAAACTCCAGCCTTATAGGTATTCACAGTTGAGGAGCAAGCATTCTTAACTGCTACAACATCTTGAGCATTCGCCAGATGAGAGTAAATGCCCAAGGAAAAAGATTATTCATATAAATGGATTTTTTCTAAACAAGGTTTGATTGACAGTTTGTATCACATGGTAACAAAAAACCAACCATTGTGAATCTTTTCTTTTTTTAATTCAGGTGAAGTTACTAGTACTACCACTGCTGCTACCACTTATACACACATTTTAGTTACCATGTACATCTACTAGTCATATTTAGACAGTCAATACTTTAGAGACCTACTGTAACTTTGATAGTATGATTATTTAGTGTTGAGTTTCAGATAAGAATGATTTTTAAATTGTGTCTTTACATGAACCTCAGTTTCAAGAAAGCTAATTTTGATGAGGACTATATGAAGCATTTTATTTTTTAAATGTTGTAAATGCACTAATTACAATGTTTTCCCTTTCCTTTCTTCTATACAAGTTCCTCCCTACAGACTCCCATATGCTCCTCTTTATTCTCCTTCAAATACATAGTTTCTTTTTAAAATAATTCTTATTGCATGCATATATATACATATATATACACATACAATGTACACACACACACACACACACACACACACACACACATATATATATGACTATTTAGAAAAACAATTGGTGTTCTTTTCAGTGGGGAAGGCCACCTCTCCTGTTTCTAGCTTTACTTACTTGCAGTTGCCTATAGTCCTTTGTATGAAGTCTTCGCTGTTCAGTTTTGCACGTTCTTTGCTGTCCTCCTTGTTCAGCTCATGTCTGTACAGTCATGTTGGGAAGAAGTTACAGGTATAGCTTCTGATGTTACTAGGAGACACAAACTCACATAAAGCCTCTGATTCTTTGATTTGTACAATATTTCTACCTCCTATGCCACAATGTTACTGAATCTTAAGTGATGGGAGGGTCTTGTAGATGTATCCACTGGGAGTGGTCTTCAAAGTGCTGCACATTGATTGGTTGTAGTTTTATGTAGTTTACTCCATCTGCGGCCAAAATATGAGAAGTTTAGATTTTTCTTATTTCTTTTTTTTTTTTTCTTTGTTTGGGACTGATATTTTCTATTTATTTATTAATTTCATTTATTCATTTATTAATTTATTTATTTATTCATTCTTTTTTGTTTTTTGAACAGGGTTTCTCTGTAGTAACTCTGAGTATCCTGGAACTCACTCTGTAGTACAGGCTGAGACTGGCTGGAATTCACAGAGATCTGCCTGGATCTGCCCCCTGATTGCTGGGACTAAAGACATGCACCACCACTGCCTGGCTGATGTTTTCTTTTTTTGTTTTCCATTTTTTGAGTGTTGGCCAATTATAGTTTTTGAAATATTTTATTTGAGATTTTAATATAATTACATCATTTTCCCCTTTTCTTTCTTCTCTCCAAATCCTCCAATTTACTTACCTCACACCTTGCTCTTTCAAATTCATGGCTTCTTTTACTTTAATTGTTGTTATATAAATATGTGTGTCTAGTGTGTGTGTGTGTGTGTGTGTGTGTGTGTGTGTGTGTGTGTGTGTCAATGCATACATATGCATGCATGTGTATGTATTCCTAAATAAATAAATACAACTTGTCTAGTGTGTATAATGTTACTTGTGTGTATGTTTTCATGACTGACCATTTGATATTGGACAAATATTTGATGTACCCTTCCCTGAGGAAGACTATTTCCTGTCCTCTCAGCATTCCTTAGTTGTCTACAGACAACTACATATCTGTGTATAAGGTTGAAGCCTCAGGGGCTTTCCCCATGCATGTTAGCATGTTTACTGTTGTTGTTCTTGTTCAGTTCAACTGTAGCTTCCGACATTTCTAGAAGATACAATCTCATAGAAAATTCCCTGATCCTCTGGTTCTTGGATTCTCTCTGTTCCCTTCTCCACAATAATCCCTGAGCCTGACTGTGGGTGTGTCTTGTAGATGCATCCATTGGAACTGGGTTTCATAACTCTCAATTTTTTTTGTTGCAATTTTCTGTAATGTTTTCCTCTGTTGCAGACAGATGTTTCCTTGATGAGGAATGGGTATCAATAATAATATTTGGAATATAGTAAGGAATTACGCTGGTTTAGTAAAGTAGTGGTCTTTAGATGTTCCTTCAGGATCCATGACTTCACTAACAATAGTTACCTAGGTGTCTACTACCAAGTAAATTTTCACTCTTGTTGAGAGGGCCTTATGGCCAATTAGAGAGTTGTTAGTTACCATCAAGGTCTGATTGCTAATACCACAACCTTAGGGTTATCATGCTGTCCTTATCTTGTGGCTCATAGGCATAATAGCTGGGTAAGACTCTTCACTGCCTCCTTCCTTTGAAAGATTTCATGGAACGTTCTGGCACCACAAAATCTAATCCTCAAGCAGGAGGCTTTTGAGTGAGTTATAGATAGCAGAGTGGCCTCTGGACCATGTATATGAGGTACATGATTTCTTCATTAATAAGGACTTTCCTTCCACACTTGGGGTACAATCAAGGGCAATATCAATAGTCTATATAAGTTTTGGAAAGGGTCTTTTGGAGAGTGCTGGCCAGTAACTCAAAATAGGTCTTCTAGCTAGTCTTTAGCTTTTGGAGGGACCATTATCAACGAAGATGGGAAATATCATTTAAGCAACATATTTATATTTACATTCAACTTAAGTACATTAGAGGTAATTTTAGGTAGACAGTTGTGCTGGCTAGCTTTAAATCCACTTGACACAAGCTATAGTCACCTGGTGGGAGGGAACCTCAATTCAGAAAATGACTCTAAAAAATAGGACTGTAGGCAAGAGTGCAGGACATATTCTTACTTAGTAATATGTGAGGGCTGAGCCACGCTGGGTAATGCTATCCTCTGAAAGTGGCCCTGTAGACTATAAGAAAGTAGGCTGAGAAATCAGTGGGAAGCGATCCAATAAGCAGCACTCTTGCATGGCTTCTGTATAAGGTCCTGACTCCAGATTTCCACCTGTTTTGAGTTCCTGTGTTGGCTTCCATCAATGGACCTTGCTTCAGGATATGTAAGCCTTTCCTCCTTAAGTTGCTTTGGGTTATAATGTTTTACAATAGTAAACTGGAACATGACAAAATCAATAGTATTATTCCTTATTTCTTTTTCAGACATCCTTTCTCTGTATTTATCATTATATATGACTATTCCTGATCACAGTACTACAAGTTAATTTACTTCCACAGTGGAAAGCATGTGGGAGAAGGTATACGGGAAATAACCAGGAACAAAGAAAAAAGGAAATTGACTCTCGTCACTACTTTAGATAGGGCAACCAGAATGGTTTCCTCAGGAAAGGTGGTATCTGGACAGACACATAGAAAGTTGAGGGTCCTGATAATACTAGATATACAGGAAGAATATCTCAGAGAGAGATAGCACAAAGCAAATATGTACTCAATTTATGAATACAAGGAACAGGAAAATGCTGTGCTGGTGGGAGAAAAATAGGGTAGAAGATTTGAGTGGGTGGTATTGACTAAGCAATGACATTCCATCATATCTTTGGGCATCCTGGAGAAAAAGATCAGCCCTGTTTGGGTTTCGAAGGGTTACTGTATGAAATGTAGACTATAGGATTCAACCAAAGTTACACAGAGAGCCATTAGCTAATTCATTCCCATAAAGCATTATGAAACTCTGGTACTGTAGAAGAATGGAGACACTGAAATTTTAGATGCTGGGTTGTAGTTTATGTAAAATTCCAAAGTCTTTTCCGATGTGGTGTGTTCAGGGATATTTTCCTGTCACATTTTCTAAGTAAGAATCAGGATCACAGTTCAAACATCTTATTTTGATGCTCCTCTGAAAGAAATGGTACAAAATAATGTCTCATAATCCTCAGAAATATTATTTTTCTAGGGAAATACAGTGATGTTTCTTCAGATACATTTATATCAAAGACAGGAATCCATTTCACATTCATGATGCAACTTCACTCAAACATGTGATTAACTGTGTTAAATAAAATTTTTGAGACTTATTTTTATTTTTCATTTATGTATATCTGTGTATGTCTCTGTGAGTATATGCCACATGTATATATGTCCTTGAAGAAACTAAAAAATGTTGGGTCCCCTAGAGGTGAAGTTACATGTACAAGCCTCCCCAAACTGGGTTCTGGGATTTGAATTCATGTCCTCTGGAAGAGCAGCAATTACTCTTACCTACAAAGCCATCTCTGCAACCCCAATAGAAAACTAAGATTTAGAATTGGGGGTAGAATTGAATATATGATCCATCTCTTTTATCATTCAATCCAACTAACCTCCTTTTCCTTTTATTAACAAAATACAGAAAATATCTTCACATGTATGGATACCATTTACAGAAAGTTTAAGAAAGAGGATTTAATCTAGACTCAGTATGAAAGAAATCCAAAGAACCTTCTATATATAGACTTTTAAGACTTTTAAACTGTATAAATAGTACCTTTCTGCAAGAATAATAGAATATACATATATTAATTCCAGAATAGTAGATCTTTACAAAATGTGATTGATATGTTCTAATACAAACACAGGTTAAGTGTAATTCAGGTTATGTAAAAACAAAACAATGAGAAAAAACAAAGTCAAGAAAACACAGCAATGTTCAAACCTTCAAAGGACTCACACTCTTCATAGCCCTGAAACTATCCTCTCCCAGTCATTTGTCAAGTGACATTGACAAGATGCTTCATTATTCTCTGCTTTTTGTCTGGTGTCTACATCCCCATGTTTCTCAGGACGTATCCCTGTCCTTTAGGTGTAACCACAGTCTGCCTGCTCTTTGTGTGTCCTGTTGTTCCATCCTTTCTTGAACACTTCAATTATTCATTCTATCAAGAGATGCTTGGACTGTCTGCTGTTTTTCAAATCCAATCATCATGGTATTAAACACATTTTGGTAGTTGCAACTTTAGTGTGTATGTTCACAAATTTCGGCAGCATAAAGTTTTACCCATTGTATTTCCATGTTATAGAAAAAGCACTTATCCAACTTTACCAGATGATATCAACAGGTGGCCCAAAGATCTGTACCAATTTTCATTCTGTTCATACTGCAAAGATTTCCATATGTGTCAAATTCTTGCTAACATTTTAATGGCTTACTTACTTTTATTTTTAGCTATGTGTATATATGAGGGTCTGAGAATGTGAGGGTCATTGCTCTTTGATGCCAGAAGAGGGTATTGTATTTCTTAGAGCTGGAGAAACAGGCAGTTATGAGCTACCAAGCTGGGTGTTGGGCAAAGAATCTGGGTCTTCTGGAAGGGTAATAAGCACTCTTAACCACTAAGTCATCTCTCAAAAATCTCTCTTGTTCAATTTTTATATTAGTATTCTTTTAAATTTTAGATGATCTATGAAGATATATGACTGTTTCATTTGATTTAACTCTCAATTTTTTGTTGAGAGTTTATTTTATTTTCATTCCCAGATCTTTTTCTGTGAAGTATCAATTTTAACATCACCTTTATTTTTAATTGTGAGTATTGGTGGTTTTAGTGACTTGTAAGGTAAAATTTGGACTTTTGGGTCATCAAAAATCATGATTTCCATCAATAACATCAAGTTCTGTGTTGTGGCTTGTCTGTTAACACCTTAATGAGACTTTTGATCAAATGTATCAGTCTTTTCCTTTACGATGATGCTTTGTGAATTTCATTAAAAACACAGATATTATTTATTTATTAAGTGTCTGATAGAGCTAAGTCTTAGAACCAACTTCTTAGATTCAACTTCTTGAACAACTAAAGTAATTCTTATGTGCATTAAAATTAGTTATAGTTATTTCTTCTTTTTCTAAAATTTATAACATATATTTATGTTTATAATACCTTTTTTTTAAAATTGTATTTATTTTGGAATTTAGTTTATTTGTGAAATGTACTGTAAATTGCTTCTTGGTGTCTAGATCAACTTCACCAAGTGTTCGCTATTGTGAGTTTTGTCTCTTAGTACACTCACCCCACAATGCCCGTAGGATACTTTCTGTTACTCTAATCTTGAGGCACAATAATGAGTACAACTTTGCCTTTCTACTTCCAGAACTTTAAAAAGAAGATAAACTTGAAATGTCAGGCTGCCCTAGCCAAAATTCAGTCCTCCCAACTCTGGACTGATAATTCAACATTTTGTTATTAACAGCCCACACATTCAAACAAACTAAAATAAAATACTGTCAAGTATTCTATTTGTCTTCTTGGAAATACAATTATTAAGAATGAATATTTAATTATAAATCTGTTTCATTCCCGAAACGTGTTCATTTTCTATCTTAGCATGGTTACCCCCTACCAAGATTAGATCAAAACACTATCAAATGACTAATAAGTTGGCAGATACTTTTCCCATTATTTTATGTTTATTTTCCTTGTCTCCCAGCATAAATCATAAAGTTCAATATATTATGTTTTGAGAGCATCCCTAATATCTCCCCTTTCCCAACATGCACACACCACAGGGCTGGGTGTGTGGTCACCAATAAAAATTAATGAACAAATCTGTGGAAAGTTACTAAGCAGGTGAATATCTGACAAATTATTTATGGATATCAGAGCTAGCAAAAAGCTTTACAGCCTTGGTCTCCAGTTGTTTCTGAGTTACCTGGTACCAAATTATCAATCATGAAAACATACATACACTCAGTGTTATACAGAATGAGTGTGAATACTTCTTAAAAATCCAGTCTGAGGAAAGCCTCTAAACTGGAAATTTGATAATCCCTTCTATACTAAACCTGCAAACTTACCCTTAAATCAGAAATCCCCAAAATGAACAGAGCATGAAGGTTAGTGTGTTGTTCTACTTGTTCTACTACTCTCTTTGAATTTTGGAGTGCTATGTGAATATTTAAGAACAGTCTGTCATGTCTTTTTTAAATATACAGCTCAGCTTTGTGTCTCCACATTATATCCTTTCTCACAAGGTTTTCAAGTCACAGCCTCGGGTTCTGAGGCTGTTCATATCATTATTTCTAATTTAAAACCTTGAAGTAAATTATCAAGACTTGAAAAATTGTGAAGCATAATTCTTACAACTCAGACTTCATTACACTGTTCTGCCATTTTCTGCCATCCCTCTCCCTCTATTTCTTTTGGTCTATTTAATGCCATTATTTCATGGGTACATTTACACCATGCGTAATGTAAATGACATAATTAGAAGTAGAAAATATTTTGTTGTCTTCCTGCTTTTATTTATGTATAAAGTATCATATAAAGTTCTGCTACATTAAAATTCTATTCGAAAGAAAATGAGTCTTGTTCATTTCTCAATGCAATGCCTGTGTCTGCTCGGCTTGTATGATTGATAAAATATTATCAGTCCCTGTTTTTCCATTCAGTTTCTAGACATTTGTGTAAACGGATTAGGTGAAGCAAGTGTTGCTTTGTTAGGCATGTGTTCAGAGAAGTATTGTAGAGACATATTTTATTCTGGCCTCCCTGTCACTATGTGGACAGGACCCAATTCATTATTTAGCAGTTAATTTGTTAATCGATTGACCAATTGGTTCAGAGATTTTTTTTCACTCTCAGATTACTAAAAGAGGTGGGAGGGGGGAGGAAAGAAAAAAAAAACAATAACAATAAAAGCCTTCTCTGTAGGGTAAATTTAAAGAAAATTGCATCTGAATCGAAATCGCAGTACTGTTTACAGATCTAGATTAAATCTGACACAGATTGGCAAACAATAAAAAAGGTCCCTTTGCTTGGAGCATAAACATTTGAATCTCACCAGCCTCATGTTAACTCTTAGGAAGTAAACAAACAAAAATGACCTTCTCTGGTTGGATATGAAGGCCCAGGAGAGAGAAGAAAGTAGCCTCAGTTTTGCTTAAATTTGTGTCAGTTCCTCTCCAAGGTCAAAGAAAGGGAGGGAATATTTTCACTTTTTCAGGTTAATTCAAGAACTGATACAAAACCCCCATTTGTTCTTCCTCCCAATCTGTAGTTCAAGTATAAACATGGAGGTAAATGACTGGGCATATATACACTCAGATCCAGAGGGTGTCCATAGAAAATATGGAGGAAGAAATTTATAATTAAAACAATAGTTATGACTATGCATACAGATAACTATGTATGCAAAATGATAAGTAAACCAACTGCAATTGATATTAAAGAATATTTCAATTGAGAAATCAAATATGAATCAAAATATGTTATGCAACAGATTGACTCTGAGAAAAGTATTTGCTTTTCTTTCCTCCTTACATTTACCTTCCATCAGTTCTCACTGACACCGAATGACTTACACATGTCATCACTCCTTTCCATTGCTCCGGGAAGAGAGTGAAACTGGGAAACTCAGTTATCTTATGCTCAATGTTAGAGTCTGGGATCACTATGCAAAGGTTTTGAATGGCCACTCCATGAACAGCAAGGGAAGTAAGAAGTATACCTCGAAGGAATTTGACTGTGGTGTTGGTCTGGAGCATAGTCTTTGTATCCATCTGTTCTCATGCTTCCTCTAAGAAGAGATAATTAGTGTCACCTGAAGTTGACTTCCTTTTCCGTATTCATCCTCAAACCATCTGCAGGCGTGCTCTGTGGAAAGCATCTGGGAAGCAAGAGTTCATCAATTGCCTAGTCTGTTAAGTTTAAAACCCTCACAATAAAGAGAAGTTTTACAGCTTCTGCTGAATAAAAACACATACTCTGTTTACCTCCTACATTATCTGTTCCCTTGAAATCAGAATATTCCACAGTAAGGAAGCTGAGGAAGAATAGCTGAATTCTAACTGGGGTAGAATGGGGGGAATGGCTCAAAAAGTATGAATGGTTTAGGAATGTGAGGAATATGTGTGACAAAGTGGGTGTGTATATGTGTGGTATGTGTGAGTTGTGTGTGTGTGTGTGTTGTATATGGTAATTGTGCATGTAGTGTGTGTTGTACGTGTGGGTTATGTGTGAGTGGTATACATACATGTATGTATGGTGTGCATGTGTGCTTTGTGTGGTGAAGTGTACGATTTGTGTTTGATATATACATACATGTGTGCCCGTATGTGTGTTATGTTCACATCAGAAGTAGGAGGATTTCAGGGGTCCTGGCTGAACACTCTCCTAATGCTCCTTTTTTTTTTTTCTTACTCTGCTTTATTTTTCTGAGGTAGGATCTCCAAATCCTGTAGTAATCACTGGCTTCATTTCACAAGGGTGTTGTGTATCCAACTTACATCCTCATAATTACATAACAAATGCTTCTATCCACTCAGCCATCCCCACATTCCTTAGTTTAACTTTCCAAATGGTGGACAACATTTGTTCACTTGAACTCATGAAAATCAATAGTTTTGTCCTGGACATTACTTACTCTAGTTTTCAAATGTCATCTTTTAAATTGAACATCTCTCCTCAGCCTACTCTGTTGTCTTTTAGAGACACCCCCTCCCCCTTCAGCAGTGACTTGATATGTACTCCTTCTATCATTGCATGTCCATGTTGTGGGAAGCTAAAGCAAACTACTACTCCATGGCACTGGCCATTCTGTCTCTCCCTCTTCTCTCATAGGCATGCCTATTAACATTGCCACTGTGCTGTGGTTAATTATTACTTTTCCATGTGTCAGAAGCTCTTTGCATGTCTGACGCACATCAAACCATAAGAGTTCCATGTACCTAGAACACCAATCATTCATCTTTCCAGCCCAACCACTCTGAACTCCCATGATGCAATAGAGTCAAATGTGTGCCAAGAGTGATGGGTTGAGAATTATCATCTGAAGAATTCCTTTAAATCAGTACAGACTATATATTTTTAATAATGGCCTAATATAGGACACATCCCTCTTTCATCAAGTTCAGGATTCCCATTTAATCTTGCCCTTTTCTTGGCAATAATCAAATCAATGGACTTGTATTTCAGGATTATGCTAAGAGTATATGCTATACTCTTAGATTGAAAAGAACAGTTGTGACACACTTTAGTCTCAGAATTTCCTGGAGGATTTTTAATCACTGTTTTCTGAACTGAGCCCTAGAGACTGTGACTAGATTAGTTAAATATGCAACCACAAAATTTGCATTCCATATAATGCAAGACATGCTGAAGGTGATGACATTTGTCCTGGGATTAGCCATGGGAACAATTGCTCTAGATACAGAAGGGCACTAGGACTAGGCACATCTAGACAATTCATGGAGATTTATTGTATCCCTCACACTCTGGCTTGGGATGGTTGGTCCCATTGCTGTCTCATTTTTGTTAGGGCTCAGCAGGGGTGAGATAAGTTGATAACATTGTGAAGAAGGGTCTGCATTTCCTGAATTTTATTAAGAGTGTGTTATCTTTTACTAAATTATGAAGAGAGTCATTGTTCCTATGTTGTCCATACACAGAAATTTTGGATAAGTAAATGTAACTTGAGGTTATTTCCTGTGATTGATGATACAGACATAAATATAGATATAGATAGGCATGTCTAGCTAACTAGATGATAAATAGATAGAGAGAGAGAAATAAAGAGTTGATTACAAATAATCAAGTATTCATTGGTCATATAATCAAGTAACTGAGATAATTCCATCAACCACTACACATATATGACAAAGCCCTTGAAAAGTCAAAGAATTTCCTCATAATATCTCTACTTTTAGCCTATAAGAGCCTGCTTCTGGTGCTGTTTGGTTTATGAATTGTCTATTCGCAAAAACTCCAGCAACTTTACTAAGTATAAAGATTTACATTTATATTACATAATTCCCAAGTACCTGGGACAAATACAATACTTGCCATGTCTTTCTGACCATATTTGAAACTGGCTCTGAAGAGTTCTGTATTGATGTGTCTTTACTCTATAAACTCTAAAGATAAATTGGGCGATACTACAGTCTTATTTTATTAAGTAGCCTGGAATCCATTCCAGAATTTTAAAAGGATTTGTAGCTCGAAAGATAGCTCAGTGATTAAAATAACCACCTACTCTTGTAGAGAACTCCAGTTCAGCTCCCAGCACCCACATTGTGTCTTATAAGGACCTGCAATACCAACTGTAGTGAATCTGATTCCCTCTTTTGGCTTACATGGACACAGCACCCACCCACAGTGTACAAAACTACACTTTCACACACACACACAGTGAGAGTGAGAGAGAGAAAGAGAAAGAGTTAAAATAATAAAAATAAAATTATCTTCAAAGGGTTTTGTTCTAAAGACATGCATAAATATATGAAATAAACACGTTTTAAGCATGTTTATTTGTCATTTATACTAACTTATACATAAAGGTATAGATTACTTGATTCAATGTGCAATGGTAATTTTGTGTTACAGAATATAACCACACAAAAGTATGTGACTATGTCACCTCTGGTATATGGAGCCATGTCAGACCACTTACTGATTTGCAGTGTATCATTGAATGAGATGCTGTTATGAGTAAGCAAGATTGTATATGGTAAAAATGAACAGTAGTGAGCAAAAAATGAGGGGAAAGATCATGACACAGGGTAGTTACAAAGTGTAGAAAATGAGTGCCAAGTGTCCATAAAATGGCTACACAATCCAAAGTACTTAGTCAAAGCAAAATGGTTTACTTTTGCAGAATGGTATATAGCCTTCCTAAATCAGATTAGCCAGCACACCAGCCTGGGTCATATTGGGGTTTATTCCTAACATAAGAGGGTCCAGTACCTCATGCTGGGTGATCAGAGCTCTGCCTCACATTATGGTGTCATTAGCTAAGATAGGGGTTCATGGTTTCCATGGATAAATAGAACTTGACCATGTATTTTGCATTCAAGAATTGCTGACCTGAAACCACTTTAATTTCTTTACAATTTGTTTATATTTTTAAGCTTGTGTCTTGTCTTATTTAACTCCATGATAGGAAAGAAAGACAGTGCATTTTGTTTATCTATCCTCCCATATTGTGGCCCTAGTCAGAAATAACATGATCAAGGCTGAGGCCATGCTCAGTCCTTCCTTTTGTACCACTATACCTTCTGTATATTTTCCATGAACTTTTGTTTTTCTAAACCCATTTTAACGCTATACTTCAATGAATAGAACTAAGTAACATATTACCACCTAACATAATAACTCATACATCAATTTATATAGGAGGGAAAAAAGCTCTGTTAGTTCTCATATTTAAGCTCATTTGCATACATTCTTCTTTATTCTACATTTGGGAGGACTCAGTATCATCTGTAGGTTTAGTATTATTTCCAGATTTCTTGGGATCCTCCCATAATTCATTCTATTATAATTGCCATTGCTTAAATACAGATTACAGAGATTGCATTCAACTATATTGAAAATTTTAAATAGATTGACATTTATATGAGATTTGTACTTAAGTAAAACAAAACAAAGAAACATGGATGGAATACAAAAGGTTTAAGTTATTCATCAGAAAAAAAAGTTACAAAAAATGACATGCTCAAGGAGGTCATTGAAGAGACATTAAGAGAATTTGAGGAGAGAAAAGATAAGGCATTATGGGACCAGCATGAGCCAGCCTCTAACCATGACAAAATCCACTTTAAAGTACTATACCACAACCCACTCCAGGTTTCAGTGACTAAGAGATGGCACAGTTTTGTTGTTGTTTGGTTATTTTCTCATATTCTTTCATCCAATGACCCATCTATTCTGTCTTCTCACTTCCTGAAGGAATCCCTCCTGAACATTCCCAGTTCATTGGGATCCCAGTTCCAAGTCCCTAAAACAGATATTTCACTGATTTACCATTACACTGGAACTTGTAGCCACCTCTGAACATCCCTTTGTGTTCTGGAGCATTGGATATCTTCTTAAAGATGGTGTGTTGCTGATTCCGCATATTTTAAAGGTCAATGCCTTAGTATTTTATCATCATATTCTGAAAACTTCAAAGATATGCCTGAAGTAGAAGTACAAATACTTGAATTGTGAAAAAAAACTAAAATGACTAAATCTTAAAAATTAGTAACAGGGACAAAGTGGTGACTCAGTGGGTAAAGGTTCTTTTTTCCAAGACTAGTACCCTGAGTTCAATACCAAGAACCCCTTCATGAAAGGAATAAATGAACTTTACACATTTTCCTCTGACTTCTACAAACATGACACGAAATGTTGGCATATGTGCATTCACACACACAGAAATGACTAATAAAAAAATAAATACTATAAAAATGAATTTACAAATTTGTAACGGTATTGTTTCAAATACATTTTTTTTATTGAATATAGATATACTCTCCAGTTTGCGTCAGATCATTTAAAAAGCAGCTGTAAGAAGAGAGGCTTGGTCGGACTTTAGGCAGGACTATGTTTATTCACAGAGAGAGGGCATCTTCTCACTCATGTGTGGGGTTAGCCAAAATTCCTATAGGTGACGATCAGATGTGGCCCCTTATAGTGGCCAAAAAATGCAGCCAAGGGAAACTGCAAAGTATAGTCTCTCAGCAGAAAATTTCACTTTGACTAATTCACTTGAGTTGATTAAGAGTGAACTTTCAAAAAGAGGTCAGGATAAATTTTCTACTAGAAAATCTGTAAATATTTTCAAAATATTTAAGCTCAGTTCTTGTAGTTGTATTCTACTATAGCAGTTCACCAAGAGAGACGAGGAGGCATATTTCATAACTGCAAACCTTTCCAAACCTCAGTAGAGGGAACCACCAACTTTGCCAACACCATACAGTGCACAGTGGAACCCCAAGCATCTCAGTTAAAGTATATTTATTCTTTCAGAACTCCTCAGTTGTTCTACTGATAGCACATGCAGATAATTACCAATTAAATAGTACCCACAGAAATTCTACACCTGCAAACAATACAAAACACGCTAGACAGCCTCTCACCCAACAATGTATAAAACAATTTCACACATAACTAAGAATCAAACTTTCCCAACAAGTTCTCTTGGATATTTTGAATTTAACTCTTTGTGTATCTGTGTGTCTGTGTCTGTGTTCAGGCATGCACTCAATACACATTCAGGTGATCAGACACACAAAACAACAATGTACATACATATACAGTCCATCTTGTAAGTATGTAGAAAGGGACCAACTCTATAATATGGCAAATTTACAACTATATGCAGATATGTGTGTTTATTATCACTTTGTGAATGTGTTGGCACTCTATCCTAAAGTGTGAGCATATAGACTGACAGATATATTGATAGAGGTATATAATATACAAATAGATAGCTTACTTGATTAACAGGGGATATTTTAAGACACACACACACGTATATAAGTTTATTAAACCATAAAGACAAGCATACAGTACACATCCTCTTTTCATTGTCTAGTCTGGAATCATATAATTCCATGTATCTCACATACAGATGACACAGCTTGACAAATACAATTATAATTACCTGCAATCAATAAAGCCAATTCCAAATGGTGAATAGCATCTATGAAAAATTGTGATTTAAGATACTCCTACTAACCACAATTACAGAAACATAAAACTCTCCGAGAAAGAAACGTTTATCCCAACATCCCATTTATTACCATAGAGGAAACCTGAATTGTGTTTTATAAACTTTGCAACCAATTCGAGTTTTTATATAAAGTGGATAGAAAGGAGTAGTTTTTCCTCATCTAGTCTTCACTCCTGGGAAGTCAGCTATTTTCTCTTTGAGTTGGACAAAGTGAGTCCCACAGAGCACACCCATTACCCGAAAGCCAAGCTGAGCCAAGAATTGACCTGTTTCTTGACCTGGCCTCTTGAGTTTTTCTTCAGGGCATAGAAAGAATCTTCCAGACATCATTAAGAATGATTTCTTTCTCTACTAGGTCTTCAATCTAAACTGTGTTTTACTTAGAATCCACATGCAGGGGGAAACAGCCATACAGTGCCCCGGTTAGAAATGAGCAATGACATTCAAAGGAAAATTGGAAGCTGAGGATGTAATCATTAACAACAGATGTTTTGGCTTGAATCAGATAAACAAGTTTGTTGTTTGCTTTTCTTCGCCTTATCTATTTGAACTGCAGGCAAATGTGTCTGCATTCAAAAGCATAGAGTCCCAAGTCAGTACCAGAGATGCTCACCTGACAGAAGTAAGATGTTTGTTCCCTGATTGGTTGTATTAAAGCCCTTTTCTCTTTTTTGCTGTGCTGGTATTCATCTCCCACAAGGCCACATCTTCTTACAGTCACACATTCAAAGGACATTTGTCACACTTTCCTTGAGACTGCCCTCTTTGTGTGATGCTTTTGAGAAGAGAAAAGCCATTATGAAAAGCAAAACATTAGAGACAGTGATATAGGCTGGGATGCTTTCTCAAAAGATCATAAGCATGACAAAAATGTACAGACAGTCACCAAATCATTGATCCTACAGAAACACATAATCATTTATGTTGTTGCCACAGTATGACTTGAGCATGGCCTTAACATTGTTCTAAAATGCAATACCCTTCAGTTAGATGTTCGGACATTATTTCTTATGTGGGAAATTATTAGATCTTTATAATCTCAGTCAAGTAGAAAGCATAGATATAAAAATGACATATTTATTAAATTGAAAAAATCATTAGTCATTCCTACCACAATTACATAATCAATCACTTGACATAGCCAAAAGACCATGGAGATATTTTACAGTAACAAATAACACTAACCCAAAGTATGAAATCTTAACTCCAAATCTACAACTTTTTAAAATCTAATCTGGTAGCAATTTAAGTAGAAATTCTCATGCCAGAGTTCATGGCACAGGCCATACTCCATACATGGGCATATTAAAAGTGCTGTATAAACACTTTTAGGTTATAAGTTTAGGGTAAATATGAAAGAATCTGTCTTTACCTCACTCAGAGCTGTCCTATAATAAATACATGCATATTCAAAACACTGAAAATTTTAGAAATCTGAAAGATTTGTAACTCATAGCACTTTAAATGAAGGTTGAGGCTATCACTTCTTATGATATGATATTTGGAAGGTTCCTCCCTCCAAACCCTTTAAGACCCACTGCCACAAAGTACTGCCTCTGAAGTTGTCTACCTTCACTACCATATCCTCAAGTAATAACTCACTCAAGGATAACGAAGTCTCTGAAAAACATTGGCTGGTATTTTCTTCATTCATGGACTTCATCCCTGGTCATCATTTACTTATTCAGTAAAGGGATTCTTTCTATAAAGCCTTGAAGCTCTGTAAGGTAGAAAATCTTTGAGAATAGAAACTTTTCCTGTTTGTCTTACAATCACAGCTGTAAATGTTTCCCTAAATAAGAAACAAACAAACAAAACATTGCTACAGAGGCTTCTACAAGAAGAAATATGTGACATCTATTGTTTGAAACAGTTACTGGGGCAGAGTTCCTGAAATCCACTAACTACATGCTGACAATCCATGAAACTCAGTAATGTAGTGCCACCCAAATCAAAGTTAGTTATCTGAGAGTTGACAAATTTCCAAAGAAAAGAACCGTGAACACCAGTATTCAAAAGCCAGAGAACATGAATATTCCAACTCAAGCAGTAGGCATAAATCACCCTTCTTCTTTGGGTTGTATTTAGAGCCTTGAACTAGACTAGGCCCAACAATATTGGACTAGTTCTAGTACTGGTGGGAAGTGATCATTGCTCAATCTACTTGTTATAAACACAAAATTCTTCTACATAACCCCTAACACAATACATATACACCTATGCGCACACACACACACACACACACACACAAATAATATATTTTACCAACTGTATGGACATTTCTGATAAAATGAGAGAGAGAGACAGAGAGAGGGAGAGAGAGAGAAAGAGAGAGAGAGGGAGAGAGAGAGAATTAATATATTTTACCAACTGTGTGGACATTTATGGTAAAGTGAACCACCAAAATTCTACCCCTTATCAAATTGGCACTTAATCATCACTCCTTAAACGATATTCAATCTTTATTAAACAAAGAAATAATAAGGTTATAAACACTCTGTAAATGTTGTACTACCTCAGTAACATTTGGATTCAGAATACTACAGAGAATAGCTTTGTCTTAGATCTCTCTCTTTTCTCCTCCCCTCAGTCACATTGTAGAAAGTTATGTTCTATAAGTCATAAAATTTTAGAAGATCGTATTGGCATATACATCAGACTTTGCGTAGAACTTTTTGAATGATTTAAAACAGAAATATCCCACTTATAATATACAAAAATATATAGATATTTCACTGGAAAAATATCCATTGGAATCAAACAAGTGTGAGGTATAGCCATACGATCTAAAGCCTTCTCAACAGAACTAAATTTAGAAAGATTGACAACATCACACTTTCACAAAGAATTAAAGCAAGTGAAATCCTTTTACTTTTGCTTGTGTAGCTGAGTGTGGTATGGTATCCATGTTGCAGGGTGTATGTGTGTCTGTTTGTGTATGGAAACACATATGTATGTAAAGGAAATTTTCACATAAACATGTGTGGCTGTGTGTATAAATGTTTTCCTCAATCACCTCTGTTTCCTAAAGCATGATCTCACATGCTTTAGCTAATCATCTAGCTCCTGGAATTCTCTGTCTCAGAATTATACATAGGTTTATACATTGGTTTCCATGACCCTTTGTATTCATGCAGATGCTGGAGATCTGAATTCTGGTCTTCATGCTTGTGTAGGAAACAGTGCCCCTGTCTGAGGTACCTTCTATCTAAGATTCATGTACTGGCTCAGTAAGACTAAAACACTAATCCAATGAACTATGGTGATTTTCTTTACACAGTGTTATCACATACACCAGTGAGCTAAAGGAAGGACTTTTCTTGAATTGTTCCTCTAAAATAGTTACTAATACTTTGTAGATATCACTCACTATCCTCCAGAGTGTTTTATCCTCCTGACCTTACCTCCAAATGGAAAATTACCACCCAAAATTACCAACAAAATTTGTTCCTCTCCAAAGTAACTGGAACTTACCCTGGCCACATTATATAATATATATATCTTGTATGGCAGAAAAGAAAACAATGATCCTCTGTTTCTCTCTTGAATAACTGAAAAAATGTAAAATCTTGAATTCATAAATTATTCATTTAGTATTTATTGAGTACCCATCTCTTTGTTTCCTGATTTGAAAAAGATTCAAACTGTGTTTAAAACCCTACTTTTAATTGAGTCCCCAAGAAGTTGCAATCAATGGCTGAACTTCAGGTGTCTCGGTCACAGTCTTAAGAGTCCATGGCCACAGAGTTGTCCTTCATGTGATTTCCACAGATTTTTCAGGTAACCTAAGTCTTGAATATACATGACTAGAGGTGTAAACTGAGCGTTTTTTTTCTCTCTAACCTACACACATTAGGGACCAATATTTCTATAACTCAATTAGCCCATTTGCTACTGGTGATGTTGACCCCTCTGGCTGTTAAAAATCATGTAACTCTCTCTTCCTGTCTCCTCTTCCTTGAATATTTGCATATTTTTATCTTTTTTAGCTTATTAGTTGTCCCTCTCCATTCTTATTAGTAAAGTCCTCCCCTTCCATACATATTAGCATACTCGTTCCCTCCTCTGATTATTAGCATACTCCTCCCTTTCCTTGTATAATACTATACTCCTTTTCTCCCTTGCTTATTAGTATATTCCTCCTTTCCCTACCCAGATGTGCTTCTAGGCACTATTTGATTCAAGTGACCCAGTCTGGCAGGATTGCAGTGAATTTCCTGTCTGTGCCCAGTATTAATTTGGTATAATTGATCTTGGAAAAGGCAATTAGACATTATAAATTATTCTTTTTCAATTAAACATTTAACCACAACAGAAACAAAGCAACTCCTAAATGCATTAATTTAAAATATTTCTACGTGCAGAAGGGCAAAAAAAATTATCAAATAATTTTGTCTCTTGCAAGTGAGAAAGTATCTGCAAGGAATGCAATAAAATAAGAAATATTTAACTTAATTTGTCAACAAAGTAACAGATAAGGTGGCATTACTCCCTTACAAATCAATTATAATAATAATGAAACTTCATATGAGTTTACTTTTGTTTAATTAGTTGCATCAGTATGTGCTGAACTGGTAATGCATCAAACTGTAAACGATGAACTAAGGTTAAACAGCATTTCCCCAAACATGTATATTTTACAATGTAGTGGGAAAAATCACAGCAAAATATCATAAATAATGAAAATGATCATCTAAAATGTTAAGTTGGTGAGAAATCATGTTTAGATGAGAAAAGCAGAAAAAAAAAAATGAAAACAGTCACAATAACTCTCCCCAGGGTAGTTTTTTCTTGCCTTTTATTCTTCCCAGTTACACTTTTACATTATAAAGAGTTAGAACACAGGATTCCCAGGCAGTAACTAATTTACCCCCAACTTTTCATAGTGAAAACCTTGGGGCCTCCAAGAAAAGGATTTGCTCCAGGTCAGCCATACACCTAGTTTATTGGAGCACTGGAGTTAGAATTGTGTTTTTATAAACTCTCAGACAAGCCAGTTCTTTGCAACTCCATCCTGCTTCCTCCCATTCTCCAGTAATGATTATAAAACATGAATTTCTCTTTGATTCTCAGAAATTTCCCCTATGGCTAACACAATTTACTTGATATGTGAGAACATTGCACAAAATAAGAGTTGCATCTAGTCACAGGGAAATAACATCTTACCCTATTCTGTTCTACTAAGCACAGCTAACACAGACTATGCTGAAGGGCAATAATTTAAACAAAATTGACACTGGGTTGGTTTTATGGATTTCTAATGTGTTTCATCTTGGGTACATTGGATGTACTGTTGCCTTAGTTTCAGCTGCATCTAATATGGAAGTCTGAAAATTTATACAAGTCAAAATGCCAACCCTTTCTCTTTTGAAGGAAAGCAGACCAACATGAACTACCTCCCCCTGATTTCCCTCAAACAGTACTTCTACAGATTATATGCCTTCTAAAAATTGCATATTTCAAAAACAAAAAAGTTAAGCTTTTATGTAAGCTTAATATATTTGTGTTATATTGGTTTTTTTGGGAGGTTAGATTGTTGATTAATTGCTATTTTGTGAAGTTGCTGATATCAAATTTAATCTGAAATTTGGTGATATACCTCATCTGGAAAAATAAAAGCAGTATCAAAAGCAAGCAAGGAATAGCAGGAAAAACTCAGCACACTAAAAATATATATAAAGAATGAAATAGAAATGAAAAATAACAAAAGAAAGAAAATTAAAATTTCATGAGTGATGCAAACCTAGACATACCTGAAATGAGAAAACCTCTTTTGAGAAAATGCTTAACTAGATTAGCTTGTAAGTATATCCATGCTGCCTCCTATTGACTATTCTCTGATGAAGGACAGTACAGCCCACTGGGGCTGGGGCCATCCCTGGGCAGCTAGACCAGGGTACTATAAGAAATAAGCCAAGAAGTTATGGAAGCATTCCTGTAGGAAGCAAATTACTATACTTCTGTTGATGTCTGGAACTCTTGCCTTGAATTCTTGCCTAGCACTTCTATATAATGGATTATGACCTGGAAGTATAATCTAGATAATTCCTCTCCTCCCCAAAGTTTCTTTTGGTCAATGTTTTATTACAGAAAGAGAAAGACAAACAAGAACATAGAGTGTAAGAGCAGTTGAAAACCATAAAGAATTTCTTACTGCTTCCCTGAGTATCTTGAATACTTTGCTTCTCAGTGTTCTCCTGAATAGGAACGCTACTGTCTTCTCATCTTGCAGCATGATGGAGCACAGAATGGCTGTGTACTTTGGCATATCTTCCCAACTTCTTTCTCCCCAGGTCTGTGTTTCATTGTATTTCTGTTTGAGTTCTTAACTTCCAAAATATTTCATTGTTCCCATGAATGTGTAATTAAAAATGAGTAATTATGTGAACCTTTATGAATGGAAAATGTGCATTTGCATAAACTTTTATGAAGAGAAAAAAAGTATCTCTGCAAGATTTTAAGAATTGAAAATGGGCATCTATATAGGATTTTACGACCATAAATAAAACGTGTATGTTTTAGAGATACCAATTCAGAAGCTGCAATCCAATTACAAAATGGTATCACAAATACAGGGATAATTTAAAGTTATGGACCCCAAAAAATATTCATGAAGTAAAATATTTATGTATATATCATTCTTACCTTTTATTTATTTATTTTTTTGATTAGTTACTGTGTTGAAGTAAGAAGAGGCAAGTGATAAAGCAGAAGTCAGAGTCTGCTCTTTCAAGGAGCTTACATTCTATTAGGGAAGATAGTTGTTAATCACCTTATTGATTATTTAATTACAAGTTGGGATGATGAAAAGCAGATACAAACTCAGTGAAAATGCATAACAGCATCTGGAATTAGCTGGAAGCTTCTAAACTACAGTGATATTAAGCATAGTGTAGGTAAGTATTTTCAAACTGGGTTGTACCCTCTTCTTCTAGAATGAAGAGTCATTTTCCTATGTTGTTAGCAGTGGAGAGTAGAGCAGTGGAAAGTAGAGCATAGGGTGAAATGCATTGCTAATTCACCTTAACATGTTTCTTACAAAACTACTATTGCCACTTCAGCCCAGAGTAGAGATTGAAGATGAAAATCAGAGGAAAAAATGAAACCAGTATCCAGAAGGAAAAGGGAGGGGAGGTAACTTCTTGGTAACTACAGAATCTCAAGTTCTTGAATACAAAAGCTCTAATCTGTATATCATGCAATCACTAACCTGTTTATTTCAGAATCGTGAGTATAGAGGCTGCTCACTTAATGACTATTAAAGGAAAAATTCTTCGTACGGATTTTATATACACCTGTTTTCTAAATAATTCAAGATGGAAATTTAAGAAAATACAAAAATCTTCTGAGATTAATATTTTCTTTTTAGTTATCTTTTTCTTATATATTAATATTGATATGGAAGGATGTGAAATGTGTAAAATACCTTGGAGGGTGAATATGTTTTTACCCACTTGGGTTTGACAATTAAGCATAAGATATGACTGGTTTCATAGCATGCACTTATTAAATGTGTGTATTTATCCTCTCTGACATTTTCATTTTTGCTTCAGACCTTTGGAGATTTCATCTCTTATAGGACCAACTATTGTATTTCTGTTGAGATATAGGTGGGGGCAGGATGAAAGACGGGGCATCAGTGAGCATTCAGGGCTCTTATGATCCTTTGTGATAGGCAATGAATTTACAGTAGGTTTTTATGGCTGTGATGATCTCGAAGATGTTGAGGTGACTGTACCCAGTGGTCACTTGACACTTTAAACCCAGCGATCTCTAGCTGGGATGGCATTCCACTCCTGTCTCCTTATTTATGAGAACTCATCCACCGCTGGCCTCTGCTCTCTCCAGCCTTTTCTGAGGTGTGCTATTTGGACTTGTCACTGACAACATATTCATTTTTCTCATAAATATTAAGAATGTATCAACAGCTGCCTTTTTGTATCCCTGGCTTTCCCTATCCATTCAGTGCACTCGTTTGACACAAACCATCTCTCATTTTTATTAGAAACACACACACACACACACACACACACACACACACACACACATACATACAAACTACAGTAATCAGTGGCAAGTATTTTATAGGCAGTTTTTGAAAGATTATACTCTTCTGTTTTCTTTCTCTCTGTGCTCCAAAGACATCCCACATACACAGATGTGACAACTTTTTTCTTTTCTTTTCTTTCTTTTTTTTTTTTAGAGCTAATTTGAGCAAATGTCTGTCTGGCAACTTAACTCCGGGAATAATCACATTTCCCCAAACTGCACTTCTGCTTCTGCGGAGGTGGCAATGCTGGCATGTGATTCCTGCACATGAGTGGGGACACATGGAGAGGGGAAAGAGAAGGGAGAGGGCTTGGGGAGGAAGAATACTGTCCATGCTATTGAGGGATTTTGTTAATGGACTGGAATAAAAGTGTGTGCTCAGGAGTGACTGGTTTTCTAAAAATAACTTCCTGGGAGACATCTGGTTTGGTCTCGTTTTTGTGAATAAGAGCATCTTTTAGATATTGCTAAGAAGAATAAGTTGGCAGACACTGTGAAGATGGGGAAGTGGAAGATGATGATTGATATTGACAGAATTTTAAGTTTTCCCTTTTCCATTTAGTATATAATTATTTTAATCTGTTTTGTCAGATGTTTTGAAATAAGTGTTTTCCAAATATCCTAATGATATTACAGTAATACACTAGTTAATAGTTCTGGTTATTGTGTTACCACTGAGGGCAGATCATACCATTTCTGCAGTTAGAATCCCATGCCCTGCCTCTGAGTTCTTCATTCTGATGACATGTCATACACTTGGATAGCTGATCCAATTCATCCCTCTCACTGTTTCTCTGTGTTTTCTCATCCTCTGTTTCCTTTATCTTCCTGCGTTCATCCTTTAATCAATGTGGCTAATATTTATATTTCTTCTTACTTAATGCATTGGGGGCAATGAGGAATGAATAATTCATTTGTGGGGACATAAAGAATATCATATGCTGCTCTTGCCCTCAGGAGTTTGCTACTGTTTAGGAAGACATGATCTATATGCATGAAATGTTGAATAAAGATTCTCGATTTGAATGGCAATATAGGAATATAAATCAGGTGGCCAATAAGCACTATCAGCTTTCAGCTAAGAGATCAGTGCAGAGTGTGTGGTCAGGAAAAGCTGTAACTTTTCTCAGTCTCTGGTATGCAGGCTGCTTATATGTGCTTTCAAGTTTTCATCAGATTTCTTTGCCTATCTCTTTTTCCAAATGTCATTTAAGATATTCCTCAGCTTTAAACTTTGACTAAACTTTACCTTCTCTATAAAGCATTCCATAGTCTTTCTACCTTGTCGACTCTGAGCTCTTCTCTATCCTTACTTCTTTTACACTTACCTCATATCAGACAGCATGCTGTCAGATTTCTGCTTTGTTGTGGACTTGAATTTAATATTGACATTTTTCTCAAACTGTCTACTTTGTTGGACACAGGTCATAGTTTATGGTCATATGTAGTGCGTGGCATCAAAAGACTTACCAGGTCCATCTTTTCCCCTCTAAGTATTTACCAAGTTAATTCATAGTGAGAGATCTGGAATAATTCCCTGTCTTGGAGGACATTGCAGTTGCTTCCATCTTATCGAATGACAGTTTGTTCTCTAAGTAGAAGATAGAGTACTTTTACAGATGTTTAAGGAGGATTCTAGTTTGCAGTGACAGCCTTAATGATAAAGGCAGTCTTTAGAAGACATGTTAAGTTTTCAAGGACTTTAATGCCCCGTAAAAGAGGGCATCCGTGAGAGCACTTTGACTGACTATAGCTGTCTAGAGGGGTTAGATATATTTGCAATCTATAAGACCATCTAGGCTCTCTAATAAAAATTCAACTTTTCAGACTATTTGAAAGAGTTTCCTTTTTAGAGACACTTAATATCTATTGGAATGAGGGGTGAAATGAGATGATCTGTAATTCCTGTCCAAGTCCTGCCATTTGTTAATTTCAAATATTAGCATCCATGTGTGCATGCAAAACACACACACACACACACACACACACACACACACACACACACACACATGATAGATAGTAATCCAATGGAAGGTGAAAAAGATCAACATTTTTCCAGTAGATAGATCAGCACCCTCATTTTCTCTTTGTCTTTGTCACCTGAGTTCAACTCCTGTTTGGCCAAAGACCCAGTTTGATTGCGATTCCTGGGAGAGGATCTAAAACGACAGTTGCTGAAAGGTTAAGGCAAAATCTATTAGGAAAGAAAAGTTGAGGAAAATCAGGTTAATTCATAGAAGAAAATAAGGAAAGATTGGCTCTCTTTCGGGACTAGGTCTAATTAAGGTGAGCAAGCAGCTGGGCCTGTTTGGAATAACAATTGTGCTAGCATGTCACTTTTTTCTGCTTAGTTGAAATTTATATAGTTTGGGAATGGTGGATATAAGAAAATTAGAGCTCATTTAGAATCTGTTGAAAGGACATTGTGCCTTCATTATTAGTTTGCTTCTGAGTTTTCCTGGGGCAGTCCTCTCTCTGTTATAGGTAATGGATTTTTCCCCAGATGTAATTGGATGAGTTTAATTTTTTCTTTCATTACCTGTCGAGGAGGCCTATGCCCCTACTTCCCTTTGTGTTTTATTAGGACTGTAACCCCTATTTAAATAAAGGCTTTGATTGTGCTTATATATGCTCAATCAGCACTTTCTGATTGAATAGTACTGGCTCACAATGTTTGTGCCTAGCATTTTTTACTAATTACATTTTCACTCTGGCTGGGTGTGAGAAAGCCTCTGATAGTGTTTGTAATTTTTGCTTCTCATTGTGCCAGAGGTTTAGCAAGGGCTGAGGAAAGAGATCTTCAGACAACCTTTCTGCTGGTCGCATAGGTAACTTGAATGGATTTTATCTTCTGTTGAAGGAGCAAGTGGAATTTGTGCAGGTAGATGTCTTGCAAGGGTTTCTTTAAAATAAATAAAGCTACAAACAAAGCATGATTCTGATTTTAGCTTTAGCCAAGATTTGTGGTGTAAATTCTGCCCACATCCCTGGGTGACTCACTATGATGCCACTCAAGTGTGGAAATATGGAAGACCGCACCTGTTTAGCTCCCCAGAGCTGTTGCCTATAGCTGTCACGCACTGAGCCTCAATTGCATTCCTCCCTTTTAGTCTACCAACTGTTAAGTCCTCACTTTTCAGGGACGCTGGAGACAGGATGTGGAGCTCTAATATCCATGGGTATAGAGTCTGGGAACTCTTGTTCATATTCTGTCCTCAAAGAGACTGTTTGTTTTCTTTTTGAAAGAAAACTAACAATTACTGTAATTGAAATAGAATGACATCACATTCCCCTTCTTGTACATATACCCCAGCTTTTCCCGGGTACCCTCTCTTGAACTCCCTCTAAGCCCCTCATTCTCAAGGTGATAACCTCTTTTTATTTGACAATTATTGTTACACACACACACACACACACACACACACACACGTACACACACACTCACACACATAGCCTACTGAGTCCATTTTTGTTGGTGGTATGTAAATGGCTTCAAGGCTGACTATTCTAAATTGGACAATGTAGGGACTCATCCTTTTGTGAGCCTGATTCTGCTCCAAGCAGTGATTAGTTACTTGTAGTTCTAACCCCCAAAGAAAATTTAAAATAATTTTTATGCATGAGTTGTAAATTCAGAAATACAATGGATAAAACCCATAATCTTAAATTAAATATATACATTTCTACAGAAATTCATTAAACATTTATATATTTTATCCTTAAAATAAAGTTTAAAAATTCGTAGTAGTTATAGTAGATTAGCAGTCTAAAGACCTTAGCTTTTCTCTGAAACACTGGTGTTCTCTTTTTGAGTACAACATTTAATACTGGATATTATCAATTTAGTGATTGGTTGACACAGGAGAATTATCGTTCAATTTTATCTCCTTATGAAAATCCTTTTAATTCCCACTGGATAGTATTGCTATTTCTTTTCATCAAAATGTTATGACATTTTAGCTAGAAATTTAGGTAATAAAATGGTTGTATAAACTTTATCTAAATGTTAACCAGTGTTGACGGGTCTTCAATGTCTGGAAGGAGGAAGGCAAGCTTGATTCCTCAGTGTTCATCCCAGGACGGAAACAAATGAACTTTGGAGTAAAACTGATAGCTGCCTTTCCTGAGTATAAGGATAGCCATATGGCAATAATAACATTAGTTCATATGAAAATGGAAACCTAAAATGTCAAAAGCCCAGTACCTATACTACTGTTTTTAACTCTCATACTTCAAATGTCTAATATTAACTGCTAGAATGTGTGGCACACTTGTGTTTTAATGATTATTTTATTTTTATTATTTATTTATTTATTTTTCTGAAACAGTGTTTTGTGTTGTAACTCTGGCTGTCTTGGAAGTCTTGGAACTCATTCTGTAGACCAGGCTGGCCTTGAACTCACATAGATCCACCTACCTCTGCCTCCTGAGCACTGGGATTAAAGGCATGAGCCACCATCACCCGGCAGCAATGATTATTTTAAAGTATATAGTTAACCTTTCCTTCATTCTTTTATTATAGTAAATATTCCTCGGTATCAACCAAATGACTGAAGATAAAAATCACTTAAATTAAATCAGTCAATTGATATTAAAATATAATCTGCTCTGATTGTAAAAATTATAGAGACTCAGGCCTAGATCAGCAGGCCTTAGCTTTGGCCTCCATGTGATGCTTTTATGCTCCCTGTTCTGCCTCATCTATGTTTTACATAGGTCTCCAGTACTGAACAAACTGGAATTCTCTCTCTTCATTGCAATTGTTGTGAGCCACTGTGTGTGGAACAGCAAAATGTAGTGATTAAGTTAACAGAATAAGTAGACAAGTCTTCCAATTCTTGGCTGACCAGTTTTAACTTTAAAATACACATATAGCAAAGATGGTTTTGGTTCTGCCTTAATGACAAATGGAAAGTATTGGAGGAAAAGGACATTAAAATATAAAGTTTTGGGGGTAAAACAATCTTTGACTATTTTTCCTTCTTTATTACCCAATGACACACCACAAGGCAATGATCCTAATCGCAGCTGTAAATGGAATTAGGGGGCTGTGGGCAACTCAAATGAGAAAGAACTTTGGAATGGTCTGTTTCTATGGAAGTGGTGTGTTGATAGTGTACTCCAACCAATGAGATGAATGATATTGTAGCAAATACCACCTAAGATGTATAATACATACCTGGGTTTCTCAATAGAAATAATAGTTTCAAAGTGAAAACAATGGATTTGTGGAACTAGTGCTCACAAAGACTTTGGGTTTCAATTACCTGAAGTAGAAGGGGTTAGAACCAAATGGGGACTATGTATTGAGGTTTTCTAAAACAAAATGTAGATCTTCAGGCTACAGTCAAAGGAAAACAAAAACTGTTTTTCATAACATCTATAAAAAGACAGATCTAAACAAGTAATGTCTAGATAAAAGAAACTTAGTGGGCAGTTTCAAGATCATCTAGTATACAGGGTAAGAAAAGGGAAGCAAATTGTCAGAAAAAAGAAAACCAATATATTATTCTAATATATGTGACTCAGAGGGATACACTAGGATACCAAATAATGTGCTCCAGAAAAATTATGACAAAAGAAAAAGAAAAAGATGGACCAATCTGAGATAGATTTGGGTGTTTGAAGCAAAAGTCTCTGCAATCATCAAAACGTAGGTAGCAATAACACAAGAAAGATTCATGCTAGGAAAACTCACAGTTTGTGGAAAACTTCATTCATTCTACTAGAAGAATGGCCAGCGTAAGTCAGAGAGCTGTGAGTAAATATAATATTTGTGTGTGTGTTGCATGTATGTGGTCTGTGTGCATATGTATATGTATGTGTGCATGTGTGTGCTTATTGTGTGCATATGTGTATATGTGTGTATATATATATATATATATATATGTGTGTATGTGTGTGTGCTTGAGTGTTTTTGAATGCATGTTATTTGATTATTCAATTTGATTATTATACATAATAATATTATTGTACAATATAATTATTCATATTATAAGGAACCTATGTAATTTAACAAAGAAACTATGACAAATAATATATTTGAAATCTATTAAAACTAACAGGAGATTTCAGCACAGCTATTGAAATTAAATGATTTGCATAAAATATTAGGCAGTAGAGGACAAAGAAAAAAATGTTAGAAGGAGAAATAGGAAAGGGGGAAATGATGCAATTTTATATTAATTTAAAATCTTAACATAAAAGAACTTTAGCAGGAGGGGCATAAGAGAAGAGAATGAGAGGTCAGTATGATTGTAATTCATTGTATGAATGAGTGAAACTATCAAACAATTGCAATTTGAAAATACAAAGATTAAAAAAATTAAAATTAATAATATTTCTACATATAAAAATGAATAAGTGTTTTTCACTATTAAAAATAACTTATACCATCAGTTAAGAAACCAGGAGTAAATATAAGGAATACATAATCATGAGAATACAGTTAATAAATAAATGAAGAAAATATAATTGCCAAATCACTGGAAATCAATATCAGGATCTTAGGTTCACATGGGTGCTAACTGTTCTGGAAATTAATTCATAAGTATCACACACTTTCCATCAAAAAAACCACAAGATCTTTTTCAGTGGACCCTGACAAGAAAATCAAATAATTACTTTATGATTAATGAAACCAACAGTGAACAAAACTGGACTGCAAAACTAAGAATAATAATGCAGATTATACCAGCATAAACATTTTACTAAACTGATTATAGAAATTAAAGATTAGAGAGTAGAGAGCATATTACAGAGCAGACTAAAATTGGTTAGTTTCAAGTGTAAATATCACTGGAATGGGGACATTTGAGTACAAAGAAAACACAACAAACCACCAAGGAAATCAAAGGCAATTCAATAAGCAGGCACCGAAAAGCAGCCTTTCTTACTCCTATTTAGGGTTGTTGAACTTACACATTCCTGAGACTGAGAAGAACATACAGCATAGTCACTATAGCATATATATGACTGTCTTATTTATTACAATGATAATGTGTTAAATAAAAACTAAGATTATATTATATAACAATTGAATTGATGTTTTCCTGCTAAATCAGAAGGTTAACAATTCCTGCACCATTATCCACTCTACTGATGAATGGGTAGGATTCAGAATTTACTAAAGTATTCACAAACTTTTAAGACATATTTTATTTAGAAGTGAAGGAATTGAAAAAGCAATTCTGTCTGCAATGAGGAAAAAATATAACTTTCCTGAACAATAATTAGAGAATTCAGATCAAAATTATAACCTCGTGTCTGTCAGATGTACAAAATCAAACGTTGTGGTAAGCATGTTTTGTTAAAAATATTAGAGATATGCATTTTACAAATTCCAAAAGGCAGTATAATTTGCTACCAGCATTTAGTACATTAGTAGAAAAAAATCAGGAAACTAACAAAGCCCACAGTTTACAAAGCTTCTAAACCTATTATTACTTTACTTTAGAAAATATTTGCTGTACATTTGATGAAGTCAGTTCATACTAATGTGCATAATATAATTTTCTGACATTATAAGAAGATGAGGATTTCACTCCATTATCCAGTTAACAATAGATGATATCTTGATATTCTTTTAAATGATCTAGATTAACTTGCATCAATACAATGAAATCTAATTTAAAGCACTGAGTTAATAAAACTAAAAATTTGCTTAAGTTTTAAAATCAAACATAACCATAGTACATAATATATATGATAGCATACATATTAATATAAATATAAAAGCATGCGTAAAGGCAGATGAGATTAATAAACAGATGGACAGTTAATAAATGATGGATAGATGATAGGTAATTGATGATAGATACATAGAAAGATAGATAGATAGATAGATAGATAAGTAGGTAGGTAGATAGATGATAGATAGATAATATGATATCATATTAGACAGATAGATGATAGACAATAGAACCTATATAATGGAACTTATATAAATACATGAGTACTTACATATAAAGGTGCATACTGCAGCCCAATGAAATTCAGAAACAGAAATGGATGGCTATATATCTAGACTATTTTGTTGAAAGTCATTTGTTAGGAGTAATTACCAAACCCATTTTTGATTCTAAAAAAAATGAGTCACTGTTCTGTTGGCTTTCCCGCCATGAAGATTGGTCTTAGAAGGATCTTTCTAGAATACCTATGTCAAGAGATTTGTGCAGACATAATTTGAACTCTGAGGTTCCCTAAACGTCTCGTCATTCACCCAACACTTGTCCCATTTTAAAGAGTTTGTCAGAAAGTTGTTATGAGGAGAGAATATTTGACTTCTGCTTTAAGGGTTCCTGTTATAATTTCTAGAAAAAACAAGGCTGAAAACTGGGTGACAGTCATTTTATTATCCAAAACTATGTTCTGAGTGCTTTCTTCAATCTTATTTTTAATCAGACAAATATGTCTGTTCACACAGTTTCCAGTCCTCCCCACTCTCTAAAGTCCGCATTTATTATTAGAAGTTTGTGGAAGAGGAAGTTTCCTAAGTAACCCCAACAGTAAGTGGTATAAGTGGGGTGTATAACAGAGTCTCTACATCTCTCTGGGGTTTCACAACGTAAATGAACATCATGGGAAGTGAGAACATGCTTTTTTTTGGTACTTTTCTTCAGACTCAGCAGTGGGTGATTGTGGGAGATGTCTAGGAGAAAAACATCCACCATGGTCATCTACTAAGCACACATTAGTAGCCTGTAACATCCATACATATGTGTAGAGGCAGGAGACTCGGGTGAAGCTTCTTTTTTTTATATTAATAATTTTAGCACTATAGACGTTTGCTTTTGAATCAACAACTAGTTTCATATGAACATAATTGTAGCCAAAGAAAGTTTCTGACTAAATTAGTTACTTCTTGTATTTAATAAACTATCACTTGCTGTACTTCCTGTGATCACAGATTTCAGGTTTATCTCATTCAATCACATGAATCAAGGACTCCTTCCCTTCCTTGTCTATTTTCTTCCTGGCTTCCCTGGGTGTAAAACTTGCAGTTTCTTGTGCCAATTGTCTGTCAAGGCTGTGCCTAGGAACTGTCAACACAACTCTGGGTACAACCCTTATTGCAATGTGTCCAGATATTAGTGACTATGTACATATTTTCCTTTGTAAGAATACAAGAGGTTAAATGTGAATCACATAATACAATCAATAATCAATTCAAACAAAATCTTTGGGTATTGTCTATCTTTGTTTCTCTCTGTTTTTATGATAAAATATACTGACAAAAAGTAACTTTACTTAGTTCATACTTCCTGCTTACAGTACATCCCTGTGGAGTAGTGAAGGCTGCAGGAAGTTAAACTACCTAGTCAGATCCTACCCACAGTCAAGGGGAACCAGGAATAAATGAATACATACTTCATACTTAACTAAAATTCCTACTCTTACATAGAGCAAGGAGCAAACCTAGGGAGTGGTACCACCTACTTTCAGTATGGGTCTTCTCTCATCAATTAAGATGAAAACAGTCACCTAGACATGCCCACAGACCAACCTGATCCAGACAATCTGATGCTAAGGCTTTCATTCTACATAATTCTAGGTTGTTTCCTTTTGACATGTAAAGCTGACCACCACACAGTCTTAGAGAGACAAGGCAATGGCTATGATCACCTCATTTAATCTTGATAAAATTCTAAACAATAGCCATTATTTTCATCATATTTAGGATACAGAAAACAGAAGGAATTTTCTCATGGTCTAACAACGAACCCACAACTCTTAGGAAATTATTAGAACTCTTGAAAACAAGATCATGCCCCACCAGTTTTAGACATGGCCAGCACATTCTGCCTCTGACTTGCTCTGCTCTGGTACAACATTCTTAGTAAAAAACCCTGGTTTGTGTGATTTTCCTACCATGAGATGACAAGATGGTATGTGGACAAATTCTAATATATTCCTCTCCACCAGCGCTCTGCCCTCACTGATATGGTGAAAGCCTCACACAGAGATTTTACTGGTAGAACCATTATCCCATCCTTCTATTTTCTATCTTCTTAGTTTGCTTTGAAGAACCCGTGTCTTTGTGATGTGAGGTAACCTCTGCTCAAAGTAGTGTGTATGTATGAGTGTGGGTGTCGGTATGTGTGCAGACATGAATTGGCAGAGGCTACAAGAAAATTTTGGATATCATTGAGTTGTAGGTACATGTGGTTGTGAGATACTTTATGTGGGAGTGCATGGAGCCAAATGAGGGTCTCTGTAAAAGCAGAGTGGAGAAATAAATCATCCTAACTGACATAATCCAGTCTGAGAAAGACAAATATAGTATGCACTCACTTATATGTGGATATTAACTGTTAAGCAAAGAATAAAGGTACTACAATCCACAGACATAGAAATACTATGCAAAAAATAGTGCCCTAGTCTGAACACAGGGATCTTCCTGGTAAAGGGGAAATAGAACAGAGGGTATAGGTGGGCTATAGGTGTGGAGGTGACCATGAGTGGGGGGTGTGCTGAAGTAGAACATATATGGAAAGCTGACCTGAATTTGGGAACAACTAGGGGGTGATCGGGTAACCTAGTGTAGTAAAAACTCACTGAAATCTGCTAGGTAGATCTAGCAAGGATCTCTAGAAATTGGGGAAAGGGAGTCTGAGCAGGCCATCTCCTATGGCCAAGCAAGGCTTCCAGTGGTGAAACTGGGACACCATCCCAGTTAGAAAATCTCTGTTCTCTAGCCTATCTTCCCTACAAGATACTCTTAAACAATGGAAGGACAGAACCCCATTCCAAAGGAGGTAATCCCTGCCTAAAACTGCAGGGCAGGCAGGGAACTAGAAACTGAATAACTCAGAGAAATTTCTAATGATTTCATGCTCTGCTCATGTATCAGTACCTAGCCCAGTCCTCACCAGAGAGGCCCCTTCCAGCAGCTGAAAGGAACATATAGAGAGGCTCAAGACCAAACATCTTGCAGAGATAGGGCAACCCCATTGAAGAAGGAGAGGAGGAATGACAAAGACTAGAGGGGTCAAGGACACCAGGAGAACAAGCCCCAGAGTGTCAACAGACTAGCACTCTTAGGGGACCACAGAGACTGAAGGCACAGACAAGAACCTGCAGGATCCCCTAAATATGTCTTACAGTCATCTGGATTGGTGTTCTTGAAGAACTATTACAGGCTGGAGTGAGGGTGTCTCTGACCCTTTTACCTCTGACCTTTGGGATCCTTTTATTCCTCCCAGGTTGCCTGGTCTGCCCTTGATGTAGGAATTGGTACCTGGCTTTGTTCCACCTTGCTATGCCATGCCCTTTTTGAGTGATAACCTTGTAGGAACTGTTCTTTTCTGGGAAGAAACAAGGTGAGTATTTGTGTATTGATGGAGGTAGATCTGGAGGATAAGGGAGATGGAGGAGCTGGAGGGTATGGAGGGATAGGATGAGGGGGATTTGGCTGTGTTGTATAAGTTTTATGAGAGAAGAAATAAAAAACAAATAAATGACAACCATCAGCATCATCACAAGATAAAATAAAATAAAATCAGAATGCACACTTATCCATGGAGTTACCTTTCCATTTCTGATTTGAAATAAACAAACCTCTAATATGTTCTTGATTAGGCAATATATTGCACTCTAAATATACCCAAAGCTTTTTTTTTTTTGTGACTGCTGTTTTAAGGCAATCCTGTCCATAAAATTTCAGTTCTGGAATTGTGATTCCTGAGACATTAACTTTCTGGCCCTTAAGCTAATGTAGTACCATTTCTATTTTTAATCTGAATTATGAATTTCACTTTATGTTTTAATTTTGTATAGCCAATTTATCTATCCAGGGGACAGATGCAAACATCTTAAGTGGAAGGGCAACAAAGTTTCGCTATTTTCAGTATTCAGAAATGCCTAATAGTGAGCATTGTGTAAGTAGACACTGACCATGTAATTACTGGCTGATACTATGAAACTTTAATGCATGAGTGTTCTTGAAGTCTCTATAGACGTGGAGGGCTGACAAGATGTGGAACACTATTAAAAGATTGTCTTGAGTAAATAAACCCTTTAAAATATGCCATGATTGGTCCACTTACACTTGGTTTTGAAATATACAAATTGATTTATTCTTTTTATATTTTTCTAGCTACAAAATATGATATAAAGAAAACCTTTAATTTACTACACATACACACAGATGCATGTGCACACACACACACTAATTTACTTATATACTTACTGGCTATTTCAAGTCACTACCTGTGGCTAAGCCCCACACACTGAGATGAAGACTGAATTTTCAGCCACTCCTTGATATCAGCACCAGTGACTTCAGACAGAGTGACCTGACATTAGTCATGCACTCAGAGGCATGTGGCTTGTAACAAAATTAAAACACTAAAATGGGTGAAAACTTGGACCAACACTGAAGGTCGGTCACTCAAGTAGCTTGATTTATGATGCGACGTTCCCTGCCTGGTCCTTGAATCTCTTGGTAGTAGTGTGGCAGACTGAAACACAGAAATGTACCTGCTGGAGGTGGAGCTTGGAGGATGGGAAATGAGAAGACAGTAGATGGAGGTATCCATTGATATGAGGGGTTACCCTGATTCTGTGTCTTTTTACTATTTCTAGCCTTTCATCCTAGAATGTAGGTAAATTGTATTGATATACAAGTTATTGTTGATTCATATTTTTGTCTAATTTATGTGATTCAATCAATAGATGAAAATTAATTGTAAAAAAGCATTGTACTCAGTAACTGTTTACTTATGTTTCTTAATTTCAAACATTGAAATAAGACAGACTTTCATTGTGGCAATGACTCCAAAAGCAAGCAATTTATTTCTTAAATTTAGACAGAGGCTGTCTTAGAACATGATATCTGCAAATCCAGGGAATCCACCTTGCAGCAAGGTGATATTAATGCTTTTCAAATGCAATCCTCACATCTCGTTAGCAATATCTCACCACATTAACATATTAACACTCTCCTGTTGCATCTATTAATATTCACATCGTATCAGAATTTATTGTTGCTTATTCAGTGTTAAAGTCATATCGCATTAGTTACTTTCATCTCAGATTAGTGAAAGTGGTTCCTAATAAGACTTTCATATTCAATTACTAAGGCAACAGTTTTGTCTTTCCAAGTCACTTGTAACTGGAGCCCAGAGCACAAATTGATGAATGTGGTAATAAAGCAATCGTTCTGGCTGAAGATGGATGGCACCTGGGACCGATGGGGCTGTGACAATAGGATTTGCATGAAGAGGGCACAAATGACAGGAAGGGAGCTCTGTTGTAGCCCTGCAAGGCAGCACTTCTTGAAGCACAGCCTTCACAAAGTCATAAAGCTAAAGACACAAACACGCATTTGAATAATTTGCACACACTATCATATTGGTGTCTGTCTAATGATTTAGACCACAGTGAAAGGAAAGGGAGATAAAAGAATGAATGGAAACCGTTCACGGAAGCAGCTTCTAGCTTCTCGTCCTTCACCTGCTTTCCCAGGATCAATGTGAACTTACATTTCCTTCTTACATCCAAGTGGTTGATAAATATTCTGAGAACATGTACAGATGCTGATTACATCTGGCTAGTGACGTAGATGCCACTTGCTTTTCTCACTTCTTCTCTTAGAGCCCTGCATTGTTTAGATTTCCATTGTCATTAGAAAATGCATGACATAATACTCTTGAAATTTAAGAGAAAAAACTCACTTTGGCTTGCATATTTTAAAATATAAAATTTCATATAAAAATTTCTTTCTTGGTTTGTTGGCTCTGCTATTTTGGGATGAACATATGGTGAAGAATCATAACTCATAGTGGCTGAGATGCAAAAAGAGACCAACAGTATATTCCTATGTCGTCTCAGAGACATTATTTACTCCCAGTGAACCACCTGTTGGGGGTTCTACCTCCTCCCAACAGATTAAGATCAGAACAAATCCTTGCATTATGAGCCCTTTATTTATATTTCATATCTCAACTACACCTATATCATGTTCATTTTCAATACTGTCATGAGCGTCTCCTGGAGAGCGAAATCAAGGCAATTCCAATATCTAAGAATGCAATTATACACACACACACACACACACACACACACACACACACACACACATGTGTGTGCATATTCATGCATACACACAGATTTAATAGAAACATCTGATTTATAAACAGTTTTGTGTGTCTTTGCCTATAATCCCTTGGTCTCCAATTTATTATGCAAAATCTCTAACATTTCTTGTTCTTCACCTCTGTTTTCAAAACAAAATACACTTTATTTCTGAAAATTGAATACTCTACTTCTCAGTCCCCTTTAAGGGCTTAGTAATACCTTTGGATTCCTTCTACAACAAAGCCAAGAAACATTTCCTTCATGAGTTCATAATATCTCTCACAATCATGTTCCTACTTCCCTATAGAACCATGCACTTTCAAGGGTCTCTAGAGATATCCAACAGTTGAAATTGCAGAATGACTTTGCTATCTACAAATGCATTGCACTACCACTACAGATTTCCTGTGTTTATATATAATTGTCAGTTTAGCACAGTCTAGAATTGCCAAGTATGGGAGTGTTTACCTCTAGGGGTGCCTATGAGAGGAGATTATCTTATTTCAGTTAACATAGCTAGAATCGTCCTTGTTGGGTGTTACCACATCATAGTCTGAATCGTGGACTGAATAAAAAGGAAAACCAGTTCTGAGCACTATAAGGCATGGACTCATTGTTCTGTGCTCTGGATATCATATGAATGAATAGCTGCTTTAAGTTCCTGCTCCCTTGACTTCCCATGAACAATAGCCTGTAATCTTGATTGTGAGGCAAATACACCATTTCTTCATTGAGTTTCTTTTGTCAAAGTTTTCATTACAGCATCAGAAGATGAGTCAAAGACTTTAGGATATTTGTAGCCACAGGATACAACTTAGGTACTTTTGGATTATGGATGGGTTTTGTGATCTTGCAATTTAGCTTTTTAAGCATGTCAAAATCTGACTTTAGGATTAAGCTTGCCATGTTTGCTTATGGGGCCAAAAATGGCATCTTGAAAGGAAAAAAAAAAAGGGACCTCTATTTCCTCCACTTCTTCCATTCCCCTTTTCTCACTCATTCTCTCATTTTCTCTCTCTCTCTCTCTCTCTCTCTCTCTCTCTCTCTCTCTCATATTTGTATATATGTATGTATATATGTCTGTATGTATATATGTGATGTTTTTGATGGTTCTTTATTTAAAGGACAGAGATCAGCATAGTTTATCTTCCTCAATTGCCCCATACCCATGCTTTTTGAGACATAGTCTCTCACTGAATTCAGAGTTCACTGAGTGGCATGACTGAGTGGCCCTCAAGAACTAGAAATCTTTCTTGCTACCTTCCTAGTAATAGGGTAACCAGCACACATTGTAAAGCTTCTTACATGGGTACCAGACATTCAAACTATGTTCCTCTTCCTCATGCAACAAGCAGCTTACTGATTTAACCTTTATTCAGTCCTTTAGATCATGGCTTCTGACTTCACACAAAATATTTGTCTTCTAGAAGATGTTGATCTTTCATCTCCTTTTGCAAAGAATGAACTGCTGTTCCTTTGCTGGCTTAGAACTTCACCTGAAGCTGTGGGAAGCAACGTTGGAGAAGCAGCTGTCTCTGCCTTCTGTCCTTGGTGTGGTTATATCATGCTTTGGACAGGGATTCACCAATAGGTGCTCATAGGGCCCTGCTGGTCAGAGCTATCTGATGGTTGTTGGAATCATTACACATTGAACTTTCCTTTAAAGACTGTCAACTGAACAGCAGTACCAAAGCTCCTAGTCACTAAATGAACCAGAATGGTGCTTCATTTTAATCTTAGTAATGTGAGTAAATCTATTTGCCTAGTCAGCTGTTAAAAGTCATGAATCCATAGGATATATCCACTTTCCCTCTTCATTTTAGATGCTATTATGAAGACTTTGAGAGTGAATTCTCCCACCTGCTCGGTACCTTTTTGAAAAAAAAAAAAACTAAATATAGGAAGTTCAGCTAAGCATTTTACTTGTATGACTACAGGTGAATCCCAAAGGCTTCTTCCAGTTGAATAAGCTTACTCCTTCTTCTCCTCATACAGACCAGGACCTTTTGTTTTCTGAGGCTATAGATCTATTATCTAGATTTCCTGAAACAAGTTCTGCATGAGGATAGAATGCAACAGAAATTTAAGAATTTTGTGTCTAGGATCCACAGAAAATTCAGACTGACTTGGTGACATTCTCTACTTTCTTTTGCATTTCCTTACCAGTGTATAGTTTGAAAATTACAGTCCTTTTTTTTTTTTTTGAGGCAGAGAACTTAGTTTCCACTCAGCTGCCCTTTAAATATGAATAAGACCTCCTTCCTAATGTCACATGTCTACATTTGTCTGGTCTACTTGACCATCTGGTATTTTCTCTTGCTTTAAAAAATTTTCTTGTCTTTTCCTTGCAAATATTCTTCATTTTAGTGTGCCAGAGGTTACAGACATTTTGCTATTTGTTTTCATTCTGGTTATCTCCAAGACACAGACGGTATCAATATCTCAAAACATAACTTTTGGATACAGAAATATTATTTGAATGATTAACTGCTTCAAAAAAGAGTATTTATTTAAGTTTTGTCACCTTAAAGTATTTAATGTGAAACTCCTTTTTATTAATCAGCTTATTATATTCATATTCCACTGTGCAGTCATGAGGTGTTTGCATATTGACAGTCGTGAATTTTGTAGTTTGATACACCATCATTCTATTAAAAAGAAAGGTGATAAGCTTGGGAGCACCAAATAGAAATAAACAATGATAGTTGTGTCTAACCATCATGTTAGAAATTCAAAACAGCAAACCTATTTATTCTGAGACAGGATGAACAGCAATAGTCCATTATTAGTTTTTAATTGGACTTAAAATTATGTCAAAGCTACAGTTTAATATGTACTGCATAGTTGTACAATCAAATAGTTGCTGTTGATTGGGAGGACTTAAGGAAGTCCTTTTGAACAAAACTTGCAAGATAAGCTTGTGTGAAAGAAGAAATATTTACTATGGGACAGACTTCATTCCTTCAAGTTTATGTTTAATGCCCTACAGTATCTTGTGGTCCCATTAGGAACAGGGCCCTCATGGAGGTAATTAAGGTTAAGAGAATCTTTAAGATTGGGTTTAGATGTAAAGGAAGTGGTGTGTCTGTGTGAAAGGATGCACCACAGATCTAATGTCATCACGTGAGCTGGGCACCAACTATCTGCAAATTAGAAAAAAATCTACGGTCCTATGCCCTGGCCACCCTCCAGCCTGTAATCAGATTTCCAGGCTTCATAATTGTGAGAAAATATATTTGCTTTCTCTAAAAATGTTGCATTTTGTTTTAGAAGTCAATGATAACTAATAAATAAGATACATTTTTTAAAGACTGGAATGGTTTTTATATACAAGGCTAGACCTATGGTTTGGATAGTGAAGAATCTCAAAGATAGCAACGACATTATCTCACAATTAAGACTTAAGCACAATTTCCACATAGACTCCAAACTCCCTTGGCAAAAATGCAAATGGAGGGAATTGTGAAAATGATATTTTTCATACTAAAGTGCTTTTTCCTTAGAGATCTATACACAGCAACAGGTACCTTGAGTCCCATTTCACATGCTGGGGATGTGGAAGAGATACTTGGAAAAGAACAGAGGGCAATAGATTGCCATTATTTTTGTACTTGGAGGACAGAGAAATCCAACTAACCTAATACTTATGAATTCTTAGAAAATTGGCAATGAAGATATGGTAACTGACTTCCATAACTTATAGGAAAATGTCCATAAAATGTCTCTTACATGCATAGCTAGAGAGAAGGTTACCACTCACTGCCACATAAGAACAATGTTTGGTTATGTCCCAGAATTGTAATGGGACTTGGGCACAGAAGTGTGGGTAGGAACTTATTCTCACTGCATCTTACATTGTGTGTCTCAATATTGGCTTTCCTGAAACGAATGAACTTAGAGAACAAGAATTTTCCATTCTTCTCACCCAGGAAAAACACTTTCATCTCACAAAACATTTGGGCAGTAAATAAACTAGTGAATCAAACAAACAAAAATGTAATCTAAAGTTAACAAAAAAAAAAAGAAAGAACCAATTCATGGTGCAAAAATGTTAAGTGAACAACAGCAAATCTTGAATTTTGGATGCCAATTGAAGATTCTTTTTTCTCAGGTCTTTCATCTACAGAGATATCTTGGATGTCAGTTTGAACCACAGATTAAGTCATCTTAGATATGACATACCACATACCACAGTCCAATCATGGTAGACAATTTACAATTGTAAGAATGTTTTTGATTTCTGGCTTACCTCCACTTTGATTAAAGTTGCAGTGGTAGATGTTTGTTATGGAGACAACTTGACCTATAACATAACTTTTAGTCATCAAAACCATTTGTCTATGAACCCTCCAAGTTAGCTCTTAACATGGGATAGTTTTCAGGTATTAAAAGAAAGATATGATATCTAAAATGAAAACAATCATACTTATTGAAAGTTTTAGTAAGCCTTCCAAAATGTCAAGTACTCTTATTCATTTTAAAAGTGTGGCTTCCTCTGAGAATAGAAAAATATTAACAGTTAAGGCTTGTAAAATACTGATAATATTCATTTTTTAGAAGTAACTGTAATCCTTTAAAATTTTCCTCTCTTTGAAAAATCACTTCCCTAACACAAGTTTTCTAACCCTAGCCTTTCATCTTTGTGATTCTCCCCCCATGTCCCACTTTATAAATGTTCATTTGTTTATAATGTTAATTTCTGTCACAGTGAATTTTATGGATGGCCTTACTCAAGGCCAGCTTTCCAGTGGGGATATCTTCACTTCAAGGGAAGTTGTTAGTTGGTAGAACTGGGGCATTTTGCTGTACAAAAGCACTGAAGTGTATTTTCTGCTTGTGTCTGAACACATTTTATTATGTTCATTCATACGTACTCACTCTCATTAGGACATCATTGGCTTGTAGTTGCCACGTCCAATGCTAGTCAGTGGTTCATTCCAGTTTCTCAAACTGCTCAAAGAAAATGGTTTATTAGTTGTTATTTGGCTTATTATTTGTTAGTTGTTCAATGTTGTGAATAGTTGCAATGTGCCATCCATCATAGATGAGATGAAGGTATCAGTCAGGCTCTAGGTATATGGAAGAAGAGGGATGAAGAGAATGAACATAGGGGCTCCAACAAAGTACCCTGAATCCTATCTATCTGCCTCTCATTAGTTCATCCATGGTTTTAGCATCAAAATTTCATCCTGATGGAGTTCCTATTCTCACTTCCTTCATGATGGACTATAACCTGCAATATGAAATAAAACTTTTACTCCATAAATTGATTTTGGTAACAACAGAAAGCAAACTAGAATAAATACTATCGTGTAGTTTTAAATGTATTGGAGCCAGCATAATCTGCTGTTTGAGGAAATTAGCTTTTTTGTTTTGGAATCACCCTTTTGTTTAATTTTAGAATCTACATATTGAGGATTGCCTTTCTTCTTTTCTTGTGCTCCTTTCAGACATTATTATTAAAAATATATCTAAGAAGTTTTAATATTTTTAGATTCATTTTTATTTTCATAGTATACGTATGTACGTGAGTGTGTGTGGGGTGTGTGTGTGTGTATGTGTGTGTGTGTGTTCATCAGTGCCTGTGTAGGACAGAAGAGAGCAAAAGAGAGCAAAATCCCTGGAGATGGTATTATATATATGTGACTATGAGCTTCCCTGTGTGTATTCTGGGAAATAAATCAGTCCCTCTACAAGAAGAGTTTATGCTCTTAACATAGAACCTTCTCTATAGCCTCCTAATATTATTGTTGTTCATCTTCAGAATTTCAACTTTGCATAATTTTCTTTAGTTTGTTAATTATTTTATTCTCCATACCAGTTTGTTTTCATTTTACTGGCCTTATACCTAACACTATATTTATTATTTATTTCATAAGAAATAATGATATAATTTCTACAATCTTACCTATATCTATTTTTAATAACAGAGGAATAAATTCACAAAGTAAACCTTATATTTTTATATAGCTAAGAATATAAGCAAATATGAGATTGTTTTTTTCATTTCATACAAGAGCCACTATGTGTAATAACTTGGATGCAGATGCTCCTTAACCAGAACTGAATTTGGGTACTGTAAGGGTTAGGGCTCAGGTTAGGGTCAGGTTATTGGAATGATCACATGTTTACCAGATTCTAAACTGGTGACTAGCCTTTGTATTTTGTGTTTGAGTGGTAATTAATAATTTCATTTTGTTAAAAGAAAAAGCGAAAATAAAAACTCTCCCCATGTTCAGCAGAATCAGGACAGAGAATCTGCCTTTCCATGCATTAAAGAGTGCCAGACGCTCAGCAACTGAAGACTCCTTCTCCTGAGACTACACTGTGCCTCACTCCACATTGCTAATGAAGTAGAATTCATTTCACCTCACTCCACCTTTAAAAATCAAAGTTCAAATGTCCATATCAGATTCTTATGAAAGGCGAGGTCTTTTCTCCCTCCGCAGTGGGGTCTCCTCTTTGGGGAGCATTCTGTTCTATTAATTATTGTGCTTCAGTGCCATTATTATTCATGGACTCACATCTCCACATACTTGACTTAACACTGAGCTTGCAATTAATACTAATAAGAAGCAGCCTGAGTCGTGGGTGAAATCTCTGGTTTTGCCCAACCCCTTTCTCTGCTCTGCACATAATGAACAGATTTTTTTTTTTAATTCAAAATTCAGCATTTTCCACTTGCAGAGAGAATCACATCTTCTGGTTTTTAGGTGCAGTGCTGGAAAAATGCAGTACTAGTGTTATTCAAGATTTGAAAAACCCAATTAATCTGCTATATTTTTATATATAACCAGCACTCTCAGGACATGGAAGTCTTTATTCACTGTTGTAGAGTTAGTTATTACAGAAATGGTCCCATATTGGAATACTTGCTTGATTCATGTAAATATGGTGAGACAGAATTTTTAAAGCAGCAGTAGAATATACACACTCAAGAAATTATACCTCAAAATAGCCAACATTCAAAACTGCCATATACGTTAAGGGGCATAATCCAACAGTAAACTATAAACAATAACCACAGAAACAGCAATCAGGATTCTCACGAAATGGAAATTTACTTTTCATTCATAACAGAAAATCTATTGGCACTAGTTTAGCTAAATTCTGTTAATATAAATGAAGCCATATTCTATTTTTGCCTTCCTGTCATGATAAAATCAGGATGGATTTGGGATTTTATTTCTTGCTCCAAACTGCATGACAGCTGAGTCAATGTCATGCAAACACTTATAATGTGTGAAGATACCTGGGAAGCAGAGCATCTAGCATTACTTTGGGTTTTCTTTCTATTAGAATATTAAAAATCAGCTCTGTACTGCCCCCAACTTCTCCACTTGGTACCAGGATTCCAAGTCCTTCTTCGAGGTCTTCCATGACTTCCTCATCAATGCCTTTCCCAGTCAGTAAAACCTAGCCTGGGTCTCATGCCCAGTGCATAGCCGGTGTCCCATTTATACATCCAAAAAGACCTCTAGGCTTTGGTCAATATCCCCTTTACCCATCTTCCTAACCACAGTACTGTCCTATATACCTAACCTTTCCACTTAGAATTATCTACTCCTGCACCCAGGCTAGAAGAGGAAGCACATGCTATAAACCAATCCGGTCTGCTCTGTGTACTTGTCAGCCACTGTGTAGGAAAACCAAAATGACATAGAGGCATATTCATATGTGGAAACTCTGCCAGACACCAGCAGAGGGAATTACTGTCATGGGAAGTGCCATACTGGACAGTGGAATTCTGAGTGTCTCATCTCGGGAATTTTTATTGACACACAAGCTCCTCAGGTGTTCTACTGATAGCAAGTGCAGATCATGAGGAATCAAACATCTTTTACATAAAGCCAACACCTGCAGACAATACAAAATGTCAAGGCCTAGGCAGTCCTTTTCTAAACAGTACATAAAACAACCACTTTAAACATAACTTGAAATATACTTCTGCAACAACTTCAAGGAAAGTTTCAATTTTTATCTTATTTAGTAACTGTACAATAATGGTTTTGCTGTAACATTTTCAGAGTGCATATAATGTATTCTGATCATATTCGCCCCCTTTCCTACTTTTTTTACCACCTAATCTAATCTTCCCATCAGACTCTCTCTCTCTCTCCCTCTCTCTCTCTAATATATATTATACATATTATATTATATTATATATTATATATATTATATTATATCTATATTAGAGAGAAATAGTTGGATATATATATATCTCCAACACTTGCAGACAATACAAAATGCCAAGACGTAGGCACCCCTTCACCCAACATAACTAAAAATAAACTTCTGCAGCATTTCTCTTTTGGTTTTGCTTTATCTCCACAACACAACTTAACATTTCACCAGGAAAACTATTTACAAGAGGGGCAATTGTGAGGCTTGCTAGGACATCCAGGATCAAAATGAAACCAAACATCTATCAAGATTTTCACAATGTCTTTGGACAGCAGAATAACATTATCAATGTCTCATTATCTGAAATTCACTCATGATCTTTTAGAATCCTCCAAAGGGTGTGGGTCATTTCTCTGGCTCTGCCCTCTGCACCACACACAGCTTATCCTCTAGGTTCTGGCTGGCTCCCCTCTACCACTGCTGCTGTCCTCTGTGGTAATCCCTTGGCAATGACATTTCTAAAACTGCTGGGATCACTTGCTAAGACTAGACTACACTTTCACCAATAGCCTCTCTTGGTCTTTCTTCATGGTGCCAAGCTTCAAGCTGCTATCCATGACTCCTTCTTGCTTTTAAAAAATAGTACCACCTGGGTGACATGCATCTTCCTTCAAAGAGTTCAAACACAAGACCTGTTTGGGCCACATACACACACACACACACACACACACACACACACACACACACACACAGACACACACACACACACAAAAACGAAACAGTACCAAGGGCTGCTAGAAGGAGATATGACCTTGACCAATTCTGTAATACAGCTTCTGTGTGCTGACCCAAGTAAACACTTTCCAGATTTTATATAGAGTCTGGTTTCAGGAAAACCAACTGGCCAATTCATGTTTGAGTGCAAAGTTAGATAGAACATTCTAAAGTCTTCTTCATAATGCTGCAACCATTAGTCCTGATTCTTTTAGCAAGTATTTTTCTTAGCATCATCACAGCTCTTCCTTGTCTACAGGAAGGGTTCCCTCCTGTGGTGGAGTCCTCATCACCATAGCAGATGTGTTTTGTCAGGACTGCCTCACCAGAGTCTGAACCACTTGTCAGGTTTTCAGAAACAAACAAACAACAAACAAACAAACTTCAGTTTTAAATAAGCAGCTCCTCTGTTCTAAGCCCCCACCCACCCCATCCCGCCCCACCTCCTGCCCAACAGCTGACCCACTTTGGCTCCTACAGCAGGACTTCCAAGGCCTGTGGGAAAAATCTCCAGCTGAAACATTCTGCCAGTTTGCTGTTCTAGCCCACCACCACAATGCAGAAACATATATTCTCTTCAGAGACCTCAAATATGAGACCTGCTTGAACTTCACATTCACAAAAAAAAAAAAAACAAAGCCATCAGAAATCTGTTTGTAAGCCCTGGCTTCCAATTCTTGCATGCTAGCTACTGTTAGCAGCAGGAGGGAGCAACGACTCCATGATCAGGAAAAAATGCTTAGAACCTTGCTTTGTAAAGCTTTGGCAAACCCTGGTAAGTTTCCTGTACTTGACCAGAACAACTTCCCAGTTTTTTCAGTACATTTCATCTTTACAAAGCCCTCTCTTTATAGAGCTTCCCTTTTATTTGGCTCCCTCTGTGGAGTTCATTCTTTTCACTTACTTATTAATTTTTTCTTCATAGAGGCTTATTTCCTTTCACACTCTATTCTTCTTTCAGTCGTCATTTTAACTTAATCTCTGTTCTTTGGGATCTGCTCTGTGAGGTCTGGGGTTTTGTTCTTCCATGTCTCCACATTGGATGTGAGCTGGTGTGATGTCTTGCCAACATGTTAGGCACCACTTGTAGCAGTACACCTACTGTGGCAGCTCAGCAAGAAAGACAACACAGCATTTTCATAGGTGTAAACCCTGCTAGACCTCAGCAGAGGGAACCATAATCATGTTAAGTGCCATACTAGGCAGTGGAACCATGAGTATCTCATCTCAGGGATTTTCCGTGATACCGAAGCTCCTTGGGTGTTCTACTGATAGCATTAGCCTTTGAAGATTATGATCAATAAAACATTTTTTACGTAAAGCCTACACCTGTAGACAATACAAAAGGCCAAGACCTAGGCAGCTCTTCACCTGACAATGCACAAAACAACCATTATAAACATAACAAAAAAACAAACTTCTGCATCAGCTCTGTCCACATAACTTCATTCTATCCAAGTCATTTCCAACCTTGAGACCCAACCATCTTTCACAACTTCTCTTTTCACCAAACCTTCTCCATCCACACACACAAAAAAAGAAAACCCTCAAAACTAACAAAAGAACAACATATCCTCATATCTCATTGTAGGAAAACCAACAATATAGAAGATTAAGTCAGTATCTTTTCCCCTAATCTACTATTCTTTCATAAATGCTGGCAAATGATAAGTAGCTAGAAAAATTCAGAGACATAGAGGGTAAAAGAATAATCAGAAAACACTCTCTTTTTTGGGGAGAGGCAGGAATGGGAGTGGAAGGATAGAGTTGTAGATTTGGGGGCTAGGGAAGATGGGGTGGGGAGCTGGGAGGAATGAAGGATGGGGAGCAAGGGTGTTAGAATGCATTATATGAGAGAAGAAAAAAATTTTAAAATGCTAAAAAAAAATAATGGTTAGAAAGATGGCTAAGCAGGTAAGAGCATTCATTTTACAATTATGAGAAACAGAGTTTGGATTCCAGTACCTGCATCAAGCAGTTCATATATGCCTATAACTCCATCTCCAAGATCTGACATTCTTTTTTCACCTCCTAGGGTACTCACACACATTTAAAAAAAAAAAAAAACCAAAATAACATAAGTGGCTTGGTTTCCTTGGATTTGCTGATCTACTTTCATGTTTCCTGTGCTGGCATTCTCTCAACTACTACATCCTGGCCTTACCTTTTTCCAAGTTTACCAGAGTTTCTTCTCCCCACTCTCTAAGCAAATATGTAAATCACTGTTGCTGACAGACTTAGGACTGTTTTTGTTCTAATTGGGGTTAATCTCTTAATGAAGCAAATGAATGTGACTTATTTTTGTTTAATAAGATTACAATTAACTGGGGTACTATGAAGTTAAATGGAATGAATCTGTGGGTGCAAAACAACCTCAGATTTTTAGTTTTAAATGAAGGTTTAACTGTGTATACCAGACTTCTTAGCACAGAAAAAGAATTGCCAAAAGCTGCTTACAGCTAACACATCTTCTACTGAGTGTGATGTTTTGTATGTGTGTCATACTATTGCCTTGGCACATAACCTCTTTCTGAATCAGAAGTTTGCATATTTTGGTTAAGTTGCCTTTCCATCAGGTTCCCTGAAGTTGCCCTTTAGCTTCCAACTCTGGAGTTGATGGCAATTACAGCCATGCCTGGCTTTGTGTATGAGTTCTTGGATTTGAGCTTTGGTTATTAGGTTTGCATAACCAATAGTCTTAACCAATTAGGCACAGCCTTAGTCCTGAAAATCTGATTTGGTTAGATAGCTTCCTTGTTAGTGAAAGGCCTCTTGGACATGCGGTTCTTTGTTTTTAAAATCTGAAATTGTTACAAGAGCTGTTGGAAACAGTATTCAGTAGCAGACAGTACGACTCATGAAAAATATTCAGAGAAATATGATTAAGTGAGAATATCCTTAATGAAGTTAAGAAAGGGTCACTTATATACCATCCTCTTAAACGTTATTTTTAATGAAGGACGCTCTTCAACATATAAACTTTTCCTTTATCAGGACAAGCAAAATGAGGGTATCTACTCATGCATAGTCAGACCTTGTGGAAGATCATCACACATCACTGTGCAACAAAAAACACATGTACGTGAACTCCAACATGCATAAGTGCAAACAGAATATCACCGCACCATATACACTTATAAAAGCCACATCAAATCACCTACAAAAAACAAAAATAGTAAAATAAAATAAGAAAATATCACTTTGTCTTTACAAAACAGAATACTGATAATTTCATAATGTACTAAAATATGATGCCCAGATTCGTGCTTCTGAATTTCTATAGCACATTCTAGAAGCATTGGAAAGTATAACCATGGCTTAAAGCATTTCCTATGCTACAAAACTCTTCTCCCAACATAAAAAAAAAGAAAGAAAGAAAAATGAAAAAATAAAACCTAGTAAAATAGGATCACCATGACTAAGCCTTGTAATTTATATCTTATTTAATTATACAGGTAATTCATTTTGTTTATAACACACTAGAGATTTTCAATGATCATCCTAAGAGATAGATAATATATTTTATATAGCATTAAGGTCTTAATTTATTAAAAGAGAAAGGCATTAAAACAGCAGATTTCTACTTTCTTTGTTACTATTTATTTCTTCTTGTTTTCTTTAGTGTTCTTTCATCTACTGTCTAGTTTTCTAAGCTTGAAACTACAGTCAATAATTTCCAACTCTCTTCTTATACAAATTTTAATGATGTAAATTTTTCCCTAAGCACTACTTTAGATGGATATCATATACTTAATTTATATTTTATTGTTACTTCATGTTAAAAATGTAAATATCTCTTAAGAGATTTTGACTCATGACATACCTAAAAGAGTATCATTTCACTTCTAATATTTGAAAGTTATTGACTATATTCTGTACTTTATTGATATTTATTTTAATTAAATATAGTTAGAGAATTATTTTGATTTTGATTACTTTTTTTGAAACTTACTGAAGGAGGCTGGAGAGATCTCTCAGTAGTGAACAGCACTTAGTGCTCTTTCAGTGGGCTCAATTTTAATTCCCAGCACCTAGCACAAGCAGGTTAAAATTGCCTATTATTCCAGTTCAAAATGATCCAATGCCCTCACCTGTCCTCCGTACATAGCTGCACTCACATGCACATAGATATACTGAAACATACACAGACACAATTAAAAATAAATCAATGGAACTTATTTAAAACTCTTTTATCATACAGACTATAAGTTATACATATATATAGATATAAATGTAGGCATATATATGTGTGTGTATATATATCTTATGCACACATATTACACCTACAAATACATATCTATTTATGTACACATACCAAACACACACACACACACACACACACACACACACACACACACACACGGTATATCCCATGTGCAGGAGATAACAAGTTCATCACATTTCTCTCCAATTGAGTATTCTACAAATGTCAATAACATCAAGTCAATTCACAACACTACTCAGGTCTCTTACATCAGTATTGTTTTTCTCCCTGATTGATCTATCAATCACTGAGAAAGGGTTACAAGTCTGTAGAGTGACACTGGGTGCAAATCTATCTATTTTATCCTCTACTTCCTTCTGTTTTTGCCTGTTGCGTTTTGAGATTCTGGTAGCATGGGTAAATAATTCCTGTATTTAGTTTTCTTAGATAATGGATCAATTATCTTTATGGACTGTCACTCATCATGGCTAGTAATCTTCCTCCTTCTGGCTATGTCACTGTGCTGTAATCATTTCTACTCTATTTTTAACCTGCTGAGGATTATAATTAAAGTACATTTTATATACAGAGTATTCAGGTGAATTTTGTTCCTTTTATGCAGCTATTTCTATCTAAGACTCAAATTTAAAAAGATCATTGAGCTACATGGATTAAAATCTATGATCACTGTGCCTTATTCTCATTGCTTTTCTTTTTCTTCTCCAGTTTTTTTCCCTCCGTTTATATATCTCCCTTCATTCATAGCTAGTTATTCTGCTTGATACCATTCATCTCCTTGGCATCAGATTTATATTTTTGAAAAATATTCTGCTGTTAGAATGGTTCCACAGGTTTACGATATACATTTTAACACAACTTAATTTCAGCTATTAGTAACCTTGTATTGCAGTATAAACATATTTTAATTGTGTTCCTCTTTTTTATTGTGAGGTTGTTTCATTTGTTTCTTTTATCAGTATGCTATAGTAATCTGACATATTGTTATCGTTAAATTAAAATTATGCTCATCTTTTACTTGAATAAAGTTAAGAAAAATAAAGTGGTTAATTTTCCATAGAAATGACTTCTTTGAATGTACATAGATTGAGCTCTAATGGGCCATCTTTACTTTTCCTTCAAAATTAAGATCGTCTCATTTTTGTACCTACTGATGAACTCACCATGCTTCAGTGCACATTTCCAAGCCTGTGATTATATAGAAAGGCCTTGCTAAGCTCAGTAAGTCACAAAACGATAACATGGATGTAGGAAAGAATATACGGGAACAGGAGGCATTGACAAAGGGAGCTTTAAGTAATTGGAATGCAATTTTAATTTAATTTTTTTTATTTATTTGAGTGTTTACCTCCATGTATGTATATGCACCCTATGCATGCAGTGTCGACGGAGGCCAGAAATTTCACATCCCCAGGGACTTGGTTGTAGAAGGTTGTCAGCCACCATGTAGTTTCTGGGCATAGAAATCAAGTCCTCTGCAAGAACAGCATGCATTCTCAACCAGTGGGCAATATCTCCTGCCCCTAGAATATTCTTTACACATGTGTGGAAATGTCAAAAGCCATTTTTTTAAAATAAATTATCTGTATCTTCTGCTTACAAGGGTTGTTGTAATTGTTTTTCTCATTATTCTTTATGCATGACATTCTATATAAGTCATTTGACATTAAGATTATGTATTTGTCTTTGGTGTTTCTGAAGTCAGACATAATAAATGTAGAGGTGTCTCTGTGTGTGTGTGTGTGTGTGTGTGTTGTGTGTGTGTGTGTGTGTGTGTGTGTGTGTGTGTGTGTGTGTGTGTGTGTGTGTGTGTGTGTGTGTGTGTGTGTGTGTGTGTGTGTGTGTGTGTGTTGTGTGTGTTGTGTGTGTGTGTGTGTGTGTGTGTGTGTGTGTGTGTGTGTGTGTGTGTGTGTTGTGTGTGTGTGTGTGTGTGTTGTGTGTGTGTGTGTGTGTGTGTGTGTGTTGTGTTGTGTGTGTGTGTGTTGTGTGTGTGTGTGTGTTGTGTGTGTGTGTGTGTGTGTGTTGTGTGTGTGTGTGTGTGTGTGTGTTGTGTGTGTTGTGTGTGTGTGTGTGTGTGTTGTGTGTGTGTGTGTGTGTGTGTGTGTGTGTGTGTGTGTGTGTGTGTGTGTGTGTGTTGTGTGTGTGTGTTGTGCGTGTGTGTGTGTGTTGTGTGTGTGTGTAAGATAAAGTTTCCTGAAATATTCCTCTAATTCTCTCTCAATTTTTTTTTCTCTAGTCATTTGTCTCATCAGAGCATTGTATATAGTTTCCACAGAATCCTTTGATACATGCATACATGGCTATTTTTAATTCATTTTCTGATAATTCTAACATTTACAACACAGCTTAGTCTGGTTCTGATGATTGCTATGTCTGGTTAATTATATATTTTATCACTTTGGAAATGCTTTGCAATTTTATTTGCTTGTTTGCTTAAACACAACTTCTATCAGTAATAGAGACTAAAGATAAAAACAGTATGAGAATTTCTATTATTCTGTATAGGAATCAGCTGTACTTAATGTTTCTGGTAGCTTTAGTTACTAGAATCTTCTGCTGATCCTTTTCTTTCTCTTCCTATTGCCTGCTGGGGAATCTTTTGTCCCTTCCCTCAGAAGAGGCTGGATCTTGAAGTTTCCAAAGTGACTGGTTTATCATTATCAAAGGCTTGCTGCCATCACCAGGAAACCAGCTGTAGTATAGAGGTGGCTTGAGGGAGGTTGCTTAGCTTCTGATGAGTAGCAAAGCTGTTCAGAGGCCCTGCCTCTTGGTGATGTGCCATAGTGCTTCTGTCCCTCCTTCTCTCCCCTAGTCCTCATCCTACACTCCCTCCTCACAGCAGAGTCCCCAGTTTGTCTTCAGGAGACTTTCTGCCTTACATCTATGGCCTGCTTTTCCTTATGTGACAAGGGAAACAAGTCATGGGGAAAAGTTTTTTTTTAGTTCTTCCACATTAGTTTTCTTCTAGTTGCAACCTAGAAGAGAAGGCTAAAATAGAAGGTGGGGCTAAAAACAAATTATTTATCTCCAACTGTAACTCATACTTATTTACATTTATAATTTTGCCAATTACTATCTTTGTCCTATCTTAATGTTTTCTCTCTTAACTTTTCCTTGATAGTGTTTTAATTATAAAAATCATAATAGGATGAAATGTGTGAGATAAAAACAGGAATGTCTGCAACTTTCAGAAGTTCTATTTAGATGTATAATTGTGTTCTAAAGTATCCCTTCAGTCAGTTTTCAGACTGGTCATTTTCAAACAAGTCAAATATGTGTTTGTGAACATTTATTATCAACCCCAAATACAATTACTCTGTTTCGGTAAACACAGTACTTATGGATGCTTGAAGTAGAAAGGCCTCTGTATATGAAGGAGCTACACTATTCCCCACAAATCTATAAGAACTAAGGTTTAGTCCCACTTGTCTATTTCTCCCCAGTTCTGTAACATTATGATATGCTTTCCCATATCATCTTGCACATGATTTTCAAATGCTATAGTTCTTAGTTTATAGTTCTTAGTTCTCTGTTTAGAAAGCATGTAAGTGCTCACCTGATTTTTTAAAAATATTTTCTCTTATGTTTGAGATTATATAATTGCATCAATTCCTCTTATGTTTTCCTCCCTCAAAACCCTCCTAAGTGCTCTCTTTCAAATCCACAACTTCTTTTTTTCATTACTTGTTATATGAATATGTATATATTCCTAAATATAGCCTCCTCAGTCTGTATGATTTTACTTATATGTGTTCAGAGCTGAATATTTGGTGTTGGATAACTAATTGGCATGTCCTGACATGGAGATTATTTCTCAGCATTCTTTAGTTGTCTATACTTCTTTGTGCAGATTGAAGCATTGTGATATTGTTTCCTGTTCATTTTCACATGTGCATTGGTGGTTTCCTTGTTCAGGTCATGTTTGGAAATTCATGATGGTGAAACTTTATGGGCTCAGCTTCTGATATTTCTAAGAGACATATTCCCATGGAAAACTTTCTGAACCTGTGGCTCTTAAAATCCTTTCACTGAGTTCTGACTATATAATGTTACAGTTCCAGTGGGTTGTCAACATTCTAATTTCAAACAGCAGGAAAATGTGCTCTGGAGATAGACTTCAGAAGGACCATTTGTGAATCTCCAAGTTAGAGTTTAGAGCCAATTCTATGCATGCTCTTTGCACTTTGCATTTTCAGTAGCTTCCTGCCTTTCCAGCAAAGATCAGTGGTGAATTTATTCAATTAGATAAGGAATGTGTGGGCTCAATAGTTGAGAGTTGGGACCTTCAGGAACTTGAGCAAATGATGTAACCTTCCTGTTCCTAATGAAACAGCAGCAACCTTTATCACTCTGTGAATTTAAGATGATCTGGTGGATCCTAGGAGACAAATATTTAAAACACAAGACAACTGGCACTTAAGTGCTCTGCAGAGAGTAACTGACATAGAGCAATCACATTTTGCATAACTTTAGTATCTCACATGAGAGTATAATAGTCATCTTAGTTGTGTTTGTGGGAAAATTAACAACTGGAGACAAACATTGTAAGGGAATCAGTGCAGTCTATAAAAGTCACACATCATGCTTTCTCTTGTAGTGGCTCCTAGATTTTAAATTAGTTCATGTTTATATCTCTGACATGAAAACGGAGGCTAGAGTCATTAGACAAACAAAAGGAGCTAATGAGATAGGGAGGGAACTGAAAAAGGAAGGTAGGTGGCCTATTGGGGTAATATGTTCAGTATATATTAAATAAAAAATTAAAAGTGAGAAAAGAAATTAGAGAAATCAAGGTGTCTTGAGTTAAGCATTTGGAAAAAAGTAACTAAGAATATGCTATGATTTTAGAGAATCATAGAAATGATAGAGAAGATATTGTGGGTTCTTGGAGAATAACTTTCATCCAAAATAGAAGCAGTTTTGTGAATGTTGTGTGTGTGCATGTTCATGTGTGCATGTTCATGTGTGCATATATGTGTGTGTATGTGTGCATGCATGTCACTATTGAGCCCACACATTCCTTATCTAATTGAATAAATTCACCACTATTCATTGCTGGAAGGTAGAGAGCTGCTGAAAATACGAAGCACAAAGAGCAGATAGTCTCCAAATACTGTTAGTATTTGTTAGTATTTGTCAGAGATTGACAAAATAGCCTTCTAAAATTTATCTCCAGAAATGCAATTTTCCACTGTATGCATAACACACAAATGCATATATCACATTTGTACATGAGTGTGGATACATATGCTGGTACCTATGTCTGGTTGCAAATGTGTATAGGACCAAAAGTATATATATATATATATATATATATATATATATATATATATATATATATATATATATATATGTGTGTGTGTGTGTGTGTGTGTGTGTGTGTGTGTGTATGTGTGTGTGTGTGTGCGCGTGCGCATATACTTTATTATATATTATTTTTTATTATTTTATTATTTATTATATTATTATTTATTATACTGTATATATACATATACAGATATATGTATATATGTTTATTTCTGCATGCATTCTACACAAGTGCATGTACACACATGCATGTATGGTGTGTATGTATGTGAATCTGTTTTTACACCTGCATGTGTGTGTGCACAAATGTATGATTTTTATGTGAACCTTTACATATCTGTGCATGTTTTTATAAGAAACACATTTTCCCTATTCATAACTATTTTATACAAAAGCTACCAGTGGTTAATTGAGAGCTAGAAGTTCCTTTCTCCTTTTCATTCCCCATTGTCATTGTTCCTGTCATCACTGAGAATGACATGTGCAAGAGATCTGAGTTGAGCAACAGTGCTGCTTCCTGAATGAGATAAACTGCTAACAATAGGACTGATGTCTCACTGTTTCCAGAAGTGTTTAATACGTGTACAAGGCATTCCAATAAAATTCATAAAGTTTCCACCTACAAAAGCAGAAATGAAAATAAAATTGTTTTGAATTTAGGAGACAGAGAAAAAGATGAGATGCCTAGGTTAAGAGGGTTCTTCTGAAAATAGTTTTCTACAGAAAGTCTCACCCCTCCAAGCATTAGGAGAGAAATTCTATCCTATATAAGCTTACCAAGACCTTATTCTTTTGGCAACAAAACAAAGAAAAACAATTTTAATCCTGAGTAAAAGTGACTTTCCCCTACTTATTGAGTCTCACAGGAGAAGTAGATTGTAATGTTTAACTCTCTAATATATGCAATAAAAGATTCTAGAAACACAGTCAGGCTAGCTACTTAGTCATTCAACTGCTCACAAATTATACACGTAGCTATGCACTGTCACTTGAGATTACTGTGTGCAAGAAAGCTTTGTTTGGATAAAGTAATTCGATGAATGTCAGAGACAAATATATATAGAGACATATAGATATAAGGAATGGGGCCAATCTGGTTTCTACTTGACTCTTACACACATCACATTTCTAGCATATTTCTATGAATTACTGAAATAATAAATAGGTAGATAGGGCACATCCTGGGCATGGTTAGGAAGAATGGTTTGAAAGTTTTCAAACATGGCTTCTTGAAATCATTTTTTTTTTTTTTTTACAAAAACATCAGAGAGTGCAATAATATGATTTTTCAGCACATTTTAGTTAAAAGACTCAAGTGAAAATGACATAATGAGTATCTCCAAATTAATGTTGCTGATTTTGGACTTGGCAGAAAACTGTCATCTGTGAAGGAATGAGAAGGAATGTGAGGGAATGTGAGTCAGCTTTTCCTAGGCCTAAGCTTCCTGTTCCTGGCAGTCAACACCAGGAACCAGGAGCAAGGAAGTAACAAATATCAGTTAGTTGGGACTTTCCAGACCCCCTGTTCCAGGAACTAGCTCACCATTATGCCACTGGAGGTGACTATGTGTCAAAAAATTGTTAGGCAATCTGAAGAGACCAATCAGGGTGAAGGGCAGCTTCAGAGCCTATCGGAATGTACCCACTCAGCCTGTATCTGGGATACTGCCTCTGTGCTGTATAAAATTGATGGACGTTTGTTCTTCGGGGTCGCCATTTTCACTTGTGTGAGGGTGACCCCAGCGTGCTGGTTCAATAAAGCCTCTTGCTTTTGCATCGATATCCTGGCTACGCGTCTCTGTGGGGCTGCGGCATCCCAGTTTGTGCCTTTCAGTCCAACACATCTTTCTAAATTCCTTAGTAATATATCTAAGAGTCATGTTAGGTAAATCTGTTAAAAATCAGCTGCTGCTATACATATTTTTTTATGGCTAGGTTGGGCTACTCTCATTATCTGTACAATACAGGGAAGATCTCTAGCGTCCGGGTACACCATTTTGCATAAGACAAGAAAAAGGATTCTGAGTAGCATGTCTCCATTAAACTGTTTGCACTGAGCCATGTCCTCTACCTTTGGATTTCATATTATTGTAGAGGTGGTCTCTATGTCTAATTTTATGTGTTGCTTTTCTAAAAGAGCTCTGGAAGATAAAGTAGAGTCTCTATAGTGCTCAGAGAACCATTTTTTATCGATAATAATTATCTCCTCTGTTTAATCATAAGTTTAACAAATATAAATATTTTTGTATTGAATTGATTTAAATATACTTTTTTGAAGAACTTTTTTTCTTATACTATTTTTCCAATGGGTAAGGAACATGTAGTCTGTATACTAAATCACAAAGAATACTACCATAGTTTTATATGCAAGAAAATGAGTGGAAGTAGAGATTTTTATGTTTAGTGAAATAATCCATCTCAAAAAGTCATGTTTTCTTTCACTTTTAGAATCCTGATTTAAATATAAAATGAATGTAGAAAGGTAACCATGGGGAAGGAGTTTAGCAGAAACAAAATAATAGCAAGAGATATTGATGTTTGGATACGTCACCAAGATGTTAACCCATTTTTTTACATAAATAAAATCCCATAGGGAAACTCAATGCTAGTGGAATTAGGATATATTAGGGTTAAAATAAATATCTAAATCAAAATTCATCTTAAGATTAAAATATACTAGTTTCTATTCTTAACAGTTCAGTAACAGTAAAGAAAATAAAAAGAAAAGAATACAAAGATAAAATGTGTTGTCATTTGTGGCCTGATATTTTCCCTATTCTGATTTTTAAATTATTTTTGTGCATTGGTCTTCCTCTCTGAGATTATCAAAGGATGGAGTACACATGGTAAAATCTAAGGTTAATTGAAATGTTACCATATGGGATGAGTGGCTTAAAGGCCCCTTGCTTCTTCTATGTCCAACATGTTCTAATGAGGACAGTGACACACAGAAAGATCCTTCATCTAGTCATAAGATATTGATATGTTTTTGTTGATTAGTATCTTCTTGGACCTACGCTGATTAATCCATGAAATACAAGATTCGTTTGAATGAGAGCAGCAGGGGGCTAGCAATAAAAGCATATTCAATCATTTCATCTACTGATGCTTTGAATCTGCCCTTGCCTCCACTGTGCAGCATATAAAACTCTCTAAGATCTTCTGGGACCGTACAGAAAGATGAGTTAATATATTTTAAATATATGTGCTAAGTATATAAAGTAAATCCTGATCAGTAATCAAAACTATATGTGTTTACTCTCAATATTATATTATATTTTCAAAGAGGTACAAGAATAAAAATATGAGTCTATTATCACATAGAAGCAAATTAATTTTGAAATTTGATGGTAAAATTATTCTCTTCTAATGACTTCTTCCCATGTGGTGTCTTCCTTGCTGTTTCCTTTATATAGAAGAGCATTCTTCTTCTTTTTCTCTTTTCCTTACTTAACTCTTCTCTTTCTCCAATACTTAATTTGAATTCAAACCATAAGAGTCTTGGGATAGGTTGCAAAGATTTTGTGAGCAACCGCATTCTCTTAATTACAGTCCTGGAATACTTTTTGGACACTTTAATGTTGAAATATGTTTCCTTGTATGTGCTACCTCCTTAATTGTGTTTTAGGTCATAGTAAATCTGTTTTTCGCTGTTTACCATAGGGATATATGTCTAAAAATGTGCATTGAAATAAACTATGTATAAAGAGTATCACTACTGTTCTATCCTGTTTCAAAGTCAGGGAAAGAGAGGAAAGAGAAGGAAATGTTGTTTTAAAATGCAGATGGAATTAACTGTAAGCAATTAAACAGGATATACTAAAGACTAAGAATGTCTGGGGCCTTAGCACAGGAAATACAAAGTCATCAACAGATGTGCCAGGAAGCAAGGATCTTGCACAAAACATGGGGTAACTGTCATGAAGTACCAATATGTCAATGAGGAAATGAATCAATCCATGTATACCATACTAACACTGTATCACAAATGTATCCATTTTGGAGGGTATGAAGGGAGAGAATATAGAAAATCTGATGATGCTTTGTGAGGAAAGATATAAAAATCAATGCCTTATTGGATAGTAGACTAGATCATGACCAAGGTTCTGATGTGTGTCCCCTAAATGACCTTACATGAAGACCAGGTCTCAGACTGGAGATATTTGGATATTCTAGGAATTGGGAAAGATGGGATAAGGTGGTAACTACAAATATCTTCAGGGATATAACTTTGAAAAAGACTCATCACATTTCTTCCCTGGTGATGAGGCCAGCACATATTATGCCATTTAATAAGCTATAGTTGTTATCTTCTCCTTTGAACAGAAGCCCAGAGCAATGTAACTCCTTAACCTTGGATTTGAACTCCAGTAGTTGTGAGATCTATCATAATGTTTTCTATAAAAATCAGTCATTATTTAGGTAATCTGAAGCTTACTCAAACACATATTCAAAGGAGGCACATGGGTGTCCTGTGTCATATCCGTTTCTTAAGCCTTCATAGAAACTTTCATTTATTTTGTATTGAGTGCCCAATTTGTGTTCTATACTATATCCATTCATAAAAGCAGGCAGAAGTGTTCAGTCAACAATTACCCTCACCACTCCACAGAAAAAAACATGCATGGGGTTGGGGAATTCCATAATATGTTGACAGGATAGACTGCCTCCAGACCATTTTTCTCTGATCTTTCTGGCTGTCTGTTTTAGGCAGTCTTTTTTTTTAATAAATTCATAAATGAGCATCTGTTTGTGGGATCCCATGGGGAAGTAAAAACATTAACAATTCAGATCTCTAACAGAGCTCTACTAATGGTTCAAATGTTACAAAGAATGTGCTTATAGCTAAGAGATCCTGGAAGGCATTTACAAAGGTAAGTCACAAATATAAATTCAAATATAACAAACAATATTAAACACAGGGAACTTCTTTCTACAAGATGAAATCCAAGAAAGTTGTGGTAGAACCATCAGTAAAATTTCTAAAGTATTGAGCATGGTATACATGATAAACCCTTGAGTTTGCAATATCTTAATTACTCTCTTTAATGGTTTTAGGCCTTTCATCTGGTATAATTACAATTTGAAATTCAAGTATTTATTCATTTTTTTATCTGTGCTTTTTGGTTTCCTATGGTTTTTAAATGGAAAACTTATTTACTTACAGGTGGATACAGATTGTAAGTGATGTGTTCAGCAAATTGATGAATGATAATGATAGACAGAGAATAATTTGTAAAACCAATAGAGAGATTTATAAAGCTTTGTGGATATGCAATATTATTCACAGACTTGGGAACAAATGACTTTCTTGACTTCTCTCTTCATTGCTTGTGACCAATTCTCCTAGCTTCTGATGTGGTATTCTTTTTAGGGAAATGCAGAGATATGACCTTTGAGAACCCTTCAGGATAACTATCCAGAACTCTGACTCTAAGTGGTAGTCTCCAAGTTTGTTTATAGTCTGAAGCTCTTTTTTAGTTGATTTCTATATGTACAGGCCAGAGAAAACAGAATCTTCAGTCCCTGGGAGAAGGTAAGGTGAAAGTAAGAGCATCCATTCAATAATTCTTAGATTTAAAAAGTTATACCCTTACCTGTATAAGTAGCTCAATATATATATCATGTTTCTTATTTGTGTTGAGGGAGAATATACTGACAGCAAGTCACAACTTTAAAGTCTATCACAGATTGTGTTTTATTTAAATTCTAAACTTTTTTGAAATTTTCATCCAAGAGAAGAAAAATACTGGAAGAATTTAAAACAATTATTTGATAAGATTAAAGCAAGTAAAATGCTTTAAGTGCTTTACCAATTGTTAGTACTTCATATATGCTCAGAAGTACTTGGTCTCTTCTAGTCAGTGCCCTGTGTTTCCAGTGTATTAGGAGATTTATCAGACAGGATTAAGCCAAACCAAACGAGTCACAATCACCTAGAATATATCCTTGCCTCTGCTTTATTTGAAACAGATATCGAGGAAGCTGGGGTACTCAAGCAGAAGTTAGAATGGAGGCTGAGAGTGATATTTATCCCAGTAGCACAGAGCATACTGCAGGGGCACCAGAGGTGGGAGACAATTTGAACTGAGAGTGCAAGTCATAATTGGTTCATAAAATATAGTTTCATTCTCTTTTTTATTGAGACCTATTGGTCCAAATCTTATTACCTTGTCATTTTTTTCAGCTTCATAACTAAGAGAAAGTAGTGGTAGGATGCTCTGTCCTGCAAACTGAAGCTTCTTTTTTTTCTCTCCCTTTCTTTCTGTACTTTCCTGACTTGTAATTTCATTTCTCAGTCAATAAGAAATATTAGATTTTAATGTAGTTTAAAGTTTGAGTTTGGGAAACCTCATAAACCATACACCAACATATAAGACTAGGAAGCTCATAGTAGTGATCCAAGAATCCTGTGAACCACTCAAAACTCAGTTTTCTAATTATTTGGCATATCAATGCATGTAAAATGAATGAATAACTATATATGTCAACTAAATAAGAGTATTCCAGGCAACAGTCATAACTACAGATACCAATTATCATGATGACCAATAATTGTGCTTGTAATTTCTAGTTACCTACATATAGTTGTCAGTTGCTTTCAGGAGGGGTGGGAATGTATACCTTCTAAGACTGTATGCCTTAGGAATAAAAAATGCATTACCACTCTGTGTATGCTTCTACCATCTTTCACTCCTGTTGCTATGTGTTGCTTGTCGTGCTAAGTATGTTACACTTAGGTTTCCTAAATTACTGATATAGTCAAGGATGGCAAGGATGGCATGGGCTACCTCAGTTCTTCACCACAGAAAGAATGAACAGAGCAAGAAGAACTTATTCATCATGATATATTAGTTTGGTACAGATAAGGGTCAGATATTATTCATTCTTTGCAACTTTAGTTCTAGATATTTTTCCCTTAGGCCTTGATGCTTAACAATGGTGATGCCTTTTGCCACAAGTCATCTTTGCTCTATGTAGTTAATGCTTTAGGATAAAGCTGCCTACATGGTTTGGCGGCAGATAGTTCCAAGATTGATTTTTCTCCATCCATGTTAGACAAAGGTTAAATTCGTTTTTTTTTTTTTTTAAGTCAGTAATTTCACCTGCTGGCCAAAGTGCTGCATGACTATTTTGCCTGGTTCCTCTGAGGTTGCACCCATATTTGAAGGCATGCTTCCATTTTGAAATATTCCTACTAATGATCCAGTTATTCAAAATACTGCTAAGATTCTAAGAAGCACAAGTTTTACAGTGATAGTCAAAGGCACAAGCCCCTCATTTTCCTTCAGGATGCCTGAATACATGGAATATTGAGTAACTCTTTTAATTCCACATTTAGCTCTTCCAAGGTCTGTGATCTGTGATAGCCTCCTGTGAAATGTGTCCTTTTGTCTTTATTCATTTGTAACCAAATATTCACTAAGGATGATGTCTCAGTTACCTCAGGATCTTTAATTTTTTAAAAAATTTCATACATATATCTTGACTTATAGGTCAGACTATGAGTTTTCTCACTTAAAAGAAGACTTAATTATTTCTTTATCTTTCTCATCTTACTTCATATGACAATTTGTACTATAGTGTCAATAAATACCAGTGAATGGATTTCTATGGTGCTGAATTGCATCTGATTCTCCCATTTGGTCCCTTCTTTAATGCATCGGCAGCCACATAAAGGGTACAGTTGTTTCTTTCTTAAATACACAGTTCCTACTGTGTAATGGAAGATAAGAACATTAAATTAAACTAATAGCTAGTATTTATTAAGCATTTACGTCAGGTATGATAATTAGAAATTCATTATCAACATCACATTCAAAGCGAACATATTATTAGCAGTCTTCACAGGCTGAAGGTGGGCATTTAATGATGTTCTGTAAATTGTGACACAAGAGTGAGATAAGAATTGGTATGATAGGGTGAACATGATGAAGAAGATGAAAGGATCAGTTTTACTGTGATTGTTTGTCCTGATTTTGCAATGCTTCAAAACCTAAAGTATGAAATGCTTAAGGTATAAGTGCCATAAGGGCAGATCAGCTCTGGAAGAAAGAAGAATGAACACAGGGAGAAGAGCATGGATTTGGGGCAGAGAAGAAAAAAATAAGTAAAGGGTATCAAGACTATGCTTTGAATTTTGTTTCTGCCCTTAGCCACTCCAGTTCTCTCTGTGAAATCATGAACCATGTGCTTTTGATCTTACATATTTTTCTTGATCCAATCAATGTGTTCTTTTCAAACCAGTTCCCCTTATCCTGAGGGCAGCTGATTCAACAATAGTTCTGAATGCTCAAGCTTAAATGATATATATTTTAACTTGTTTTTAAAGAAAAGCTTTGTAGTTCCTATAAGAAATGAATCATTAATTTTGCCATGACATTATATATAAAATCTAAGCAGTCATTCCTCAACACATTCCAATTCAAGAGTCTAAAGTTCAACAAACCAAGCTCATGTAGTATTATATTTGCCCTTTACAAAAGGTCAGGATATTGTTCAATTGATGCCAACATCCATGCACTAAAAGAAAGGGGGTCTGAGAAGATTGGATGTGTTTAAGGGTCATACTAAGTCCATTCATGAGTCTCTTTAAACATTGCAAATAAAGCACTCTAGCAATCCTTTTGAGTATAAATTCAGAGAGAATTTTGACATTGGATATGTGTGTTGGCAATAATACATTCATCGAGTTTAGATTGGTAAAATCACTTTAGAGTTTGCAAATTCATAGTTATATCATCCCCTGTCTGTTCTTGAAGAATTGTAAGAAGATTTACTTAAGATCAAGTTTTAGTTAACATGGTGGCACATCAAAGGGTAATACTCATGATCTGAAAGACATGGTATGGCATTAAAACTAATAGCGTGAATATGGAGATTTCCAGATTACTTATTTTGGCAATATTTCAAAACCTCAGTAAGTCGCCTTTTCTGTGTCTCTTGTGAAATGCGAGGCTGTTTTTATTGTCTTATATTCCTTTGTTATAATGTTTGTATTTGGAAAGAGTGATTTACCTTTAAAAGCTAAATCACCACAGCGATCTTAAAATATGAAAATATGCTTTCCGTTTCTGTCTTGATTTCTACTTCCTTGATAACAGTCCTTCTGTTTAGCTATTGTTTCTTCACTTATGCATCTGTCTCCTTATGTTCTTATACTTATACTTCAACACCAAATGGAAGTTTATGCTGTGATGATTAGCTTCTTACAATTAAAAGTGGAAATTCACTACTTTACATGTTTCAGTTTTGGAATCTCCCAATTTTTCCACCTGCCAACATCATAGTACCTGATTGAAAGAATGACTGACTTGTGTCCTCAAGATGCTCCATTCTATTCAGACATTCTTTTAATTTCTTCACAGGTGCACTGGAATGTCATTGAATCTCTAATTCATCATGTCCATATCGGTGGATGTAGTGACCATTTCTTCAATGACTGACATCTAGTAATGGGATTCACAGAGCCTGGAAGATGTTTGTGCCTCTTGCACCTACACTCCACAGTGCAATATTAGGGAGTGCTCTTAAGTCCTACAAGAAATTTGGAAAGTTGAACCCAGAAAGCCTCGGAGAATACATATACCAGTTTGATGAAGACTTACAATGAATTGTACTCTCTCTTCATCCTGCTTGTTTTCTTTACTTGATTAACTGCTTCAGAAGAGAAAGGAGCTTAATGCATTATGTTAATTGAATGTCTTGTTCTGTTTCCACATTGTCTCCCTCCTCCTTCTCTCTTCCTTTCCCTTCTCCCTTTTCCTTCTTCCTCCTTTCTTCTCCCTCCATCCTTCCCTGTGGACTTCCATCTTGTTTCTTTCCTTCTTAGTTTCCATAGTTCCTTTATGAAAGAATTTTTGTTTGACCCTCTTAATAACTTGCATTTATCACAGACAGATGGGTTCTGGTTTGATTATTCTGCCTATATCTTCTGTGACTCCACCAGGAGTCAGGGAGATAAATGACAATTCTACAAGTTTTTCCCACAAAAAGGAAATTGCAATTTATGTAAAAATCATCTGAGCCTTGCTGACCAGTTGATCCTTTCTTATACAGTATAGGAAGATAGAGGGAGAAAGTGAGATACAATTTTAAAATTCAATTTGTTGAGCAAATACTGCTATTCTCAGGGATTGACTTACAACTCACCAGGTAGCATTTCTCCTATAGCCTGTGAACTCCTCTCATCACTCTCAGATGGGATCACCCACAGCAGATTTAGAGGACAGATAGCTACTTTCTCACATCTTCTAATTGAGGATGTTCTCTAAGTAGGCCATCACCATGTGTCAACACAACCCAAACAGACAATATATGATGAAATGGGAAGAATCAAGAAAATAAATGAGATTCTTGTGCTACTGTGAACTGTTCAGGGCCAGCATGCAAAGCCTGTCCATACCAGTAGAAAATTGATTTGAAATAAAAAATGAAGAACGTGTTTCCCATGATATAGAAATATTAATTATATGTTAACATACTGGAGTCATTTGATTCCTTAACCTCAATACCTTAAGAACTATATAGGAGTATTAGAAAGGAATATCTGTTGGGGCAATAGTATATGAAGATTTACATAGCTTAAATCATTTTGGATTTGTAACTATATGTAAGTTCTATATTCTTTCATCCAAAATAAGCAAAACCAAGAATAGAGGAGTTTAGTGAAACTGGAAGCACCATTGTAGAAAGTGTATAATAAGCCTAAGAGTTGTGGGACAAAATCAGAGGAAAGTAACATAGAAAACCAACACCATATTCTGCAAAAGATAGACAGAATTGACCTCATGGGATATGTATGTTTAAGAGAGATGTAAAATGAAAAAGCTGCATAATGACTGAGCTTTGCACAGCTGTTGATGTATACAACTGTTGATGAAAACAGAGCTCTGTGTACAGATCTTCACTACCTGGTGTTAAGGTATTTTTTATGTACTAGTCATGGCCATATTAGTGTACAGAGTACCCATATCCCCTTAAAAGAAAAATGAAGTCTATGTTTTGGATATTTGCACAAATAACCTCAGCATAAAGAAATTGCATATACAATTACCCTGGGATTGCATTAAGAAGACCACAAATAAACTTGTACACATCTGAAATAGAATACTAGTGAGAATACTAAAGAAAATGTAAATGCAAAATTGTTGAACTTAGAATGTGTAATGTTAGGCATATTAGACACGATTGCCTAAACTCAGAAATCTAACAAAAATTAGTGTTTCCCATCCAAGCCTATTTATGCATGTGTATGTGGGAAAAGAATAGATGTAAGTGTGAATATAGTACAACATTTAGAAAGGAGTCCAAGGAAAGACTGGTGAAAATGACAGAATATAGACAACAGGAAACATAAGTCATGAGAGAGTATATGATGGTAATTGTTTTCCTAGTTCCAGACATGTTGCAGTATGTATTTTTCTTTAATGTTGTGTATAATTTCATTGAAGTATAATTAAAAGAGAAAGTATAAGCTTGGTGAAGCTACATAGCTTTATAATAGCCAATCAAACTGTATAGGAGTTAATTAAGATGTATGGAGTTTGGGACCAGACAAATGTTGTTTGAGCAACTACTTTATGATAGCTGTGTTATGACTTTATATGTGAAATATTTTCATGAAGATGAAAAGGAAGGAGGAAGAGAAGAAGAAGGAGGAGGAGAAGTGGGAGGAGGAGACCACTTAGTATACGAGATTTATTTATTATATTTCTTCCCACTCTCATTGAATGTTAATAGAATATATCCAATATATCAATAATTTACATCTTTTTGTTTCCATTTGATTATATATTCAAAGTAAACCTTTCCCAGACATTTAACTTCTGTATTTTATCTCTTGAAACTACTACTCCCTTAACTGAATGTTGTTTTTTATTACAGTGGCACCCTTAAAAGGATGCCCTTTTCTTAATGAAATTCACCCAAATAGTTTTTATTGCCCAATTCCTTCCCATTTTCTCCTCTCTGGCACATAGACTATCTGGTATCATAATTGCCATTTTACCTGGATGTCATTTAACCCAAGGTTCATTATTTGCTATTTTTTTTTAAAATGTGTTCATGTTAATTTCCTCAGATTGGCTTCATTGCCAGCTGGCCTGTTTCCTGCAGATTTCTATGGCCAAATGTCATACCTAAGTGCCTGCACCTTCCCTGATTTCTTCAAGCATTTGTTTAGACCCTATCAATCACTATCTCACAATATAAGCAGCAGTTTTGCAAAAGGAGAACATGCCTGGTCTGATGATTTATGCTTCTGGAAGCCTGACTTTTTCTCCTAGTGGGAATCGCAAGGGCCCACTCTTGTTTTGCCAGGTCTAGGTGTACCTGCCATGAGATGTCTGGGATGAGAAGTCTAAACTGCCAATATCACAGCTTTGTTTCTTTCCCTCTTCCTGCATTTCCTTATCAGTTGTGACAATATGCCACAATTAATGATAGCAAATACATGCATGTTTGATACCATATGCATCACACTTAGGCATGATGGATTAGCAATCAAGAAAATTAATTCTGCCATTACAGAGTAACATCTGAACTTTGAAGTTAGGCAATTCCATTGTCTAAGGTGCTTCTATGAATACAGATAGAAATATAACACTTGGTATGCCCATTTTGACTCAGAATAATTTCGACACTTAACTTATTAATATCTCAGGCATTACTTTGAAGTTCCTGTTATCTCCTTCCATCCACAGAGGCATTCATACAATCACATTGCAAGACTAAAAATGTACACACAACATGGGACACTTGTTCAAATCAATTATTTGATCAATTATTTCCAATAAGCAATTCATGATCACAAATCCTTTGAACATATAGTATTTTCTGGAATTAGCAATTTAGCTTTGATGGAAGACACCAGGTAACATGTTTCTTATGAATCAAGCAGCCTTGAAATAATCAAATCCCATCTGGATAGCAGTATGTGCTGCAATTCCTCACTATCTTTTTTGTGGTTTGGAGTTGATATTCACCAAGCCAGGCCAGTGATGTCAGTCAACTCTTATACAGATCAAACCAAGAAAAATTAAAATGATGTCTTAAAGTATAATCAAAAATAATGAGAAATATGTTTCATGAAGTTCAAAAAACTGCTTGGAGCATCAAACTTTGTGATAATCTTCAAAGTATATAGGGAAAAATAACTCATTAACAGCCATAGCAGGCAGGAAATCTACCTCTTTGCTATTTTAGGCATATAGGGGCAATGATATGTGACAGCATTTTGCAATTTGTATAGTCCAGTGGTAGACTGGATTGCTGTCCAAAAAATTCTTACATAAAAGTAAAATGTCAACACATATGGTGAAACCATTGTTGGGAGCAGACTAAAATAAAAATGACCTGGAAAATTGTTAACTTTTACCATTCCTGTTCAGCAATAGAGGGCATAGCTCCTCCATAGCTTTGGCTTGTTTTACTGATGTTTTCTAGTAATTAGACACCTTGTTTCTTATGAAAATGCCTACTGAACAGAATTACAAAACACTCTCTTCCTCCTTGATTTTGGAATAATGTAAAATGAGTCTGAATTATGAATGTGGCAACCATAATGTGTAACAAAAAAATGACTTATACTACATATTAGGATTATAAAGAAGTTATCACAAAAAACTTTGAAGAACTCCAAAGAAGCATTACAGGTATTTTAATATACTTTTTGTGTTGTCTTAGTATAATTTATTTATCAACTATGAAAAATAGCTTTTTCTGGAAAGTCAATCTCTTAGAATCTATGATCACATACACCATACTGAGTCAATCCTTTAACATGTCAGAAATGCCATGCTCATCTAAAACCTTACTGATAGTGGAGGGCTGTGTTTTTATTTATTTCTGTATATGTTAAGTTGAAGACTTTCACTCAATTTACTTAAACACATATTTGCTGAATATTTTTATATGCCTGTAGCTGAATAAGCCCCTGGAATAATAATAATCCAATAATTATTGATTTATTTGTCTGCCATGCATAATAAACTGCAAATGGATTTGTAGATGTTGGTTATGCCAATGCTTTGCATGGCCTCATCTGAATTAACTGAAGGTCTAGCTAAGTACACTCAAATCAAATTCAAGCCTGAGTCTCAGAGGCCTTCACTTTAGTCCAGTGGCTTTTTTTCCCCTAGTAGTTTGTAATATTATCCCTCTCTTCCATATTTTTAAAGGTTGTCAAAATTAAAATGAATGCTGTGAAAATACTGAATTATTTAAAAATATATAAGTGACAAAGGAAATCATACATCATGTATGAAAATTGAGTGTAATTTCTTTATGACAAATATTTTCTGCACACCTTTTTTGGTATTACCCCCAACATGGAGTTTTGCTAATACATAAGATGCTCAAATTCATGCTCCCAATGAAAGAAAGTAAATGTTTACTTTCTTTAAGACATATATCAAATCAGGAAATAGGTCCATAGATTCTTCTAATCTGGACCTCTATCTATCATGTACATATGGTTTTGAATATGTGAAGTCTTACTGAAAATTGAAAACCTACTACATACACATGCATATGTGTGCACATAGTACACACACAGAGACACTCTCATACACACAAGCTTATAGTATAATCTTAAAATAAAGAACTAAAAATTTGTGTAAGTTATATTTTCGTATCACCCCATTATGTGGCCATGATTATTCTATTAGGTTCTTCACAGTTATTGACTCAGGGTGGTGATGAGGAATGAAGGGCATGTTTCACTGAATTTAAAAGCTGCAGCTTTTATTCCATCAAGCAGCGACAGCATGATTTATGTCTTCACAGTTAGGTAAGTCCTAGATGTTTGGTTCAGATAGTGACTTGTCTCTTCAAAGGATGACACAGAATCACCCCCCCCCATGTAAGGATGTATATGATCCAGAATAAAATTAAAAATAAGGTTCTCCGTGTGATAATAGAAACTTTGCGCCATGCGGGACTACTCTAAGCATAAGAAATATTTAATTTGTTTCTTATAGCATTGTGCACTCAAGATAGATGATGTTTGTGTGTGTGTGTGTGTTTTCCATGAATTTAAAAATGTTAAGGTCTCCATTCAACTGAGCCCTGTCAAAAATACAAACTCAAATTAATGGTAAACACATAATTTCAATTCAGCAATTTAATTAGTTCATTATATGTATTTTTCTAACAATCAGGAATCTACCTCACTTATCTGAAGAAAGATGACTGAGAGGTGAAGGTAGGTGTGGCTAAAAGGCAATAATGACTGGTCATTTGTATATGATCACTGTGCTGCAGACGAGATAGTCTGTAGAGATCTACCCACAGTGAAATTAGATCATTGGATGACAATCATAAATAATGAGGGGGGTTTTAATATTCTGTCACTTTGTCCTCTTTATCCTCTCCCCTGTCCTACAATCCCACTCATTTCACATGCTAGAGTTAGCACATACTGTACTTTGTCTTCAGACTGAATATTCTCACCATTTCCCTTTCCCCTTTCTTTTCCTTACCTTTGTACTACATTTTTCCTGTTCCTAGAAACCTGTAGCAGCCTACAGATATCCATCTGTTCAGTCTCCTTTGATAGATGATCAGTGTTGCAAATATCTCCAAAAGCTTCAAGAGAAATCAGAGTGAACTTTCTTTATCACACCAGACAACATAGCATGAATAATTTGAAGAGTAAAAGATACTTGATATTTTCCTAATTATAGTATATGCTCATGATCAATATCACAGGATTTGAAGTCATACTATTTAGGTTTCCATTTTGACTAGCTTACTTAACAGACATTTGATACCTGAAACATTACTTCAGAGCCTTGGTTTCCTGAGCTGTGAAGTAAAGGTATCTACTCTTTATAGAGATACCTTGTCATCACCCCAACACAGGTGTCACTCTTTATTCTTACATCAACCGTCATTGGTTGATGCAAGTCTCAGGTAATTGATTTATAAATTATTTAGAATGATGGCTGGCATGTAGTAGAATGTAGTCCAAACTTAATGGTATTAATGGATAAACTAATTTGTTTCAGACAAAGGGTATGCTAATAGCATTAGGCATTAAATAGCTTACTAGTGATTAAAAAACAAACAAACAAAAACCAAAAAAAAACTATGACACATTTGAGCAGGTACTTGTATCCAAACTGACTGCTGGAACCTAGATTGTTTTGTCATGATTTTATCTCTTTGGATATAATAGTTGTTTCTATGTGAAGAGGCCCTCATATTATATCAAAAATGTTGAGGCAGTTGTAGAATATGTCACATAGAGTATGCAGGGAGATATCTGCATGCGAAAGCCTCTTTTTCATCATATCTGAGTGTCTGGGTTCAGGTTTTCTCCTAAAGTGTAGGACTAGGCTTTTTGAAATCCAACCTCCTAACTCAGATGTGTATTATCCATGATAACAGGTTCTGAATACATGTGTATGCAGAGACTACTGAGCAGGAGTCCAGTCTCATGATATTCACACAGGAGTCAGATCATTCCCAAACACAAATTCACTGACAGAAACTCCCAACTATTAACAGCAGGCACTTGGGCAGATGTGTGACACTGAACGACCTTGATTGAGTATCACACTTGATATTGGCCTACTCATACCACAGTCTGTTAAGTTTTAAATTTGAAAAGACATAGAAGGTTTTATGAATGAATCAGGCAGACAGACAACTGCAAGAAACTATGGACAATAAAATAAAATATTAGACCTTAAAGTTGAAGATCTAATATCAACTATAGATATACTAAAACAATCGTAGTGTGAGGAACACATAGTATTTAGAACATTGTGATGAGATAGATGGGGAAGATCTCTTATTACCCCAAATTAAAAGCAGTTTGCCTTTGACTTGAGGAACTTGAATCTTGAAATGAAGTCACTTTCTTAAGCCAGAGAAATGAAATGAGACTTTAATATGAACTCTAAGGAGCACACCTGTGATGGAATGATGACAAAGCATATAGATATGCTTGTTAAATTGAATATTCATTCAAATAGACTATATAAGGAAGCTCTTCACAAGAAACATAGGTCATTATTAATAATATACATCATAATTAGTTTTAATGTTGCCCATATCTTCAGATTAAAGAAAGAACATAACAGAAAATCATGAGGCCCACTGGAATTTATCTTGAACAGAAAATAACTTCAGAAATCATGTTCCATTCTTCATCTTACTTAGTTTATAATTTGCTTCTGGTCAGGGAACAAAAATCTTGGCATGTTCAGAGGCTCAAGTCATATCAGCCCACACAAGCTTGGATAAGTTGACCAAACTTCAAGGTCTGCAAATATTGGCCGGAAATTACACACACACATAAAACTTCTGGCAATTGTAGACCTCCTCCTGGCTGGAAGTTCAAGTGCACAGATGCATGAAATTGAACAATGATAATAGTAAAAACTTTTCTGAAGCCATATAGGAGCTACAAAAACTAGGATTTTAGGTCTATCTTATCTTGAGGAATGAGTTGAGTAAAATTTTGTCCTTAAATGGTCTCATTGTCCTCTCTTCTTTTTCTTTGATTCTTATAGCATGATAATTTTACCACTTTATTTAACAATTCAAACTTAAGTACTGCTGAGATGATACCTGCTAATTATTTGGAGTTGGATCAGACTGTTCATTGCCAGTTACGACCAATGAACTGTGTTTTCTTCACACATATATGCTGTGGGGAAGCTGGTAACAAAAAAACACTGGATAAAGAAGAGTGAATCCAACTGAAGATTGTCTCTGCATTTCATTACATCAAGGTCTTATTATTGGGGTACATGGTAGTCTGCATTCAAGCTTTCCTTCAGGACTTTTATGGAAAAAAACAAATCTTTGTGTGAAAAATAAAGTGGGTATTTCATAACAGAATGTTCAAGGTAATTCATAGCTGTGTCCTCAATATGCATTGTTTAGTGAACCATATTGAAACATCATCGTATCGAGGTTACGTAGACAGTACTTCTTGTTATTCCCTCAGTAGTAGAGTATAATAGCAGGTTATGTACAACTAACACTGCATAGGGCATTATAAGATCTCTGGAGGGAACTAGAAGAAAACTGTTGGGCCATGCCATGATGAAGTTGGAATTCTTGGAATCAAACTCCCTCAGATACATAAGGACTGCTACATTGTACCTCACAGAAGAGCCAGGAAGTAGAAATGCAGAAGAAACTTTATCTCTTTATTTTTTTACCCGTCTCCTCTCTGAAAGGAGCAAGGGTGATTTAGTATTTTAAGTTCTTACAAAGGGGAATGTTTACACTATTACAAAAACAGATGAAAACACTGCCTATCAACCATGCAACCAGTAGGTGGCTCCTCCTCAGAGACTCAATTTCTCTTATGATAGGGCAACCTAATGTTTCCCTGGGGGAAACAGTTGTGGCTATTATGATTTCTGCAGGATTCAGGATGGCAGATGGTTAATGGTGAGGAGACACCTTAGATAATTTAATATCTATGATTTCACAGCAGAATTAATAAAATTTCTAATAGTGTTTTGCCAAGTCTATCCTAATCACTCAATTTCCACAATACAATCCCTTTGGAAACTGCAGACATGGATGATCATGTGACTGTTTCCTCTCACCTGACTCTTGCCTTGTCCTGTAAGGCTCGGTGATTTTTTTCCTGGAAGAAATGTTCACTTAATTGAGCACTATTCTATGTAAGTGGAACATAGTCAGTAGAAGTTTTCACAGGAATTTTACTTCAATAAAAATACAGGTGATTCCAACTTACTTGGGGCTTGTTTATAGCTGCTTTATCTTACCTTGAGTGCATATATCTAGATTTTAGAACAGCACAGCATAAAGAGAGAGAAAGAGACACAGAGACAGAGACAGAGACAGAAAGAGATATTTTATGAAAGATTTGTAGCTTGTATTGCAAGAAAAAGGAAAAAGTAAATGACTGTGATAAATAGAAATCAACACTGCCATGAACACTCTGTGGATGGCATTTGCAGTCACCTGTGGGATAACTGGTCTCCAGCACTGTGGATTCCTTGCAACAACAGGCTTTCTTTATAAGACAGTTAATGCGCCATTAGTCAGTTGGTAGAAATAGTTTCTGTGTTGCAGTCTAAGTGTGTTTTCATTCAGCTCATTTGCACTTCAAAGCTAAAGTCGATAATTCCAACACAAGTAGGTATAATTTCGGCTATTTCCCTTTTGTAGCATATGAACACAAGCTGGGAAAATCTCTAAATTCATTTGAACAGGGCATTACTGGCTAGAATCTGCAACACAGAGACTCTGTTAGTTATTGGTAAGTAAGTATTATTGCTGTGAATAAATCCTTAGGGAATGGGGATATATTTATTCTCTTTCCATGATCAATAAATTTACTACATAAAACATTAAGTATCATCTCTGTTTTACAACCAACCTTACACTCTTATATTCATCAAACATATTTGGCAGTGAATTAACAAACCTATCCTGTAGCATTCGTGGATTAAGAAATATTTAATAAATGGAAGGAGGAAAATGTGATTGGAAAGATGGGTTCTGATATATCAAGACAATGTGGTTGGTTTATTAGTCACGAATTCAAGCAATAGAAAAGCTGTGGGAAGAGGCAGTAATTTAAAAAAGAAAAAAGCTATGTTGAATGCTAACATTAAGAAAACTTCATGGATGTTGTAATATACTATAATACTGTGCAGTACCTACAGGATATTGTGTTTCTGGTACTTCATCTTCTGTTATTTTGTTTAATTCCAGATTCTACTTAAATGTCCCAAGCACTTGTTTTCTGCTAAGAGACTATACATGATAGTTGTCTGTATGAACAGAGCTAGAGACAGATAAAATTCCAGCAAGGAAAAGAGAAGGAGGACACAAAGTTCTACACAAAGTTCTACACAAAGTTCACTCGACTGGATGTCCACACACTTAAAGTTATACACACCCCACTGATAAGGATATGAATGTTGAGTGGGTAGGAAATGGTGCAGGCAGTGTATAAAATTACCAAAACATTTTTAAATGCCCAGGGATGTTGCAAAAAGTCTGCTTAATCTCACACCATATTTTATTCGTACATTACAGTTGACATATTTAGGTCTTTTAGGACTCACTGTGTTAAAGGGTTATCACTAGAACTGTTTTAGTGGCTACTGGTATTTGGGAGATGAGATCACATGTGTGGTCATTAGCTGAAGATACTGAGTTAGTTTTGTTTGCTTTCTTCAATCACATTTTAGTAAAATCTCTCTTTAAAAAAAATCATACGTGAGTTCAATATATATATCATTTCTCTCCATCCCTTTTCCCCTCCAACTCCTCCATGTCTCCCCAACATCATTTTAAATTCTTTATTTCTTTTAAATTATTGCTATACATACACACATATAAATATCCGTATGTATATAAATCCAGTCTGTCTAGTCCATTTAGTGTTAGCCATATGTATTTGTGCTTAGAGATAACTATTTGGGATTAGATAATCTCATTAAGGCTTTTTTTCTGGAGAAGACTGGTTCTTCTTCTTTCAACAGCTGTTAATAACCTGTAGTTCCTGATCTAGAGGTGGGACCTGGTCCAATTTCTCCCACCCATAAGGACATATCCAGTAGTTTTGTCATTGTGCATGTCTTACTTACATGACCATATTGTTGAGATGCAACTTGCTGTCATATATAGATGATAATGTCCCACGTTAGACATATTCAACTTTCTCTGTATCCTCTTCTGCCATGTTTCCTGAACCACAGATGTAATGTTGCATTGAGACCAGAGAGAATCATGTGTGTTGGTAACTGTGCATACATATCTGTTATTATGGCATCATCATGAGTAACGTATGTTTGCATTTTACAAATGAACAAAATTAAGGACATACAAGACTGACCACTTTCAAAATGTTCAATCAGCTTCCCAACTTTCTCTGGTAGAGAAAAAGTCTAAAGTGAGATTTGATTGCTGAGTGAGAGTTTTCATACTCTAAACAATTGTGCTTTATACCTATAACAAGGCAATAAACTGGTGATATTTCCTTGGATTTAAACCAGTGGATTCTCTATAGAGGTATGTGACATTTCTAAAAGAGGTCATTCAACGTGATGATGCTAGCCAGGCTTCCCCTTGGTTTCCCATTATGTCTTTCCCTCACATTTTCTATCTGTGTCTCTCACTTTAGAACATTCATCTTTTTAAAAACTGAGCTATTTTATACTAGTGCTTGATAATCCAATATATCTTCCTTCATGGAATCCTACCTCCTTCCCCAGTCTGCCTGTTAACAACAAGAAGGAGCCCTTCTGGTATCCCACCTCATCACTTTGGACATAAGTGATTTCTTATGAGCATTTTTATGTGAGTTCATAATTAATAACTTTGTGTATATAATTGCCTAGTGTGAGTAGCCTTGAAACATTAAAAAAAAAAACTTTCCAAAACTTTATACTTGTGTGTCTGCTAAATTCATTAATGCTAGAAGAAAACAAATATGTGAAATTTCTTTGAATGTCTGACTCTCGCCATAAGCTATACTCTTATCTGTCAAAATGCCTTAGAACAGCTGGGAAATTTAGAATATCAGGATAGTTTACAAGGAAAGAAAATTAGGTTGTGAGTGATGATCAAATTACTCAAGTAAATGGCTAGAACTCACAAAGTCCATGTCTACCTCACATATGAATAATTTCCCCATTTTTTTTCTTGATGCTTAATTTAACTTTTATTTTCTGTTCTTTTTTAATATTTGTTCTCTCTCTCTCTCATGTGTGTGTTTTGTTACATAAATATATGATCACTCTTAAACACACACGAGGAGCCTAAGACCTATGGAAGTTTCAGGCATCCTCCTCTACTGTTTTTCACTGTATTCCTTTGATATAGAGTCCCTCATTGAACCTGAAGCTTGTCATCTCTACTAGAATGTCTGGCTAGAGAACTCACAGTATCTACTTACTTCAAATCCTAATATAATGGTTTATTGCAGGTATATTCTTGTGCCTGGCTCTTATGTGGATGCTGGAGGTTCAACCTCAGGACCATCACATTTGCATAGCAAGTGTCTTACTGCTCCATCTCCCTGGGCTGGTCCTTTCTGCAACTGAGATGTAACAACTTCAGAGGTCTTCTAGTATGAGCAAAATGAACCTAGAATTGACTCCAGTGAATACTATTAGGTTTGTACTCAGCAGATCATTCTGCCTATGGTGGAAAAGTGCCCTTTCTTTGGCCCTAAACATCACATCAAGACAAGACTGATTTCATGTGGACCTTTTTTTTTTAAAAATGAATTCCAATTTCCTTAAGATTTTTTTTTTGCCCTGCAAATATAGAATCACTTCAAAATGAAGTTTATAAAATGATATTTATTTCAAATTGCAGGGTTTTCTTTGTTTCTAATTTATTATTACCACCTAATGAAGAAAGAGTGATAAAATCAATTAACAAAATCTATTTTGTTTTGTTTTTTGATATAAAGTTTCTCTGTTATAACTCTGATTATCCTGGAGCTCACTCCAGCTCAGGGTGGCCTTGAACTCATAGAGCTTTGCATGCCTCTGCCTCCCAAGTGCTGAGATTAAAGGCATGTGCCACCACTGCCCGCAACAAAATCTTTTAAACTAAAGATCAAAACAATTCTGCTAATGGTGAGATCCATTTTGGTCCTAAAGGAACCTCCACTGAATAGATAATTTAAAGGGAATCTAAAGTCCCAAAATACAACTTGGAAACAACCTTTGGCCAGAGGAGAGAGGAACAGATAAAAAAAACAACAGCACCTTGACTTCTAAAGTGTATGACACTTTCTGAATGCTCAGTTTTTCTTCTTATCAACAAATCCTAATGTTATTTCTCCCACGTCTTTGGAGTATTTTCTAGAGCTGTTAACAGAAATCAAATCACAGAGGGTAGGGAAGAATGGCATTTAGGCATTTTCTTGTGGAAGTAGAAGGAAAGAAGAGACAGGCTTTTTTTTCCTAGGTTTTCAGGCTGAAAGTGAGGCACTGAATAACAGGTGATGACTGCACCTGATTTTGAGGATACCCCTCTGCCAGGCAGCTCCATAAGAGGCAGGAAGCCAAGTCTCCCTATTCAGACTTCCTCCATATTAGTGGAAGGAAAGAATAACTTGGCAACACATTGACACCACCAAATATATGAGTGTTAATGAGTTGAGTACATATAATTGTGCCATTATATTTGAAAGAAAAGCTGAGCCCTTATGATTCTTAGACATGTCCTATATGACAGAGGAGTTCCTTTTAATTACAGAATTCTCATGAAATGCCACTGGAAGCTCATTATTTCCTTGAACTATCCATCCCATGGTATCTTCCTTTGTTAGGAAAGTCACCTTCTCATTGAGCTGGGGCATCCATCTGTTAGTATGGGCTTTCTACATTGGTATATTCACCATCAATAATAAATCACTGCTAATTACAGTGATGCCGAATCAAAGGAGACAGAGTGGTTCTAGTGTGTGCTACACATGGGATAAAAATCATGTGATAAAAATTCACATCTGCTGAAGCTCTCATTCATTATCGCAGATATTATATACTATAGGCATCATCAATTCTCTGAATACACAGTCTGTGTCTCTCTCTCTCTCTGTCTCTTTCTCTCTGTGTGTGTGAAAGAGAGAGAGAGACTTTCTTTAGTGTCATATAACTGATAAATGAAAAATTAAAATAACCCAGTTCTGTTTCAATACCAAACTGTATATTGGATTCTCCCACAACCCACAAATGCTTCCAACTTTACATATTCAAATTATATTGTCTGTTCACTGTTGTTCTTTTCTGGAATACTCTGAGATACTCCCTAAAACTGTCTTATTTAATAGGACTTTCGCCCAGAATAAGAGTATATTATATATAATCTTAAAAGTTTCCAGTTTTCTTTCTGAAAACATGACCACTTAACTTACAAATAATACTAAAAATCTGACATGACAGGTGAAGCATACAGAAGATCCACAAGTTCACTGTTCTAAACCAAGTTTCTGTGTCTTCAAATGCTACCTAAACAAAAATGATAACTGCATCAGAAAGACATTATGGGAAGGAAACACATTTGAGAGGACCTTAATGCACTTTTTAGACCTCAGAGTTTCCTTATTTGCCTGAAACATCACCCACCATTTTCTCTGTCAAACTAATGGAAATAATTTAGTAAAAATGATTCCTCTAATCTCCTTGAGGGCATGGCATGGCATGCTCCTACCTCCACCTCCTGAAATCTATAGAGAAGGTGCTTATATCTGAGCTGGCATTTTGCGTGAACGTGACAAGCCCATGTTAAACTTGTGAAAGAAATAATAAGAGGATCTGGAACTGCAGATGAGTTAAAACAAGAGGCAGGAACCAGCTTTGGGGGTTTTTGGGTGGCCAAAGGAGTAAAATATCAGGAGACGAGAGGATCTATGTGCTACTTACACAAACACAGAAGAAATTGAGGTGAACATATAACTCTGTGTGCAATATCCATAAAAAAAATACTCTTAGATGAGTTCTGATACTGATGTAAGAACTTTGCTGAACAGGAAGGAAACCTTGGGTATCTGAATGGTGTGATTGGGAAAGTAAGTTGGTGTAATTTCAGTGAACTCACACATAATCTAGGCCAGTCAGATGGCCAGTGTCCAAAGAAGTAGATAGATATCTGTCCATTTCTAAAGGGAGAAAGTAGAAGTAGTAGTAGAAGTTAGTCTCATAAAAAACATGTCAGAGACAACAGACTAATACCAATGATAGAAGCTAGCCTTCTGCTCTGCCTTTTCCAGGTTTTATTGTGTGAGTGTGTGTGTGTGTGTGTGTGTGTGTGTGTGTGTGTGTGTGTGCATGTGCGCACGCACACATGTACGTGTGTGTTTCCTTTTTTGTTTGACCTCTTTGATTGGGGCAATATGAGCAATCAAAAAGCACCCAGTTGTTGTGAAAAATAGCCAGTATTATTTGTGGGAATATTTGAGTTGCAACTCATTTTATTAAATAGAGTTTGGCTAAAGACAATTTTCATAATTAATTTGTGGGTGTGGCATATGTGTGTGAATCAAATCACTTTCCAATCAGTTTTATAAACTCTTTTGAAACGCACTTTTTAACTATTTAGATCTCATTCTAGAGATGATAACTTCTGAATTCATTTTATCATTGTGCCTCTAAGCAATGTGAAAATTCCTTGACCTAACTAATCGAACAGAGTTCTGATTTGCTACTCATTGATGGTGAATAGTTAGCTTACATTTATTGCTATGGCTTTCTATCTTCCCCTCAACTACTAGCTTGTATTTCAGTAGATTATCATAGTTAAGTTGTTTTGTTAAAAACTTCAGTGCTTCCTTCATTTACTTACAGTTGTACTAAAACTGAAATAATGTAGATTGCTATGACTCTAATCATGTAAAATTGTGAAGTGTTCTACAATATTTAAGAAATATTATTCAGCTTTAAAAAACAGTGAGATTTTTACAGTGTAACAAAATAGATGGATGTTGAAGATAAAACAGGTAGACAGGAAAATTTAACTTTATTTATATGAAGTACCTAGAGTTGCTAATTAAGACGGAAAGTGTAATAGTAACTACTAGGAGACTGAAAGAGAAGGAAAAACAAAGTTATTGAGTAAAGAGTTTTAGCTAAGGAAATAAAAGAGGCCTGGGTACAGATTATGAAGATGACTTTTACCAGGGTTGGAATCTTTATCCCCTCCAAAACTCGTGCTAGAATTTAATTGTCACTGTAGCAGTATGGAGCATTTGGGAGTTGAGTCACAAGAAACTCCATCTTTGAAGTCATTTGTATCATTGTAAAAGGCCAAAGGTTTTCCACTTTTCTCATTTTCCATTGTTTTTCTATGTTATACTCTTAGAAAAGCATCGAGAAGGCATTCTCCAGATGCCAGCCTTGAATTTTGATTTCCCATACCTTAAAACTATAATGAATGCATTTCTGTTCATTACTAAGTCACTTGTCTCAGGTGGTTTGTTATAGCAGGTATTTTGGAGTACTGTGCTCTAGACAAGACTCTTGCCATCTTGAGATGAGACCAGATATGAAGACTTGCATAAGGCTAAAATATGATTGGTCACATTAAGAATGTTCATAGAAGAAAGTGAGGAAGGCTCACAAATCATATAAAATTGTGAAAATGTTCAAAAGAGGCTCAAGAGAAGCTCACAGGACATAAAGTGCACACAAGGAGGTGTATGAGACTCACAGGCCCCTCCCTTTTCCCAAGAATCTGTGAGCAGCTAGCATTTGAAGAGGACAGATGCTATTCTTCAACTCTAAACATTCAGAAACTTCCCAGACCCTATGGTTATATCCTAACCCAGGCTATTTTAAGTGACATCAATAAACAACTGATTTCCCAAATTTGCCTTGGCAAAAATCCTTCTTCTGCTCCTTAATCAATGTCCTGGTTGGGGTGAAGTGATATTCATCCACATCTGCCCCAAAAGTGAAGCACTAAGTCCCCTTCCCAAATCATTTATTGGATTTTCTCTATTACTGTGTAAGATTTGCATTCTCTGCAAGTTATTTTCCTTCCTTCAATGCAGAGCTTAACCCAGTCAACTGGGGGCTTAAATGTCCAGGTATCTAGATAATTGCTGAAGAACAACCAGATAATGGCAGTGATGTGTCCTGGTGTGTCACCTGAAGGCTACAATCACGTAATTTCATTTCTTTGTGCTATGTAGGAGCCATTATTTCTTAATGTGATTTTTCCAACTTTGTTTTGCATTTGGTTTGAATAAGTGTGGACTTCCTGTACACTCACTATACCCAAGCATATGGAAGAGTAATACAAAAGAGACTTATAATGATAGTTCGTTTTTCCAAAGACAGAAACTTAATCTGAATCTTTATTCTGCAGCCACCCATATTGCAATTTTTATCATTTCGTATCCCACAAATAATAATTTTATTCCTTGTTAGTTTGGCCTGGAATGTCAGCACCCTCTACTTCTACCAACCATTTCTGGATTAGTTTTGGACTGTAGATTCTTCAAACCCTCCTTTTCCCATGTGCTGTTCTCAGTAATTTTCATTTCTCAATAATGCTTTGAATCTAATATTGGATGATGGCCTTTCTTATCTCCTCTTTCTTATTAAGGTTTATAGGATTAATTTGTTTTTATTCTTTCTCATTTTAATGAAAAATGGAGGCAAATGCTTATGGTCACTTGGTCACCATATTGAGCCAGAGATTACTACAGGCTCTCAAAGAATCAAGGCTCATTGCCCTTGTGAACAAGTAGCACCCTCACTGAGATTTCATGGGAGACAAAGCTGACAGATCTGGCTACATATGCATAAGTGGACATTTGTTGTTTTGTAACCTCAAGGCATTTTTAATTATTTTCTTTGATTTGTCAAAAAGAAATTTGTGGGGGGAAAAATTGAAGTTATGAAATTTAGGGTTTTTATCAATAATCTCTCTCATATAATTTCCATCATATAAGAAGTTATAACACTGGATATAACCTATTTGGTTCATATAATGTTAGGTACATGTATGTTTTCAGGGCTGACCATTGGACTCTAGTATGTATGTGTGTATATATATGCACACATACATGTATACACATATTTGATATATGTACACAGATATACAGGCACACACACAACACACACATATATACGAAAGTAGTAAAATTAGTGAGAACAGAGCATAAATTTTAAGGTGTGCAGGACAGGTATGTGGAAGGTTTTGGAGGTAGTAAGGGGAATGGTAAAATGTTGTAATTATATATAACCTCAAAAAAAGTAAAAAAAAGGTTATATCTCAAAAGAATAGCAAATTCAGGTTCTATTTTGCTAATTTCTTGTGTTCATAACTACTTTCAAAGTTTTTCCTCAGTACATATGGTGTCCCCCAAATCTTTTACAAGTGCTTGTAGGTCATTTATTGCTGCTTAAATCTATCATGTATTGGGGTATAAAATCCAGCCTGATCAAAATGCCTGACACAGAGAATAGCTGGACTTCCAGAATCTACTCAGGACTCCCTTCTGTCCAAATTCTTTTATTAATTTATCCTTGTTCTTGTTCACCTGAAGGTTCTGGAATCTTTAAAGAAGCAGTCTGATTTCTGCAAAAATGTCTCATCAATCCCTTCCTTGAATCCCATTACTTATATCAACTGTTGCTGCTGTATTTACAACTATGTATTTAAACCTGATGGACTATAAGCTGTTCCTATTTTATTTTCTCTTCCTCTCTTTCATTTTGATTTTAGATTTGATACCTAATATGGAAAAAAATATAGAAAGCATCAGAGATACCTCTATTCTGAGCTAAATACAATGTACTCAAACACTATATTAGTTTTCATAAATATTTGCCAATTCTTTTACCTCAGTTCTTATAAAGATTCATATGCTATCTGTGATGATTAGTCTCAATTGTCAACTAGATTCACCCAGACAGTAGGACTTTTGGTTTGCCTGAAGAAGATGATCCTGATTGCAATAATTGACATGGTCCTTTCCCCTGTAGATAGCCATTCCTTGAAGAGGATACCAGACTCCATAAATGGAGAAATGGAGTTGAGCTGTACCACTCATTCCTCATTCTCTGAGTGTGAATGTGATGTGACCAGCTGATGCTCACTCATGTGCCTTTGACTTCCCTTCTTCAAGGGTAAGGAAGTTACCCTTAAACTTTGAGCCAGAATAAGTCCTTTCTCCCTTGAGTTACATTTGTCAGAACATTTTCTTATAAAAATAGAAAAATAAATCAAGGGAGTGTCTCTGAAACACACCTACGTATTTGATGATGAAATAAAACAAGTTGTGTGGCAATGATTCTTAATAATGAGGACATGGTAGCATGAAGAGAAGGTTGCAAAAGTCTGTGAAAATTGACTAGCAGAGATGGGGGTCAGGGTGTAGAGCTAAGTTTTGTGTATGATAACAATTGACAGCATATCTGAAATTGAAATTTAAGTCTTTCTCTACTGATTGCCTGCTGAAATTACAAGCAGATTATTCAACATTTATCAAAACCCCAGGGGAATAAATGTTGTTGAAGGAAGTATAGAAAAATTTATGGAAACCCTTCATCACACTTTGTAGGAAAATAGCAGGTGGAAGAAGAGTAAGCAATTAGTACAAATGCAGAGAAGAAGTGGAAGAGAATGCGGCGTTGATGATGATCTTTTTTAGACTACAATATGCATGCTTTATAACTGAAGATATACAAATTATTGAAAGGATACATACTGGACTCTATTGTATGTATCGAAGCACCCTTTATTCTCATAATCGGGCACATGACCTGACAAGTAGAAGTAATTGAAGACAGCTTTCTGTACCACTCTGCCATGACCAGTGACAAGAAGAAAGACAGAGTTCCTGTTTCGTGAAAGACTACTATTGTAGAGAGGAAAACAATGGCTGGTAATTATTCTTATTATGTAATATAATAAGAATACATCATTAATAACAATAAAACATACATGATATCACCTGGCAGGTCATTCTGCTAAAATTCACATCCAGATCTGTATAGTGATTTCTTCAGAAATGGCTTGCTCCTTCAATTCTATTTGGAATTTATAAGTAAACATAGATTGTCATTGGCCTTTTGTTATAGCTCTGGGTGTTCATATTTTACTGTTCTAACAACTCCTTTCCTCTGGTGATGAATTATGTTTGCACAGTGTATTTAATTTATAATAGAACTTGCCATTTATGTTTCCCACCCTTAATACCTCTCAAAAATTAGAGAAACAACAGAAACCATCATTAGCTGTGCTAAGTTTCACTACTCAGAAAACTAGTTTCATTTTCTGTTACTGTTTTCTGTGTTCAAGGAGTTGGCAAACTTTTATATTCTTGCTTCCATTGTAGGATAAGAGAAGGAATTACCCTTTTACAACAATAGCTAACACAGGATGTGAGACCCAAATATAGACAAGGCTTGCTGGGACTGGCTTTGTATTTGAATTATGATGTTGTCTATATTATGAAGTAGAGAAGGTTGTTTCATCTAGGACTCTTAGGCTGAGAACTACACACATGTGTGATGAGGATGTGACATTCACAAAGACTGTTGTAAATGGCAACCTAGAAAAAACCTCTAGAAGCCTTGCATTTGGTCCAACATAGAAAACTAATGAATGGGTTTTTTTTTAGGTAATGTAGACTCCAGGTGCTACTTAGAAAAGATATCTATGTCAAATACAAGGCCATGTCCTGTCAGGAACAGCAGGATATCCATAGGAAATACAAAAGACCACTAAAATCAAAATACCTTATCACATGCCATCCATTAACTCAAACATAAAGGATTCATTCCACCTATTAAATGTGCAATAACTACACTTTATCTACAATGCACAATATTAAACACTTTGGAACATTTGAACATATGGGTCAGGTAGCACCTCAATGGAACTGAGTTTCTCAAAACTGAGACAGATAAATATTTGATTAACTATAGGAATAGAAGGAAAAAGTGAATTAAGTATAGAGGTATCTAATCTTGGGATTACCAACAGACCCATAAGTTGTATAAAGCATCCCACACATGATTCATAATTGATAACTACATTGTATTTACAAATTGTTCTAATGTTTATAGCTAGGCACACTTCACTTTGTGTTTAGATAAAACACAGTGTGCTATTGGATGTTAATATTATTATTGTTGTTTAAGATGTTGTACCTGTTGCTGAACCCAGTTCCGGGACCCTTGAGGGCAGGGATGAGCTGGCACAGAGTCAACAGCACAGATTTCAGAGGTCAGGTAAGCAGCAAAAGCATACTCATTTATTCCAGGAAGAGGGACTCCTTTAAACCCTCACCCAGCGTTCCATGGCTCCTGGATTGCAGACTGATGCTGTGGTTCTTTTGCATTGGCTTGCATCTTGCTATGTCATCTGTCTCTGGGTCCTGCAGCAGGTTTTCAGGCTGGCTTAAACAGGGAGGTTTAACTGCTCATGCATCAATTGTGGGCATATCCCCAGGCATGCCTGGGCTGGCCCTAAGTGGGAGCCCAGTGGCACATTCACACCACTGTCTGGCAGACCATGTATGAGTGCTGTTTGTCAAGCCACACGTACACACCGTTTAGCAGCAGGTTTTGTTCCTGCCACACATCATGATATAACAAATTGTGGATACAGATCATCCCCGAGGTGTGGAAAGAATATGATGATAAATAAATGAAAAGAGGAATGGCTCCACGGAGACAGATGTGGACAGAAAGAAAGGTAAGACAAGATATATCAAACAAAAAATTAAGAAACCTATGGTAGGTGATAAAGGACCAATTATAAAGTTAGATGTATACCAAAAATATGAGCAAAGGGACTGACTGATTCACTAAATGAAAAATTAAAAACTTTTAGCATCAAGTACTGTAAATGTCATTTGCTTGGAGTAATAGTTTTCTTTCCCTCTAATATTTCAAGAAATATATCTAAATTTCATTTGTATATCAGTCTAGGATTTTTGTAAGCCTCTTTATGTCACAGTGAGAATTCTATCAAAGTACCTCTTAAACTTTTAGTTTTTTTATAATAGAAATTAGAAAACTAGAATTCTAATTTTTTGTTTATATGGTCAGCGTTCTTCCTGTTAATAGAAATGTATTCTTATCCTGTTTTTATAATATATGGCATACATAAATAAAATATTTTTAGAATCATGTTCATAGTTGCATTTGTATATCAGCAAGAAAAACAAAAATTTATTAAAAAATTAAAATTGAAATTATTCATTAATTGTCATTTCGACTTTCCCATCATCTCTTCCATATTTTAGTCTGCTGTTCAGAAGTACTCCAGAAGTTGATTCACTCTGGGATGTTGTTCTGCTCCACTGCCTCCCAGAACCAACCAATTATCTATGAAAGTTTCTTCTTGGATGCCCTCAGTTAGCTCTGTTCATTCAGAGGAAAACTTGTGCTACTGTATTCATTCTAAATGACAGGCAGAGAAATACTTAGTGTTTGAACATCTTAAAACAGCCTAAAGTACAGCTCAAGGTATCTGATTTAACTTAGTATAAATTAATTTAATTTAGTTGTCAAAGTACAAACAAAGATATTTGGTCTTCTGTGTGATGCCTAGATGTGATACATAGAGGAGTGTTGACTTATGTGAGGGTGGCAAGGGAGAAAAAGAGGAGCCAGTCCATATAATTAGTTTCTGCATTCACATTGAAAATTATAGTTTTTGTAAAATGAAGAATCCAAAGTGTATACTAACCCGTAGAAATTTCTAATTAAGATTAAAGTATTAAATTATAATTTAGACTATTAAATTTGTAATGCTTTTTTATATTTCTTACATCATATTCTGCATTTTCCAGTAATTGTGTTTAGATAGAATTATAAGAAATTCACAGAATTATAAGAAATCAAAGAATACATGCTTCTGCTGTACACCGTCCCATGGAGGTGCAGTGACTTAGTCTATCAGTTAAGTATCAAATCAAACCTGTTACCCTTTAATATACCTGTCTTTTGACAGGTATGGTAGCAGACAATGACCACAGCGAATATCATTCTAGGCCTTGAGAAAGCTTCAGAGTTTGGCATCTTCTGTCATGGAAAATGCCACAAGCCTTTATTGAAAAGTATAGCACAAAGATGGCCATATGTGAATGACCAAGAAGGAGGAGTGAAAACAGAGAAAGAAAGAACAGAAACTACGCGGGAAGAGAAATATTCAAGTGTTTAACAGGAGTGAATTCTTTCTCTAGGGAGAGGCTCTCACAGGCGAATCACATTAACCACATGTAGAAGGTAAGAAGTGAAGGGTGTGATGACTTGTGACACTGAAGTGCTCTAACCATGGCATGATGCATGGGAGAAATAAAGAAGAGCAAAATTTCCGTTAATGTAGGCAGATATTTGTATACCTCAATACAAGCAGTGGTTTTCTCCCAATAAAATTCTAGGCAATCCCATCTAACATAATTTTAACCTGTTTTCTTAACTAGTACGTGAGGTATTAATAAGTTCACATGTAACTTTCTAATGATATTTCTGGACAGTTTCCTTTGTCCTTGATTCATCTCCCAAAGTGATAACCACACAGAATCAAGTCCTGCAGAGAACAGACAAGCATCTCCTCCATATTTTACAAGTAAATAATTGCATTTTCTTTGTAGATATGATGTCTGGTGCCTCCAGAAAAATTGCCAAGAGGCCCCTTGCTGCCCACCACATGTCACAGACTCAGAGAATGAGAAAGTGTAGATATAGTTTGGAAATGTGTTTGAGCAAAAAAGTCAGCAACTGGAGAGGTCAGCTGAATTTTTGTGACAACACTTTGTTACAGGAACTGATTCAATGCTGTGAGAAGGATTCCAAAGGCTCAGTATCAATCCCTTCAGAATGAAAAAGCCCAGTGACTGTCATTAGTCCTTTCCTCATAAATGATTCACCATCTCGGCATTGTCATTCTGGGGACCACACTGATAGAACATGAGCCTTTGTTGAAAGAAACCATATTAAAAAATCATTGCAAAAACATTGCATATAAGTTTTGAATATGCCAGGAAAAGAGAATATCTGAAAAGACGATCTAAAAAGATTCTATTTGCTATAAAATGTTAGTTTTAGAAAAACCCTTCTTTGTCAATAGGATGTAAACAAAGAAACAAAGAGAAACCTACAGTAGAAGTAGAAGACAGTGCAGAGATGCCATGAATTTGTGGAAGGGTATTTACAAAGCATAGTCAACAAACAGTTCTGCCATTCGTGAGAAAGCAGCCATCAGTGATGCCTCACAAAGAGAAGAAGTGACCCATGGCCCTGAAAATTGTTATAGAATAGAGAAAGCATTAGAATATATTTAGTTGCATCATCAACCTAAAAAGTTTAAATTGACCACTAAACATAAATATTAGCTTATGTAAATTTTGTTTTGCAAATTTAAACTATAATTTTGAGAATAAGAGAGTTTAAAATTATATGATCAGAAACAATCACTTTGACTGTTATATACCTGTGACAAATAGGCTAAACTTTAGGATAGGCTGTCTTATTGTTTTCTATTGACCAATCATCCCTCTTTTATATATATGATTTATATATATATATATATATATATATATATATATATATATACATGCAAATATTATGTGAGATTACTCCTTTTCCTTAATATCCTAAGTAGGAGAAAATTTACAAATATGAGAAAAGTCTTTCCTGTTGGGTATATTCCCATACTGTAGACATTTTGCTCCCTGCCATTAGTTAATATATAATGCCAATCCAGTCCAAAAAGTATTGCTTGTCACACAGAGATGCATGCAAAGTTTATTTCCAAACCCACTAATTTGCCAATATAGAAAAGGTGTGTGTGTGAGTGTGTATGTGTTTGTGTGTGTGTGCATGTGCATGTGTGTGTGTGTGTGTGTGTGTGTACAGCATATTCCTTGCTTACCCACAATTAATCTTCTGTCAGGATGCAATGTATTCCATCCATACAAAACTGCTTATAAACATTTCAAGCATTAAAATAATTTTCTCTTAACAACTCCAAAATGTTCTGTGAGTTACTGAATATGTGGCAAAAGACTTAGTATAACTCTACAAAAAGGATTTTAATTCCATGAATAAGGTAGTTTCTCCTTAATTTGTTGAGTAACTCAAACAGAATACTGTTTTTTCAGCTTCCTCATAGTCAACCATGATTTAACAACTCCAATTGTAACACATATGTCTCAAGGCTTTGAGAGTCAGTAGCTTAAATATCTATTTGTTTAATGACTAAATAAGTCAGGTACTGACTTCATTTTGAAATATATCTTGTATGCTCTATTCAAAGTTGCTTCTCTACTGCTCCATAAATCTTTCATCAGCTGCCTTTCTCTCCTTTTTTGAATCTAAAACCCAGTTTACAAAAACATAATCTAGTGTTGTAAGTGAATTTTAACTGGCTCATTGTTCCTTATTATTGTTTTGCTAGCTACATTATCCTTCAGTGATAATGTCAACTAAAGATTTCTATTGTTTCTAAGAAGATATTGTATGTAGCACATTGTATGCTTTGAGAAATGTATGGTGGTATTGTAGGATATGTGTTTTAAAGGGTATTACAGTATGAATTGTCCTGAATCATGACAGTGTATATCAACTAATTCAAGATGGACACCACTAGGACTGCTTGTTTGGACTCCAGACACTCTTACATACCAGGGAAGTTGTAAGAGCATGTCTCATACTATAATCCTGACTTTCTTGCCTTAGTGGTTAATGGCAGACATTAAGGGATAAATCAAACACAGGACACCAACCTGTTCCCACAGTGCCTGTGTGGAATCCACAGTAGATATTGAAAAATAGCTAAATTTCAAGGCAAATTCAATAAGTCCTGGAGTTTGAGTTCAACAGCATTGTTGACCTAGGATTACATATATTTTAATTATTGTTGAACTTTGTTGAGAAGCAACAAGGTATGGATGTGGACCTCTCAAGATCAAGGCCCTATATGGCAGTGAAGATCTCAGCCTACCATTCGCACATGAGCGAAGGAACCAATATTTTTTGAATTCCAATAAACCACAACAAGTTGGCACAAGCATGATCCCAACAACTATGAGGTTATGTTCATACACTATGTAAAAGAGACAGGACAGTGAACTTTTCTTTCTTTATTGATTCATGCAAGATCTTTTTACTAAGAACTTATTCTGCAATAGCCACTGCAATGTTTATTATTAAGAACAATTTGATTTTACATTAAGCTAATATATGCAGGTACTATTATAATGAACAGCCTCACTATATACAAAGGAACCAGGTTTTCTAACCATGAACATAGAACTCATGACATTTTAAATTAGTGAAATACAAAACACATATGTGGTATTCCCACATGGCAATGATGAATAGTAATGGCAATTAAGGAGGTGAAATGGGTTAACTCTCAGCACTTGATAGTAAAAGAGGCAATTTCAAGATGGCAGCATCACCTCCTCTGATTATTAATAAATAAATATTGATGTTAATTTAGCACTTTTCATCTTCAAAGCACTTACGATTATTAATTAGTCCTCTTAGGACTATTAGAAATGTAACTTCCGAAGTTTGCATTCGAGTAGAATTTTCATGATGGTGTTTTCCTGGCTTTAAGTGTAACTGTCTTTTTTTTTTTTTGTTGTTAATTCTCAGAACTCATTTTTCCCCAAAATCAAGATGGAAAAACGAATGCAACATAAAGGAATGGAATGGACATAGCAAATTAGCTATTCCAAGAAAGGTGGCTTGATGGGAGTAAGTAATCAGAGAACATTTGCAAAGTACATAGACCAACACTTTGAGTCAGTTCCTCTGAAGGTCTCCAGCCTGGAAAAATGCTTTCAAATGATTAAATGAACCCCATTTCTACATGCACGCCTTAGCTCAGGACATGACTTCACCCAAGTTTTCTATTTTCACATCCTGTTTCCTAGCAGAGCTATACGCAACTCAGTCCATATCTATAAACAAAGAAACATTTTTTATGATATAAAGTTTTTTATCACTGAGTTAATGTTTTTGGATTGGCTAATAAAAATATAAAAATAAAGTCTTAGAGTTTTCCTTAAACATTAGAGAATAAAGATGAATCTTTTGTTACATGAATAGGAACTATGTAGTATAATTTTTTAATGTAGATTTTATATTTTATTTTTAAGTAGTTTTCATTTTATAAAAAAATTAGGAGGGTGGTTCAGAATTCTCCCCAGGTCTAGCCCACCTAAGCTCTAACCCATTGCTTTCTCTATTCTTAACTTTTCCATTATGTTGTACAGCAGTTACAATAGATGAATTAAGTCATCATGTTACTGACAAAAAGTTAAATTTCACAGTTTCATTAGGATTATCACAGTAGTCAGTGAACATTTCATGTTTGGACATGTTGTACAGTAAACTATGATGCCAAATATCCTGAATTACAGCATCACAGAGAAGATATTATCTTATAAAAATGGCCCTGATTAGTTTGTTCTGAGTCTGAAGATTCATCTTCTACCCAGACACTCTGAGCCTTCAAAAACGTTACATTCATTGGTGACTAATTTGTACAAGCATTGAGACAATTGAACTTTCATCTCTACTAGACATGATGTCACTCTGGTTCCAGAAAAAAATAAAATCATGCATTTCAAACCAATATGAGGACAAGATGAAAATATAAACATTTTTGTTGATGGGGGAATCTTTGATATTATACTCAGACTCATGAGAAGTTTCCTCAAATATACATGGCTGCTCTACTGGCAGAGCATGCTGAAATCTTGTTAATGACATCTCCTTCATTTTTTTTGTATGCTTATTTAGGTCATCACAAAATTTCTATAATTATAGGAAGAGGATCACTTATAAATTTTGGAATGACAGCTCTAAATTTACTTAAACAGATATATCAGTTTATGTAAATTTAATTTTTATATTCCTTTGAAATCAATTCATGAAATGTTTCTGGAGCACAGTCCCATACTTGGTGTATATTGTCTAGCAAAATGTACCACTTTCAGTCAATGTAATGTAGAGGAATGTAACTGCCCCATGGCTCCACGGCTATGTAGATCTCTTTCCAAATATCATATTAAATACCACATGCCATATTTTTTTCTTTTTCCTGTGGGTCCCCCATGCCTAGATATCACCTGACACACAATAGAATCTCCATCACTGAAAGGATTTGAAATTTTAAAGTAAAAACTAATTAACAAATAAAGAAAGGAAGAAAGAATAAAGTAGATAATGAGCTTTCTGCATTACAATTAAATGGCTTTAAAATACTACCACCTTACTGCTCAGTCCTCATTCCTAATAAATTTGTAGTGACATGAAGAATATGAAAAGGAAACCCAATATTTTGTCTTGAAACCTTACACCAAAGAATCTGTAATGGATTGCATGTGTCTCATATGAAGACCTCATTTTTTCCTCAAATGTCTTATTCTAGTTGCTGAAGATTAAGATGTACACAGCCATGGGGTGAGCCTCCACTTCTCCAGACAGGAGACATATTCTAGTGAATGAGACAAAATGTCAAGACTCTGTTAAGGGGCTTGAGGTTTGTCTAGAGGGCTACAGTTCCCTAAAGAAATGAGGACTCCTTGTTAACCTTTGGCTATTCCTTCAAAAACTGTCCCTGATATCATCTCCTGTCTAGACCAAGTGACCTTATCAGGGACTTATTAGAATGTGGCACCCATTGCATTCCCTAATGTATTGGATTTTAATTATCCAAACCTTTGCCTACCTCTACCAAGATTCCTGTTACACTGTAACAAAAAACCTGTTTATGCTGCTTACTATTTAATTTCTTGCAGTAAGCATCAACCTCTACTGAAGATGGGCAGGGAGGCAGGCAGGAAAGCCAGGCATATATCATATAAGTATTAAAAAATCTTTCTCCAAAAGTCTTGGTGCATTGAGGTTTAAGTATTTTTCTCAAAGTCTTGACCAATAAAGGAGATTGGAGCTGTTCAGAAGAAAGAAAAGGCCTATTTAGCACAGGAAAGCATTTGATCCACAAATCATTTGAACCACCATTGACATGATGATTAGCCTTGATTTTCTGCCTCCTCATCTACTGATTTAGACCAGATGGCAGTGGCTTAACTGACCTCAGCTCTAGTTTACTGCTGTGTTCCATGGGATGTACAATCGCTACAGACAAATTCAGAGATGCTGCTGCTTATCACACACAGGATTATGGCACCTTGACAACTGTCAGTTTTCCTTAGGATCCTCTCGTTGATGGACTCCAATGCCAGACCTGATTGGTCAAGCATGAGTTTCATTACTTGAAATGAATCAAACTGACTTAATTCCAATAAGTGATTCCTATAAGTTTGTCATTCATAAAACGAAGACCCTTAACACTTCCTATCACCTTGATTCATTCCTGTATTGTATGCTTTATAGAGCATAGTGCTGGAAGAAAGGGATCAGGCCCCATATCACTATGTGTTATCTTTTAATGGTTAACATAAAATGTTGAACTATACCATTGTTCTATATATCTAACAGTAGTGAAGCATGTTAAAATTAATGGGAACTTTCTTACTATAATTTGAAATAATTCTTTCCCTGTCCACTCATATGTACTTTCTCCAAGTTCCCATGATTGTGGGATTTATTTTAAGAATTTAATGTAGTTAAGGAATTTACTTTTAAAAACTGATTGCACCTGTGTACATATAATATGTGCTTCATGAAGTAATAAAAGAAGTGTTTATCCAGGTTCTTTTTGTTCATATCCACTTCTCAGATGTTTTTCCCAGCTCTGCACCCTTTCTGATACATTTGTGCTTTTTTTTTTTTGTTGTACACTCCATCCTAATCATTTCACACATGCTGTCCAAAACCACGAAGGTCAGAAGCAAAAAGTTCTAAATTCACCAGATTTAAAGGCAAGTTATCAGAATCAGAAGGTGGAGTAAAGCTCCAAACCATGCTATAAGGTCAGCATTTAACTTTCTGTCTTTTTTTATCCTTTTTTATTGCCCAAGGACAAGAAAGCTCAATGCATGAGACTCCAGGGCCATAAAAGCAAACAGACTGGCTGTTTCATAACATACAGTTCCAAGCTGAGGATTGACCAAACAATTTAAATCAATAGCAGTAGAGCTCTGGTGTGGATGTGAGAAACAGTGTCACACGCAACATCTTTTTCTTAATTATTAGGACCTGGACAGGTGGCAGGAAGGGAACGATGAGTGGGGGTGGGAAAGCGTCAGGGGTGGGAGGCATAGTGACACTTCCTATCTCAGGAGTCCAAGATTCATTACCTCTGATTGCAAGTCACCAGGCTGCAGTGAGCCTGACATACTCTGTGACAGGAGAAAGTGACATGGCCGTTTGACATTCAGGGCTAGAAGGTTGCCCGTCTGTAATCACTAGTTAAAATTGAATCTTGTACATTGCACCCTGCCAGTACAGCTCAACTCTTGATAATTATTTGGATGCTACTGTATTTGGATTTTTATTTCTCAGCAGAGAGGGGAAGTTGGATTTATAGTTTACTGCTGGGTGAAGATTGGAACAGGCTAGATCTTTTTTATGGCTAATATGGCAGAGCCAAATAAATCTGGAGATGCTTTTGTCCCCATTTTAATTCTAAACCACTTGGAGGTGGGAATGGAGAGACACAAAGGAAGCAAAGGGCTGTCTTCACATTTTCTGCAAGCACACTACAATTCTGACTGTGGTCATGATTTTTTTTCCCTTCACTTCATGATGTTATGAACCAGACATCTGCTCACAGAAGGGGCTGGGAAATACCATTTTATAACTGCTACAGACTAATCTGCCATGTGGTGTGGACTCTTTTATGGTTGAAGACCTTGATCGCCAGTGCCATTTAAACATCCACTTTCTGTTCTTGCTCACTAGAGGGTCTTGGAAAGGACCTGAGAAATATTCAACACGTGGTCAGTTTAATATATTTATCAGCTGTGCACTTGATGAACAAACAGGAACGCTGTGATTGCAACAAGAAAGTCGATCCTTTTTGTTCTCTACAATGGGTCAGGGAGCATTCTAGTTGTCAAAAATGCACAGCCCTGGAGGATCCTACAAGTTTGACGATACCTTTTCTATGTGATGTTTTAAGGACTCCATCTCAACCATATGCTTATAGGATGAAGGTGTGGTCGATACCTAATTTTAATAACTATTGCCAGTTCCAAGCACAGAATTAGCTATACCTAGTAGCAGAAAACTTGTCGTATAAAGATGTCTTAACAACTAACCTGCTCAATACCTACATGTCCAGCCCCACAAATGCAGAGATTTACATGAATGCATTGTTTCCAAGAATCATTTTTCTTTCTATAGAGAAGAAAAACAAAAACAAAAGAGTTCCACGGCCTAATCAAAGAGATAGAGCATGCCTATCTTGTTGGGATAGGTCAGGAGATTAGACTTCCAGGATTCAAATCCATGGAGGTGGAACCCCTCTGGATTTGTAACTTTCACATGTACTCCTGGGAAGCCTGATACCTCTCTGCTGACCTTGGTCCCAGCACTCAGAATGAGGATACTGACTTGTATAATTTAAAGTGAGACAAAATAGCAAAGGAGGGTGGGAATATACAGTTTGCTATGGCCACTGAAGACAAACCTTCAGACTAGCCAATCTCTAATCATAAGATGGTCTGGTAATCACTTGGGTACAAATGAGTACCTTACCTCACTGGTCATAGGCTGCCTTCTTCTACTTCGATATGGCCTTGATCCTACAAATAACATTTTAAGGTTGAATGCCTTTTCTTCTGAGCAGTGGTAGGATGACTGCTGCTGTAATGCCTTCCTTTCCTCTTCATTCCATATATAATAGTCAATAGTTCTCCCAATTCCATCCCTCCACGCCACAGAGAGATGACAATTTGATGTCACAACACAGCTTTGAGAAGTCATCTGTATCTTCTATCATTTCTTGGTTTTTTAGAGGAAGTTTATAGGCATAAACAACTCAGCATGAATAGATTTATAACTTTCCCTGATATCATCCAAGCATTAACTGAATGGTTACCTTAAAGAGAAGATTTCTTGTCCAAGGCAGAATTTCTAAATAGGGAAGAGGTTTTATGACTCAAAGGCCACAAAAGTGAAAGAATTGTGATGAAGACTTGAATAGTGGAAAGAACAAATGAAATAAATCAATGATATACTGAAGAAGTAAAAATTAGCCCACAATCTCTTCAGGAAAACACAGTGAGGAGTGAGTGGCACACTGTGTAATTTTCTTCTTAAGCTTGAAGCTACCTAGATTGGCAGATATCATGTGTGTAAGTGCACACATGCATTGGTTCTATCATATGTCAGGTGCTCCTAGCTATAGATTCTATGATATGAGTACTATACTGGATTCTGGACATATATCAATTAGGTTTCCATAAGAAGAAAACCCTCACCTCCCAGATGCCACAGAGACAAAAGACAAAGCTCTGTCTAAGCCAGGGTTTGTCAGCACTTTGCTCTATGGTTCTGTGCAGGGAGCTTTTGTCAAGGTACTTTGAGTAGGGGTATTTTGTCCTCTTCTACACAAAGTGAATTTCACACATCCTGTGTGATATTTAAAATACACTTTTTCCCACAGATTTTATTTTATTTTTTTGCCTAACCAGCACAGGGAACTTTCATTTTCAAAGACTTATACATTTTGTTATTCTTGTAGAAATTCTCAACCTCTGCCCCTGTTTGGATTTCGAATTCTCTATATTCTCAACTAATACACATTACTTTAGTAAGCAATGGTATTCTGGAAGTAAGTTCCTGACACCTCAAAGTATTTCTACACTTGTGAGCTTTAGAGTTCTCTCTTTGAAACTACATGATGCTTCTGTTTATCTTGACTTTGTCTCTGTCTCTCTGTCTCTATCATCTATCTACCTATCTATCTGGATATCTGGATATCTATCTATCTATCATCTATCTTTCTATCTGTGTGTGTTTCTGTGCATGTATGTCTGTGAAATATATGTGTATATACTTGGGTGTAATTATGTAGCTAAAGTAAGTCTTCTACTTTCATTCTGTTTATATGACCAAAAGCAACTTTGGTGAATAAAAGGTTTATTTGGTTTAAACTTTGAGATCACAGTCTATCATAGATGGAAGTTGGAGCAAGAACTAAAGCAAAATTTATATGGTAACCAGGAAGCACAAGAAGCACCAGCTCTTAAGCACCATAGGTTGATAAGGAGCTTACCAACCTCCTCTCTGACTCATGCTCACTTAGCTCTCTTAAGCAGATCAGGCCCACCTGCCCAAAAAACAGTGCTTACCTTCAGAGGACTGGGCACTCCCAATTCAATCTCATCAATCAAGATTATCTCAGTAAAACATCCATTGTGTTGCTCTATTGATCTCTATTGTTCTCCATTGCTTTCTCTACCTTTGAGAAAAGGTGTCTCACATTAACCAGGAATGCAATAAGTTTTAGCTAGCAATCAAGACACAGCAATCCTCCAGTCTTTGTCCCTCAGGGCTGGATTACAGGTGCACATGGCTGTGTCAGTTTTTTACATGGGTACTGAGAATCATATATCAGCCCTTTTAATTGCCACTAGCACTAAGGATCTCTGGAGCTCAGTCTAGTGCAATCACATCATCCAATAGCTGGGCCTTTGATTAGTGGTGCCGCAATTTGGACATGAGAACTGTCCTACAATCGAATCCAATTGTTTTTAATATTTTCATTTAAAAATGTGTTATCAGATTTGTTTCTAGACTTCCTTATTTTGTGTATGATTCTGAGTTGATTAAGCTATCTATAGCCTTGTACTGTGCCAGATCTCAACTGTAATTTCCCCATAATTATTGATGCTCTCAGCATTCTGGAAGATCCAATATAAGTAATTTTATCAGCACTGAAAAGAAAGCCAAGCACTTAATAAAAGTGTATTGTTCCTTTAAAAATACAAGTTCAGTTCCCAGCATCCATGTGAGGTAACTCCCAATCGCCTATAACTTCAGTATCTGGGAGTATGATACCTTCTTATCATCTTAGTGGACATTCCACTCACATGTACACTCCTCCACACACATATGCATAATTAAAATTACTAATAAGATATATTAAAGAAAGAACTGTTTTTACTATAAATTAAAAAGTAAGGAAAGCTTAAATGTTATTTTGTTGCTGAATGATGAAAGAAAGGAAGAAGGTGAGAAGACATGCTTTTCACAGCACATACTTAGGAGATGTGGTAAATTTTACTATGATTTCATTGTTAATACAACTTTAATCTGCATGCTAGTATTCTTTGGAAGTATATTGATTCATGTTGAAGATTAAAGTACTCACACCCCTCTCAACAATGGAAGTAAGGAAAGACTATGACAGCCTCAGGTAAAGTGAAATCCAAAGATTGCACTACTGAATTTGGATAGATTTTCTTTGGCATCTGTAGTCATGCAGGAAGGGAGAATTGGGCTGCTGCATAGGGTTCAGGGTTACTGCTGGATACACCAAGAAAAAGCCTCTTTTTCCCCCGCATGCCCTGTCTATGCCCTCTGAGATGTAAAAGAAAGCATTTTCCCTCTGCTTTCCTGGAGGTTGTTAATTCAAGTGCAGGGGGAGAAATGTAGGTTTCCATTTTCTGCCAAGCTCTTAATCAAGGTGATTTTCTGAAAACGCAACTGCAGAAAATAAGCCCTTTTATTTTGAGACCAACAATAGTTTTTACAATGTTCTGCAAGCCTGAAACCCTCCTTAAAATGTCGGGGAGACAAAACCCGCTCCCACCTGAAAGGCCTCTTCACTTGCCTTGAAAGGATTTTTTTAGGCTATTCCTCTTAAGCTGCTTTCTCTTTCTGTACAACTTCCCAATCCCATTCACAAACTGTTGCCATGGTAAATAATTATATCACAGATGAAATGTGTACACTTCCTTTTCATAGCTGGAAGAGAAATTGTAGAGGGAAGGGGGAAAAATCAAAATCCTTTAAAATTACAGGGGAGATAGTGGAGGAAAGATTGCTGCCTCGTTAACATAATTAGCTCCATGAATTATAAATTGGTATTAGAACTTGCTCTTCATGACAAAAGGAGTAATTATATTTACTCATGTAAAATTAAACAATACCAAAAAATTAATGGGACTCACCAGAAGCTCTCTTGACATTATCATAAAATTCGGAGATCTGAATATCCTACAATCTGAAGTGATTTAAGCAGCATAAACTTTAATACTGCTCAAATTTGCTCTATAGAAATATATCTCCTGGCTATTTTTATAATTTAACTCCTGTGTTAAATGTTCCCCACACATATACATTCACACACACACACATACACACACACATACACACACACCACATGCACACACACACACACACACACACACACACACACAAAGAGAGAGAGAGAGAGAGAGAGAGAGAGAGAGAGAGAGAGAGAGAGGGAACAACATGCAAATAATATCCCAAATGTTTTCTTTTTTTCTAGATTGATCCACAGAAAACATCTGATTTTCTGAACTGTGGTAGAATAAGGAAGAATCTTAGAACCTTTTAAATGCATCTAAAAATATTGAAGCTGCCTCTCATATTGGGTTGTGGGGGTAGGATTAGAGCTAATGGGAATTAGTAGCAGTGGATATGATCAAAATACAATGCATACATGTTTGAAATTTTCAAAACGTAAGAGCATGGGGCTGCTCTGAAAGATCTGTCTACCTAGTTGTGATGTCCTGGGAAGAGTTCATGTTGAAGAAGAATTTTAGAATGTCATAGAAGTAATATATTGACCATTTTGAATATACATGAGGAGGGATCTCTCAGACTACTGACATGATTAGATAGATGGAAGAAATGAGAACAGAGAAGAACTACTCTTTCTCTCCCAGTATGGTATGTCTTACTGTGAGGGAACACAAATAATTTTGGTCTCTATAATTTTGTGGGAGAATGTTAACAGTCCATGTGCCCTCATCTCTTTTGTTCTATTAGTACAAATTATACTCATGAAAACATACTCTTTATCATTTGTGTCTTTTGTTCTAATTTTTTTCAGTTTCAGTAACAAAATACCCTGACATAAAGGAGCTTGGGGTAAAGGTGTTTAATTGATTCTACAAATCCAGGTTATATTATCTCATTATGGGGGAGTCATAATGACAGGGACATCTCTTCCATGGTGGAGCAGAATGCATGAAGGTATCTATGCCCACTAAGTTTCTTGCTTATGCAACTTGTTTCTCTATTCTTATATAGCTCAGAATCCCCTACCTAGTGCATGGTACTGCCCACTTTGGGCTGAATATTTCTACATCAATTCACTTAATTAAAACAGTAATCCACAGAAATGTTCACAGACCAGTCTAACATGCAGAGAAACTTGGACCTCTCTTCCTAAGCAATTTGAGGTTATGTCAACTTGACAATTAAATCTAACCATCACATCATTCTTTTTTATGTTATTTTATTTTTCTTTTTCTGTATAATACATCCTGACATCCTTTGTCCCTTCCCTCCACTCCTGCCAGCTTCCCTGTCTCTCCCTCTCCCCCAAAGTTAACCCCTGCCCCTACCTACCTATAACCACCCCAACATTTCCCCAGAAAAGAGCACCCCTCCAAGTTTTATTACTCAAGCAGGGCACAACAAGATGGAACAGGGCCACGCACTAATCCCTACAACAAAGATGGACTAGGCAACCCAGCCCAATGGCAGACAAAAGAGACATAGCCCCATGCCCCACTCCAGCCTATAGGAACTCCAGAAGAACACCAGACAAGACAACCACAAGACATATTTAGGAGACTGTGCAGGTTCTATGTCTGCTCTTTCAGGCTCAGTGGGCCCCAAGGGTGCTGGTCAGTTGACTCCATGTGGCTTGTTCTCTTAGTGTCCTTGACCACTCTGATCCCTGAAATCCCTCCTCCTCCTCCTCTTACTTGGTGCTGATGGATCTGGTACTGGCTCTGATGGAGCTGGTGCTAGTTCTGGAGAAGTTGGTATTGGTGCTAGTGGACATGGTGCTGGTGGTTGTTCTAGAGCTGGTACTTGTAGAGCTGGTAATGCTGGCACTGCGCTGTGCTTAACTGTGGGGGAGCTGCAGCACACATGTCTCTATACTACATGCCTTAAATTTGAGAGAAAGAATAGCAAATACAGTTCAAAGATGTTCTCTAGCCTTTCTAAATGCCCAGACTGTCATGTGGGACACATCAAACTAGTAAATATAGTGAATTCTTAAGGAAGTGCCAACATGATTAAATAATATTTTTACTGAAAAGAGAAGGCACAAATTGTTGTGTTAGAAACCTCTCTGGGTGTGTGGGTGGGATGACAATGAATAAAGGCTCTCTTCCCAGCCATGCTTTCCCCTACAGGTCTTCCTGCAACCCAAATTGGTTCCTTTTGTTCATTACATTGGGTTATTTTTCTAGGTAATCTCCCAAATTTCATCTCTAACTGTTAATTGGACCCTGTTAACTGGACAGCTTGGCAGATTCTATGCTTCAAGAAAAAACAAACTAACAGCAGCTTCACCTTTGAGTACCATTCAGGGTCCCATCATAGAACAGAGGATGTACCTAAATTGGTAAACATGAAAAATAATGAATAGTAATACTAGTAAAAAGAAATCCTTAAGGAACAAGGTAATGTTTCAGGTCTGGCTACTGAGGGTGTCGATACCATCCATGCTAGGAGCAAGAGATAAGATGGCTCTAAGAACTTGAAGAGGTGAAGTTGAAGAAGAAATGCACGGGGCAAGAGTTGTGGCATTTGGCAGAAAGATGGACTTCTTTGAGCAGAGGAACTAGGAAATCAAACCTCACACTTCACTTCCTTCCTTTCTGCATCAAAACTTAAAGTAACTCTGAAGGCAGGTGGCCTTTCATTTACCACATTAAGATTGATACTTTATAGCACAAAGCATTCTAGAGAAGCAGCAAGATCACATTCAGAGACACAAAACCACAGTCTACATAGTAAGCAGTGACCAGGGAACAGTTTGAGAAAATTTTCTACTATAGAAAATTATCTATTTTCAAATGGAAATTTCTCATCATTGAATTTGAAAGGTTATAAATTTTGAAAATCTAGTGAAATATGTCCACATGTCACTATGTTCCACTCTTGTGGCAGATGTCACAGATAATCACTGCCCAGCTCATTCTCAAGAGCTGATAAATATTTACAATCTTGCCACTCTAGATCTTCTGTCCTATCAGATCAGTCTACCTATAACTTTGAAAATTTTGCAAATTATCAGAATTGCTCTTCTAGTCTCTCATATTCCAAAGGTAGAACCTAGGATTATTATGTATTATGACTTTTCAGGAAGTCAAATGGATATACTTTATTTCACATGGTATTGAGATGTAAGTGAATGACATGTAGAATTGTAGTGTTCGTATATTAGTTTGCTTGGTAATTAGTCCTCTACCAAGGATAATTGGAAAAATGAAATATACCTTCATACTGTTAACAACTATGGAATCATTCATGTTCTGTGGTATATTGTAATGAATTCTTGACTAAAATCACCTAATGTTACCCTATTAAAAAACTCTAACAGACATTAGGATTGTAATGTTCTAGTTGAAAATAGGAAGGTAGGCTAGATCTGGTGGCACAAGCCTTTAATTTCAGCACTCAGGTGGCAAATGCAGGAAAATGTCTGTGAGTTCCCAACCAGCCTGATCTACATAGTGAGATTCTGTTTCAAAAACCCAGATAGATGATAGATAGATAGATAAATAGGTAGATAGATAGATACTTAGATACATAGATAGATGATGATGATAGATGAAAGAAAGAAAGAAAGAAAGAAAGAAAGAAAGAAAGAAAGAAAGAAAGAAAGAAAGAAAGAAAGAAAGAAAGAAAGAAAGAAAGAAGGAAGGAAGGAAGGAAGAAAGAAAGAAAAAAAGAAAGGAAGGAAGATAGATAGATAAGGAAGGTGAAAGTACTTGGTAATTTACCCAGACTTGCCAAATTAGTACCAGGACATACACTACAGTAATAACAGCTGTCAAATATCAAAAAGAGAATTCGACAACTAATACTGTTGTTGATAAATAAACCATATTCACAAATAAGTGACTGGACTGAGGCTATGCAGAAGAGAGGGTTATAACTAAAAATTGAATCTAAAGCTGCCAGTTATTTTGTGTGAATGTGCTTGTGTGTGTATGTCTGTGATGGACTGTGTTTTGTCCCAGTCATGTACTTGAGGAGCAAATTAATGTATATGTAAAATGTAAACTATGTAACTCCCAAAAAAAATTCAAGAGATTGTTGACCATAAGATTTTCCATCAAATTTAGCTGATCTCTATTCTGAGCTGTGAAATTATGAATTCATCATCTATTGTTATCAACCCAAAGGTCAGAAAAGCAAGCCTAGCTGATGCTAAGACATATGTGCTTCTAGAAATAGTGAGGCTGTTAGCACTCACAGGTCACCTAAAGACTGAAAGCCTGATTCCACCTTTCATAGTCAAACAGTGTAGAGTTGTAGCAATATTTGGCACAATGGCTGAGTGCACATCTAACCTCTCCACTCTCTGGGCACTGCCAAACTTCTTCTGCAACAAATGCTCCTGGGGGTTGGAATGACAATCAGAATGGCTCCTTGCCTCCTGGCTGAAATACTCATCAGGTCCAGCTTCAAAAAGAAGTTATTTTACCTGTAGCCTGCTGACTTCTATTAGATCACCCTGGGCATTAATTTCAATTTTCATAATTCTGCACCATAAAAAAAAAGAAAAAGAATAAGGGAATAAAAACATTTTAAAAAATCCTTGTATGTGCCACAGCTTTTCTGCCAACTGTTGGAGGGGGGAATTTGATTTCTATTGAATACTGCACTTTGGAATGAAAGAAAACATTGCCTAAATGAAGCTGTGGCTCTCTGTCACCTATGCCTATATGACTGTGAAATCAATTATATGAGCTCTTTCAAAAGTTACTGATTGTGGCAAATTGAATGGCCTTCATTTCAGCATAATTTGAAGAGGCTGCTGTAATCAGAGACCTTATACCACAGTGAGAGACAAGATCTATGATATTCAGATGGGAAAAGGCGCCAGTGTTTAGGCTTACCCCGTGCCTTCCGCTTACCGGTGCAGCGCTTTCATAACTACAAGTGAAATTGTTTTGATGAAGGCAGTGATGGTTCTGCCAGGAAGTGTGAGAGGGTAAAGGAGTGGAAATAAGGTCTCTGGAAGTCTCCATTGCCATCATCTGCAAAGGAGCTGTGGAATCTAATCCAAGGTCTAATTGTCTGCAAATGAAAAACTCTAATATCAAATTTTGAGATATGCCCCAGAACTGAAGATCAAGGTTGGGTTCAAGGAGAGGTGAGATGCTTCATTTTTCTTAGTGAAAATGTTTACTCTATTTCTTTTGGAAGTCTATAGGCTCAAATAGTTGTTTTTAAAATTATATATTCAATTTTCGTACTCCAAGACAACCTCTACTTTAAAAGAATTTATGACAGTTTTGGTTTTATTACATTTACCTAAATGAGAAGTTTTCCATGTGTTTATATGTAGAAAATAGCCTGTTTGCAATTAACCATATAGGTCAGCTGTAATAATTCAACACTGAGTAAATGTGGTCTGTTCAAATCAAGCGCAGGAGAACCATTCCCTCTTATGAGCCTGTGACTTGCACTGGCACAGGTCACATAGACTTTAGGAGGTATAGCCTGCTATACAGAAATTTATTTCCTTTTTCTTTCTTTGATAAAATTTATTTAATATTTATATGTATATATAGTGTGTTCAGATCAAATCTATGTCCTATTTTATCCAGTGCAATCCCCCCCTCCTCATTACCACAGAGTCCATTTAGTGCTGTCTGAATGATATACATGGTTATAGGACCATCTACTAGAGTCTGACAGGTCCTACATTCCTTAAGAGACTCTACCTCCCCTAGGAGACATCAATTGCAATTAGCTTCCCTGATAAGTATGGGACTTCACATGAAGCACCCCATCCTTGTTAGAATAGTGACAGCTTGATATTATACAGATCTTATGCATAGAAACACACTTTTTAGAAGATGCTCAATCACTTGGATCAGTATAGCTCTGACCTAGGACAGATGGTAAAATCTTTCTTATGTAGAAGTTTCTGGTGTTTGATCTTTCTTTACTCATACCTCAGCTCCAGCTCAAGAACAAGACAAATGGGACTCTGGGAATATCCTTATTTGCTGCTGACTTGATAAGACTTGAGAGACCTTCCCATACTCAAAGGAAAGTGGTTCAATTCTACTACTGTGAATCAGTTTTTACTTGAGTGAACTTTGTACAGCCAATCAATTTGTAGGATAAAACAGAATTACATAATACATTTGTGTCTGTGATTTTGTTTTAATTCTGAGAGAATGTCTATTATCAATAGCAATCAACTAGATTGAAAGGGTCTTGAAATTGGCAATCATTCTTTTCTCCTTATACAGAAGTCTACCTTCTATACTAATTCCTACAAAAGATAATAAACATAATTAAAGGAAAACTAATACAAGTCCCAAAGTGCCAAGTTCATTTCCCATTATGAATATGTAATTTTGGAATGATCATTTAGTTTTCTACCTGCTTGAAAAATGACCAGAGAGAGAAAATTCTACTTAGGCCTTAAACAATTTGGATGCTGTCCACTCATATTCATGAATGACATGCATTGTACCCTGTCTACTGATTTAAATGTTAATGTCACCAGGCCTCTCCTCATAGGCTAGCCCAGCATCAATGCCAAACCATAAATGTGGACAATTTGTTTGTCTGTAAGGTAACACTCAGTGCATCATCAACTTAACCCCAAATAATTCCTTCACCACAGTAATATCCAAATTAAAAAATTAATAAGAATATTATCTCATCTACTATGGTACCATGATCCTAAAAACAGCCTAACATGTTTTTGTAAAAGGAAGAAAAGAGAAAAGCCACTAGAGAGAGGGTCAGTGATGAAAAGAATTTTTGCTCTTGTAGAGGACTTGGGTTCTACTCCAAGGATACACATAATGGTTCACAATGTTCCTTAACTTCAAAAGACTCAACTACCTCAAGGTATATTACATAAGAAAAAAATGTTTTCAGTAAAAAAGAGAAAATTCTTGAATCAGGTTTACTCTTCTTGGTGTTATGTACCTTACATATTATTATTAGAAATTAATGATTAAAATATATAAAATATATCTTATGGTGAATATGAAGGAAATAGAGAAGGGAGGAATTAAATTATTTATATGTATGTAGCATATCTACACATACACACGTACATATGATTTTTAAATATCCAGATAGATGTACACAACTATATCTTAAGTATATTCATTTCTGAATATATATACATACACATTTTATATGTACATGCATACATATGTATATGTGTTTTTATATACACTCATTTTGTCACTCACACAAGAATATATCTGTGCACATACACATTCCATTTTCCATTTGAGCTGAGTGATTATCAGATTTTGTTTGATTGTTTGAAGCTCTGCCAATATAAGTGTTCTCATTTTAATTTTTTCACCTATATCCTAAGAGATTCCTGCATTCCAGTGACATTGAAACATAAAATTAGGTACCATACAATGAGTCTTTGTGTGGAGAGTACTGAGGTCACTACAAAGATGGCATTATTTGTTTTCCTGCTTCATTTGCATATAGGAACTGTGGTTGTACCCATATTCAACCAGAAACAGAATCTGATTGTAAAACTAGTTTCTCTTCTACACTTCCTGAAATGAATGCTGTGCTCATTCTAATGAGAAAATAGATTAAGAAGCAAATTTCCACAAATGCTGTGGGGTTGTTTTCAGGACTTCAAAGGGTTGTTTTCAATACTTCAAACATAACTAGTTTAACTGATAACCAGAAATCTCCATTTTTCCCCACATTCTTTCCCTCTGCTGCAACAAGTGTTATTGCCTGCTTTCTTTCTTTTATGAACTGAGATGTTAAGACAAATATAAACAAAACTCTAATAATTCTTTTATTCAATCAAAGATTTACCAAAATCCAGTGCAAAATCATTTGAATATCACTTTTTATGGATTATTTTATAATAATTTACTACATAAAAAAGTCAAACAGAAAAATTGAACTCTAGCTGTCCTGGAACTCACTCTGTAGACCAGGCTGGCCTTGAACTCACAGAGATTCACCTGCCTCTGCCTCCCAAGTGCTGGGAATAAAGGTGCTCTGAATAGTTAACTATAAACTTCATGGAATAGCAATTACCATGAAGTAAAGAGTCAGAGAGCCAAAATGTTTAACAAATAAGGTCAGGAGATATGTTGAAAGTTAAGGAAGCTATGGAGGAGCAAGAGCCAAGGATAACAGTCCTGTCACCATGGAACATTCGCTGATGGATCATGAGAGAAGCCATAATGTATGTGGATGGCATCAGGTCTGACAGCACAGAATATTCACTGATGGACAATGAAAGATGTCACAATGTTTATTAATTATCTTTGAAAATTGTGTCTTAGCAACTTATGCCATAGATAAACATATGGTCAAATCTGTCTTAGCTCTCCCCTACCTTGACCTAAATATCCATAAGGCATGTAGTTTTTTTGTTTGCCTGTATGATGTACAAATATATAAATCAATCATGAAGAGTGCTTTATGTCAATCAAAAAGACTCAGCCTTGACTCTCCTCAATTTCCTTCTTAAGTGTGGTCTTAGAACCCTGACTAAATACAGAGGTTATTGTAATTCTGGATTTGAATGAAGACAGGTATACTTCATGAATTTGTTCCATGTTTTAAGTATTCTACCAAGTACTGTCCAAAATGGAGATTTTTACCTGTATTATCTAAGATAATCTATTTCAAGCTAAATTCTAACCAACTATTTTGTTGCTTATCCATGTACAATTTATGGCCAGCATCTACTAGCTGTGTCCAACGTAGTCAGAAAAGCACAGCATGAGAAACTCAGGTCTGTATCCTATACAAATATTGGAGATTAAGAAAGAGACTATAGAAATAGTATTTTTGAAATTTAGATTTTAAAAAACCAGAACATTATTTTGATAGAACAAATCACCTCAAGGGTGCCCTGTTGTTAAACATATTCCCAAAGAGATTATGTCATCAGCTACAGGAAAAATTGTGGTCAAGCATTGATTGGGACTCTAGTCTCACACTTTGCACAGTTGTATCTTCCAGTCTCTATTTCAAACATTCTGTCCCCCTGATCACTTTTAAACTTTCTTATTGTTTATTTTAAAGGTAGAATAATAAAACTTGTCTTATACTTCTAAGGATTAAATTCCATTTTATATCACAATTCCTAATGCAGCATAATATATCAAATTGTGAAAATCTCAGGTCACTTATTAGGTTTTCAGTTTTTTCTTAAAATATTCACTTACAAATCTTCTGGTAACATTAACTGCCACACTACCAAGACATTTATCTTTAATCATCTACCTAAACTTGTTTCTTGATTCTATTGCATAATATGTTTGTGTATGTTCATTAACATGTGTTTCTTACTGTATGTTGAATATGTTTTTTCAGAGGTCCAAGTGCTAATGTTAGCTCCTAAGAACTACAGTATTTGGTTCTTAGTAGAATCTTAAAGTGATGGGGTAAAATAGGAGGTCATATGTAATTGTGAACAGTCGTTGGAGGCTATTGAATCACGCAAGCCTCTCTTTCCTCCTTCTTTTTGTTAATGGTTCTCAAATAAGTTTTAGTTTTGCTACTCTCCCCAACATTGCTCCCTCATGAGGCCTACAGCAATGGGACTGTTCAGCAATATACCGTGGCCTTCAAGTTAGAACCAAAAGAAAAATAAAACCTTTTTAAATAATTAATTTCCACAGGTATTTGCTTATAGGAATACTCTGTATAAATATTTAATGTCCTTTTTTCCAATGTTAACTTTTTGCTAACAGAAACCACGATACAACTCACCTGGGTATCTTCTAAGAATTAATTGACTATCAGCAATATTGTACATTGTTAATTTAATTATTTTAGTTTAAACAATGAATCATTGTTATTATTTGTACATAATAGAAATACGAAAAGTCAATCTCACAAGTTTCTGAACTCTAAGAATGTTCATCCACTGGCTAAAATCACTGGGGTCATATTTACTACAGCCTTGTACTAGGGTCTGAAGCAAGCCTGTCTAGGTCCATAACTCATATTCTAAGCTCCATGCTATGAAGAGAGTCCACTAGACGGGAATGCAGATGTCACCAGTGAAAAATGCTTTGTGATTCCTGTAGTCATGAGCTTGCTCATCTCACAAAGTAGTGAGTAAATTCTAGACAGAAGTTGTTATATTATTTTTGTATCTTGTAGTATTGGCTCATAAATGCTAGACACAGGCATAACTACAGACAAATTTTGATATTAGAATGAGCAATACCAAATGATACGAGCATAACAATAAAACAATGTGTTCAGAGAAGAAACTTCCAATATAGTGCCCATCACAGAATCAGGATGAAAAGGACGTAATAATGAACAAGGATAGAATCTTAGCAGTAGAAACACGTGTAGACATATTTCAGGAATAGAATTGTGCTTAAAAAAATATAGCATAGTATTTCAACTTGAATTCCAATGCTAAGAAATCTCTCAGAGTAATTTGGTCGGCAAAGTATTGACCAGGAAAGTATATATTTGTGATTCTTTTTACCAAGACAGGAAAGAATGTTGATATCATGTTGAATTAAATACCATACAGGTTAATATCATATAAGAATCTAGGAACCAGACACAAGGTTACTAATTACACATTAGGATCAAGTAAGGCATCTTTTCCACTAGAAAATAAACAAATGGACCAAATGAAAGCCAGAGTAGAATAACCATGGACAAGATGCAGAGCCTAGTTGAAATAATACATTACACAACTGAACTCTGTTGGAGATGTAGTTATGTTACTGTGTCATATATCCATACATTGCAGAAGTAAATATAAGCAGTCACATCATGATAAATATAAATTCATTATGTGTAAATGATCAACCAGATTGAATAAACACTACTTAAAATAAAGCAATTTTTGACCTAATTAGTTTTCTAAAATATACTGAACTTTATTTTGATGTCAAAACAAAATATAGAATCTCTGTAGAAACAGACACAGTTCTTTTGATATTTCAGTGGTAACTCTAAGTCTTAAGCTTTGGTAATTTTCAAAGTTACCCAATTTAAAAAACAAAAAACAACAACAAAAAAAAATGCATGGGTTTCTGAGCCTACTCAATAAATATGCTATTTGCACTTAAAACCCTAAAATTAATTCAATCAGATTTTCAGGTCATAATTGTGATATGCATTGAGAGACTACAGTGTTTGAACTGTTGAAATTCTCCTAAGTGTCTCTAGGTCTTGTTCTAAAGTTAACACTAATGAAAGAGTAGCAACACGGGGAGGAGAAGGTCACTTGATATGCATTAGACTCCTGAATGCTTTTGGAATTTAAGAGTCCTCTTGCTCTGGATTCAAACATTACTCAGTCCTAAATCTTTTGTATCTATATGTGGGGTTCATGAGATATAAATACCGGGCCTAGAGTTATGAATTATCATTTAAATTTGTAATATTTTCCAAAATATATCATTTCATACTCTTCCACTCCATATTTTGTTTTTATCACTATATTTACAGGAACGGAGAAAACAATGTCTCCCTATGAGAGTCAAGTCATCCTCTTCAGTAGTTCTGATTTTATAATTATAAATTTGAAGTCAACTTCTGTTTTTGAATTATAATTTTAATATGAAAAGCATTAGGGGTGAATAACAGCATTGGATCAAAGAGAGCAAAAGGAGATATGGGGCACAATTACATTGTCACATGAGGTTATATAAGTCATAACTCCTTGTTACCAGCAATGGCAGAGTTGAGAAGCAGGTGTCCAGCATTAACCCACGTGGCTCAATGGTGATAATGGGAATCCTGTGGCCTCATTCCTAAGCCCCATGTTGACCATTCATCCCAGGATATGAATTAACAGAATGTAGCTTTTGCAGTGCTGGCCCTTATTGCTTAATTAATGTGATCATAATGACAATGGGGGACTCTAAATTTTCTATGTCATTTCATCTCCTATAAAGATTCAATAAAGAAATGAGCTTCATAAGAGGATGAGTCATTTACATGTGACAGTTTAAGAACCAGGGAGGAAATGTCTGCCATTGGAGGAGGTTATGTAAGAATACTGCCCAAGATAGAAACATGAGGAAAAGCAAAACAAAGTCTCAGAACTAAATTCCATTGACATTTTTTTTCCCTAATTCTCTCTCAGCTGTTGTTAGTTGCTGTAATTCTTTGTCTAGGGATAGGAACCCATGGAATTTTCCCCCTTCTACATTAATATATCTATTAATATTCCCATTGCTTGGGTCATATTTTTACATCCATTTCTATGAGATTACATTTCATAATAGAATTTTTGGTATTCTGTCTCGTACAAATCTTCCTGTTCCTTCTCTCCCAGTTTTCCCTGAGCCATAAATGCAGTAGCAATGATTTAGATTTATTAATTGGGGTTTGGATGCCCACTGTCCATTGATCTCTGCATTGTGTTCAGTTGTGGGTTTTTATGAGGCTCTTTCATCTCCATGAGCTGAAAATAATACAGACTCAGGACATCATGTTTTTAAGGCTTTAATGTTTCTGTTACATTAAATAAATACATCAAGACCCTTAAGTACATATATTGCATGTTTTAACTTACATGTGGAATTAAAGTGATTACAGAAAAAAAAGGAAAGGGGTTACAGAATATGCCATGAAAATAATGAAATTAAAATAGAGACTATTAATAGTGTGGTGGTGGTACACATCTTTAATCCTAGCACTCAGGAGGCAGAGGCTGGTGGATCTCTGGGAGTATGAAATTAGTGTGGTCTACAAAGTGAGTTCCAGGACAGTCAGAGATACAACAGAGAAACTCTGTCTCAAAAACCAAACAAACAAACAAACAGAGACTATTGAGACAGTAGAAGAAATCTAGGAGAGGGAGGGCAATATAATAAAGATCATGGCAAAGTGGACGTGATCACATTATATTCAGATTGAAAATATCACAATGAAACACATTGTTTTCTATAATTGCAATATACTAATAAAATGCACCCTAAATCTGTTCCATACCATTTGATAGCAGCCTAACTGGACCACAGCCTGTATGTCACTATAATAAATCATCCCCTCCAGATATATTCTGTAAAACTCAAGGTTAACCATTTATTGACCCATTTCCTAGAATTTTACATGCTCCACACTTTATACCCTGATAAGATAAGATATTCTGCCAAATAATTTTGAGATGCTTCATCAAGTTCCTATGTAACCATCGACCCTTGGGACTCTCCTAACCTTGAAGTTTTTTGGGCTATATGAGCTGTCTACACTTTCCTACATTCAATGTTATTTACTCAAATTCAGGTTTAGGAAGATAACATTGTATGAAAGAAAATAAAGCTTTAATATTTGACTAAGGAATCTGGATAATGTTCTTGATTCTCATTTGGTGTATTATGTACTATGTCTCACATTATCTTCCTAATGATCTTAAAAAAAAGTATTGAAACCCACAAGATGAAATAGAGGGAACTATTTCTTTGCTATGCACATTATTTTGTGCTTATATTGAGAAATATACATCTTACATCTTATATTCAGACAATATTTCAAGACTCTAAAATTTAAAAAAAAACAGAAAAATATCCTTAGCCTTATGGTACTAATATTTACCTAAGTTTCAGTGTAACAAATGCTGGGAATGACTGGCAGAAACATCTGACACTCCAACATTTATAACAATAAGTCAGGAATCTTTGCCTTCGTTGACAAACTGAAAACAAAACTAAAACAGAAGATCATCAAGTTCAGACAACTTAATATTTTTATTGTATTCATAAAGTAATGCATTAGCAGACAGCAACATCATTCTGAGAATAACATGCTTAGTTCACTTCTGAACCAAACTATATCAGAATGTCTACATTGGACATTGAAGTTGTCAGCTGCAGTGTGAAGTAATAAATGTATCATGTAGCCAGGACTACTTTACACCCACACAAGAACAAGCCCATTATATTATTCAACTTCTGATATTAAAGTATTCCTGTTTTTCTTAAGTACATTATATGGTGTTTTTTGTTTAGCAAGTTCCATAGCATCCCATTTCTCAGAGCACATTTTCCTTGTTAAGCAATGCCTGGCTATATCTTGACATCAGGAAACATAAAGAAATTTACCGTTTTTGCCCCTTTCAAAGCATATATTATGTATGCAGCAATATAACAATATCATGGGGTCGCAGACAATATTTGTTTACACATTCTGCCTCATGGTTCAGTTAACCTTACTTTGGTCACTTTCCCAAATGTGTTATTCTTCTCTAAAAAGTTCCTTCTGTCTTCTGAGCAGCAATATCATTGAATTCTTGCTTCTGAATAAAAATAAATTATTGTTCAGTGAGACAGTCACCTTGGGAAGAAATTATGCTTTTGACTACAATGCACAAACAATATTATTTGTGCCACTAACAATTAATAATAGTATTTTTTTGCTTAAATCTATAGCCAATTTTAGACAAAAAAATTAGTCTGTATTACTTAGTAGAGTAATGTACAATTTCAAAATTGCTATTCTCATTTTTCCTTGTGGCTCTCCAAAACCTTTTAAAATCTTATGCATTTCATGACAGTATCCAAAAATCAGACAGTAATCTGAAAGTCAGTCTCAAGTCCTGGAGTATTAGCACCAGAGAAGCCTATGAGAAATTCATAAAAGGGTTCATGTTATAATCCTCATTGTATAACTGAATTCGGATAGTTAAGACATACTGAGAGAGTATGCCATTCCCCAAATACAAGTCCAGAGCAGTGATAAGACCAGTCACTTGCCGGTAGTTTCTGTCCCATGATAGGAAGTCTACTTAATGTACTAAGTGCATTAAATGCAGATGGTAACCACTGCTAGTTAGACATGGGATGCAAAACCAAGGACAGGTGGTTGCTTGAACTCACCCAAAGGCAAGACCAGTCTGGTGAGTTGATCTAGAAGCCATGCCATTAAATAAATAATGAATTTTCTCACTGAATCCTCACTTAATCCTCAGGAATTACTCAATCTATATGATAGAAGACTTAAGAAACACTAATCATGAAACTTTCACAAGAGTTTCTTGGGGTTTAGGACAGATATAGACTGTATTTCTAAGATTTCTCTGGATGAGAAGAATCCAAAGCAGGATGGAATGGGACACATTTTTGTTAGACAACAATGAAGACTGAAAATCTTAGGCTGATATTGATCTAACCAGTACTGTGGATACTTCATCTTTGGAGACAATAGTGTCTGGCAGTGGGAATACTGGGATCACCATGATTAGAGTTGAGGCAGGATGAGCAAATTTGAGACTCAAGGATATGTGTGAGAGTGGCAGAAAGTTTGTGCATGGAAATTATGGAATGTGTATGTGTGCCAAATTTATGACTATACTACTAAAGTTTTCAATGTCCTGGGGTATTTCACAATATACTTAATAAAGACCCACATCTGTTGTAACAATCAAGACCTGCACTATGAATTTGCTGAACTTGTTGTAGATGCTTACCTGTTGGTGCTGATATAGTTGAGACTACTTCTAAAACAGAAGGAATAATTTTTATAAGCCTACATCCTTTCTTTCTTACAGTTACCAACACTTCGAAGTGGTTGGGACCTTATTTTTTTTTTTTTTTTTGTTTAACTTAGAGTAGATCGAATGTATCTCAACTATGGAAGGTAGTCAAAAGCAGTTCAATGAATACATGGATGAAATATATAATTTTCTATCACTATAGCTGCCATGGTCTTAAATTACAACATGACTAGCAGTTACTAGTTTGCTTATCTGTTTTCACTTTATTTTAGCCAGCAATCCACTAATGGCTGAATTTTTTCCATCTCAGCAGGGTGAATGATTCCCTGAGACAATTTCCCATTTGTTAGAATTGCATTTGTATAAGAGTGCAGAATAAAAATGTTAAAAAAATGGATAAAAATCTGCTGATAAATTTGAATTCTTTCACTAAAATCACAGTAGTAAAACAGCTGAGACTCAAATGTAGAGAATCATGTCTCCTGAAAATAAATATCCCCCAAGCTCATAAACATGACGGCTAGTGGTCAGGCCTGAGCAGATGTTTATTGCCTCATGCACCCTCTGCTACTCTGGGATAATCTCTTAAATATCCCAAATCCAGTTTGAATTTAAATTAGATTCATATTTTCTTTCACGATTATTCCATTAAAAAATATCATATGATTAGCCAATTAAATGGAGGGAAAAATCAGTAGGAGAGCAATCCCCCTTAATATTTTCAATTAAGATGTAGTGTGGCCAATAAAAATGGCTTACATTTTCATTTTATGAGTACCTATGGAGAACATTATGACACAAACGACTCAGAAGAAGGTAATCGTTTCAAAATATATTGTAGTGGTAGACTGTAAACAGTGCAGTGTGTTAGCTTACAAGGGATGTGATGAAAATACAAAGACATTTTTTTCAAACGGGATTCATGTTTATTTTATGGTCTTTTAGGGTGCTTGTGCCTGCCAATTTACAGCACATATTTCTAAACTGCCACAGACCGTTCTCTCCCAGGGAAGGGTGGGAAGGTGAGGAGATACCATTAGGGGATAATATGTTTTTAAGGAGAAGAGAATCACAGAGCAACTCCATCCTAGCTGATGTCTAGATTGCAAATGAAACTTCAGGAGGGCACAGTATTAAAGCCTTAGATTCTTGGAGGACTGTAAAGAAAGGCTGAGTAGCTGGGGTCACATGACGTAAAAAACAGCAGGAGTGTGGAAAATCTGTAACTCAAAGCACAGCATCTGTTATCTGGACTGAATTATTTCATTCTCCCCAAAGTTCTTGAGACTCTATGACTCCAATTAATCTTAATAATTTTTAGTGGCTATAGTATGTCAAAGCATTTTTTACAAGCTCTTCTCTGTATATAATCTTATTGCATTAGACTAGCAATGATTCAGTTCTAACAGCCTGGAAAGGCCCTCAATTCCTCATATTAAAAATGTTTATCACCCTTTTATTTGGAGCTTATGTACTTGATTCTGACTGGTTGGAAGTTGATCAAAACTTATAGGTTGAAGATAAATGGCAGAATATAGAGATTTGACACATTTATTGAATTTATTCAGTTATATAAAATTTGACCTCTGGTTTTGAGAATACTTCCCAAAATACCAAATAGAGTAAGGTAACAATAACCAAAGAAATGAGGATTGAAAGATATGCAAATGATAACAGAGAAGTCATAATTTTCAAATTATAGATAAAATTATTAAAGCATTGCTGTGTGTGAGATCATGTCCTGAAAGTCTAATATATATTATTTAAATATTTTTAAAAATCTGATGAGGTCAGTGTTTACATCAGACTTAAAGATCACACAGCTTCAAGATGAAGTCAGAGATGGTTCACTTCACCTAGAGCCAGGCCAAGCTGGAGCCCATGCCATCTTTGCATATACTTGACACTAAGCACAGGATTTCTGGAACAAATATGAAAAAAAATAATGTTTCAATGCAAATCCATTCCATCATGAATCTTATATTCTACCTGCTTCATATTTTACTAAAAATTGTACCTCAAGCTGTTTGAGATATTTGATCAATTGTTCATTGCTTCTAATGAATATGATGAAGCAAGGATGAAAACTAGTCATTGAACTAAAACTTTCTATACTTTGAGTCTTGAAGCAGCATGCTTCTTAATAAGTGTTTCATTTTCTTATAGTTATAGTTCCCAGTAACACATGACACACTGAGTGTGAAATCCTAGATCTCACTCTGTGAGGGAGCACATAGAGTAGAAATCGGCCATGTTGTTTATCATCTGAACAGTTAATGCACAACCCTTTGTGCTCCCTCACAGGGTGAGACCAACCTAGATGGGTAGAATAAAACTCATATGTTAATTTAGCCAACAAAAATAGGCGTCCATTAGAAAGGGCAAAATATCTTTTACTTCAATATTCTTCTGAACAACCACAAAGCCCAGGTTAGCTATAAGATGTGACAGAGGGTATAAAATAAATAAATAAAACAAGTACATAAAAGAAATACACTGTTATATACAAAACAACCAAAATTATGACCTTACAGAGCACAGGAGTTAGCACTCACAAAAATATGAAAAAAAAAAACTTACATGATTACAATAAACTCTGTTGTCAGATATAGACATGAAAGACAGATGAGAAATTTCTGCAGAGATTCGGCAATTGCAAGAGGTACTTGAAAGTAAATTTTACATGTTTTCAAAATAACAGTGACTTAAATGAAGACTCTATTTGATTGCTCATCTGTAGATTTATTCTAAAAAGCTAAGAGAATTATTTTATTACAATGTTCTTATTTTACAATTTTAACAGTATCTTTAACTAAGAAAACAATTATTTTATGAAAGAATCAATTTGACACTACCTGTGTTTATATAAATTTACCATTCTCAACAGCCAATATACTTTCCAATACCTTAGTATATTTGTCATTTTACATTTTGTTTCTATGTATATATTAATTAGTTTTAATAAGGTTAAAATATGTTTACAAGTGTTTTCCCTGTGTTGTAGGTATCTTATTATTACAGTATTTAGGAATGTGGCATTTTTTTCTCTTTGACATGGTCTCTACTTGCTAAAAATAAATGACTCTGTATAAGTCTGTTTGGGCCTCTGTATTTTCCATTGTTCTCTGTATCTCTGAAGTTTTCAATCCTGAAGATTTACTGCAGATTTTCTTCATTATTAAAATAATTTTATGAGTGTTTAAGCATCCTTCATTCTCAAGTTACTGCAGCTATTCAGGATGCTGAAATAAAATCTACAAATATTAGAAATCAACTTCTCACCATTAAACATCAAACCATTTATAATTCTTACAATTTTAATCATTTTATTTTGTAAGCTCACTTTAAAAAGACACAAAATAATAATACAGTATTTGTTTTTGTTCCTGCAAACAAGAATGGTCAACCCTGATTTTGAAAATATATTTTAATTATTTTTTTAGTTTTCTGTTCCTTCTACTTTTCTAGGCTTGTAACGGAAACAACTTATTTAGGTGTTAGCTAAAATTATTGCATGATTTTTTAATTTATCATGGTCCATCTTTTATGATTTTATGTCACTTGTCAGAAAGCCTTAGGATTTCACACTTGTAAACTGTCATTTCTTTCAGCTTTTGCATTGTCAAATGTGTATTTCACATCACCGTAAAGACCAGAGTACATCATTAATTTTAACCTCTGATCTTCTTCCAAGCTTTAAGGAGGAAGTCGATCTTGTGCACTGATGCCTTTTTATGCTGTTTTCACTGTTCCATGCTTATTTGAAACAGGTATTTCCCCTTGTTATGTCATTTCCCTCCTCCCTGTAGTATTTCTGATACCTTTGTTACTGACGCCTTTGTATTTATATATTCTTTTAATCTAATTCATTTTTAAGGAATAATCATTTTGCTTTAATTTTTAGACAAAGTTGTGACTGTTTATGGAATTTTGAGGCTCTCAGTTGTTCTAAAGTAATCATTGTACACTCAGATCTGTATCTCCTGATGGACACACATGCTTATGGATGCAGAAGTCTCTCACTTCATCTTATCTCCCAAGTACACTGTCCTGAAAACCCCACTAAGATCTTCCTGGGTTCTTAGTGAAGTAGTCTCCACTCCAGATACTACTCTCTGTGTTCAACTACTACTTCCCTATCCTGCAGCTTACAGAGTCTCTAAAGATGTTAACTTGGGAAATATGTCTGGGCTTACTTTTTAGTCACATTGTCTGAGTCCCCATTTTCTTTTATGCTCCGTTTCTTAAGAATTGCTTGCTATGAATGTTCATGTGTTGAGAGGAAGAATTGTGCAATCAGGTATGAAAAAAATCAAGTGACTGCTTCTGCAACCTTCTCCAGTTCTCATGATAAAGTACTATCAAGATACTTACTTGAGCATCTAAACTCTCTTTCTCTCAGGCGCTCTCCTTGTTTGAAAATGGCACTTTCTTCCATGTGCTTAGGAGACTTGGCTTAGAATTCAGAATTCTTGATAGACACTTGCAGTCTTATCTTTATCAGTGCTGTTAATTGTTAGCCATACCGAAAACTGTACATGACTCCAGGATAACTTTTGAAAAAATACATAAGGATACAGATCTGGGGCTCTAAGACTTTATATAATTACATATAAGTTAGTGACTTTAAATGTTTCATCATATGGAGATTTGAGGTTGGATGTATTTTAGATCATCCATAACAACTAGCTCATTTTATAAATATATAGAATTTTCTCTTAAATAACTACACCGCACTTCAAAAGACATAGATTGAATTTTAACATTTCACTAAACAACATTTAAAGATAATTAACCCTAACTACAGCAATGCCAAGTTCTTTGAAAGTGAAAACTTTATCTTTAGAGTAAAATATACACAGTGCATTTTACAAACTATAAATTTAAATAACAGTTAAGAAATAAGTAACTGTAAGGTAAGTCATGGGTATTGTGGAAAAGAGTAAGGCAGCTTACACAGGTGACTTCAACTTTCTGATCCTTCCTTTCACTGAGGAGAATATGAATCTAATTCTGACCTTCTCAGGAAAAGGGAGTATTGACATTTAATTAACACCATAAGGCAGAAAAACAGCTCTAGTGATCTTTATCTTTTGTTTGCCTTGTGTGCTCCCAGGAACAGAGCACATTCAGCAATTTCATGCATCTTGTAGTAACTGCAGATATCCTACACTTAAGCTACATGCTTAAGACCATTTTGTTTGTGGGGACATTTACACTTGCTTTGGTTCATAAAGAGTAGTCGTTTAAGATTTTTTTAAATATAAATTTTTATACTGTATTATGTTAACACCCTGGAGAGAACAAACCTTACTTCCAAAGTCATCCTCCATTCACACAAAGTATTCTAATGCCTAGTTATTGCTCACAGCCTACATAAAATTCCACAAGATCTATAAAAGACAGTTAAAATGATGCTATAGGCATCTGTTTACCTCTTAGCTCCGTTTGTAGCTTTGACTCCATGAAAGTAGCATCAGAAAACAAAAGTGTAATCAATCAATTTGACAAATATTCAAGGAAAAACTTTTGTTTATATTCTTTGCATCAAGCTACAGTGAAATAGTCAAAGGAAAACAAACAACAAATAAACAGATATATCTAAGGCTGTTTTTCAGGGACCAAATAGAGACCAAGAATGATCTAATAATGAGCAAATGAATGAATCTCCAAAAATATACACAGAATTTTTATGAGTAATATTTGTTTAAATGGTGGAATGTGAAGGGATCCGGATAATTTTGGAAGTATGATTCTGTTTGATGTTTCTGGGAAGACATGTTTAAAGCTAAAATCTAAATGTTGAAAATTGTGAGATGGAGTTATAAAATGACAATCCTTTAGGAAAGACAATAGTTCATCTAAATATTCTAAGTATCACATTTTTTAAGAGAGGCTAGGTTGATCCTGGCTTGTCACCTGAAAATTACTTCTGAAAGTACTTATTCATGTAGCAATGCAGAGTTTCTGCTTTATCAGGCCATGGAAGATCACATGATTAGGCATTACGTGACTGTAAGTCTCCCATGTTTTTTCTGCATCATGCTTAATACTAGGGATTGTTGGGGTAGCAAGAAAAGGAAAACAGAGCCCAGAAAGTCTCATGGATGTCTCTTTTCTTTTCTTTTCTTTTCTTTTCTTTTTTCTTTTCTTTTCTTTTCTTTTCTTTTCTTTTCTTTTCTTTTCTTTTCTTTTCTTTTCTTTTCTTTTCTTTTCCTTTCTTTCATAATTTGCCTTGAATTGAGATGACCACATACACATAGCTCTTATCTAAAACTGTCTGAGTCCTATCAACAGCAAGGCTGTGATGTGACTTTTCACATATTTAAATTCAGATGATACTAAACATTGATAAACTATGGTCTTGACTATGCTGTCAACATCATGGAGTATTAGTGTAGAAAACCATGATACTGATTGTGTTGAAAACATCGTGGCAAGTTAAAATGGGGAACCATATCATAACTGTGCTGAAAATATTAGGGAGTGTTAGAGTATAGAAATGATGATTAATTGGTAGGAAGTATTTGTAGAGATCTAAATAAAAATTTTGTAAAAAGATTTTGTATATCAGGAGTTATAGATATTCTGATATAGTTAGATGTAGAATTTATTTAGATGCAAAGTTGTCCATTCAACTTAGAGTGTGTGTGTGTGTAAACATATATACATGCATATACATATATATACACATATATATACATATGCATATATTATATGTGTGTATATATACACATATATGTATATATACACACACACACATACACACATCACTAATAGGACTCAAGAGGTAAAAAATGAGGGCTATATAAAGCTAGGTGGGTATAGAATAGTGTATAGATTTGGGAGGAGTCAGGGGATGGTATGGATAATGAATGTATTCAAAATATAATGCATGAAATTCTAAAAAAAAATCAAATATGCTTTAAAGAAAAAAGAAGATAATCATATTTGATTTTGTTTAAAAATTAGTGTGATGCAGAGACCAAAAGATATAGTAGGGAGCCAAGACTCAGTGTTCACATCTACATCACAGTTCATGTACAAATATATGGCTCAGGGAACATTGCTAAAGTGGAGCCATAAAGACTTTAAGAGCCAGAATACCAGAAACAGTCTTTTATAAAAATTGCTGCATACAAAAGTCTGACCAATGGCATTGTCACTAGACATGATAAGTAGGATGGAAATTTCATGGGTTCCCATCTCTAGACAGAGAACTATAAGCAACTAAAGGCTTCTGAGAGAGAAATAACATCTTCCATGTATAAGTCCCCTTGCTAGCTATTCAAATCAAAGTGATCTATCATGAAACTATGTACACACACACAAGAAAAATGAATCCATCAGGCTTTATTTGCATATTTGTACATACATATACATAGAAACATACAACATATTAACAGTCAAGAAAAAGATACTCTCAATTAGAAAGTTAAAGGGTATCATAGAAAGAGTCAGAGGAGAGAAAGCATAGGAGGAAATTGATGTAATTCCATCTTAGTTAAAGTGTTTATACAAGAGATCAGTGTGTTTGAAAAATGAATGTGGAAGAAACAAAAAGTAATAACAAGAAAAGTAGAGAATATAAAACAACTATCTTTTATAAAATGGTTGGCTATGATAGGAGAAAGAGAGGTACAGATTCACTCATACTTTGGAGGTAAAATTGGTAGGCAATCCTTATGAGTAAGTTATTACAAGGAATAACCAATTTTTGATTTGAGAATTGAGCAATATCATACTTCTTCATGAAACTAGGAAGACCTGTGTTGAGTTCTAAGTCTGGGGATCAGTCCCGGGTTATATTTTTTAACATATGTGATAGAATATTTAAAATAATTTAAGTCATGTCAAATAGATATTTCTGGTCTCTTAACATTGTTGTGACTGACATAAAATAGGTTTACTGATGATGTGGGTCAGGACAAGAAAGCAAGTATTCATTCTTAATTCTAGTATTTATTCTAGTGTTACATGCATTTTTTCTAAAGCAAACTATATACATGTTCCCAAGATGACAAACAACTCTGTAAAGTTTCCAGAGAGCAAGCCTTAAAAATGGGCTGCCCTAGTCCCTAATCAATAAGAAGCTGTTTTGAAGACAGCTGTTATTTTCTAGTGCAGAATGCATCTCAGCATTTCCAGCTGAGTGGTTCTGGAGGCTGTTTCATGATTGCATTTTATGTTTCTTATTGAAGAGGCCACAATTACTATGCCATCTTTCACAGCAAAGGATGCTCCTGTGACCCACCATTGGCAATGCATAGACTCTACAGAACAGACTTTACATGAGGTCTGTGCTATCTTGTCTCCTTCCTAAAGGAGCTAACAAAGTAAAAGCTCTTTTAATCTCTATTAACATATTTATCTCTGTCAAAGTCAAGATTTGAGTTCATTAAAATGTGTCTATCAGGTCTTGTCTTCTCCAATTTTTAAGCATATATATCAACACTATAAATCATATTGTTACAGTGATTTGAGGACATAGAAAATTTAAATCATTAACTTAAGATTGTTTTATGTTTGACCTTATCTAGCAAATTACTAGAATACTTGATCTTTATGTTAGTTTTTCTCAGTAATCTCCCTGCATTGAGAAAATACACGACTTTATCAATCGATACTGTATATTCCACACACATTTAAACTTATATATTTGAGTGTGTTGTGATGTTCTGTCGTGTGTATGAGCTATGAAAGTGTATTAGAGGAAGAGGACAGTTGTCCAAAAATTAGAATCTGTATTTTAACAAATTATAAGTCATCAAACATTTTACTGGTAAAGAAATAAATCTTCAGTTTTAAAAAATAATTTATTTAATTTTATCTTATGTGCATTGATGTGACAGTGTCAGATCCCCTGGAACTGGTGTTACAGACAGTTGTGAGCTGCCATGTAGGTGCCAGGAATGAAATCCAGGTCCTCTGGTAGGGCAGCCAGTCCTCTTAATCAGTGAGGCATCTCTGCAGCCTCCAAACCTTCAATTTTTAGCAGTGATATTCTAGAAGTATCCCACAAATTTTATTTTAATAGCTCTTAAAATTTCTGTAGAAATTGAAGCTTTTTGGACTTTGAAACTTTGACCTTTTCATGAAAAAAGAATTGAACACTGGTAAATTTATAAAGATTAATAGAATATAATTAACTTTTTATAATTTAACTTTCTATCCTATATGGGGCAATATTGAATAAGATTGAAATTGCTGCATAATGTCTGATATATTTACTGAGTCATGCAATAGCTTTGACATGCTATCCCATTGGCTTTGCTTTTCAGCTTGTTAGTAAGCATGAAATTCTACTTTTCAACATTACACCCCATTTGCATGCTTAAATTTACCTTTTAAAAATACATTAAAAAGTAAGTACAAACAGATTTAAAAAGAAAAACAAATGCTAGCAACAATGAAAAGAAACAAAATGATTTGCAATCTGGTTGTAACATTAAATCACTTAAAGCATTATGAGGTTGGAGGTTTGAGACTTTAGTTTATCAAGACCATTTGCTACTGAGAACCCAGCATTTATTTGTATACTATAGTAGGAATAAAATCATATCTTGTTGTTACTTGTGTTTAACACTTGAATGTCTCAGATGCCAATCTCCATTATACATGTGTTTGTTAATACCATGTTCTCAAGTTCACAACTAGTTTGCATTTTTGGAATTCTGCCTTTTGTGAACTAAAGGCATCACTTATACATTGTGATAAAAGTCCACTATCAGATATATTTAGGAACATTTTTAGTCCCAAAATACAGCTTGTTATTCTTAATTATTTATTTGGAAACAACTGCTTGTTTGTTTTGTGCACAGTTTTACAAAGACCTCTATTTGTTCCCTGGTTACATAAAGCACACAATTCAACCACAATTCAACAGTCTTTGTCCAATGAACATCAGACTACACCTTTCATGGTTAGAGAAAATCTGTGTTTATTTTCATATTATTGTTTGTAGATACAGCTGGATAATGGATTATTGGTAATAGGTTGAGCCTTATTATGTTTTCATTCATTCAGATATCCAATGCCACCAGCACCCTGTGTTAGATAATTTTATTCCCCAAGAGAGTAACCTTGAAGTCTTTGTGAAATTCAACTTATTTTAGGAAAATAAAGACATGCTTGTAATCTAATCTATCAATCATCTATCTATCTATAATCTAATCTATCAATCATCTATCTATCTATCTATAATCTAATCTATCAATCATCTATCTATGATCAATATATCTATCTATCTACTTTATCCACACACATGCAGTTGTTTTTTCTCATGTATTAATTACCTCATTTTTCACAATATTTTCTCAAATATCATTGGGATTGCTCAAAAAGAAAAAAAATTGGCTGGCCAGCAAGCCCTGGATATTCAACTGTCTTCTCCCTAGATATAGTATAATGAATATGCTGTTCATCTTTTACATGAATTCTGGAGGATCATACTCAGGTCTTCATGCTGGTGATATAGCCATTCAAGGCCTTACCAATTGTTGACTCTGCCTCCAATTTTATATAGTATCTTAACATTCCTTCTATCAGTGATTTAGTTTCTGTTTCTATTACTCATATCTGCAGTCATCTCATTGTCTTTTTACACAATAGTCCATTCGATGCATGAAAAACTTTTCTTCATTTAAGATATTCAGATAATATTGTATTACAAAGATAAACATTGTGTTAATTGTTCTCTGGTAGTTTTAAAATCATAGAGATTCAATGTCTTTGTCCACTTTTGTTGTTACAACAAAATTCTTTATAATGGATAGTTTAAGACCAATATACAGTTATTTCTCAGAGTTATGGCCATGAGAAGTCCAGCTTCTCAAGCTCTGTGCCTAGTGGAAGGATTGGATCATGCCCTGAGACTATGATATGACTCCACTGTGGTGACTCACTAGTGTTCCCGAGATGATTGGAGTATTGTGTCCTCAAATGGCAAAGAAACAGTGGACAGAGAACCCTGAATCATTTCCCACTCAGTTTTTTGTAAGACTCTTGTCAACTGAAGATAGACACTTCTTCAAAAGGCCAACTTGTTAACACTGCCACAGAGGTGAATGAAGTTTTGACAATTCAGGAAACTATACTTCACTATACCATGAAATTTATTAGGAACTTTGTTATTCTTAATTTGCTTTATGCTATTATAAACTTGTTGGCAATGGATGAATAGTCATATAGCTTATGTCTTAGTATTTTCTTATCTTCTTATGTCCAGTACCCAAAACAGAGAGTATGTCAAAGTCATGCTTTGATAATCCATTTTCATAGGTACAAGATCTTGAGCCCATTAATGCATAGAAGAACTGTGCATTAAATACAACTCTGTTTATTACACAGAAATTGTCTTGCTCCTGGTTTCATATCCCAAAAAAATCACAACATACTTAACTAGCCCATTAGACACTTCCAAGTGCAATATCGCAAGGAATAGGTAGCATTTTCAGAGATTCAGCCATAAAGGCTATTTTTTTTTACAAGAAAACTATACTGGAAACAGTACAGAGCACTAGCTGACTTCCTTTCCCCTCATCTCTCTACCTTTCCCTCACCATTTCTCTTCCTCCTATTTCTCTTCCTCTGTACTCCATCTCTTTTACTTTCCTCTCCCATGACATAGGAACTGATAAATATTTCTCCTATTTTCCTTGATCTCCTATTAAAAATTATAATAGTCATATTCAAAACACAAAGTTTCTATTATTATCCCTGTCTTACTTCTGCCAGTAACCAAGCTGTATACAATTTCCAAATCTTGATCTCACTCTCCTCAGCAAATCAGTCAAGGCAGATGTCTTCATGATCTCTGCTTCACATATTTCAAAGAAAAATTTCTTCCGCATGTGAGGCTAACCTGACAGTATGAATCAAACCCTTAGTGAAAAGTACATCCAAACATATGGAAGCAAGCCTGCCAAGGAGGAAAGAGAGAAAGGAGCACACACACACACACACACACACACTGAGAGCAGGGAGAAGAATTCTGGAAAACCCTGAGCACTTCACATGGGAAAGTTGGGCATTTCACAAGATTTGTGAAGTACTCCACACAAAGGTGGTTAAAGTTTCCTGTGAATGTTCAGATGGTAAATTCCTATGGTCTGAGGGACAAACAGCCTCTGTCTCAGTTACTCTGATGCTATTCAATGCTGTGCAGACATCATGTGAAGGAATGGATATGACTTCACTATGGTAAAACTTTATTTACAAATATGGAACATGCACTTTCCAACCACAGTTTCCTATGCTATTTTATTACACGAGATAGTGTCTTCTTTTCTTCCAAGTGTTCTTTTCTTTTATTCCATATTTATGTACAGCACAAACAAGCAAAAGAGGCTTAGAGTAGAAAAGAGCTTCTTAGCAGATTTTATGGAATCTTTACCCTCTGTGGAGCACATTTTTAAGATTACAATTATTTTCTGCTCTCTCTCCTATTTTTTCTACTAAATGCAGGCTTACCATATGTGCAAGAGTAAAGCACTGGTGTGGTTAGGGAATAGGACAATATTCTGTCCACTTAAAAGGACAACATGCATGATGTGGACATAAAGAAGCTATGTTCTCTACTGTTTCTTCCATTGCTGAGGGTAGGGCAATTTTTTTTCTTTCTTGACTTACAGAATCCAGTCTTTTATTCTTTATAGAAGTGACCAACATGATGAAGATGTCTTTCATGCACCTAGCTCAGTTGCCTTTATACTTAGTGACAAAACCTCTCAAATAATATTATGATAGTTTTTGTCATCTAAATATCAGGGGCTGGAGAATTCCAATGCTTTTCTGCCTTCTCTGTTTAACAGTATCTCATGAAATGTAAACAATCTGCAACTTGGAGACGCTGGCCTAGTTGCTTTGAGGCTGGGCACTGAATAAGATAATGAAATAAACAAACTACCTATCTTCGGCACATTTTTGTTTTCATATAAAGTTGTAGCAAAGAAAAGAGAAGAAAAGTCAGACTCTGGCAGTAATTAAGCCTGGCAAGAAGGCTTTGGTTTTGCACAACTTGCTGCAAACATATTAGAGAGGGTCTGATGCAGAGACAAGTTCCAGGCCCTGTTACTAGGGAGCATATGCATTATCTCAGCCTGGGAAATGAAAATAAAAGCAGCAGCATTAATCAGAGCTCTAATCAGTGAGCTACACAATAAGGTTGATCTCACCTTATTCAGTTAGAAAAGCTCACATGGAGGCAATATCCAAGCAGTCACCATATTCATACTGATTATATCAGGAAAAATGAGGGTAATGATTCAGACTTGGCAGCTGTGGTGTTCTCTTGTAAGAGAAACTAATAAAGGGACAGTAAATCTTGATATACTTATCACATTTGGGCTGTCAGGAGTATATAATCTTCTCTGGAGTTTCTTGGAATGTTCATTGCAGCATATTTCATTGTGAAGAGCCCCTTCCCCCTTTCTTAGAGCATTGCCTAATGGAACAAAACTTCAAATTCACAGAAGAGCAAGGGATCATTGCTGCACAAACAATATATTCATTATTGTGCTTCCAAAAACACCCAGAGGATCACTTGTTACTGCATGTATACACTGATACTCAAATTTAATTTATTTGGAGACAAAATATCTTCGTATTTGTAAAAACATATGCAATGCATATTATAATGTGCAAAAAAATGTACATTTTAAACTACCATCCACTACCTTGTCAAACTCGACTGAGAGAGTAGAAAGAGTGGAAAAATTATTCACATTTAAAGCTAAATGCAGAAAATGAAAGATGTATTTGGATTGGGTCCTATGTGTACAAGTGTTTGCAAAAAGTTGATATCAAAGGCTGGTGTTGAGGCAGATACAAGTATTTAGTTTATCATTTGCCAAAAGTAGAGCACGGTGAAGAAGCACATATATAATTGTTTCTGTCAACATGCTTGTGAGTGAGTGGCTGGTTGCAAAAGGTCTGTCTTCCTATAGATATCAATAGGGTATAGTCTCTAACTGCTTTTTAGATGCATTTCTTGTTCAGTTTCTCCACATCTAGATGCACAGATTACACCATACAAGAGCTTGAGTTGCTTCTTCATTGCTGATGATCACTCCTAAGTAAGTTTCTCATTAAGAGAACTTGAACTTGTTTTTTTCTTTTTTCTTTTGTTTTTATTTTTGTTTTTCTTGTTTCCTGTTTGAAATTCCTATGTGAGCTGGGCTAACCATACCCTCAAGCTTTATCACTAGTGCTCTCTGTGTCATGGTTTCTAAAATGAGAAGCTAATCATCCAAATAGATCTTTCTAAGAAATATGTAATATTTTCATATGGTCTATACTATCCTTAAGTTCTCTTTAATTTATATTCTTTTTGACATGTAATCTATATTCAAGAATAAATTAGATAATAAATGTCCTATACCTGTGTGCTAGCATGTCATAGAAGTAAGGCGTTGAAGATGTAGGGTTCTAGAATTGTCAAGAAACCTCTGAGTATTAGTATAATGCTAAGAATAAAGGACAGGTAAGGTCATGGGTGAAGAAGTAAACTCAAACTCAATAAACCTCTCTCAATTAATTAAGGACCCTAATGCTTCAAAAAGAAGAAATAAAGTTTGAAACACATTTCATCATGTGCAAATAAAAAAAAAAAAAGTGTGCTCTGTGATACAATTAACAGGTGTATACGTGAAATTAAACAAGATGGGATTGGTTATATGCAATGAGCTATAGGAGTTTATACTCAGACTATAAGCTGGCCTTGTTTGTCAGCACCCTTGGCCCTGTACCTATTTCAGAGGACCCAAGGAGACCACCAGAGTACTAAGCAGAGTGACTCACATTTCCACACAGCGTATTCTCCCAGGTCTCACCTCCTCATCTCTCCACACAAGGTCTTCCCTGGCCAATCTATCTACACTGAAGTCCTCTCTCCCTTCTCAGTTTCCTTTCATTAATTTTCCAAGCTTGACTCTTACCCAGTTGTCATCTCCTTATTTATCTTATACTTACTTTTATTGCTGTGTATTTTGCCAAAATTAGGTATATGTCTTTTTTTCCACTGTATAATATCAATTCTAAACTATTATGTCTCATCAAACAGCATTAAATAAATATATGTCTCTTGAATTAAATATATAACGGTATACTTAGACTATGGTTAAAATAACTATTAATTAAAATTCCAAATTATTACAAAGAATGAAGATTTAACTTTTTGATGCTGTAGGGAGAAGTTCAGTTGTGAACTCAGTGGAGTCAGACGATATTGCTCATCTTAATATGGTTACTTTGCCTATATGCAAGTTTAGTTTTAAATCCACAGATATTTGAACTCTCCTTTGAGAGCTGTACTTTCCAGTATATCTCTTATAAGAGATTATGTTAGAAGAAATATAGCCCTTGTCTGAAGTAACTCAGAGAAGTATAAATATATCTATTCTATTTGTTAACATCTATGCAAGATCATAAAATTATATAAGACATGAATATTTTTAAACAACAGGAGTAAGGACTAATAGAGAAAATGTGAGTTTGAAGTACCTTCAGTGTGTAAGTTTTCCCTCCAACTTCCTACACATGCACATTTCTAAACTTGTCTGTGCCATGATGAGCACCTCATCGATTCCAACAAAGAATCCTATATCATCTCACTAAAAAGCAAATGATGCATGAGGAAATGATCTCTGCTGTCCTCATTAGTGTTAGGTGTCAGATTTTTAACAAATTATATAACCTTCATACTTGTCCATCAAGGTAAAAATTGTTGTTTTTCACTTATTCCAAGAAAACTCAGATGGCATCCAGGATGTGCAGATTGGAAGAAGCTAGGGCTCTGTGCATTTGAATATTCTGAGTATTTGTATAAATTGTGGAAACTTTAATGGAAACATTTCCATGGTTGTAAATTAGAAATGAAAGCTCCAACAGAAGAAAAAGCAGGTGTTCTGTTTGAGAGATAAAATCATTTGTAGTATCATGCTTACAAGTCTAGGCAGAAAAAGTGGGTAGGTAGACATGTGTCCATAGGCTTTAAAAAATTAACACAAGACTTGTACAATTCAGAGACAATTGTTTCAATCAGAGCTTCAGAGATCTGCCAAGCAAAGTTCAAAAGTGAGTGGAAAAGAGAGGATTGTTTTATATCAAACCTCTGCTGGCCACAAATATTAACAAGTATGTATAAACTATTTCTAAATACATAGCATTTAACATCTGCAATTATTGGATATATCACTAAAGACTCCATATCACTAAAGACTAAGTATAAAACTAAAATATTAAATAAAAATTAAAACAAAAGAATGACAAGTGAGATTAGATTCTAGCCATATTTGTGTTGACCCATTTTTAAATCATCGTAAATTTCTTAATTTATTCTTTCTCATGGCATATTCCGACATCATACTTCCTATGATGAAGCCTATGCTGCCATCTTCATTTAGCAGCTCAAGAAGCAGCACAGATAGAAAATTTATTGAAATCTTTCAGAAATTAAGCCAAATGATAATGTTTAAATTTCATATATTTTACCACCAGGTAGGTTTGTGAGTTTTAATTCAGCTAATTTTGCCAGATTTCTAAACTGGCCTGATCCATTTTAAAGAACATATTTGAGGAGCCTGATTCTTTCATTTTTTTAAAACACAATTTTGTTTTGTTTGATACTTATGTGTTTAATCATCATTGCTGCTGGCTATTGTTGCTTTTCATGTATTTTAATACTTTAATCAATGGGGATTTTATTGGTACTTGTACCCTGAGGCTATTGAAAGTGGAGGGTGCAATTTTCTAAATATACAACTGAAATAAAGAAAACTAAAACAGATGTGCAGGAAGACTACATGCGCCCTAAACGGAGAGATTCCTTCCAGAGCTGGACCACAAAGCATACTTCACAGACAAGTATCTGTAGAATAGTGTTGGGTTGAGGTTGATTCAGACCCTGTTCTTTGTTTTTTGTTTCTCACCTATATTGGTTTTTTTGCCTCCAAAATATCATCTCATTCAAATTCCAATGAGGCATTAGCCTAAACAATCGTGTTCTTTTAGACGTTTCATAAGTTGTTGCACATGCATGCCTCTTTTTCTACTTCTACTTGTGTACTTAATTTTATTAAACACAGTACCTCACTTTCTATTGGATCATGCATCTATCTGTTCATGAATAAATGTAAACTCTTTTTTTGCTTGACCTTTGTAATCTCAAGTACTTCAGATTCGTGAGAGCAGACAACATTTCAGCATATTTTTTGATAGATGCTTTAGGAGGTTAGCCGGATTGACTGGACACCTGTGAATCCTAAAATTTCTAAAATGTTCAAATTATTTACTTATCACTGAATTTCCCTTTCCCACATTTGAGCCACCTTTGTAAGGCTGGCATCTCACATTCTTGCTTCAATAATAGGAACCCCAAGCTCACAACTCACCACCATCCATGCAATAGCTTCAGAGATGTCTGAGAATCAAATAAAAAAACTTCTCTACATCTGAAACCACAGTCAAATATTCTCATCTTTTTGACAATATTATTATACTATGTATATCACACGCATACATGAAGGACTATGAATTCTCAGTTTTTGCTTATTTTTCCCTGACTTCTAGGAATGAAAAAAGACTTCCTGTTATTTCAGGACATTTTAACACTGGGATGATCAGACTTTCTTGTAATGATCTGGAGTAAAGTGGTGGACTCGTGAACTATTTGGCAGACATGACCTGATGAAGACGGAAGTTTCCCCTGCCAACGTGCTGAAACTTACATTTCTCTTAATGACTCCACTTAAAGCAGCAGGAAGCAAAGTGTTCATCAGCAGTAGGTACTTAGACAAGAGTGAGGGTTGGATATGGACTGCTCTATTTAAACACCCCCATCTAAACAGGGCTTCCTGGAGCTTAAGAGCCCATTGATGAAGATACCAGGACCCATCTGCAAATGCAGCAAACCTCCCAGCTCTCAGGAAAGGAGCCACATCAAAGAGATCTCCTTAAATAGATGAAAGATACACAGCATCTAATGGACAATTACTGAACTTCATTCTTCAGAGTTTTTAAGCCTCTGATAAATGGAGAAATTAAGGTAAAACACTGAACAAATGACTTTAAGGGATTACAACAGTGTAATGGTAAATGTATTGGGTTTTAACTATTTCCAGTAGTACTTGTTTTTAAAGTTGAAAAAGTAACACACAAATTGCCATATATTATTTACTTCCCTCTTAGTTTCAAGATACAAAAAGTATATGAGTGTTATTATATATCATCATGTTACTATATACTCAGCCAGCTTTATAAATTTATTGAAATCAGGGAATGTGGTTCCAACGTTGTTCAATTCAGTATATTGATACTCAGTAATTTTCCAACTGATTGCATCTCAATATTTCCCATTCAATACATAAGGAATCTGCACTGTGCTTAAATAAATTTCTAGGGAGCTTAGAGATGAGATGATTGTTTTGTCTATCATATAGTTCAATTTAAGAGTCCAGGGAAGACAAATATAGATACATTGGTACAACTTTATTTCTGTAAATAATAGTCTTTTCAGGCAAAATATCAATAATAAACAATAATTTTCAGCTCATATTAAGTAGATAGGCTTTGGAAATGTCTATATAAAAGTACGTAACTTCTAGTTTATCTCAGGGAATTGGTACAAATTTGAGAGACAAAACTCAAAAAATAAAATCAAGCCAAATCCATACTTGACATGAGCTATGGGTTCTCTCCAGGGCAACAAAAACTGGTCATGAACTATCCCAAGGTGTAGAACAGGGATCAAAAAGAAGGGTCCTCAAGTAGTCAGCTGCCACCTTAGGCTATGAAGAACTGAGAAATGCTGACCAATGCAAGATTTGAATTAGTGTGTGATACAGTACATATAAAACACTTGTCTCCATTTGTCTATTTTGAGAATTATTATGAATAAGACAAAATACAGGGCACTTTCAGAAACAGCATAGAAACGAACTCTAATAACACATTTATTCCATACCTTATCTCCCAATAATTCCTAGAAATCAGGATGACTCTCTCTGTTCCATGTAAATAGGATATTAAGGAACAGAAGAACAGATTATCCCAAGAGTTAATGGCTGAGAGTTCCAGGATTTTAACTATAAAACTACAAGCAGAAAATTCACAAATGTTATAAAAATATGCATTATTTAAAATTGTAAGATTTGAGCACTAAGCTACCAATTTTTCTCACTGTTAATTTTCTCAGTATAAGAAACATTATAAGGAAACCAGATTTGCCCCTAAGATTTTCAGATTCTGATACTAATATAAAACCACTCTATTAATCCTTCCTCTCAGCACCATCGCAGAGGTTGGTACTGATGGCAGAGCTCCTGAGTCTAGATATAGGAATGAGCCCTGGAGGACAGTTCCTGTCATTACGAAGTTGCCATCTGTCTTTTTTTGATATCTGCTGTGCTGAAGTCAGTCTCAGCATTTCCCTATCATTTCAATGACAGCTCATGGTAAGATAAACTCACCATGATAAGATAAATGGCAACTTTTTAATGAAAACCACTATGTGTGAACTGCTTGGTTGGGCTACACTTCTTCAAAGTGCATCTCATACCTTATTCCTTAATATCAAAACCAATGACCTATTCTTCAAAGGATTTTCTTTTCAGTTCTATAGCATACATGATTTAGAAAGCCTTCCCTCTTCATTCTTTAATATCCTCTCAGATGGGATCTTGAGTGACCCAACAACCTTAATAACATAGAACGAATTTGGGGGTATTGTTTGACCAAACGACATATGTTTTCCACAATCTGAAAAAGTATTCAAAAAAGGTTGGCAAAATAAGTGAATGATTAATTTTAATTCTGTGAATTATTTTCCTCCTTGCAAGATAACTCTGCCCTCACATGTGGTAAACTACTAATAATTAAGCACAGTTCTATTGTTGTAAATGATATCAAAATCCATCAAGTCTTTTTCCCTCACCAGTCAAATAGGATGTGTAGTCCAGTTACTTAAGGTGAACTTGTCATCAGTGCTGTAACACTGCAGAGTTGACATAAAGATGTCCTATTGAAGTCTATTCTAATTGCCACTGAAGATTCTGGGTATTTGCATTTGGGAGGTTAAAAATGACCTTGGAGCTTGTCAAAGTAATTGGAGAACAGTTACTAATTTGTAAGCATTATATCCTGAGACATTAACAAACATAATTATGGTAAGTTCACATTAGCAACTGTTTTTCTTCCAGCCATTAGACATTCTCCTTTCTAAATTCCTAATTATCTTTGCTGACTTCCAACAGATCAGGAGATCAAGGTCAAATGATTTTAGGACTTTCATAAGGCCTTAGAGTCATAACTGTGGGCATAGATTTCTATATCCATAGGCGAATGAGGATAGACAAGGTAGATTGAATGACTTGATTTGAGCCAAAAGTAGCCATGGATTTAAAATTTTCATTATTTAAAAGAAATTGTAATAGACATACTTGTTGCTTTTTGTTATTGCTTTTCTTAAATTTTTGATATTGTAAGTCACATATTTACATTTTCATTAAGTTCGGTGTATTGTTTAAGGTGTGTTTTTCCATGGTTGGCTCACTGAGAGAATAACTTCTTTGTTGCGTATATAAGAGATAAAACAAAATTCACTGTTGAATAGTTTATAGAGAATCTATCCTATACAAGTAGTGATCTGAGAGAGGGGAATCCAATTTATTTGTTTTCATGTTGACAACATCTGTATTTGGCATTTGTAAATATTGCAAGGATTTAGAGAACAGTAATGATAGAAAACAATAAAGAGTGATAAAATGCTGATGGTATGGGGTAGAAATGAAGTGATGGCTTCTCTCTGAAATCAGAGACATTTTTGTGAATACTTGATAGAAAATGTCCAGAGAGGGAGTTTCTACTAAGAAGTTTCAGGATGTACAAATACTGAAAAACTTTCTGGGTATAAGAATGGAAAGCATTTCTTCTGGTACAACATTGTCTATAAAAAGCCAAATCTTAGCACACAATACAAGAGCAATAGGTAAGACTGAAAACATTCATGACCATGAAGAACATGCAAGAGTTTTATATAACTTTTTAAAATAGGTGTAATTCACAGAAAAGTTTTAAGCATGGGATTAGTATATTTTTAAGTAAGGAACATTATTTCAGATGTTAGCAAAAATAGACCATAAAGGTACAAAAGTAGACACAGGAAACATGGAGAGACCATTTAAATAATTTCAAGAGATGGTGATGACTTTTTTTCAGGAGGGATTTTCTTAGTATTAGCAGGAGTTAATAAATATTTAAAACATTTAAAGGTAGGATCAGTCAAATTTGCTGAGGGATAAGATAATTGAGTTAGTGGCATGAAAAGGCAATAAGCATGTCATGGGCATGACCAAACAGTTTGAGTGGAAAAGTTTAATATTTAGGAGACATATATAGAGAAAATTTCTTTGATTTCATTTTAATTTAATTGTATATGAAATTTGAGAGAGATGAATACATACTAAACAATAGGTTGCCAGGAAGTAATTGGACATTAAGTTTTTAGCTACTAGGTAAAGTCTGAGATAGAAATGTTAATATAAGATGCATGTTTTGGCAGGACAGTGATATGTGATTGGGAAGGCAGTTAGATAAAAGCTATTTGATGTAAGAATGAGAAAGACACACAAGAAGAGCTAAAGAATAATAGTCAATAAAATAGAAGGAAGAACACATGAGTGACTTTGAGAATCTAGTAGCTGATTATGTCAACTGACATCAGAAACTTGAATGAGGGGAAAATGAAATGTGACCAGCAGGATTTGGTCAGCTGCTAATTTATTTATACATTCTTTGCTTATACTCAAACGCCCAACCTGACTCAACTGATGTCCATGAGTCTACCTTCCAGTGCTTATTACATAACTTTCAACAAGGAATGGCAAAATCCTAGTTTTTTGATGATGCTGATAAATAGAATTTCTTAAGGAATATTACTATGTATCTGATCAATGACTGTGCTTATTAGTTTACTTGTGTCAAAATGCCCCCTTTCAGTTCTTACAACTGAAAATAGTTGTTTTTCAAGAGTGTGACCATATTTGAATGACCTTATAAATCTTTGCAAATTATATGGTTCAGTTAATGGAAGACATAAACAAAATGAAAGATATCCTTATAAATATTAAGTAAAAGAAGAAAAAGTAAGACTTTTTATCTTTCTTTCCAAGTAATATAAACCAAGTGCTTTTATAATAACAAACTCAACAAAAACTAAAATGACAAAAGAAGTTTGTAAACAATGGTAGCCACAACCATGTTTTGACAGTCATGGCTTCCTTGGTATATATGCATTTTCATAGTCATCAAATCTGTTATTTTCTGCACATGTGCATTTAGAAAGCAACTTAAAAATTCTCATGTCATCATAATAGAAGCTGTAGAAAGCTGGCCCATTTTCAAAGATTTTTCATTTATTTCTGTGATTGCTTTACTGATGTTCCTTGAGAAAAAGTCAGGGATACTTTAATGTACTTTTAGTTAGTCGCTTTGCCATTTTCATAACCATAATAAGAGCCTGAGTTTGACTAATTATAGCAAATTCAATTTCAACATCACTACATGGAGCTTCTCATGGCTGTCATGTGTCTGTGGAATTAAGCACACACACCCCACCTGATAGATGCTAGGACAGCAAGCAGGGCAAACACTGTATCTCAGATCATGCTGAGAAGTTTTTGACAAACTCTTGATTTCTAGAGTTCTTCTAGAAGACTTATTCAGATATCTCAGAAATTCTAGGAGAAAACTTAGGAATTTATATTTTTACAGTATTTATTTTGTTTTTTTTTTATTTTATTTCCCCCATCGTGTGTGTGTGTGTGTGTGTGTGTGTGTGTGTGTGTGTACATGTAAATATAAACTTGCAAGTTCAGGTACACACAGAGTCCAAAAGAGGGTGTCAGATTCGTTGGAGCAGAAGTGACAACCGTGGGTGCTCAGAATTGAACTTTATCTCTGTGAGAGTACCAAGGGCTCTTCACCTCTGTGTCATGTCTCCTGCTTCCAGAAATATCTATTCTTAACTAGCAATTCAATGACCAATTTATCCAAATATAAATGATTCTGGGTTCACACATTAACACACACTGTTTCACAGGAAAAAAATATTCAAATTTTGGGAAGAGAAGATACAGAAGCCAACTATGCTTTAAGTAGCAATTTTCTCATATTTGACAATAAATCCTACTCTAATAGAAACAACTATTATGTGCATGCATCAATCAATTTTGCAGACAAATATGTAAACCTACATGCTTATTGACACATAAGTGTTAATACATATTACTTCAATTTCCAAATTACTTGCATAGTATGCCATTAGCTTATTCAATAATATATGTCTTATAATCTTTGGCATACTGTCTTATATTGAGCAATAACTCAAAGAGACATTTAAAATGACATATTGCTAGGGCAATGAGCTGCTTAGCGCCTAGTTCAGATGGATCACAATCTGATATAATTCTATCTCTGGGGTATCTAATAGCTTTGACCTTCAGGTAAACTACATGTCACATACACAAATCCCCCAAAATATGCATAATCATTATTAAAAGAAAAAATAAATATGTAAAAATATATAAACTTAAATATATCTATTTTTCTTTGTAGTTGACTAATATATATTGATTACTATTTTTATGACTATAAATAGTCATACGGAATATGTATTTAAATAGATGATTTAGTTTTAGAAGGGTTCTTGAGCAAGCTAGCAATAACATAGCTCCATTGTTATCACTACAAAATGGAAAGATTTTCATTTAAGATATAATTTCAAGGATGTGGTAATTTCAAATATGTGCCATATTACAAAAATTGTGTCAGTCAAATGAAATAGAGCTTTTAAAACATGGAAAATGGCCATTCTGTGTTTCTGATATTTTTCTGTAGCTGTTTTTATCTTCAATTCTGCCTTTACTTACTTTTCCTTCCTTGATCATTAAATTTCTTCCATTCCAAGTGCTTACAGAGGCTGATCCTTTAAGAAAATTAGCAAGTGAGTAGCAGAAGGCTTCACCTATAGCTCTTCCTCTACAACAAGTTATGGCTTATTATGGTCTCCGGACATCTATTTCTCTTATTTTGCAAATAGCTTAGCCAGGTTAAGCAACCCAATCTTCGATATGAGGGATTTCATGAGAATAAACCAATATAAACAGCTGATCCCAGAGGGAGGTGTGCATAATACAAATTCCCAACTACTTTCTATCAGATAGGTAGGAATTTCTAGACTCCTATGACTTCAGATGATGAAGAAAAGAGGAAAACGGGATAGTCTTAGGGAGATATTGAAAATCTTCTTCCTAACACTAATTGTTAGAGTCAAAGATGACTTCTGTAAACTGTGAGATTTGTGAGCAGATGTGCCCACAAGATGGAAGAACAGGCTCACAATTCTCATTGATTTATGGATCCTGTTGTGCCTTTTTTTGGTCAAGTGTGACTTTGTTCATCTTTCTGGAATAATACAATTGCCATTTCTGACTGCATTTGGTAGTTATTCTTGAAGCATGGAGGATTAGTTTCAATCAATAGAGAGGTCGTTTCCCCACGTTGACCATCATATAGGCTGGCGAGACCTCTGAGTCATTGCTATCTAAAGGAAGTTCTTAGGAGGTCTTTGTTTCACCTTTGCTTAATTAAGCATGATTCAGTCAGAGAATCAAATGTCTGAGCACTGGATACTGGTACGTGAAATCAGAATGTTAACAATGAGCTTTGTCTCTGCTCTCAGAATTTGCTGTGACATAAATTTTGCATACTGCCAGTGTAATTGTAGCACATTGTAGCCATTTAGTAGATGATAATTAATTTATTTAAATTATGTATTAACACAAGACAGAAGTCAAAGGGAAAATTAGATTTTTACCATAATGTGTTTACAATACCCTAAGAAAACCATGAGTGTATTCACATTTAAAAACAATGTTTATGACTGCCTTCTATTGCTATGTCCCTTCCAGCAGTAGCAAATACATCATGGAGTTGACAAGCATCTGGGTTTTCTTAAATAGAAAGACATTGTGCTTCCTTGTTATGACAAATAACTGCATTGAGTAAGGGATACAGCGGCTTACAGTGAAATCAGAATGGTTGTTACTGGAAAGAACATCATCTTGGCATCCTCTTCCAATCTGAGGGTTAGTATGGTCTGCAAGGCTTGAAAATGATTGACTAAAAGGAATGGACAGATGGTTCTATGAACAACTGAATATTATATCATCAGAAGTTCTCAAGGTTAAGGCTACCTTTACCTTGAGGAGAGGGTTTTGGCAATATTTATAACCCTGACAAACAGTTTTGGAAATGGATTTTGCTGTGCAAAGGAGAACTAGAAAAGAGGCTATGAGAGATAAAATTATATTTTTATTAAAGAGACACTCACAACTATAGCACTTGTCCAAAATAATGATGATAATAACTACAACAACCCTAACATTAAGAGTATTTTATTCAAAGAAGTGTTCTGAAAGAAGTGATAGTATACTAAAGTCAAGTCCTTTTGAAATCTGTCTCACAAAAAAATGCAATCCTCAGACACTCTGATCCAGTAGGAAGTTTCTGTCTTTTCTCAGCCAAAGTTGAAAGTACGGCCTCCTCCTCCATGCCATCCCCTTCTGTTACAGAATAACACTTCATCTCAGAGAGAGCTGATGTTAATAAAATTAGCCAGTCACACATTGGAGCATTTATTGAGAGCCTCCGGTTGTACATTGCCAGATCACAGTTGAGAAAGAAAACAACCTGTGGACCAATGAGAAGAGCACCAGAATTGCAAGGACAGCACAATTTTTTTCTAGCATCATCTCTTCTGGGAAGCATTACCCTCCTGTGCTCTTCCAGACCATTGATTCCATTCTGAACCCATAAAAAAGAGATTATAAATCAAGAGAAGGAGGTACCGCTAGAATATGGGTGGTTTATAAGTTATTTTGTGAACAAAATTGAGACCATTAGAACTCCTGAACAGCTTTCAACCTCTAATCATTTTCTACATAACTAAATTTTTTGTCTGCTCTAGAGAGTAGCGTGATTTTTATAGCAGTGTCATTCACTAGAATTCTAAAGCATCATACAGGCTGTGATTAGTTATTGCTGCCTTCCTGTCATCTTACAAACATGCCACCAGCTCCCCTCCTTCTGACATTTCCCCAGCGTGTACACTACTGTTGAGATTTTAGCAAAGAGGAGTGATATAATAAAATGTGGCATGAGACAAAAGTTAGTAGTCTTGAATTCCAATCTTAGTTAGATTTCAATTTATTTTTATAGCCTAAGGAAAAATAGCTTAAATAGATATGAGTCTCAGTTTCCCTCTTATGCTACAGCAAATGTGAATCCACAGGAGCCTTAAAGGATGCTGCACAGAAGCAATGAGATTGTAGAAATGAAATGCTTTAAAGACTTAAAGCCATTTGCTCTTTACTTATGAATGGAAAATCAAAATTTTATATTTTTCCCCATTCATTATTTTATTATTTTCATATCATTTAGCGGTGCCCTAAATCCATAATTAGTTGCATACATATAAATATGTATATAGTGTATATTTGTATGTATGTACATATAACGTACATATACATATTTACATTGACTATGCATTTCCCTATTTCTTGTTTGTTCAACCATCAGTAATTTCTATAGCCAGGTAGCCATACAATTTTCTAATTAATAGCTTTTCAATTTCTGTTTGGAGCCATGTCTTTCAGTGTCTTTGTCAGTTCTTAAATCCCCAGTAATCATTAAAAACTATATCCAGGTGTAGATGACATTAATAAAATTAAAGCCATTGACTTCTGTAATTCTTTAAGTTTGTACGCTCATTCAGAGTTTGGTCTACAGTAAACTGAATCTTAAAATGCTGAGGCTCTGTCTCTGCTTTATGCTCTGGGACTTGTGCACCTCTGAGAACTCTGGGAGCCATGGTCCGACTAAGCTCAACATGTGTCTGATAACAAAGTTTGTTGTAGTCCCAAGCTATGAAAACTAGAAGAAACTATTAGATTTTGAAAAATTAGTTCCAAACCTTTACATTTGGTGACTAAATTCATATTGAGCATTATAGAATCTGAGAGTTTTCTGTTTCCTTTCCCAAGTTAGTTTTGATTGTGTTCCTATGATTTACAAATATAAATGTAAAAACTCACTGAACCTACCCCTATAACTTGTCTCACTTAGAGTTTTTATATTGGTGATAAAACACTGACCAAAAGCAACTTGGGGAAGAAAGGTTTTAATTAATTATACAATTTATAGTTCATTACTGAGAGAAGTCAGGGCAGGAACTCTAGGTAAGAACTGAAGCAGAGGTCACAGAGAAAACTCCATTTACAGGCATGCCTCTAGTGGCTGGCTTAGCCTGCTTTCTTATATCAACCAGGACTGCATGCCCAAAGGTGGCACTACCCACAAGGATATGGTCTCTCGTCTGTCATCATTAATCATGAAGTCCATCAGGCTTATCTACAGGCTTGCCCACAGGTTGCTCTGTAGGGAGCATAAACTCAAGTGAGGTTTCCTCTTCCTAAACAACTCTAGATTGCATCAAATTTGCAAAAAATTAGTCGGTACACACCCCTTCTAGATAGATTATATTTTATCTTTGATTTAAAATGTGAAAGTTGCTGTCATTCAAAGCCATGCAAGTATTGAATGAGGAACTGTGCCTGCCAATGCAAAGGTTTAAATTTCTTAGGCAGTAAGGCCCATTTTCTGAAGCCCATGAACATTCAAGGGACAATAAGATTACTTGAACAAATAGAATTCTAGAATGTCCTTGATATGTTATGCCAGCTCTTCCCTTGACAAGAAAGCTTCATGAGAAACTGAAAACAGAACATAGGACAGAATGTTTTACATTTAAAAAAAGATATTTCTGCAGTGGCCAGGAAAGAAACAAATGTATTCTGATAACACAAAACTAAGAGATGTCACTGTACATAACTTGTGCCAAACCAATTGAAATTCAAGGTTGGTACTCTAACTCAAATTACATTGGCCACTCTACTAAAACTGTCAGACAGTCTATGCTTATTACAAGCAATAGTGCTATACAGTAATCAGAGGAGGGGACAGAGGGGTCATGGTATACTGCTACCTCTTCACTCTGGTTGTGGTTAAAACTTGCAAATCTAGATGATGTACATGTGTTTGCTCCTAAAGGAACAACTATTTCCTATTGTTCTGCATTTAGAGGACTTTCAAAATCACCTGACACTTCAGGTTATTGCATTAAGGCCATTTTCAGAAAAGTTTGGGCACTTATTTTATGGAGGGCACACAATTTGCAATAATAGCTCAGCTCCCTGGATCTAGTAATAAATGTGTGGCTCAGTTTGCCAGGGTTCACTTCTTTGTTCCCAGGTGACTACATATCATTACTCAAACGAATAGCTTAAGATAACATTGATGTATGAATTATTTTCCCTGACCAAAAAGAAGCTCTTTCCAGTCAGTTGGCACTCAGTCTTGAGTGTCTGACTGCCTTGTAGTTAAACTATTATAAAATGACATTGAAACAGAGGAAGGAATTTTTTCTTTACTCCTCTTCTGAGTAACTTTAGTATACAGATAAGGAAAAAATATATTGGTTTAATAAATTTGAAATGGATGCTTTATGGGAATATTCATTAAGCATTTAGAAGAATTTACTATGTCAAATTTTAACTACAATCCTAATCATAACTTCATCTTAAGAATCAATAGTATGTCCTATTCTCTCTCTTTCTCTCTCTCTCTCTCTATATATATATATATATATATATATATATATATATATATATATATATATATATATATATATATATATATATATATATATATATATTCCTTGAGCTAAAATGAAAGCTGCCTTAATGGCAAGAGTGAGATATTAGTTCATGTTCATATTACATCTTGGTTGGATTGCCACATTTCATTATAGACTTTCTTAGCTGTTTACTTTGGTCATTTTGTGATATCCACAGCATTGGTTTGGTTCATGGATAGTGTATAAAAGCCCTATCACTATATTAAAATTTTAATTTAAAAATCTGCGATAAAAAGGGCAACTGTGTTCTTTGAGGTAAAAGTTGTTGGGATTTTGAAGGAATTATTTCATTTAGCTAGACTTCCTCAAAGTAATTATTTCATAGGTGAGACAAGCATGATGAACAGACAATGGATCTAAACAGAGCAAAGTCCCCCAAAAGAGCCTTCTGCATTATGACAAAGCAGTGTACCACTGAACCCCCTAAGAATTCCGAATTAAGTATGGATCCAAATAACTGAAGAGTTGAATAATAGAATATTCCTTGACATGTATTCATGGAAGAGTCCATCAGTTATCAACTGAAAACTTAATTTCATCTTAATTTTCATTTAAAGATACAGATCATGAAGTTTGCCTCAAATTCTCAACCAAAACTGCCTTGAAATCTGACCTTTTGCTTTTACATCCCATTGCTGAGAGTACAGCTTTCTTTATAATATTAATGTTTTTTTTCCTTTTTTAATTTTAGATGGTTGTAGAACTCCAGATTAATCATACAATTATAGTTATTTATTTTCTTTTAAAATATTTTTCTTAGATACTGTAAACATAAACTTTGATTATCTGATAGCTTTTATCACCTGTAATACCAAATTTTCCATTCTGATCCTTTGTCCCTTGTGCTTAATATTTTTCCTCTAGCTCCACAATTTTGTTTCTGTGTTTTTCTCTAGAAATTTTCAGTGTACCAGTAGGTAGATTAAATCTAATCTCATAAAGATCTAATTCAATGCATTCCAAAAATTACTAGGGCTGACATAATGCCTCTTCCCTTTATATGATGTGGCTATTGTCTATGCTTCCTGATGTTTGAATGAAACTCCAGCATTTATTTTATTTGAAGGTCTTTATACTTATTATTTTGATCGGGCAAAAAGATTCAAAGATTTTGATTGCATGATTCAGTACCCTTGTGGTGAAATAGTTTCCATTCAGTCATTCATTCTTCTTTATATAACCCCTTTGTATCCATTCATTAAGCAAGTTGTGTTAAATAAGAGGATGTTTTCATCTGTTGTTGGAACCCCTCTAGGGCTCTAGGTAAATGATTTCTTACATATTCCTCTCATGCGAAACCATGCTTCCGTTACTTCTAATTTTTCCCACTAAAAATAACACATTTGTGGATTACTTTCCACAATGATCAGATATCCATTTATCTCACTACTTGTTACTTTCAATGAATGCTGTGATTCTGTGATTCAGGTTGATTCTGCATTTTTCATACTGTCTTGACCTTATTTGTAGTTCCAATACCCTTTCCTATCTTCTTATGACTGAAGCTCCATCAAAATGTACTCTATGGATTCTCCATCTTGGATCATAATTTGCTTACTTATTTGTCTTTCTCAAAAACGTCACATTTTAGATGTGTTACCATTAGATGTTCTTAGAAAATATGGACTGCACTCAGTGAATGCAAAGCAAACAAAGAAAAAAAGAAAAAAAGAAGGAAGAAAGAAGAAAGAAAAGAAAAGGAAAATTAATTGCTTTGTTTGTCATCACATTTTAGGTTTAGATTCCTCATTTCAAAATCAGTACAATATTTTTCCCTTTACAGATATTATCTTTCCTATAAACTTAACTACATATGCATTTGTGTATTTTTAAAAATAAGAGGTTTTTACATGTAAAAGCCAAAGAGAAAACACATTCTACTACATTTAATCACTAAAAACACTACCCAGGACTACTGTGACACAAGTTGTTACATTTCTTTAGCATCTAAAATATCTGTTTCATGTACATCTGAGCTATAGGCTGGCATGCAGTCACTCATGGGCATGGGTGTGTAAATAATGTAATCACATGTTCAATTTTGCATTATATATGAAAATTACTTCTTAAGTAGAACACCTATTAGGAATGAGGTTGGATTTATTTTTAATGCTTCCATTTATTCTCCTGAAACATTCAGTGCCACAAGGAGAACAGACAAAAACAGTCAAAAATGGCAAAGCCATATTTACCTGCTAAATTTGGTGGCAAAAATGCAAAAGACTAGTGAAGAAAATAATGGTGTACATTTGGATCAAAAGAAGACTCAAATTAAAAGTTCCTCAACTACATGAGACATGGATGACAGGGTTTGGAAAGACACTAAAGTAGAGCAGATATAAGCTCTTGATGGCTCCAATTATTGAAACCTTGACTTGACTGAAGGAATGTGACTAGATCAGAACTGTGTAGGGCATACTGAAATGCACTAAGATCAGAGAAATGAATCTCATGGTTGAGAGAAGGAAATAATTTATCCTATGACATAGCACTGAGACTACTCTACTCTAGTACATAGAGAAAATTCTTGTCACTGTCTAACTATACTTAGAGTTAGTGTAGATCTTAGAAGATAAAGCATTGATGCCAGACACAGCAAGTAGAAACTGTACACCCTGCATCTACAAACAAAACCATTCTTGGAAGTATGCATTGTGATCTTTTCCTCCTCTTTATCCTTTTCACAGGAACTGTTTGTATTTGGTAGTTCCAAAGTGAGAGGGAACAATTTTAATTTATGTATAACATTAAAAATAAATAAACACAGCAATCAGAAGCTGTACTTGGAAAAGAAAGATGGGAGATATTATCAGAAAATATAGCCGTTAAATGTATATATGTGTAAAAATAAAATTACCTTCATTAATTCTGTATATTAATTTTTAATCACATGAAGCAATCACAACTATGGAATAAAGTCAAACCCAGAGTTAGAGGAAATCAGGAAGAGGGATGCAGAGAACTGAGGCTCTGGCTAGGCAGAAGAAAGTGCTGTGAAGAGGCTTGTACAATGAAAGGAAGGAAGGACGAAGGAAAGAAAGAAAGAGAGAGAAAATGAGGAAGGAAAGAAAGAAAGAAAGAAAGAGAGAGAGAGAGAGAGAAAGAAAGAAAGAAAGAAAGAAAGAAAGAAAGAAAGAAAGAAAGAAAGAAAGAAAGAAAGAAAGAAAGAAAGAAAGAAAGGAAGGAGGGAGGGAGGAAGGAAGAAGGAAAGAAGGAAGGAAGGAAGGAAGGAAGGAAGGAAGGAAGGAAGGAAGGAAGGAAGGGAGGGAGGGAGGGAGGGGGAGGGAGGGAGGGAGGAGGAAGGGAGGGAGGGAGGAAGGAAGGGAGGGAGAAAGAAGGAAAAAACAAAGAAAATGTAGGTCCAGTCACAACCTAAAGGCCAAATGAGAATGGCCACAAAGACAAGGAGAGCCCACTGGTGTCACATTTTGAACTCTAAGGATAGAAGTGACAATCAAAAATACAGTAAATCAGGAATAGAGAAAATATTGAGGAAAACAGATGGCTGAGACAGAAAATGACATTCATTGAATGCGTAAAGGGAAGCCAACTGAAAGCAGGAGTATGAAGCAGAAAAATGGGTAATTATGCAATTCAAACACTGTTACTTGAAACAAAATGAACTTTATATCTATCAACTGAATGTGCATGAAACATTCCAGGGACAATTGAACTTTATATATAAAGATACTACTGGAAGATCAAGAGACTTGCAAAGAAAAATAGTAAAACCATGTGTACGGTGATTCAGTGCAGAGGCAGTGAGTAGAATCTGCAAGGTAAACTGTCAAGAGCTAAGGGATTAGAGACAGACTGCTGGTTTTTTCCCAAAAAAATTCTTACAACATTGCTAATATAAAGTACATAAACAAATGCTACTCATAGCTCCAGGTACCCCTAGAAGGGAAAGCCATGTAAACAGCAGCTCAGAACAGAAACTTTTATGTGACAACTATTGACTGAATCAAAATATGATCTAAAATCTGCAAGTGTTCAAAGATATAGATAATAAAATGAAGAAAGACACAATGTAGAATAGGTATTTTCAGTGCTTCTTGAACATGAGAGAAGAATCCAAAATGTCACAGAAAACAGGGTAATAGTTAACTTTTAATCATATTTATAATACTGTCATGTGCCACATACAAATATCTGCATCAACAAGAGTGGAACATTTTGTACATTCCTGTAAGTTTATCACCCTTGGACTCGTGGTGTCTATTCTCATTTTGGTGAACACATTCAGTGAAATTTATGCAAGGACATGGGTCTAGCCATGTATTGCTCAGAAAGGATCCAGTGTGTAAATAAAATATTCTAGAGGAAGGATTAAGAAAATAACTTAGAGGGATGGATTGATTCTGTAGAGTTAAGACTTAACTTTGTGTTTCTCATTCTGAGGAACAAAGAGGTTGCTGGCAACAGAAAGAATAAGCTACACAGATTGTATTGTGCAAGTCTCAAGACCTAAATAAGAAAAAAATCTTTTTAAATCTCATAATGGTGCAAAAAGAAAAACAGCAATAATAAGACAAATCACATAGTGAAAGACTTACATATACTAAAAGCAATAGATATAGAATAGAATGAACCAAAAGAATTTTTCATCAAATTAAAAAAACCTGAAAATTTATGTAAGTTATTTGTATAACAAAGAAAAACCTTTTCTATTAGAGCAAAGTATGTACATAGAAAAACTATTAATAAAAGTAGGTGATAATTAATAATTTGAAAGTGTCAACATAACAGATGGTTTACCAATCAAATCCAAATGAAAAGTAAGGATGTAACATTTTCATATTGAATGAGCTAAAATGTAGTAGAAAAAACACAGTGAAATAAGGAAGAACACAGTTTGCCAAACTATGAAATTCATATCTGAAATAGTAAAGCTGAAATGTTCAAAAAAGGAGAAAATAAACAAAACACCAAAAACAGAAAAAAAATGTTGCTCAAACCAGAACGTATAAGGTGGGAAAAAGAGAAATATAAAACTCCAAGAAAGATTATGACATATTTGGTTAATGTATTCTTTAAACATGAATCATCACACTAGCTCACTTTCTATTCACATAAGAAAATTCTCCAAAATTCAACTTAAATTTGGGTTACAACATATATTTAGGAATATATATGAATATACATATATGTGTATGACAACAAATAATGAAAAAAGAGACCATGAATATGAGAGAGAGCAAGAAGGGGTCTATAAGAGCAGGACGAGGTGAAATGTAGTTATATAATATTCTCAAAACTGAAAGAAATCATTAAAAAAGAAAGCTATCATTTAAAATAAGAAGTTCATTTGGATTTAATTAGATGGATTTTAAAGCAAACATTTTCTTTGAGATAGGTATTTCACTATGTAGTCCAAGCTGCCTTTGAACTCATGAGTCTAGGGCATCTACTGGCTAAGAGCTAAGATTGTAGCTTAATTTTACTTGAATTTAACATTCAACACTTAATTTTAATTTGTGAATTTTACAAAAATTCAAATTCAATGTTGTGTATTCATATTATATTCATAACTACATTATAAATTATATGTTAAAAGAAAAAGACTGATAATATAATTAATTTTATAAGGATTTTAAATTGGTTAATAAAGTGTTATATATAAATCACAATAGTCCATAAAATGGACATAAAATATTTATGTAATTATAAGAAAATTAAATGAGTGAATTGATGTTATTCACATATTTTTCATTAAAAGGTGACAATATGTACTTAAATGTTTAGAAGATCATTATGTAAACAAACTTAAAATGTACAGACTTTACATAAATGACAATCCTACTGCTATGACAGTATGAGATGACATAAGAGCAAAATCTTTACAGGTTATGGAATGACCAATTATTCTTTTCATTTTTCATTTCATTTTAAACCCTTACACTGTAGAGTTCAAGAATGATTAGGCATCTAGTCTGTGTATATGGCACTGTGGATACTTCTTGTTGCAATGACACACTTCCACTTTCTCCCATCAGGTCATATTTCTGAAGATAAACTGAGATGTTGCAAAATAAACCTGGATTCTCATACCCATGCATTTGAGCCTCTGCTCTTCAAAGTGGGAAGTAAATTGTCACGTGGAAGACACTCCAAAAGGAAGCGTGTCCCAGTGGATAGAATTAAGTACAGTAATGACAAGCACATGAATTATGCTTCTAATGTAGTAACTTACTTTCTGTTCAACTTTGAAAAAGTAATTTAACTTATGTGTTTCAGGTCCCATTAAATTGATGGTAATAATCTTTCTTTGTTAACAAAGTGCTTTGAAATCACTGTGTGACAAGCAATATATTACCACAAAGTATTCTTATTTCACCCTGCATTGTAACCTCTCAGGAAAGGGGTCTATGCATCATTGTGAGTATTCCAATGTGCAATGTTGGACAAAAAAAGAGAGGAAATGATTGAGAATGGCATGGAAATACTATAATGTTCTCTGTAAGTCAGTGTTATGAACTCACCTTGAGTGTTGAATTGACTAATCGTACATTTGCATCAATGGAATGATAAATGTAAGAAACTTTCAGAAAAAAAAATAATGAGCTCTTGTTTTGGAAGGTGGCAGGGAAATATAGACCATAGCACTCAATAGTATACTTCATGCAGAGCAACAGAATTGTAGGAAATTCTTGTAAGGAAAGAGGAAAGTCCATTTCTTTGTATTATTATTGAGTTAAGTGTATTTATTTTGTGTACATGAAACATGTATGTACATGGGCTCCTATGTGTGGAGGTCACAGTCAGGTGTATAAGATTGGTTTTCCCATCATCTGGCTTGACAACAAGTACCTTTACCTGCTCAGCCATCTCAACAACTCAAGTCCTGTTTTTTATCCCAAGAGCTGGTAAAGTTTGCTCAATGGACATTTAATATAAACAAATGGTAGAATTTTTTTTAAGATGGCACCCAGGCTATTGTTGCTCCAATTGTGCAAGTAGTCACAGAGCAAAGATATATAAATTATTTAGAGAAATATTACAACGTAGGAGGTCTTAGTATTTGTATGCATTCAAACTTGAGTTCAGCAACTAGTAAATTGGTAAACTGAGCTCCCTTTTGTCATTATGGTATGAGTGACCATACTATAATCTTGGGCTGGAAACTAGAACAACCATCCAGTTACTGATTGTTATGACAACTGCCTAGTAACAAATGCCTATCTGTTCTCCATAAAACTGTGGAGACAGGTATTCTCAATTTCATCACATCATCTTGGTGTTTCAGTTTAATGGAAGAACAAATGAACAAATAAAGAAAAGTATTTATCATGCATATTGGCACAGGATCACCAAGACAATTATTTGCTAACGTTTGTAAACTCTCATAACCTATGTGATTCTGTACAGTCCCATATGTTCTTTCTAGAAAATGAAAAGATAATGCATTTTTTTTTATTGTTAAGGAAGTTGAATCCATATTCATGACCCTTTGACACTGGATCCTCATGAGGCTGAAAATGCATAAAACTAGCATTTCTTTTCCCTTTGTAGGTGTTATACTGTGTAGATAATATAAGTTTTTAGTGGTTTTAATGTATAGGCGGCATAGATTTGTGGATGTCCTACAGTATAGAAGGCATATGTTTGTTGGCATATGCTATACTGTGGAAAGCATAGGTTTATGAATGTCTTACAATTTGGAAGGTTTAGATTTATAGCTGTCTTAAGGTAGTGAAAGGCATGAATTTTTGGATGTCATACAATTAGGAAGGCATAGGTTTCTATATATTCTACAGTGTAGAATGTATAAGTTTGTGAGTGTACTACACTATGGAATTCATAGATTTGTGCATGTCTTACAGAGTGAAAGACATAGTTCTGTGGGCATACTACAGTATGGAAAGCATAGTTTGTGTGTTCCCTATAGTGTGGAAAGCACAGAAGAGTTAATTCAAATGACTTTGGTCATGTTGTCAACTTGTTCCTTACTAGTGATGGATTATATATTATTTTATGTCAAATGTCATGTAGGCATAAGAAGCACACACCCTTTATATGATTATTTGGGAGGTGAAAGCAGGATATTCTGGAATTAGCTACCCAGCCTATTAGAGAGCAGCTTGAACTATCTCAAAACCAAAAAGAACTATGTACATAAGAAAGGGAACTCAAAGTCAGCTTGGAGAGGTACTTCGAGATGGCCAATGTAAGGGCTAATACAAAAGATAGTTAAATTCTGCCAATAAGTAACTTCTCCATTATCAAAGAGGAGACTTTGTGTTACCCTTGCCATAATTTGAGTACTAGCTAATAAATGGTAATAATGTGACAAATTGGCTGCATGTGTTATTACAATGATCACAGTCACTTCATCCTATTGTTGAGAAAACCATTGTGGATAGCTTAAGGAACATCACCCATCTTTTCCCCTAACTTCTTTTCTACCATTTTTTTTGTCCATAGTTGTATTGTTAAAGTACAGCATAAGGAACTGCATTGACCATTTAAAGGTTGATTTAGTCACCAAGTACTTAAAAGCTCAATCTGCTCTGGTTATTTTAATGATTGAAATAATAAGACTTAGCAATTTCACACAAGTGAATCATATGAGCCATTTAATTCTAATATAGGCTTTAGTTATCAACTTCTAAATAAATTGTATTAAACTCACAGTCTTTCGAAGACTTTATTCTACCCTTTACATTTATATGATAGAAAAATTTAAATAACATAGTGATAAAATTAAGTAAAACCATCAGAAATTTCTTAAAACCATGCAAAAAGTTAATTATTAGTTTGTCTATTGCACAGAGAACTAAATATCAAAAGACCAAGCTATCTAGAGTGCTTTTGGACTATCTATAGAAGAAAAAGTTTCTTGTATATCATCAATATGGCAATTATATATGTTGCTTTTTGATGCCTAGAAATGTCTCCTGGCCCATCTGACTTAAAACTATAGGCTTAATTGTTACAGAATATAAATTACATTTTAAAATGGAAAAACAGAGCCTCTAGATGTAGCTCAGTGGATTAAGCACATGTACAAACATTAGGGCTGGAATTTGGATCCCCTAGAACCCATATAAATGAAAGGGAGGCATGGAAGACTCCTGAATACCTGGTACTTGAGAGCCAAAGATGGATAACTGAAGAAAGCTTGCTTACTGGACTAGCTGAAATTTCCAAAGTCAGGCCTCAATCTGTAATGTGGAAAATGACTGGGGAAGATTCCTAACTTTGATCTAATACATAGGTGTATAGGTACACAGGAACACACACAACTGCAAATACACATATGCACCTAAATCTATACCACAGACATATACACAAAAAAAAGTGAATAAAAATAAGGTAATAGAAAGAAAAGCTCATGGAATGTATTGATTCTAAGCTCTGCCTAGTTAAGGCGAAAGCCTGTGTGTTCCATACATACAGAAGAGTCCATTACAGAGGAAAGTACAGAAGGAAACTTTAGTCTAAATAAGATAACCAGAGTTAAAGAAAATAAAGAGCTCCTTAGAAGATACAGAGTGTAGATTCCCTTTCTTGTCATACACATCGTATACTATTAACACCAGATAGATTTCAATTAATCAAAATTATATTGATATGATCTGTAATCTATCCATGCTTCCCTGGAATTTTGCTTCCTAGATTTATTAATAGTCCTTCCTTTTCAACTGTGATCACTTCTCTGTTTACCATAAGGAAAATCGGGGCAAAGAAAATAAGATTCTTGAGGAAATGAGGAAAAGAAAGCAAAAGAATCTTATTTTTTTTTTTTTTGTTTTCTGGGATCAAAGTGTTCGAACAGAAAAATTAGAATGAGTAAATACCAATATAATTGGATTTTAGTAAGAATAAACATTTTCTCAATAAAAGAACATTACTAAAAAATTCACATCAAGTCTGGTGGTGTAAACCAGTGATTTCGGCTGCTTGGGAGGCTGAGGCAGGACAATAATTTAATTTTATGTGAACAATACCTATGTTATAGTAAGGACCATACAAGTTAAAGGGTCTGTTGCACAAAGGTGCATTTTGCTTCAAGCCTAGATAACTGTTATCCTGATTATCCAAATTATATATTTTTTTCCAACATGGAAGCAAATCGAGTCTTCCCGTATCTCCTTTATTGTGTTTAATTTTCTGTGATAATTCCCAGACATCAGGGAATCACTGGATTCTGATTCAGATAATAATAATGGTACACACATATTTGCAACAAGAAAGAACACATGCTGAAATCTGGAGGCCCTGAGCATAGAATGTATGGTATTGCCCTGCCTCTTTGGGGTACATCATATTCCCAGCAGGTTTACACAGTCTCCAATTCTGCTATTCTCCAAACACCACATGCTGTTTAGATTAGTCATACCATTCCATTATTTACATGCAACTTATCAAATCATCAGCCACTTGAGATAAAACTCAATCCTGGGATCCCCTCTGCTTATGAGGATTGGGACTAAATCCAACCACAGTCTTTGTTCTACTTCTGTTTCTATTGCTGTAAAGAGTATTATGACCAAAATTAAAATTAAAAAGAGTAAAGAAGAAGAGGTGAACTTCATCCTAGAGTTTATAGTCTATCATGAAAGAAAGTAAGAACAGGAACCTTGAGGCAGTAACTCAAGCAGAAACATAGAGAGTCATTGCTTCTTGACAAGCTCTTTATGGCGTGCTCAGCTTGCTCGCTTAAACAATCCAGAACCTTCTTCTGAGGGGTGACACTACTCACAATGTACCAGGACTTAACATATCAATATATAATAATAATAATAATAATAATAATAATAATAATAATAATATAATAAATAATAATAATAATAATAATAATAATAATAATAAATAATGCCCCAAAGCCCTACACCAGGCCTAATAGAGGCTTTTTCTCAGTTGAGGTTCTCCCTTCACAGATGAGTCTAGCTTGTGTCAAATTGATAAAAATTCAGCTAGTACAATCTTCAAACAAAAGATAGAATCCTCTGCAACAGACTCCTCCTTGCTAAGAGACATAATTAGCAATTCAAGTCTGGTTTATTGTGGATAATAATGATATACTTGTGGTCTTATTACCCAGAAATTTACAAATCTTCAGGTTCTCTGTCATAACCTAGCTGTAAACACTGAGTATTGTAATAAGACACCCCCATCACTCCTACCTCTCAGGAAATTGCAAAGGTCTTAAAAGATCCACAATGAATCAAGAATTCATGATGAAGAACAGATACAAATTTGACATGATTGTACAACATCAAACTGTGGATAGGTGAAGCACAAAGGATCCATGCCCTGTGACTTCAGCTTTTGGTAATAAATATCTGAGCTAGTCTCTGGGTTGTACCATTCCCTTTACTCTTTTTGGAAAGTAAGCAACTGTAGTCATAGCTAAAAATACACATAAAGAATAAGGAAAAAGAAATATATTTTAAATTAATATTCAAATGATTTTTGAAACATTCAAGTCGAGCTACTGTGAGCACCAGTAATTACATCAAAAAGTGAGTAAATGTTATAATTATAACTGCAGTAAAAATTATCCAGCACTTTCAGTAATGAATACTGTACAGAATACTGATCAGCAGGAAGAGGACTTCTCTTCAGGGTAGAAGAGATGTGAGAAGATCTTCAGTACAGGGCATTCCTGTTGTGTGTATTCCAGAGGTTGAGAAAAAACAAACAAACAAACAAAAAAAAAAAAAACTATCCAACAAGCAACTCTTCAGGTACTAGCTCTACCGTTTACCTCACAGGTAATACTTTCATATGAATGCATTCTTAGATTATGCAATGGGGATTAAAAGTGATCCCCACAGTCCTCTATACTTCTCAATTCAAACCACTCAGCTACAAAAGTTTGGGTGAGGAATACAGCTCTGAATTATGAGCCCTAACACAATTCTAAAATCATGTTAATTGTATTATACACACTATGGATAGGATAGTAAATGTAGCTTTGTAATAGGTACAGGGGTAAGGGCAGCCACAACTGCCTGGGTTCTTGCCTTCGTACTTTTCCTTTTCCCTCAGCTGATTCTTTTCTGAATCTTCAGATGTATCTGACTTTTTTGAATCCAGAATTTGTTTCAAACATACTGAAGATGGCTGCTGGTTGTCTCTGATCCTTGTTTTAAGTGAAAGTCCCTAGTCTAGGTTCTCCTAAATTAAAGCCTAGAAACATGTAATGATTTACCTAGCAATGCCCTCTAATGTCATTAATAGTTCTCAAAGCATTGCTTATGTATCTGCTATTCATCTAGTCAATATAGTTAACAGTCACTATCCCTTACAATTCCAGAAATGTATTACTGATACTAGGATAACCATACATTTGACCAAGCTATAGTACGATGACAACCTGATGTATGTGTAAGTACAGCTTCATTTTATAATTTACACCTTTTTTTCTCATTTGATTAGTTAAATCAAACTTGAGAGCCCAACTTGGATTTTATGTTCTTTAAAAAAAAAATAATTTCACAAGTATTTTTGAGACCTCAAACTGCCTACTAAAGTGCAGTTTGAGTAAAGTTGAAATACATATTTATTGAGTGAATAAGTGGGGAAACGAGCATTTGAATTACTATGTAAGAAATTATAAGTACAAACAAAATCAAAACCCCTAACTTGTTTTGGAGATCTTCTGGGCTGATGTAAAGTGATCATATCTAGAAAGAGGTAGCCCTGGAGATGGAATAGAAGCCCCATCACCCTATACCATGTTCTGTACAGTCTTTCATTCTTTACAAGTAACCAGTAACTACAAAGTAGCATGATTTTGAACCTGCAAGGCATCCTATCAAATTATTTATTTCTTTGAAGAGGATCGTGGGAACTCTTGCTTCATAGTTGATCAGAATTATTGATTGACCAGATTACAATTTTGTAAACGTAGATGTATGTATTGGTTTATGAATTACTCTCATGAGTTCAGGGCAGAAGACAGTTTATTCTTTGTTAATTCAATCCCCAGTCCTAGAGTGTTTCAGCCTCCATACAATCTAATCTTCAAATCTAAAATATTTCAGCCTCCAAGACTTACTACTGACTGAATTTACTCTGACTAGCTCTCTTCTGAACTACTTCTTTTCACTCTGATCTGTACTGTGGGCTCTGAACTGTGAATTGTTAACTATCTGCTTCTGATTATCTGCTTTCTCTCTGCTTATTCTGAATTGGTTCTGCTCTACTTGTCTTCTGTGAGGTGACAGCACTCAGACTGCCTGACTGAACTAACTCTTAGCTTCTCTACCTGAGCTCTGCTTCTTATCTGATTCTACCTGGCTTCTCTCGCTGACTGCTTATTCTGAACTCTGCTTCTCCTCTCTGAGCTCTGCTTCCTGTCTCTGCTTCTCCTCTGTGAGTTCTGCTTCTTGTCTCTACTTCTACACTCTGTGTCTAATCTCCCAACTGTTCCATCTGAACTGGAAATAAAGATGTGTGCCTCCACAGCCTTCTGAGTGAAAAGGATAAAGAGGAGGAAAAGATCACAATGCATACTTCCAAGAATGGTTTTGTTTGTTGATGCAGGTTTAGTCTGACTCACACGCTTTCTGCATTCCACCCAGATCACACAGGTCTCTGACAGTGATCCCTTGCTAGAACAGCCATTCTGCTAGATGAAATAATTAAATGTTCCTCTACACAACTGTCATTAAAAGTGGGAAGAATCTTGAGGGGATGTGCCTTTTACTTGGGAATTTGATACTATTTCCAATCAGGAACTTGTCGGAATTGAATGGGATTGACTTCAGTTGAGTTGAGTTGAATTAAACTGAACTTCTAAACACACAGTTGGTGTTTAGAGTGTTGACATAAGCTTAACACTGAAGAGATACACACATTTGGAGTTAGCAGTAATGTGAATTTAGAATGATATTTCCTCCATATAGAAAAATACTTTAATTTAAATAAAATATAATTATATTACTACAACCTTCCCTTCTTTCTTCCCAACTGTTCAGTTCTCTTCCTTCAACTTGCACATCTTCCTCTGTTCCCCTTTTTACACCTATATTTGCGATGGTTTGAATAAAAGTGACAACACTGCTGTTTTTGGAGGGAAAAAGAAGACTTTGGATCTTTGAACTAAAAAGTGGCTGGATACTTTAAGCAATGCTTTATGGAATACACTAGTAAGAGCTTGGTAAGGTTTAGCAAAGGATGTGGCTGCTTTTTACCAGTGTCTAAAAAAAAGAAAAAAGAAAAAAAAAACTGCTTGAAACTAAGTTGAAAAATTGTAGATAATATCCTTGTTAGATTTCTAGACAGCCTAGTATTGACTGAAGTGTGGTTATTAATAATCACTTTTATGTGGATCTATGATAAAAAGGAGCAAGCTAGACAAAGAGAAATACAAAATGTAATGTTTGGGAAGAGAAAAGAGCACCAGGAAGTGTAATCGAGCTATATCCAGTACACAAGAAGATAAAATTGTTAAAGCTTGATGCTTTAACTTGATGCTAAATGGAATGAATAAAGGGAGTGGTGACTTAAGGACAAGACCACATTTAACTAAGTTTCCAACATGTGGAAAGGAGTTAAAAGAAATCAACAGTAGAAAGTAAATGCAAATGGCAAATGAAAAGGTGACCAAGTTCCAACCCCAGCAAGTAGCAGAACTCAGCATCTTTTTACACATGATTCTGGCTTTAGAGTCAAGGATACAAGAAAGGGGTTGTGGAGTCTATCTCTGCTGCGAAGAGGACCTGCGTAGGTCAGGACCATGTCAGAAATGTCTATGAATGGAGGCCCAGAAAAGGCATTGTGTGAAGTTGTGAAGGTGATTGTTTTGTAGACCTTAAGGTACTGGAAATGCCAGAGCTGTGGGATACATTTGCAGAGAAAAACTGCAGACCAAGTATGGTACTAGTTCAAGAAAGATGTTACAGTAATGTTACATATGTTACAGTCAACAAAGCTGGAAGGAATTGGAATTCAAAAGAGAATTTCATTGGGACTTTTGAAGTTCAACTGAATTTTGCATTGTGGTATCACTGTAAGCCTCTGGGAGTGGAATATGGTGCTTTGAAAAGGAATGACAACTTGAATGGTTAGTCACAAGGGACTTTGATAGGATTAGAAGGATGAGAATGTCTTGTTGAAAGAAGTATGTCACTGGGGGTGGGCTTTGAGGTTTCCAAAGTTCATGCTAAGTCCAGTCTCTCTTTCTTTCTGTGCCTGTGGATCACAATGCAGCTCTCAGATACTTTTTCAGCAAGTGTGCCTGCTGCCATGCTCCCTGCTGCCATGATCCCTGTCATGATAATAATGGATTAAGCCTCTGAAACTGTAAGCAAGTCCCCAATTAAATCCATTTTTTTTAAATTATGAGAATTGCCTGGACAATTGTGTCTCTTCACAGCAGCATAACAGTGACTAAGACAATGCCTCTTCCTATACCATCTGTCTCTGTGAATTTAATGAAACAATGTTTTTAGTGTTGTTATTTATATGGTTGTGACCTTGGAGATATAATGCAAGACAAAACGATGATGATAGATACCAACAAGAGAATAATATGATTCAGACAATATTTGTATGAAGATTTTTGCAAAGATTTTTACAAAAATAAATTTAAGCCATGGGCATACCCCAATTCAATGAAAGAATCATTCTCCAGCTAGACCTTGATAACTAATTAGGATCCTTGGATAAACTTTTCGTTTTCTTGCATGCGCTTTGGAAACAATCATGGGCAGGTAATCTGATCAATACCAAACTCAAATATTCCAGAGTTATCACAATTTAGTTGTGCTTGTTGTAATTCTATCCTAGTCAGATTTTCCTGCTTCAACATCAGTGCCCTGCCTCCAGGCTGCCAGGGTAGTCTAATGTACTGAGTATTATAGTTAGATTTGGAATTGGTTCAGCAAAAATACATTGTTACTGGCACATGAGTGAAAACAATGAGATTTTTATAGTGGCGACAGTCCTTGTAAAATGCCATTTTCAGACCAACTTAGACTGTTTCAGTCAGAGAAGAGATGGATTCTGCTTCACTTTGTTTGTTAGAAGTAAAAGCCAAGCAAGAGAATAAGGTTGTCAGTGTTTGGGTTTTTGTTTGTTTGCTTTCTTATTGTTGTTGTTTTATTCTTAGGGCTCCTATTTTCTCCCTGGGGCTTGCTTTCCCAAGACAATTTTTGAGAAAATGACATCATATCAACTAACTGAGGAGGCAAATTGCAATATTAGTTATAGATATGGTAGCTACATACTGGAATTATCCAAAGAATAAAGTAGTTTCTTTTCAACTGTATATGCAACTTAACTAAATTAAAATGTGTGTGTCAAGCATCCAAGGCAGTAACAAAGTTGAAAACTAGCACTGAATACTTTCCTTATTAGTAGGCTATGAAGTAAATTAAGTAGCTGAAGTCAATGGATACAAAGAAAAATAGTAAGAAGATGCCATCAGAGGAAACATTGATTTTTCATGTCCACTTAAAAATTTCTGAGAGGGTGAGAGATATCAAAGTTATAATTGCATAAAAGGTATACATGCTACCAAAATGTAATATTTCAAAATAATTTATTAATTCTTTGAGATTTCATACACTGTATTTACAAACTACTCACCCCTAAATTCTCTTCCACATCCCACCCAGAACCACCTCCTTCCTAAACTCCCAAATTTCACTATTGTTGTTGTTGTTTTAATCTGTCAACTTCAAATTTAAAGTCTATATACTGAGGAGTATGGACTATCCATACTCCAACAACGGTCTTCTATAAATTCAACACATTTCAGTGAATAATTGTCATTCTCCTAACTTATCATCTTACTTTGAAAGGAAGGAAAAGCATTATTATGAGAGTTACATACTATAATTATATGAACCTGGAATCCAAAATAGTGAGTTATTGGAAAATAATTGCCCAGATCCATATAATGGGGATGGTATAGAAAATTCTTCCTTAGAAATCAGCTTAGAATGACAGGAGTCAGTGCCTATAACCAGCAACAAGGATACCAGCCCCTAGTCATAGTCTAGGGGCTCACTTCAAGAATGTGTATTGAGCATGTGAACTCTGAGCTATACAGTCTGCAGTTTAACATCTCATCAACTGTGTGACCATGGGATTCTAGGTGAGGAAACTCCATTGTCTGTATGCCATTAATTAAGTAGATTGGGAGGGGAAGATGAAAAAAACACACAGACAAAAGAAACATTGAGAATTACTTTTAGTTCATGGATAGCTTTTAGCTGATCATAGATATTAGTCACAGTAGAAGAGTGCCTGGCACAAGAGAAGTAATATATAAAGCATGTCTATAGAATAAGGGGGTAAGCATAGAGTGATTTGCTCTTTGACCTTAATGTTAGCAAAATAGATCCTCTAACACAAATACTCAAATAATTTTGCTATATAAATATAGATTAACTTCTATCTTAGAACCAGTGACTCCACTGTGCTGGGAAGAAATAAAGCCAAATTACTTTATTTTCTTGAAACAAAGGCTACTGGAAAACAACCAACACACATTAGTAAATATTACATTGAACCAGAAAATGTAATTTCTCCAATAAGATTTGGGGAACTACAAGGAAGTCATGAATTTAACATGCAAAGCACCTCATCCTAAGCAAGCCCAACTGACATCTAGGCAAAGCAACTAAAGAAATGGCTTACTTTTCTACTGGAAAATAATTTACTATGTCCTGAATTCACAAAAGTGATTACAGTAATTAATTACAGCTTTGTTGTATGTTATGTTCTTCAAGTTATTTTAAATTTCATCATCCTTTACATAAGTAAAATTTTCAGATTAAATATATATATATACAAAGGAAAATTCATAGCAATATGAATTTCACACATTTGAAGGGCAAGAAACAAAGTGTTACATCCTATCCTGAGAATCTTGTCAAGTAGATACAGTGTATTGGGAGCCAGGGAAATTGTTGCTAGGCCATTAGATCTATAACAATGAAGTTCACTTTGATTACTAGTTTTTATCATTTTCTAAGCTCTTGGACTTTTCTGCCCCAATAAGTATAGACCACCACTGTAATAAAAGAATGCAGGCACCATGCTTTAATTTCTGGCAAAACCTTAACAGACTTGCCCTTGTACATGGATTGCCAAAGTCGAATGCTGTAAAATACTTACTTTAGTTCAGTTAGGTAATTCTACTAAGACAAATATTAAACACTTAAATACATCATTTTTGCACGAAATCTACTTAACTGGAAAGCCAAAGTTCATTGTCTCTATAGGGTACCAATGGACACTATCAGGTGATACACATCCACCACATTTCTTAGCTCCACACTGGAAGCCCACAAGGACAATATTTATTTTCCATGATCCTCATCTTCATTGTAGAATAATATGGAATGCTTATGGTTTTCTGTAGAGCAGAACAAGGAATGTGGCAATCCACCTCCCTTGTAACAGAGGTGAGGAACACTACAGGGGGATGCTTCTGGCTCCTTGTGTAAGGGGACCCCAGTTGTTCTGCTATAGAGTTACCCATGACCATTGAATGGATGAATGACATGCTTCAGCAATATCAGGTCCTCCAATTATAGGAAAAAGAACTATATGCTTTATGAGGGTTTGGGTTCTTTTAAGTGCCTGTGGAAAGACTTGAAATTCCACTCCATCAGTCTTATCTACTCATATACTGTTGTATGTAGGACAAGGATAATGAACAAAAAAATTCCCCTACTTAAAGAAGTAGTCTAAGCCAATTTAGGGACAACTGTGTTAATAGAATATTCATATGACATAAGTTTCCCATTGCACATATCAGTCAGGGTCACATGTTGCTCAGTATAATGGAAAAATGAGAGACTAAAATCTAAAATTAAAAGAGAAATTGAAGGACAATTGGAGCAAGTTGTACCTGAGCCAGCAGCAACCTGAGCAGTGAGACATTTCATCATCTCCACTGAAAATAAGTACTTCTGGCTTTAATGATCCTCCTTGTCACATCCCAGAAAGCTGAAGACCAAGCTGGGGTTCAAGAACATGAGAAGCACATTTTTCTTGTTATTCTCAGTAAATGGATATAAATAGGCAATTGCTCCCAGACATCACCCTGGAGTTTGTGATGTTGCTAGAGTTTTGAAGTTAAAGTTGTCTGCCTTTTGGCATTGACATTGATGTGGATGTTTCCAGTGAGAGTGATGGGAAGTCCACACATGGGTGTGGCCTGAGTGTTGCTCGAGTCTTTTTTCAGGTGCAGATACCTGCAGCCAGTTGTTGGCAGTGGACTGCTAACAGTGGACAATACCTGTTCAAATTGCTGGGTGTGCAGCTCTACAGTGGCTGCCAGGAGGAGGGTGATGTTTATTTAGGTCCACTCCCACACAGGCATCCAAATATTTGAAATTCATTTATCAGTTTCAAACTAAAAACAGTATCCAAGAAGGCCAATGAAATAATTATTCTCAACAAAGAATGCTTATTTAATATTCCAAGATATATATCTGCATGGTTATTCATTTTTTATTGTGAATTTGGAAAATTTTAGCAAGAATTTTGCAAGATATAGTCTTTCAGGGATTATATTGTCAGATATATTATTTAAATATAGTGATGATTCATCTTATATTTTAATAATTATGTTAAGTAAAAGCCCCAAAGAAATTATATGTTTCTTATTTTCTGACAAATTCCTTAAAATGTCAGTCAAATTTTGTATTTTTAGTACACTTTAAATTATTGCTCTACTTTTTACATAAATGTCTCCATATTGAAAGGATCTTCTCTTGTTTGATATTTGCTAATTTTCAATCTGCTTATTTCTTTCATTTATAGCTTTAATTTCCCTTTCCCCAAAGTGTTTATTAGTATTCTTTTATGAATGACAATGAATTACTACATTTCCTGCATTCACTTATTCAAATTCCAAAATTAGCATTCTCAGGAATTACGTGAAGTTTATGAGCACACATGAAAAATAATTTAAAGATTTTTTTTAAAATGTGCCTTTTGATAATATCCATATGCCTCTGTGAGTATCATTTATCGCAAACTATAACTACTGATATTTCAGGCCACACCATAGGACACAAGCCATCTTTCATCATTCCTCTAGTGTTGTCTCCTCTTGTGCAACACTAATACTTAGATAATAATTTTTATTAAATATTTTAATTTCAATGTTTATAAATTACAGTGCTATAAATCTACAGTTACAGTTATAAAGTGTAACAAACCCACTGGCCCTTTAATATCCAAACAACCAGAGAGACAGAGGTTTTAAACAGACCCTGACCACCTGTTATGGTTTACACTGAACTATGAAAGAGTTTGTTGTCGTTACCCTAAAGTACTTTTGTATTTGTTATGGATCAGAACAAAAATAACTTGTCACACAGTAATTGGAGTAATGGAAAACTATGATTAAAAATTTGTATTGAGAAAACATTCATTCCTTTAGCTGGGAAATTGTAATAAGTTATAAATGGCAGATAAGGGCAAATATATACAGGCATTCCCAAATCTCATTTTGTAAATTAGATTCTCCAAGAAGATGGGATCACAGTGTTGTATGTATATGTGTGAATTCGTGTGTATACAAATGTGTCACCCAGATGTATGTAAGAAGGAAGTTACTAGGATGTTTCTCACATACAAGATTCCTGCAGATACACACTTAGTCACATCCAGAGATAAGATCAGCTCTCTAGGTAATTTTCATGAAAGAAAGAGACCATCACACTAGGAAGACTCTACTTCCTTATTAATAGTAAGATATTCATACCTCTATGAAATGTTTGCCCCTCAGTGCTTTAGCTATATTCTACTTTGTAAATGACAATGATTTTGAGATGTTTCCTATAACAGAGATAAAAATACTATTCAGTTCTTTACTTCTACTTGTCAGTTGATTATTTTCATAGTTAGTAATGATTCTAGCAGCCTGATAATTTGCTATTGATTTTAAAAATATAATTTGATATGAAAATTTAGAGCATACTTGAAGAAATGGTTCAACTGACAAGAGAATTTGCTGCTTTTGTAAAGGACCCAGGCTTGGTTCCCAGCATCTACACAGTGGCCGATTACCACCTGTAATTCTAGTCCCAACAGATCTAACATCTTCTTCTGGCCTCTGTAAGTACTGCATGAGTGGAATACACATACATACAAGCAGACAACACTCAAACAGATATTTTTTTAATCTTTTAAAAGAATATTGCCTTTTTCTGAACACCTTACAGAAAATGCTAATGTTTCAAAGTAACTTAAATTGTCCCATGTCAGGGTTAAATCCACTTTTAAATAAAAGCATCAATTTGCCTGTTTGTCACTTATGTTTTGCTTGGTCCATTGGTGGGAATTTTCAGTTTACTTCCACCTACAGATCTCAGAATCAAGGTCTACTGTCAATAGTAGAACACTGTTCATGCTGATACTCTGCTTAACTGTTGCACTGGTAGCAACTAATAGAATAGGTAAACAAAATTTGGGATTCCTAACATGTTACCAATGAACACTGTACAATTACTTTAAAGTTTGCCTGAGTATTTTTGATGTGAGAGATGTATACTGGGCCACATATGGTATAATGCTGGATACCTAGATTTTCTGAGAATACCGTCTAGCTCCTTCTCTTTAAAACATTGTTTTCTTCAGACACATTCATGTACTTTGCTTAATTATCTCCTTCCTCCTATAATTTATGGTCTGGCATAGGGCAATAGAGATTGTAAGGTAACACTGACTACTGTGGTTGGTAGGAAATGAGAATGAAGTATAAATGACAATTCTCCAACTTCCTGAGGAAAATTTCTCTGATTGGTTTCTAAAATTTCAAAACCTATAAGCCCAGAACACTAGACCTTCTCTTTCCAAACACTCATGCCTTAATAGGTGTATGTTCAAATGAGAGAGGGCCTGAATGCCACTTACTGTCTTCAGGCAGCTGCTATTTGCACTGCTGCTTTCAAATGCAGCAGTTGGACTGTGAAAACCAACTTCCCTTCTCCTAGTTTCTCCCCTTTTGTCCAATAAAATTTCATAAGTAAAATCTTTGATTGCTTGAAAATACTGATACATTTGCTGGTTGTGTGCCTTCATTTTCAGGCTGAAAAGAGACTATGAAAACTATACATGTGACTCTGTATGCAATCACCTGTGAAAATTGTTCCTTAGCAGAGGGAATTTGTATCCCTTATTCTTACTTGGATTTTCTTGAATTGGATCTTGTCATTTCATAAAAATTATGTGAAATTTACAAATCCATAGTCACATATTTCTAAATAGGTTCATATAGATCCTGGAAAGAGACTGATACCTACAGAGAAAGAAGCAGAGATAACTAGAGATAGGATGTTTTGCCAGCCCATAACATAATAGCCATTCTCTCTGATTCCACATTATGATAGGCATAGATCTAAAAAGTATTATATTGTTTGGTTTATCTTTCTCCTTCAATCAATCTATGGCAATTTTGTTGTTGAAACCTAAAGTCATTGCCCAGGTTACTCTCTTATTTTAAATACATAGCTCTATCTTTAGTGACCACGCTGGACATTCTTGAGAATATTATGCTGGAATATAAAGGCATAGGCATCTGGCTACAGAATCTTTCTCTACTTAATTCACTTATGCATATGGGAGGGCTTCTCTACTTGGAAAACAACATTCACATGTAATTGCATGCTTTCTTTCCTTCATTTGAACAGAGAGCCAAAGGTAAACACTTCCCTTTCCTCGCCTTGCAGTGGTGATCGAGAAATATTCCAATATTTTGTGCCTTTTTATTTCTTGCCCTTTATTCATGAATTACTATAACAACCCAGAATGCCTGCTCTTCTCATAGTATTACATTATTTTGCAAATGTATAGTTCCATCAAATTTTTTTAAAAGAAATCAAGTATATTCATGTTTACTACAACAGTTTCATTTCAGTCAACTATGGGGAAAATTCTCCATGCTATGTTAAACATGGAGACAAAAAGCAACAGACATTTGGTCATTTGAAAACATTTCATTTTTAAAACAATCAAATTTGAAGATGATACAAAAACAGACATTTATGAAATAAACTCATGTATTTACATAAATGATAGATCTAAAAGAAAATGGAAATAAAAGGTCTTAACTAGTTAGTGGCTCACAAAACCAGTGAAAAGAATATTAGAAAATGTAAGCTATATCAATAATTTTTAAGAGTATTGTTTCTTTAATTCTCTGAAAATTTCATACATGTATACAATGCAGTTTGTTCCTCTGCACCCTCAGTACCTCCCTCCAGCTTCTTCTGCCCATCAAAAAAATCTCTGTCCAAATTTCATATCTTGTTTTATAAATCACTCGATATAATTAGTACTGCCCCATGTTCATTAAACACATACATAACACACACACACATGCTTGCATGCCTACACACACACACACACACACACACACACACACACACATATTTTTATGAAATTACAAAAAAATGTTTGTGAAATTTAAAACTGTTAAAATTGTCACCTTCAATATCGTATGATTTATGCGGATCAAATGGAAAAGGTGCTCACTGAAGTTGATATGAATTTCAATAGTTAAGTGTTCCTGTGACCATAAGGTCCTACAGTTAAAGTATATGAAAATAAACTTGGTGATAAACTCTACTAGCATATGCCAAACTTTGTGGTATAGTCTGGAGTACTGAAGCAACTCCAGTAACTAAATAATCTATTGGTGGCAAGGACCATTAAAACTTCCCTCAGATTACAGTCACCAATTATACCCATGAAAGGTTGAATCTAGGACCTCAGAGATAACAAAAGCAACAGGTGTTAATTCGTAACAGCAAGGTGTTTTGTACATCGTACACTCATGATCCCATGACTTTAAACTAGTGCCATATTTATAATGCCAATAATATAATGTAATGTATAATATATTGCTGTGTAATTGCTCTGTCAGCAGTTATGAAACTATAATATTTAATGAACCATGAAAAGAAATGAAAGTTTGTACCCATTTAGTCTACACATAGTTTTGTTCTAACCAACTTTCAGTGGTAGTTGGTTTTATCTAGGATCATGAAGATCTTGTGTATGAAGAGCTGACAGTACAGAGACTGATCAAGGCAGTTCCTTACAGCAAATTATGAGTTCTTGTGCTTTCTACTTCCTTTGAGTAGAAGAGGTGAATAGAAAGTGGGGTGATGTGGCCTATTTGTAAACTAATTATAATATAGAATACAATATATAATATAATATAATATAATATAATATAATATAATATAATATAATATAACTCATAACTTGCATGCATAGCAGACTACTAAAGGTGTTGAGCCTTATTTAGTTCAGCCAGTTTGATGTGCACTTTTTTCTATTTTTTGTTAGAATGGAAGACACTAAGCAGAACTCTTACTGACATGGTGAAGCCTTGCAGATAGAAACATAAAGCACTATGTTGGGACAATAATAATTTAATTTCCTGTATGGACCTCTTTCTAAAAGTATTCTTAAGTGTGAAACACCTTGACAGAACCCTGTTTCTCAGAGCTTTAAGATGTGAGGTGATGTAGATTCTATTTCAAGTGATCTTGTAGGTTCTTTTAAATATTGTATTATCAGTACATCTGATACTTGGCTCCATAAATTTCCCTTTAAATACAGTTGATTATTTTTCTTGAACAGTATTTCAAGAAAATCATGCTGCCTTCTTCCTACCCACAGAAACTCTCTATCTCAGGGAGAGCTTCCAAGGTTCTTGCTGCTACTGTAAGTTTCTTGCTTCTGGTGAACAAGAAGCAGAAAAAATGGTGACTAATATCAGAAAGGATCACGAGTGAAGATATGTTTTATTCATGAACTTTGCACCTCCACTGAAATTAAAAGCAAAGTGAAGGGTCTGAGCTGTGAACCCTTTTTCCTAGAGCCGGTAAACCAATAAAGGCTTTATATTAGCTATCGATATCTATCTCTGAGTTGCCTTAATAACATCTTATTCCCTGTTTTCACCAGCCATCAATAATATTTCTGCCTGCCCGCTCAGGCCCCTATCTCTGCGTGCAATTGCATTATAAGGGTCTATAAGCCCAATTTGCTTCACATTCTTATTTTTTGGAAAAGGCTCGCTGGCTTTTGTAATGAGAGCAGCTGCCAAGAAGGCTTGACGGAATCCGTGGCCCATCTGGCTTATAATCTTCACTCAATATCACAGAGGCCTAAACTCTGAGACCTGCTGATAAGCCCAGGCATCCGGGCAAGCAGTGGCGGCCTTCTCTGTGATTTCTCATTAAGGAAAGGGACATCTCTCTGGGAATCTCTCATATCCTGGATATCACATAATTCCTTTTTTCATTTTCTAATAACTACAAGAAGGTTGCATTTTTTTGTACTGTCCTATCTTCATGTACTCAGACATTCGGAAGAGTGACATTTGGAAATTTTGACATTTGAAATCTTCTGTTTTGTGAAATGTAATTTGTTATTTGAAAAGGATAGAAGTAAAGAAAATTTCATGGAGCAAGTCATAATTATTGAACAATCATCACTTTACAAAGATACTTGTATTGTTTAGAGACCATTCTTTTTCTCCGTTATACATTTATTGTCAGTATCTATTTGATATATGGCTTAGGAAAAACAGTAAGAATCAACAGCATAGCACTGACTTAGATAGCACAGACCAGCCTCTAAAAGAGGAAAGAGGACATAATGAAGAGGCAGCTGTGGGAGACTACATGAACAACTCATCGTCTTCTATTATTTTCCTAGTAAGGAAGTATTTTAAAGCAATGTATACAATGTACAGTTCTTTTAAATCCTCTGTCCTACATGTTTTACCCTGAGTTCTAATAGTGTATTTATTGTCTCTTCTGATAGATTACTAATTATGTCAAAAGATAATAAAGGAAATATATTCTTTCCCCAGGAGTTCATGGCTATTGGGCTAGGATTTTTTTGACATTTAAACTACTGTTGGTGAAACTGTAATCTCCACCAGAGGGGACCGAGAAAGATTCAGCATTCAATAGAGTAATGTCTAACTACCATTTTCCGCTGTGAAGACTTTCAACACTTTATTTGTTATGCTACTTATCTAGTTCCCTCTTGTAGAAAGAGTGTTGCCACATTCCCTATGTATTATATTTAGGTTTTTTTTTTGTTTCTTTTTTTTATAAACTTGAGATAGAAGTGACAATATTCAGAAGAGACGGGGGAAAACTCCCATGGGAGGAATCTAAACAATAAGTTATCAAAAGGAAATATTGACAATGAACAGAGCTGGTTACTTGTAAGACAGAAGGCTGGATCATTCTGGGAGTCAAGACATGTAAGTCAATTTTTTGTATCAATTATTCAGCAAGCATTGATTAGATGCAGAGTCCAAATCAGGTGCTATAATTACCCTTAAGGAATGAAGGTTTGTATGAGGTAGAAAAAATAATATGCTTTGTCAAAAGGAGAGAAAGGACAAAATAGAAGCTTATGTATTGAGTGAAATGAAACTACCATTGATGGTGGCTGGAGGAAACAAAGAAAGGTACCTTTGAAGAAGATGCCAGGTTGTTCTGATTAGGGATTTCAGAAGATTACACCATGAAGCTGAACCTGATTTTACACAGGCATGTAATCTCAGCTATTAGAATTTTGAGGCAAAATGAAGACTTTTGTCCAAGGTTTACCTGCACAATTTAACAAAACTTTTCTCAAAATAAAACATAATATAAAAACAAGTTTAGGAGATACAGGTCAATGTCATGACTTTTGTGCAGAATGAGGAAAGATTTAAAAAGAAAAACAATGACAATTTCCTTTGACCCATGTACTTGTAAGTGATAAACAGAGAAAATCTGAGTAGATTAATTCAGAAAGTACTCAATCACACCCTAGAGCCTGGATGAGCTCTAGATGAAAAGGAAGTTCTATTTTCCTGGCAAAGTACTGAAGGTACATAGGTGTACCCTACTCTGGATCTTTGTGCAATAGGGATTGAGGATGACCTGTCTGATGAGGCACAGAACTCTTGATGGCATTAATCTGCTGTTAAGGGGCCTATAACCAGGAATCATAAATCATACTCAGTAGCAAATAGTTTTATACTTTTGTGTGAATCTAACTTTGTATGCTTCTTAATATTACTTACTATGAGTAATGTCAAGAAATATCATGAGCACTACACTGTCTTTGATTCCCAGCACAATGACTAGTTGTAAGTCTCTGTGATAATCGGTACCTATTACTAATAGAAGTCTCTCCGATGAGAGTTGAGAGATATTATTACCTCTGGGTAGAGACAATAAGTGAATGTTGATAGGGGGAGAGTCAGTCTTCTTCAGTGATTCTGCCACTGAGAAGATACTCATGTGCTAATAGATGTCCTTATTATAAACAGTGCTGAGTAGAATGGATAGGGGATGGGCATAAGTAAATAAAGGAGTGTATAAAGTTGTGAAGAAATAATGGTGAAGGGGAAGGAATTGGATCAGAGGGAATTGGGGAACAGACAAGAGCAAACAACATTCTGTGAATGTAGGAAAGTCTCAGGCAATAAAGATAAAATGCTATGAACTTTGACAAATTAAAAACAAAATGATATAGTGACATTATCCAACCACTACCAAGGCTCAGGAAACATTGAAGAAGAGGAGGATAAAATAAGGTAAGAGTCAGAAGATGGTAAGAAGTGTTGTGAATGCTATCCCTTGGAGATTGCATGGCTATTGTAATGATAATCTCACAGCAGCTGTGGTTAACTGGACAAGACCTTTACTACAACTTGAAGCCAGTCAAAAATCCTAGTGTGGATAGGATGGATGATCTCCAGCCTCAACTACTCATTGAGAAGTTATTGATTGTAGCTAGTTGATGGTGGAGGGAGACTCATCATTTTTTGAAGATGTGACCACTGGTAGGTATTCCATGCATGCCCCTATGATTGATCCCACACCTACACAACAAGAGATTAGCACAAACAAGAGAATTCATTATAAAAAGAAAGAGAGAAAGAGAGAGAAAGATATACGAAGTTTGGAGATGTGTAGGGAGTTGGGGAGGGATGATATGAGTATATATGATCATATTTCACTATATACATATATGAAATTCTCAAAAGTAAAGACAAAAATAAAAAATTAATACATTAAAATAATAAAATGAAGTGAAAGGAATTGCATCTAACATTATGTTGTCTGAACCAGTTGGGACTAGAATGGTTTCTGAGGTCATTATATTTCCTAGAATCTCTTGCTCTTCTCCCAAGGATATATGTTGATAAAGCCTAGTCCAAATGTCACTGACTCCTGTTATTCACTATTTCAGACTTTAGTGACAGCTTCCAACAACTTACTCTCTGCATCATTCATTCTCCTGACATTTGAAAATGTCCTATGATTTCTGTTTCCTATCATTAGTAAAGGACATTATTTGTGTTTTATCTTTCCTAGACATATAACTTTTGTTTCCACATCACATTTAGAGTACCTCCTTGGATGAGTAATTCAGTATTCTCCATTAAGCAGATGCTCTGGAGGCAAACACCAAGAGGCTGGTTAATTTATAACATATTTAACAAATGCAGACTATTCTGTTCATAGAACTTTAGACCTATTACACATGGTGTTGGAGCACAGAGAGTTTTTGAAAGTGTGGTATTCTAATAACAGGAATCTGTGACGTTACTAGGTCATAGTCAGACCTAGTAACTTTTCAAAACAGGCTGTTCAGATGTAGTTTGTGAGCCTATCATTTGATATGGGGTCAATTAACAGCATGGCTATGGAGTGTTGCAGGTGGTTTTCTGATACCGACAATCACAACAGAGAATGGTCTCAATAGGAAGGAAATGTGTAGATGTTGAGATGACATTCTATGTGGGAAATCTCAGCACTCCTCCACAGGAGGGGTATCCCACAGTCTCTGCCTGCTGTGCGTCATATTTGAATATTAATTTCACACAATATTTCCTTAAAATAGAAGACATCCGATTAACTCTTTACTACTGATTTTGAAACTTTTTTCTACTTCCATGCCTGATGAACTGGGAAAACTGCTATTAATGAGATTCCCAGGGACTTATCTGGGAAATAGTGACAGAATTTATAAAAAAAGACAATCTAGGTTATGATTTCCCATTCTTTTGCAGGTAAAAGGATCTCAGTAAAGATAAAAATCAGCTATTTCTTCTACAGTGTTGTAAATAATCTTATAAGTTCAAGCATATCAGAGGTTAGATTTAGTTCAGAGGCATCCGTTGATCACCGGATAGTCATAGGGATGTTTGAGAAGTCGTGAAGTTGTGAGATATGGCTTACAAACAAGAGAAAAGGAAAGAAGAATTAAAGTAGAGATAGACTCTGAGATAATTCATGTTCCAGTATTAAAAAGTTAAAATAATCTCACTATTATTATTGTCCATGTGTGAATATTGCCAGTTCAGTGTTCACCACCGTCAGAGTTCAAGACCACTTCACACAGAAATATCTATCAACCAATCTCCAACTTTCTAATTTGTAAGAAAATATTTCCTCAACATGAATATTTCTAAAAATTACATAGTAAAGTAACACAAATTTACAAGGCAAGTCCTATGAAAGATGTTTCTGAAACTATGTTCAGCTGGAGAACAGTTAAACCCACTAACAGAGTTTCAGGAAGTTATTTATAAACAGTCCAGGGTCAGTTCCTCTTTGCTCTAGGCAGATGACAACTTTCTGATCCCACGAGCCACTGAAGCTATCAGACATGGGACTTGTATCTGCCCACTGGAGTCACACTAGGCAGAATCCCTGTGAGCCCATGCTTCTGTATCCTGCATTACCCTTGATGCACCAACTGGGTCCCTTCCTAAGTGTCTTGCACACAGCCTGGCTTCTAATTTTTTTTTTTTTTAATGAATAGTAACCATTGTACTAAATAAGTCTTCAGAGCTGACATTATTCAACTTGGAAGAGAATCTGGCCTTTAATGTGTGCTTCTGCTATTTATTACTGTGTGATGATGAACAATCGCTAGGTGCCATGTATTTTGCCCATAGTATGACCAAGATGATATTTTGTTTCAGAGTTCTTGTATATTTAACAAGATATATAAATTATTCCACTAGGGGCCCCATGCTGATAGTGTTTCAGGAGCATCTTCATCATCATTACTACCACCACAATAGCCACCACCACCACCACCACTAACCATCACCATCATTACCATCATCGTCGTCGTCATCATCATCATCATCATCATCATCACCATCATTACCACACGCACTCTCATGAGGGAATCCAAAAGGGCTAAAAGTAAAAATGAAGGACTGTCAAGTCATTTAAAGGCCAAGGAACATCTACTATTCTAGCCTTGGGATAAAAGGTAAGTAAGAAGAGTGTGACTCTTGAATGTCACAGAGAACAGATGCATGAGAAAGACTTTATTTTCAGCCAGTGACAGCACAGCTGATTAGAGCCAGAAAAGATGCAGTGACACTCATTGGGAAAAAAAATGGAGACATCCAAACAATTTTTTTGAGTAGCATTGAATTAAATTATGTTTTGAAGAAAGAAAAGACTTTTCCTTTAAAAAGTGACATAGATAATCCATGACAAAAAATACTTTTGATTTTCTCTCTCTGAGCAGATTCAGCATCTTAGAAATGATATGAAGCTGCCCTGGTTGGATGAATTGATGACAAGAGCTATGAGGCTTGAATCTTTGTTTGACTTTATGAAACACTAATGGAGGAAGATGGTACTAAAACAAAAACAATAACAACATCATCAACATATGAGTGCCCTGCAATTGAATGTCAGAGATTTTTCAAAGAGTTCTTAGCAGGAAGCCTCATGCTGGGAAGCACAGCCTGAAATCACTTCCCTGGAGAGTGGCTTTGAGAACCTGGATGTGCTCCGAACAGGTGTTCTAACAAGTACTGCCAACTGCATCCTTCAAGAGGGGAAAAAAATACCTCAGCAATTATTCCAAAGGCTTTCAAACTAAGGCATTCACTTGGGAACTAGGGAACAACGTATTGAGAGGGAGTAAACAGCGTGAGCTTCTGTAAACTAATAGTATATGTGGGTGTGTTCATGTTCTCTATGGATGTGATGTTGGCCTCTCTGTAATCTTCATTTTAAAATGTCTTTTTCAGATTTTTGCTGATAGGTCTGTTGCTTAAAGTAATTACAATCAAGTGGTCTTCGAGACTAATATGCTTTTTATAATACTAATATCATTTCATCCAATGAATAACCTCAGTGTTCTTATGAAACAAAATTCATAGTTAGGTAAAATCCATCTTATCTCTTTCCAAAGGACACATAAGAGTTTAAGATTTGTTAAGAACACTAATAAAAAATGATGATGATGATGATGATGATGATGATGGTGGCAGCTGGCACACATGCTTGTAATCTATGTCTGTACTCTAGTCACATTTCCTGTTCAGATCATTAAACCATTTTGCTAATCCTTCTCCTTAGCTAAAAATTTAAAAATTTCATCTGCTGTGTCTACATTTAAGTTTCCTTAAAGGAATAAACTGGAAAGATATTTGAGAACTAATCATTAAAGTCCCATAACAATACATAGGTGCCAGGAAGATCATTTTCAACACAGACAATTTGGGAATAAATGAAACAGTCTTTAAAATTGCTACCTTTCCTATAGTATATTTGTTCCCCACTCCCCCTTATAGTATGGCCTATACCATACAATTATCAAAGTTGCTTTTAATATAATTTTGTACAGTTGTCTGCTGTACTTGGCTAGGGGGGATAATACTTTTTTTTTTTTTATGTGCATGGTAGGTGTATGTGATTGTTAATGTCCACTGGTAAACTGGCTACATCACCATGGAAACAGGCTTCTACGTGTATCTGTGAGGATGTTCACAGAAATGTTTCACTATGCAGGGAAGAACTATCCTGAAATTGTTACATGGGAAGGGTCCTTGAGCTCAGTGAAAAGAGAAAATGGAGCTGGGCAGCACTGTTTCCTGCTGCTTTCCAACTGTAGTTCCAAGTGGTCAGCTGCTTCAGGATGCTCATGCTCTGAGTTCTCCATAACAATAGCCTCCTTATGACCTACAAAGTTTTTTTTCTTTTTTCTTTAAGTTGCTTTTGGCAGGTACTTCTCTAAAGCAATGAGACAGTAGCTAATATAATATCTGTATACACATAGAGAAATAATTTTTCCTACTTTGTAGAAGTACACGTACAGGCCTTAATTTTATGTGGCTCCTTTTATATTTTTAAGACCTAATAATCAGAGAACACTCTCAACTAATTTCAAGTCAGAATGTTAAGACATGAAGACAGATATGATAATGTGCTGCAGTCATAGAATTTGCCTCTCGAGACCATCTAGTTTGAGTTTCTAGGTTTCTCCTCCCAGGGATAGAAAATGAAAACATGTATAAAGATAAGTAAGTAGTAAGATAATAGGTGCACCATGTAAAAGGCATGTCTTTTCTGGAAGCAAAGATACAAGAGAGTTAACATCTGCACATCATTCCTGACTTACAGCATTCTTCCTATTCATAAACAAAAGAATAGAAAAACTACTGTCCAAAGAAGCCTGCAGTCCAGGAGCCAATGGGATGCTGGGCAAGGGTTTAAAAGGGGTTTCTCTTCCTGAAATAAACGAGTTTGCTTTTGCCATTTACTAGACTCCCAGAGCCTGTGTTGGTGGTTCTGTGACAGCTCTCCCCTGCCCAGAAGGGTCCCATGGATGTGCACAAGCAACATCTGGCCCCCAAAACAAAATGTGGATATGTGGCAGGAACAAGGCTTGCTGCTAAACAGTGTATATGTGCGGTTTGCCAAACAGCATGCACAAATGAGGCACAAATGGCAAGCATACGTGGCTGGGCTCCCACTTAGGGTCGGCTGGTAACATGCCTGGGCATGCATGGATATAAGCCCACCAGTTAAGACTTCCTGTTTGAAACAACTTGAAAACCTGCCGATTGATCCAGAGACAGATGATATGGCAAGATGCAAGCTAATGCTAAAGAGCCACAACAGCAGCCTACAGTCCAGGAGCCAATGGGATGCTGGGGAAGGGTTTAAAAGGGGTACCTCTTCGTGAAATAAATGAGTTTGCTTTTGCCACTTACCAAACTCCTGGAGCCTGTGTTGGTGGTTCTGCACCAGTTTTCCCCCACCCACAAGAGTCCTATAGATAGACCGGAGCAACAGTCCTGGAACTCACTCTGTAGACCAGGATGGCCTCAAACTCAGAGATTTGCCTGCCCCTACATCCCGAGTGCTGGGATTAAAATTGATCTTATTTTAAGTGAAATCATAATACACTGTTTCAAAATAGCACTAAATTCTACTCAGTTTAGATATCTCAATTAAATGTGTGTGTGTATGTGTGTGTGTGTGTGTGTGTGTGTGTGTGTATATATATATATATATATATATATTACAATATATATAATAAAATACAGTATAACTCTAAATTATAAACTTAATTAAGAAGAGCTCAATCATACTGTGGAATAAAAAAATAATAGTTAGTATTAATCAAAAGCTAAGAGTGTTTCAAAAACACATAGTAAAGCTATGTACACATCCCCAGGAAGCATCCTTGCTTCAGAGATGTCATCTCAGTTATAATGAACATTTCTTCATACCTTTGTCAGCTCCTGTAAAATTATTGTTTTCTATGTACAGTCAAATTTACCTACCTCATTTAAAAAGGTGACCATCTGTTGGCTGCTGGAATCATACATTCTTCTGTATGTAACACATAGCAATAATAAGCATATGTAGACCCACACAATACATATGATTATATGTGTGTGCTCATCTGTATATTTCACAAGTAGCTTGGTTAAGTAGACTGTCTAGGTCTACAACCAGTGTCCTCTACATCTGATTTATCGAACTCTACTCAAGTTTGGGGGAATATACACTCATTAAACTCTTACCATATGTAAGCAATTTTATACTGAAGATTTTAAGGATGAATAAGATAATCTCATGAGATAAAAATAAAATATGAATCTTCATTTTAGAGATAAGAATACCGAATGTCCCTTGGTTTGATTGATTATATGCATATAAATATTCTGATCATACCTTACCCAAGGGACATTTTCTTCTATTTTATTTATGTTCAAGATGCTTTATATCATGATACAAATTTCATTTACCTATTAAGTCAGGGAAATGAGATTATGCACATTCCAAAGTCTCCTTCTTGCCTTCTCTCTTCTCCTCTAATGTCTCTTCCTTATTCTCCAGTCTACCACTGCTCCCAAAGCAACAGTGGTATGTTCTGCTTTTCCATGGCTACTAATTGCCACTACTAACATGAAATATCAGCTTCTAATTTTAAGTGATTCTTGGTGTGACTCTCTATGATATTATTTTTTTACTGAGTCATCTCATGTTTTTATCTCACATGTAAATACAATAGTACCTGTTTGAACACACATTTACATTTAACACTCCTGTGTAAAGTAAATATATTCTATGAAGCAACAATTTGAGTTTAAGAGTGTGAGCAAAGTCCCCATCATCAAAAATTTGTATGTGAGGCAAGTGGTGGTGGTACATGCCTTTAATCCCAGCACTTGGGCAGCAGAGGCAGGTGTATCTCTTTGAATTTGAGGCCAGCCCTTTCTACAGAGTACTCGAGTTCCAGGACAGACAGAGTGACAACAGAGTAACCCTGTCTCAAAAAACCAAAAAAAAGAAAGAAAGAAGAAGGAGGAGGAGAAGAGGAGAAGAAGGAAGAGAAGGAGGAAAGGGAGGAGAAGGGGGTAGGAGGAGTAGGAGGAGGAAGAGTAGGAGGAGGAGAAGGAAGAGGAAGAGGGGGAAGAGGAAGAAGAATAATTTCTATGTGATTAAAATAAGATGTAGCTACTGTAAAATTGATTATGTACAAACCAGTTACCATTGATTTACACCATCATTCACTGAAATACACGTTATATTAACCTTTATTCTGTTTACTTTCTCTGGGCAAATGCTTCAACCAATCAAAATGCATAATTGTGGGGTCCAGTCACAACTGGTACAAAACATTTCCATCCATACCTGAGGCTCAGGAAACATAGCAGAAGAAGAGGCAGAAATATTGTAAGAGAAGAAGATCAGGAAGTTTGCTGTGAGATTTTGTCATAATCTATATCTATAAAGTCTTAACAACATGACTGTCCAACATGACCTAAACAAAACCAAGAACAATAAAAACTAAAATAAATAATTAAAAGGAAAAAGAGTATAATGTTAAGTCTCAGCCAGAAGTAAGAAATATACTAATCACACTAATCCTAACCCAGCAAGTAGGAATATACCTATAAACTAAATAAAATTAATTAAATAAACATGCATGCTGCATGTGAATATTCAAATTCATTTCAATAATCTTTAGAGAACTATGGAAATCAGTGCCAGCAAAAATTAGGGCATTGGTTTCAAAAGTCATATTAATGTCATTCTAAAGATATTAATTTTTTTCAGTAGATTAATGATGGAGAAATGATAGTCGCATTTTGTATTTACTGATGGGCTAAAATAAAGGCAGATGGCTATACATTGGAGAAGGGATGGTCAAGACAGGATGGAATATTACAGAAACCAGGAGAAATGTACTTGATATCAAAAAGTGTCTAACTGTACGACAGTTATTATACCTGGACCCAGGAATGTTATTGAATCTCCTCATCCCAGACACATACCCTTTGCTGTCCCAATCTCAGGCCTTGAACATTCACACCCTCCACAGCATAGATAAACTGTGGTAAATATTCTAAAGTATTAATTGATTAATAACCAGTTTTCATGACTTCTTCATTAACTGGCTATTATATCTGTAATATATTCTTGGAGCCCTTCTTTGATTTAAAAGATGTTCCTAGTGGCCCTGCTCACTCTTCCCCCATGTTTCTTTCCCTTGTTCATGGCTTTCCATCCTCAGTGGTCTTATTGCTGGCGAGCAACTCAACTCATCTCCCTTCTGGCTTTGCCTTTATCCTTGAAGTTACATTATTTGGAACTGATTTCTATATGCTTATTTTAAGTCTTTATTATACTCTCCAATTAACTCTCAAATCAGTTTCTAGCCCCTTATTTGAACATGCCTTGCCTTGAACATTCTCTCTTTTGTATTAAGGTGGATTTCTTTCTTTTCACACTGCTTGTTTTTGCTAGGTTCTTAAAAACATTCCGTTTCACCTTGTTTCTTGACGCTCCATTTAAGATTAGCTGTGTGCACCTACCTTCTTTTCTCCTGTGCCACTGTAATCTTCAGTACCTAGAAAAGTTATCATTACTCAATGGGCTCCATTAGCAACACATTTTAATTTAAATTAAGAATGAATGAATGAATGCAACATTCCTATTAGAATGCAATCCCGAAGTGGGTTGGAAATCCCTCTTAGGCATCACTTGCTATAATCTGTAACTGCTTCTGCAAAATTGGTTTTTATTACTTATTTCACAGGTAAATAGTATCATGTAACTTTTAATGTGTTGCTACTTTTCAGGGATGACTAACTAGTTATTTGCATTTCTGTGTGCAATTCTTTTACTTTGAGAGATAGAACTAACAGACTCATTCAATATCTTGTCTTTTCTTTGACCACTTAAAACAGGAAGCTTGTACACTTTTTCTATACAAGAAACACATATTGAATGATGACAAATCAGAAATGATGTCAAGTTGGCGGTGTGTGAAAGAAGGAGCAAAATCATAGGGACAGAAGCAAATAACTAAGCAATGAAAGACAGGCAGTTTCAACATCTGAATTATGTGAGAAACAGAAACATGTTCACTTACAAAATGCTAATATAAACTCTAGAATTCCATCTTTGATACTACTGATCCTTGACTAGCTGAATTTTATTGATGACACTGTTGACTTCTCACTCAAGGCTAATGTCCAAAGATGTACCTCAATATTCCTGTGTAATCAAGGGAAAGAAAACCACCATATCAGAAAAACACCTAGGGAATATAACATCTTACTCTTCTTCTCAGGCATTTGGTTGAGGAAAATCTTGCAAGACTAATTTACTCCATCCCACTCTGGTACAATCCAGTCTGTAAATTGTTCTTCCCTGTCATGGCAGGTAACTCACTGGGTGTGCCAATTCACCTGGCCTGCTGTCTCAGGCTATGAAGATGCTCACCTGTGGCTGAAACCTCAAATGGAGGTGGCATCTAATCAATACAAAATGATATTGGGATAATGGGATATAATTATTCCACTGTAACCATGCTTCTACTTTCTTTACAATGTCTCCTTGAGAAGGTGTGATGTGATTTATGACCTCCTTTCTAAGCATAGACGAAGCATGAATTTTACCAGGCATATCAATCTCATCACTTGCTGGACTGCACTACTCAGTGGAAATACTTGTTTGTAAATTCCATGTCTATCATTACTGATAACAAGTGCTGAATTTTCTCTATTCCTTCAATTGTCCTTCAGGTCTCTTCCCAACTGCATGAAGTGCACTGGAGGATTAGAACTTACAATACCTATTAATTAGTGAGGAATAGGCATAGGCATCAAGTATATTATCTCCATTAATTTTATGTAAATTACCATAATTTTTATGGAAAATAATATGGAATGGTCTTTGGCCTGAGTCAAAAAGTAGAATAGCTTTATTTCAAGGTCATAATGATGACTAAGAAAGCTCTCACACCTAAGACTATAGATAAGACTGTCTGCTTTAAATGAGATGGTTAGAGAATGTCAAAGACTTGCTCTGCCACTATGGACATCTGCTAAGTATATGCAAGGTAAACAATCACCTGAAAGATGTATTTGCTTGCATGCAGTGGGAAACATCAGCTCATTAGCTCTCTGCTTAGCTCGTTAACTCACCAGCTCGTTAGCCCTGTGCTCGTTAACTACTTAGCTCTGATTAGCTCTGCTCACTTCCTTCTCCTATCACTCACAGTGTGAATGAACTGTAAATCTGCCAGAGCAACAGATGGCTAGTCCAGGTCCAGGGAGAGTGTTCAGGGGTGGGGGATAGAGCTGTCCTAGATTGTTCTGGCCTTTAAAACTGTCCATTTCCTAAAATTTGTGAACTACAGTTTAGCTTCATATTGATAGAGGAAAAGAACTGGTACAGTTTCAAGATGTTCAAGTTTCCATGTATATGTTTAACTTGACATGAAACAAATGTAGTCTCATTGCACTGCTTGTTGGTTGCATGCATAACACAAGGACTTCAAACAGAAGCACAGTATTTATTAGGAGTACTTAATTTTAGTTGATGAAGTGTTTACTTCTATACTGAGAATTGGTTGCTTCAAACAATGCTACTTTAAAGTTCTAATGGAAGAGAAAATAGTTGCTTACACTAATTCCTGATGAACAATAAATGAAAGTTACAAATGATGAACTGAACGTTAGAAATATACTATATTCATTAAGGGAGTTGATAAAAGAAAATAAATTGATTATAAATACTGGAACAAAATCTAATCCCAAATCCTGTTATCTAAGCTATTCATGTGTGTTTGCATACTTGCTTTCTATTTCCTTAATAATTAAAAGGCCACATTGTTACCATCTCTCTCTTTAGCTACACAGGTATTATAAGAATATTTTGATTGCCTGCACAGAAGATGCCCATTCATTCACTGTAAGCTGGGAAGTATAAGATAGATGATCTGTTTTTTACAGTAAAAATGAAGAACACCCAATATCCAAACTTAAAGACCATCCATTATCTGCAAATGGCAAATGAAATAGTTGTTTGACATCTTCATTTCCATCATCGATGCATCTACTTGGCCTTACCTGTGGTAACTAACTTCATATTTGAGAAAGGATCTTTTTTTTTGGTTATCAAGTCATTATAATTTTGTTGATTATTGGTCACGACTTGGGATCAGATATAGTAAATAATATAGTTAACTGTTGTAAAAGTAGAATAAAACACAAGGAATGTGTTATCAGTGTCTGGTACCCATGACCAAAGAAGAATGTAGTATAGCCTAGTAAATTCCTGATAGTCTCAGAGTAAAAGACACTCTCAACATCAAAGTCAGTGTGACCTGTGGGTCATGACCCCATGAGGGTAAAACAGCCCTTTCATAAGGATCAACTAGGACCATCTGCATATCAGATATTTACATTATGATTCATAACAGTAGCAAAATTACAGTTATGAAGTAGCAATAATAATGAAAAAAATTTTATGATTGGGTTCATCACAACATCAGGAACTGTTTTAAGGATTAGGAAGATTGAAAACCACTGAGGAAAGACAGAATGCAGGGAATCCAAAAACTGAGATAAAAATTAAGCAATTTTACATGCCTTACACTGAAGTGGTTGCCTTCTCTGAACTGCCTGAAAAGGCTGCTGCCACCCACACTGCCCTTTCTTGCTAGACATGCCAAGCTGAGTATAAGTTATGCAGATTCATTCTGTCTTATGGCTACCTCATTGCCTAAGAAAACTAAATAAATAAATAAAAAGAAAAAATAGCAAAAATTTGAGACCTTTCTTGGCTGCCTGGGGCCTTCTCACTTTTACTGCAAGAACTTTTGAAACGGAAAGTATAAACAAAATATATTTCCCATCTACCCATAACAAACAGACTAAAAATACTGTTACAACTGTACAATAGTTTAAGGTCAACGTATTCCTTCTTCATGACTATGAAAACCTGACCCGAGTAAGGCATTAAAATTCATAACACAAGGAAATGAGGGACTCCTAGAAGCACTTTCTTCTATATAAGTACAAATTTCCTCTGCCTACATCTAGCATTTAAAGGAAACCATCCAGATAATTAAAATGCCTATAAATGAAATGTCAAAGTTAAATGTTTTTTTTTAAGTTTTAATGCTTAGGCAAAGTGAAACCTTTATTCTAAAATAATACACTTTAAATACTAGCAGAGTCTTGTGAGGGAGTTGAATAATTAAAGTTTGCCACATAAAATGGGTCTACAGGTCTCCACAGAGCTTCACTGGATATGTAACCTTTATGAAGGGGAATTTGATAATCTGTGTGTATTTTCTTTTATCCTTAAATATTGCCAGTATTTTAAACATGAATACAACTACTGTGTATAAAGCTAGTTATGCAATGAACGATGAAGTAAATTAAATACACAACTAAAATTCTCAGAACTGTTAAAATAAGCAGGTTAGATTCTGCTTTCAGATCCTTGGCTTTGGGCTATTTGGTCCTTACCTGAGTATGATGATGATGGTTCATTTTCTGTCTTTACTTGTGATCCTAATCTGGGTGTAGATGTTATAGGCTTTTTGCTGTTTTAGTTTGACATGTAACTCACCTATATAGACAACAAATGAATTCAAGTACAATGCAGTCTTTTGTTCATCTTATAGATCAATCCAGGGATATCTGAACTTCTTTTGACACTTATTGTTAATCATAAAGTATGTATTAAATCATGTATACATACCATTGTTATGCACAGATTCTATGGCTAGCTTTTTTGGAATATAGGATGACTGATATCTGTACATACTGCTTCCAATGATGATTCTAAGTGATCATTAAAGCAGACCCAATTCTCAAAAGAATGATGTTAACATGGGGTCAAAGGTAGGAATACAATTGTTTTCCTATGATCAGAAATAACAAATCTAACTTTGTAATTCATCAGATGATATGCCCTCCTAGAATGTTTGCTGCCTCTTCCACTACAATCCATCTCTATCTCTCTGTGATGCTCATACATGGAATTCAACTTGTCTTACTTTCTGGAAATAAGCAGCAAGGGACTAGTCCATGTGTTCCTTTCATACTAAACAGTGACTACTTCCCAGGAGAAAGACAATGTATTTTGAGGCTATTGCTTAGTTTTGTAGAAGATGAATCATATAGGGTTGACTATTTTCCAGTGTCCATTGTACAGCTACTTTCTGGAGATTATGTATGACACCAATACTGTAAGTCAGAATGAGTAGGATTCTATCTCTATATGAAATGTATTGTTTCCCTCTGGCCCTATTTTCCCATTTACATAAAAGTACATTTGCTCCAATCTTGACTGGGAAGTCATTTTGACAGCCTATTTGTCTTCTAGGCAACACATTAAGAAAAAAAAAATAAGAAGTACTGAAATTAAAAATTAAGGCAACAATGTAGGGTATGGAGGGAGGAAACAAAAGAGAAATTATGCAATTATATCATAAACTCAAAAAGTAATTAACATTAAGCCAAACTACCTTGTTGTTGAAAGAAGACAAAAGGTCAAGCACAAAGCCAAACACTTAGCAGTTTGACTTGTGTAACCAGTAGAGGCTGGTGGTAACAAATTGATGTGCCAATGTGTGTTTTCAGATCCAGATTCCTGACTCGATTCCCCTTGATGTTGCAATATGTGGAACTTTATATCACTAAGCATGATAAACAGGTGGATGTTTATATACAATGACTCAGAAATAGTAAAAATCTCATCACTAGACACTTCTCTTGAAGTCAGAATTTGTCATGAACATCTGCAAATTGACCAAAAAAGGAAGGAAGACTGACACACCAGAATTGGTGTGTTAACCCAGACAATCTCCTTCCTGATTCTGCCCACATTCTTCTCTTCCTCCCTGGGAATCCATGCCTGGGATTCTCTCTGCTTTTCAACACCTCTGTTTCACCCACTTCAGCTTTCAAATTAAAAGCACTTCTCTATAAAAGCTTTCTGCATATTCCTACTATGCTCTATCCCTGGAACTTATCTCTTTTTAAAAACATGTGAAGTTCATGTGCGTATATTATACTTATATCCATAATTGCAAAAATATACCCATAAAGGTCCTTTAGTTTACCCACAATAACTCCCGGAAGTTGTTCACTGGAAACATGTTCATAAAATTTGGGCAGAACCACTGGAATCTCATCCTTCAAAGCCTCAAGCCATGTCAGACACTACTTCTCTTCATTGTGTTTGTGGTTTAAGATGTGATCTATCAGCTTCTGATCTAGCTTCAAAGCCAGAGATGTAGAGCAGTGCTGACAATTCCATAATCAACTCATTTCTCCAGAACCCTAAGCCCAAACAGATTCTTTCTCCCATAAGTTTCCTTGGTTGTAGTGTTTTATCACTGCAACAGAAATGTAGCACATGAATCCTAAATAAGGGTGACATCATTGCACAGGTAGAAAGCCTGGATGGAAAAGAAAATAGGAGGAAATATCCAGAGAACAATCACATCTCTTCTTTGTATTCCTGGGAAGCCATGACATGATATGAGCATCTCCTGTGCACTTTGCCAATGTCATGTTCAGATCAGGCACAATGGGGGTGGGGGGGCTGTGTGAAATTAAGTCTATGAAACTGCCATCCAAAATAATCTTTTCCTCCTTTAAGTAATTTATATAAAGCATTTTGCTTTAAGAGATAAAAGTGGGTAATAAAAATGTGGAATGCAGTACAAATGACACTATTAAAAATATTTGTTAGGACAGATACATCATTTTACTTTGGTTTAATTTTTCATTTTGGAAAACATGTCCATCATGAACTAAAATACTCACAGCATGCCTTCCTCAAACCAATTTCTGGATACTTCATTGTATCTGATTTTAAGGTAATATTACTTATACCTTGTTGAATCACACAGTTCTAGAAAGCAATACACTTCTGGTTATGTGTTTCCCTAACATCTTGCTATGAGCTCTGTGCAGAAATGTTTATAAATATTTATTGAGATACTGCTTACTAGTGAAGACGCTTTGAGAGCTAACACAGACTGATGGTAACGGAATGGCGTATACATTGAGGCTCACTCAAGAAGGGAATTACTAGTGAGAACGGAAAGCTCAAATGATTTTTGCATTTAAAGCATTAAAATGCCCCCAGTAGGGACAGCATTTTTGGTGTCTTGAAAGCCATGTAATTAAACACTATCACTTGGAAAGGGGAAGCATTCTGCAGGCAGTGCTTCCTCATTCCACTAAATAGCTACAAAAGTAAAACTGTTTTGCTTGTGGTCTGAAACTCCTTACAAAAATGTCCTGAAGACAACTCTACATTTGATTGCAGAGAGATTATTTTAATATTAAAATTCATTTTCAGCCTGTCATGGTAGTGTTCAACTTTAATCCTAGCACTCTGGAGACAAAAGTTAGTTGAACCTTGTCAACTGGAAGCTAGCTTGGCATGCATGTTGAGTTCCAGGACAGCCAGGACTACAAAGAAAGTCTCTGTCTCAAAACAAAATAGCAAATGAACAGCAACAACAACAACAAAAATGTTTTCTTTTTATGAAAATTTCTATCAAACTTTGAATTTCTTGCTTTTATTTAAGGTTACTTCCTCAGGAAAGTTTTTGGTATTTAAGTTAATTCCACTTTTCCGTTTGTGTTGCTAACACAGTCAAGTCAGGCATGGTATGCTGCTCTAGGTGGTGTTAATATCTTTTATGTCTGTCCTCCCTTTGACTTGCCAAATTCAAGCTCCACAACCTCAGTTTCTCCACAAGAAAAAAAAAAGGAAAATTCTTATTTGGGTGGAATCATCACAATTGTAAACATATCCTAATGAGATATAAAAAATGACTAAATAGTTACAATTTTATATTTTCAAGTCTAAAGGCAAGACTAGAAATCTTATTTCAGTAAATTCAAGGAAGAAAGCCATGAACGTGACAGTAGAAATACGGAGACAGGGAGGAAGAAAGGGCTCAAGCATTTGAAGAGTCTTCACTCATGTTTGAGAAGGCATGGGATACATTCGATCAGTGAATTCGCAACATCATTGCAAATAATGAGGGCAATGGAAGGAATAGGTCTTTCTTTGCCTTGTACCACAGAGCAGCAAATGCGGGTGTGATAGAGAAAGGCCTATTGTGTAAAGATCTGAGAAAGACTTTTCTATACACAATGGCATGTCATTCTTTATTTATTATTGCTGTTATTATTATTAATTTTTACTGATTCATAGAAAGGGATCTACTCCAACAAAAATAATGAATTTTTGACCAAATGGTATCTCTTTTTGGAACACACGTTTGTATGTAGCAAACATGGTATTAAGGAAATCACTTGCATTTGGGGTTCAGTTGAATGTGATTTAAAATCTGGAACTTCCTAATGAGAATCCATTTTCTTATTTGTGAAACACTGTGGAGATACACAAACACTGCTGCTTTGTAAATAATACCTGCATACTACACAAGAGCAGAAAGAGAAAAGGCCCGATCTCTGCACTCAGCTCACCGGAAAGCCCTGCTGCTCATCATTACAGTAGGTATATATTTGGGGTATAATGCAATTAAATAAAGAAGGCCAGAAGGCTGTGTTCCTTACCTAAAGATGTGAAACCAAAGCCATAGTGGATGGTGGATCTACAAGGCAGTGACACAGAGGAAGAAGAGGAGAGGGAAAAATGACAGGCAGAGATACAAAGGTCATGTTGAGTTCTAAAACCTGTATCTCATTCTGAATTTCTCAAATCTGACTCTGATTCCATTCCCTGTGAGGCCCAACCTCACTCCAACCGTGTCAGGCCCCAGCTGTACTCCACGAAGTAAGGGTGTGTGGATTGGTCCACAAGTCACTCCAAAGCAGAGCTGAGAATGCTTTTTGCCTCTGCTTCCACCCTCTGTAGCAGTCGCTTTTGATGTTCACATTCTTCCTTAACCAAATTATGAATGCTCTATTTCTCTCCATTGCCACTGTAATGAACTTTAACAATAATTATACGCAGAGCTCCCTGAGCTGGAGTTTCTTCTTTCTTTCTTTTTTTATTTTTTATCCTTCAGTGCTTGTAGTCTTCTAAATTCTGTGAATCCTGGAGGAAATGTGGCAACATTAGCTATGTGCAAAGACAAAAGAAGCTTCATATGGTTGAATAACATTGTTAGAATGGGCTAGGACCCAGTTAATGGGGAAAAGCAGGGAAGAATTTCTTTGAATGTAACATCTTATACTGAGAACTTTGTTTAATACTTTCAAGGCTATGTATGCTATGTAAGCCTTATGAAAATATCTTAATGTAAACAAAATTCAATACCATTAGAATCCCAAATTGCAAAACAGCCATTGCACAGCATTCCATGAGATCTTTCTGGCATACATTTTCTGTACCCAGCCATTAATGGAGCTACACAATTATATTCTGCATTGCTTATTCAAAAACAACCCACTACATCCTCGTAGAGGAAGGGGAAACACCAAGTAAAGAGAAAGTGAATTAAAGATCATCACATATACATTGGCTTAATTTTCATTTTATTTATTAAAAATAAGAATTTCAAGCATAATTTAAAAATAAAGCAGCATAGTACTGATAAGTTTATTCTGTTTTGCTGCTCAAACTCATTTGTTTTATGTATAACCTTACAAAGACTGAAGACTATTTCACAGTTAATATCTTTTAGGTGAAGACAATTACACATCTAAAGAATACTGAGAAAGCTCAAGTTGTTGGTCAGTAAGCCACACTCACAATACAGGCCAGAAAATGCTTCCAATATTATCATGCACCATGACACTAACAAGAGAATGTCACACTTAATTATTTTTATATTTTTCTTACTCTTCTTAAGAATACAAAAAGTTAATGATGGTTGATATGAAGCAATTGACTAAATTTTTAAATTAATTAAACCTTTACTCTAATCTTGCATGTTATTGAAACTCTCATTACAGTCACAGCATTGGGGACATTGAGAAAATCCTTGTGAAGACTGCCAATCACTGAACCAACATTTAACTTGGGGTTTATATCGAGGAAAAATTATGCAGTTTTGCTCATGAGAACTTTGTCACAAATTGTTTCTCTTTAAGGTTCCTGTTTGATTTTCTATACTGTTGTGCTGGATATGAAGGCATCCTCCTCAGACTTGCCAGAAAACTGTTTCACCATCACTGAGCTGTGTGCCCTGTGCCACCTTCTTAATACCTTAAGAATGATAGTGTAAGCTATCTTCACCTAACTGTAGCTTTTGAACTTGAATAGATATGAGGTTGTCAGCTTTACTTTTTAACAGTTTATGATGAATAGCAAACATACATAGTTGAACTTCATAAAAGAGGTGGCAATAACTAAGAGAAAATAAATTAGAAGACCATGACAAATATCTCTCTGGCTGATGGCATTCATTTCCTGTCACGGGAAAAAAAAAAGTCATTCTATTTTCCCTCCCCACATAAACCAGTTTATTTTTTCTTTTTCATTATTTCTTTAATTTTTAAAGATTGTAACATAATTACATCATTCTTCCTTTCTTTACCTGCCTCCAAATTCTTCCACACACCCCTCATTGCTCCTTTTTAAGTTTTATTGCCTATTTTCACACTGAATAAAACAAAACTCCGTATAAAACATGATCTAAATGACCTAACTTAATGCCAACAATCTCCTTGTTTGTTTTATAATTTACTTAATTTAATTTTATTTGCACTGTTTTTGTTTTGTTTTTATCTGATCTGTCAGATCCCCTGGATCTACAGTTATAGACAGTTGTGAGCTGCCATGTCAGTGCTGGGGTTTAAAACCTGGTCCTCTGGAAAAGTAGCCAGTTCTCTAAACCACTGATCTATCTCTCCTGCCATGCATTTTGTCTTTATGAAAAGCCGCATAGCTGCCAGAAGTTTACCCTCTTTTCTTTCCTCCCTCAGATCATGTCCACACTCTTAATCTCTATCAAACTGCTGGTTTCTTTTTTCATTAATTAGGAATTATGTACTCAAAGTATTTAAACATACTGTCCCCAATCTGTGTAATCAGATGTGTGTGTATTTCTAGGGTATACCATTTGCTATTGGATAACCAATTGTTGTTATCTTCCATGGGGAAGAAGATTTCTCCCATTATCGGCCATTCCTTAGTTGTCTGTAGTTATTTATGTAGGCTTGAGGCCTCTTGAGCTTTCCCCCATCAATGCTACTCTGCCTATTGTTGTCATCCTTGTTCAGTCCATGTTAAGACAGTCAGGTTGGTGAGAATTTTTTTTTTTTGATGTAACACTTCAGATACTCCTAGGAGATGCAATCTTAGAGCAAATTTCATGCTTCTTTAACTCTTACTGTCCTTCTGCCCTCTCTTCTTAAATTATCTGTGAGCCTTAGCTGCTACAGTTATATTGTATATGTATCCAGTGGGACAGAGCTCTATGACTCTACATTTTGATCGCATGTGGTTCTCTGTAATGATCTCTGTTTGTTGCAGAGAGAAATTTCCTTGATGATGGTTCGGGATGACATTTATCTATTGGTGTATAATAAATATTAATAATGCAGTTGTAGATATTTGGTTAGTGATATCTTTATCTAATACCTTTATCTTCACTAACCCTGGGTAGTTCACTACATTTCTAGTATCAAGCATGATTTTCCTCTGATTGAGTATGTCTTAAATCAAGGTAGATAGCTGTTGGTTACTACCAAGGTATATGTGCCACTACTACATCCTTCAAGTTATTCTGCTATGCTAGACATTCAACATAGGTGTCATAAAAGGGTAAGACTGTTGGTTGTCTCTCTCTCTTGGAAGTTTGTATGGTGCCTTTTGGTGTCATTAAAGGTAGTCCTCAGGGACAACATTTTTGGGGCCTCTGAATTGTGTACTTGAAGTGAATATTGACTTCAACAGTACAGACTTGCTCTTGTAAGGGATAACAAAGTTGTGTTTAGTGTTTTGTACAACACTGACCAACTCAGAAGGTCTTTTCATACCTTGTATTGGCATTTTTGTTAGATGATCTATGGCTCTTTGAGGGAGTATTGTCAGCTTTGATATGAAAATTATACTTAAACTCTGTGTGTATATTTATACACATATTTATGCATCTTACATGATTTCTTAAGCAGAAACCTTACAGTATGACTCCATATAATTTTTTAGATGTTAGATTAATAGATTGGACTAATTTGTTAGATTATTTCTATTATTGTAATAGAATCCTCTTTTGTCTGTATTCTCTTCCTCCACATCACTAACAAAAAATTCCTGTTTTTGGAAAATCCCTTCATATCACTTGTACCCTGCTATTTCTGTCTCTATTGTTCCTTCAACCACCATTCCTGCAATAATTCCTTTTTACTTTCTTTGTTCTGGTAGTTATTCCAAGTTATTTACTAACATACGAAGATATGAAGCTATGAGCCTTAGATGAGAGACAGCATGCAACATTTATAATTTGGTCAACTCAGTGGTTGATGAAGTTTGTTAATTCAGTAAGACGTTACCAAAAAACAAAGCTTCAGTTTTTGGAAAAAAACAGAGATGCTGATGTCAACACATGACAAATGAGATGCCTCACAATGCAAGACTCCTAGTAGTATGGATTTTAACATAATTATCAATACATTGCTTTCAGCTATTTTCCCATTTTAATTGCATACAGTTTATGTCTTTGTTTTATGTAGCTATTTCTACAAAAGGAGAACGGAAGAAGAAAGATGAAAATGAAAGAATTATGCAAAGGAAGGGGATGCTTGCCAAATACAAAATTTGTGATTTCTACTTTGTACATGATTTATGCACAATTACATTTTCTAATGGATTATCATACATGCTACTCCACTGTACAGCCCAAGTATGTCTGTTTGTTATCTCTGTGGATTCAGACAAATAACATTCTCTTATTTTCATTCATAAAACCAGTAACTTTTTTAGAAAATTGGGAATTTACTTTAGATTAAGTAGTACTCTTGATTTTGCTTATATTAATTTGCTACAATATTGAATAAGTTTGTGGCCATACAGTTTGGTCTCTCTGTAGTGTAAGCAAAAGTTTAAAAAACAGGCTTGCTTTAAGTTAATTCTTCTTTTGGTTATTCAATAATAAGTTTATAAGCTGTTTCTTTGTGTGATATAGCTGGTTCAAGAAGTAAAGGTCAGTCGTGAAATAGGTTATGCCCTTTAAGTTACAGGAAGTATGATGATACCTTTTAAAGTTAAGAAATAACAGCACATTTCAACATGTAGAGTAAATAATTTCTTTGCAAGGAAATGAAGATCAAATAAAATTGTGTTGGGTATATACAAAACTGAGAGAGACATAGAAATGAGAAGACAATATAATAGAAGCAGGGACTTGGAACTAAGGATGATTTAAAATGAAGCAGAATGACCTCATCTGACTGAATTTCAGTGCAAGAATGGTAAGGTAAGTGGTGTTTCTGATCATGATAGAATTTGATTTCTAAAATATTCTAAGTTTGTGTTCTGTTAAAATGGCAAGAAGAAAGTGTATATACCTTTGGGTGCTGGTTGAAAATATTGTTATCAGAATGCTTGCTCTTGCGGATGAGTAGACTTGAAGATTTTGAGTGAAGAAAACCAGATGAGCATGTCATCAAGTTATCATGGTAAATTGAGACAAGTCATGACTTGGTTTATAGCATGGTCATAAAAGTTTCTGGATACCCATGCTGCAAGCTGGTGTCATTCTTGATATTGATAAGGGAAGAAATATATAAAAGTTTAGGAACTACTATGACTGCAGTCAAATGGGGAGTTTTCTAAATTTGTTGCTCTAGTTGTTGGTTATCAAGGAAATGGTACAATGATGGAGACAAAAGGAACAACTACACACAGCATATTTTGCTGTGCAGCCAAGCATTCCCATTTCATTCTAGAGTAACTACACTGAGCACCCATTTTATTCTGTGTCCCGAACCGCAGGCACCAATTGGCTCTGAAGCAAACAGTCAGTATCCTGCTAAGAAGAATGCAGCCATGTCTCCTCTTAAATAGATATGGAGTATATGCCTTTGTGATCAACTGGGGTATGGTAGTAGCAGCCTTATGAAAAGCTTGAGAGGAGTATGCCTCAATCACGATACCTTCCTTTTTCAAAGCCATTTTCCAGTACGTTGTCAAATATAAGTCTTTAACACTGTAAATTGTATCCAGAGAGGAGGCCAGATAAGACATCCTGTGAGAGAGCCTGAACACTAAGACCAAATATTCTGTAAACAGTTCTCAGAGAAGGGACCGACACTTCTAACAGAAAAATATGTCTGTAGAGTAATAACCATCTCCAGTCAGGGTTCAGATATAAGAACGGGCCAGGTTTTACAAAGTTACTAGTCAAGTTTCAATTTAACACTATAGCCTGAAAATCACATACATGTGTGATTTAAGATTACACGGAGACAGTCAATAGAGTGGGAGAGAAGAATAGACAAAAATTGCAACTATATTCTCTGGATACATTTAAAAAATAATTGTCAGTATTTCCTAATACAGAAACTAGTTTGGTATTCTTATTTTTTGTTTTTATTATTATTCTATGTATTTATAGTTCTTCTCTAGTACAAACTCACGGATCCCAGCCTTCCTGCCCTAAACTCCTCCTTTCTCTCCTCATATTTCCCCTCTACCTCAGATAGCCCCTCCACTTCATCTCAGAAAAGCAGAGGCCTCTCAAGGTTACTAATCAAACAGATCATAGCAAAATGGTAGAAGCCCCTACATCAAGACTGGATGAGTCATCCCAGCAGGAGGTAAAGGTTCCCAAGGGCAGGTAAAATGGTTAGAGACTCCCACTTCAGATTGTAGGAGATCTACAAGATCTACAAGGTTGTCTACAAGACAACCTTAATATATATCTAAGGGACCTAGTGCAGACCCATGCAAGCAGGTTCCATGTCTGCCTCTTTAGTCTCTGTCAGCCCCTGTGAGTCTTGGTCAGCTGACACTGAGGGGTATGTTCTCATGGTATCTTCTACATCTCAGGTCACTGTGATCCCACCCTTTCTTCTATGTGGTTCTCTAAGCACTTCCCAATGTTTGGTCATGGGTCTACTCATCTGCTTCCAACAGCTGTCAGAGGAAGCCTCTCTGATGATAACTGGGATAGGCACTGATCTATGAGTAGAACAATATATCCTTAGGCATTGCCTTTGGGCTATCCACTCTTCCATTCCTGGCTAGTCCTGCAGTTTCAGGCATGGATTCCCTCCCTTGCTATGGAATTCTGCCCCTCCACTTCACCAGCTGATCCTGCAAGTGAGAGAGATAATAGGATAAAGATTTTGAGGCTGGTTGGTGTTCTAGTCCCACCACTGGAAGCCTTGCTTGGTTACTGAAGATGGCCTGCTAATTATCCCTCATTACTATTGCTCCTCACTGGGATCACTCTAGTAGATTTCATGGAGTTTCCTCTGCATTAGTTCTCCAGATCACCCTTTACAAGTCACCCAATTCTTGTAATCTCTTCCTTATATTCTTTCCCTGTATCCCACTCCCCATCCTGCTCTTACCTGATATCATTCCCATCCTCCTCCAACCCACCTACAACATCTGTTCTACTTCACTGTCCTAGGGAAATCAATGTGTCCCTAATGGGGCCCTCCTTGTTGCATAGTCTTTCTGGATCTGTGGATTGTAGTATAGCTGTCTTTCACTTAACAGCTAATATGTACTTATAAGTGAGTACACAGAAGGAGATGAAGAGGATACAAATTGGAAAAGAAGAAGTCAAAGTATTGTTATTTGAAGATGATATGATAGTATATATGTGACCCCAAAAATTCCACCAGAAAATGCCTACATTTGATGAACTTCTTCAGTGAAGTGGCTGGATACAAGATGAACTCAAAATCAGTATCCATTTTTGTTACAAATGACAAATGGACTGAGAAAGAAATTAGGGAAACAACACCCTTTACAATAATCACAAATAACAGAAAATATTTTGGGATAACTCTAACCAAGCAAGCAAAAGACTGGTATGACAAAAATAGTAAGTCTAAGGAAACTGAAGATCACAGAAGATGAAAATATCTCCCTTACTAATGGATTGGTAGGATTAACATAGCAAAAATGACCCTTTTACAAAAACCTATATATAGGTTGAACATAATCCACATCAAAATCCCAACACAATTCTTTACAGACCTTGAAAGGACAATGCTCAACTTCAAATGGAAAAACAAAAAACTAGGGATGGCTAAAACAATCCTGAAAGTTAGAAGAACTTCTGGAGATATCACCATGCCTGATTTCAAGTTAATGCAGAGCTATAGCAACAATAGGAGAATGGTATTGGTGTAATAACAGATAAGTTGATCAATATAATTGAATCAAAGTTTCAGACATAAATCCTAACACTTATGGACACCTAGTTTTCTATATAGAAGCCAAAAATATACAATAGAAAGAAGAAAGCATTTTCAACAAATTGTACTGGTCTAATTGGAAGTCTGCATGTAGAAGAATGCATATAGATCCATATTTATCACCCTATACAAAACTCAAGTCCAAGTGGATCAAAGACCTCAACATAAAATCAGATACACTGAATCTGATAGAAGACAAATTGGATAAAAGCTTTGACTGTATTGAAATAGGAGACAATTTCCTGACAGAACACTGATGAATCAGGCACTAAGATCAACAATTAATAAATGGGACCTCATGAAACTGAAAAGCTTCTATAAGGCAAATGACACCATCATTTGAAGAAAGGTCAGCCTGCAGAATGGAATAAGATTTTCACCAACTCTATTTCTGATAGAGGGCTAATATCCAAACCATATGGAGAACTCAAGAAACGATACATCAACAAAACAAATAGTCCAATTAAACAAAAGTGTAGAGATCTAAACAGAGAAATTTCAATAAAGGAATCTCAAACGACCAAGAAACATTTAAGGAGATGTCCAACATCCTTAGCTATCAGGGAATTACAAGTCAAAAGTAGTTTGACATTCCATCTTACACCTTTCAGAATGGCTAACATCAATAGCACAAGTTGCAGCTCATGCTGGGGAGGATGTGGAGAAAGAGAAACACTCTATTGCGGGTGAGCGTGCAAACTTAATTGTCACTATGGAAATCAATATGGCGATTTCTCAGGAAATTTGGAATTGACTTACCGCAAGACCCAGATATCCTACTCCTGGGTATATACCCAAAGGATGTTCCATCTTTCCTAAAGGACACTTGCTCAACTACCTTCATAGCAGTTTATTCATAATAGCCAGAAATTGTAAACAACCTAGATGCCTGTCAACTGAAAAATGGATAAATAAAATCATATATATATATATATATATATATATATATATATATATATATAAAACAATGGAGTATTACTCAGCTATTAAAAATGACATCATAAAGTATGAAGGCAAGTAAATGGAACTAGAAAAATCTCATCCTGAATGTAGTAACCCAGACCCATACATTCTTATTTTTTATATCAAGATGGAAAAGCTATTTTTCTCCTTCCCAAATGAATAAATAGAAGTCATATAAAAATGAATTCTTTCAACTTCTGTACCTGAAACATTTCTTTCTAGAGTTGTACATTTGAAAAATATTTATACTGACTAGAATAGATTCAATCAAATATCATTCAGATTCTGATTTGAAATTTTGTGGGAATAATTTCCCAGTAGAATTTTTGTAGGTTCTATTTTCTTAATTACTGTTACATGATATACATTCTAAAGCTTATTATTTAAGTTATATATTTATGTATATTTTTTCAAATTCTTAAAATTATTCATCTTTAACCTGATTTGAAGTAATTTACTTACTCTGCTACACATTGATCACATGTTCTCTACTCATGGTATGTTGATTTTAAAACATTCTGGCTTTGGAGTTTTCATTATCTTGAAAAGACACACCATTGTTCTGTTAAATATTCTTTGTTTTCTTCATTTCTTGTTTTACTCTGGAGATTTAATTACCATTGTACCCGGTCACATGATGTTGCATAATTCATTAAGTCTCTATTTTCTCAATAACTAAATCTTAATTGTAAAGGACTTCAAATAAAAAAAGCATCACTATTGAGTTTATCAAGAACCAAATATCTACACATGTCAATTCAAAGTGTTGAATTTTCAATTTGTTTAAGAAAGAGAAAATAAATCTATTAATCGCTATTCCACATTAATATATGTTTAATTTTTATATTTAAATATACTTTACTTTTTAATCTTTTTATTTTTTGAGAAGTATATGCAATCAATTTATTACTAACAATGAGGCAAAGGAAATGAAACAGAGCAATATATACTTTTCATGATATGGGACTGGAACCATTACAAATACAAAACAATCAACCAACAAAATCACTAGGTATGTAGAAGATGCTTGAACATTAGTAAAAGTAAAATCAGAAATCATATATGAAAAAAATCTATAAAATTCCAATGTGTGACAGGAAGAAATCTGGTTAACTGAGGGCTTTGTATTAGTAGATTTCACATGCAGTATCAAATACATAATGTATGAAAGAAAGAAACAAACAAACAAAAATGTTAGTTTTCACTGAAATTAAATCCTTTTATTTTTGTTGTTGTTATTGTTGTTGTCCATTAAAAAAATTGAATGACACATTTCAAAACATGGTTTTATAAAAATAGCAATCTCTTCCTTATTACATTCGATAGATTTGTAATACGGTTTTAAGGAGTTTTCATTTTAAGGTAATTTTGACACTTGAAATATAATTTTGAAGGCAAATGAGTGGGTTATATGCGGCTATTTGGATGAAGGGAACGAAAATGATATAATTATATTATAATCTCAAAATTAAAAGATGGTGGTCTTTTTCTAAATGCATGATTGTTAATTTGTTCCAATTTTGCTTTAAAGTTGGTACTGACATTGTGGTTGTAATGAAAAGAAGAACAAAGGCATATAAACTTCTGTTGATGGTTGACCAAAGCCAAAAGAATAAATACCAGTTAAACAATCAAATAATCAATATGATGGAATATTAATCAGGATGTTAGCATGAGAAGCAAGAACAGAGTGGTAGAATGTTCTGGAAATATTTCTAAAACAGAATCAACAGGATATGAAATTAACCTGATGCTGAAAATATTTATACAAATTAGCCATAGATTGGCAGAGGAAATAGCTATGGTTTTATGTACTGGGAAGTTGAGGCATTTAATCAAGGAGATTTCGTTGGACTAAATTTGCCTGCACACCATCTGTGTGATATCCAGGCAATGTTATTAATGTGATGATCATTGCTTATAACAGAGCTTAGATATATGTGATTTGAGCAGAACATGGTGACTTTAACCAGGATTAGAAACATGGAGATGTAATTTATCAGGATATACAGAGAGAGAATTGGGCGGAGGAGAGAGAAGAGAGACAGGTGGGGGAGGGGACAAGAGAAGAAGAAGAAGAGGTAGACTTAAAATCCTGCATATTTTGATGTTGAATAAAAAGGAAGTATGGTTAAAGATTCATCAATGTGCTTAGAAATGGAAAATAAGGTGTTAATATTGCTGAAACCCAAGGGAGGAAACAAGTTAAGAAAGAAGTTAGTCTATAACATTAAAAATTGGTCCAGAGCAATAAAGACTTGAAAATATGATTAACACATCCATATTTTTCATGAAGTTGACAATCCGTCTTAATGGTTGTTTGGTTATAAGAGTCAAAGAAATTTACAAGGACATCTAACAAAAGCCAAATGGAAAGAGTAGTTATGTACTTATTAGCTTGTAGGGTTCACCCTTGGTTAGGGAAAACTAAAATTATGCTGTTTACTTTTTGTCAACTTGACACAAACTAGACTCACCTGGGAAAAGGAGACCTCAAATTAGATTATTCTACATACGTATGGACAATCTACTAATTAAAGTATGAGGACTCAGTCCACTGTAGATGGTATTACTTCAGGACAGGTGGTCCTGGGTTGCATAAGAAAGCAGACTGAGTAAGACATGGAAGCAGCCCAGTAAGCAGCTTTCCTCTCTGCTTCAATTTCTGAATCCAGGATCTTGCTTTGGCTCCTGTCAATGACAGACAGGAACATATAATTGTAAGACAAATAATTCCTTACCTCCCCAAGTTGTTCTGATAATTTAAAAAAAAAATCACAGCAATAGAAATCTAATTAGGACAAGTATAAAACGGGTTCTGGCCAGTCAGGCTGGACAAATAAGCATTAATATTAAAAGAGAGAATTAGAATGAGATATTGAAACTTACATACAATATGATTTGCAATATTCAATATCATTTTAAGAGATACAACTAACACTCTTTTGTAAATTTTCTGTAAGTTTCAGAGGACATAGATCCTACTATGTCACCTTCAACTGAAACTAAAATATACAACATAAGATGTGACTTAAGTAATATATAGTCATCATCTTAAACTAGATAAACAATGGTGCTGAAACAGGGTAGAAATTGAACAGAGGGGAAAACTTGATCATCCTAAGTATAAAACTTACTCCTTAACATCATATATAAAGGGAATTGTTTAGGAATTCAAACAATCCTCTTTTTCTACTTTAATTGTAATAACAAGAACTATCAGAAAGTAAGGAGAAAGGAAGAGGAGAGAAACATATATTAACACATTTCCTTATTAGGGGCAATCACTTGTTGAATTTTTATCTACAGTCATGCAGATCATTTTCTAAAACATGAGTAGTACCATAACCCATCCACTTAGGAATTTATGATTAATTAATATTACTCCCAAGATCAATGAAGAAATTAATAATTAGCTACACATATACACAATCTCTTATAAGTCCCATTCCTATTCATCTTCATTTCCCTCTTTTGTTTAAACACAATTTAAACAATTATGTTGTAACATCATAATCATCCCCTAGCAATAGCCATCTTCTAACACTTCTGCATGGAAATAATCAGAGGGCAAATATGAATTCTTAAAGTTGGCAGAACATACTTATTGCATAGGTATAACTACCAACTACCAAATTCTAAGAGAGTGAAATATGAACTAGAATATCTCATAGATGAGGGTTTCTTTTTAAATGTCAGACTGAAGACTTCATCTCTTCAAACTCTTTCTTTTGCTAGCATCATACGTTGAGTGCATATAGTTGAGCACCAATTCACTTTGACTTTTCTGAGATCAAATACCGTCCTCTTTTCTTTGTCACTGTGATAGGGGAAAGGGTTTGATTCTTCCTCTACACGTTGTAGTAGAGTTCAACTGCCCATGTCACTATTGAAAAATGTTAAACATTCCTCAGCTTTGCCATTGTCTGCTTTAGCACACAGCAGATGCCTGACTAGAGATGCCCAGATGGCAGGCTAGTATTAGTGATATTTTTTCTAATTTCAAGGGGACCTGTTGCATGAGAAAGATGTTATGGGTGTCACTTGGAAGCTTATGTAAAACTGAACTGTAGGAGAATCATTTTGTTTGTCTCTGCCACCCTATCTACAGTGTCAGCTAGTTTCACTGGCAAACTCTGGACCTTAGTGTGTTTTGTGCATGGACCTGGCACCTGAAAGCCTTTCTGCTTTCTGCTTTCTGAACACTGAAATCACTCTTTTCCCACTTATAGTTCCTGCCTGTTCCCATAGATATCTGAAACTCATTTATATGTATATGAAAAATAACTGAAACAAAAATTTAATGTACACAATGAAATATACCAGGCAAAATCCTATACTAACGTCAATTGTTGTCACAAAGGAACAAGTGTAAAGACCCACACAAAGAAACACACTGAAATCAATTGTCCTTAAAGAAGTATGAGTAGAAAACAGGCATTATGGGTCATAAAGCACTCCAGGCATGCATAGATAAAGAAGGGTAAGGATAGAAAGGAGCCTTTACCACAGATGCATGAAGACTCTAAGTAAAAACTTTGCTCACTCAATGTTACTCATTGACACGCAGTCTGAAGATGCAAGACAAGAAGTGATGAATGCCTCCAAGAGAGAATAATGAATATCTGTGTGCAGAAAGTAAAGCAGATGGATGCATAGGTTGTGAGCAGGTGGGATTTCCAAGGAATTGAAGCAAAAGATAACAAATAAAGCAGGAGAGAGGCATGAAATAGAGGAAGAGGAGAAAGAGAGGGACAAAATAGAGGGAGAGAAGAAAGAGCAGGATATGTAGGGAGGGAGGAGGCAAGAAGAAGAAGAGAAGCACAGAAGAAAATGAAGAGAAAGAAAAGAAGAAAGGGAAAGGATGAGAGGAGGAGACAGAGGAGAAGCACAGAAGAAAGTAGGAAGAGAAACAAAAAGAGAATACAGAAAGATAATGAGGGGCAGAAGAAAAAGGAGGATACAGGGGAGGAAAAAGGAAGATGGAAAGAAGAGGAGTACGAAGATCAGAGGACAGTCTAGTGAATACTATTTCTAGTCTCTCATTCATTCTTCACTGGAGATCCTTCATTCAGACTCCTGTGGATTTCTGATACTCAGACATTGCTTTACAGGGCACAGAAGTTAGGCAGCATGGTACCTTATAGTGTCTAGGCTTCTGGGTAAATCATGTATCCAGAAATATTTCTTACCAAGATTTTTTTCGTCATTATGGTAAGCTGGTGACTATAGTATTGGCACAAGTTACCTTTCCACTAAACCAAAACAAGTCCAAGAGAGATAGCCCTGCCAGGGCTGTTTATGATGATCAATGATCTGTTCTTTGGTTTCTTCTTTGGAGACAGACTCAGGCTGCATGCATGCTTGCCAAGGCAAAAGGCCAAATGAGGTAACTCTGCAAATGGTTCCAGTCAAGTTTCTTCCATTGGAAATAAAGTATTATATCAGGAGCTAAGGTGTCTTCACCTGTTTTGCTTGTATTTATGGAGATCAGTATAGATAAATCCTATATGACTCAAATGCTTAGTCTCCCTTTTTTCTCATGGCATGCCATGAGAAAGCTTATATCCCACAAGGGATAGCACAAACATACAGTATCACTTCTATTTTCAGTTAGCAAAGAGATTGGGGTCTGAATTCGGCCATGGTTTTCACATAAGCATTGCTGTAACATAGACACCGTTCAATTCCTACCATTGACAAGCTTTGTAATCTCTCATCCTATTCTGTCCATTTTCTTAGAGAAGATGGTTATAAAGTGATTCAAGGACATCCACGCTTTGTAGTCACTAGTTTGTGTTTAATTCAATCTCTCATGGGACAGATGATGGGAGGTTGTTTGGAGCTCTTGTTGAACCTTTCTAGGACAGTAGGCCAGAGGAAACATTGTGCTTCTAAAGTTGCTAACAGCTAAGATGCTTCATAACCAAATACAAATCGTCTCTGGTTCCCTGCCAGTGATTTCCTGGTACACTAGATGAAGATTTGATTGCTGGCTGGCAAGTGCACTGACTTGATGTGTGATCCCTGAGGTTTTAATCACATTCTTGTCTCACTGAAAAGTGCAGGAGTTGGCAATCTCTCCTTCCCTCATTACTGCCAACTGGCTCTGGCCTACTGTATTTCTACCTCTTATTATTCCCTACTCTAAGTTTTCATAACACAGCTTAAAAACAGTCCAAGCCCCTCAACTGCATACCATCCTTGGCAAGCAGAGATCCTTATTGGAATAACATATTCTTTTGAAATTTATTGAAACAGAATCTCAACAATTAATTATTACTTCCCTATACTTTGGCTGTGATCTTTACTCTCTCTTTTGTAAGGACAAAGATCAGATATTCATAGTCATGTGGGCTACCACTGTAATTTCTGTTTCACTGATGGATACATTTCTCCAACTAACAGTTCTTCACTGAATGTGTAATAGTTGTCAAGCGCATGTTGAAATATTGGGAAAACAATTAGAAACAGAAACAGTGACCTTGATATCACTGTCTGTTTATTCTAATAAGCTAGAAAAGGATTTCAACATACACAATCATATGCAAAACTGCAAGTGACAACACTCTAAGTTTGATTTGCACACTTCCATGGGAGGATGGTTTCATCTAAATCCAGAAGTTTAGGATTATCTTCCCAAGAAGTGGACTTTAAGCTACTGTGAAGAATAATGACTGATAGTAGAGGACAGATTTCATGCTGTCAGCAGGAGGCAAGGGAGAGAATGATCATGGACTGTGATAAGTCCCAAGAGAAGACTGAAGATGATTCAGAGGATAAACTAAGACCCCCTCACTGAAGAGGTAGAAGGAGATGGGTAGTAGGGGTTTTGTTGAAGTTATTGTTAAGAAATACAAGTAGAAGTGAAATACAATCTAAACTGAATGATTTTAAGATAAAGAATTTCAAGTAAATTTTCATTTAGAAAATAATTCTAGCTAGAGAAGAGGGGAACAGTTAAAGATAGGCCAATAAGTTAGCTTCTTTGCTAGAAGGAAATGTCAAGAACCTAAGGAAAAGTATTAGAAGGAGATATAGTTTATAGAAGGAAAAGAGCTGTAATTAAAAAGATATTTATTCTGAGATATGGACAAAATATATAACCAAGAATGTACCTTTAATGTAAAAGATATTCTAAAGGTATAAACTATAGGATAGGAACATTTGTAAAGATATGGATCCACATAAATGAGTTTGTCATGTTACTCTAACCTTATTGAGTTTGGAATGCATTTAAAATGTTGAATATGATATCCCAGGTCGGCAGGTAGTCCTCTACATCTGGAGGTCACAGATACATCACCTGAAGTAAATACCAGAGAGTTATCATCTTATCACTTGTAAGACCAGTAGGAACAAGCTTCCTAGAGACAATGGGTAAGAAAAATAGGATTAGGACACATCCTTGAGCCTTGACAACACAAAAATTTTATGCATCACGAATAGCCTCTCCACTAGCTGTGAATCCTATGTTTAGGATAACCTGTATTAGAATTAAAAGCAGGACAAGAAGATCTATATAATAGGAACAGCATTGTGAATTATGACATAAAGAGCATATAGCCACAGTCATTTATTCCACTTTTAGACTTGTCAACAAATTTTGATGCATAGTCAACTCTTTTTTTGTTGAGAAATTACAATGGTAATGGATCATACAGTGATGTCATACTTTATCTGAAAATTGAGGTCATTTTTTTCTTTTCTCTGAATGCATTTGATGATCTTTGGTCTCTGAAGAGCAGGGCATTCTTCCCCTAAAATATGACCACTCCATCCTTTATACCTTCATTTCCTTTTCTGTGAACTTCTCTCCTGTACTGTTCATGAATGTGCTCGCTTCCCTATTAAATCTTGGTGTCAAATTTTTCACTGTCACTGCCATCTGAGAACCTGCTCCATAAACAGGCATTCTTGTCTAATTTACTTGCTTCCTGGGTGTCCTGATATCATGTTCATTGGCAATGCCAAAAGATCATTGCTGGTTATGAAGTCTAGTAGATCCTGTGAGATCTTCATGCTCTTTCAAAAATGGGACCTCTTTTGTGAACTTAGGCACAAAGAAACAGACTCAGGATTGTGATGATAACCTGTAATTCAAATATAAACTAAACAAGTTAGTTCAATACATTATTAAAAACTAAGACCAGAAAGACATGGCTACTTTTGCCTGCATTTTCTCATTATTTACAGTGACTATCACATATTTTAAAGCTTTATGTGTATTTCAACTAGAAAACTTAAAACTCTAGTAACTACTTCTAATTAGCTATTTTTGGAGATTATACTATAGACATATGCATATTCATTCATAAATACATAATATATACATATAACTTATTCAATCTGTATAAGGTTATATATATATATATATATATATATATATATATATATATATATATATATACACACACACACATACATATATAGATGTTCCTGTGCTGATCATTTGGCATTGAATAACCACTTGACATGCTCTTCCACGATGAATACTATTTCTCCCATTCTCATCATTCCTTAGTTGCCTACATTTTGTATGTAGGATTGAGGCTTCCTGGGCTTCCCCTCATCCACTGCATCATTTCTATTGTTGTTGTCCTTGTTTAGCTCACATTTAAGCTGTGAAGTTGGTGAGAATTTATGGGTATAACTTTTGATATTCTCAGGAGACACAATCTCAAAGCATACTCTATCTTTCTCTGACTTAAAATCGTTCTACCTCTTCTTCTACAATGTTCCATGAGCCTTAGGTGCAGGAGTATACTGTAGATGCATTCATTGATATTAGGTTCTATATCTCTACATTTTTATTTTTTTGTGATTTTCTATAATGATCATTGTCCATTCATAAGAGACGTTTCCTTGATAAGTGTTGAGGGCTATACTTATTATGTGTAGGATTTCTCATGGCCACTCCCCTCCCTGGGAAGCAACTACATGGCCAGCAGCACAATGCCAGGGAGCTTAGGGCTTGTGGCTATGGGTCCAAGAGGCTACTGAAGGCAGGCAGGACATAAAGAATTCCCCAGAGCACAGAGCAGAGGGTGTGACTAGGTTTATTGTGGGAATGGGGTCACATTTATATAGAGAGAAAGGTTCTCTGGTATCCAGGGACATCAGGGGAAGCTCATTTGTTAGGATAGCTCAGGTACAACAGCCCTCTTTGCATGTTGATGCGCACAACCTGGACCTAGTTGTTTTCACAAAGACCAGAGGGAGAGGCCTTTTATGGCCATATAAAGAGAAATAAGTTCCAGCTTCAGTTACACAATCCACCATGTCACATATCTTTGAGGGGTAGTGCCTTGTTGTGAAAATAGGCAGCATAGCTTGTGGTTTGTCAGAGCAGGGGATGGGGGAGCAGTCACATGCTTTCCACTTTCAGAATGAGAGTTCTGGGGTTCGAAGTATGCTTCTACCCTAACTCAGCTCCAGGACAGCCCTACACTGTGGTATAAAAACAAATATTTAGAATATAATTAGGTGTTAATAATTCTGGCTTAGTTAAGTCGTAGTCATATGTTCTCCATCCAAGATCCATGGCTTTACTAACCTTGGGTTCTGCGATAGGTATCCAGTACCAGGCATGATTTTATGCTTGCAGAGTTGATCTAACAGCTAGGTAGTTACTGTCAAGGTATGTGTGCAACTAGTTCACCCAGAGGTGAATAATTAGTAATATAATAATAGGACTATGCATTTAATGAAACAGAAAATAAAATAAAGAAATTATATCTAAAAGTAGAATGATGATATTTAACTAGTGTTGATCAAAGAAAGTGCTTTTTTTCAAATTGAAGATAGTAAAATATTCTGAAACAATTCTAACCATGTACATTGAATGTATCATGCACAAAAAATATGTCTAAACTGCAGAAATTCTAAATTATACCACACTAAATATCAACTATTCAAATTAGCAGAGTTCCTTTCCAAGTAATCAATTACCATCTTAAATGACTTTAGATTAGATTGTATCAAAGAGAATGTATTTGAATTGAACTGAAGTTCTTTGCCTGGGACATATTTCTGATATTGCCTGTGTTAGATCAGAATTACAACCTCTTTGCATGTGTTAAGTGGTATAGAAGATAGTGTGCTCTCCATATGTATGATAAACAGAAAAAGGAAGGAAAACAATTGACAGCTCTAAAGGATAGGAAGAGATAAGGCAGGCATGGACCATGAAGTTAAGAAGGAGAGGAAATGTAGTACTGTATGCATTGAAGACATGGACAAAGTACAACCAAAAAGAGTGATAAGAGCACTCCCCCTAGATATTTGTCAGAATCAATATTCCTAGAACAGATATCAGAATAATTTATCTATTAAAACTTTCTAGTTTGTTATATACCTAGCCACACATAAGTCCATAAATATAATATACATGTATGCGTATTTTGGATGTTGCTAGCCACTCATAAACACAAATAAATTCAATTTCTATCTCAAGAATCATCTGTCTGTCCATCATTCCTGAAAGCACTCTCGAATGTTAGCATAGTTAGTTTCAATTATTGTGCTATTGTCCCTAATGGAAATAATATCCAAATCACATGTGAATTTATCAAAAGCCCTCCATTGTTCAGAATCCACTTCAGGCCTTTTCTTCCTACATGTGACTCACGAAGGACAATGTTTGTCTCTCTCAATCCTGTATGCCCTGCACAGACATGCTGAATAACTAATGCAAGATAGTACCTTTTTAATTACTAGAATTCATGAGTTTATACAAATCCTTTCTTTCTCTGAACCCTTAGGCCACATGTAATTTAGATTCTTTCTATTATTCTTGTACTCTTTACTCCCTTGGCTTGGCGTTCTTTCTCTTATATTTATTTTCTTTCTTGGTGAAGCATGAAAAAGAATTATAAGGGTCTGATAACTGGAATTTGAAACCTGAATAAAAATAAAATATAAGTTCATTGTTCCAGAACCAGTGCAAGTGTGAAGTCTACAGTCAAAGATATGCAAATACCTAAAATTTCTCCCTTCATTCTTGGCTCCCAACTCTATTTCTCCAACTCTCATCTATTTTTTATTAACATTATGTACTGACAAAAACATAGTCATTGTCAAGGACAAATAACATAGCTAATAGAACATAAGGAGTATGCCATATATGACTTCAACTTGCAAGTGTGTATCACTTTGACCCATTCCTGGATAGCTGTGAACATGACCCAGAAGGTTTGTAAAGAGTAGTGGCATACTGCAGGCATATCTCAATGTCACATGGCTTGAGAGACATGTTTAAGGCTTAGATGTGGATACAAGACAACCATTGTTTCTTCTCATGTGACTATGATGAAGAAAATATGTCACATATAATGGTATACCTGAGTATCTCTATTTTTAAAAAGATATGTTTATTTATTTGTGTGTGAGAATACACAGGTACCTATGGAGGCTAAAAGGATATGCTAGTCTCTGGAGAAAGAGTTATATACAGTTGTGAGCCTCCCCATGCGAGTGCTAGAAACCCAACGCTTATTCTCTATAAGGGCATCAAGCACTATTAACTGCTGAACCACCTCTGCAGTCCCACAACTCTTTCTTATTCAGACCTTTAGTCCAAGATAATGGCCTGACAGAAAAACAATAAAACAAAAACAAGACATCCAATAGCAATTTGTTTTTAGAAAAGTGTTTTTCCAGAATGGCCACTTCTTTTAAAATATTAAAACTGTAAAAATAAGTGAAAAGATTTTAATTCACAAATTATACAAATGTAAGAATGTATGTATATATTTTATGTATAACACTGGTAGAGGAGAGGAGGGCAAGGAAGAGAGAAGGGCAACACACACAAAGAAAAATGAGCAGACACAAAGGGATAGAATAGGCAGAGAACATTGTCTTAATCAGACTGCGACAGAGTGACCTCTCTACATTCTCCACATGACTTAAAAGTTAACGGGGGAGGGATGGAAATTGATTAGGGCTTTGGAATGTGGGGGAAGGCCAGCCCTTCTGAAGCTCACCAGAGCCAATACTGGACAGCCTGCTGTGCAGCCCTGGGCTAAGTTAATCATGCTGGCTCTGTAACCAAGAAGCTGGTGTGCCATAGTGCTCCCTTAATGTGCAACACAAGACCATTTGCTTGTTTGATTTTGTTCCTTTTTGGTAAATAATTTACATAGTTTTGCATTAGCTCAATTTGCAAAAATTGAGCAAACAGTGCAATTTTCTGTAATTATGCCAGTGCAAGACAGAAGTAAAGTCTGGCTGAGAGAAGCTTTATCCGAACTGAAAAGACATTTGGTGGAAATGGAGCATGAGAAGCAAATGAAGATGTGCTTAAATTGGCCCTGGCCAACGTAAGAAGGAACAACACAGTTCAGCTAACACTCATCGAGCTGGGAGTCTTTGTTTCCCTCTCATTCTTTTACACTCCGTTTTTTTGGCTTCTATGTACCAGACATGCTATGTCTCACTCCCCAAGAAAGCACACATTGCAGTCTTTCTTTCTCAAGAATGCCTGCATGTTTTTTTGTCTAATTTCATTGTTCTTCACCCTGAATCTCCCTATTGTACATCTTCCATTCATCCACTATTCCAGAGCAGAATCTGGGAAGCAATGACTGATGTCTGTTGTTTCAAGGGCCAAGGATACAGATATGCTAGAAGCTATGCTTCCTTTCTCAGGGAGTGAGGCACATTGAAACCACAGCAGCCTTCATCTGGAAATTGAGAATGAGGAAGAGATAAGCTATTCTATTAATTTAATCTGCATGCAACTGGCTTGGCGGATTCTAAATTTAAATTATTATCACATTGCTTCTCTACTGCACCTGGCATAGTCTTCTCAGAATGGATCTTGAGAATATCAAAGTGTTACTTTAGGTAATTCATTTGCTCTGATCTAGACTCTTCTTCTCATTAATCAAGAATGCTATTATACAATGAAAAAACTCAGTGGCAACTTAAAAAAATTTTTACTGGAATCTCATTACAATCATTTTTTTCTCTTTTTAGCACTTCATTGAGAATTTTTTTACAATGTATTTTGATCATATTCATCCTCACCTCTTCTCAAATTCTTCCCTCCTTCCCTAACTCCCAACTTCGTATCTTTTAAAAAATATCCTAAACTGATATAGAGATATTTTCTTTGAACACCTGAAAGTAAAGTAGAAATCTTCCTCTCATGCAAGTATTAAAGTGAGAAGATACCTTTACATTTGGAATCCCAGAAAACATTGTATTTCTCTCAAAATTCAATAAGGTATATTCTTAAAACTTATATTTGGTCAAATTATAGTAATTTCCATTTCATACTAAACATTTATACACAATAATGTATTATATGAGTATTTTATATGTTACTATCAAAATAGTAGTTAACATTCGGCTAACTCTTTCTGACTCATTGCTTTGTCTTATAATAAACATGCGGTTTACCTCTGTGTTATTATCTCACCCCAAATCCGGTTTACTCAGTTGAAAATGTCATGTCATATACATCGTAGAATCAAACATGGCTTAATCTAAGCTTCTTCACTAACTATAATACCACTGACCTTTAGTGATTGACACAGAGGCAGTATGGTCCTCTGGCTAAGCCAGAGTCTTTGAGTAGTCCTTTTCATATGGGTATTAGTCCTCCTGCGCAATGAATTATTATGACTGTTAGAAAGATTAACTGAAATAGAGGAAAGAGGAAACATACTACTTCACCCACAAGGGATTTACACACAGAATCTGAATATCGTTGCTGTTTTTCTTCTAAGTCCCATTAATTTCTAGGAGACGAAAAGTCTCCTCTCCATCTGAATATTAGTACATAAGACAATAATCCTTTCACTCCCATTGGGTGTGTTTTCAGTCCTGTTAGGAAAACTTCCAGAAAATAAAGTAAATGGACTAAGGGTGAGGATTAGCATTTCTGACAAAATGAGACTGAGAGAGGAGCAGTATTCTGTGCTGAGTCTTGCTAGGCACAGCGCTCTTTGCTGAGCCATGTGAGACCCAGTATTCTGTGCTGAATCATACTGGACACAGTGTACTAAGCTGGATCCTGCTGAGCACACCAGCTGATTTCTTTTCCTGGACTGTCAAAATATATTAACAGAGGTTCATGATATTAAGATTGCTATTTTATAAAGATAGCATTTTTATAGAAAATAATATTACTATTCATAGTTATATTTCTCTCTTTCTACCTCCTGGTTAAGAGGTATATGCTTCATGATTTTTTGATGCTGAGAGCCATGACTTAACTTGTTTTGTCACCAGTATATTAAAACATGTGATGTGAACAGCGTCTTAAAGGCATGTGCACAATTGAGTTTGTTCTATGATAACTTTTCCACCAACATGGACAGTGCTACTTCTCCTCTCAACCTCAGCTTGGCTTCATAATTTATATTCATAGAGCCAACATAACCATGACTCACTCACAGGAAAGCCAAGCTCAGCACTGACTCCAACCTGACGTGGAGCTGTTCACCAGAGACTAGTTGAGCCACAGAATTCTGAAAGAAAATAACATATTGTTATTTTAAGCCTATGAATTTGGGGTATTGTTCAGTATAGCAAAGTAGACAGATAGACAAATATATCCAAATTTATGTTAGGAATCAATTCATAGCTACTCAGGGATTTTTTGGCAAACAATGAAATGTTTATTTCTTTCAAATAAGCCTGTGAAAAAATAGAGGGAGATTTTAATGAGAAAGCCCTGTATTACTTTAAATTTTACACCTAGATGATAGGAGGATTCTAGAAAGATATGATGAGTATATTCTGAGAGTATTAGAAGCAGTGGGGAGAGAGAGAAGTGAGGAGAAGTGTAGTCAAATGGTGGAAGAGTAACCATCACTAATTCTAGTTACTGGCTACAAATTCCTAAAACTCACTGCCAAAGTGAAAATAGTTTGCATTGATCCAGTTAATTCTTCATCCATCCTATCCATTCTCTAGTCGCTGTATACATGGGCAAAAATGGGATTTATTCAAATAAAATATGATCAAGAAACATTCTGAAACCAAAGATATCCAGAGAAAAGGCTATAGAGTTACTCAGATTGTCTGCAGAGCTCTCATGGTTGAAACAGCATGTTTTTCCATTCTTTTATTTTAAAGAATTGTCCTAATAGTTATAATAGTTAATTATCACATAACCAAATAGACTGCTGATTAGTGCACAGAATTCAATTGTTAATTAAGATCAGCAAAATAACCAGCTTGACAAGAAAATTGTTTTAACAAGAAAAAGTGACAACCTCATTGATTTTTGGTGGTCAGACTCTACATAGTCAATACAGTGTCCAAGCAAAGTGAATATTCTTTTTTATAAACTTTGAGTTGTCTAGTCCATGAATAATCATGTTCTAATCTTATATCAGATGGTGAGTCTAGATCCAACAAGTCCTGGGTTATGAACTAGGTCAAAAAGCGCTTCCGCATCCTCTACAGAGGAATGACAGACAGAATAAAACTCAACTGTCAATATGCGTGAATATTTAGTACAGGAAAGCTGATCCCAAAACTCAGTCAAGCTTTTTAAGCATCGATACTGCTATTGTGATATGAAGATTGCTATTGTGACACTAGGTTACTATTGTGACATTAAGATTGGTATGTCTCCTGGACTTTATAAAAAAATTCTCTCTTTCTACATAGCAACAGGCGAGGATAATGTTTTATCTGGGCTAGTGAAATGTTAACATAAATGGCATATGTTTTCTGTGCAACCATCTTTAAAACCTCGGTGTAAGTTGATACCCATTTGTATCTTAGAAAGTTGGTAGAAATGCTCAGAGAAGTTAAGCCTTCAGAAAAGCCTAAAGGACTGCTGTATAGAGCATGTCAACATGCTGACAAGAGAGACATAGCATGAGTAATAGATGGACTTCTGTACTTAGAATCCACTGAAGTTATAGGTTTATTTGTGACCACAATGTAAATGAGTCATTGACACAATGGCCTTCGTGTCTCAACAGGAAAAGACACAGTGATCTAGAGTCACTAAAGTTTCTTCCCTTGTAGCAGCCAGTATTCATTGGGGTAGAGATTTGTGGAAGTTAACTAGCTCTATTTTACACAGAGTCACAATAAATGGAGTCCCCTTGCTCATGTCTTAAAATAAATCTCAAACATGAATTCCTGTCTATGTGTGAATATGTGGATGAAAGGAGATGCAGAAGATGACATTCTATTCGTTTTAGTTATTCCTGATGCATAGACCTTTATGATTGGTGTTTCTCCTTTGCCTCACCCTAAACCAGCAGAGAATGAAGAGTACAAAAAGCAATCTTTCACACTTAAAAGGAAGCCAATGTCCTGTCCTGGGTCTGTTGTCAAGAAAAAAGTAAGCTGTGTCTCTCCAATAACTGTGAAATTCTTTTCTCCCTTGAGAGGCTGCTTTCTGCATCTTGGCCAAGTCATGGCTTTCTTTCTTAATAAATGCAGCCAATGTGATCTAGAAGAGATAAATGATGAAAATGGTGGAAGCTATTTATAGTCTGGTTACTAGGAACAATTTCACTTAATAAGGATATCAGTTAAAATAATTAATGAAAATCAAGTGAACATGTGAATAGAAGTGCCTGTTTAAAGGGGATAAACAGTCAAATCCAAGAAGAAATATGCCTTTTAGATTCTAGGCAAACACTTACAAAACTCGAGATGTGTCAGGTAAATATGGAAGACATTGAAAAGCCTGAATGCTTCCTATAGATTTCATTACTGTAGAATGTGTATATGCTAAACAAAACAAGTGTGCTGGTTTTTTTGTTCAGTACAGATAGGTTTTTCATTTCATGTCCCATTTTCCTTTAAAAGTAAAGTGTGTCTGTCTGTGTGTGTCTCCTTGTGTAACTGTGCATGTATGTATATATGAATCTATGTTTGTGTATGTATTTGTATATAAATACATGTGTCTGTGCATGTATGTATATATGCGTACATGTGCATATATGAATTTCACATATATATTTGTGTATGTATATGTGAGTGAATATGTGTATCTATTTGTCTGTACATGTGTGCATAATATATATATATATATATATATGTACATATATATATTTGTGCCATAGCATGTTGTATATATACTTATATGAGTATATATATATTTATGTGTATATATGTATGCATGCATATATATATGTGTGTGTGTGGGTACATTAATAATATATGTGTGAATGTATGAAATTTGTAGCTTTTATTTAGATTCAATTTATTGAGTTTACTTCATTGAGTTCCATACAAACACTTTTGCCAAGATCATAAACATCAGCTCTATCCTGATTTGTGTTTTTCAGATCTATGTGTTCATAACATAAAGGAGATGCATCATTTCTTGTGATTTCTAACTCTATTCACACTCAAATTTTAGAAATACTCATAATAATTTAAAATAATAAGTTTGCAAAAATTATTTTCTTATTTTAGAATATGATATAGGCGTGATCTTTATTCTATGCCCTGTGAATGGAAGCCTGATAGATAAGAATACTTTCTTAAGAAGATGTTACTGTAAAACAAACTAATTTTCCAAGGATGATGAACACAGCATCATTTGAGAGTGATATCAATGTGGTTCTGTGATGCTCTACTTTGTTGAGTATAAACAGTTTCTTCTTCTCTCATTGTCTGAAAAGAAAGAGAGAGAGGGAGGAAGAGGGAGGCAGGGAGAGAGGGAGAGGAATGGAGGGAGGGAGGAAGAGAGAAGGAGGGAGAGATAGAAAGAGAGAGAGAGAAAGAGAGAGAGAGAGATTAGATTAGATGTACCAATTCCAACACTGCTTCATTCGCCTTCTATAATACTGTCTCTTATAGCAGATTGTAACTAGATTAAAAATCATGTAAAACATATAATTAATAGTAACATGTGGTCCACCCTGTTGAATGATTTGTACTGAAAAATTTCTCAAAGAGGAATAATCCTGGTCTTGTGATGTTGAAGTTCATGGAAACTGTCAAGCTCCTCTCCACTCCTAAGAATTCACACCCATCTGACTGTTAAATATGTCTTGACTTAATTTTATAATTTTTTTACAATTTTCATATGGGGTGGTAATTTTTACATGAAAAAAAAAAACCTCTATCCAAAAATAAACAAATAAAAGCTCTAATTTTTATATAATTCTTCATTTAAGAAAGTACCTATGCAAAAATAATGAAAACAAATAACTTTGACTTAGAAATCAGGTATCTTGACTTTTAGCTCATAGAACTGCTCCAAACTCTAATTGAAGGTGTTTTTCTGTGATCATCTCCTGATATGTTCCTTTGTTGTGACATTCAGGAAGTGACTGAAGACAAGTGACCTTTCCTTCCCATGCCCATGGAGTGAGAGTTGAAATCTGTTTATGAAGAAAGAATCAATATTAATGTGGTAAAATGATGAGAAATGAAGCAAATATACCTTTAACAGGTAGAGTCCCATGACTCAGCATTAACATAACAGTTCCTCCATGTCTGATGAGCCTGAAGCATGCTTGCCAAGACATGTCCTCAACCTGGATTTTTAAATTAAGGAGAATTAAGTGGTATGAATTTTAATCTTGATTGTCAACTTGATTGGATTTAAAATTAACTTATCTTGGTGGGTCTTATAAGATATATCTATGAAAGATTAACTGAGCAGGGAAGACCTTCTCCAGAATGGCAATACCTACCATTGCAGCCTTGAGAGAATACATGATTAAAAAGAAGCAGCTTTTGCCAGTTTACTTTCCCACTGTCTCTTCACTATAATGAGAATATCTGAAAGTGAAGTCTTCCAAGATGGAATGAAGACCAGCATCCAGCAACAAAGCCTTTAGAATTTCAGCACCAAATTGGGACTGCCGACATATCCATCCTGGTGAACTGAGAAGATGCCATGTTTTCATCCTCTTTCAGTGTAAAAATGGACAGCATTGAACTGCCTAGCTCCTGCCCTCCTCCTACAGGCCAATCGAATAAATGATTTCTTCTAAGCTATATTCATTTTATCAGTTCTATTCCTCCAGAGAACCCTGATTAATGCAGGTAGTGACAGGATTTGAAAAAAGTAATGAGATTCCACAAAACAGGGGCTGTCTGTTTTGGAGGAGGCAGAACTGTAGACTACTTATTGTGGTGATAGCGCATAAAGAATAAACAGGAAAGGATGAAGGAAGGATGTAGTCCAAAACAAAACCATATGAGAAATTTCCTAGTTCTGTCTCCATGCGCCCAAGCCAAACATTTTATATCCTACAGCTCTTTGCATGTGGTGAATTATCTTCATAGATAGAAAAACAGCATTTCTATTTTTAATAAAAAAATACGTAACATTTAAAAAAATCCATACTTATATGGACAAGTTTCTTTCATTTTTTTCATTAACTAATTTAGTTGATTGTTTTTCTATAGTAATAAATAAATAAATAATATCATGAAAATAGGAGTTTCCAATTTTACAACTTTCAGCCCTTACTGCCTTACCATCCTGATTTCTTTTCAATAATTCATCTCAGACAGATGGACTGAGTTAACAAGTCTAGACTGTAGGAGTGTATAACTACATTTACATGAGCATGATATATAGAATAATCTTTCACTGAAATGGCATATACCATAGGGATGGAATCCAGGACTTTATAGCTTCAGTCTATGCTGCCAAATGTGGCATGTGTACAATTCACTGTGGCCACTACGAAGATGCTGCCTCAGTTAGAGTGGAATGCAACATCTGCTTGCCAGCACACAACACCATAGCACACCAGCATAGTCAAACAAGAAGACAGACTCTAGTCACCACTGCTGGAAAATTAGATTGAAAGTAAAAAATTAGTTGATATGGAATCTACTAGGCAATGCAAGACAAGATACTTCCCTATTCTGGGAAGGAAGACAGTATTTGAGATACATGAACACAGGTCTACTCTAAACTTGAACCTCTTGGGGGAAGTACAGGGTTTCACTACACACAAGGCAATAACATTTGAACTGAGAAAGTAAGCCAGCTCCCCCATCTCCTCCAGAATTACTTCAGTTTCTTCTAATACATGTCTTATCCAGGTATACACCAAGCCCCATCCTTGTTTGGCTTATGAGATCTGACAAGATCACAGTTTGAAGGAAGAGGTCTGTAACACTCTCTGACAGTGGTTGACTTGGGTTTTAATAGAAATGGGCAGAAATGTAGAGACCTTGCTCATTTTAGCACACAAGATTGGCTAGTTTTCATCACAAAAGCCTCTAAGCTTCATTGCAGCAGCTGGAGTGGAGACCTATGAGCTGATCTGGAAAACGCTGCTTCTTGTTCTAATGGGAGCCACCACATTGCATTCCTTTAATTACACCATGTCATGTTGTGTTTCCTTGTGAAATGACACAGAGGAACACGTGGTGACCTGAGATAACTGTGATGAATTACATCTCGAGCAAAGCCTCTCATTGAAAGGTGTCTTATGTGGGAAAGCAGTTAGTCTTAGTGTGGTATGTGTGTATAGCCACAGAGGACTTTTCCACTGCACATCACAAATATTCAATGATGAAATTATGCATATGCTAACTGAATGTTTTATGTCAGTATTCATTTTTATTAGTGAATTATACTAATAATTCATACAAAACAGCAAATATATAACTAGTAAATAAATAATAGTCCTACTACTTTCAAAGAAATTAATCCTATAATGAGATTAGGTTGTGGTGCTAGCATCAAAGCATTTACTCTAATTGTAAACTTAAAACTATAGTAAGAAAAATGAAAATAAGAAGTAGCAATTGTCTAATCAGCAACTAATTAACAATAAGTTTCTTTGTAGTTTTAATATTTCTAAAACAATATGGGAGTCTGACTTGCAAAATAGGATTTCCATCAAGTACACAAGACTGTTAAAAAGTAAATCAGTCTAGATATAGATGGACATCTGAGATTTTTACAAAAGTACCAAGAATAATCAATAGAGAAAGAGTCACCACTTCAATAAGCAACTTTGGGAAAGATGAATATTTATGGCTAAATGAATTAAGTTCTATTCTTATCATCCCACTTAACTGAAAATATGCTCAAAATGAATAAAATATTTGAAGAGATGACTTTTTTAAATCATACAAATTAGGGACAAGGATCCTACTTCTCTAAACATGATTTGGGGAACATGATGAGAAAGAAACAGAAATTAAAATTAGAAGTCAATAAGCAAGACAATATTATACAACAATGTTCTTCTACAGCAAGAGAACTAAGAAGGAAGACAACCTTTTGGATAGGAAAAAGTATCTGATTATAGGTTAACTTCCAAAAAAATTATATATATAAATACACACACACACACACACACACACATAATATGCATATATTATTTACAAAAAGAAACAAAGTAAAATACTACAAACGAACCACAGACAGATAAATAAAACAAAATGGGCTAAAAGTCTTGAGTAAACATTTCCTAAAAGAAATTATCTAAACAACTACCCAGACTTTGAGCGATGTACACTGTGATTGAGGAGGAGTAACTTATTTCCAAACTGCAAGGAATCAATTAATACCCACTAGACTGGTTATTGTAGAAACAGCCATGAGAATGAATGCTGGTGAGGACCAGGACACCTGAGCCCTTGGGCACTCTTGATGAGGTTGTAAAACAGTGAAGCTGCTTGGAAAATATGCAGTGCCTAAAGTTTCAAAAATATGTTTGCTTTCTATTTCAATGGTCCACTTACGAGTAGTTATCCAAAAGCTGAAGCAAAGATTTTTAAAATATATAGTACAAGTATGTAATGACATGTTATTCAACCTCAGTGAGAATGGAATCCAGTAATATGTGAATATATGACTGAATCCTGAGGGCTGTGCTAAATAGACCTGATATTGCATTATTTCATTTACATGAGGTTAATGAAATAAAATAAATGGTGGAAGGTGGCGGAAGACTGCCAAAACAGGGGAAATGTAGATTTGCAGAAAGTTAAACAATCCACGATGAACACTGTAGAGATCTGCTGTACAATACTGCATCCTCACATAATAGAACTTTAAGAAGCACTTAAACACTTGTTGAGCTTGTGGGTTTCATTTTAAGAGTTCTTACGATTATAAAGTAAAACATTAAATCAGTTAATAGCACTAAGTGTTCAGTGTCTTGACTACTATGGCCACATATTTCAAGTGATGCAACATGCTCATGATCAACTACTGTCTGCCACATGGAAAGTTTCTCAAAATGACAGCTCAAGATGGGAGGAGAAGAAAACCTTATGCACACTTTGTTCTTCTTATGGACATGTTTGTGCTCATAGTAAACACTAGGGTGCTTAACGGACTTTGTTTTGCTTTTCAGTAAAAGTAGACTTTTTGCATGACGTGAACATACTTCTATTTTATTGCTATGATATTTTTAGCCTATTGTTATTTTTAAAAGGTTCTGTCCCTACTAAATTGCTAAAATTCCATTTTCCAGGCTATTCCAATGAGCACTATTGACAAAATCATCTTTGGGATTCAGTATGCAACAGTAGTGTAACCTGTTCACTGATCATGCCTGCACCTCCCTGCCAAACTGAACTCAAATTTCTATTGACCTCAGACAGACACTTACCTTGTTGTTTCTAAAACCTGTCATTCATAGTTTCTTCTATTTTAAGCAGCAAATTATACTTTCAAAAATACAAAGCCTCAGCCATCTTTCCTTTCAACCTCTACAGGACAGATGCAGGAATATTTTTTAAAAGCATTTGTAGGACCTCTCTTCACTTAATAAAAATAAACCTTTGTAAACTATGTCTAAGAGCAAGTAAAAACAATTCCACGTTCAACATGCCTTCCAAGTATTTGGTTTTAGTCTTCAAAAAATCTATGCAAGATGGTTATAAATAATGTACTTCCATTTCAGGCACAGAACAACAGCAAAAGAACTGTAAAGTTAATAAAAGAGGAATTGTATTGTGTAGTGACAGATCTGAGATGAAGACAAAGGCAAATTAACCCTAAATATGGAAAGAATGTTTTTTTCAGGCAGAATACACTTTATATCATAAGTTTGAACCTCAAGATTTAAGAACCTCAGTAGCATAATTCAGAGAGTGGGGGAAATGGAATTTTATATGTTAATCAGTATGTAATCACTGCTTACTTTCTGAAAAAAAAACTTTTTCTCTGTGGGGGGAGGCACAAAATGTTTTAGACAAGCTAGTATACCTGCTACTTCCCTGAAACACATTGTTATCAATAATAATACATTATCGATAAGCTGCGGCTAGATTTTAATAAATGAAACACATATGAGAGATTTCAAGACTTACTGTTCCTTTAACATTTTATAATTACAAGCTAGAAGCCAGCGAATGAGGTTGGTCAGGGTGAAGCATTGTACCATAGCTTGAAAAAAAAATCAATACCTGCTCCTGAGATAGGGCACTTGACCAGAAAGGATATTGCAAGATACAAAAGAGCAGATATGAAAAGCCATTTCTCTGATATTTAAAAAGAAATCTTATTGAATCAGCAGCGTAGAACACAGATCAGGTGAACCCATAGAGGCAACATCACTCATGGCTGATTTCTTAAGGTTATATGAATTTGTATGAACTGTAAGTTGGATATTAATTTCTGTGAGTTATCTTAAAACTATGAATTCACATACCCTTTCAAATTGGAGTAACCTATAAAAGTGAGTTGATATAACTTTTTACTGTAGCCTTTTTAATCTCTCACTCTCAGCCAGAATGTATGGTTAAATTATTTGATCCTTTTGAGATTCATATACCTAGAACAATTATCAGTTTTGTTTAAACCTGCCATTCACTATATGTAAGGTTTGGTAAACTATCTCTGATACAGTGCTGAAGTCACCTCTTGTCTTCAAGGAAATATTGGTCCTCAATTAAAAATTCCCATTAACTTCTCAGACATAGACTATTGTGTGACACACAATAAGTACACTGTCAGTTTTACTTGCTCCACATCATGAGCCACACCGGGAATCCCTGGGTATTCATGTATCCTCAATATCTCCCTATTGCTTTGCTTGTCTGAGATTATCTTACCTTCCCTAAAACTAAAACATGACTGAATGCTCCAATTGCCATGCAGTAATTACGAGGCAAATATGGAAGAATCCTTAATCTTCTCACTGAGTGAAATTATTTTATAAACATGTAAGAACCAATACCCATAAATGCTTTAAACGACTATTGTAGGTGCAAAATCCATTCAAGATAAAATGTGGTTCAGTATTGTTTCTAAGAATTCATTCTTATCAACTTATCTTCTATCTACAATATATTCTCAATGTCTCTTACATCCTTAGGATGACCTAGTAGGTAAAGACCACACAAATAATACACTGTCAGAATACCCTAATTTTTTGTTCATGTTTACAGTAAGATTCCAGCAGAATTAGAGATCTCTTCAAAGCATTTTGCTGAATAGTCACTGTCTCCCAAAGTAATCAAAATAATTTTCCAGGTGTGAAACTCTGGAAATGCTAGCCAAACTTAAGAATATCAAAAGCCAAAAAAAGAAAAAAAGACTGAAATAGTATCATGTTAAGCATCAAAAAAGTGAAGTATATAGGCTGAAGTAAATTTTTAAATGCTGTTTTTGAAATTTGTCTTCTGAAATATAGAAAACTTTATATGTTAAAATCCATACCACTGGCAAATGAAAAGTAATCAAAAAGCAAAAATTCTTATTTCATTTTATTTTTGAGATTATAATATAATTACATCATTTCTCTTTTCTCTCTCCAAACACCCTCTTAGATCTCTCCAAACTCTCCTTCAAATCCATGACCTTTTTTTTTTAACCAATTGTTAGTGCACGTATATAGGTAAAATCCCTTTAGCCTGTATCATATTACTTTTATGCATGTTTTAAGGGTTGATTATTTGGTACTGGACAAACTACCTCTATCTTTACAGCTTTCCCCAGTTGCTTGCATATGTTTTGTGTAGAGTTGAGGGCTTGTGGGCTTTTCCTCATCTACTGTGGCACATCTATTGGTGTCATTCTCGTGATACTCATTTTTGGGAAGTGATATTGTGAGACTTTGTGTGTGTAGTTTCTGACATTTCTAGGAGGGACAAGCACAAAACAAATTTCCAAACATCTGGCTCATACAATTTTTCCTTCTCCTCTTCTGCAGTGTTCTCTGAGCCTGAGGTGTGGGAGTATTTTGTAGGTGTATCTATAGTGACTGGTCTCTACAACTATGCATTTTAGTTTGTTATCTTTCTCTGTAACAATCTACATTTGCTGCAAAGAGAAATGTACTACATAGGGTTAAGAGATCACTTATTTGTGGGTATGGGATAAATTTTTACAAATGGCTGTTAGGGGTTATGCTGGTTTAATAAATTGTAGTTTCTCCTCCAATATTCATGATCTCACTAACATTGAGTAGCTAGATAGATCCCAGTACCTTATATGGTCTCCCTCTTGTTGATTAGGTCTTAAATCCAGTTACAAAGATGTTGGTTACTTACTTCCAAGGATTATACTCTATCCTTAGACTCATCATGCCATGGTGCTCATTAATATGGTTCATAAGCACCTTAGCTGATTAGAACTGATGTTTGCTTCCCTCATTTGGAAGATTGCATGGCACCTTCTGGAAGTCCTCAGGGAGGGGACATTTAGGTCAGTTCCATGGTATCTTCAGCACTAGGAACCTACATGCCCCATCTGGGAATTAACTAGAAACAATATCAATAGGCTGCTTGGGGAATTTCTTAAACAATCTCTATACCAACAACTCAAAAGAAGGTTTCTCATGTTTGGTATTGGGAATTTTGTTAGTTGGCCTGTGGTTCTTGGAGGGAGCACTCTCAGACCAGGTGTAAGCTTCCATATCTTAGAGGACCAAGCCTGGAGACTTGGTGAAAGTTTGCTCAGCATTCAAGTGTGCATTGTAGAACATAATGGAGCAGTGGACAGCAAGTGCTGAAATATATGTATGGAATTATGTGTGTGGAGGTTTTTCTTTCAGGTTATTAGTTGATAGTATGATAATAATAGTGACCTTTTCAGAAATCTTTATTATTATTTTACCCACACTGCCTTCTGAATTTTCCTATCTATACCCTACCAAAGATACCCCTTTTCCTATTTTCTTTTCAGAGAATGTGTATCCTATTATTCCTTCTACCCTCCTCCTGACTTCTGTTTTTATCTCCCATCTCCTTGAGGAGATACCCTTTTCCCATTTCCCTGATCAGATCACTTGTAAGCTCTCTATTCCCCACCTATACTGGTTTTTACTTTTCTTGTTTCTAAAGTTTCTACTGGCTGTGTACCCAGATCTGAAGATGTGGTGTTGGGAGGGTCCAACAAGAGAGAATATGCAAAACGTATCTTTCTGGATCTTGGTTACTTCACTAACCATGATCTTTTGTAGTTAGAATATCAATAATATTAAAAGATAACTAAAATTTTATAGGGCAAAATATAATATATCATAGATAAATTTGAGTGGGAGGAGATCAGAGACTGCAGTGTTCTGATGTTTGATATCTGGAATGCTGTTATTAAAAATCAGATATAATGAGAAAGAGCTGGGTAAGGTACTTAATTCAGGAAGTTTCTAATGTGCCTCTAGACAACAAGGAATAAAAATCTGTTTGTACAAATACACATTCATAAGACAATGGAATTGATCATGTATCTAAGATCTTCTTAGAGTCAGCTCTACATTTGATACAGTATTGCATTGAAGTGCAGCAAAATGACTTAGTAAATTACAAATTTAGATTTCTATCATGGTAGTCAAGAACTTGTACTTCTGTATTCCTCAAAGACAATGTATATTAAGATTAAAATATTCCATATTTTATGGATACTTTTCCAAGAAAACAAATCTCAACTAGGCTAATGACAATTCAGTCAAATGTTCATCATTAAAAAATGCAACAAAGAATGAGTATCTGTTAGTGAAAACAAACTGAAATAAACAGTGTATTTTTATCTCTCATAATTTTAAAGGATATATATTTATTATTTATTTAAGCATATGAGCACATGAGTATATGTCTGTGTGTATGCATTTGGACTAGATTATCATACCCATTATGTCACGCCAAATTGTAAGATGTCTGTTAAAACTAAAGTTATAGGCAGTTGTTAGCCAATCTATGTGCTTAAACTGAACACATGTCCTCCTCAAACTTAACAAGTGCCCTTTACTACTGAGCCATCTCTAGTTCTCTAATAATTTTTGAAATATAAATTCTCATAATAGATACGTAAAAATATTGTGTTGAAATAAAAAAGTTGTCAAATTTTTATATTAAGAACAAAAGATCAGATAGATTTGAGAAACTAAGAGAAGATCAGTATAGTGAGGCTGAATGTTAGATGCCGAAGGACTAAATTAGACACTGAGAAAGAGAGAAGAAGCCTAGAGGAGACTAATTATCATTAGATATCTCAAATATAGACCCTTTAGAAAACACAATGCAAATGTATGAAATGAGACTCAAATATTTGTATCACCAAAGTGATGAAAAGACAGAAATTCTTAAAGAATCACCTATAATTGTAAACAAAATAAAGCAACAAAACAGATTAAACCACATATCTACTGAAACAGAGGGAAAGTAGAAGGCGATCTCTCTTAATATAGCACAAAAAGAAGACTATGGTGGACTGGAATATTTAAAAGATAGAAAACCAAAAGTATATTATGTAGGATTCTATATCTCACAAAATTCCTCTTCAACATTGAAGTTATATATATTTAAAAAGCAACTGCTCAGAAAAAGGAAATACTACTGGTTAGAATCTTAGAAATCCATGGAAAATGCTCCAAATTCTTCATTGATAGACTTGACTAATAAACTGCCTTTGCTTACAAACTCAATATGGTTGTAGGATGTGGGTATGTACAACAAATGACAATAGTGTAATGGAGAAATAGAGGTGTTTGTGAACAGGTCGGTAAGGATAGATAGTATCACAGGTAAGGGAGACACACAGCATCTTTCTCTGCCTGACTTCATTAAACATGACAATTCCTGCTGCTTTCTGTTGCCAATGGCATGCCATCAGGTATCTTAAGGATGACTAGATCTTCATTGTGTCCATGCATCATTTTCTAGATCACTGCTTTGATCTTTACACATTCATCTGCTGACTAACGTATAAAATGACCTATATCTTTGCTACTCTGAACATTCTAACAATAAGCACAAACATTAAGATATTCCTTATAGATACTAACACCATTTTCTTTGAACATATATCTAGGAATAGGATGGCTAGATCATGCATTCGATTTCTATTTTTTTTATAGAACTTTCAAACTGTTCTTCATAAACTCTTAGTGATTTTACTCATATTCCATCATGTATGGGTCAAAATAATCTACTGTATTTTGGAAAAATAGCTAGAAGACAGATTCTCCAAGGCTCTAATCACAGAGTAATGGTAATTAGTTGAAGATATTTTTTCTCCTTATTTCATCAATTCACGTATCATAATAAGACATCAAAATTTACAAATAAGTACCATCATGTGTTAATGCCCTCAATGTTAAAGAATTTAGAAACATACACACACACACACACACACACACAAACACACACATACACACACACGAATTGATGCATGCAGATAATTTGATCATGACATAGTTTTATATAAATGTATTAAATTATCATAGTATACACATGCATATGTGAATCAAAATTCCCTACTGCAGATTCATGAGGAAGAGCACAGTGTGTCATGATTATCATTCTATCTGCCAATTAGATAATTTTGGGGAAATGAAATAGTTTTCAAATACAAACTATCACTGTTTAAATATATAGAAATGGATATTTTTAGGAAAGTTTTATTTATTATAGAAATTGAAAAAAATAACCCATATAATATTAACACCAAATCTTAGAAAACCATCATAAAAGCATGTCAGTCATCAAAATGTGAACATGAGCTTTTACAAGTGACTTTTATGCCTGTGGATGACCAGGATATCATTGAACACATGATAGATTGGCAACCTGCAGTACATTCATACTACAGTGTGCTATACAACAATGAATCATTAAGTTGCAAGCCATGGAACAACATGGTTAAACCTTACTGACATTCTACTGAGTCATCACCTGGGAGGGTGGTTAGGCTAGAACAGCTGAGGGACAGGTGATTTTTCAGGCAGAGAAACTGTTTTGCAAAATATAGTCATTGTAGATGCATGACACAATGCCTTTGTCAAAACCGGGGTTACTTACAGCACAAAGATTGAGACTGGATACATGCAAATTATTTAAAAAATCATTTAGGCAGTTGGGTGCTTTCAGAATGGCATGCATAATGCTGCATCACAATCCAACTGCATTAAAAATATATGAAATAACTTCACTGGAGGAGATTAAGTTGCAGATTTAAACAATTTTGGAAATCAGTGGGTATTCTTAAAGCAAGAGAAAAAGAATATGTACTGAGTGCTGTACTTGAGTTAGTAAGGTATTTTCTCATAGGAATTCTAGTTATGGCTTACTAGGATTAAACAATGGTGTAAATGTATAGTGCACTGTGAAGAAGAGACTTCTATCTTTTATAGTGGAAATTTCCATAGATTTGACATAAGATAACTCAAAATTCCATGTCATAACAGGTTGGAGCTGAATGCATAGAAAGAACTCATACTTAGCCTAAATATTTGTGTACTGATGGACAGATATGCATGTCCTTCTGTTCCGTCATCTGAGAGTACTACAAAGACTGACAACACATCAGTGACAATCAATCATGTGCTTTATTTAATACCACTCTCCAATAAAGAAGCTAATTCCTTGCTGGAATTGGAAATCTATTAGATCAGTGAGGAGCAACTTGTAGAGTCACAAGGAAAGAAATCTCACATAAACAAAATGAGCATGGAGTCATGCAGAGAGAACTGAGCCACTTGGAAATTTCAGTGGAATCGTGAACAATTGAGTGAAAAGAGGAAATGATATTAGTTATATAAAATAAACGTCTGTGAGTCATTATTTATCTAAATAAATAACTCAATATACAAACAAAGTATTAGAAATAACTGCCATGGGAAAAAATAATATGTGACACATATAGAAATTTTAGTTCCAAAACAGGTCACCATAAGATTTCTCTCATAAGCAGTGGCTCTGCATAGATATATCCTTCCAAAACTTTAAGTAAAAATTGGAGTATAAGGAATAATTTTATAAGGAAGAAACCTGTCCAGCTTTCTCATAGCCTGGGGTTAGATTAACGTACAAGAGTTGATTGTTCTTACCAATAATAAGTTCTGTAGAAAATGGCACTTTATCTGTGTGATCTTACTTGAAGATGATAACCTAATCTAATCATGAAAAACTTTTATCCTTATTCAAGTGGAATGACATTCTTTAAAAAAATCACATAACCCTTGGGCTTCTCAGCAGTTTTCTCCTCGATGGGTTTAATTTTGAGTCTCACTGAATAGGGCCTCATTGATTTCCAAGTTATCTGGCCAGTGAGGATCTGTGGGGATCCACATGTGCACTTGGTAGTACATACCCAGCATTACCAAATCCTGGGATTACCAGTTCTTGCTGCTGACTTTCTAACTGTCAGAACATCTGAACATCAGATCCCCCTGCTCTAACAAGCTCATTTTACCTACTGAGCATTTCTCCAGCCCTTAGAAAACTCCTCCTTCACTTTCTCCCCCAAATCCTTACTAACCAAATGACAGAATCAATGCATTCTACAACAGAGTTAAAGAAGAATTAGTATCTGTTTAGAAACATCCATTTCAAAATATTGAGTGGTAGCAAGGAAGTCTACCTTGCTTTATAAAGATCATTGTATCAGGGGCAAAAGCAATACAAAAAAGAGAAAAATTGATATTACATTAATGAATAACCTTCAGTAATAGAAATGAAAAGATTCAAAGTAGAACATATAGCCATTGTTATAGTAATATTAATAATATATTATAAGGATTATATATTTTATATATAGGAATAATGTCTGATTTAGTTTTTACAAACTACCCATTTTCTTCACCAAATTAATAAAACTAAAAGTAAAATGTATCAAAATTTAAATACACATTAAACTAAACACCTACTGTCTTTTTTAATATATAAAATCCAGGAAAAGAAAAAAGTTTTCTTCAATCTTATCAAAATCATCTATGAACAATATTATATATAAAGATAAAGCCTTGAATATTTATTCTTGTAAAATAAAATAAATTCATTTGTTCTGTGAGCCAATCATCCTGCCTTGGGGGAGGGTGGTAAGTGCACTCTTGGGGCTTATTGGCCAGGTAGTTTTTTCCAACAAGAAGGCTCCAGGTTCAGTGAGACACTATGTTTCATAAATAAGTTAGAGAGTGATAAGAGGAAAACACCTGTGTCAAGTACTCTCTAATAGCCAATCATCATCACATAGTACCATAAAGCCACAATGACAAGCTTCACTCTCATACAGGCATATAGTTAAGGAAATACTGTTCATATGAACTGTGAATCATTACATTGTTTGGTGGAATACTGAGAATTACTAGCAAAATATTTACTGAAATGTAATACTATTTGCACAGAGATGTCCATGTGTATTTTCACATAAACTTCACAAATAATAGCAAAACCATTAAACACTGGAAACATACTACCAAAGTGAAGGACTGAACGGTGGTTGAGAAGGCTCTAAAGATCTCATGGGAAAACTTAGACTCAGTTCTCAGGAGTCTTATGGCTGCTGAAAACATCTGTAACTCCTGCTACAGGGCATCACAGAGTCCATTCTTTCTCCTGAGTCATCAGGCATACAGGTGGTACGCATATATGAATGTAGACAAACACTCATACATATAAATTAAAAGAAATCTCTAAAGTAGAATGGTTACATGAGTATTAGTGTACCATGAGATGTAACAGCCACTCTATATATGACAGCATGAATTTTTGACACGGAAAAATCATGATACATCTAGGAATGTGTGGATTGAGTGAGAGAAACTAGATGTATTAGAAATTTTTCTCTATATGAGTGTGTAAATAAAATATCAGAAAAGTCAAACCAAGCTACAGTATCATAAAGCAGGTCAGCTTTTCTCCGGCAACAGATTTGCCCAGAGGGCCAAGGGAAAGCATATACAAGGATCACAAAGAATGAGTATATTTTAATTCAGATGTTACTTTACTTGTGCACACATGCTTTAATGACACTATTTGAAAAGGAGGAAATTAAAGAACAAAAAATTAAAGTTTTAATTTTAATTTGTTAAAACTTTCTTAAATAACCAAGAATCTAACCAAATAATAGAACTTCAGGGTTGAACCTTTTAACTAACAAAATATACATACTCTTTCACAGAAGTAAACTAAATATTGCAAGATCTTCAAATACACTTATGAATGCCAATTTGAATATGTACCATGAACATAAGGAAGTTTTAAAATTAGAAAATCTATTAATGTATTTCAACATTTAGTAGTTCAAAGGAAAAAAAATATTAAATGATCATGTGAAATGAAGCAAAGAATCTAATAATAGTCAACAGTCTCATGACTGAAAGAGTAACATTTTGCAATATTTCTCTTCCTGATGCATGCCTACAAAATCTGTAAGAGAAACACCAATTCAAAAGAGAAAAGGTTTAACAAATCTTTGCTTTAAATTAAGAATAAATATTTTTCACGATAAGTATTTCCATTTACTACCAGAAGACTGGGACACCTCAGCCACACAGGCTAAATAAACAGAAGGAGACTGGGAAGTAAAAAAGAAAACTACTCTTAACATTGTTTATGCAGAAAATTCAAAAGAGTCCATAAACACATTATTAGCATTAAAAAGAGAGTTAATGAAGACTAGCTGCTTCTGACTCAGGATACAAAAATCAATGTCATTCATATAAATCACCAATTTGAAAATATAATTTTAAATGTAAAGGATGAAATCTAACATAACTGTGACTAATTTTAAAAAAAATATTCACGAACTTTTGGAAAATGTTGAAAATTTATTGAAGAAAATATAAGTTAAAGATTGCCATCTTCACATAAATGTATGTTGTTAGTCAAAATAATTCTATATAGTGTTGAAAATCTCTGTCTGTAAGATTGTGAGAGTATGTGCTCACAGTATATACCTTCTTTCATCAGACTTTGTGTGCTGATGGAAGTGAGACACATATGGAAGACAACACCCCGATATCTAGTTCTTCCATGTAGAAGGGGGTGAAATCATCTGCCAAGACTATGCTGTTTCCTTATTCAGGACACAAATCACATTGCAACTCAGAACTATCCATATTCATGCTTTTCCAAATATTATTCTCTGCACCATCCAGATTGCTGGTGACTTTCAGTTCACTAAAAAATACTTCAGGAACTGGGGAGATGGCTCAGTGGGTAAAGTTCTTGCCTGGCAAACAGGACCTGAGTGTCAATGCTCAGGACTAAGTGTAAGCTGGGTGAGTTGGAATCTGTAACCTTGATTTAGGAGCCAGGACAGATGGATTCTGAGCCTGCTGTGAAGTCAGTCTAGTCAAATTCAGAAAAGAAACTCTTTCTTGAAAAAAAAAAAAACAGTGAAAACAAAAGGAAAATAATTCCTAATAATTATCTCTGTTGTCTACACTTATAGTCACAGAGAAACACACATACACACACACACACACACACACACACACACACACACACGCACACATAAAAAATTTGTAATAACTTCAGTATCAACTCAAGAATTTTCATCCAAGCAATTGATATGGATTCGCTTAGTTTACTGATGTGCTATATTTATCTGAAGGAAGATGTTAATTGAATATTTCTGATAACTGTGAATATCCCTATTCTTCCCTGAAATTATTGTTCTTTTGTCTTTTTTTCCTTTATTTTCTTTTCCTTTCTTTTCTTTTTCTTTTTTTTTTTCTTTTCTTTTCTTTTCTTTTCTTTTCTTTTCTTTTCTTCTTTTCTTTTCTTTTCCATCTTCTTCTTCTTCCTTCCCCTCTGTTTTTCCATTTATTTCCTTTGTGGTGAAGAAGGTCTGCCCTGAAACTCTCCGTATAACTCAGGTTAATGTCCTGTCTCTGCTTCCTCAAATGCTGGAATAAAAGACATGTGCTACCAGCCCTAGCTGAAGTTACTTTATACAAAGTATTGATAAAAACTTTGAGTAATAATGGCCATTTTCATGCGTGGAAGACCAAGGTTACAATATATCATAAATTTTTAAGTTTCCCAATTATGGAGATATTAACACCTGTTGGAGACATCTTCATGGACATAGTTTTAGATATTAGCTTTTCATTTAAATGTATCATTTAATACTATATTTTCTAATTGCTGATGTATATACATGATGTTGGGTTTTTTTCTTTTACATATTGAGACAGAAAGAGGCAGCCTCGATGAACTGGCTTATTATATTGTATTTATGACAGACTGGAGTTACAAAATGCCACCAAATTTCCAAATAGTTGAGATGGAAAATCATAGATACATGGTCATTTCTTGAATCTAATTGAAATAGTAAAATATCGCGCATGCTCTTGCTTAGCACATGCCCAGATCCCCTCCCCAACTCCAAACTTTCTCATTTCTAATATTCAGTAAGAGATAAAGCATTTATTTTCCCACTATTAAAACAATAAATATGGACCACTCAATCTGAAAATATGAGTGAGGGATCATCATATCATAGTTCCCAACAGTAAATTTAAATTTAGAAACTTAGAAACAACTGAAATACCTGTCTGTTACATGAAAGTTAAATAAACACTGAAGTATCTAATATGGAATAATTTAGTCATGGAAAATAATGAACTTTAGGCATTTTAATCAATACACATGAATTGCATAATGATGAGCAGAAAGGACAAATTATAAAATTTTTAAAATGTTATACAAAAATCAAAATGAATGCAAAGGAATACCATACATAGGATATAAGCAATCCCTATGAACATCATCAAGACAGAAATGCAAGTTAGAAATAGGAGATGATGACAAATGATGACCCATGGCTGAAGAATGTAGTCAAACCATTTTCAGCAAAGATAGTGATAGTGTGAAAGAATGGAGAATGAGGGGCAAGTCTGGAGGGTGAGAAAAATAATTGCACTAAGAAAGGAAGAACATGTGCTAGAAGCTTGAAGGAGATGGTTTGACCTATCATACACCTGGATATTCAACACTAGGTTGTATAGTGAGTGTCCTACTCAGGGTGTACTGACTAAGGCACATGTCCCCTATACTTGGATGATAAACACCATGTCTGTATATATGTTACATTGCTTTGGTTTGCTTTTCTTAATAGTTGAATAATTTTATTTCATGCTCCACATTGAAAAGATAAGTATCCTGTATGTTGTGGTTTAATCTTGGTGTAAGGGAATCTTGTTCAGCCATTTATCTCAATAACACCCCAAATTTTGCCTTGTCTTGAGTTGAGTAGTTTCTTTCATCCTCATTAATGTGTTTATATGGCTGTCTAACAAAGAAGTAGATCCTAAAGATTTTGGTCATTCATCCTTGAAGGTTGAATTAATTTCAGTTCCCTTAAAGAACAAAGAGCAGGGACAATTTCATCGACATCAGCCCATTCGTATCTGTAAAAATTTTCTCAGGGTGAAACAGAACATCCAAAGACTGAGTTAAACATTAGCCTTAGAGAAATACACTATTCTCTAACTTGCTTGGCCTTTGTCATATAAAGTACACTGGTGCACACATGAACCAATTAAAATAAAGCAAAGCAGAAGTGAATGTCAATGTCCAGTTTATATTAGTGCCACAGAAGACACCAAAATAAGCAAATATCCTCAAGCTCACACAATAGTTTCACTTACAAACAAACACACAGTAAGAGAAGACAAAACTGGGGATGGTCTTGCTTCAGGATGTGGAGCAGGCACTACGATCTTGATGTATATTGTCTTAATACCATAGCATGTGGTATCTTACAAGCACAGCAGATGAACAGATAAAGACTGGCAGTCAATTCAAGGAAATGGCAAAGCTCAGCTTTATTCACCATCTAGCATGACACTCCTCAATTCTGTATGGGATTTTTGAATTAGTTGTTTGCCATATTGCTTGTGACTTTTCAAGCCTACTAGTCTTATTTTGTTTTTTGTTGTTTGTTTGTTTGTTTATGTTTCTGTTTGGTTTTGGTTGGTTTGTTTTTTGTTTAAATAAAGCATTTGGCTTTTTAGGTAACCCTCAATATAGTTTCTAATGGAGGGAGAGTTGGTAAGAACTTTGTTGATAGTTACAGGTTGTGCTGGTTAGAGCAGCTAGTTCTTAGTGTTAGATGGTGCTCAGATCACAGCTCCTCATCAGTAGTGTACAGGACCTCCAAGGGTTGCCTGTCCGTAGGGTTCAACCACGGAGGTGGATACAGAAACTCTGTGAAGCTAATGGTAGGAAACCTGCATGTGTATTCTCAGCAGTACAGTTCTAAGTTCTAGAACTAACCACCTTCATGTCTAAATAATTCAGAAAACTGATGGTCCCCTTTCCATTGCATTCAACTGAAGGGTTTGTCCACTGAGCTGAACAGGAATACACCCCTAACCAGTCCCTTTTCTGCTGATGCTTAATGGAAGAGTATTGAAGACCTTCATATTAGCTAGGGTCCACTTTGAGTATTCTGTAGAGGATGACTGCCTGACTTGGTGGCTAACTGTGACAGCAGAGGGCACTGGAAGTGATAACTCCTTTGATTTTTTTATCCTCCTGAGGAACAAAAGGCTGTAGTTATTTCCAAAATCATGGTTCAAGTTTTATATGAATGAAATCACCTTGAGATAGTTACCAGTTTACATATTCCACATCTACCCCTCACTGGTAATCCCTGAGACATGTACAGGCTTCTGCAGGTTAGACTGGGTTGATCCTTCACTGTATGCTAATCTCTGTTTCCTTTGTCTTACCAGCCATGCTGCTATAACAAGGCCATTAAGATGCTTCAACTCAGTGGAGAGAAAAAACAAAATGATATTCTTCTCCTGTCACTGATTTCAACTAAATTCAATTTCAAATCCATCTCTTACTAACATGTCAGGCAGATTTTTATAGTTTTTAGTTTAAACTTTTGATCATTTCTATGTTGTGATAATGTTTTTCCATTAACAGATTTAACTGTTATCCCACTTAAAATCTGTGTCTTTAACTTCCTCCCTAGTCAGCTTGTCTTGTGTCTCCATTGGTGTGGGTGGATTTGAGTCTTCTACTCTTCAAACCTCAGATCTCCTCTGTAGAGGTAATGCTCAGTCTTCATCTGAAATATTCCATCCCATCTTTGCAAAAATGGGAAGCTGGAAGGAGAATTGTAGAACAATTTTCTGTGTAAATTGCTTTTGAATCATCTCAGAGTTACAGGGAACTTGTCTTGCTCCTAACAGAATAAGTCATACCTTCGTAAAAGGATGAGTGGTATGGATGTTGTTTGGGGCTATCTTTACTTTATTCTTGTCTCTTTGACATGAGAAATATCCTTAGAGAGAAGAACTCATGGCCTTCATTTTACTCAAAACCCTTCCATATGACCTGAGACATAAATATAAACCTTCTTTATTTTCCTTTATAAGTTCCTTTATAAGAACAACGGACATTCTAGCATTTTCCTTTATAAACAAAATAAAAAATATGATATTCTAATCCTATGTTGCAGTACTTAGCCAAAAATCTATCGAAATTACTCTTACAAACTATTGATTTCTAATATGAGCAAGGATTCATGATTAATCTTTCTATTCACATAGAATACCAAATTGTGGAATTCACATTAAAATTTAGGAATTTTTTTATCATACTCTACCCTACCATGTGATTAGGTGACTGCTTCTGCAGCTCAGCCAGGACACTTCTCAGAGAGTTTTCAGGGCATGAAAATTACACCAAGAAAAGTTTCCTGTAACCGAGATCCCACCATGAAGTATAGAAAGTTGATCACATGCACTGTGGCTCTTGACCTTCCTATTGTGTAATAACCACTACTATATGCCTCTATGAAGCTAGCAGGAACCAGAGTGTTGCTAAATAGGTCAAAGTTAAGTGAACTCACTATGGTAAACTTTAATACCCATGGAGAGAGCCTATTCCCAGTTTTTAAAAGCAGTGTTAGTAACACTATCCAACTGGTTTTCACTAGTTTGAGACACAACTTGCTTATCTTGGGACAATGAGTGACATCTCCAATTACCACCGAATTCTGCAATTGTAAAGCCTTGACAGAGTTATAATTCTAATTGCCTGTTTTAAAGTTTCCTTAGATAAGAGAAATTTGGAGAAAGTAAAAAAAGAAAATCTGACTTTAAAACCCAAAGTCTCTAAAACTCCAAGGTTATTCTATCTGAATCCCCAAGTGTATCCATTGCTCAAGACAAGCATTTTACTCAAGTTGTCCTTCAAGTAAGAACTAGCAGTTATGCAGAAATAGTTTTTTTAAAAAAAGTGAACATATTTACTTCCTCGTTGCGCACTTATCAGAAATGTCTTAATAAGAGTTGAATTTCTCCTTATAATCACACTGTCAGTATTATTAGTCTGGGGAATTACTGGAACTTGGATAGAAGTATCCATACCTCTGAGCCTTCAAGATCTCCATAATTCTAGTGTAGGTTTCTTTCTGGAACAACTGCTTTGAACTTTTGCTTTTAATATTCTAAAATCTTAAATACTATGTTATATTAATTTTTCATACTCTACATAATAAATTTGTGTGAATAAGTGATGGGATATATTTTGCTTTACATATAACTCTTTTATAAATGAAACCATCTAGTGGATATACTTGGGTTATAAAAATCATATTAACTCAATCATTATTAATTTAAGAAGTGTTAGAAATTGCCATTGACTCCAAATATCTCTCTCTCCATTACCCTCTCCTCAGTTGGCAAGATGTATGTACAAATGTGCTTCAAATGCCCTTTGTTATTACAAATCTACCAATATGTGCTGTCACATAGAACTACTGTCTGTGGAAGGAAAGCTGATTCTGACCTTCTTCATAAGGCTATTCCAGTTGTCCATGCATTTCCTCTCAACTACAAACTGACCCATTGCAAGGTTACCCATGGGTGACTGCATTCTTGAAAACACTATTTCCCCTTTTCAATAGCACAGAATTAACCTTTTTCAGTAGAGGATGCTTGAGGGACAATTGGAATGAAAAGGAGGCTCTGTTACATACTGCTTTTCATCAACCCAAATGTATCAGTGCATTTTATATGGACAATAAGTCACTAACACTGGTTTGGTATGTTTAAATTTAAATAGCTCACAGAGATGGAGATGTAGTGTCTAAGGAACACTTTTTTGATGCTCCTCTCTTGACTGGGAAACTACAGAGACAGTACAAGACTCCTTGGCATTGAGTGATACTGCACATCTGTGAGTCTCTTCTGGTCATGTTTCCTCTTCATATAAAGCCACAATTATTGAATCATGGTGTTTCCATTCAAATGAATGAACCTAACTCTTCTCAGATCCCAAAGGTGTTATCTCAGAGCATTACTATATAATTATGTTCCCAACTAACAAATAATCTACTTCATCTTTTCATTTTCAACACATAAAGCCTTGTGAGGTACCACAAGCTATACATATAGATACAGATATAAATGACAACACCACAGTATTTAAGTTGTTCAGAGATGTCACAGGACCATCACAGGGCCTTTGACATACTCATTCACTCAGGATATACTACTCACAGCCCTTCAGTTTGCCTCCTTCCTTCAGGTCCTTTACAATAAACCACAACTCTGGTTGTAGTGCTGACCACAGAGGCAACACTAGAATCCAGAATCAAGGAGAGAAAGAACAAACGTGGTGCCACAATAATTGGCATAGGAACAAAGTAGCAAGAATAAGAGAATTAAAGGTAAAATTCTGTCTAGAGAGTTATAACCAAGAAGCAATTCTCTTGAATTATTTAATCATATGTCTGCATGCTATTTAGATGCAAGGAATTTTCCCCTTAGAACTACAGGTGACTCATGCTTTACTGATGTTTATTGAACAGATATCTGATCAAGAAGTTGTGTTACACTACTGATTCATAAGATGGCTAATTTTTTTGATTTATAAAAGTTTAAAAGAAAAACATATTTATTAACTATTAAAGTTACATTTAAAACAAAACTCCAAAATGCTGAATATAAATGATTTTAATATTATAACATAAGACTACCATGAGTTTATATTTTTTTCTTTTGGATGCACAGTTTTTGTTTTGTTTTGTTTTGTTTGCTTTTGGGGTGAGACAGGTTTCTCTGTTGAACCCCTGGCTGTCCTGGAACTCACTCTGTAGACCAGGATGGCTTTGAACTCACAGAGTTCTGCCTGCCTCTGCCTCCTGAGTGCTGAAATTAAAGGCATGTGCCACCACCATGTTGGGGTATTGAAAAAGTGATTATTACAATATACACCACACAACTTCTTGTAAGTATATGGCATATTCAAAAGATGTCTGTTAGTGACTGATACATTTTAAGAAGATGGGATAAAAATTAATTTGAACCCAACCCAAAGTAATTTGTTTGTAGTAAAACCAGAAGTCTTGTTGAAAGTGTTGTTTTGACACAGTGAGGGGACTCTTAGAGGAAACAAAATTGAACAAAAACATGGAAAGAAGATTGGAACTATATAATACCCCCCCACCCTGTGGACGGTATTTTTATACCATTAGGAAAGTTGGATAGCTTGGAAGAGCAGGACTACTGCATGGCTTTAGGCTTTCCAGTTTTTCTCCTTATTTGTTGATCTCCCTCTCTTAATTTTGAATAATTTCTTGCTACCAGATATTGCTTAGCTCACTCAACTCTCAATATTAATGGCTTTCTTGAGTTTATTTTTGTGTTGCTGTCATACCCTGTCTTACCAGAAGGATCATGGGACAGAAGTGCAATTGGCTGCGAGTTCCGACCCTGAGCTTTTTAGTCCATATTGCATTTAAATTGCCTCACCTGAAACTTCTCTCCTTGGAACATGGTTGTATGTGAGTTCTCTCTGATTCCCTTTTTCTCCTCATGGCTGTTAATCTGGCTGACTATTTAGCACTTTACAGTTATCTACCAATCTTGCCCCAAGAAGCAAGACATGCTCCCTGACCTCAGGTGTAAGTCTTCTGGATAAGCTTCCCTCCACCCTATGCAGAAGGTGTTTCTTTCCTTGACATTCCCATAAAGACATCAAAATGACCTGAAGGACTTCTGAGGCTGGAGATGGAAAGGTCATCTTCAGGTCAACCCAATCTCCAATTAGTTCTTCTCTTGTTGGCAGTAGGCTTTGTGAAGTTATTATTGGTCTACTGATCAAGGTAGCAGGAAGGATCTGATGAGGGAAATGCTTCTCTCCTCTCTCCTTAATCTGTTATCCTTACAAGTTTTGTGCTGCCTACTTCCCATCTTGCCAGAGTCTCTGCTCCTACCAGCCTTACCAGTCTTTTCTTCCTTGGACTCAGGTACCTTTTCTAAAAGTCCCCTTCCCCTTGAAATATCCTTGGCTCTAAATCCTGGTAGTCTCTTGGCTCTCTAAACTTATTCTGAATGAAAGGAAAATATTACCTTTGAATAACTGGTCAGTTGTCAAGAAAGGAATTCCTTGTTTTTTGTTTAATTTGATTTGGTTGGGTTTGTTTTTTGAAAAAGGGTAGCACACAACCGAGACTACACCCTCAGACTTCTGACATTTCTATAGGTGATCTCCAGCAACTGATTCCACTGCCTTGGCTCCCCAGTGTAGAGAATATAAGCATGTGCTGTCACACACTGAGTCATTAGTCTGTCTTCTTGTATAACTGAAAATGCCGCATGGATACCAGGGTCTGTGGAATGTTCTTTGAAGGTTCCTAAACATGGTGTGACTGAATTCCAATGCAGAAAAATTGAAGAATCATATAAATCAAAGCTATTGTATAGGCTAAGAAATTAAGATAAATAATATAATTCTGAGTAAAACATTAAAAGAAAACAATAAGACACAAATTATTGCTAGTCAATTCAAGGCCATCCTTTCTGAGAAAACCCTTCATAAACACACACACATACACACACAACACACAGTAAAACTCTTTAACATACAATGTCCAGGAGCATGCTTGTAGCATAATGCAGGCTACCTTGGGCTAGGGTTAGCTCTATACATCTTTCTTTACATGAAGACAGCAATGTTGCTGAATGCAGGAAACAAGTCTCACCCACCTTTGCTCAGTGCTCAGCACAGTGTGTAAATATATATATATATATATATATATATATACAACCATTAAAGTTGATGTCAGTGGCAGTGATGTTTTCAAAGAAACCTATAGAAATTTTTTCTGAATTCATTTTCTCAGGAAAATGGAAATTTTTCTAACTGTCTTTATCTCACATGATTATTGTCATTTTGTATTTTCTACATTTTTAAAGGTAACATGCATTAACTGTTAAGTTGTAGAAAAAAACTTAATAAAAATTTTCAACCATGACATAACTGAGAAAAGGATTCTGACATAAGCAGAAGTGTGGCCACTTTGGAGATCTTAGGGACTTCACTACTTGGTTTGGCATTTTCTATCTTTTTTAAATATATAATATAGAAGATACATAAACCATAAAATCAATGTCTTTGTATGTGGAGAATTTATGCATTTATATTTAATTTTTCAATAATATAAAATCTGCCCATGTAAACAGTTGGTATTGCTCTTCAAACAAGACTTCTATGTGAGATTTTTTTCAGCTCATTGACCAGTGAAGCTTCACCAGTATGAAAGAGAACATCAGGAATCTGAACCTGGGTGGGCAATGTTCTAGTATATATGATTGTCATCAGCTAGCTTCTGACTCTGAATTCACACTGGATTCTTGAGTACATAAATCTTTCTCCATCATGGGATGTATGGTTTCACACTTTGACATCCCTCCATCTCAACCACCAGCACTGGAAGAAAAATGAACAAGTAAAATTTATTAAAATTTATTAATGGAGTGGCAAATTTTATTTTAACTTATTGTTCTGACTTGATTTGGATTTTCATATGATTTAGTCAGAGTCCCTTTGGAGCAAGCAGTTATAATTTGCCATAGATTATACTGAAAGTACTGTTTTGTTACAGGTGCAGAGTCAAAGCCAAGTATAAAGGCCATGGTTAAAACCAGAGCCCTACCTTCCTTAACTGTCTCATCTGTCATTCTGAGGCTCTTTTTCTTAACTCCCATGATGCTTTGTTCATGACTATGATCAATGCATGCAATGCCTCTCCTTGTGCAATTATACTCTGCTCCTTTCTTATGGCTAAGTCTCCAAGTGCTGATCCCTCTCTTTCTGGGAGCAGGGAACAAGAATTTAGATGGTAGATTTTAGATATTTTCTTTGCTTAATCCCTGGAGCCTTGTGACTAAGGATATTCTCTGATTCCATTTATAATCCATATGCATACTGATCACTTGAATGAAGCCCATAGTCCTAAACAAATTGTCACTAGGAATTCTCTTCTATTTTCTATTCTAAATGGCTCTCAATGTTCTCCTAGCTGAACCTTGAAACAATCAGCTGTTTGTTTACTTCATGATTGCATTCCCTCAATGCTGACATTTTTTATACCACTCCCTCCTATGTACTAACTCTTCTAAATTCAGGTTTAATACTAGCAACTTTTAATATTTTTTCTCTTACTTCCCAAACACAACAGAATCCCTTCAATTCTTTATCAAAGATTTTATTTCTTATGGCTAGCCTTTATTGTTTGTCAGAGTCATATTATATGTATGTGCATTCATATGCATATGCATACACACACACACACACACACACACAAACACACACCAGATTTGAGGGTTTTTTTGTATTTTTTGAGATTATAATTGCATAATTCTGCCCTTCTCTTTTCTTCCTTTAAATGCTCCCATACACATCTCCTGCTTGATTTCTGTCAAATGCATGGCCTCATGCTTAATTAAGTGTGTGTATATATATATATATATATATATATATATATATATATACATACATATATACATATATATACACATATATGACTTGAGAAGTCTATATAATCATGTGTATATGTATGTTTTTCAGGACTAGTCAACTGAGGTTGGATAATTCAATTGGCATACCCTCTTCTGGAAAATACTAATTCTGCCTTCAGCATTCCTTAGTTATTTTAAATTTATGGACAATACAGGATTTATCTGTGCATGATCAAAGGTTAGCACAATGACTCCATCCTTAGAGTATAGGTTTAGAAGGTTTAGAAGGTTTAGAAGGAGTAGGGAGTTCACCAAATTTTATCTTATGTATGTCACATTTATTTGACTAATAATGTTCTAATCATACAATTGTATCTGTTACGGTGAGAGACAGTTTGGGTGTTAATTATACTTGCAATCTGATGTGCAGGGATGTTGTAGTATGGAGTTTATCGGATTTCTGTGATTTGAGTGACTAGATGCTTTTTTGTGTATATAGTAGGAATCCACAGAGAAATCGCAGACAAAGGTAGTGGTCTGTGGTTTTACAGTACCCACTGTGTAATTATCGTGTAAGTACAAATGAAGACTTGCACTATGGAATGCAGCAGTCAACTGATACATCAGAGATATTTATCATTAAGGAAGCCAATCTATTCAGTGCTTTGAGAATAAAATGAAGGAGTTAATGTATTTAATATCTGTAAATGTCTTAGAGTAGTGTTTGGCCAAAGAGTAAGCACTGAATACCTTGATAAAATAGCTAATATCCATGGACATTTATGACTTAATATGCATTTATATTTTGCTATTCTTGTTACTAGATATTATAAGAGTTGTGATTATTCCAGGAGGATGAGCCAGGACTTGTGATTCCTTAGGTATAAGAATTGTCATATGGGCAAAATATATGGCTTATATAAAAGAATTTTAATAAGCCATAAATCATAAATTGTGTTGTGAAAAAACATGGCTTGATTTTAATACTAAGAAAAACTAAATATAACTGTAAAGAATTCAAATGAACAACAAAAAAAAAAACAGGGATGTGGTGGCACATGCCTTTAATCCCAGTACTTGGAAGGCAGAGGCAGGCAGAGCTCTGTAAGTTTGAGGCCAGTCTGATCTTTAGAGTGAGTTCCAGGAAAACCAGTTACAACAGAGAAATCTTGTCTGGAAAAAAAAAAAAAAAGAAAACTTTTTAAGTGGATGCAACACAGACAAGGTGAATGTGGATATTAGACAGCATAATGTGGCATAAAATCACTATTTTGAATTCTTAACCATAGAACAAATTCTGAAGTATAGCACTGATTATATTCATGGATTATAGTATCTTCTGAATCATAAGAACCAAGGAATGATTACCTCAGTCAAGACTTAACAACAATTAAGGATGCAAGTTCAAAATGCTCAATAGTTTGACAAAGAAAATATGTCTGCTCAATGGCAAACTGAAGACTGGAACAAGAATTTTTACCTGTTTTGAGTATAGTGCTTTATTTTTTTTTTATTTCAATCACGAGACAGATGATGGTGATTCATTTATCCTGTCTCTAGATATACGTACCACACATGAACTATTTTTCATTATCAATAGGTGTGATGGCTAGCAAGAATCTAGCAAAAATAAATAAATAAAATAAACCATGCAGTATTTTTTTTGAGTTTCACATTTTTCTTCTCTCATACAGTACTTCTCAATACACTTCCTTCACACCCTCCATTCTTCCCAGCTCCCCACCTCTCCCACAGATCTAACCCCCATCCTCCCATCCTCACCCCTGCCTCTTCCCAAGAAAACAGTCTTCCCAGGGTTATTTCTCAAACATGGTAAAACGAGATGGAACAATTATTTTTGTATTTATATGTAGGATATTGCATTGATCACTGGAATAAGATTAGAGACAGAGAAAGAAAATAAGAAATCTCTTCAAAATCTTAATGGTGGCAGAAAAACTTACTGATTCAATGCTTAGTGTACACACATTTAAAACCAAGCCAACCAATTGTTTTCTTACTAACCATCAGAGCCATAACACAAAGCTAAATTCATCCTGTAGTCTCAGTGACCACAGGCTAACATAGAGGTTGTGTTTCACTTATGGCACTGGTCCCATGGTCTATGAAACAGGCTAAGCCTCATTTTTTCCATAGGTCCCATAGTTTACGATTAAGGTAGAGCTTCAGTTACATCACAGACAGTCTCCGGCTCTAAATCCCTCTATCTCTACATAGAGTGATAAATCCTTACACACTCATCACTCATCAATGACTATTCTTTTTTATAAGTGCTGCTCAAGACAGGTTCATGTCTGCTTCCATACCATTCACAATTTGGAAAGACTCAGAGGGCCAGACAAAAATATATGAGGAGCAGCTATAGATTACCAGTCCCAGAATACCTCAAGCTCATACAAATGGATCTTCAGAGTACTTTTTTCCAGAAAAAGTTATATATTAGTAGTAGAAACATATGTTTTTAAGCAAAAACAAGCTTGCGAATTAGGGTACAATCTTAAAAGACAAAAGTCAATGTACCACTCTGACAAAATGTGAAGTTCCTGGCTGGAAAATATCTATTTTTGACAATTATCAGGCTAAACTCAATAGTGAACATGCTTTGGCCCCTGATGCAACCCTGCTTAATTCATTAATTATGTTTGAGTTTATTAACAAGTAAAAAGAGACTTACAGCATCATGTATGTATTGAATGCCTCGGTGCAGAATAAGTATAAATAAGAATGAATATATGGAGAAGAGATTTCAGTATGGAATAAAACTGCATAAAATAGAGACTAGATTCAGGAAATGAGACTCCTAGAAGAAGAGCTAGCATCGACAATAAAGAATAGAACAATGTTATGGGAAGTGTGACGGACCAGTAGTGCTGGTAGTGAGAATGTAGCTTAGAAAAGAAGTTCATATTCCTTGTGACATGATATGCAAATGTGACAAGGTCACACTTGGAGGCAATGATGGCATCAGAAAAGCCAGGCTGTCAAACCTTTTCTCTGTCCTTGCAAAAGAGCACGTCTGTCAGGGAGTTGTAAATGAGTTGAATTTGCCTAAAGTCTGGGCAGCTGGGAGACTTGGAAACAATCCAGCAGGTGCCTTGAAGCTCCAATCCATAGATTTCTTGATGTTCTTTGTTTGGCAGCGGAATGCTTTCTGCCCTTTGCTCTGAATATCTGTGTCTTCTCTTTGTTTGTACTTCAAGGTCCATTTCTCAACATCATCTTCCGATGATGTTTTATACTCAATCATCACTGTGTTTTCTTAATGCTTTTAGTTCTAACAATAGAATAGAGGAGATTTCATGTAAATCTGGGAGTGACTCATAGCACAGAGTGAAGATATTTTAACACACCTGCCATAGATAAGGTGGCCTTTATGTCCACTTGTATGCTAATAATATGAACATGGTCATGATGGAAAAGGAAAATATATCAGATAATAAAGTCGAGCTAACTGTTAAGTAAGGGGAGAGATTAGAAGGTAGTTTGAAATTTAGAGTTTGGATACATAAAGAGAACAGAATCCAGTGGAAAGCCTCAAGTGGGCAGATTGCAGGCAGAGGTCAGAGTCATGGAAGATTACATACCAGGAGAGGGCAGACAGATTACTGAGGCTGAGGAAGAGAACATGGACTTGTGCTTTAATGGTGCAAATAGAATCGATAGCTATGAACCAGACACATTGGTAAGTGTGCATTTTTTGTATTTAAGATAATTTGCAAAGAGTACTAACAGACACTGAATCTGGTAGCATCAAGACCTTGCTCTTTAGCATCTATGACCACAAAGACTTGACTCTGTCTCTAGTAGGTGCATAATATTAGGGATTTGGGTGCAGAAGCTTAAACAAATTTATTAGTCCAGTCCACTTCTCACCTAATTAATATGTGAGTCAACTGATGATTATGGAATCACTATGGTAGTACATCTTTCTGTGCAGGGGGAGCCACGGATCCTACAGCTAACCAGAGTAAGCTTATACTACTGTGCTTTCACAGAAGCATTTCATTTCTTGATATTCTCATTCAGTGCCAATTAGAAACTGGCTTCCAGACAGCTTCTTTGTCATTAACTCAGAAAGTTCACTATCTAATTCTGATATTTTTGAGTATTAAATATATACTCTTAAAGAAACAGTCTCACATCACTTTTATTTTCACTTGATGCACAGGCTTATACTTGGCCCTAGCTTATACTTATCCTGGTGCAGGAATATTATTGTTGGTTTCTTTCAGACATTCTTTTCAACTGATCTTTGTACTTTTCTGTCTTCTCTTCTAAATATTAATATACTTTTCACACGCACACACAAAAACCTACACACACATAATATATATGAGTTCCAAACTTGAAGCTTTGAGGGAATTTCTATTTGATTATTTTAAAAATAAAACTGCTGTCAGCTTTGTTTGTGGAGAGGATTTAGAAGCTCTGTTTACTCTGAAAGTAATCACTTCTTGATTCAAACTGCTTCACCAGTAAATAGAATATCTTAGGACATTAATTATATGGGAGAGAAGTCAGCAAGAAGTAGCTGTTACAATCCATTACTGTACAATAAATAGCAAGAGATAGGAGAAAATGTAAAGACAGAGATAATTGTTGTAGTTCGGCTGTGAATAGGATTGGGATAGATGGATTGGAATGGTTTATCTTTCTCCTCCATAATAAACTCAGGCTTGGAGTAAGCATACGGAAGTGAGTCAGTACCCCTCTGGAACACAGCAGACAAAAGCAGGCCTAGACATATCTTTTGAAATATTATATACATTAGTATTTTAAAGCTATTTCTTTCAGTTTCTATGGCTGCATAGTTTCCTGTGCAGCATTTTGCTTTGCTTTATACAAACCTTCCTTCATATCTGTCCTCTTTAGAGCTGATCAAATTGTAGCTCCCATTATATGAAACCTGCTTTGGGTGACATAGTGGCTAGACTTCATCTTGAGATGTATACCTACCTTCTCCGTTCACCCATCTCTGCCACCTTCAGACAGCCTTGAGGAGTGCTGTTACCCACAGAATACAGTTTAAGGACCCCTGACATGGGTCCTTACATTTTACAGACATTAAAATCAAGACCAACACAGAGACAGCTCTTTGCTCTGACCTGCATTGTTGGATTCTGATGAAGCTATTCAAAGAGAGGTCTTAGATCAGATGTGCTAGTATATGCTCTGTCCCTTTTGATTATTCAAATAAGTAACACCATAGTGCATGTCAGACACAGAAATACATCACATTCCACCCTCTTCCTTAAGGAGTACTCCACACTGGCCCAGGTTTACTTAATAATATACCCTATATTAAGTGTTAAGATAATGAGCTTGTGGGAATTTTCAGAGAAAGAAGCATGTGAGAGTAATCAAGAATTTCATGATATTCTATCTAGAATTAAAGGATAAGAAGATGAAACACATTTAAAAACACAGCATGGTATAAACAGTGGACTTCTTTTGCCTACTTTTGGATGATCCTGAGATTTTATAGGGAATGGGGAAGGATAGTTATAATTACTGGTTAAGCATACCACTTTTGTGTAGTCCTTTAACCTCAATTCATTTAGAAGTCACATTAATTTGAAAAGAAGACTAAGGTTTCTTAAGAAAAAAAAAGAAAAAGAATACCACTTATCAGTGCACAGACCTGTGTAACCACACTGCTCTGTGAGGAAAGACAAATGCTAAAATGAGATAATACTTGGTCTATTATCCTGTGAGGTTCAACTCAGGAGACAAAGGTGTATAGCTACAAAAGAAAGAAAGAAAGAAAGAAAGAAAGAAAGAAAGAAAGAAAGAAAGAAAGAAAGAAAGAAAGAAAGAAAGAAAGAAAGAAAGAAAGAAAAAAAGAAAGGAAGGAAGGAAGGAAGGAAGGAAGGAAGGAAGGAAGGAAGGAAGGAAGGAAGAAAGGAAGGAAGGAAGGAAGGAAGGAAGAAAACTTTGTGCTTTTTGTCGTGAAATGGAAATCTTATTGCAAGGAAATGTAGAGTGGTACACAGGAAGCAAAGGGGGAAGAAAATTAAAAGAAAACTAGGGAGGTTGCCTATCAGGCAGAGTGGCTAGAAAACAACAGAATGGGAGTGTAAAAGCAACCAAAGTGTGGTAGCATTGAAAGAAGGAAAAGCTCTTGTCACATCTAATTATGGAATTCCATCCAGAAAGCAGTACAGGACTCAGAAGATTGGGTCTGGTATGTTAAAGGAGACAGTTGGGTTCATAGAACTATGATTCAATAACTGTCAGTTCTTCAGCTCAGAAACTGAGGATGAGATGAAGGTGTTACTACTAACTCCATGTTTGAATCCAAACTAGCCTCATACTAGTATTCAGTGATCAGACACTCTTACCTGCCTTAAATCTCAAATTCTAGAAGTGTTTTATCCAGTGCCTCTTCCAGTGTGGCTGTTTTCTTCCTTTCCTTGTTTTATTAATAATTATTATTATTATCATCATTATTATTATTGCTATCATTATTATTATTTAATTTTTTTATACCTCTTACCCAGGCATATCAAAGCTCTTAAATAGAAAAAGTAGTCTGCTTACTAAACACAAACTAATAGTTCATTTTTTACCATAGCTGTGTGTAATGCAGACTGAAACAGGCTGTGTAGATGTTCCCTTCATGCTGCAGTGTAAGTCTACCACTGGACAGCTCATTCCTGGTGACTGAACTTGGGGTCATAGGAAGTTATTAAGGAAGAGTTCGTACTGCTATCTTCCCTCCCATAGGAACTTTCTTACAAATGCCACTAAAGCCATAGCTCTTCTGGTCTGAGAATTTCTTAGCAACTTTTAAAAATAACTTAGGTATATGAATTTTTTCTCTAAAATCTGCCAATAGTTCACACAACTTTTCACAAATCACAAAACTTACTTTGATTTGGGGTCCCTTCCTTTGTCTTTCGTATGTACACAAAAATTCAGAACATAGCATCCCAATGCACTTATTTATTGGACCAAATTAAACAAATAGTTAAATGCCCTTAAAATCTAGAAAAAGCTTGACACATGATGCACTCTTACACTTCATATTATCAGACTGACCACTTTCGTAATGTCTTCTCCATTTATTCAGTTTGAGAATTATAGGTGGAAATAGTGGTGGAATAATGTATTTCAACTCAAAAATTCTCTACTTTTGGTGGTACGAAAGTAGCAACTGTACTCTGTGCTAGTGGTGCTAGTGTGATGATACAGTATGAGGCCATAGGCAGTTACCCATAGGTAGTTATACATCAGGCACGCCATAAACAGGCACACATTCATCACCTAAAGTGTGCCAAGTTACTAAGCTATGCTGCCTAGATCACAAAATAACAAAGACATTTGTGACCTACTCAATCTATATATCAATACAAAATGCCTTCTTGACAATACCACATCTGTATTACAAGGTTTGGCAGCAGTGTGTTTGGATGTTCAAGTGCTTTCAGTGGTGTCAGTTTGCAAAGCAGGTGATACACTCTATTTTTGCTTGTTGGTTAGTTGTTTGCCTTCTTGTAATGTAAGTTAATCTGACCTCAAACTTGTAATTTGCCTACCGTATCCTTGCTGTGTATACTGAGATCACAAGTAACTTCCAACATTTCAAATGTGTGTTGTAAAATTTTCTGTGGTTATGAACCTGTAATGTGTGTGTGTGTTCATGTGTATAAAGGCATGTCCCTTCCTCAACTGCTCTCCATCTGACATTTTTGAAACACAGTCTCCCACTGAACTAGATCTCACTCATTGTTGAAACTGCATGACTAGCGAGCTCCAGAGATCTGCTTGTCTCTGTTGACAAAATAGATGTAGGTCTATGGGAATGTACCTCTACCAAGCCTTTTTATTTTAATAAATCACACACATTTGTGAGGGAAATTACTAGAAATCCATCTAATTCTACTTCAATTTGAATCGTATGGATTAGAATTATATAAAACCTATAAATCATCACAGTAACTTGTAATTATCTGTAGGACAGTTATTAACTTACATTTATCAAATTTAAAACTTCAACTAGCTACTTTATAGGTCATTGTTTTCAAGGAATACATTTTTTAACAAATTAAACTGCCAGATTATTACAATTAAATGGAATGGGATTTTTTGTTTCTTTATTTAAAAATATTCTCTGATAATTTCATACACATGCATAAGATATTTTGAACAACTAGAATCATCCCCTTCCTCCTAATCCCATTGTACTCCATCATCCTAACAGATACTCCTATATTGATTTCTGTTTGTGTGTGTGTGTGTGTATGTGTGCACACATGTATTTGTCTATGTCCTTTGAGCAACTGCTGAACTCCTTTCTGGTATCACAAGAAGTAGTGCACGATGGTCTTATGGTTCTTGTATTTTTTTTTTCCTTTGGGGTTTTACAACATCTCTTTTAGTAAGTATGAAACAGTCTGTGGATTTTACTTGAATTCACTTACAGGTGAGTCCATTGAGGATCGTGGTATGCCCTCTCTGCCCATTTGCATATCATTTTTGGGTCTGTTCTAGTCATTTGTTCATTTCTGTAAAATAGGGATCATTGAGTTTCTGTTATTGAGTTAAAAGAACTCTTCATAGATCTGGACTTGGAATGCTTTCAAGATATAATATGATTATAATATATATAATTATAATTTGAAACTATTTTATCACATTTGATTGGTTGTCATTTTGTATTCATCATAATGTTTTTTGGAAAACTCTTCTCTGTTTAACAAAGTCTAAGTTACATATTTGGCTCTTTTTGTCTGTGCCCGGGATGAAATTTTAGATATTAACTGTTATCCAAGATCATGATGATGTATCTCTGTGGATTTCTTGTAAAATGCCTTTGGTATATATCTAATAAAGATAAGAGTAATAATAATAAATTCTAATAAGGTAAAAGACAGTAACCCAAATTCATTTGTTGATATGAATATTAATTTTGTTGTTTAATTAATTGAATATTAATTTGCTGGAAAAACTTTACTTTCCCTTATGAACCAGCTTCAAATTCTTGGCAAAAAATCTATTGACTAAAAATATAGGTTACAAATCTTGTATCACCACTTGCCTACTTATAACCTTTCCATAGTATTGATGACTATAATTTTAAAGTAAGTTTAGAAATTGGGGAGCATCAATCCTCCAATCCAATGCTCTGCCCCTTTCAGATTATTTTAGATATTCTTCTCTTACAGGTCCATATAATTTTCTATTTCTCTAATGAAAAGTATCAGAATTGTCACAGGGATAGTTTTGAGTCTGCATTTGCATAATATTGATTTGTATGACACTAAATTTGTATAATAATAAATTTGCAAAAATCTTGTGTTTAAATTCATAAACACAGGGTGGCTTTGCATTTATTTTTGTCTTTAAAATTTATCCATAAATATTTGTTTTTTTAATAAAATTTAAATGATACATAAATGCATTCTGACCATTCTCTATCATCTCCTAATTACTCCTGTTCATTCCAACTCCTCCCAACAAATCTCTCATTTATGACATCTCTGCTTTTTCTCTTTAACTTGTGACTCACTGTACTTAACCACTGTCATCTGTATGATCATGGCCTTGAGCTATCACTTGTGCCTGGCAGAATAAGCAGTTGGTACACAACTAAAAACAGTGACTCATGAAATCTATCAATAGCAATATATAAAGAGTATGTTCCTTGAGTTCCTGCCATGAAAAATCATATTTTTGAATTCCATTTATCCCCAAGTTAAGTTAATATCAGTAATTTTCTTGGTAATTTTATTTTTCTTGATGTTATTTTAAACAGAATGAATTCTCAATATCCTTTTTAGTTTTTCATATACACTTGGAAATGTGACAGGTTTGAAAGCATAAAGAGTATAGACATTGATATTCTAAACAAGGATTCTGTTGATTTTGCTCATCAACCTTAATAGCATTCTTGTGGATTCTTAAAGGGTTTTCTATGTGAGATCGTATTGTTCAATGAGAAGCAGTTTGCTCTTTCTTTTCACCTCAGGGATCTATCATTGGCTCATTTTAGCTATTTTATCTAGTTAGAATGTTCTGTGTACTTCTGAAGAACAATGACAGAAGCATACATCTTTGTCCTAGTTTTAACTCAAAGTGGAATACTCAACTCACTACTGAGTACAGAGACAGCTACTGGATTCTGTACATATCCTTCATTGGGTTGGAACTTTGATTTTATTTCTGGCTTTCCAAGGATTCTAACCATGAAAAAAGAAAAGTATTACATTTTTCAAGAGAGACTTTAGAGCCAATTAAAGAGATTACACACTATCCCTTTGCTCATTAATATGATATGCCACACTTTTTTTATGTTGAGTTTCCCTTGAATCTTTGGAGACTCCCCTTTTTTCATGTGTAACCTGGTGTATCCATCATTGAAACCTGATGTTTCCAACATTGTGCCTTGGCCTTGGTTATGACATGGATACCCTTGTTTACTGCCATTTCTTATAGAAATGGCAGGCTCTGATATGGCAGTGAGCCTGGGCTTAGTGAATGGCAAGGTTATCGTAGAAGGTGCCATTAGCTAGAACATGTAAGGAATAGAGGAATCTAACATATGCAATATGTGGCTCACCTCATGTAATCACTACACATTTAATGGGCTGCCCTAAATTGCTTCCAATAGCAGTCAAATTCAAATTCTTCCTACACAGTAAAGATCATGGAATGACTCACAGCCCCTAATTTTGTCTAAAAAAATAACTTAATAATTATACATGATCATTGATAGGACATTTCCCAGTCTCACTAGTTTTCATACAAAACTGATATTTGTCCATTGTTCTGAGATGATATCTATTCTCAGCTTCTATCCTACTCACCATTAAATAATACTAAGGATAGAATATCTGACCATATTGTAATTGTATGTTTATGTTTCTAGGCCTTAATATATATTTTTAAATGCATATATGGTATATGTCATAGGGCATACTTAGAACATGAAGAGAGATTTAATACTCTTAAGAACCATAACATTCTGGAATCACTGGAATAGTAATCTAATATCTGAATTCTCAGAACTTAACACTTGTATGAATTTGAACTACTATTTTAAGATACTATTTGCAAGATATTCATATTCAAATTATATGTTTAATTCCTGAGAAGGAATGTAAAAAGGTAATAATTCTCAATTATGATTTATACTAGGATTGATATTTCTATTTTGGGTCACTAAAAACCAAACACTAGGTTATGCATAAGAGTGTTGAACCATGTTTCACAGTTGCCTTTGATAGAACACACAGAATCCCTTACTTTGCTCCATTTTAGCTTGCTATGTCTCAACCTTTCTTGAAGTGTGTTTTCCTCTCTTTTCTTTAAGAGTGCAAAGAATAAAAATCAAGAGATCTAGGGATTTGAACTATCGTTTCACTGTATATTCATATTATATACTACTAAGTTGAAAAATGTATTCATATCAAAAATAGAACACTATAAAATCTGAATTTTTTAAAAATTATATATGTAGGATACACATAAAAGCAACACATGAGATTAAAAAAGCAAAATACAAATGTTTTAATTGTGCTGACTAAGCAGATTGTCTTTAAGTATTAAGAAATATATATGTATGTAAGTACATACTGACATGTGTGTAATGACAATTAATGGGAAATGAGGTCATAAATTTGAGAGCAAGGAGAGGTATATGCTCATCTGGAGTAAGAGAAGCAAAGCGGGAAATGATGTAACTTTAAAAAAAAAAAGAGAAAAAAAAGAAAACAATTACAAATAAGAAAAAGGACTTAACACACCAAAAAATTAACCTGGTACTGCAGGAAAGTAAGTATATTTACACGAGGAAATGATACAATTCATGATTGAAATAAGTTTGAAAATTTATTTTAGCATGTGCAACAAAATGAAGAAGTAAATATTGCCAGAATGCTTAAAGGTGTTTACAATACAATATTTGAAAAAAGGAATATTCTTTAAAGTATAAAAACATAGGAAACTAAGTTTTTAAAAGCAAGGGATGTCTCTGAATGAGTGGGAAGTATGTGAGTTTATAGACACAGAGGGAAGGGTACTAATCTTGTTTTAAGCCATAAATGGCAAAGAAGCCACAACTTCATAAATACTGTAAATGGATTTTGTTGCCAAAATACAGTTTTGATTTGTCTCAAAATTCTTATAGAAAAAATTAATATACAATAAAAAGGAAAAGTATGTTCATAAATATTTTATATCACAGTTTTGCTCTCCAACACAAAATTTTGTAATATAACAAAATCAGGATCATTCTTCATCAAGTCACCAGAATTCATTTTGTCCATCCTCTTATGATGAATAGAGGAACATCGCAGGAATATTGTGATACAAGTAAAGAATAAGAAACTGCAAAGATTTTTTTAATGGTGTTCTCAATGATTATTGAATGAAAAATGATGCAAAACTGAAAAACTCCAATCAAGTGTTATGTAGGTTGAGTGAAATCTGCATGTCTCAGTAGGTTATGTTTTTCTTATCCTAACTTAGGAATTAGTTTTGATTATATTCTTGATTCTATGATGGTGCCCTGTAGCCTTGCAGAGAGGTTGGGATCCATTATCAACATACATTATATATTCCAAGAATCATTAAGTATATATTTTTTAATCATTTAGTTTGTTGTTTGTTCTATGACAAAAATCTCACTATTGAAATCCAGGTTGATCTCAGCTCTCCATCCAGGGTTTCTGGGTTCTAAGTCAGGGGAACTATAGTCATGAACAACCACTGTTTAATTGGGAAAACTTGAAAGAAACAAACAATCTCATTCATAAATCCTCAATATTGTAAGAGTCTTAAATGCTCAAATTTCTGAGGCTACTTTGAGGATTTTTAAAAAGAAGAATAGGCTCACAACCACAGATATGGTCTTTTATCAGAAATTCTCTCTGTAGCTGTCTGAATCAAACAAAAATGCATTATATTTGGAGATTAAAATGATAAAGCAAACTTGTAGCTACAATGAAATGTATTATTTTTTCAAATTTTTGTGATAACTGAATTTTGAATTTCCTTCCTATAATTAGTGTCTTTCAAATTTCCTTAGGAAAACATGCATTAATTTGTAATGAGTAATCTGTAGAACTGACTAAATATATAATATTTATTTCTAGTAACTTTTTGTGTGATTTACTGCTCATGGAAATTTTATTGCTATGTTGAATATTATATAACTATCTTGGAGAAGTAATACAAGCAGAAACAGGTGTTTCTTAAATTTGAGTGCAAGTAACATATTTTAATACACAAGTGACAGCTATGGAAATGCGAATTTAAATCACGCAATGTTTAATATTCATTTACAAAGAGAACACACAAATCAACAATATGGTACAACTTTAGAACAAGTTAATAATGTCACTTATTGTTGTTCTATTTCTATTAGTTTTTTTCCAGGAATAGCACACAGATATATATTAATAGCTATGATTTTCAGTTTCATTATAATTCCATTTCCAAAGTCATTTAGCTCATTGTCTGGAAATAGGAAGTTAGCAGAGTTTGAACAAGCAGTGCTTATGAATTGTAACTAGAAGCTGCAGAGAGAGCATTTGACTTACAGTTACTGCCTTGGACACTGCTACCTGCATATTACCTATCGTGTCTGTGATACTCAGGAACCTGTCAGTGGATGCTTCACTGACTATGCCTATTGCATTTGAATAGTTTGATATATAAAGTACAGTCTAAGATGAAGAGTATTTCTGAAATATTGGAGATTTCAGCTCACATTGGGGTTTTATAGTTAATTTCCAAGTACTTTTTAAACTGAGAAGTTGGGGAAGTTATTAGAAATTATTCTGGGAAGCAGTGGCTTCCTTAGAGATCATTTTCAAGAATGCTTCCCAAGGACATGACAGCATACTCTTAGACATGCTTGGAAAATAAAGCAAAATAATGTTTTCAACAATCCCAATGGCTTCTCTATTAAGATTTGAAACAACATTCCCTTGTAGCAGTAAATACTTGGATGGCTTTTGCAGCTGGGGCTTTTTTCAATGTGATCCAGAAATGCAGTTGACTTTTTCTACCTTCTTAATATAAAATACCAGGACTCGATTACAAAGTCAATACCTCGATGTTTGGGGAAATTTATAGTGTGAAATGACGGTGATATGGAAGTGGTGGCAATGGGTGAGTGGCTAAGACAACTATTTAAAACCTGCAAAAAAATCTCTATAATAAAGAATTACAATGATCAGTGAACTGGAATTGATCAACTGCTTTCAGAAAACTCGTGGCCAACATGGTGATCACCTCTGGTCAATACTATAATAACATATGGTGAGCAAGATAAATGGGAAGGGTATGTGAGAAAGAAACACTGATTATTTGAAGTAAGAATGTATTTAGAAAGATATTTTTGTATTTAAAAAATTTTAACAATTTATTGTCCAAATAACAGACCTGATCTAGGTTTGAAGTGAAAGATAAAGTTTATTTCACCCCCATTCTCAGTCTCAGGAAAGTGGGAAACAAGAGTCCAAACTTAGGATAGGAGCACACAGTTAAAGGAAGTGGGTTAGAAGAAAGCCTACCTCCCTGTTGCAGCAGGTGAAAATGTAGCAAAGCAGGAGAGGCTTCAGAGTACAGCACCTGAAGAAGAAGAGTAGTGATCCTAGCTAAGGCATGACGATGTGTTACACAATGGGCTTCAAGTCTCTCATATCTGTTCTGTTGTCATCTGTCTACTTGTATATAACTCTGGCTGGGAAAGTTATCAGTGCCCAAATCCGGACTTGTAGGGAAATCTTGCAGATAAATGAGGAACAAAAAGATCATATCAATGGTATGCAACCAAACACTTCTTTGTCTGGGTCCTTATGATAGGCAGGCCAGACTACTTGATACAATATCATGGTTTAAGAATTCCCAAAAACAGATGGGAAGTGGTACCCAGGAGAAGCTGGTGAGGACCAATCTTAATCAATATGTGGACTGTAATGTCACAGAATTGTGATGTTCACAGAGAATGCAGATGACTTTATTTTTTAATAAGACTTTATATTTTTAATAAGACTTATTTTTTAATAGACTTTTGGGCAATGCAAATAGTAGTAAAGAAAGTTGAAGAAAATTTTAAATTACTTACTCCAGGAAATGAGTTTGATATGTCTTCCTTTGTCAGTTTACAAAGCTTTGCTGAATCTATACACAATTGCATATTTCAATAAAGTGTATATGTTCAGATACAAAGACACTTCAGTCATTCAGGACACATTCATAAATTAAGTACTAAAGCAGGCTTTTGTTTCAGTGTTTTCCTTTGCTGTCATGAAATATGGAAAGCTTGTACAATGTCAAATGCCTATCTTATTGTTAATATACAGTCTTCATGGTCTAGGAAATACATTAAATCAGGCCTATACTTTTACCACTGCAGACACCAGCACATGTTCACATAAAACTTCAAATAATTTTGGTTAACAAATCAGTATGTGCCAGCAAGTGGGACTCTATGTAGGAGTTCATTCTCATGAGAATTTCTAAGGAATTGGAGATGACCTGCTCTCCAAGAGTTACCACATTTACCAATCAAGTTCCAGAGTTCCATTCAGCTAAACTCATTTATTCTTCAGAAATGTACTAAGTATTCTCTTCTAGACAAGAGTGAATGCAACAGGACTTCAGATCAGTGAGAAGATTTCTGTGCCCTTAAAGGAATTTGCATCAGAGTGGAGACAATGCTATAAGTTGGCATTTTATGTATGCCTACTATGTGCTAGGCTCTGTTTGGTATTCTAAGCCAAATTTAGAAAATGGCTAAATTCTCTCTGGGAGAGGAAAGGGGAACAACATTAATATGACTGTTAAAGTAAAAGAAGGATTTAATCCAGTAGAAGAGAGAATAGATATTTAGATGGAAGAAGCAGTATCTCTCTGTTTCAATATCATTACATGATAACCATGGAAGCTTAGGAAGGATGTGCTTAGGATATGCAGGAGAAGATGAAGTAGACTAGAGCTAGTGACAGGAGAAAGTAAGCATTTGAGAAATAGAGTTGACTTTCACATAGGACAGCTATAGAGTAGAAGGACTATTTCTATTAATTCAACCTTTACAAATACTAAAAGGCACCTATCAATATCAACATTTCACATACATGAAAATCAGTAACAATAGTAATAACTATAAGCAGGAAGTTATCATATGAATATTAATGAGACAGGGACTCCAAAGTTCCATTTGGTTATAAGATCCCATGTGGCATCCAAGGAAGTTCAAAATTGAGTTATGGTGTGGTGCAGTCTTTATCTGATAGTTGCTAGGAGTTAAAAAGCACATATTTTTGTTTCATCCATTCATTCAAAAGTGATAATGTGAAATGAAGTAGTTTTAACACCAACTGAACACTGAACTGGAGTCTTTTCAAAATCTTCACCAGTTGTTCTTTCTCAAGAACACTGAGTACTAGAGAATATAAAGCAATTAACCTTATTCAACAAGTGTGTCACTTGGCCACATCCACCTGCAGAACCTGTGTCCTTGGAGCTCTGGGGTTATAAGGAGTCCTAGAGATGAGAATTATTGCATGGCTGCCAACGCAGGATGTGCACTTGACTCATGGCATCCAGTGGGAGATAAGTGCAGCATTGGCCTTTTTATATTTATATGTAAATGCATCTGTTATTCCAGGACTAACTTTGAAGTTTTCCATTAGCACCAATGAGCCATGAGGCAGCACTCTACCTGTGCACTGCAGGCTACTGGCTTTATGCTGTGTTTATGTGACAGTTCTTTTGTCAAAATTCAAAGGCATGTTCATCTTAGGGTCAGTGATGTCGCTCTTGGAAGTCAAGGGGATGAGGTTGTCTCCACAGTTTCTAAGACACCAATGATTATCTTCACTGAGCAACAAAACCATGGACACTTCCACATGAAGCACTAGGCTGAAGGGCAGTTAATCCAACAATGGCTGGTTGTGAATGGAAAGTCCAAGAATCCAGTAGCTTTTCAGTCCAGGAGGCTGGATGACTTTGATGGTCTTCAGGATGTGCTGGAATCCCAAAGAAGTAGGCTCTAATGCCATTGAAGGAATGGATGTGCTAGCAAGGCAAGGACAAGCAGGCAAAGAGCAAAACTTCCTTATTCTATGTCTTTACATAGGTTTCCAGCAGAAGGTCTGGCCCAGATTAAAGGTGTGCCTTCCTGCCACAAAATTGAGATTAAAGATCTGTATCTTCCCTTCTCATAGATCTGGATTAGAATTGGATCTATCTACTTCAATTAAGCAAAAATTCCTCACAGTTGTGCCATTATTGGATTTTAATTAATTCCTGAACAAATTGACAATAAATAATAGCCATCACATGAAGCTGGGAAGTGATGCACACCTTTAAACACAACACTTGGGAGGAAGAGGCAGGCAAGTCTCTATGAGTTTGAGGCCAACCTTGTCTAGAGAGTGAGTTCCAGGACAGTCAGAGTTACAATAAAGAAACCCTTTCTAAAAATATTAAAGAAAAAAAAAAGAATAGCCATCACAAGTCTACCCCTTATCTACTTGACACACAATCTTACCTCATTATGTCACGGTTAATTTCCAAATAAAAACATTACCCACGTCACAATTATACCTAAACATAGTATAATTATTCCACATACAATCACAAATGCATTATATATTTAAAATAGGTGGCAATATCTCCTGACAGACATTTCTTTTGTTTGCTTGTTTGTTTTTTGTTGTGTTGTTGTTGATGTTGTTTGTTTGTTTGTTTTTTATTTTGTTTTGCTTTGTTTATTGAGATAATGTTTCTCTGCTTAACTCTGGCTGTCCTGAAATTCACTCCATAGACTAGGCTGGCCTTGAACTCATAGAGATCTGCCTGCTTCTGTCTCCCAAGTGCTGGGATTAAAGGCATGTGCCACTAATTCCTGGAGGAGGGACATTTCTTTAGTGCCTTAAGCTTAAATAAGATAACCATTGATATTCTCTTAAATGTTGTTACATCACATGATAAAGAAATGGAAGGAAACACAAATATCTGAACAAATGCATTCTTAACAAAGTAAGTCAGAAACTATCATGTCAACTCTAATCCTTTTTCCTGTAACTGGTCACATGGCCTTAGCTGGTATTTATAACTATCTTTCTCTTCTACCCATTCTTTATTTCCTTTACCCAAGGCAAGCAGCAGATATTGATTCTTTTCATGTAGGAATGGCCAATACCTTCATTCCTGATAGGTCTGTGTCCTTTGTCATTCTGCCTGGATTGGGTCTTTGTAGTTTCCATTTAATTTAACCACAGGACATGGTAACACCAAGAGATGCCCTAAGCATCTCATTCACTGCAGATATAGTCTTTTTTACCCCATCATTGAGAAGTAGTCCACTTTCTCCATAGTAATCAGGATACTGAAATCAAACTTCTAGAAAGGAGGAAATGTTTATATGTATTTTTATATATATATTGAACTTGATTTTTCAACCTACAATTTGCTTCTCCATTGAAATGAAAGTAATTTTATGTGCCATAATTTATGACTGATATTTCTTAAAACATCAGATAATAACAATAAGCTGGAATCCCTCAGCATCATGAAAATAAAATTAACTTTTTTTAAAAAAGGAAAGAGAAAAAGGAAAATAAAATAGTAAGAACTAAAGTGTTGATGTTCTAGCTTTGTTTCCTAAGAATGCTTGTATTCTTGCAAAATCTACTAGAAAAAGGTGGATTTGTAAACTATGCACACAATATGAGGTATGAGGCTGAAGTGGAGGTTTGGATGCATAATGGATATGTAGAGGATCAGGTGGGGATGCTCACAGTGGAGGTAGGGTAGGAGGGACTTAAGGAAAGATTCATATGAAGAATAACTTGTACGTAAATTTTAATTTGTTAAAGAATATAGTGAGTTAGTAGATAAGAGACTCTGAAAAGCATCCTAGGAGAATACATTTAGGAAAGAAAAGAAATGAAGGAAGGAAGGAAGGAAGGAAGGAAGGAAGGAAGGAAGGAAGGAAGGAAGGAAGGAAGGAAAAAGAAAGTGAATTAGAAATAGATTGTAATTCAATAATATCAAAATTATTAACAGATTGGATCATAAATTACACGTGGCTGAGGTGGTAGTCAGAGGATATGTCACTAACAGGATTTGTTCCTGTAGTCCAGGGGAAGAGTTTTACAAATCTAAAGAGGTAGCCCAAGTTCTGATGTGATACTGTATGCATCAAGTTTATTTTTAGTTTCCAAAAAGGTAAATTCCACATATGATCGACATTTTAGCCTATGTTGATAATTCAGGAAGGACCCACACTTTGCAAAACTCATGACTATCCTTAGGAGTAAGGATTGGCTGGGCCAAAAGACATTTGCGATACCTACGTGACGCTCATTTCCTATGTTGCCTTTTTTTCCGTTTTCTTTTCTTTTCTTTTTTTCCCATGGGAAGCTCTGTTGTCTTGGGTTTGCAGACCTTGATCTAGTATTAGCTTTGCTTCAATACCATTGTGTTTCTTCCTATATCACCATTCCTATTTCTCTCCAAACCTCTCACACATATCCATAAAATACTGATTCTGATTGAGGCTCACTATCACTTCTGTCATCCCAGAGATTGTTATAACTGTTTTCCTAAAGATACGAAAGCTTGGGTCAGAACTACAAAAAGATGTAAAGAAAATCCCAACATTAGTTAATGCCTAGACATTGATAGTATTTCCAAAGATTCCATTTAATCATCTCTAGCACCAACTAATTCAAATATTAACTGTAATTTTTGGCTGGGCCCAAGTTTTTGATAATTTCTGTCCAAATCGATTAGAAATTGTGATTTTTCAACAACTTTTCACTATCCATGTTGGATAATTCCTTAGAATGATACACAGAACTATATTTACGTTTTCTGTTTTATTATGATAGTCATGCTTCACAAATGAACTAGGAGCAGAGATGCATAGACCAAGTTGCGGGAAAGGCACAGTACTAATTCCTAATTGCTTTGAAGGTGCCATCCTCCAAAGACATTGAATTAGTCCTAATCTTAGAAAATTCAGGAATCTTTCTGTTCAAGTTCTGATAATTCACTGTGAAGGCACAGAGTCAATCATCCTATGTTGGTGACTAAGCTCAGTCTTTAACTAGTTCTTCTGCTGAGAAATTGTGAATAGTAAACACCTTCTAGCCAAATCATCTTCTCTTCAGGGAAGTTATTGAAGGCCCCAGACCTCATTTCATTACAAAGGCATGCCCACTAATGAGGAAACTCCAACTGGGTTTGTGATTATAACAGGAACTGGTTGTTTGTGTGTATAGATAAATGTGTGTGCTTATGAATAGAAGCATTTATATAAGAATATGTGTGTGTAAAATTCATGTATGTATTTATCTGTATGTTTGTATAGATATGTGTGTACATATTGATACATGTGTATATATAGATCACTGTGTATGTGTATAAACAGACTTATATATGAAATTCGTCCATATTATATTTATGAGCTTGCTACCAGTTATACAATATGCTATGGAAACTTTTTTTTGATAAATGCTGTCTGGCACATGAACAAGCTTCTATAAATATTAATTTATATAATACCAGTATGATCAACTGAGAAATCCAAATAATATACTTCATGAAATCAAGAAGAGAAATAACAAAGCAAAACCAAAATGCTGTTTTATCTCCAAATCCAGCCATCTTTAGATATGGCTGAGTCATCTCGTCCAGCTGAAAAGTACTTGTTTCCAGTCATACCTAAGAGAGAAATAAAGATTAAAAACACAGTTTTCAGCATTCTCCATTGTGCTTATAAATCTGCAGGCACAGAGGCAGAAGAGCCACTGTTGATAGGCACTGAGCTGACACTTTGCCATGTGTTTCCCTTTAGGCTGGCCAGAGAATGCCAAGCAATGTTGGCTATACCTCATTAATGCAGTTTTACCCGAAGAGCAGCAAACCATCAGGGGTCTGCTGATCATAAACACATCAAGCCCACATGTCTGCAGCCAATATCCATTATATTGAGAGCCCCTTTCTGCCTCCTAGGTAGCAAGATGCTTTAGAGAACTGGACTATGAGGTCTTTCATGGGGCTGTGTGCAGCCTAGGGCTATACTGAGTCAACTTGCTAACACATGTCTGTGCCCAGTGTCTCAGCTGCTATATGTAGATGTATATGGGCTAACAGCACTGACGGGGTAGCAAGTGGTTTCATTTCCAAACCCAGTGGATATCTTCATGATTTATCTGTAGTTACTATAACTTGACCATGACAAGCAATGCCATGTTTTCTTGCTAGGTTTGTGTTTGTTTGTCTGCTTGTTTGTTGTTTCAAATACTTTTTGCCATTAATACAGATCCCTTCTTTTCATTACTATCCCATATTCTTATATATTACCAAGTGACCAAGAATTCGATACTTATTTCCCACTAGATTTTTAACATAATTAGGGCAATAATATTACAGTTAGCTACAATACTGAGTTACAGCCTCTAACAAACAACTTTAATAAATGAAATGTTACTTAAAATGGTCCCACTTTTCAGTCTTTGGATACAATGCTCATAAAACACAAACAACATGGAACATGGGTTTTTTCAATATTATCTTCCCACAAGAACTTAAACTCAAAATTTTGAGTTCTTTGTTCTGGGTCTGATGGTTAATAGTAAAGTCAAATGTTAAATCAATGAATGCCTTCCTCCCAAATCATCAACAAAAGTCACGTTTGTGAATCTGTATGTACACATTAAAGAAGTGGCAATAGGTCTAAAGACATGAGTTTCAATGAGGCCATTTATCTTGTCAAATTTGATGAGACTATAACATTATTTTATTTAAATTTTTAGGATTCTCTAATTTCTTACAGTAACATAAATTCAAATCAAAATAAGCAATTGCTTTGAAACAATTTTTAGGTGACTATTATACTTTTAGCATTTTAGATTGTTCTTTTAGCTCCATAGCCAACACATGACTTGAATGCATTCGTCCCAAGCCCTTTAGTCCAAGTTGGAATAGAAGTCTGGAGTCACCTCCACCCTAGAAGCTTCCCATATATGACTGCTTCTCAACTCCAGCTTCAAGATACATGGCTCCAGAGGCTCTCTGGACTGATCACTCTATTGGTTCGCCTTCTGAGAGAGCTTAGTAAGCTTACTCTTTGTACCTCTCTGTTTTCAACCCTAACTTGCTTAAGGACTGGGACTCTATCATCACCCTGAAGGCAACAGCTGACATTCCATGAATAAAAAGTCTTCAGGAAACTGTAACTTGTTATTGATCCTCTACCTCCCCATAGTGACACTAAAGGAAAGCCAGGTACTTACTTTTCTATGACAGCTTTCATGCTCTCTTCAGTAAGATGAAACGTCCAGAGACTGGACTACTCTGAGGGACTGTGTGTAGAGTACAGAACAAGCCGTAATAAAGCAGAGAAAGCCCTGTAAGGGCTGGCTGGGCCACATCCCATTGGAAGTACTGTGTTCAGATGTGTTACACAGAGGTCCTGCATACCTGTGATGGAGGTCGCAGTCTGGTGGGAAATACTTCTCTAATGCTGAGTGCCAGGATGGAACTTAGTGGCAGTGATTTAACAACAGGCTGTGTCTCTTAAACAGTACAATCCTGGGCTTCAACAATAGGGTATCTCTTAAACAGTACACTCGGGTTTCATGTCGTTAGAAGAACCCTAATAGAAATGGCAGAATCAGCAAGAATATGGTAAATATTAACTACCCACTATGATATTGATGCTACAGTACTCATTCTCAGTGAAAAATAAATGACACCTCAGAACAACCTCGTGAGTTCTACACAGTAAAGTGCTCACATTCCTGTATTATGAAACTGAATTGTATTTGGAGGTACCTACATAAAACCAGGTGGCAAATAAAATTATAACTAATATTTAATTTCAGTTTTGCACAGTTTTCAAACTGGTCTGGACTTGGATAACACACACACACACACACACACACACACACACACACAAACATATATATATACACATAAATTATATACATAAATTCATGTATCTGTGTATCTAAGTATGCATGTATGTACATATGTATACATGCATGCAGGTATCTGTCTCTCTGTCTACCTTCTCTATCTATCTATGTATATATTCATTTATCTAATTTTTTTTCAAAGAGAATAGTAGGACCATCTTCAAGTGTAGTTACATGACACTAATATTTCATATATCATATTGCTTTCTAAGTATGGCTTGACCTATTCCTAAGTATGGCAAGACCTGAATCTTCTTTGTTTCCCTTTGATAAATAGATTGGTTTATCACTAAAAGCAACAGAGAAGCGTGTGTGTGTGTATGTGTGTGTGTGTCTGTTTGTTGTATATATACGCCATATATACACCATATCTATATCTATATATATTATATACATAAATATACATATTTATGTATATCTACATTCTTTACTCAAAAACTGTATGTGTATACAATCAAAAATTGGTTGGCATCTCACAACTTCATTTTGTTTCATCAGAGTTTTCAGTTTTGTCTGCTACATTTACATTTAGAAATCTTCTAATCTTTTACTTACGCTTGAAGCAGATATATTCTCATCACTTTCTCTTTACATACACTAAATGCGATAGAGTTGGGTTTAAAAGCAGTATATTCTTTGAGGTAAAAAAAAATTACAAGCAACTCTTGCAGACAGTAGCTAGGTAAATTGATTTCTGTGTACAAAAATGTCCTTTCCCTGATTTCTTGATAAAATTTTAATGTTATAACGTTGGAAATATTAAGCATATCCTCAGTGCAGGGGACTTTTACTGGTGTTGCAGTTTTCATTCTATCAATTGTTTTGTTAAGATTTTCACATTATGTTGAAAATTGGACCTGATTATGCTTCTGAGAAGCAGAATGATAACCATTACCAAAGGGACCTTGCTTCCATATCCTTGCCTGTCACTACATCATTAGGTCCATGAGTGAGAGGCAACCAGGCTCCCATGGTATATTCTAAGGAAAAGTGACACTTAAAATTTCAAATCCTGTTACAGTTGGACTGTTATTAATGAGAACCTGAATATTTATCAAATTAATGAGTAAAGTGCAGGAAAGTCCTAAGTCATATTAAGCTTTAAATCATGATCAAGCCTTCGAAGCAATGGAATTAAACACAGATTGTGACTGAGATAAGTGTTTCCCAAGGTGAAGGGAATATGTCAAATAAAGCAGCATTTACCACCTTGTATAATCAGAGCTAATACTAATGCATTTGTACTAATTCCTTCTGAAGTTGTATGTATATTTTCTTTTGCATATGCCCTTGTGTACCTGTCCTATGGGAGCAATAGTTGAATATTAACTGTTTTCCTCAGTCTCCACACCTTACTTTGTGAGACAATGTCTTTCCTGAACCTAAAACTTCCCTGATCTGAGCAGAATGGCTGGCCTATGAGGGTTCCTTCAGTCTCAAGCCCTGAGTGCTAAGGCTACAGATGTGTGACACTATGCCTGCATTTGTATGTGGAACACTGGAGTCAAATTCACGTCAACATTTGGCCCTCAAGCACTTTATCAACTGACCCACAGTCTTCTCCTTTCTTACTTTTAAGAACTTTAAGACCTAGATAGCTTGTTACTGATCTTCTACACTCCCACCTTAAGGTGTGCCTATGCTTAGGTGTCTCCATTTAACCCAACTGGAATATTCTCTTCTCTTTTCTCCAATATTCACAACAGTACTTCACCCTCTAGATTCTTATCTGCCCCAGGCAATGGTTTATGTCAATAAAGTAATTTTTCTTTTAACTGAACACTTTTGCAAGATTATGTTAAAAGACCAAGAAGAAAGATAAACATTAGAAGTAATGAGCTAATCAAAGATTATCTAACCATGTCTTTTGTCAAAAGATGCCTGCAGACTAAAGGGGCGTGAAGTGAAGTTCCCAAGATAGCATGAGGTTTTCAGAACTTCAGTCAGAAAACTTTAATTTCTTGAAGTCAGTAGATAAGCAATAGATGCGCGTAACATTTTTCTTGAATTTATATGGTATACTAAGAATAAAGACAAAGAAAAGATGGAAAAATTGTACAAATTGTGGCTGTAACTTGCTGTTTGTTTAAACCTTTTAAGTAAATGTACCTAAACTGAACTACATGATTTTATTTAAAAATATTTTTCTTATGTGCAGTGACTCCCTAGCCTCCAAGTGAGACTTTTGTCTTCCAATAAGTAACAAGGGACAGAAGAATGGGAAAAAATAATAACTGTCCTAATGTGGCTTAGAAACATTCAATGGCTTCTGCACAGACATTGGAATGACTCTTGATCTATTGCTGGAGTTCATGCTCTGTATGGGTGTGACTTTTGACTTGGGAAAAATACCGATCCAAGACTCAGAAGTGAAAAGAGTAAATCATTTCTACCTGAAAAAAAATGATAACAAGGCAGCAGCTCTTAACAAAGTACAATGTCCATGACTGAGGCCTTCCTTGAATAGCTATCTTCATGGAAATGGCTTATAGCCTTCAGGGTTATATAAACTGTGTTGCACTTGACACAATTACAGAACCCAAGTTACAGTATTATCACAGGATGTAAAAGTTGACTGCAATCTGTGTTTTATAGGTACCTATGCTAAAATGCAAGTCACCGAAGGTATCAGTTTAATTCTCTCTTGCTGTGATAAAATCATGGATAAACAAAGTTAGGCAAGAAAGGGTTTGATTTATTTTACACATTCAGGCAATAGTCCACTATAATGGGAAGTCAAGGCAGAAATTCAAGGCAAGATCCAGGAGGTAGGAACTCAAGCAGATGCCATAGAAAAATACTTACTGGCTGGCTTTCCATGCTTGATTAACTTGCTTTTTATACAGCCCAGGACCACATGCCCAGGGATGGCCCTGCCGAAAGTTGGTTGAGCCCTCTCATGTCAATCAAGAAAATTCCCCATAGATACTACTACTACTACTACTGGCCAATCAGACAGAGGCATTTTCTCATTTGAGGTTGCCTCTTTCTAGATAACTCTAACTATGTCAAAATATCTAAATAGTTAGCCAACACAAGACATTTGGACATAATGGTCGAGTTGCCATTTTTATCATACTTCACTGAAATGTATGAGACCAGTGTCTCTCTGTATAAATGCAAAGGATAGACTGGGCTTATATCTGGAATGTCCACTCACATGTGAAAATGACCTGCATTTTAAATGACTGTAATTAGATCAGCTTATTTTATATTAAGTCCAGTAATAGAAAAGATGCCAGAATAGGTATACCTCTGAGGGGATTTCTGCAAGACACTAGGATTTCAGGCAACAAACTGTATAAAGGTAATTGACACCAAGGTGAGATTAATAAATTCAGCCTTTGGAAACTTAGCAAAATGAAGATAAATGACAAACACCAGTGCCTCTTTTTAACTTTGAACACCATTCTTTTCCTCTTATCAACTATCAAAGTTTTTAACTTAAACTGAATCATATTAGTATGTTTCCTGCTTCTTTACATGGTATGTTCTGGCACACAGACTTTTCTACATCTATGAGCAAGTTCTCATAAAAATTACTTTTTTATTGTGTGTATTAGTTCTACATCTTTATAGAACTCTAATACAGATAGTACTAAACAAACCAGATAAGCTTCCTACCTTAAAATGAGATCATTTGTATTAGAATTATCTCATAAAAATGTGAAAAAAACAATTTCCAATATAATTTATATGAATTTAATTTTATGTGAACTCTAATAAGATTTCTAATCGTAGGGATATGGTTCTGTGTCGAAGGGAAATGATTATACATGGAAAAGAAACAGCCATGTTTTAAAGAGCAAAAAGCATGCATGGGATAAACATTGGATAACACTATGGGCCAAATTCAGTCTGCTAAACTCTGAATTCTGTCTAGATCTCAGGGGGAAAAAAAAAAACTTAAATTAAATCTAGCTTGTGTGTTCTTCTAGTAAATGTGGAAATGATTGCTACAAAATGTTTAGAACCAATTCTAAAAACCTGTGTATGCCATGCACACACCCAAACTCACACAATGCTTCGCATACATTAGCACCTTGGACAGGAGAAGGCTTTCAGAAGAGCCTTAAATGAGAGCCCTTCAACAGTCACTGGCCCTTCACTATTTTTGTGTTGCATTCCTGTCGAGTAGAAGGGAGGCAGCCTATCACTATTGCTCTGCTGGTTAAAGAGATAATATTCTCAGTCTGTGCAGAGCCTCCTTTATCTTTGCAAGCCTGATGCCTTGGTTTGTTCTTTGAGCTTTCAGACTTTATTTCTTGCTTTGTTTTGCTTTTCCTTATATCTTTGGTTTATGAGATCCTTACTGATTTCAGAACTTTTTTTTCTTTGAGTTCCTTCTTTGTTCACTGTTAACTGGTTGACTTAAAAAAATGTTTCTATAGCATGTGGAAATTCCACTTTTGCTCTTTTATGAGTTCAATTCTACTTTAGGAGCCAATAACAATTGGAGTTTATTTTATTAGATTGTTTGGTCATATAATGATACCCTTACATGCATTTTCTTTCTTTCCATAAGCATTCTTTACATGAGACAGTTTTAAGGTTGATGTAACTAGTTTATTCATTATGCTTTATTCATGTCTGCTTTTTTTCATTAGTAACACATTCATCATCTATCCTTGTAAATATATTGTAAATGTTACACCGAGGAAAGGTCCTGAAACATGATTATCAATCCAGAGCATAACAATAAATGAAATAAAGTATATAGATGGCATATAATTTAAAATTTAGAGAATAACTTAAACATGAAGTTGCCATAGCATGGATCATTCAATTGAAATATCTTGCTTCAATAAGAGTTTTAAGAATTTATGTTTAAAAATTTCTGAATAGACACCATATTCACAGAAATGTGCTAAGCATAGCAAAGGCCAATACCTAACTGACATTCTTTTCTTTTACCTGCAATGAGTTTATTATCCAATTGGGGAGCTCAGATCTAATAGTAAGACAGAGATGAGAATGCACCAAACATTCAGAGTATAGGAGGATGTGCTGAGTGTTCCATCTTAGGTCAGTGAAGAGGGAATATACTGTGTGTCAGCCCATCACCAGGGGTGTTGTAGAAGTTTATTTTTAATTATGTATAAAATAATTGTGCACTGTTCAGAAAAGGACTAGCTAGGCCTCGGTGTTTTGTATTGTCTGCAGTTGTTGATTTCTGTGGAGGATGTTTGAATGCTCATGATCTGCACCTGAGGAGTTCTGAATGAATAAAAACACCTGAGCTCAGACACTCAGGGTTCCACCATCCAGGATGGTGCTGTGTCATGATGATGGTTCCCTCTGCTGAGGTCTGTCAGGGTTTGAGCCTATGAATATACCTCTGTGCCTCCTTGCTCAGCTGCCACAGCAATATACTATTACAACTGTTGCATCATTTGTGGGGCATGTGGGCAGGATGTCATCACACTAGATCACACTAGCTAATCCAACATGGAGACAAGAAAGAATGAAAATGAAACTCAAGACCTCACAGAGTCTGGTAATGTATGCTCAGGGCAGCTCCTAGAGGACACAGATTATATATATGCAAAAATAATAAGTAGAAATCTCCTGAAGGAAGAGAAGAGTGAGGATGAAAATAAGCCTCTATGAAAAGAAAATTGTGAAAATTAAATGAGAAAGAGGGAACAAAGGGGGGGGGGCAAAAAATAGAGGCCATTAGAGAAAGTCATTTTCATGGTAAAAACAGAGTTCAGCTGGGAGCAGGGAAAAAGCAAGGTTCTAAACCAATATTCTAACTTAAGTTTCCCAATCATGGAGCCTATGCTCCCTCCTGCCACCTGTGGTAGCATACTACATCAGTTTTCTGATAGCTGTGTTATATGTGTATGAATCTCTGTAGTGGTGATGAGAAAGAACCCCAAACTGACAGAATGTTTCAGCCAGAGATTCTTCCCACTGGCCCAGGACCGCCCTGCTGTTGCTTAAGCTACAAGCTCCTTAGTTAAACTAAAGAGGTCTTTTTGTTTGTTTGTTTGTTTTTTCTCCCTGTAAACCTGAATAAGAGAAAGAAAAGCTGTCTAGGCCCTGGTAATGGTGATGGTGATGAGAACTCCACCTATAGGGGATCCTTACTGCAGACAAAGTGACCAGTTATTTTTCCAGCAAACCAGACTCTAACTTAAAACCTGATCCTAAGGGTCAGCACACAGAAACCGTCTTCCAGAACTGTCGAGGCTGTATCTTGTGTTGGCAGCCAAACTTGGTACTGTATGAGTCACCCAGCTAGTGCTGGTTTTAAATGAAGGGGTCTTTGGAGAGCAGCTGAGGCTTGGCACTTTAAGAGACCAGGAGAGGCCATTGGTGAAGGTACAGCCTCAGTAGTAATTAAAGGCCCAGATTGAAGGGATCATACAGAGAAGTTGAAGCTTAGAACCACGAAAAGAGCCCAGAAGAGGCTATTGGTGAAAGTGCAGCCCAGTTGCAAGGGACTCCAGTGTTCTGAAGATGCCAGTACCATGAGACAACCACAAAGAATAGCAGCTGCGGTGGAGTAGAGACAGCCTGAGCCTGGAGGACAAGCTCTGTTTTATGAAGAGGGCAGAGCCAGAGAAGTGACCTAAGCCCTGTGGAGGAGTCCAGAAGATTGTGAGTCAATTTCAGATAATTGGACATTGGTAATGTTTTGCTTCAGTCCAAAGGCATTGTAACTTGATAATTAAAATGATAGATGTTTGATTTCACTTGGCCCTGTGCAGAAGCAACCTTTGTGATTGTTTGCTTTGTAAATAGTTTTGTTAGTGTAGTGTTGAATTGTGTTCTGAAAGTAAAGCATTTTTTTTTGTCTTATACAGAAGGGGGGAAATGTTACAGAAGTTTATTTTCAGATATGCATAAAATAATTGTGCATTGTTGGGAAAAGGGCTAATAAAGCCTTAGTGTTTTGTATTGTCTGCAGACGTTGATTTCTGGAGAGGATGTCTGATTGCTTATAATCTTTATCTGAAGAGTTCTGAATAAATAAAAACACCTGAGCTCAGATGCTCATAGTTCCACTGCCCAGAATGGCATTGGTCATGACAGTAGTTCCCTCTGCTGAGGTCTGGCATAGTTTGTACCTATGAATATGCCTCCTTGTCCTGTTTGCTGAGTCACCACAACAGTGGGTACAGCAGTAATACCCATACAGGTACTACTACTACTACTAAACCAGGGCCATGTGGGAAAGGAAGGATGCAGGGTGAATGAGTTATATGGGAAAGATGCTCCTCATATTCCTAGTCTTGGTGCTGTTAGACACAGTGAGAGAGCTAGCAAAGTAGCAACAACTAAAGCATAACACTTTGGTCAAATCCCTATGGAACATGATTAAGAAATTTGAACTTCATCAACTATATTACAATTTATCCATGTAGGATGATTATTTATAAAAGGCTATGTAAATACAGTAACCTCAAAACAGGTCATATCTGCATCATGTATGCTGATACGAGCACAATTCCTATTAACCTGGGATAAGCCATTTCTTCCAAAATAACGGTTTAAATTTATTATTAAAGAACATCCAGGCCATCTGGAAAGGCTGTAGGGTACACTGACAGTGTAGCTTCTCCGGCCACAGTGGTCATTTCACTGGGGCCCTTTGAACATAGGTGAATTGTGAGTGTTCGCCTGTGCTGGAACTTACAGGAACTGGGTTAGTGGCACCCTTGACTCTGAACTTGTGACTCTCCAGGGCTCAACTCTGTCAGGCATTTTATCATGGAAACCTTGAACGATAAATTAAAGCAGATAGATGAAATTTGGCAGTGAGATCTTAACAGGTCTGTAACATGTCACTCAAAATTATGGCAGCGTTATGAAAGCTCTGTAAGTCTAATATTAAAATGAGCCATTCATGTTGGTTGATGATTTCTCTCATCTATGAACATATCCAAGATAATAGATCAAGATCCAATTTGATAGATTTTTTTGGTAAGGCTCTAGAATTGGTAGTGAATCCTAACTGACCATGGGTGCTAGTAATATCAATAATGTAGTCTTTCTTTTGTATCACACATGTTTTGTTGATACCAGGTTACTAATTGCAACATTAAGGTCAAAGGCTCAAACTCTTTGGTGTTGCAAATTGGAATTCACTTAATTAGTCAGTTAATTAATTTATCAGTTACATTGGAAATAAAGCAAAGTAAAATGAAGGAAAAATATAAAAGTACCACGTAAGTGTCAGTCTCTGGACTTCACTTGTGTTTCACAGACGAGCCGGACCGAGCAGCACCTCTGCCACAGAGCTGCTTTACCTCCATCTGTGGCCAGGAACTCCAGGGGTGGGTTTCTTGCTCATTCCCAGCATTGCACAACAGTAACCACATGCAAACCACCCACTCCACCAATATTAGTAATGCATTTACTTCCTGATTAGAGTGCTTTAAACGTTCAGAGCAAACACATTTGTTTATTTCTTTCTTAATTTGCCAGGCCACTTGGCTGGCAGAGTCCAAAGCAGAGGAATCCAAGATGTATTGATTTCTTTCTCCATGACTATTTAATCGGTTAAAGTGTGAGCTACTTGCAAGAGCTAAGATGCTGGCTACATTTTAATAAATGTCCTTTGTGGCTGATCAATACTTCTCAGGCCACCCCAAAATAAAGAAATAAATAAAAATGTTGTTCTCTCATAAGTTAATGGGGGAAAATTCTTTTTACCATCATCAGCTATCGTGGCAAACAAGAATATGAAAAGTGTTAATGAAATGACCAACTGTCTATAAAATAAAAATCTTGCAAGACAGCCTCCTTTCTTCTCTTAATTTGATGAAACAAAATGGAAAATTGCACTGGTGCCCATGCAGCGTGAAATGATGTTAACAAGCAGAAAACAAATGCTGTAATGAAGGACTTCTAGGATGTACTATGTATAGTCTTACTTGTAAAGAGGGAATTACTGGGCAGTGCTCTAGCCCTGAGCAACAGCCCACCCCCTACTGAGAATCACAGCTATCATCATTTCCCCATGGAAGCAGAGCCACTCAGTACAATGCAACAAAATTGATGTTCACAGCATAGTAATTATCCATGTGCTGCAAATAATAGGCCAGGCAATTATGAGCCAGGGCAATGCCCCACACAGGCAAAGTAAAGTTCCACAATGAAGCAATCACACAGATAATTGAGGCAATAGCCCCACAGAAAAGGGACATGAACAGTGTCATTTGTTGGGTACTGTTTGCGTGAAGGAAGAGGTGAAAATAACTGAATTTTCCAGAACATCGAAACTTGCCATTTAAGTGCGAAGTGTTTCATTTTCAAAATGCATTCATTGGCCAGGGTTGTTTTGCTTAAAATGCATCATTAATTGTCTTCCCTCCAAACACAGTGCATTTCAATGTGACAGTATTTTGATAACTTCTTCACTAAACAAACAAGCTAACAAATCTTTTGTTAAGGAAAAGTGGTTCAGAAACTTGTACTTGGGTCAGGACCTCAACTGAATTCAGAAATATTACTCTGATTTTTCATATAAGTTTGACATGGGGACATTTAAGTTGGCTGGTAAGCTCATTATTCTGAACACATGAGCTGATCACAGCTGGTACAAAATAGCATGAACCAAAAAACACAGGCTTAACATTAAATGAGATACAATTTGGGATGTTTAAACAGCTGGATTCTATTTTGTTGCACCTTTTTACTTTCTTATGAGGAGAGTGAACCCAGTGGATAGTAGGACTGACCAAGAGGTTGGGTGCCATGGTCCTGCACTTGTCATGGGCCTTGGCCTCCCAGGATCCTACCCTTCTCTGGCATACAGTGACTGCATGCAGATGTAAAATCTAATTGTATCTTTCTGCACTCCAAAGTCTTATGCACAAAGCAGTAATAGTTTTGCTTATTCAAGCTTGAGTTTTAAATAAGCTCCTTCTTTCAAAATATTTAGCCCCCTTTCCAGCACTTCCCGAGGTCTCTGTACATGTTAGCAGTTGAAATAATTAAATGGAGAGAAATGTTTTTATAAACAGAAACCCAGAGAAGAAAAGTAAATGATGAGCATGGGAAGGACCTCAGAAAAGCGACTGAGTGTGAGCTAGCCCTGCTGAGGGGGAAACAAGCCAAGCCAGGGAAACAGGTTGATTTCAGTACTACTATCTCTTTGATTATTTAGAGAAAATACCACTGTCTCATTAAACAACACTCACTCTCCTAACACATCATACATCTTCAAGTTACATACAATCTATTCATTCCTGTCTTGACTCCATTTTCAGTATCTTAAAGGCTTTTACTTTTTATTGTCTTTATGTATGTGCCTGGATATGTGCACATTCATGCAGTTGGCTGCATATGCCAAAAGAAGGATTGGGATCTCCTCAGTTTGGAATTATGGACAATGTGGGCTGCTCAGCATAGATGCTGGAAACTGGCTTCCAGTCCTCTGCAAGAGCAACACATGTTTTAACTGGTAAACAGATTCATAAGTCCATGGTTTTAGTTATTTTGGTTTGCTTTTGAGACAAATTTTGATATGGAAATTCAGGCTGATCTGGAAATTACAGTGCAGAACAGACTTACTCACAGTAGTCTTCCTGCCTCAACATGACGCTTGTTGTCATTGTAATGGAAGTTGTCATTGCCGTTTTGTAGATCAGAAAACCCAAACTCAGAATGAAGCAATACCCGAAGGTAAGATCCCAGCATATTTATAGAATTTTTAGACATGACCGAAGAACTCAACATCTTATTTAAAACTGTGTGTGTCTGTCTGTCTTTGTGTCTGTCTGTCTTTCTACTCTCTTTTATCTCTGACCTATTTTCATGGATCATTTCACCAGTCAGGATTCTGAAGGGCAATTACCTAATAAGAATATAAAATATTAAACACTATATTTAAAGATGTGATTTAAATGCCCCTCTCTATGGCCCTTTTTTTTTAACCAGTACATTAGAAAATATAAGGTATTTTCAGTTATCCCTTCTCTATAGAAATCAAATTAAAATTAATTTTTCCATGTTGGGTTTTGGGAAATGGAAGAAGGGTTTCAGGCAACTTTAGGGAGATTGCAAGTTAATGTTGCCTCCCTTTAACAATTCAGACATCTAGTCCCAAAGGAAATAGTTAGGGGTTGTCAGAAATATCATATTCTTCTGTCTCCAGCAAAGTCCCCACCAGTGATTGCTCCTGTTTACTCAGTTTGGAACTTCAATCCCCCAGAGTGCCAGTCACATTCCTGAGAGCATATATATGATCCATAAGGTATGAGCAAGTTAGACAAATAACCAATTAACTTGCTCTACTTTTACTTGCTGATAACCAAACCTTAATTGTCAGTGAAAATCACTCAGTCAGAGGCTTTATTATCCAGGTGAGTTATCTACATTGATAAATTATATCTAATCATTCCAATACTTTGCTTTATTATATGTCTCATAGCACAACCAAAGATGACTCTCCCAGTTCTGACCTCTGCATGCCAGCCATCTACTCAAAGTTCCCACATATTTATAAGCTCTTAGAATGTGAAACCATGAAAAAATAGGCACTAGTGGTTGCTGTATCTCCTGTCCTCTTTAGATCACTAGAAAACTTTGTGTTATGTTCACTGACATAGCCTTAATTTGCATGATAAGAACTATGAAATTGCCTTAAATATTAAAACCAAGCAGTTTCACCTGGCCACTCATATAGAGTTGTCAATAATTGCCAATGAAAGGGGTCTGGAACACAAATATGTCTTAGCTATGAGAACACAGTGACAGAAACATTAACTTAATCTTAGCTTTCAGGGTTCCATTCCTTAAAGAATCCATAATATTTTGATACTGAATTTCCTAATTGCAGTGCAAACAACAGCCATGCATGTGCTGACTAAATTGCTCTGAATCATGATTACTCTATAAAGGACAGAATAAAAACAGAACATGAGCATCATAGGAAATGAGAAAAGAGCACAATTAAAATTATTAAAAACTCACCATATTATAATATTACATATAATACAATAATACATATTGCAATATCACAATAAAAACTCACCCTATTACAATAACTACTATTTATATGCTCCAATACTAATTTATGTTTCTCTTGCAGTGTTTGGGATTGAACCCAAGATATTATCTATGCTAGGCAAGTGCTGGGCCACTGATATGTGCCCCATCCCATGCTATGTATATGTGTGTATGTGTGCATGTGTGTGTGTGTGTTTAAATTATTGTTGGTAGGTAGGAGATACTTTACAAATTACTCCTAACTAGTACATTGTAAGCTCCTTCCTAAATTATTATTTCTACTTCAAGAAACATCACAAGTTTCTTCTTCTTCTTCTTTTTTTTTTTTGAAACAATAGGGCCTGGCTATTGTGCAAAACTTGATATCATAATGTTCAGTCTCAGGCATAATATATGGAGTTTCATTCACTGTATGCCATTTTTGGGCATCAATACCTTGCATATCTTGAGTTCTGTTTAGAACTAGTCACTGTGATGTCTGTTCTTACCACTCCTGAGCCTCAAGAAACTTACATAAAATTCTTCTAACTCAGAATCTCATACCCATGACAGACTACCAATTCATGAGGTACTATGTCTCTATAAAGTGTGGTCTGACTCTCCACACTTATGACTTCCTGTATGAATATCATATTCTATTGGAGCTTCTGTGACCCCTCTCAGCTTCTTGTCTTCTACATGAAAGATTGTTTCACCTGTCACAATGAGTGGCTTGAATATTGAGAAATTTGGGGAGATTACAAATGGGATCAATTGAAGAAGTTTTGTTTTTAATTTATGTAATTTAAAGTGGGATGGTAGTGGCACACTCCTTTAATTCCATCACCTGGGAGGCAGAGGCAGACAAATCTCTGTAAGTTCAAGGCCAGCTTTGAACTGACCAGACTACAGAGTAAGTTCCAGGACAGCCAGAGTTACAACAGAGAAACCTTGTATTGAAAAAAGAAAATATTATATGATTTAGGTTTTCATTTTAGCCTACCATTATGTTTGTTTTTACAATTATATCATACTCAAGTCAAGTAAAAAACAAAACAACAACAATAACAAAATAAAACACAGACCAGAGGCTGAGGACATGGCTCAGTGCTTAAGAGAAATTGCTGATCAAGCATGAGAACCTAAATTCAAATGCCCAGAAAATTCTAGGCATGATTACTAGTGCCTGTAACTACAGCACTATAAAGGACTCATGGTAGAAACATGAGGATCAATAGGTTACCAACCAACCTTCAGAATCCTTGAGAATATGCTTCAAAGGACTAAGACAAGGAACAATAGAGCACAGCACTCAGTATCCTTGAATGCCCCCTGCATGTGTTCATAGATGCACACAAACACACCAACATACACTATATATACAAACCAATCTCTCTCTTTCCCTCTCTTTCTTTTCTCTCTCTCTCTCTCTCTCTCTCTCTCTCTCTCTCTCTCTTACACACACACACACATATCACACACATATGAAGATGAAGAAGAAGGAGGAGGAAGAAGAGGAAGAGGAAGAGGAGGAGGAGAAGGAAAAGGAGGAGAAGAAGAAGAGGAGGAGGAGGAGGAGGAAGAAGAGGAGGAGGAAGAGTAAGAGGAAGAAGAAAAGGAGAAGAAGAAGCACCCCTCTCCAGGTGAAATGATCTAGAAAGGGAAAGTCTCCTACAGCCATAGTACAAGTCACAGTGTAATTTGCACTGTCCCCTATCTAATAGCAAATGATTTTACCTGTTACTCATGATGCTTTTAATGGCATGGTGGTACTTCTACAAAAATAATAACATTTAACTACTGCGTAGTTTTATTGAATTATTAAGGTTAACACTTCATCCTTGCTAACCTAAACTCTACACTCCACAAACCCTAGTCATCTGAGAGAAAAACTTCACTAGAGCAAAACTGCCTAGATCATTTTGTTCTGTGGGCATGACTGTAAGGAATTGTCTTGATTATTGTTTGATGTAAGATGATCCATCCCTTGTTGGGTGGCAGCATTCTTCATGGAGGTTATACCTGGCTGTGTAAAAAGCTAAGTAACCATACACCAGGCAGCCAGGCAGAAAGGGAGGCAGGTAGCAAGAACCCTCTTCCATCATTTCTGATGTGCGTTCCCTGGTTGTAGGTAATGCTTCAAGGAATAACAAGTGCTTTACCACAGCCACAAAGCTCCGTCTAAAACACGTGTTCACTGCTTTACTTGTACTAAACTTAGGTAATATCATTCAATTATTTTTCCTTTTGGTGATATGGCCATGGATTGGATGCTACACTCATTTTCTATAGCTGAGTCACAGTCCCAGTCATTCTTTACTGGATTTTGTTGTTGTTGTTTTGCCAAGTTCTTAATGCATTTTGCTTACAAGTTATTTTTTTTTTATTTTGCTATTTAATCTTATGTAACTTATGCTCCTTTTTTTTTCTTTTGTTATTTTGAGTTATTGCTCAAACATTAGTACTTTAATGTATTTAAACTCCACTTTATAAATGAATGGAAAAGACACATGGAAGAGAGACCAGAAGGCTGTTCTAGCTGTTATGCCCAGATCATGAAGTCCCCAAAGACACCAGGAATCCAAACTAGTATGCAAACATCAAGGGAACAATTATTATGCAGAGCAAACCAACATTCTGTGGTCAGGCACTGTGAAAAATGGCCAACCCTGGACAAAAGCTTACAGGCCTTTATGTAGGTTATAAGGAGAATTTTAGCATGGGTTGGGTAATGGGGTCATGATTGGTGGTCAGTGAGACAGTTACATGGGTTGATTAGGGATAGGCTAATTTTAAGATAAGACACAAATATACCTCCTGTTATGTAGGGATACCAGGCACAGATGTCTGTCCTTGAGATAAGGCCTCCACTCATTCCTATGGCTACACTGTCACTGGGATTGCCCTCATCTCTGATAGGTTGCCCTAAGGGTGAGGGGCTTTTATGGCTTTCTCATAGAATTTACTTAGCTTTAGGGTCAGACCCAGGTCAGGAGCTTGAGCATGTACCCTATTGACATGGACCAGGCCTGAGACAAAGGATCTTGCACGTACACACAAATAGAAATGGAGTTTAGGTCCTTCTCTAACAACTAAGAAAGAAGGCAGATGTGTACTAGTTCTTAGTCACCTCTTGCTTTCAAGCATGGATTCCTCTCTCACCCATGCAAAGTGCAGTTTTAGTTAAAAACCGAGGGAAGGAATGAGCACATCCTAAGTTTGCTAAATCCCAAATGCAAAGTGGAAAGTGTAAAAATCACTTGTTTCTCCTCATCACAGCAGTCTATTCAAGTCAAATTCAGAGGGAAGCAGGAAGCTGCAGTTCCTACAACTACCACTGTCCACCCCACTAGAGCCCAGATCCTTACTTTGGATAAGGGACTCAACTCTTTCTACATGTTCAGTGATGTTCTGTGCAGTGTTCTACTGCTTTCCTAGTCTCCTCACTAAACTTCAAACTGGGATACTTTTTCTCATTGTATTTTATATACCCTGATATTTTACAGGGTTTCTCACTCTTCTCTAATGTAACTGGAGAAGAAAATTGTCAAATTTCCTATAAGCAGAGACTAGAGCCAAAAAATCTGTGTTTTTGTTCAAAATGTGATCAGACTACCTATTATCATGCAAATCTCTACTAGACTCTTAAAGCAAAAACGGGAATCCTTAAAATGAACATGAGCCAATAATAGATGGATTTCTTACTCTTGATGATGATAGGAATATAAAATTATAGATAAATAAGTTTATTCCATCTTTCTCAATAAATATATCATCTACATTTATTTATTTCCTTTAATTAAGAAATTTTACATTTTTTTTTGTCTTGTGACTTGGCTCATAAATATTTAGACTGCAGGATTCAGAATGTCAGTAGGTGAGATATATACACATTGTTCAAGAAAATAGAGACATTAGATAGTGTTCCCAGCCTTGGGAAAAAAGTTGAGTATCATTTGATGTCATGGATTGGCTTACCTGATTCTATGAAATGGAATTCAAACTGGAACCAAAAGATGTGACCTATAGATGGTCTTTAGGTTTTGGTTTATTTGCCATTCATAGAAATTTGGAAGACACATTTAAAACAAAATAATTCATAGAAAAGTTTTCTAATTTCTGTTGAAAAACTTGAAGACATACTTCAAGGACCAAAGGGCCTTTATGGTAGTAAAAGTCAGAGCTTGATGTCCACAGTGTATTCTGTCCCTGTTCCTGTCACTGTCCACCTACTCTCTAATACTGAAACAAGTGTAGTTCTATCTGATAGCTAGTTTTATGTCAACTTGACACAAGCTAGAGTCATCAGAGAGCCGAGAACCTCAATTAATAATATGCCGCCATATGATCTATCTGTAGTGCATTTTCTTAATTAGTGATTGAGGAGAAAGGGCCCCACTCATTGTGGGTGGTATGAACTCTGGGCTGGTGGAATTAGGTTCTATAGGAAAGCAGGCTGAGCAAGCCATGAAGAGAAACATAGCCTTGCAGTACCCTACCCTGGCTTCTGCATCAGTTCCTGTCTTCAGTTTCCTGCCCTGCTTGAGTCCCTGTCCTCACTACTTTTGATGATGAACTGTTAACTGTGAGCAAAATGAACCATTCCTTCCCAAGTTGCAGTTGGTCATGGTGTTTCATCAAAGCAATAGTAACCTTATCTAAGGCATTCTGATAAACTACGTATTGCATACATAGTTTAAATAGAATATTAAATTGGAAGATTAAAAAAATTAGACTAAGCTGGGTGGTGGTAGCAAATGTCTTTAATCCCAGCACTTGGGAGGCAGAGACAGGTGGATCTCTGTGAGTTCGAGACCATCCTGGTCTAGAGATTGAGCTCCAGGATAGCCAGAGTTACAAAGCAGAAGTCCAGTCTCAAAAACAAACAAACAACAAAATTACATTGTAGAACCATCATCAAAATTATAATTTTTTTTTCTACAGGAAAAAAAAAATGTGTGCGTGTATCTGTATGTGCCTGTGTCTGTCTGTCTGTACGTATACATATGTGTGTGTGTGTGTATTCACACCTTTCTGTGTCTGTACATGTATGCATTCATGAGGGAGTGTGTGTGTGTGTGTGTGTGTGTGTATGTGTGAATGCTTTTCAGTGACTACCTAGATAAAAGTCTCAGAAATTTAAAACTGTATTAGTGAAAAATGTTTAAAAGGGCAACTTAAAATGTTAATATCCATCTTGGACTCTTCAGTAACATATAAAAACTGCCAAGAGTGAATAAATGGCTCTGTAAGAACCTAGAAAATGTCTGCACTTTCAAAGAAATGTTCAAAGACACACAGTTGAAAATTGGCTCTGGTTATAAAATAAGGGAAGCCAGCTTGAGGACCAGGAAATATGATAAGAAAACCTATGAGCTTATATTTTTCTGGATTTTTCTCTCAAAAAATTTTAAAAGTCAACTTGAATATGCTAAAGTATGATTTTTAGATAAATTATTGTCTTTAGAAAATGCAAAATGAGCAAATGTATTTTATTCATTAATGCAGACTCTTTTATGGTACCCATACAATTTAATATACACATCTGTAAAACAAACTTTATTTAGAACTTCCTAATAAATGCAAAGTTCACTAATTATTGGTAGAAGAGCAAAGGCCATGCCTTAGACTCTCCTTTCCCACAAGACGGAAGTCAGTGGCATGTTTGCGTTGAACCTATGAACAGGAACAGTTTGCAAACTCTGCATTCTAGAACTTAGCTTATTTCAATAGAAGGCTACAAACTAAGTTTTTACACATCTATGTGTGTGTGTGTGTGTGTGTGTGTGTGTGTGTGAGAGAGAGAGAGAGAGAGAGAGAGAGAGAGAGAGAGAGAGAGAGAGAGAGAGAATTTTACTCATTTTGTTTGTCCTGATGTTTTTCTAATATGAAATTGTTCAGCACAGCCATGGTGGTCAATGGAAGTGAAATGTGAATGCAACCTCTTGTATTAAATACATCTTCATAATCATTATGGTTATCATTTCTGGTCATCTCCTTCCAGACTTTCTTTCTTTCTTTCTTTCTTTCTTTCTTTCTTTCTTTCTTTCTTTCTTTCTTTCTTTCTTTCTTTCTTTCTTCCTTCCTTCCTTCCTTCCTTCCTTCCTTCCTTTCTTCTCTTTTTTTTCTTTTATTTTTTTTTAAATTTTAAGACATGGAGGCTGTCTTGTGAGATGCTTCCTGTCGTCTGCTATTTTCTGTACATGACAGACCAGGACTGGAATCTGCAGTTCTTTACTGTGCTGAGTGAACACTTAAGATTTGATCATGTTAGTCAGTTAGCCAATCCTAGAACATTTAGAGATGTTGCTGGTGGAAGGTCATTTGGGATGCTTGCTTTGTTATTAGGTCCTAATCTTACCTGTCTTAATTCTGCCCGCCTCCTATGTTAGGGCCTTATGCTGTGTGGTTTTAGCAGGTCACTTGTGCTTCTGATTCTAAGCATCTATAGACTTCTTTAGTAGTGATAGTTATGATAATTATTAAAAAACAGCTATCTAAAATTCTAATGTGTAAATTCCATCATTTTCATTTTATTCATAGAAAACACTAAGGTAAACTAACCCTGCTGTGGCAATTCAAAGAATTTTATAGATGTAATGTGCATAAGAAAATGATCAAAGAAGCATGCTATCTTCTTTCCATTTGTAGTTTATTGTCCCACATTCTTCTTCTTCTTCTTCTTCTTCTTCTTCTTCTTCTTCTCCTCCTCCTCCTCCTCCTCCTCCTCCTCCTCCTCCTCCTCCTCCTCCTCCTCCTCCTGCTCCTCCTCCTCCTCTTTTTCCTCCTCCTCCTTCTTCTTCTTGTTTTTTTGTTTTTTGAGACAAGTTTCTCTGTGATAACTCTGGCTGCCCTGGAAATAACTTTGTAGACCAGGCTGGCCTCAAACTCATAGAGATCTGCCTGCCTCTGACTCTTGACTACGGGGATTAAAGCTGTGTGTCTCCACTGTCTGGCTACTCTATCTTCTTTATAGACATAATATTGCATAATAGTGATGAATGAGATCTTATCCTATAATATCCCAGCCATGGCTGAAACAAACCAACACAAATAAAATGAAAGATCATTAGCTGTTAGAAAAATTTGCTCATCCCCTTGGCTGTTACCACCTACTTTGTTAACTGTTTACCAGTTAAGGCTAGGAATGTGTGTGCTAGGAATGGCTTTCAAGACCTTTGCCTTACCTGAGGCAGGAAGCTGCAGGGGTGAAAGTCCTGCCTAAATTCAAACTTCCACCTTGCAGAAATGCTATAAAAGTCTCTCCATAGAATGGGATTCCTCTCAAAAATATTTTATTCATTCTGGGGAATTTAAACACAGACAGGGTAGTTTTTAAAAACACATTAAAATGAACTAATATCCACTAAAAAAGTTACCTTTTTGCAAACACTTGTGAACTTGTGCAAGCATTCTTCTCTGCTAGAAAATGTCACTGCAACTGAATTTAAATCAAGTGTTCATATTTCTTTGGGGAGTTTCAGATCAGCAAAAGAAATGGAATATTTACAATTTGGTGCATAATTCATTTTTTTTTCTGTGTGCAACTTCATTTTTTTTCTTTTTCTAAGGGTGAATGTGCTGAATTTTATACAAAAATGGAAATCATAAATTATTAAGCACCACTCCAGAGGCTGAAATGAGCAGGTTATTATTAGCTTCATTATAGCTGTGGCTAATAAAAGAAGGTATCAGGAAAGGAAAAAAGGAAAGACTAGGATGTAAGGTTGCTGAGAAAGGTTCTTAATGTTTTAATGTGTGCCTGTTTATCAGAACCCATGTGGGACAGGATTGTCTCAAATCACACTCTGATCTTTGCCTTTGCCAACTGCAAAATCTAGGGTACATTTCAAGGCTGTCACCCTGCTTTTCTTCTCCCAGCATGCTTCCCTTCCTCAGAGAGCTGGCAGGGTGATAACATCTTTTAGTAGGAAGGTGTGAAATCAAAGCAGGTTTTTATAGCAACTTCCATTCAGTCTGAATTGGAGTCCACTAGAGTGGCACAGGACTCCCATAATCCCTCAGGTTTTAAACTAGGCTTGGTGACAGGATGAGGTATCTCAGCAGGTGACTTTACCTTAACTTTCTCATTAATTTTCTTTCTGACTCAGGTTGCTTGCTCCACAACCTCTTCAGTACCATAGTGTATCTTCAGCTGAAATCCGCTCACTGATCATTTCTATTTTAGGGAGAGATCATTGTCCACAACGTTTATCCCCCTACAGTAGAATAACCCTGTGTATTTCAATTAAAATCGCCAGCAATATTTAATTGGTTAGTGTGGTCTGGGACATGACAGACGACATGTGGGTTCTATTCCTCTCCCTGCTTTCTGTGGAAATAGGGAAACCTTCCAGTGAGGGGTAGAAAGGTAGCAATGAACATTTGTCCTACCTTTACCCTGCCCTGTTTTCTTTGACAGCTTTCACATATAGTGTTTAGAGAAAACTGTCTTAATGAAATATTCAGGACATTCCAACCAAAGGACATTGAAATATGTAAGGAAGAGAATTTGAAATGTCCACTGACAGAAAACAAACACTGCAAGCTTTTAATGGGTAAAGACACTTAAATACTTTTTATTTTCACTTCGATATTAGACTTATCCAACAGACCCTATCTGAGTCTATGAGGGTTTATTTGTTTAATCAGATTGTGTGTGTGTTTGTGTGCGTGTATATCTTATGACGTATATTATGTTTGTAGGTATGCACACCTATGCAAATATACATACATACATATATACATGTACTTATACACATTCTTATGCATATGTGTTCATTTGATATCTGGTAATCATGAGGCAAAGGTGAAAAGTAAAGCTTGTTTTTAATATTCTCCCTTTTCTTTACCCAAGTCTTTTGTTCTTAAAAACTCAAAAACTCATATCCCAGAGAAGTATTGTTCTCCAACAGCTCCTAGAAGCAAAGGTAATGAAGTCACCATTGGCAGCACATAAAACCAGTGATTGACACTAATGTATCACATGATCTCTATCATTTTGAGGCATCATGGCTTCCTTCCTAAGCAAAGTTTGCAGGACACTGACTCTTTCGCTATTGGTAAGATGTATCCAGAGTTGAAGATTTTAGCCAACCTAATCCTGCTTAGCTATCAACTTACTGTAATTCCAGCTCTTCTGAAACTGACTGCTGCTAATACATTAAGTTAGTTGGGAAAAGAAAAATGAAAAGCCTCATCTGTTCTCTGTCTTTTCTGTATGCTGAAAATGCCCCCTAGAACAGCCATGATGCTTTTCAATTGTCTCGTCAACCACATCAGGCAGCAAGTTACACGGACCCTGTAGAAACAAGTTCTTGCCAAGGAAGAGAGAGTCACATCATTTTTGCTTGTTTTGTTAGGGTTTGTAAGAAAGCAACGGTCATTAAACATTCTCTTACATTTTCTATAGTTTGAGTCTTATGGGTTTTGTCTGCTTCTCTGTTTCTTTTTGTTTCACCTTAGAAAATAACAGTTGGAGAATAGTTCACCTGATAAGGACCACAGTATAACGCCTTACTCCTGATCCTTTGCATCACATAAGCTAGGTGTGGTTGTGCACACTTGTACTGTAGAGGCAGGAGAATCCTAAACCCAAGGTTACCTTCAATACATAGTATGTTGAAGGCTAGCTTGGTCTTATGAGATAAAAGTAAATTAGTAAGAGAAATAGCATGGATAAAAAAGAAATAAGGAAAAAAAAACTTTAACCAAAAACCCTGCTATACTGGGTCATATTTTCTTCTAAATAGTATACATACACCTCATACATGTTTACGTCATCATATTGTACCACTCATTACTACAAGTAACAATGGCTTCTTTCTTGTCCATGGATCTTGCCAGCAATTCTCTCTCATTTTTTCCCCTCTCTCCTTGTTTAGTTACCTTCCCTTTTAGGTTTAAACTTATCAATATATCAAAAAGCAAACACGATGATTCCTCTGTATATATATATCTGCTTTTCAGACTTCATTCACCTATGACCTATAATGGCCCAATTTAGCTCAAGTACTTTTATTTATGCTATTCCCTAGACCTATACATTTTGATCAAAGAAACGACACTCGCTGTTCACTGCCTTCAGAGAGCACTTTGCAGGTACCATCCGTTCAGAAAAAGCAGTCACCCAATACATGAGATTGTGACAAGGTATAATGTAATGGTAGTTATACGAACCTCCAATAAACCAGCGCTACTTCACAGATTACTTGGAGAGAAAGTCTCTTAGCGTGCTTGAAGAAGTATGAAATGAATTTCATTTCCTTCTCATTTGCCTTGCTTCTGAAAGGTTTCATGCAAGATATGTGACCAACTATTATAGTACTAATCCATCCATGACAGAGCTCAATTTTCCCTGAGAATTTACTTCTGAATGGGCTTCTCAAATACGTGAAAGCCCAAAATTAAAGTACCTGAACAGAACAGTCACTGATGTGTGGACAACTGTCAGTCAAGAATGCCAGTCAGAACAAAATGTAAATTAGATTTTATTTTTATTTTATTTTATTTTTTAAAGTGATGTATAATGATGAGGTGGTAAAGTTTTATTACCCATTTCCAAACAAGAACAATAAGGAAGGCTGTTGTGAGCTTTCCTCATTACCAGCAATTCAAAGGGGCTTGTGTTGTGGAGACAGTGGGAGGCCTACTTGAGATAATGTTCATAGAACAGCTGGTACAGAAGATGGCTCCCCAGTAGCCAGGTATCTACTTATGTTGTTCATTGCACCCCAGGACGTAGGACAGTTAGTCTGATCTAATGAAATGGTAAAACTTTTAAATCTAGCTAGGTTTGACTGACTAAAAAATGGAGAGATTAGAAAGTTGCTTCATGATCTGGAGGGTGTAACTTCTCATCCTCCTACTTCATAGAGAAGCAGGATCCCTCTGTACACCATTCCTAGGCTGACCTTTAGTTCCTGGGTAGACTGCACATATGACTGAGGTATGAGAACATGGAAATCCTACTTTATTTGTTTAATTGCTCATGTAAGTCAGTCTTTATTTTTAAAGTAACTCTATAGATTAAAAGTTCTTCTGTTAAACTGAGGCAAGAACCACAGCCTGTGATCTGTACCCTGGATGGGAAAAGGTAGCAGTGCATCAATGCTCTAGGGATGCTGGTAAGACTGGGCTTAAGCCAGAAACATTCTGTTTTCAGCTATACTCTGTCACACTGAGGTGGCTGATGGAAGCAAGTGACACCTGTAAGGAGCATGCTGGACAACTCCAGGGGCAAAATACCATAGAAGCTCACTCTGGGTGGCACCAGGTATCACAGACAAGGGACAGAATTTCAGAAAGCAGGTGGTTGGGGACAGGACTGGCAAGACATTTTCTTCCCCCACCTTTCCTATTTCTGGATCTGAAAACCTAAAGTTCTTACAGTAGGTGAGAGAGAGAGAGAGAAAGCAGCGCCACTGACAGAAAGTTCCAAGTTCTAATATGAGCCTCACAGCAGCTGGTTTGGATACTCCTAGAGTATGTGAATTTATTCTTTCAAGGAGACAGCGATGCAACATTCTAAAAGGCATTGATAACTAAGATAGAGACAGACAAATGCATGGAAGTCTTAACGTGCTATCATGGGGCTTATTGATCCCAAGACACTAAAGAGGAGTCATGCAAGGGAGAGTGGCATAAGTAAGAAGAACGTTCTTGGATGAGGCAATCTTCAAGAGGGTAGTGGGTGAGGCTCCCTGTACAGTCGGTGTCTCTCCACAGGCAAACAGCTTTCTCTCTTTACACTTCTATTTTGTTGTTGCTGCTTGCTTCGGAATATTTTCTTCCTGTTTTGTCATGTGGAGAAATTTGTTTCTCAGACTGTAAACTCAAACAAGTAAGCCTAATAGAGGGTAGAAATTGTTGGCATGGGATTCCTCTTGCATTGTTTACATACCAACGAATATATCCTGTGGCAAAGACCCCTTTCTCTTCCATGCAGAAGAAAGAGCAGTAGGCCAGGCAGCTGCCATGCTACTAGTTCCTATGTTTGAGCTACTCTACAAAGTGACATTTACAAATACTTGATTTAAAACTTCAATCCAAAGCAAAGCCAGGAAAAATGGAAAATTGTCTGATTGTTTTGGTTTTTGACTTTAAAAAAAAATCAATTAAACAAATGCCAAATTCGATAAGTTTAAAGGACCTTACGAAGTTTAGCTACTGAAAATAAACTTGAGCTTCATATTGTAAGAGTACAGCAATTAAAAGAAATATATTTAAATTCATCTTAATAACCTAAACCTTTTGAAAGGTCACTGGGAGAAAAATCCTTTCCATATTCATATAAGCATACGGTACAAAATATCAGCTACCATGGCAGACCTTACTCCAATGTTATAATTTAAAATCTCATATGCTCCACAGAAAAATGTTGGTAATGATAGTGAAACAGGAAGAATGAGAACAGGACAAGGCGGGGAATGATGCTTTAAGAAGTTCTAAGTTTATGAAAGATGCCTGCTGCACCAGAGTGCATTCTGAGACTGAACTAGAGTTTGAGTTAACAGATTCTTGAGGTGAGGGTTATTTATAGTAAAATCAGATCATTTCTCAAGTTTTCTTCCTCACTTTAGTTTTTGATTCAGACTTTTATGAGACTTTTCTGAAACATTGACCAGTAGATATTATTCACTTGCTTGATGCCTATATGTCCCTGCTGGGAGGTATGGGTCTCTAGTAGATAGGCCTACGGATATATGTAAAAATCAATAAGAAAAAATGATACTGACAGGAAACTGAGTTCCTGAACTTGACCTCTGCCACCTTTAAGTTGCCATGAGATACATTTTTTGCTCTGTCTTGGATATCCATTTCATAATAATCTCTATTCTGTTTCTGTGAAGAGAACCTATTGCCAAGACTACTAACAAGAGAAAACATTTAATTGAGGGCTTACTTACAGTTTCAGAGACTTAGTCCATTATCATCCTGGTGAGAAGCATTTGACAGGCTACATCTTGACCTGCAAGCAGAGACAGAGAGGGGAATGGGAGAGACTGGGCCTGATAGAGCTTTTGAAAACTTAAAGCCCATCCTCAGTGCCACACTTTTTCCAACAAGGCCACACCTCATAATCCTTATAATCCTTTCAAAGAGTTCCACTCCCTGGTGACTAAGCAAACACCTATGGGAGTCATTCTTATTCAAATCACCACAAGCACCATGGCATTCTGTCACCCTGTCACAGCCTCAGAGCAGCAATAGGGCAAATTGATCCAGGGCAGAAATCTTTCCAACTGTGATTATAAATGCATAATCTTAGATACTTGCTCCCATAACACAACAGTAACTAATAACAGATATGTCCTCAAAGAGAATATAAGCCTAATTGATTTTCCAGTTTTAACTCTATCATAGATTTTTCTTCCTTTTTTTACTGGTGAAAAATTACAGTAAATGATTGGTAGTGAAAATGTAAAAGCCAATGGAATTTCCACAGCTATTAGAACTCTCTAGAAATTCATTGTAATGTATAGAGTTTGTTTCTGGCTAAACTCACTGGATGATATTTTCATTTGAAATTGCTTTATAGTGGTAGTTTGATTATTAAGAAAATTAAAGGATAAAGCCAAGTAATACAAACATCAGTTGGTTTCCATCCCTTTGAGTGATACGTTTACAAATGCTGAACTGTCTTCATGACAATCTCAGGTGTGACCCTTGAGCTTCAATGCATTAGAGGTCCTCTTTGCGTTGAGCCTACAGTGGTGAGAAACAACAGAGAAAAGACAGACTTCATTATATCCTGTGAAAAAACTAGTAGACACAAGACAGCATCTATTAAGACCAAGTATTCTTTAAAACCAAGAAGAGAAGCTAAAAGGAACTGAATTTACACACCTTGCTAACTTTAATGAAACATTACAATTTTTGCACTTGCCAAAAGTTACATGGTTCTAGAAAAATACCATCACCCTTCCTGCATATCAAGTCTGGCAAAAGATGGACCATCTGTAATGATCATGATTTATCATCTGTCTATCTGCTTATTTATATATATGTGAACTATCTTCTATAATGTGTCTAGCATATATTATATGTTAACATACCAACCAAATATTTATGACTTGGCCCTTTACCTTCTACTCTTTTTTATGCCGTTAGATGTAATTATAAAGAACACAGCCATCTTATTTATCTACAAATCCATGGACATGATTTCATTATCTATTTGGTATTCATGTGACATACACAGTACTTTATTTACATTTTAATGGCCTTTAAAATTCATTTAAATGTAAGAGTATTGCATTATATATTAATTTGACAGTGTAGCTTCTTCACAATAGAAGCTGCTTTGGGTCCAAAAACACCTTTAATTATAATGAATGTTCCAAACTGTCTAGTGATTAATGGTATCCAAATTAGCCACTGTTGATTGTTCTATACTCCAGCATGTCATGTAGTTGTTTGATGCCTATGACTAGATGCAGTTTTTTACATTTGTATAAGAATGATATTGAAGTAATCTTGGAAATGCTAGGTCATAATGATATTTTTCATGCTCTTTTTCATAACCTCCAGATGACTTTCCAGATGTTCTCAATGATTCCAGAGGTACTTAGCTACTTTAAACTTTAAGACGGAGATGAATGGATCCCAGGAAAGAGAGGTAAGGGGGAAGCCTTTTCATCAAGGTTGGCTATCCCTCAACTGACATCTTTACCTACTTTGTTTAGTCATTCTCTTCTCAATGTCTTTGAGTGATTTTGGCCAGGTGGAACAATGATGAATCCTAAACTGTGAGCCAGAAGAAGTAAAAATGGAGGATAAATATTTTCATTTGCCAGGTAAGTATTTTTATTCCATGGGCATAGCATTTTTTGTATTTAAAATGACAGATCCTGTCACATAGGTTCTTAATATTATATTGAAAAGATATCTGTATTACAGCAGAGGTTAAAAAACTCATTTATTTATAAGACTCTCAGGTCCTGGAGAGGTCTGCTACCTCTTTCTCCCTGCAGACAGTTAATATCATTGAAAATAAAAAGCTGTTATATTATATGACAAGCACACTTGTATTAAAAACAAACACAAGCTGCCTGGTTTCAGTAATGTGTTCCAGGGCTGGTGAACTGCTGCCTCAAAATGGAATGAAAAAAGGTATATGTTTCTACTTTATTTTTTTATTTCCCTCTCTATTTTTGTATTTGTTTCTGTAAATCTAATTAATCAGAAAGTGATAAAAATTAGCTATAGATATAAAGTAGTGGGCTTCATTTTGAAGTTCTTAGGTTTATATAACAAAATCATCTGTGAGTCCATGAATGATGCAAACTAAGGGATGGAGCCTGCTTCAGGAGAAATACCCTCATTCATGCTACAGAAAGAGTCATGACTATAGGAAAACAAACAACAAAACCTAAAAGCATGTGTTCAAATGAAAAGAGAGCAAATACTGTGTCCCTATAGCCTGCCTGAACCTTTATTACCTTCCTTCCTGAAGCTAGTTGAAAGAGGGAAGCTTTCAGAGAGTGAAATTCAGCAACTGCTGGAGACTGGCTAGCTAGAGTGACACAGAAACATTTCCATATCTGATCAGTCATCACCAGGACTTGTTGTATCTGGTACCATAGTTCTTAACTCTTAGCTGCAGCATCCTCAAATCAGGTCAAGAAACACTAAATAAACTAGTGAGTACTGGAGAACTGACTGCTATAGAGTGCTAGGTTATTGAAGCAGACATTTGGAGAAACATTCGAGGCATGTTCTGAAGAGAAGGAACACAAGCCAAAGGTGGTGTTCAGCAAGGAAATGGTTGTCCCACTCAATCCAAGCATGTAGCTGGATTCAGAGGAAAGATAAGAACAGCACAGAACTCCATTTAGTTCTCCTTCTCTAAAGCAAGGTTCATAAGTGGGAAAGAAACACTGGAGGGATGGTGATAATTTCAGTTTTCAATTTGTCCACTGTGCTGTAGGCATTCTTCAACTCAAAGCAATGTTTTCAGCTTCTTGCCTTTCGCTTTCATTTGAAGAGAAACCAAATTAGATTGAGGGTTTTCATCAGTGGAGGCATGGACCACCTTGGATGAATTCATTTAGGAAGGATTCACTCTGTACTGGCATAGGAAAGATGCTACAGGCAGGTCTGGGCAACATCTAGCATCCACTCTCTTGAAGCAACTGCAGTCAGGGACAGGGAATGAGACAAGCACACAGGGATCTTCTGAGCAGAGATAATTGAGGCCTACAGAGTGCTACGAAGCTTTCTAAGGGAAACAGATAATTTTACTTAAATACCGTACTGATATTTTTGTTTAAATTACATGAAAAAATGTTCCATATGGTTATTCTAGTGGAATGGGGATGTAGTTATAAATAAAAATCACAAAAGGTAAGTATAATATTTTTGCCTAATTATCAAAAGAATTTTGATATGTATAATTTTTATTTTATAAAACTTTTATATGTATAGAATTTTATATTTATAAAAAAATCTTCTTTACCAAATTTGAGGTGGGACATATTTATTAGTTCTGTCATTCTGATATTTGATTTGTAAACTATGTTAAGGTGTCTGTAAAAATACGTTTTTTAAAAGTAGTCACAGGAAAAGTTAAAAGTTTATTTCCACAATCTAGGGAAATAGAGAATATAGTCCAGATATATAATTTTCATCTTCTTGAGGAGGTGGAACCTATTGGAACTCCTGGTTTAATCTCCAATAAATTCCTCTCTGAAAGCTGTCCTTCATTAGTCTGCTTGGCCTTGCAGACAGATTTCTCAGGATAGTATGGGAGAGCCTACGTCACTGTAAGAACCAGTTACGAGTATGCACTTTGCAAGAAAAGGAATATGAATTGTGGAAGGAGCTTTTTGTATTTTCTTTCCTTAATACTTCAAATGTTGCGGTTTTAGGAATACTTGGTTTATGTGCTCATGTTGAATGCTATTGCCAGTGTTAATTTTTACATATCTGGACATGGCTAGACTCTTAAATTTAACCCTGAACATATGGTTAAGATTTTCCATGGCAGTACTTTTAGTTCTGTGAACAGTTCATTATGGTGTCATTTTTCATTAAAGGCCATTCTTTTGTAGCAAGATACAAATTATCTATATTGCTGCTTTTAAAACTGTGTATATATGTTGTGGTTTATAAGTCTAAAAATCTCCATGTTCAAACTAGAAGACAGCAGGAAGATTTCTCTTAGTAGAAAAATGTACATAAAGTTAAGAATCATCAGTCTTGTGGAGAAAGCTTTAAAGATGGTATATAGTTATGAGGAAGAGGCTTCATTGGAATTGAGTTTTATTTCCTTCAAACAAACATTCACAAAATGTCCAAGGTGTAGAATCTACTTAATAAATGTTACACCAGGGTCAGAGCCCAAACAGAGAAAACTTTGTCTTCACCATATTGTCCCATTCAATTGACAACAAAGCATAGGAAAAAAAAAAAAAAAGAGCTAACATAAAACACTAATGAAAGGAAAAGAATGATTAATTTTTTTCAAAAAAAGAGATATGATGGTTGGAGGAAATGGAAGGTGAAAATCTTTAATACTATAGGCAGTCAAAAGCTATTTGCAAGTCAACATTTTAAAAGCGGTAAGCAGGGAGGAGAGAATACAGGTCTCAGTTGAAGTATATTAAATGATACCAGAAATAAGTAAAGTACAAAATATCCTTAAAATCCAGAGATCTTTTCGCCACTATCTGGTGACCCATAAACATTATTCCTGGTGGACTCTGCTACGGATATACTCTCTGTGTTCATATTACTGTTTTCTCTGGAAATGCACACTTCTGCTTTTCATAGTCTACATCTAGCTTGTCCAAGACATGTTATCTGTTGTCAAAACAACCATACAGAATGGTTGGCTGCTCTCTAAGAGACACTTCCCCTGGGTTTAGATATTCTTTCCGACCAAATCTGCATATATTAAAAAGTCTTTAACACTTTTTATGTGCTAGGGTGAGCAACAGTTCAATCAAGCAAATGGTCAGAGATCAATCAGACTCAGAGTTAAGATGGTTGAATAAGAGAGCTGGCAATTTCGTGGTCCTTCTTTCTTTAAGTTTCTTTAGAGACCAAATGAGATAAATTGCTATCTGACCCACTGCTTGGGGATAAATGTTAAATGCTTTATCTGGGCAACCCAATCACCTCCAGACAGACTGGAGAATTGGCCTAAATAATGAAGGTGTGTGTCATTCATCTCTTTGTCTGGCTCCTGGTAACCTTGACGGGAGTGAGTGGAGACATGCTGATTTGTATACACTCAATAATTCAAGGTGTTTGCTTATCTTTCCTTGTCAGATGCTGCTCATCCGTAGTCTATGTCACCATCTAATTAGACATTTTTTTTTAACTTTGCCTTTCACGTAAACATTTCTTTTTCATGAATTTAATTTGCAGCCAGCGTTGCTTTTTATAAAATGTCACATTTATTTCATTTGTTAACATGTTTATTAGGCTTTATTCATATGTTTTTGATATATAAACTCTCAACCAGTAATTCCCCCATCAATGTAATAATCAGTTTGGCCTTGCTTTTTAAAAAAATATCAAGAATTTGTACTAAAAATACATCATTCTTTAACTGGGGTTACTGAAAACTAATGGTATACATGGTTTTCTCTTCCTCCAAATTATAAATTTTTTTTGTCAGTTTTCCTCCCTGTTAATGTATCTGAGAAAAATCTTGTGTTTTCCCGTGCTTGAGGTTCTGACAATAGTTCTTATAAATATAGTAGAATTGCTTATTAATGTCTCACTGCCTTATGCAAAGGCTGACATTGTATGGTCCCTTTCTGTTTCCTTGGTTTCTTAGCTTCCTTTTATGGTTTGCATCAATAAAATCTAAGCACATATAATGAGAATATTTGACTGCCTTGAATAATTCTTCTTCTTGCCTATAATGCTACAGAGATGTGTGGTTTTTCATGGGTGTAGAGTTCCCGGAAGTGATGAGTGGTACAGAGTCACTAGCCCAAGAAACAGACCCTGAAGATTACTGCCTCCTGGTGCAAATCCAGTTTATTGTGGAAGAAGTGGGTTCCTATAGGTGAAGTAGGGTGGTGTATAAGGGAGGATCCAATAGCTTTGGTCTATGCTTACTGGACACTTTAAGCAACATACCTAAAGCTTGCTAATCAGAGAAGGATGGGTAATGTCAGAAAAGACCCAATCACCTATAGGCTTGTATGTACAGGTTTTTAGCCTATCTGTATTGTCAATGTTGGAGAACAAGGTTTCCCAGAAAAGACAGAGGAAGTGGGAGATAACTTTGGCAGCTTTCTCCCATTGGGGCTTGACCAGTGTGCTGGGAAACATAATTTTAAATGCCAGGATATTCGCCTCTGTGAGTGATTAAATGATGAAGTCTGCTTCTCTCTTCTGTCACTGGGACCCTTCAACACCAACAGAGATGGTCATAGAAGATAACTCTTCTGGAGATTAAGAATATTCAGGATTCATGGTGATGGTGACATACACCTTTAATCCCAGTATTTGAGAGGCAGATCTAGGCAGGCAGATCTCTTTTAGTTTGAGGCCAGCCTGGTCTACAGAGTGAGTTCTTGGACAACCAGGCTTACAACAGAGAAACCTTGTCTCGACAAAACCAAAACCAAAACAAAACAAAAGAATATTCAGGAAACCTTAAGTCACCTCATAGTTCACATATTTCAGCATAGTTTAGTATGATCTAATTAATACTCCATATTTTTTATCATTCCATAAAAATAGTCAGTTGCATTCCAAAGGCTGTATATGTTATATGCCTAGCATACTCCATACTGTAAGGGAAGGATGAAAGGAAATCAACCCTTATTTTAAACTCACAAAGGAAAGAAAGCTATCATCCTAAAGGGATTAGAAAGTAAGTCAGGTGACTGTTTGATGAGACAATTGAAGGTATAGATTTTCAATATTACAGGAGAATGAAAGAAGTGAGAATCCCAAGCAGATGACACAGAGAAAAGGAAAGAAAGATGGAATAAAAGGATGACAGCAAATCAGACAGTGTGTTAGACACATGTCAGAAAGCAGAAGGGTTACCCAGAAGCCAGCAGAGAGGCCTCATGGAAACTAGATGGGGCTGGTTCCTTGATCCACATCGCTCTCATTTCTTTCCTGTGGACAATTTTTGTTCCCCCAAGAAACTGTGAATGATTCAAACCAAATCTGTGTTTCCTCACTCAGCCACCAGCATCCATGTCATCAATGGTTCTAGTTCTATAGATTTACACATGTTACAGCCAGAGCTTTGTCTAGTGTGCTACAACTGCTCATAGAGCATCCCTGCTGTGAAAATGCAAAATCCAAACTGCTCCAAAATCCAAAACAATACCACCAATGAAAACTCCAAATATTACTTTCAGTGAAGGGCTACAGTCAGTATGCACAATACTACTTAAAATCACCATATAAACTTACCTTCAGGATGCACGTGTGAGGTGATTATGAAGCATATGAAACCTACGTGTAGAGATAGCCTCATCCTCAAGATACCTCTTTAGACATATGAAAACACTATAAAAGCTAAAATGAAATTTCAAATTAACTACGCCAGTGTCAAATATTATATTATATTTTCTTTTTTTGTCAGAACTGTGGATGAGACCCAGCTGAGTTTCGTGCCCTGCCATCTTTATAATTTTGTTTTGACACAAGGTGTTTTCAGTTTGCCCAACTTAGAGCTCACTCTCAAGTTCAGGCAGACCTTGAACATGTGATCCTTCTGTTCCACCTTCTAAGCAGCTGGGACAGTAAACATTTACCTTCAGGCTCCTAGGAACTCACAGGCTAAGCAGAAAAGCACACTTGCAGAGAGTATGCTAACCACAAGTATTCAAGATGTCAAAGAGTGAGATATTTTAATTAGTACTGAGAAGTAATATCAACCATCCCAATCACGTTCCCCTCAAGGGTTCTCCAGTACCCCTGCACCTCGCTTTCTTCCCTGCAGTCCTTCCTACAAACTAAACATCAGAATGAAGTTTCTCTGTGGTTTACATTCTTCCCTTTTGAATTCTGAGGCTGCTTTCTAATGAATCTGGTGACCTTTGTGACAACAAGTGAGAAGCATTGCAAACACTAAGACAATTCCCTGAATTCTGACAGAACTCATTGCTGGGAGCCAGTAGTAGAGTGAATGAGCACTTTTTAAAGCTGAAAAAATCATTCTAGAGATGTGTCAGTCTTTTCACACAAAAGTCATTGTTGAAGACACAGTAGTTTGAACCAATTAGCTCAGTCCGAAAAACAAAGAAAAATCACGTTATTTTTAGCATATGAACAGCAACCTCACTTCTGGGTATTGAGGGAAGGAGATGTCACTTATGCTCTCTTTCATCCATGTATTTTAAGAAAAGTATTCAGATTCTATGCAGGATTTAAGTCTCCTGGCTCCTTCTCATCAGTCAAGCTCATATCTCACTTATATGTTCCCCATCCACTTTACATCACTAATAGTTTGGTAAGATATTTATTTACCTTTTAAGAAATTCTTAGTATTTAAAATAACTGCTGATATCCTTGATATTCCCACTTTTTTCACTTATCAATACCTTTTGAACGCCAGAATGATATAATCCCACAAAACAATGGAATGGGAACATAGACTCTTTACCATCTCTTATTAATTTCCCACTCTGAACACATCCTACTATCAAGGCAATTTCCCTGTGCCTGTTCTTAAACAAGCATATACTAGAAAGAAAATAAGCCATCTTCAGTCTATATTAAGATTGCCTTTAACTGGAGTGATATGTTTGTCTGTTTAACATTCAAGGCCTCTAAATTTTCTGGAAGGTTGTGTTCTTTTAAGATGTTTTTGATCAGCTGGACATAGGCTTGCCATCTGATCCAAGCCAATGACCCAAGTCTCAAGTGCTCCATCTATTAGCCCTGCATAATTCACCCGACTTAGCTGCACATTGTCCGTTGTAATTAAGGGTGTGCTACACCATTAGAGAAAGTTTATGGACCAGAGACTGAACTTATCTGTGCATGTACCAGCCCACCAATGGAGCTTTAGTGTCTCCAAAAGAGTAAGAATAATAAAAAATAACAATGATGATGGAGGCTGTGTCTCCTTGAATACCGACCTCCTGCTAAGTGCCCTTTCTCTATTTGATGTCTTCCTAATTCAATGCCATTAGAATAGATTCTCTTAAAGACTGTTCTGTCAAATACAAAAAAGAGAGATATATAGAGTGTGGGATTTAATTATCACTGCTCTCTGTCTCCACATGTGAGTTGTTCTGCGTAATAATTGCCCGAGTTTGTCTTCAAAGGCGTTTTAATAGTGTTAATACTAGTAAATATTGCTCATTTTGATGCCAATGTGCTGTTTTAATGGTTCCCATGGTTTCTAAAAGTCATTTCTTATCGTTTTACTGTAGAAAGAATCTTACTTTAATTATGTCATAATTGTTTGGAAGCTGTAGAATCTTAATTAATGCCAGTGGCTTCAAGGCACAAACCAAATGTAGGCTTTGTATTCCTGTTTGTTTCTTCATCTCTCCCTGCCTCAGAACAGTTCCCCATGAGATTTCTCAGGCAACATCATAGATTTTGTTAAAGCTTCTGGTGATGTCATTCCTTTCTGCTTCTTAGTTAGCTTTCTAAGCTTTAGCACAGAATTTAAAGGTTAATAGGGAATCAACATTCAATCTTCACAGGGAAATCTTTATCTTGAGAATGCACTTCCTCCACCTGATAAAAGCAGACAACTCTCCTTGCTCAGTGGGAAAGATGGGATATGATTCTAATACTTTCCCTTGGAATTACATGATAGCAAATAAGACAGAGGGCTTCACTCTCTCCTACCCCAGCCACATGGCTAGATTTTCCGGTTGGTTCTTCCCTGTGAACACATAAGCTCACTGTTTTCCTCCCCTAGAAGTCTGTCATAGACACATCAAGTCCCAGAATCCTATCTGTCATATCACATGATGCATGGTGATTGCTCTCTGCTCCTTTAGTTTGGGTCCAAAAGTCATCCATGAACATAATTTATATATGGAGTACTTTTATGTCTTAATACCGCTTCGTTGAAAAGGCTGTGTCTTAGCATTTTAGATTTGTTTTCGTTTCACCCTGTTTTATATAAGCTGTGCTCGAAGCAGGCATTCTGTAAATATTGATTTACTGATTGTTTATAGACTTTCTTTTTAGGACCTAGTAAGGTTTCAAGTATGTAAGTAGAAAATACATCAATGTTTGGTACCAAACTACCAGTATAGAAATTTATTCCCCAGAAGAACAAAGCTGAAAGTGACTTAGTGTATGTACACACCTACATTTAATGAAAGAAGAAGATGGTGGTCAGAGACTTTAATTAAATTTCTAAGATTTAGCAAGTAGGTAGCCACAGCAAGTAGGTAGCTATATCCCGATTAAAGGGTTTCAGACTGAAATTCTGAAACTTTCTCTTGTGATTTGCCCAAGTATCACATCAATCACTTTTGCTTAGTGGTTCCAGATAGCTATCTGATTGTCTCAATCCCATCATTATGCATGCTAGCCAATAACTCACAGAGAGCCTCATGGAAGCCGCTGCTCTTCTAACATCTCGTTTTCTCTTTTGTTTCAAATCTCCTACACAAACTGAGATTCAAATAACAACAATTCATTTATCTAAATTGATTTGCAAAGGACTTTGCAGTGGAGAGGGTGTTTATGCATAGTAATGCACGGGGTGGAGCTAAAAGTAGACAGCAACGAGAGATGTGCCATAGACTCTGACCTGGGCTCGGTTCTAGACCCTGATACCCAAAGATAGGCCAGTAAAAGTACTGGCTTCACGAGTGTGACCAGCATTACCTGGGGGCCAAGATGAAAAAAAAAATCATCAAGCCTGGCAGAGAGGAGGCACTTTCTCAGCCTCTTGGGAAACAACCCATATTGAGAATCTTGCAAGGTCATCAATGGCTTTTAGAGCTTCCTGGAGGTACCTTACAGCTCTGCAGTGGTACTATCTTACACTTAGCGGTGACAGGGTGTTGGGTTCTCTACCTTTTTCTTCAAGCAGTGGGTGAGAGAGTATCAGGGAGGTAGAAAGCCCAGATATATCCCAATCTACTCAGTGAGGTTGAGAAGACTATTGCAAACACCCTGAAGAGAATTTCACTGCTTAGACTAGAGAGATCGCTCAGTTGATAAAATGTTGGCTATGCAAGCATGAAGATCTGAGTTCAATACCTAGAAATTACATTTGGAAAAAGATGGCCAGATGCAGTGGGATGTACTCAGTTACAGGACTGGGAAACTAGAGAAAAGACTAGGACTCACTGACCAGTTAACATAGCCCAATCAAGGAGTTTCATGCCAAAGGAAGCCCCTGTCTCAAAAATAGCAAGGTGAACAAGGTGGGGCCAACTGTAATGGATCTCTGACCTCAAAATGCACATGTAACAACAGGCATGAGCACCTACAAACAAATGTTCATCTATACCCTGGAAAACACAAAATATAAACACACACACACACACACACACACAAATAATATAAAATAAAATTTAAAAATCCTGCAAATATCATTCAAGAACTGGGAAAATTGCTTGTACCATAATTCTGATGACTCCATCAGGCCGCACATTTAAAAGACCTGTGCAGTTCCATGATCCCATAGAATTAAGTCCCCCATAGAGACTGAAAGATTCTGGACACTTCACTGGGAGTGAGCTGCAGAAGCATTCAAGTTATGTTCCCTAATGTTCCCAATTACCTTTGACACTGTGAAGCCCAGTGAATCCTTAACTCAGTGTGGCCCTTGAGGCTATTTCAGCCTGTCTGGCTGTGGGTGGGCTTAAGTGTCCAACAAAGGAAGTCCTGAAGTTCTAAAGAGTTCTTTTATCATTGTGCCCCAGGCTTCATTCACTGTATTTGCAATCCAGGAACAAACATTTCATTTAAGATGAATTAAAGATTTGGAAATCAAAAGACTACAAACATAATTGCTGTAATCAATGTAAGTCAATGCTAGGGCCAGTACTGCAAAAGGCTGGTACACAGGATGGGGCTTTTAAATCAAAGTGTTTGAATCAACTTTGGGGAGCAGGTATGCAAGAACTCTTATAAGCACACTTGTGCACTGTTAGCTTTCCTCATGTTTACTATCCATTATCTGCCTTTGTTCTGCTTCATGCTGGCCCTTTATAATCCTTTTTTAAAAATACAAAATCAATACAACTTTAATTACAAAAAGCCCATGGTGCCTCTTGAAAAACAGGACAAACAAAAAAGGGCATTTTGAAAAGGGGCTGGTGATCTAAGAAGCGTGACCCGGGGCCATCCTATTTCTTGGGGCGATGCTGTTGATATGTTGGTCCCATTGTAATGATTTATGTGTCCCTATCTTGGGACTTTTTGTTCTCCAACTGGCTTTGTGTATGGTAAATGCACAACTGCATCTCAACCAGGGGTTTGACATTTAGGATGCTTTGTAGCATGGATAGAGCCACATCTGGGCAAACATTGTCCCTGGTGATTAGTGGCTCATATCATCTGTGCAATGTCTGGCTGCCACAATGATGAGCACTCATTAGAAATGTCCCATTTCCTCCTGAAGCCAAGTAAAATCAAAAACCAATCTAAAAGGAACATTCACTGGGTGTGGGTATAGATATGTGCAATTTCTGTGTTGGATTTTTCCAGGGACAAACTTCAGTTTATATATTTTTTTTCCTTTGAATATTGTTTATATCAATGGCTTGAATCAATGTGTGTGTAACAATATAGAAAAGCCAATTTTTTATCAGGTGCTTCAGCCAGAGCCAAACGACACTATGCAAAATAGCCAGATGAAATCCCCTTGGCTGATATATTATGTGAGATAGTATTAAAAAATTTGTTTGCTACTTGACATAGCAGCAGGTTTAGAAATACCCTGGAGATATTTTTCTTCAATGCGAGGAATAGGTTGGATTTTCCTGAGCAACTGGTTGTTTCATTTATTTGCTGGTCTGTGTTATACCAAGAATAAATCCAGTACCTCCTCATGAATTCACCTTTTGGCTTGCTGCTAGGAAAGGGAGACAGTGAGAAATCTATCCAAAGCATTGGAGGGAGATTCTAAGCAAGCATTTGCAACTATTAATTGTACCCATGGCTTCCTGTTATTTTTATTTTAACCATGATTTCTATCTTTCTAACTTTCTATTCTTTATGAGTTATCTTGCAGAATTATAATATGTTCATCACTGTAAATCCCAATTTTCAGACAAAGGTGGGTATAAATACTTAAAACAAATAAAGTGAAGCAAAATAAATTGACATGAAACTGATTTCTGACTTCATGGAGCCTGTAAATTACTTGTGGAGGCCGTATAAACTTAAGGAAAGAGGGATGTAAGGAGTGTGGACTAAAGTGACAGTACAAAGTAGATGTTTAAAAAAAGAGTATCTGAGAGGGTGGGAGATTGAGCTGACTTGTAGGACACAGAAGAAATTCACTATAAGAGCACATTCCCTTATAAGTACAGCCTCTTGGGGCATTTCATACCACTTGCCACAGGAGGATGCGTATGAAAGTGTATAGCATATAGGGTAGTTTTTCCAGGCTAGATGAGGAAGTTGAATGCCTCAAACAGGCAGAGCTTCTTGTGTCATTCTCATTGCCCTCTTGTTTGAATGTTTTGTTTTGTTTTTTTCTTCTTCAGAGTTTATGTGGACACTTAATCCCCAACACAAATACAGTGAGAAATGCAGCCTTTCAGAGTGACTGAATTTCTGTGGTTCCATTCTCATGGGTAAGTTTGGTATCTCTGTAAGCATCCTCACTACTTGCCTTTCTAAATTCTGCCATGTGCTGAGGGAATCTGTTCACTCCAGAAAATGAAACCTTCAAGAAACCATCTTGGCAGAAGAGAGATCCCTCTCACATTTTCATTATGCCTATCGCTTTCTGACTTGGGACTTTGCCTCAGGAACTGTGAAGACTGAAGCTCTTTCCCTTTACAAACTAGCCAATCTGTGGAATTTTGCTACATCGATACAAAATGGACCCAGACACAGAGTCTACATTCAGATTCCCTTTGATTCTTATCTAAAGTACACCATGAGCACATTAGATTTCCTTTCCTGTGTTCATAAAGGATTAGACTCAGCAAGAACTCTGTTGATAGGAAATGGCACAAAACAACACTGGAGGTGAGAAAGGGGAAATGTAGAGACAGGAGCTCCTAGTTCTGTGTCATGGAGCTGTGTGCACTGAGGCAATATACCCAACAACCCAGAAACCATGACCATAGCATCTTCCTTCAAGTAGTAACACTGTAGCCAGTCTTTCAAGAAGTGGTTTTACATTGCATGCCCCCATACCAAGCAAACAAACAGACAAACAAACAAGCAAACTGGCAGGTGGCTACTTACGCTTACAACCACATTCAAATACCAGCAATGTAGACAGCAAGATGGTGTTATCCCTAGTATCAAACTTTCATCATTTCACTGTGTATCATAATAATTCCATGAAGGTTGTTCTTTTAGTTTCTGGAATTTTCTAGTTTTTATCATCATGCAATCATAGTTTTAATCCTCAATGGGAAAAAGAAAGACCATGTTTAGGGTTTTAGTCCTCTACTCACCACATTTAGTCCAGGATCACTGGGGCTAAATCACATCCTCATTTTCAAAGAATGCTTGCTTTTCATGTAAGCTGTCTGCATCTGTCTACTCTTAGATGTTTTCATACAAAGGAAAGCATCAGGATTGGTTCAGTATTATACTTGTAGTCCTGACAAGTACAGCACTGAACTGGTTGGGATGGCTTTCTTCTTCTTGTAACCTAAACACAAGTTTGCATAGAAACATAAACAGTATTATGGGCAGCATTTAGAAAAGCTCTGCTCTATAGAGAGAATTGTGTGGCTAGTGACTGTGGTTGTCCACAGTGGACAACAGTGGTTGTCCAACTATCCCTAAGTTGACAAGCAGCTTTGCTTTCTGTGGCTCTTTTTTTTTTTTTTTTACATTGAAATTGTCTTGTGGCCTGAGATTGATTGAAATGAGTCTATAGGAAAAGAATGTGATACCATGTAAGAATTAGTCTTTGCATGACAGTCACACGGGATAGCAAATTCCAGGCTCCAGAAACATGTAGGTGGGACCACTGAGAGAGCTCCTGCCAGACACTGCGTGATTGGTGCCTCACCTTCACAGAAGTTCTCTGAATAGGGGTTCCTGATCAGCTTCTAGAGAGAAACACAGATAGAAGATGCACAAAGCACATCTTGGGATTCCACATGACACTACTTGATCAGTTTAATTTTACTGGTGTCAAAGTGTATTTTAAGATTTCTGAGAAAGGATAAAAAATAGTTTAACAAAATAGAGCAAGCTAGAACGAGAAGAAAAAGGAGATTAATCGGCTCTCTTTTTCTGCTTTAGAAAATAGTTTGAAATCCTACCAAAACAACCCAGAATGTAAATAAATCAGAGCTCTGGTGAATTCACTGGTGTTTAGTTATCAGTTCAAAGCATCTCTGTGCCTTGATCAATGGTCACAGCATGAGCTAAGACATGAAGAGAGAAGGAAGAAAATGAGACTGGATAATGGTGCAAAGACAAGGGGATGAGTAATGTAGGAAGAAAAACCTAGGTAGAAAAAAATTTTAAAAAAATAGAGAAAGCAAATAGGGAGGGAAAGGAAGGTGCCAGCTGTAGAAGGTTATTGTTCTTTTGTTTGTACAAATGCCAATCAAGGTGGTGATTGCTTGGATTAAAATAAAGTAGCACTGGAGCCTCACAGAGCCACACAGTGTTCTGCTCTGTGTCTTGCTCACTAGATACAAGCACTGCACAAATAAAGACAAATGAATAATGTTGGTATTTTTAATGGAGGGTGCCTTTGAGTTTGGCTCGGAGACAATGGCCTGTGGTTGTATCTGATTATAACTCATCTCCGCGGGGGCAGACAGAGCTGTTGTAAATGTCTGGAAATTATGATCTTTAGAAAGATGAACTCCATGATTGTAATGACACTCGGCATTTGCACATTTTATAGTCTTTCTCATCTGAAAATCATGAGGCTGTGTTTCTGACATCACTGGATTTGTGTGTGTTGCTTTGAGGTACGTACCAACAAGTATCCTTTTCTAGAGCTTTGTTTTGTTTTTGTTTTTGTTTTTTTTGTTCCCCCCCCCCCGAAAGAGAATGTACGAACTTAGAGTACTGTCATTAAGATCAATAAAACATCCTACTGGCTAAGGAGGCAGCCTCAGAAGCTGATAAATGTACAAGGTCAACATTTATAACTCAGGTCAAAGGAACAAGGTAGCTGGTACCTATGTGTTGTCTCCCAGGACAACAGGGACCATTGCTCTGCAAAATATCAATTCTGAAGACCTTATAATTTCCTGAGAGCAGATCTATCTCTCCTCCCAAGGGACTTCAAGATTGTGGAATTGAACAGCAGCAACATAAAAATATACTTGACATGCTGGCAACAACATACATGCTGGCCCTTTATCTCACCTCACTTATCAAATCACCATGATTTAGCAAATAGAATTTGCTTAAAACACATTATACCTCATTGAAAAACAAAGCGGTTATGAACAGATTTCATATTTGTGTCTGTGAGGGAGTGTGTCTGTGTGTTTGCATGCACGTCTTTGGGTGTTTGTCTATGTATATGTGAATTTTTTTGTGTATCTCTGTGCGCCTGTGTCCCTATGTGTGTCTGTGCATGTCTCTATATGTCTCTATGTGTGTGTATCCCTGTCTCTGTGTGTCGGTATGTCTGTCTGTGTGCCTGTGAATCTGTGTGTCTGTATTTGGATCTCTATGTGTGTGGCAGTAGCATGACGTGCATTCAAAGCTTGTCTGGAAGGTTGTGTCCCCAACAGTAACTATAAGAGTAACTATGTAACTATGATCATCAGGATGAGGCCCATCACAGAAGAAACATAAAATTACAAAACTAGCTTCAACCACATTGGAACTGAATGACTGTCATATAATAACATATATTTATTGTACTTTCCATTAATAATATAGTCTAAAGATGAATAAATAGAAGTTAAAAATAAAATATGAAGATAATTAAGTATTTATATGAAACTAGTAGTGGACAATTTCACATCAGAGCACATGGGAAGGCAGTTATTGAAATATACTTCATTAAATATAGTATATTTTCATTTTTGGGGGAGGAGTGATACAGGTTTCTCTGCTCTAACTGGCTGTCCTGGAACTCACTCTGTAGATCAGGCTGGCCTTGAACTTACAGAGATCCACCTACCTTTGCTTCCTGAGTGCTGGGATTAAAGTCATGTACCCTCACAGGCCAGTGATATATTTTCACTTTTAAACTATATGCTGGATGTAAATAAGTTCTATGTTTATGATCAGGTCCGTTCCCCAAGATACTTCAATATACATATTCAAACATTGACAGGTTCCCACCTGAAATAAAGAAATCTAAAGCCTTGTATTACGTGTACTTCAGATATAAACTGTGCTGTCACTTTTATGTGATATAAAACAATGTTTAAAATTTCAGAATTTCCATTTACCCTGATCTTTAATTCCTAACATACTGAAAACATTTTGGCAGTTTTATCAGCACTCACAGACATACTCACAGACACATATGCAGGCACATACACACACACACACATTCAGAAGGAAGAAAGGAGGGAAGGAAGTTAGGGAGGGGCAAATTGAGAGGGACTTTTAGCATACTTATAGTCTACAATAACAAGATTGGGGACATAGCTATATAAAGTTGTATTCTACTGGTTTTGCAATGTAGTGGATTGCTTGTGGTTCATGTGTAAACTGAAGACAAAAGTTGCAGCCAGTGGGAAAGAGAACATCAGACCTAGCTGTCTTGAGATGAATGTTATTTCTTCTGGGTTTATGGTCCTGGTCCTGTTCTGTTGTCAACTAAATGGAGCAGAAAATATCAGTGAAGAAGAGAAGCCTGACCCTCTGTAAGTCGTTTGACTCATCAAACAGGTAAAGACAAGTTCCTGTACTCACAAATTTGTCAGAGGAGCAAAGATATCATGACAATTACTTTCATTGAAAATAATTTGTACAAATTTAGTCATGGAAAAAGAAGTGAAGAGTAAAATGTTGATGTGTTTTTACAGAATGACTTCACCATTTAGTCTCCAGACCTCTGACTCTATGACTCTGTTTTTCTTCCTAGTTATTCTGCCTTCATCTCCCCTTGAGAATGACCCAGTTTACCTTGTCACAGGGTAAAGCTTGGTTTTGGCAATCAGTAAAAGTCGTTGCTATGCTATTCAGAATTGCTGTTGCTACTATCTTGCCTACACTTGCTCAGTGAGAGGGTTCCCGGTCAAGTTCAGAAAGGAGCCACAGCTTCATTTGCGGGATGCTGGGTTGAAGTTAGACTTCAGAGGTCTGGCTTTGTGCAGCCTCCTGGGATTCCACTGGGCTTGAATCGCCTGTGACCTCTGTGCCCTTACAACATCACAGAAAACACCATCTCGGTGCCTACTAATTGGTCACCTTGATGTCACTCACAGCACGAAGATCAAGGACAGAGTGGATCCTGCAAAGTGAACTACACACACTCTCAGGGGTGGTCTCTATAGGTCAGGTTTGCCTCCTGCAGAGAGCACAGCGTGGGAGTTTCTTACCCCAGGACTGCTTGAAACATGTCTGTGGTGCACACGAACAAAGGACTGATGGACCCATGAGTGACCCGCTCCTGGCCACCTACGAGGGCCAAATTGTCAGCCTTTCACAACTATTATGCCTCCATTATCCGAGTGAGACACTAAGTGCTTTGTGCAGAATCTCTACAAAGCAGACCTTTAAAATTAGTTCATGTTACTGTTTTTAAAATCATTATTAAGATTAATTTATATTTAAAGCGGCCACTCAGTCGTGGATTACCAGAGGTTTGTATCCAAGGTATGCTGGACAAACTTGATTTATTAACAATCAGATTTCTTTACAAAATTCCAAAGTGCTGTCTTCTGTGCATAGTGTACATGGTTGATGAAAGAACAGAGAATATATTGAATACATCATGTAGCCATTCCCCTTGAGTTAAAAGCAATTGTGAATTATTTACATCCCTTAAAACTAGAAATTTTAGATAGTGAAAATTATAAAATTAAGAAATTCTGAAAAATTTGACCAAGAAGTGGGGCAGCGGGGGTGGGAGGGAGAGAGAGGAAATTCAGATTTTAGTCCTTATAGGAAGATTTAGCTTAGTGGTTCAATTTCAACAGAATGAAATATTTCCCTTTAGATTGAGGAGATCTTCCCTTGTAGAGATATCATATGTTCCAATGCAAGACTCAGGATACTCTAGAAAGATTGTCTAATAGACAGGTAATCCTATTACAAGGGTCGGAAAAATACAGGGAGCATGGCAGATACCTTAACCAATTGTTCTAGACAGCCACTCTTCTGACAAGGTATGACACAGCTCTCCCAGAAAATAGCATCCACTTCAAAGAGCAAGAAGCAACATCTTAGATATCCTTTGAAATGAGGGAGAAAGTGAGATGGACACAGATGCAGAGAGGCTCATGGGGATTATTGTTTTGTAAAGTGAGAGCAGTTGAACCCCTTTTCCACAGCTGAATAAATATAGAAATGTATTGGGACTTTCCTAGGTGTGGTATGTATCCTGCAGCAGTTTCCATATTCCAGGAGTGAGTGGGGGCATGAGGAAGGGAGAGACACTCCTCCATGGACAGAGCAAGCTCCACTGTGTTGAAACTTCAGCAGCTCAGAGGATCACAGAACAGTGGAGCAAATGATTCCCAGTAGGAATTAAGATACTGTGTAAATGAATTGTCAACTCCAAGGATGATATGTGCAACTGAATGCTCGCAATGAAATCAATGTAGATTTCATCACTTGTTAAAGTCTTGTATTCCCCTCTCTAGATAAAGTTTGCAAAGCAAAGAACAGATTTTTTTTTCCTTTGAAAGTTTGAGCATGCCTGCTTTGTTAGTGGATTTAACCATTGCTTTGAGCCTCTTGACTACCCAGTGGTGTAAAGCAGCACAATTGGCTTTGCTGTAGATAATACTGGTGACATATGCTCACCTTGGCAATGATTTCATTTTTTGGATGGATTTGGAGGTGTTACTGGGAAACAAAACCTGAGACAATCAACTTATACAGGGAAATATTTGTTCAGGCTCATGGTGTCAGAGGCTGCAGTTCATGGTCAAGTGGCTCTATTGGTTCAGGCCATAGTGAGGCTGGACATCAAGGGGAGAAATATGTTAGGGAAGAGATGCTTACTTAATGGCTGACAGTGGAAGAACCAATCAGTGAAGGAAATGCCCAGGAACAAGATATACTGGTTAAATTATACACTTAGTTACTGACTTCATCCATGTAGGTCTCAGTTCTTACTAGGCCATTTAGCTAGGAATTCACTGATGTGTTAGTCCATAGGTAAAACAACTCTATGATCTAATCTCCTCTCAAAATGATCTGTTACATGCAAGAACCAAGTCTTACAAACATGAACTTTTTGAGGACTGGGGCGTCTCCCATTCAAATTACAATGTATCCATCCCAAACTGGTTACAGCCACTTACCTTTTTAGTGGAGCCTGCAAATATTTTTAAAAAGTGATGTATTTACATCCTAGGTCCAAGATATCACCCTTAAGCCATGTAACACAGTCATTTTCTGCACACTTGTTCATATGAAGAGATACAAATCTTGATGATGGAGGCACAGACATCCAACTGCTCCAGCTATTCAGGTCTTCTACGTCCACTCACCTTCGCCTACACCTCAGACCATCTCTTTCTTCATAATCCAAATGCCCCTAAGTTCTGTCCTTAAGGAGGCAGATTGTAATTTGGAGCCATTTTCCTCCACTCCACCACCCAGAATCTCTCTTTTGCAAAATTATTCAACTCAAGCATTGGCAAAACTTCCAAGCACAGTCACAATATGATTTTTATAAAGTGATATCTTCCACGAAAATCTTGAAGGATATGGCAGTCGTGTCTATCATTAGATGCACTCTAAGGAAAAATAAAGGGGAATAATGTGTTAATATAAAAGAGGATGGAAAAATCAAGACACTTGTTGGCATTCTTAAGAATCAGTCTAAGAATTAACTTTTCTGCATTCTTCAACTTCTCTGTGCTGTAGTCAATTATCAAGGCTCTTGAAGATGTCAGGAAAAAAAATAATAACTCAGCCACAGGCAGAAAGAGTGATCCAGGTGAGTCCTGTGCCCACATTTGACAACCAGAGACTGCAGAAGAATCAGGAACTTTGCAATATTTCAGGTCCTAGCCAAGTCAGACTGTCTGGGAGCAAGATGTCACACAAGTTAGAAGCCTCAATTCCCTCATCCAGGGAATGAAGCATGCTAACTCTCTTAAGTAGTGAAGCTTTGTAAGAGACCTTCTGTCTATACTACATGGAGATAACAAATTTAAAAAGTGAACCGGAAAAAAGAATAAAGAGTCTTTAAGAATTTGTTTTGTAATATGACTCCATTAAGTGAGGGATCTGGGTTTCAACTTTAATAAAAGCTCAGCTAACTTGCTAGCACTGTGGGAATGAAATAAAGGGGCCTGAGGGCTAAGTCCTCACTTCTCATGCAAGAGGACTATTGAGGGCTCATCTTCTCAAATGTGAACTCCGCTGGGTAATCAGTCATCCCATGGAAACTCAGCAACTTTTAATTGTCTTTAATTAAGGGGCCACAGAGGCAATCAGCTACATTCGCAGCACATTAATGAGGGAAGCATGAAGTGCAAAATGGCTACCTGAGGTGACTCACAGAAGCTGAGAGTCCTGGCTGAAATTTAAAAGGAAAATTCATAAGGAGAAGAATTAGAAATTGGGTTAGTCTAGGATAGGGTATGAGTAATAAACAGTAATACCAGTAAGATTTTCTTGACCAAGTTACCCAAGCAAAGAGGGCATAGTATACTCTGTGATAGTGAAAGATTTAAAAAAAAAACAAAAACAAAAATAGAGAAAAACTGAGCCATTAAAATAAAACTAAAGTCCAGTTTGGGTGAGTGGGAAGGAGTACAAGGAAAGTTAAGATAACTAGTTTGAACAAAATATAACAGATGCATACAAAAAGGTCATAATGAAGTCTATGATTTTGCAAAGTATTATTTACAAAGGAAATAATAAAACATTAAAGGAAAAGACTTATGTCATCTAACACCCACCTGTGAAGTAGAAAACCATGTCTCTACCATACATTTTAAACTCTGCTGCAAGCAGTTTTTCCTGGGCACCACAGTGCATATTAATCATTTTCCTCTTTTATAAAACAATATTATTCACTGCCCTCACATTTATTTACCTAATTATAAGTGATTACATAGTTTCTAGCTGGCAACAAGCTGACTCATGGACAACGTAAGACACTTTATCCATTTTTAGGTTGGTTGTCTGCATCTTTGTGACTTGTGATACAACAAAGAAATATGAACACCAATTGAAAAAATAAAGGGCTGAAGCCCTACCTAGGTCTTTCTGCCTAAGGTATTGAAGCTCTAACAGATCTACTATTCTGTCCATGATGACATAGAGACAAACACTACTCATACACAGTCTCTAGGTCCTTATAAACATAATATAGACACTCAAAAATATGTTGACCCAAATCAGAAAAAGATATTTCTGACAAAAACATTATTAAAGGGACAGTGAGATGGTTCAGTTGCTCAAGTTCCTCATTGAAGAAGATAAGGCCACAAGTTTGCATCTCTAACACTCATAAAAATGTCGGGTGCATCAGTGTGTACCTACAATCCCATCCTCAGAAAGTCAGAGGCAGGAAGATGACAAGCCCTCACTATTAAGACTGTCTAGCTAAAATGGCCAGCACTAGATTCCATGAAAAGCCCTGTGTCAAAAGAAGGTAAAGAATTATGGATTGAGACACCAACATTCACTTCTGTTTGCCAGGCGTGCACACACTGGTGAGCACACACAGGCATACACACAGTATTAAAGATTTTGGTTTTAAAATGGTTGCAAACAAACAAAGAAAAGGAATAATTTCATTAAGACTATTAGAAGGTAAACATGTGCCATAGGCCACTTCTCTTCACTGACTGTCTCATTAAGCAATTTATAACACATTGCCTACGATTATATCCAATTCTTTGCAAAGAACAAGGAGTTAGACACTGAGTGAGTGTTCCAGGGTTGGAATACCAGAATTCCTCAGGAGGACATTTCCCTACTTCACTTGCATATTCTTCAGGACAATGAGAATGCTGATTGTGGCTAACATTTATACTAGTCATGAATACATAACAATCTTAAATACCACATATACAGTTAGGCTATTGGATGTGGAGAATGCTATGAGATGTTGTTTTCATGGAGTTTATGTGTTGGCTGTAGAACACACAAAGCAATGTTAGAAAGCAGAAAAGCATATAGAACAAGCTTTGTAATGGACACATTTAGATGTGGCAAGCTGCACAAGCCTCCTGACAGTGCTTATATGTAGACACTCTAGGCATTATAATTTTTATAGTAGTACAGGAGCATAGATAGGATGAGTCACGTTATATCTGTTAAAGTCCATTGTCTCCCAGGCAAAATCTACCTAAAGTATCTCTTCTTTTTTTATTGTTTGAAACAGGGTTTCTCTGTTGTAACTCAGGTTGTCCTGGAACTCACTCTGTAGACCAGGCTGGCCTCAAACTCCCAGAGATCCACCTGACTCTGCATTCCAAGTGCTGGGATTAAAGGCATGTGTCACCACCGCCTGCCTAAAGTATCTCTCTCTTCTTGTGCTCAGTAATAGCAGAAATCTTATTGTGAATATAAGATCACTGGGATGGTTTTGACCTTTCCCTTCTAGGCGCACGCCCCTCCCCCCTGCAACACACACAAACATTCAATCATTTCTCATATGACTAGAACTTCCCACTCTATTCTCAGCCCTTTCCACTCTGTCTTTAGCTCCTAGTTCTCTTGAATGTTAATTGAACTTTGGGTATACTGTTGAAGATTTAACATTTTTCCATTGTAGGCATTGGTGGTTTCAGGACACACATTCTAATCTCTTCGAGTCTCTCATTACTTCTCTTACCAGGACAAATTTTGTCAGGATGCCTTGAGTTATTATCCCTAGAGACTTCAGCCTGAGTCAGGCATCCAATTTCATTTTGTGCAGCTTCTTTCCTCCATGAAGTTAACTCATGGAGCTTCTAACTTCTCTAGATACAGGGACTTTTAATGCTGTTGTTGTTTACTTTCGTATTAGAGGTTTTAAAGACAAATCTAGCACAAAATTAGGCTCAAGAAGCAAAGAGAGATTCAGACAAGTAAGAAAGACTTGGAGCACATTGTGGTTGGCCTCAGCACAGTCACACAGACTTGGGAGAGAGACCAAGCATTGCCTTTCTGAGTGGGGTTCAAGGGAGAATGAACCTCTCAGAGACAAGCAAGCTAATCAAAATCATCATAACTCAGCTTTTGTCTTTAAGATGAAATTCTAACAGTAAAAAGCTGTTGATAATGCATCATTATTATTATTGTTATTGTTATTATTATTATTATTATTATTATCATTATTATTGATTCTCCCCAACATTTTGTACCAGCCTCATGTCCAGAATGGCAGAGACTCTGTTACCCTTCTTCAGATAGAGATTAGTAAATGCTTGCATGCTGTATGTATTCACAAGCAGCCCAACAGAATCTGTGAACGGTACTGTGGCTGGAATTCTCTAACGCAAAGCACCTTCTCTCCTCATTCCTTAAAACAGCAGCCTACCTTCTAAATGTTTATCCACTCACACTCTGCACAACAACCTCTTATTTCAACTAGTACTTCTTAGGGCCTGATTTTAAAAATCATTACACTTTAATGTTTCTACTCAGAGTTTGCATTTGAGAGATCCTTCAAGCACAGATCTAGTGGTTGAATTGGAGTACTATTTCAGGTACAATAACACACCTTCGAGAATTCTCCATCTTAAGGTGATGCTGGCTTTGGCCAGGCAGGGCAGTAATGTGAAAAAGGAAAAAAAAAAAAAAAGAGAGAGAGAGAGAATTCTACAGCTTAAAGGAAAACAGATCTCAGCTCTTCACTCCTCAATCAAGAAAGATGCATTCTTTTCTTGCTAAGAAATAACCTCTTTATTGCACTGGAAAAAAAAATCAGTTTTCAGTTTCTTTCTGGGATCATTTGACAGATTTTTAAGTGGTATAGGATGGTTGAATCTCTGCTAACTTAGGTGGCTGGAGAAAATAACAAAAAGGAAATGCCATATCCCTTTATCACCCAGGATATTCTTTCAGTTTGTAGCGAAATACAATACAAATTTATAATAAGGGCAACTGTAATAGTCTTGTGTAGTCAGTAGTATCTGTTTTTTTATTGTTCTCTCTGCTCATTTCCTATTAACCTAAAAAAGAAATTTCTTTGAAAAAGTTTGCATTGTGTGTATAAGTACAAAATATGAAAGCACAAGGTTTTTTTTTTTTTTTCCCCTAACTCAGTTAATTAAACTGAAATGGGGATTCTGCCATTTGCAGTTTTAAAAAATAGCCAATTGAAATTTAATTGGTATCCCTTTTCCTTTTGTATTCATGCCCTGAAGCTAAATTAATGATCAGTTATAAGCACTTAGCAAAGGGGCCATTATGACTTTTCGATGGAATTAAACCTGAAATGCTGTAGTGTATACAACAGCTTCTCGGATAAGAAAGAGCCTTACAAATAATAAAGGGTTAACACTGGCTCTGTGCCCTCTGCACTCTTTAGCATGCTTTTCTCTCTCTCAACAATTACAGAGAGACAGGCAGCTCCAGTGTATTCTAGGACCAATAGCTGTTGTAAATCAAATTAATTACTTTTGCCCAAAACTGTCCTCAGTGGAGGTTTTCTGGCCACTGAACTGTTAATATGTCTTTACTTAATCACTGTCCTGTAATGCCATCCCCTGATAAGTGATGCAATGGCTATCTCCTCACCTTTTCCAAAGTCCCTACATGGCCTTGATTTATAAGAGGAGAGAGTTGTGTATCACTCTACCAAAGACAGCCAACCTCTCAAATTTTCTTCTTTGCTTTGGGAGCAGAACAGAAGCCAGAAATGTTGATATTGGATCTTATCCACATATACCTATCTGCTACCAGTTCCTAGTGAGATTGATCCTTTGCCTGGGTTACATACATCCACATCCTTGATGGCCCTGTAGCCATCAAGACTTTTGGCATTTTCATCAATTTGATCAAGAATAATTCACTCTATAGCTGGTGTATATCAACCATTGCTCCAGTCTTATCAGGCTCTTCGGATGTTGACTGCTCTGATAAGGCCACATGGAATGCAGAGGGCTAAGTCAGGATACATGTCTCTCTATGACTCATACACGAAGTCAATTTGAGCTTCATGGTAACGCATTAAAATGTCAAATTGAGAGTGCCAGAGCAGAGTCTTAGACCAAATATAAAACATGCTACTTGAGTTAAAGAGTCAAAATCACACATTTATTGTTTTTGGTAAAGGTGCTACCTGTCTGGGGGAAATTGTTGGGATATCCCTACAACTTCAGAAATAATCACTCTCTCTTACATCTGAGGCTCAGGACACATTCTACAAGACAACATTGTAAGTACTGAGAAATCTTTGAGAAGGATTTAGAGAGAAATCATCCTTGATGGTTTCATTGATCTGTCAGAGAATATTTTGCCTCCTGTGGTCTAGAACTGGATCGCCTGATATAGACACCTTATCTTTGTACAATTGAATGTGTTTCCACACTACATTATGATCATTATCTCCTTTCACTACCCTCTCACCATCCCCTGGCCCTCCTGATGACCTTTTCTTCCTAACTAATCTTTGTCATACTTTCATGCCATTAAAACACAAACACACACACACACACACACACACACACACACATTGAACTTAATTAGGGTTCATGTATGAACACAGTTAGGTCACTCCTAACTAGAACATCTGCAACTACTCCTGCCTATACCAATAAAGAAAATGATAGCACTCCCTCAAACAAACACACACTGCCAATAACTCCTGAATTAGGATCCAAGTTTCACAAGAATCTTTTTCATTCTGGACATGATGACAGTGTTCCCCATTTTGTTCAGGTTACATATAGGCAAGTATAGCTGCTGTGTGTAAATGATTGCCAAGACGAGTCATAGCTAGAAGATAGTCTGTCACAGCATTTACATTCTTTGTCCTCTTCTGTGGTATTCCCTGCACCTTGCTGGGAGTTGATATAAATATACTCATTAAGGCTGAGCATTCAACATTCGCTTATTCTCAACAGTTTGGCTAGTCATTTAGTTTTTCCATTAGCCATAATTCACTGGAAACTTTATTTACTAGTTTTCTGTTAACTGGAGTATTGTGGCTAATCAACAAAAATTACAGGGACACTGTATGTTGGAGACAGACTTTACACCATAGCATTAAACGAAACATCTAAAATGACATGTCAATGATTTCATAGGAAACCTGAAGTAAGAGCTTGGTCTTAGATTTAATATTAAGTATCTTTCTATTTCTTCTAAAGGGTTAATATCAGGAACATACATAATAAAGCAAAGAAAACTCTATTGTTTAAGAATATATAATTTAAAAGTCTAGTGATTGGTTTTGGTCAGTTTCTTGCAATCTGCAAGGTAAGTTTTTTCAATTTATTTGGAATTAGTCAAATGCACTGTTGAAAAGGCAGAGTGAATTGATGCTAAATAGTTTTTGGAAGATGTAATTGTCTGATGATTTGTAAATAGCCAAGCTTATCAAAAAAGTAATTTAAATGTTATGCTGACAATTTTGCTCAGTTTGGTGTTCTCTGTAAACTGGGGAATCCAATTCTTTGCCCCCATTAGCATGAGAATTATCTTTGCTTGACTAAATTATTTGAAGACCTAAGGGTACCCAGAGTTTTGGAATCTGAACTTTTAATGATTGATTGCCTAGAATGAACACCACTCAAAATATGATAATGTCAAAGTGTTTTTTAATAAGCAAGTTTGGGGCAATTTTTAATGGTTGGAGTGTTTTCCAAATATATGTTATTATTGTCTGTCTTGGGAAACAATAGTGGTTGGTGAGTTTGTGAACACTACCTCCACATTTCCAGCCCTTTGTTAGTCCTCTTTAATGGTAGCACTCCAAAATGCAAAGTGACTGCTATGCATCAGATGAAAGAATTCTGATAAATCTAAAAGATGGTAGTGCTGTATCCTCTTAATTAATTATTCAACAGCAGTAAAGCAGTACAAAAGAGTTATTTATAAGGCCAAATGTTTGCTAACTTGTTTAAATGCTTTACTTACAATATTTTGTTTTCAACTCTGAAACAAAACTTCAGTAGGCATTTTGTCCCTAAATACGTGCCTGGGTTTTAGTTGCGTGGAGGAAGAAGTTTAGAAGGTCATCTTCCATGGCCATATTTCCAGGAACCCAGCAAGCTTAGATTCAGAACCTTCAGACTGACTTCAGGTGTTTGCCACTATGACATTTCACCATGGATATATAAAGGATGAAAATCAGAAAAGTAGTGAGGTATGTTTATTCTGGACCAACGTGACTTTAGATGAACAACACAAATATGAAACATCAAACATTTTTATTTCCTTACCAAAAAAATAAAAAAAAATGATGGGTGGGTAAATTGTTCCCTTGTCCCAACATAGCCTCTTCTGAAGTCTGATCTAACAACAAAATCCTAAGGGGAGGTAGAACATTCTAAATTTCAGGGAAGTACCATAAGCTCTGGAAATAAACAACTCAGTAGCTTCAGGAAGCCACTGAAACGAACAAGATTCACTAGATCTTTCCATTCTTAAGTGTATATAAATAGTAAGGACTTTTGAGAGACTTTTCCAGACAAGTTGAGGTACATAGAAGAAACTGAACAGCCCAGCTTCCTGGAGGGGTCTTGACCAACTTGAATGCCTGGAAAGGACATTCTCGAACCTGTTGCGTTGCTTGTATTGTAAGAAATGAGTTTCTGACTCCCAGATTTTGTGATGTGCCACCCATCCTGGGATGGCCTTAGGTGATATAGCTGTGCTTTAGTTATTTTTGCCCTCATGAGTAACCCCTCATCCATATTCTTATAACCCCCAGTAACTCATTAGTTCACAAAGTTGGACTTTACTGCTATTCCTGGTTTTGTCTGTTATCAGTTCCTTGTTTGAGGTGAGTAGCCATTCTCATGTATCCCCAGGAATGGCCTCACACAGCAGTTAGTGATTTTTTTAGCCTGTCTACTTGTCTGGAAGTGATAAACCAGCACTCCAGTATTTGTGTAAGCATCAGGATCTCAGTTCAGTTTGATTTCATGACCCAGCGCCTTCATGGATCTGGCAATGTACCTCAGGATAAGGCCTCCAGACTGCAGTTTCTTGCAGAGAGTAGACTGAGATGGAGCACTGAAGAAGGTTTCAGAAAGGGCTGAAAGTAGAAGGAGTGCTGAAACAGCAGGAAGGTCATGAAGAGAAATGCCCCACTGATCTGTGTGTTGCACCTGTCACAAATGGCTGTGCTCCTGGAATGTCTACGCATTTCAATTAGATTTGGTTTGTGTCCCTTCAAAGGGAAGGAATGCATAGCAGAAAGGAGGACTACAGGAGCTGGAGGTGTAACAGGCTCACAGCTCTGCTCTATCCTTCTACTACATTGAATAAAATGAATCTTTTCAAACAGGTGAATTTTCTAACAGAAATGGCCCAAACAGCCTCAGTTCATTGAATAGAAAGCACAATGGTGATCTAAACCTATTACTTTCAATGGAGTCTGTGACATTTCTGCCAGCATATTGATTGGCAAGAAAGAGGGAGCCAGAAAGAGAACTTTTCCCTCTGCTCATTGTGTGGAGTCAGTCATTGTGATTCTAGACACAATGCAAGAAAAAGCACCTAGAATCAACAGGCCAAGAGCTTTTATAGCAGCAGTAATAATGAGTGATTTTAACCAACAGAATTATACATTTTTCAAATTTTCCATAAAAATAATATCTCCCTCCCTCAACTAGAAAAACAAGAAAAAATATTAATTAATCATGTTCAGTGACTATATCTATTTTTGTTCAAATATTAAGACAAACAATTACAAAGAATTATTAACACAGTTTTCCCAAAAATATTATTTCTTACATTAATATGTATCTTGAATAACCTATAAATTAAGCTGAAAACATTCAAATTTGTTAGAACTAGGATGGCTTTTATACCTTATGGGTAGAAAATACTGCTTTGTCTTTACTGTGTCTGTTTAGTATTTGAGGGGTTTTATTGTTATTTAGTAACCTGATTTCTGGAGAGAAATAAAATGCAATCCTATCCAACTTCATCAGGAGATAGGCATGATGTGTTGCTGGTGAGACTGGCATCAGAGCTTCCTGTGGCATATGGCTAAAATATCTAAGTTTAACTGATTATTGAAAATTGCTCATTCACACAATTTGAGAAAAATCAACAGCATTCAAATATTATTAATTGCTTCCAATGAAAGAATGGTCTAGTATAAAATATGGATTTATAAGTACATATTTGTGATCGAGCATTTCAAAATAGATGAGAGATTGAACTCAAGATCCTTGTAGTAAGGTAGCTCTTAAACACTTGTAATTATATATGTTATTAACTAATATTGAGGTCATTTGTTTGGTTTTCATGTTAATTTCACCCATTTCACAATTGGTCTCTAATATTTTAAATATTTTAAACCTATTGCTTTTCATGTTGTTTTCATATTATTACTTTTCTTATTGTGTACAATCAACCTCTAGAATTGTTCCTAGGATTTTTTTAAGTTAATTTAATTTATTTTCACACAACATAACATCTCATCTTACAAAGACCAGTAGAACTCAACACTGCTTTGAATTACTAGGCTACTTCGGTGACCACAGGATCTACTCCATACATCACAGAGCTCATTGAATAATCAGTGTTATCTGCTATTATTTTCTTTACAATATTGTACAAAATCAACATTCATTCCTAATTGCATTTGAGGTAAAGGTTCATACAAACTACCCTTCTAGTAACTTAACTGAAGTACATGCTGAATTAAGGAATTCTTATAGATAGTTTTGGAAAATGATCTTTTTACTGTACAAATAATGTCTTATAGGTAGAAAGAACACAAATTTAAAGGATTTAGTAGATGTTCCTTTATATTTTGATCTACATAGAAAAGTGTACTTTCATTCAGAATAGCTATTTTGGTAAGGGTGTAACTGGGCAAAGGTCTGATGAAAGCCACCAAGTTGTTACATAATGTCATTAAGATTCTTGTGAAAGGGACACCTAGACACAACTAGGATACATAGGCATTAATCTGATTGCTGGACAAAATTAGCTTATGGACTACATATCACAAATATTCTCAACCAGCCATCCAAAGCCTTGCCACTATGGTTTAACATCCATAGCCAGTTATCAGAGAGGCAGATATCAGTATTAAATTAAATAAAAACACACAAAAAAGAAGAGCTTAAGTTCATTCCCATCCAGATGTTTAAACAGATACTAAGAATAAGAATCAGGATTTAGTCACAAAAGTATACAACTCCTTTGCAGTCTAAACAATTTCACAATAAGCCACTAATGCTGGACATGAAACTACAGTATTTCCTATTTTTCTTCCTGGATTTTGTCAGATCATTTCATTCTATGCCCCAGTTCTTCCATTTTAGACTTATTTTTTACCACCATAATTTGAAAATATACAACAAGCTTTTAGTTTTGTAGCCTCTCACAGTTAAGAGAGTTTGATCTTCTAAAATGTTGATGTTTAAAGACTACAGAGATGGTTAAGTTTAGACTAAATGCACTATGCTATTACACACTCATGAACCTATTGGGATAAGGGGTGATAGGTTCTGGCTTAAAAGCGATGTGTGTGGGTGTCAAGTTGTTTAGGAACAGAGTTGTGATGGTTAGTGTTGTCAACCAGACAGAATTTTGAATCATCTTAGTGACCAATGAAAGTACAAGTGTGTGAAGTATTGTTTTGATTACATTAAGGATAAAAACATGTCCACTTTACACTAGAATTTCTAAGTGGATAATGAGAATTAAGTATGCATTAACCTCTCTCTTTCGTAATTGTGCATATGAGGTTATCATATGCTACCATGTAAAACATTACCTTGCAATGAGAAACAATAGAAACCTCATGTGCATTATGTTAATCTTATTGGAGTGGAGTGTTTTTCACAACAGAAAATATACTAATATACCTTCTAAGTCTTAAGAATTAAAAAAATTGTCCTTTTTCATAGTAGGATTTCTGAGATAGCTTCTAGAATCTATTCTTCTGGAACAGATGTACAGAAAAATTCTGCCCAATCAAACAGGGTGGGCCCTGTGAATAAAATGGAGGCAGCCATGTCTTTATTAGCCATATAAAAAGTCTAGCAAGGTCTTTCTTATTTGTCTCTAGTTGAAAATAGTTGCAAGTAGTAAGGGTGAGGAGCTGCCAGGCATTCTTGGGAAGCAGATGTAGTCAATAGGTTGTCACTTTGCAATCTTTGTCTGAGGTTATTGTAGTAGTTAACAATATTATGAGAAATAGCACCGTGTCAGAACTGACCTATTTGTGGATTATGTGGGCCCAATCTCTTTACAAAAGCTAAATAAGTCTTCGTGGGATGTCCATATGCTAGTATTGACTGACAGACAGCAGGGCTGACCTTCTTCTAAGGGTTGAGTTAGTTCAGGTTTCTTCAGGCCAAATTGATTCCATCTCTATTCCTATATATTGGAATTTTACCTTCAGAGGCTGCCACATGCTTAATACATTGCTAGGGTGAGTCATTTTATTTAAAATGGTCAGAATCACTCTTTCCACTAACCGAGCATACAGAATACATCACCAACTTAGAAAGTCTGCTTGCGGAATTGTAGTCTAACTCAGGAATCATTAATTTACTTTCCAGTATATTAGTCTTTGCAGGAAGAAAGTTGCTATACATTTCAAAGTCAAATCAGATGTATTAGCTCAGTACTTAGTAGATTAATTTATGGATCCTACCCCTAGCTGTTCTATCCTTTAAGTTAACAACTAAAAATCTAAAGGCATCATAGATCAAGGTTTTTGTATTTGGTACATTTCATCAATCGGTACATACAAGCACAATGTGTGCTTCCATTTCACCAATTATAATACAGTGATTATGTACTTCCTTGTTTCCTTCCTATATAAATACTAAGAATCTTGGGAGAAAACCTGTGAAATTAAAAGAAAGAAGACTGTGGACTTGGTATGAATTTTGTAAAGTTCTCTCCCTTTGCTTTGGCCTCCACCACCCTGAGTGCTTACCGTTCACATCTACATCCTTGATAAACTTCAATCTTCAAGAAAATTTGAAAAGCTCCAAGAAATGGTTCCCTGTTAAGGAACTGTATTCCATGTTAGACATTATTGAGGTTCTTCTATTAAACTCAAATTAAACTGACATTTTAAATTGAACCAGAGAGCCTACATACATGATTAGAAACCCCACCAAATGCATGTCATATTGTATGATATCAGACCACTGCTGAGAGCTCCCTTGACTTAGTCTTCAATGCAATACCTCTGCTTCCTTTGCAGAAGTATAGCAAGCTGAACTTCTGAGAAACCTCTGCCAGCATGTATATTATTTCTTGGAAGTAGAGTTGATGAAGACAAGCACAATATTCTGATTTTGAGTGAGCAATACAAAATGAGTAAAGTATGAACTAAGTGATAATTTTTCTAAGCCAATGTGGTTGATATCTTGTTTTACACAGAGAATCCTTTAGTGTTTGCTTCCTCTACTAAGTAATCAATAGCATTTAGTGAAAGAACATAGGGGCTCAGTGATTAAAAGTACTTGTTGTTCTTCCAGACATGAATTTGGTTCTCAGCATCCATGTTTAGTGGCTCACAACATCTTTTAACTTCAGCTTCAGGGACTCTGGCCCCTTCTATCTCCATAGGTACCTGAAATCACATAGACACACACACCCAAATACACATATGTCTTAGTTAGGGTTTCTATTGTTGTGAGGAAACACCAGGACCAAAAGCAAGTTGTGGAGGAAAGGGTTTATTTGACTCACACTTCCACATTGTAATCCATTACTAAAGGAAGTCAGGGTAGGAACTCAAACAGTTCTGGAACCTAGAGACTGGAGGCCATGGAGGGGTGCTGCTTACAGTCCTGCTTCCCAGGGCTTGCCCAATCTGCTCTCTTATAGACCCCAGGATGACCAGTCCAAGCATTGACTCACCTACAATGCGATGGGCCCTCCCCCACTAATCACTAATTAAGAAAATGCCTTACAGCCAGATCTTAGGGAGGGATTTTTTTTTCAATTAAGTTTCCCTCAGTTCAAATAATTCTAGTTTGTATGTCAAGTTGACATAAGACTAGCCAGCAAAACACTTAATTAGAAATGAATCAAATAAATCATTTTAGAAAATTGAACAGGCCAATATAGACAGAATTTTCTTTTTTAAGTTAGATGGAATGGTTTCTATTAGCAGCAAACAGGGCGTTGGAAACAGCAAAGTTCATATGAATGTGTATTAAGATCATTTCCAAACTAACTCTCCTATAGTTTATAAAATCTATGAAATTTAACAACTCCACCACAATCCTAGTGTCCAACACAGAAAGATAGTAGAGGGATAGCTTAATTCTCTGTGATCTTTTAAGACCTGTATTCTACCAAAATCTCCTGAAATCACCCATGATGATACTGAAATGAAACTACAGCTCACCAGACTGGCTTTTCTGATTTTGAAATCAAGAACTGAAGATTTGGAGGAACAAGGTTGGTGATGTAGCTCAGTGGAGAAACCCATCCCCAGGTCTAAATCTTCAGAACTAAAAAAATAAAATAAGATAAACAATTTGTTAGAGAAGCAACACACAAAGTAAGAGTTTCCCAAGAGTTTTCCAGAGTTTTCCCATCTGGTCATCCTAATCGCCTGTTCTTGTTTACTTTAGTGAAAATCAATTTGATTCCTGGGATTCCTTGAGTCCCTTTCCCTCCTCCTAACTCTTCATAGATAACCAATATTAATTTAGAGCCTCTCCTGCAAATACACTCAGTTCTCTGAAGGGCAATATTTAATGACAGAGGGGTTTAACTTAATCTGCAGCAAATATAAATGATCCTACATTTTCTGGAAACATTTTTTTTTTTATTTTAATTTGCAAACAAGTTTTATCTATGCATGTTTTAAAATAATTACTTTTAATTGGAAAGAATGAGGCAATGTATATTATGAGGAGGAGTCTTAATGCTGCTGTTGCCATTTAATATCAAATTAAGCCACAAAAGCATTGTTATAAAAAACCTTTAAGTTTGTCTGATATGTTTTTATTGTGAGCATAATTTTATTCTTCATCAACTCAGTGTAGAAAATAGCTTCTATTATTTTATATCAATCCTAGGTTGCAATACCAGTTAAAGTTTATTGGGCATTCACAGTGCTGGGTCTAAGCATCTTAAAGGACCAAGACTTAGGCATGAGATGATAGAGCACCTCTGTGACCAACACACATACTATCTCATTATTCAAGAACTTGTTATAGCAGGGCTTTTTATATAGTATGCATTATCTGGGTGTGATGGATAGATCATAATGCATGCTACAGGCAAAATTACAAAGTGGGGACTTTGTAGTTCTACAAAACTACAAACTACATGCTGCGCCAGGCATGTCTATATATAAGGAATTTAAAGTACTGAAATGAAATCTAACGTCACTTGTGGGTAAAGCATACAGCATGCAAATACTTATTGATGCTGTAAGCAGAAGAATAAAAGTCCTGAAAAGGAATAACCTAAAATGCCAAGTAGAGGAAACAAAACCTATAGCAGAAATACGTTTGAGTTCATAGGGATGTAACAAGGTTAGACACTGCTGAAGAAAGAATCTCAAAGTTTGAGGTCATACCAATAGAAATCTCTCAAATTGAAAAGCAAAACTCTCTCAAACTGAACAGTAATAGGTAGACTGGGATTTTTAAGTGATTGCTCTAAAATCAATATGAGTATTATACTTTTACAATCCATCATTATCTTCTACATCCCAATTCCACATAGAGCTGCTGTGGGTAGCATTTTTACATACCACACGTGAACACATTAAGCAGTATTTTGAACCCAACAATTTATTGTTAAACTATTTGTTAAAGTAGGCAAGTGATTTTAAATAATTTATCCCTGAAATGAAAAGAAAATCTCCAGTTTTGATGTAAAGGATGAAACAAAATTTCTTATTTGCTAATATTCTGAGCACATCACTGGATGGACGTTTATGCTTCACTCATGGGGATTGTACAGCTTTTTGAGGCTAGAGGTTTTACTGTTTCTCTAAATTCAATTATTTTTTAATCCTTTGGCATCACATGTTTTGCCAGCCTTTGCAGGCTCCCCATTTTTTACAAATTTGATTCGTATTTACTAGACAATAGAACATTGGCTCATATTTTTTAAAATACAATTCTCTCTCTCTCTCTCTCTCTCTCTCTCCCTTCCCCCTCCCTCTCTTCTCTCTCTCATCTCTGTTCAGTTGTTTTTCTTTTCCAAAATTTGTTCACACAATATATTTTAATCATGTCTTTTCCTTCCTCCCAGGTCTTCTCTACCGTCCTCCCTGGCAACTTCATATATTATCTCTCACTCCTTCCCTTTCCCTTGCTCTATCAAAAACAAAGAGCAAAAACAAAATAAACAAACAAACTTTCAAGACAAATTATTCCATAACAAAACGAAACCCTCCAAAAGGAAGGAGTAAATGATGTAATTTTATTATAATTACAACAGCGCAGCCACAGGATAAATCACTGTCACTGCTATCTTCAGGTCTGACAGGCAAAACCTTCTCTGCCAGACCATATCTGCAGTCAGAATGACGGAGACATTTCAGCTCCCACTGTCAATGCATAAAAATCAATGTCCTGCACTGAAGGGCTTGCAGCAGAAAAGATGTTAGTTTGGACCTATGATAATGACTCATCTTGTGGCTGGACTGTCATCAAACAGAAGGTGAATGCATGCCCATCAGGGCAAGGAGAATGGCAGGCAGCAGGCAGTCACGCATGGCACTGGAGCAGTAGCTGAGAGCTTATAGCTTGATCCACAAACTGGAGACACAGAGGGTGAGCTACTATGGAATGGCATAGGCTTTTGAAATCTCAAGGTCTACTCCAGTGGCATTCTTCCTCCAACAACACCACACAACCTAATCCTTCCCAAACAGTTCTGACAACTGGAGACAAAGCACTCAAACATATAAGCCTATGGGGGCCATTCTCATTCAAACTACCACATTGTGCACTCAACCCTAAATGGTATAACTTTATCCAACCCCTACCCTCAAAACTTAGGAATATATATCAAAGAAGCAATAGAAAGTTTTAAGGTCAGGTATGGTGCCTGATTCCAAGGAAACAATGTCTTCAATACACCCACAAGACTAATACACATGATGTGAACTCACAGAGGCTATGGCAACATGCATGAGACCTGCATAGATTCAGCCAGACAAAATTCCAGGACTGAAAAGGGGATGTGCACTCAAGTCACCAATGGAGAAGTTATTTGCAATTTATACCTTCTGGGAATGGGAACTTTTTTTCAATGATTGCCACTGGAAGTACAGATATAATCTGCTTTTTAAAATTGATTTATTTATTTTACTTCATGTGTATGAATGTTTTCCCTGCGTTTGAGTAAGTCTACTACCACTTATGAACCTGGTACCTTCAGGGTCAGAAGATGGCATTAGATCCACTGGAACTAGAGTTATAAAAGAGTATGAACCCCATGGGGGATTGGGAACCAAACCTGAGACCTCTGTCCTAAGTCTCCTACATATTAAGGTTTTCTGGGTTTCTGTTATTGTAGAATGCTTAAAAGTTGTAGTAGGGGGGTTTCTGGCCCTTTTTACCTGTCCTTGGCACACTTTTCCTCCTGTTAGGTTGTCTTGTTTAGCCTTGATGTAGGGCTCATACCTGGCCTTATTCCATCTTTTTATTCTCTGTTCAATCAGTAACCACGGGAAGCCTCCTCTTTTTGGACTACTGGAGGATAGTGGATCTGCAAAAGGGGAGATGGGGAAGACCTGGGAGGAACAGAGGGAGGGAGGGAGGAAGGTGAGTGAGGAAAGGGAGGGAAGGGAGGGGAGGCTGGAGTTCGACTGTATTTATGAGAGAAGGAAAACATACAGCAGCAAGTGTTCTTAAACACCGGGCCAACTGTCTATCCCTGTCATGTTTCTAAACTCGTCTCTTTAACCTAATTTCAAATAATTTTCTTTCTATTTTCCAATTTGCTATTAATCCCAACTTGGAAATTTCTCACTTTAGTTATTATGTTTTCAGCTTTAATTTTCTATGTTTTATGCTTTCTATTCCCATGCTGATATTTTCATTTATATATGCATACACAGAGACACACAGACATATGGACAAATATATACACTTTAAACACACATTAGATATAGAAGAGTTATGGCTTAATAGCCATTTTGATAATCTTAACATCTGCTATTTGTAAAATTAATTTTTATTGACATTGTTTCTAAATATGAAAATGGAGGTGTCATTTTCACATTTTCTTTACGTGTCTCCTGTTTTGGTGGGAAACTTTTGTCCTTTTCATTTCATTTTTAGGTACCATACATTATTTAGAGGTTTTGAATCATGTAATTTTCCTTGAGAAAGTAATTTTCTTGTTAAAATCCATGACATTCTGATATTTCAGCCCTCTCATTTGAGCCATTGCATGATTGCTTACACCTTCCATCCCTGGAGCTCTTGGGAAACTCCCTGAATCCTTTCAGGCACTGTACCATCTGAAAATTATGGTTGACTTTCATATTTATATTTTGAGGCACACACCTTCAGCTCTTGAGCTAAAAAAATTCCTCTGCTAATTTCTGGGCTTTTCTGCCAGCTTCAAACTCTGAAGTCCAATATCTGAAGTACTCCATGTCTCCGTTTATGAAGGTGAGGTTTCTACCAGTGTTGAGAGAACACAAAATGCTATTCATGCCTCAGCCTGCTGCAGTGAAGATTTCAAATTATATCACTTCAATTTTGGGCTTAGCTCTTTTTAAAGTTTGTTGTTGTTGTTGTTTGTTTGATTTTTGTTTTGGTTTTTTTTTCTGGGACTCAGAATGTAGCTCAGTTTCCCACTGCTTTCCTAGAATGCCTCAAACCCTGGAATTGATCCATAGTACTGATGCAATTGGGTTTAGAGGTGCATGTCTGTGCTCTTAGAGTTCGGTATATAGAAGCAAAGGGAGGGTGGAGTCAAAATTGGAAGGCCATCTTCATGCACAGGAAGATAGAGGCCAGCTGCATCTACATGAGGTGCTTCCTCCAAACCCCTCAATGGTTGCAACATTTTATATCACATCCCTTATGTCCCTGGATGAGGTCATCTGGAATTCTGTCCTTCCCTGGGGTCTCCCTAATTGTTCTTGCTATATTCTTGGGGATGTGGGATTTTATCTAACATTCTTATTTCCTTTCTGTGTGGTTTCTTTTGTCCATCAAGAACAACTCATGCTTCTACATAAACCTGCACTTTTTATTTTCCACTCATGTTTACAACATCAAAAAGTAAAACAGAGAGCATTAAGCACACAAAACAGACTTGGCTTCCACAGTTAAAACATCTCATTGGTAAAGAAGAAATATGTGCTGTTTCTTCACCTCTGTTTCTAGTATGCAAAATGCAGGGGCTTGCAGGAGACTTTACTAAGGCTTCAGTACTGACATTTCTAGCCATTATTATTTATTTATAATCTTTAGCTCTCCCATTTTAATACCAAGGAAACTGTAAGTCAAAAAATGGTTAAGGTCTGAGAAGATAGCTCAGTTAGTGAAGTGTTTGCCTCACAGGCTTGGAAAACTTGGAGAACTAAGTTTGATCTCTGGAACTTAAGTTATAAAGGAAAAAACAAAACAAAACAAAAAACAGACAAAATACCTGGTATAGTGGTGTGTGTGTGTGTAGTGCCATTGTTGTGGAGACAGAGATGGGCAGATCCCTGATGCTCCCTGACCAACCAGCTTACATTAATCACACAAGATCTAAGTAGATTGCATCTGAGGAATGACACCAGCAGTTGTGTCTGGTCTCCACACTAATGTTCGCACATATACATGTCCCAACACATGAACATGTGCACAATGGCTGGCACATATGTACACATATACAGAGTAAATAAGTTTACAAGTGAAATTCTAAAATGAAGAAAGTTTCTAGATTGAAAGAGCCAGTCTTCATGAGCCAGATTCTTTTTTCACTTCTATTAGGTTCCTCTCCATCTACAGCAAGTAAATCTGAGGTCCAATCATCTAAAATATTTGTGCTCATATTGACAGGACTCTGGTACAGTTTGAAACATAAATGTTCTTGATCCTCAGCAATGAATTTGTACCTGCTTCTTCTCAAGATATTTCCTTTGGCTGTTTCTTTCTTTTTTTTCTCCCTCCCTCCCTCCCTCCCTTCCTTCTTCCCTCCCTTCCTTCTTTCCTTACTTCCTTTCTTCCTAATTTCTTTCCTCACTTTTTCTTTCTTTTTTTCTTTATTTCTTTATCTTATTTATTTCTTCTCTCATATGATACATTCTGATGTCAGCTTCAGCCTCCACCCCCTACCCTCTTCCCAACTTCCTCCATCTCCCCTGTCTCCCAGATCCACACCCCTGCTTTCCCTCAAAAAAGAGCAGGCCTCTCATGGTTACCAATGAAACAGGGAATAAGAAGATGGACCTAGGCCAGGCATGACCACCTACATCAAAAAGAGTCCCAAGTGCAGGTTATAGGTTCAGAAACCCTAACACGACTCCAACTTTTAGAAGTTCTGCAGTAACATCAAGCAAGGCAACCATAAAATATATTTAAGGAACCTAGAACAGGCCCATGCAGGCTCTGTGTCTGAAGCTTTATGTGTCCTGGTAAGTTGGCTCAGTGAAATGTGTTCTCCCTTGGTCTTCAACCCCTCTGATCCCAGCAATCCCTCCTCCCCCTCTTCTGCAGGGATCCAGGAGCTCCACCCTATTCTTGGCCTTGGGCCTCTGCCTTTGGCTGTTTCTAATCTACCTAATCTAATAAAATCTACCCACCTAAGTGTTATGCTCTACCTGTGGGTCTCTGAATAGCCAGAATTGAGAATGTGCCCCCCACCAAGGGAAGGGTTGATCAGAGATTGTAGATGATTGTGTACATAACTATGGTATTTCTCTTCTCTTTTGATATTAGTAAGCTACTTTCATTGTATGTTAAATAAATCTAAGGGCACAGGGCTGTAGCAAGCCTGTATCAGAAAGAGGGCTCAGACAACCTCTCCAAGTTCCAAGTGGCTTAGGAATAATAGACTACAGGATAGTACCTTTGGTATAAGCCCAAATGAGGGCATTTTTTAAAATAAGCACAATCAGCAGGCCTCAGGCCCTGTAGACTCTCTGAGCCTGCTTCTTTAAAGCAGTGTGTGGAGGAGAGGGTCTTTGGGGAAGTCTAAATGATGTAAAGGCAACAATTTGCTGCATTCTGTTCTCTGATGGTTTCAGGAATGTGTGCAGTTCAGGCTGCTAGCACCTGGCAGGAAGTGCCCAAGCAGGCACTTGCCATTAAAATATGGCTGGAGAGAGGGTCTTGCAGGTGGGTAGGCCCTGTTATGTTCTTTAGGGTTTTCAGACTGAAACTAATCAACTCCGAGCCCAATTCAAGAAGGCATCCTAAGAATCACAAGCTGTGGGAAACCTGGTCTGTTCAGTGGGATCTAATTTGTTTTGGGTAGGAAAAAAATGATGAAGGAAAAAGAGAAGTTGGAGCCATGGGGATTAACAGAAGCGGAGCTGACTGCATGCAGCATGCTTGCTGTAATAAACAACAGCGTTATTAGTGAATACAAAGCCTGTGATAAGCAGTGCCTGTGATGTTCCATTCACCCTAATAGGCAGAGAAGATAATTGGGACAAATAAAGTGCTAAAACAGTCTCTAACCACCTTTGCCAGCCTCTCTCTGAATGAGTGAATCATCCTGCATGCAGAATAGCTCAGCGGTAGCCTGGGAGAGTAGCTTATGTGTCTTTGCAGAAGAATATGCTCCCTCCACTAATGGAAAACCACAGAAGCTGGAGACAATTGTGTATTGTCAGACGTCCCCCTCTCCCCCTTTCTCAGTAGATGGAGAGACAATTCCACACAGCTAAAGCTGAGGGATAGTGTTGAAGTCTCAACATTTCCAGGCATGGTGAGTAAACTCTGACATTAATTGTTCCATGATAAGATCTTCCTGTTTAGACATTCCTTCCACAAGCTAGCTCCTCTCGCACATGGGATTTAAAAAGTAAGCCTTTAGTGTTCATCAATTCATCTGTGTTAGCTACATGCCCCATTGTTGTGAAAAAAAAAATGACAAAGGAAATCTAAAATTTTGACTTGCAGATTGAGTCCATGATGAAGGGATAGTCATGGAGGCAGGAAGTTTTTGATATTGAGTCACACTATACCTGAGTCAGAAAACAGAGAAAAGTGAATGCTGGTACTCAGCTCCCTTTCTCTCTGTATCTGCCCATCCTGAGCCCCAGCCCATGAGATAATGCCATCAATAGTTAATGTGAGTCTTCTCACTTCAGTTAAGCTAAAGTAGAATATCCCTAACAAACAGGACCAGAGCTTTATCTCTTCGGTGATTCCAGCCCCTGCTGAGGTGATAACCATACTGACCATTATGGCATCATTTTTTTTTTTTTTTTTTTTTTTTTTTTTTGGGCCATGACTGCAATTAGGTTGGTTTATTCAGTAGAAGGAATTTGTCATATGTGACAAGGAAGTTCTTAACATGAAATTGAAAGCACTGTATTACCACCTAAAATTTCTTCTTTAATCTCAATTTCTCCATGTTTTTTTAGACAATGTGTTGGCTTACAGTTGTGATTACTATCTACAGTGAGGCAAAGTGCTGACATGAAGCAGATTCAGAAGAGCCCTGACATTACATAGGGTCCTGGACCAAGGAAAATTAATTGTAATTGAGCCATCCATGGATTTCATATGTGCATTTGTCCATTCAACAATTCAACACACACTACTGTGCACCTATAACAGAGCATGCACTATGCATTCTTGCTTTTAAATTTATGTTGAGACTATTCAGTAATTTATTTCAGTAACCCCACTTCAAATGATAAAACATTTATATTTATAATTTTCAGTTAAATGTGTTTCATTTCTAGCTCATCTTTTTCCAGAAATGAAGCCTTTCCCCATTAATCATGTAAGGATGTGGATAAATAGGTATGGATACTGCCTTGGTATAAAAACTTATTTAAGTGTTACAGATATCTAATTTCTTGGTACTTGGCAACAAAAAATGAGAAGAAAAAGAAGGAAGCAACAAAAGAAAAGAAAGGAAGAAAATGAGGAAGGAAGGAAGGAAGGAAAGAAGGGAAGAAAGGGAACAAGGAATAGAGGAAGGGAAGAAAATGAAGAAAGGAAGAAGAATGGAAAGAAAGGAGGGAAGAAAAATACAAAATGAGAGAAGGAAGTAAAAGGACAGGGAAGTGAATAAGAGGCTAGGGAAGGAAAGGAACAAAAAAATAGCAAGCATTTGTGATCTATCCAACACTGTGATATAATAACCATTAGTTCTTTGTTCTTGGACTGGGGCTTTTAAGTTATTACAACTTCAAGAATGTTAGAAGGACATGGACAAACTTTATCTAATTCATGGCAGATTCTTCTCTGACCCAGTTTTAAGCTAAAAGAGTCAAAGCTTGGAGGATGAAGCTGGTTGCCACAGGAATAACTGAGATGAACGAGTTATACCATTATCCTAACCCAGCCCTTCTCATGTCTGTGGATATTAGAAAGGCAATAAAATGAGTTGGCTACCCATGACCAATGACTTCATCAATCATGCCTACACAGTGAACTTTCCCTTAAAACCTTGAATAAGGATGGAGATATAACCCTGTTTTATGAGTGTGTACAAGGACTTTAATTCAATTCTCCTAATACTTAATCTAAACAATTACTGAGCTTGGAGATTCTAGCAGGCAGCAGACTGAGGCAGGGTTGTTGTGGTACATTTTAGAACAACCCATGCTGTCTTGTGTGTTCCTGGCCAGCCTGAACTATTCAATTAGTTCCTATATTTAATGAAAGACAGAGAAAGAGAGAGAAAGAAAGAGAGAGAGAGAAGAAGGAAGGAAGGAAGGAAGGAAGGAAGGAAGGAAGGAAGGAAGGAAGGAAGGAAGGAAGAAGGAAAGGGGAAGGAGGGGAGGGGAGGATGGAGGAAGAATGAAAGAAAAAAAGAAAGAAAGAAAGAAAGAAAGAAAGAAAGAAAGAAAGAAAGAAAGAAAGAAAGAAAGAAAAGAAGAAAGGAAGATGGGAAAGAGTAGAAGGAAGAAAGTAGAAAAAACAAAAATGGAACCCTAGATAAAAGAGACATGAGCACCTTTGGGCTGGTGAAAGAATTTGTACTTGAGGGTGAGGTACACACCTCCTGCATCACAAAGGAACCTCCTGTGGCCAGAGCATTTCTTGGACTAGTTATTTGTGGCTGTTCTACTGGCCCTTCCTTAGTGTCTTCTATGATATCTAAAGTATTTTCTTAAGTAAACTGGAATAAAACCCCAGAGTTTTTTTGTATTCTATGATCATTTGTAGCAAACTCTCAAACATGACCATGTTTTCTAGAAGACTAATGAGAGGCAGGGTGCTCTACTTCAGGAAGTATGATGTACATCTGAACTAGACGGGGTTGCCTAAACTATCTGCTGAACATTAGATTGCACAATACTGTCTAGGTAGTGGGCAGTAATTTAAATTTTATAACACCTGTTTGTTGGTGAAGTACAAGGAACCCTGGACATGCAGGCATCACATACACATTTTGGCTGAAGTATTGGGAATAGAAACTCATCTTTTTTCTCTTTTCTTTTAGGATGAATGCTTGTTTGAAAAGTTTATTTCTGGTTACATTTATAATAATTATTTTTACATTCTTGGGGAAAAGGCTGCCTAAGCCATTCCAGATTGTACTATCTACAGGTATTGGCTTTATTTAAAAGATGTTTGATTGCTCATGACAAGCATCTGATCACTGCTCTCTGCCAGAGACATTGTGGAAGAGGAAAATTGCTGTGAAGGAATTCTTATGGCTCTCTCTCACACAGTCTTAGGCAACAAGGAGAGAACACTTCCTTTAGGCCTTCAGTTCCACCACTGTATAGCTAAAAGATTGGCTGGAGGTGAGGATGAGACTAGACTACAGGTTTCCTTCATTAAGCCAATGGACCTGTGGATGAAGTTTTTGTATCAAGAGAACACTTGAAGAGTTTCTGTATCAATAAAAACACCTGACATCAGATAACTGGCATTTCACAGTCCTGTATAGCACTTGCCATGGCAGGCAGTTCCCTCTTCTGAGGTCTGGCAGGGTTTGTTTCTATGAAATGTCTCTTTGTCTTTCTTGGTGAGATACACCAAGATAGCTAAATGCTGGCAGAGAATAAGACACCTTCAAATGGAGTTAAAATATCAAAACAAGTTAAAAGCTGTCCACACAGTGAGAGCAAACAGGCCAGAAGGGATAATGTTGGTTTTCTAATTATTTTAATTGGTTTAGATATTTGTTCCATAGATGAACTCTGAAGCACCAAGCACATCTTTTAACACATCAACACTCAGGTTTAATAATGGAGTACATAGCTGTTAGGCTTTTACTTCTGCTAAATCATCACAAGAAAGGAGGGAGAGTTAATGGGATTATTATTAACTATGAGAAGATATTCATTTCAATTATACTGTAAATAGGTGAATTAGAGGATTTAAGGATAACGGTAAAGGCAGAGCTTTGTCTACACTTGTACAATATGATAAAATATTGTCAATATTTTTATTAAATGAATTTTAATATTCTGTGTATCTAATGTTTTCCATTAAACCCAGAAATTTTTACCAAAGCCATAATCCAGCAAGGAGTATCTCAGGGCATTCTGTTTTTTATCTGAATACTTAGTCTTTATCAAAACAATTTTAATTGCTATAATTCTATTTGCCTAATAAAATAATACATGCACTTGAAGTTTACATATGACTGAATTTTTAGTGATACACACACATTTAAAATTTAAAACATAACCTTAGGGGAAAAAAAGAAGACACAAAAGGCTGCTACATCTCCTGCCTTCTAGAAAAAAGCACCACAGCTCCTTGAACCCAATTTCTCCAATTATAACTGTACGCACAATGAGGTTAAAAGATCACCTTTACTAACAGTAGCAACTTGGAGACATGTTTATTGGCATATGCCTTCTCAGAAAAAGGAAATGCATAGGGTAGGAAGAGGGACTTGCCTACTAAATCCTGTCAGTTGTTCCTGTGGCTTCACTGTCTCCTTTGCATGTGGGGCTAGTTTTTTCTCCATAGAGTCCCTTCATCGATGCAAGTATGGCATTTCTCCTGTACATTCAAGGCTCTAAGGATTTTGCTAACCACCTCAAACCACTCGTTGGGCTCTCTTCCATGACACGATGTTTGTGATATGCCATCTCCTCTCTGACATCAAGAATGCATGATTTTGTGTTGTTTTATAAGAAGGTCTCCCTTTAAATTGAAAAGTACCCTGAGCCCTTCTCTGAGTTATTGGAAATCTAGATCAAACATAAAGGTTCATGATGTTTGTCATGTTTTTTCTTTACTTAGTAAGGTAGATGCTCTGTAAAAGTTAGCTGGGTCAGTTCTCCACATTCAGGCCTGCCTGATCTGGCTCAGGCCTCCTGCAGGAAACTCACACTTTTCTCATTGCATTCCTTGCTTCATTGTTCAAACCACACTTAAATTGATTGTGATTCTTCGACTTGACAGCTGTCCAGTGTCTTGTTTGTCCACAGACAAAAAAAGAACATGTTGACTACTGTCCTTTTTCTGATGGACCCCTGGATGAAAAGTGGAAGAAAACAGAAAGTGCCAAGCATTTGGGGAACAATCAAGATTGTGCCTACTCTCATCGTGGCACCATGCTCAGCCCTGAGGAAATGGGGCAGCCTTCCTGTGGTCCCCAGAAAAAAGTGGGGTGAGTTGTTCTGTCAGGAGACCAGAAACCCAGCTGTATCTCAGAGTCTCCTCTGAATGAGCACTGGTCTCTAGCTGTCACCACAAGCACTTTTCACTGACAGCCAAATTCATCTTCCAGTAGAAAATTTGACTCAAAACATTCTACGGATGGAAACTTGGTCACTGAGTCCATGATTTTTTTTTTCCTCAAGATGCAAATGTACTATTTTATTTCATTTTCAAACCTGACCTTTCTCTCCCTTGTTTCATCTTAGCATCATGGGTTCATAAATGCATTCCATTTTCCATAGATGTTATATTATTATTACCATATTTCCATAGCAGAAACTATAAAGGAGGGAAAGGAGGAAAAAATAAAATATAAAATTGAAAAAAAAAGAAAGGAAGAAAAATGCAGAATATCAGTCAGGCTTGACAAGGTTCCCCTAAGAATAGATTACCTAGTCTAATGTTGTGGAAAAATGACTGCTATACATCAATAGAAGAGGTCAGGAAATTAAACTTTATGTGTCCTGACTGGGTTAAAAAAGGAGTTTGGCTGAAAAATAGAATCTTTCATGCCTTCGTGAAATTTTTGAATGTTTCAATACTGCTAAAAAATAAACAAACCCTAAAAACAAGAAAAGAGTTAAAAAATAACTAACTTCACTATAGAAGTGACAGAAAGTCAAAGAACTGCAGGTGTCTCTGAGAACACAGTGGGTCACACACGGAACAAGTAATATGGCAGAGAGTGTGGACAATCATTGGCTTCTCTGAACAAGTCCTCTCCAAACACCAGTGGTGTCCCTCAACAAGGCAACATCTTAGACAAGTTGGCTAAGGAATTGAAGAAAACTCTGAGACATAGATTTCAGTGTGCATTTTCAAAATATTCTTCATGTGAGGAGAACACCCATCTTCTCTCTTCTCAGTGATTTAACCTGCCTACCTGCCTCTCCCTTCTCTCTGAGTGACTTACCTGAGTATATCATTGTTGCATCCTTCTCTCTTTGCATTTAACTCTGCCTATAATTCAGATACAGTCCTGCTGCTTCTCAAACAGCAAGGGTAATTAGTCTCCCAGTACCCCACATATAATTTTACCACTATCTATCCAGTTCGGATGTCTTATCTATCAGTATTCCTATAGCTGTGTAATATCCTTAATTCTCTAACTATTAATACTATTCTAACCACAAATGAACGCCAAACTCTTAATAATGGGTAAGACTTACAACCTTTCATATTCTCAATTCTCCTTCAATTTTCATTTGATAATTTTCTTACTTTTGTTCCTTGTTTGGAAAGTGGAAGAAGTCTGGCATTCATTTCATCTCTGACACTCTCATTTATAAGTTCCTGCTCTGAACTGAGAAATACATTTTCCCCAGAAGGGCTATAACTCCTTAATAGTAAGCACCTGGCTTGTTTCCTTTTAATCCTTGCTTCTCAGCACCACTAGCCACCAGGCCCGGGAATGTTCACTATCTTCCAAAGCCCTGCAGCTGCAGCGTTCTCTGAAATTTCCTCATGATCCTTTACATTTCTCTTTTTCCTGTCATTCAAACATGGGCATTTCTCCATGTTCAAAGGTTAATTGCAGCAATGACTAATTGAAAGTCATTTCAGAATTGAAAGCTAAAATTACAATGAGATTACCAGATTACAATTACCAGGTTGCATCTACGAAATGGATAAAATAGAAAAGATAGACATGCTAATTTTAAACAAAAGGCAGGAGCAATGGGTACATTGCTCTTACCCTAGTCTAAGGAACAGAACATGCTATAACCACATTGGAAAAGAGTGACAATATTTTAAGAGTTCCATGTGTAAATACATGTCATTCCCATTCCATTCCAATGAATTTGTCCAAAAGAAATGAAAGTATGAATCTATTCAAAGTCTTGCATACAACTCTTCATTACAATTTATCTTAATATCCTCAAATATAGAAAACATGGAAGCAACTCAAGAATCATGATTAATCAAAATACAGATACTACTTAAGAAAAGAAATAAATTATTGGAATACTGAAAGACATGATACATCTCAGAGATGTTATCTTGATCAAAACAAAAAAAAGCCAGATTTAAAAACTCAGTGCTTAAAGGGACTTGCTGTTCTTGTTGAGCAAAAGAGTTCAATTTCCAGCTCCCAGAATTCGTGTAAATCCAGCTCTAGGAGATTTACTGCCTCTGATCTCAGCAGGTACCTGCAATCCCTGAATGTAAAATCTCAGTATATATGTATTCACATACATACACATAATTAAAACCTTTTTTTTAATTTTCAAAACAAAAAAGAGAAGGTAAGGATGAAGTAGGATGTGTCATAGGAATGATGGGGAAGGTATATATCTTTTGTTTGTAATGAAGATTATATGCTATACTCATGATGAAACATATTAAATGTATCTAATTGTACTTCTGATAATAAATATATTAAAATAAATTTAATAATAAATGAAATTTACTTCGGCCAGACTGACTGAAAATCTGCAGTGTACATCATGAAAGATGAAACATTTATGAAATTATTAGTACACAATTATTTAAGGCACATAAACCATGAACAAGAACTGAACTCAGAGGACACAAAGAGTCTGAGCAGTCTTGAAGGTTTAGTGTCACTCCAAAATCTGGCATGTTTGTAGAGTATCCAGCTAATGCCAGCATTAGGGACATTATGGTGTCAGCATCTAGAATTTGAGGCCAACCTGGGCTGCTTAGCTTGTTCAGGGTTAATGTAGGCTGGATAACACTACACTGATTCCAAAAAAGGAAGAGTAATAAATGAATCAACATTTCATATACTTGCTTAAAACTACACATTACACAATACTATCATCCAGGCACAGAATTGGCTAATTAACATGCAAAATTTTAATAACATTCTACAACCTGATCAATAATCTATGACTTTCCCCCTTTATCTATAACTCTTCATCACTTACAAATTTCCTTATCTTTCCGCTCAACAAGTCTGCACTCCATAACTCAAAGACAATTAAGATAACAGTGCAGATTCCTAACAAAACTTTAACAAAATTATATTTTATATCATAAAGAAAATTTTATAACCTTAACATTTATTTTTTATCCTCAAAACCATCTTTCTTGGTTGCTCAAATATATATTATGCTGGGTATATAGAAATGGCTCACCAATCAACAGCACTTTCTGTTCGTGCAGGTTCTGTTTCCAGCAGCCACACATATGATGGCTCACAACAACCTGTAATACCAAATCCAGTCTTTTGGCCCCTTCTGATCTCTGTGGACATTGTACGCATGTAGTGCCCATGAACTCATACAAGTGAAACACATTAATAAATTAGAGAATAAAGAAATATTTTAAAACAAATATGATGCCATAAATGCATTGTTGAAGTGTATTGTGGACACATTTATATTCTACAAAGATAAAGAATATATGAAAATTTGTGAGAACACTTTTATGTTAGATAAATCCTCCTATGGAAATTTTAGTTATTGTTGGTAATATTTGTATATTTTTTTGTTTACTTGCATATCAATAACTCAGTTCTAGCACTTATTTAAAAAACAGAAAACTTTTTTCAAAAAGTGAAAATGACCAGGTATTGTTATTTGTAATGTTCAAAAGTTACACAATCTTTCATTTTTCAATTTCAGTGTGTCAATCATGAAATATTTCTCAAGATTTCCAACATTTTCCCAAACATTCTTGTCTTCACAAAATGTGTAGACACAAGCAATAGTGTTACTGCCCTTAGCAAACTTTCTAGTTGTGTAAACAAAAACAAAAGTCGGCTTTCTTGTTTTGTAAAATAAAACAAATAAGAAAAATGTGTCAACATTTAATATCTGTTCTCCAAACTCAAACAGCCATTCAGAAACAGTTCCTTTAGAACTAGAGACTTGGGCTGGACCTTGAAGAAGGACTCACGAGGAGCAAAGAATGCAAACATTGCCCAGCAAGGGAATGTGGGTGAAAAGCGGGATTTTGAGAACTGTGTATAAAGCTCTCAGTCCAGAGAAACTGTGAAGTTTTATGGTATGAATATCATCTGATGATTCACAAATGATATTTCATGAAGAAGGTTGTTTTGTATTGTTCAGAGCCAGGAGTTAGGGTAGGAGGTGATAAGGAGTTCATTATGATGAGTGAGAGAATTTTTATATGATTTTAATATTATTTTTGTTTAGAATTTCATATATCTATAAAATGAATTTGAATATATTCATCAAAATTTACCTCCTTCCAAATGTCCCTGGTGCCCCACAGCCTATCTCCTTCCTACCTGTACGTCCTACTTTTACTGCAGCCCATTAGTACATGGGTGTGTAGGAAAACATCAGGGCTTGGTTAGCATAGCAGTAGTCACAATTCCAAAAGAAGTGACTGGGAGAAGAGTTATTTTTCATGATGCCATTAATGTAGTTACTAAACAAATATGCATTTATTATTTCAATGAAATCTCTAAAATTGCTGAAGATATTCAGTGTTCATGTATGAAATATTACATTTGCCCTCACCCTCACAGACAGAAACTTCCATGATTCAGTTGTGCTGATGAAATGGAAATAGGAGCCAAGGACACAGTTTCTATAGTGTGATCTTGGCTACAGAGAGCCAAGGCCATTGTTGTGAAATAGAGAAAAGATGAGCAAGTTATGGGTGGTGTTTAAATTCTGGAAAAAGGAAGCATTGTCTGAAAGGAAAAAATAAGAAATATGTAGAGAGAAATACTAGGAAAGACAAGTGTGCCCAGAAGCCAGAGGGGAAGAGTCTATAAAGATGAAGAAATTGAGATATGGAAAAGGAACAATTTGTATGTTGTCCCAGAGAGTAGCATAGGACAATGTTCCAAAACAACACTGCTCTTTAAAAATGTGAAGGTAACTATTTTAATAAGAGAGCTATGAAGTCAAGGACAATAACACAAAATCTGTGGGGCTGTCCTAGAGTTAAGAGTAGGTTGGAGTTCTCACCCTGAGAGAGAAAAGTGTTTGGTTGTTCCCTATTTTCTTAGCCCTGGCAAACCCCAGTCAAATTCTAAATGCTGCCTGCTTCACAGCAGGCTACTGAAACAGGAATATGGTCTGGTCCATGCTTATCTGGACCCTGTAGTTGGAAGGCCTAGGGCTGAGCCCATTTTCTGATAATAACAGCTTTTTCTACTGTGAAACCACACCTTATGCAGAAGGTGCTTTTGCAGGACTTTGACCCTTAGACAATGAGCCCCAACATGCAAATGGGGCTATTCCAGTATCCCTATCTTAATCAACGACCTGTGTCCCTGGGTACCAAGGACCCTCTCCTGACATTTCCACTATAAATGTAGCTACCCTTGCTTCAAGAAGCTGAGATGTTCCAGGCTCCCAGCCTCCAACCAAAGACATTCCTGGATCCATGTGGACCCAAACTCTTCTTTCCCACCACACCTTAGCTATTACCTAGGGTTGAGAGCCCACAAAGAGAGCCACAAAAATCTATAATGGAGCTTTTGGTCTTCCTCAACTGAAATCCCATGGTAGGTAGCAGGAGTGGCATTCACAGTCATATCCAAACAGGAAGAAGGATCATATCTCTTTAAATCAGTCACAGGCCATGTTCATCTTTGGATATATCTTAATAAAATATGATGAAAGTGAATATTTTCACAAGATGGTTTGAATATAGCTCACATTGTTTTATTGGGTAATGTTAAATTTTGTATGTGAAGGCTCACACTTGGAAACGCTGGTCTCCAGCTGGTGGAGCTACCTGGAGATGATTAGATCATAAGGACATTAGGGTACCAATGTTTCCATTGCCAATCTCTGGGTGAATATGTAGCTGAGTAAAATCTAAGAAAGCTTAGTGGTAATAATAGGGATTATTGAGTGAATGCCTTTTAACATGTGGTATCTCTAGTCCTCAGTCTCTGTCTTTCTTTGTTTCTGTCTCTCTCATTGTCCCTCAGTGTTAGAGAAGTTTATTTTTAGTTGTGTTTAAAATATTTCTTCATGCACTGTTGGGTGAGTGGCCGCCTAGGTTTTGTCATTTTGTATTATCTGCAGGTGTTGGATTTATGTGGGGATTTTTGATTGCTAATGATCTTCATATGCTACCAATAGAACACCTGAGGAGTTGTGGATCAATAAAAACACCTGAGCTCAGATGCTTACTCTGGGTTCCCCTGTCCAGCAGGCTACTGGCCAAGATGGCATTTCCCTCTGCTGAGGTCTGGCAGAGCTTGCACCAATGAAAAGTACCTCCTTGTTGTCCTTGGTGAGCTGCCACAATGACATACTGCTACACCTCTCTTCTTTTTTTCTTCCCTCCTCATCTCATTCCCAAATGCTTTGAGGTATTCAGCATTTATCCACCATTTTCTTCTGCCATAATGTTTCTTTGTTACCAAAGGGTTGACAGAAATTCAGAGAAGTGGCCTGGGGCTCAAGAATCTGAATCTGTGGGACAAAATAAATCATTCTGCTTTTAAGTTGATATTTCTTTGGTAGTTGCTCACACTAACAAATAGCTGGTTGACATAAGTGATATAGGAATGAGATGAAGTAACTTTTAACATTATTCCAATTTTATTTATTTCATTTATTTAAATTGTTGCTGTTAACAATCTTTTGATGCTGATGATTGAGCCCAGTACCTTATGCATCCTAAGGAAGCACTCCATCGACTGAACTATATCCATTTAATGCAATTATGACAAATATTAAAACTTCACAAGTTTGTAGTCTTATAAAGCTTTATGTGTATATGGATAAATGCTTGTATATATGTTCATATGAACATATTTATATACCTATGAATATATAAACACATGAAATATGCATATATATACATATATATCTCCACAAAACATATACAGGCATATATATAAATACAGACATACACATACATATATATGTATATACATATTTCATATGTACATGTCTCTCTCTATATATATGCATTCTTTTCTAAGTGAATATGTATATTCATGTATGTATGTGGATATCTACATTTACACATACTTGTCTGTATGTTCATAAGTATATATATGCATACATATCTATGTGTATGTAGATATATATGTGTATATACTTATATATACTTGTCTATATGTGTATGTGAATGTGTATAAACATATATATGAATGCATATTCTATGTGTACGTATGGGGGTATACCTATATATGTGCATCTATGTATATATGTGAGGTTTTATATATATATATATATATATATATATATATATATATGTATATGTATGTGGGTGTATATGTATATATGCATAATTGTCTATATGTGCATGTGGATATATATATACATACATATAAGCAAATATGCATGCATATCTATGTATGATGATATACGTGCATGAATATTTGCATATATATGAATATACATAGATACTTCCCTATGTACGTATTGATATATATATATATATATATATATATATATATACACATACATATATATATATGCATGATGTATATGTGTATGTGGATATATGAATATATATGCATACATTTCTGTGTTATTTGTATGTATGTATATAAATGTGAATTCATGTGTATAAAAGGTTATATATATCCATAACAATATATATATGAATACCTAGGTGCATGTGGCTATATGTATGTATGCATATATATGTATATATATATATGCATGTCTATGCATGCATGAGTTATAAATATATGTCTATATGTGTCTGTGTACATATATATATATTTATATATATATATATATATGATGTCTATGTGTGTGATATGTGTGAGTGTGTGTGGTATGTGTGTAGTTGGAAATATATGCACTTATGCATATGCATGTATGATATATATATATATATGTATATATATATATATTTGATGGTGTACTTGCATGCATGTATGAATATGATATGAATATGATAGATGTATAGATAGATATATGGTAAACAGTTATGTTTGTACATGTGTACACATGCTTCTGAGGTAAGACTTTCACTCTGATGCTTTGATTGATATGAATTTAGATGCTGAGCACAGCAGTGTTTAAAATCACATTAAATAAATAAGGAATTCTTCTGAGTTCAGTGTGAGTGTCAAGGATAAAATGAAATGCTGAAGCCCTGTATGAAGATGAAGCAGATTCCTGAACATTGGCAGCCAACCTGTTCTGCATAAGTAAGACAAAGTAACAAATGTGTGTGTTTTAGAGACAAATGTGTTCCCCTTTTGTTTTATTCTGACAGCTTTTTTCTTCTGAAAGTTAAAAATGTAAACAACGAAACTGACAAGAAAGGAAATCTCAGTAAGAAATTCACCACTCCACTATGGAATTGAGCTGTATTATAACTGCTTATAAGTAAATAGCTCCTGGATATGAAATATGCACCTGTTCTGATGCTTCTGTTATTTTTTGAAACTGTGTTTGGTTGGATGAGGAAGCCAATAATTAATGGTTCTCTTGCCTCTTCCAAATCTGCATTTGTTCAAACAATACTAAGTAATGTGACTGTCTTATGTGTAAGGAACTGGCACAGATTCTGATAGTTCCAGAAGTGAATAGTGACTCTATTGACATAAACTCCATAGCTCAGGAGCTTACTCACATGAAGGAGAGTAACCAGCTTTAGAAACAAATGCTAGTGTTCACAACTGATGCAAAAGTAGATGGGAAGTGTAACACAGAGACAAGCTTCAATTTTAAATTGTTTGGAATTATCAAACTGTGATGGTTAGAGTTTATTGCCAACTTGACAAAACCTCGAATCACATGGGAAGAGAGTATCAGTGAGGATTTGTCTACTTTGAGTATTTCAGTGGGTGTGTCACTGGGGGGTTGTTCTTATGTTTAACTGATATGGGAAATGCCAGGGCACTGTGACCAGTACCATTCCCTTGACAATGTTTTCTAGACTGTATCATAATAGAAAAACAGACCTGAACATAACAAGGAAGCAAAAATGCAGTTATTCTCATTACTCTTGACTGTGGATGTGATTCAATTAGCTCCTTAAATCCCTGCCTTAACTCTCTCAACTTGATGGGTTATAATCTAGAATTATAAGCCAAATAAATGCTTTCTTTCCTAAGTTGCTTTTTGTCAGGGTAATGTCATAACAATGAAAGGTAAAACACAACAGGTATTAAAATTACTATAATTTTTAATAGAGAGGTCACAGGAAAATGGGGAGAAAGAGGAAGGAAGGAGGGAGGCAGTAAAATGAGACTAATGGAAGACCATCTGAAGCCAGGAACCTGGGAAGTATTTGGGGTGGTTATTTGGTAGGGAATAAACTCCTTGGTTGTTCTCTGTTTACTTAAAGAAAGACAGAAGCTAAGGAACATGAAGGAGATATGTCTAGGTGTTTAGCATGAATAAATATAAAACCTGATTTAATTTTTAGTTGAAATTATTAGAAAGCAGAAAATGTTATAACTTTCAGATAACCACAGAAGTTTTTAATGTAAGATGTCAAAAGAGTCTCCCTCAAAAGAAATCCCCCAAAGCAAAACAAAACAAAACAAAAATAACCTAAGCATATTTAAAAATTTTGCCATCACTAAAGAAACTTCTGAGAAAATGGTCTTTCTTTGGGCCAGTGTCATCCTAGAAAAGACTGTGTGTGCCTCCCAGGTCAGCCTGACCTCTCATTTGTTCTCTTTTCTTCTAACTCTATTGAAACTGTTTAGAAAAATGAAAAATAACACCTTGCCACATCTGTGCTTTAAAGAATTTAGTCAAATGATTAATGATCCAGTGTTCTGGACAAAGCCATACACATATGATTCTAAGCTTTAAGGGGTAAGTACTTACTACATTTGGAAAACTTATTTAGGGAGAAAGCACTCATGTGGATACATTGGTGTCATCTGTATAGAAACTTAGAAAGTGTTTTCAGGGATGAGGAAGTTCTGGGGTTCTTATGTTGATGAAAATCCCCATTCAGGGCAGCCCAGATGCATGCACACCTTGATAATTTGTCTTCTATAATTTCATGATAGATCACAAATAAAAATAAATTTACACAGATAGTTACATAATACCAATATCACAAAAAGCCATGATAGGCCTTGACCAAATATTTATGTATTCCAGTAACTGGCTGAAACTTTAATGTAGATCTAAGTTCATGATGCTCCCTGCAACTAAGTTTGCCAGACCATGTCTAGGGCAAGTGTAGGATAAACCTCTTTGTAATAATTCTTTTAAAATTATATTTGTTTTTGTTTTGTTCCTTTTCTGCTATGTTCACATTTATACCAATGGAATATGAATGAAGACAGTGGCACTAAATTAGTAGTGTCATTTGCCAACCTATGGCTACAAGGGAGAGATCATTGACTTTAGAATGTACAAAAGAAAAGAAAAAGTATTAATTGCATTGAACTCCAGCTTGAACATGTACCTTCTCACCATTCCAAGTGAAAACGGTGAACTCATGGTTCCTCATCTGCTCTCCAAACAGCACACTGTCTGATCAATAAAAATGTGCTGCTGCTTCAGTGGCAGAGTGATGGGACCACTTCATTTTTCAGTAGAATGCCATTCTTGGAAAACATCGTACCATCTGTAACCAATCATGGCTACTCAGACATAGGTATTTAGTGGATCTTTTTCCCAGAAATGCATGCCTATGGTACATGCAACTACATGTATGTCTAGAAGAGGGCATTAGATCTCCTGGAGTTGGTGGAGTTACAGGCAGTTAATTGTCAGTTGCCCTAAATGGCTGCTGTGAACTAAACTTAGGTCCTCTAGAAGAGCAGCAAGTGCTCTTAACTTCTGAGCCAACTCCAGTTTCATGCCTGCCATTTTAAAGTAAATGATTGACAGTATGTATTTGGCTATTGATTAAATTTGAGTTATTTAGAAAAAAAATAAATTTAAGAAAGCTTACAACTGACATCATGGATTAAATAGCTTCCCAGGATTTAGACTTTTCTACAAAGAGGAACAGCTAACAGCAATGGCAATACCATTTTGGTAATCCAAAAAGCTCAGTAAAGTGATATTTTCCCAAGTGATTGGAATGCAATGTTATAAAATCAGGCATGAGCAAAAGATTTACTCAAAAAATGAAATCTATTTTAATCACTAATTAAATTATACTATATGCAAATCTTATTTGTATGATTTCATAATCCTCTAGCCTTTCAGAAACTACAACTAGCTAGCCTGTGACAGTATGTAAGTATGCCTATATGTATGTATATGTGTGTATATCAGTATGTTTGCATTTATCCATATATATATATATATATATATATATATATATATATACACACACACACATACATATGTCTACAACCATCTACAAAGTCCATGGTGATCTCTTTCAAATTTTTTAAATATTCATTTACCATCACATGCATTGGGTAATGTTAGCTTTACCCATGTACTCATATAACTCAAAAAAATAGCTATCCTGCAGTCTGTTGGTAGAGATGAAAAACTAATAATTTACTATGCAACAACCACTAACTAATGAGACTTGAAACAAATGTAAAATAAAGTTGCAAGTTTTTTTTTAACTTAAAATATATTTTAATACAATATATTTTGATCATATTTTCTGCCCATCCCAATCTTCTCAGATTCTCCTCACATCATCACCCACCCAAATCCACACTCTTTTTTTCTTGTTCTCATTAGGATACAATTATCTAATACCCTGGGGTATTGTGATAACAAAGGAAATGTTTAGAATTAGAGCACAACAAACCTAGAGACAAATATAACCTCTTAAACTTCAAAGTGCATTCCTTGGTATCTTGGTTAGACTTCTATTGATGTGATCAACATTATGATCTATAACATCTCTGAGAGAAATGGGTTTATAAATGAGGGCAAGAATTCTCAGCAGGTGCCTAAAGGCAGGAATTGAAGTAGAGCCTTTGGGAGAATGCTGTTTAATGACTAGCCGTTCATGGATTTCTCAGCCTGTTTTCTTATACGACTCAGAACCACCTGCCCAGGGATGGCAGTGCCCTCAGTGAGATATCCCTCCCCCATATCAATCATCATTCAAGAAAACACCCTACAGACTTGTCGACAGGCAATCTGATGGAGGCATTTTCTCAGTTAGATGACTCTGGCCAATGGCAAGTCGATAAAAAAATGCAACTAGGACTCTCAGCATTATAAATGTTTAGAACAAGTAATATAAACTTGAAAATATGTGCATTATAAAATAGTTTTTCAAAGAATTATAAATACCCAACATAATGTAGCTAGAATCTAGCAAAGCACAGATAAACAGTTAATAAGTCTATGGTTAATAGTCTAATTTTAAGGTTCATATCATGTATGAACAGAGGAAAACTATAACCTACAGTGACTGCAACATGAATGGACAAACACTATCTTTTGTTTTCAAATCTATCCTAGCGGCATTTATGGGTAGAATTTTCAGCATTCCTGCCTTACACGAATCACATACCACTTCACTCCCCACAGGTATAAGGTCCCATGTCTTATGTTCTGTTTGGTTTCCCACCTGTTTTTCTTCCACTGGACTTTTAGAAACAGCAAAAAGTGAAAAGCCGATGGATCCAACAGAACCAGAGGCATGAATACAAACTTCAGGGACACATAAAATGTATCAGATCTACCAAAAAACTCAAACATGAAAATAGGGTTAGTTAACTCAGTTATGCCAGGAGTTAGCTTCCCACTAAACTTCTGTTCTGTTCTTTGGTTTAGGACTGTCTCTTGTGAGCTTTCAAGCCCAACTCCAGTCTGTGGTACTGTTGGAGGGTGGAACATTTAAACTTCAGAGCAGAGTGGAAGACCAGAAAGGCACATTCCCCTGAATTGAGTATTAAAACACTTTTATTTTCTTGTTCGCTTTTGGCTTCCAAGGGCCCAACAAAAATGGGGCCAGGAAACCACATACTAAATCTGACACCATAAGCTAAAACGAACTTTATTCCCTTTGACATTTTATCACAGAAACAAAAAGGTAACACAAATGGCTAGTAATAGTATAAGGCATGAGGTACAGGACAAAAAGGCAAGGATGGTATAGAACCTTTACCTTCCCTCCTGTTCATAGGAAACCCACATAATCCCAGACAGCTTAAAAGACACAGCCATTACCTGAGCATGAATTCTGGACAGGCTCACATTTCTCTTCCATTAATTCCAAACTTCAAAAGCACCGAGTTACATTTCATTCACAAATTGGATGAGATGTAAAATTAAGTAGATGGTGTCTGAGTTGCTTGAGATTCTTAAGCTTGTCACAATCAATAGAAACCATACTCTCATACCTCCTGGGACCACTATATGGTAGCAATCTACTCAACAAATTCCCTCAGTTTTGTGAAGAGATCTAACCATTGCGCAGATGAAGGTGCCTGATTGTATTTAAAACTAAAATATGCATGTCAGGTCAAGAATACAAAGAATACATTTTCCAGGTGTTTTGATTGCTTAAGATTCATGAATGGCCTAATTTGGTCATAAGAGCTATAATTTAAAAATAATAATTGTAAGTACTTGAGAAGTCTAATAAATTCAATATTGAGAAATTCATTTTAGTACATCATTTATTGAGTGAAATACAAAGTCTCAAAACTAATGTATTGTTTCATTTTAAAAAAATACAAAATGTCTAGAAATTGTTCTTCCCCTAAGAGACAGTTATCTTTATATATTTAAATATGAAAATGATGAAAAATGTAAGTGAAACAAAACAGGCATGTATTGGTACTACAGTAATAAACCTAAAGTACTAAAATTAAATGAAAAGCAAACTATTGAAAAATATAAAGAATAAAAAGGCAGATTTTCCCTTATGAGTTGTGATATGTGAACACACACACACACACACACACACACACACACACACTATAGGATGAGGACTCAGACCCTCCTAATGCTCATGTAGACTCAAGAGTAGGGAATAAAATCTGTCTGCTTTTTGTTTTGAGGTTACCAGAGATCATCAGTAAGTACATTTTTTAGTATATTAATATAAAGATGATGAATTTCAAGAGAACATTGAAAATGAAAGATCTCATCTCATCTGTAAATAACTAGATATAGAAATTTATGAGATTAGCAAGCTGCTAGTGGTCAAAGAGTATCAGTAGAGAAAGATTCCCATGATTTTAATTCCTTACAAGATAGCACCACAACTGAGGAAAATAGCAAGCTCCTTTCTTTCATCTTAAACATGATATAATATGGGGAAGTGGAACTATCCTTCAATAGGCTGAGGTTTTGGAGTTACAAGGATTCCATTCAGAATCCATTGTTCCTTACCCTTCCTTAACTGGCACACCTTTAGGAAAGGCTCTTAAGTAAGATAATGCAAATGGATTGCTAAGCTACAGGCTCCTTATTATTTTCTGTGAAACCCAGAACTGGTAAAGGAAAGAAAGGAGGAAAGCCATCAGTTTCAACTAGGAAAATCAAGACATGTATGCACAAAGATGAGAACCACCCACTCAACAGGATGTTGTTACATACATGAGAAATGTATGTGAACACAATGAGCAGAGTTCAGGGAGAGTTAATCAGGTTAAGATGATGACTTCTCAACACTTAGTTCTTTATAAAGATGAATAAAGAGAGCAAATCAAAATTATGATTTAAAAATACATTTGTTGACAGATGTACAAATAATATTGTACTATTTCATCGTTATATTGATATGCCAACAAAAGCCACAGGGACAACAAACCAGAGTTGGAAGACAGACAAGATGAACTGACTGAACGGCTTGATTGTTTCAAACAGTAGGAAGTATGCATTCATAAAAACAATATTTGATGCACAGGTATCAGTGTCCTTGGTATGCCTACAGGTACTTAGAAGGTACCAGAAAATACTAGAATGGGATTCATCCCTTTGTCCTTATAGTCTAGTACAAGTGAGACGAATGAACAGAAAACATAATAAAGAAGTTATATAGGACATTGGAGGGTGATTTGTTAAACTTTTTGGAGTTTCTTTATAGTTAGGGTGCAATAACCCTTATCAGCTGGTGGAACTGGTCTCTGTTTCTGAGGTACGAAAGATAGGTATAAGCACCCCCCTCCAAAGGTTTTTACTGTCTTCAGAGGTTATCGTGAAGACAGCTGTGTCTAGCACAATGCATCTAGCCCCAGGGGTTCACAGACTCTGAAAGCTGCACAGAGAAGAGAACAGCAGTGACTAATTGAGGGTGACTGGAGGAGAGGAGGGTTTCCTGTTCTCCTGCCATCACTACTATATCTTAGAGGAAGAAAACCCATGTGGCTGACAGAGGTTTAGGGAGACCAAGCATAGAAGACTCAAACTGGCAGGACCCCAATGACCTGCCTTCTTATTCACGATCTACTTGTGGCTAGAATAATTAAAACCCAGGAGAGAGCAGAGGATGGGTGATAGGACTCGGTAATGACCCTCTTTGTTTCAACAAATTCATACAGCAGTTCCTGAATTTTAAAAGGTGCTGTAGAAATCGATTTGTTGGCTGATAAAAAGTGAATAGTAATTAGTTTATAATAAAATGGCCCATTTCCATGCTGGCGGGTGTGATGGGGTGGGAGAAAGCTAATAGGATTCTGAAGCAGTGCTTACTGGTAAAGATTCCAGGGATCACATCGCAATGTTATTAAAACCTAACTGACCAAACAGGCTAGAGTCATAGATTTCCCCACTAATATTTATTCCTTGAAGGGAAAGTGATTCTACCCATGCTATATTGTTTCCTGTCCCATGGAGCCCCAACTAATAAGCTAAAGTATTGTTGAGAATGTACATACAATGTTCTTGCTTTTCAGTCAGAAACTGAACAGAAACAAGCTCATAAAATACTAAAGGGAAATACAGCTAATAATAACAATAATACAAACCATTTATGTAGTTAGCCATTAGCTAGCATTGTCCTTGATGGATATTTTCTCTTGAAATGCTCAAGATAATCTTTTAAGGTCTATACAATTCCACATATACCGATTAAAAAACAGGAAAGTTCAAAGACGCCAGGGTACTAATTCAAATTTCTATAATACTTAGTGTACTGGATGCTGGAACAGGCTCACTCCAAATCATCTACTATGTCCACAAAAGAGTATTGCATTTTTTAATACAGAAGTACCTGAATTGACATCTGCTTAATTCTGGAGAATAGAATTCTGACCCATAACCAAAATTATCATGTGAATCTTTAGATCTTGAAAAAATGGGAAAAAGATACTAGCTATGCACTCTAGAAAAATAACCATGTATGCTTCACTAAAGCCACCCTTGATACAGGGATTGATGCTTGGCCTCATTCCATCCCAATATGCTATGCCCTGATTGTTCTTTAACACTGGGGGAGATGATTCTTTTTGGGGGAGAAAAGAGAATGTTTGTGGATGGTGATGTGAGGTAGATCTGTGGAATATAGAGAGCTGAGGGTGGAGGGAAGGGATGAGGGGAGCCTGGATGTATTCTATACGTTGTATAAGAGAAAAAAAAGAAAAAATAAATAAATTAAACATTAATTTACAAAAAAAACCTCTGTTAAACAAAGTCCTTTGTTATAAATAGTGATGGCAACATGTTAGCACTATCAGTCATAACAGGGATAGAAAATTTTCAAACTGTTATCTCAGTACCAGAGTTCCATGATGTAATTAGCTAGCCTTATATTGTTATATCCAAACTACTAGACATAACCAAGTGAATACTTGAAAGACTGACTTTGCATAGTCTCAGAGGACTGAATCCACTGCAGCACAGCACCATGGAGTGGCTCACATTGCAGCTGAGAAGAAGCAGAGCGGGAAATGCCATGCTCAGAGTTTTCCTTCTTCTTATCACTATACCTGGGCTTCTAGTCTTAACTACTGCTATATATACTCAAGACACAGGTGTATCTTCCCCTGCCTTAGCTAATACTTTCTGGAAATATGTTCACAGGTATACAAAAGAGATAGGCCTCACCAAAGTCCTAGGGGACTAAACCCAGTGAACTTGTTTCAAAGTTACTGACTCCAAGGTGCTTTCTCCTGACTACCAACAACCATTTTGTATAAGGGGGAACATTGATCATTGATTTTTAAATTGATGAGTAGAGGAACTGGGTCAAAAGTTGGCTCACACAATGTGAGTAAAGTTAAGGTATTCAACGTTCTGACCTCAGTGTCATGTATCAAGTGAGAAGAAGATTCTAGTTGGTTTCTAGGCTTGTAGAAGCTGCCTCAAAATTTCTGCTGCATATGGAATAACAGCATGATACTATTTTAAACACAAGCAATGTCAGAAATTCTGAACCATTTTCAGATAAAACCATCTCTTGATTACCTAGCAATGTGAATGATTTAATAATACAGATGTCAGTAGCCTATGAAGAGAAATTCCTAATATAATATAAAACAAACAGAGAACCTAGTTCTCTGTTCAGCATAGTATATGTTTTATGGAGTCTTGGTTAATTTAAAAAAAAAAAACTTTCTATTCTCTTGCTGTGGGATTTCCTGGCTTGAACAGCAAGCTTAAAATCCTGACAAACATTGTAAAGTCAAAAATATGTATCATTACTAGTAAATTCTCTAAAGAAACAGGTAGAAATACTTAATATAGATAATTATGCAAACAAGGTTTCCATATCCTAAGTTTTAATAAAATTAGATTTAACACAATTCTCAGGGGATCAAGCCCTAAGGAGTTTATCAAGATGATCACTCAGCTAAGGAAAATTGAGCTTAAGGCTAAATTGATTGATTTAAGGGTGAAAATGCAGTGCCTACCCATGATCCATTGGAAAGAAATTGGAATATATATATATATATATATATATATATATATATATATATATACCACACACATATGTGTATATATATATTTATATTTATATATCTATATCTCTCTAGTTTCTCTCTCTCTCTCTCTCTCCCTCTATATATATATATATATATATATATATATATTGCATATGCAAACACTTGTAGAAAATTCAGAATTTTACCTATAATAAGAAGCTTAGAGACAGCTATCAGATACACTGTAAAACTGTCTGGTCTGTAGCATTCTGTCAGACGGGAAGATTAAAGTAGACTTCTATTTTCTTCCACCTTAGATTATTGAAGACTAACTACGTGTAATACAGAAATGTTTTGATAGAATCCAGGTGAAGTGTGTGATGAGGACTCAGTTACACAGATGTGTACCTCTTTTTGTGAGTATATTTGGATAAAGACAGCCTCAAATTACATGGGTGTTTATTGTTAGGGAAGATTTAACATCTCCTTTCAGGCTAATCTATGAAACTACAGGAATTTCATGTAAATTTTTATATATGAGAACTTTATGTGTAGCTTCTTAGCACATTATCAAAGTATCAATTCAACTTTCAATAAGGATTTTTTAATAGGTGTACTCAATTAGGATGACCAGCCCCATTACTAGATATTAAAATGTACATGATGAATTAGCGAAATGTTATTATTGCTACAAAATCAATAAAAATCTAGAAAAGTATGTTACCTGTTTCATAGGGTAATTTCTTACAAGCCTCTTGTTATTGGAAGTACTTCAGCAGTTTCTACTGTCTCTGGTATTGACAAGAAATGTCAATCACAGGGTGTTGACATCTCCTCCATGTTGAGTTTCAATCCTCCCAACGTGCATCCTTTCAGTAACATCTGTTTTCTCTAAGATTTGTTGTTGCTGACAACTATAAATGGTGACAGAAGATCAAGGTCTCAAGGAAGTGTAGTGAGTTCAGTAGCAGAAGGCAGTTAGATGCCTTGCTCAGCTTCAAACATGTTCTTTTCCATTATTCCCCATGTGTGATTGTGATCTCTCCTTTGTTCCTCTTCTTTTACCACTGCACATCTGAAATCCAGTGAACCCTACTCTAACCAACTAGCCATCAACCTCAGAAGACTGCTGGGCACTCATTAAATTGCATGCTCTTGAAACCAATTCCACATATCCTAAATTGTTTTTTCTGAGCTTGAAATCCTGGAAAAAAATGTCCTTTGTAAGGCATTCTGTCTTTTTACTTCAACCCATGAATCAGATCTACAATTAAATGTAAGGAATGCAGCTTATAGCAAGACATATTTGATAGCCATACTACTTTTATGCAAGAGTAGTAATGCTTCATGTGGTCCACAACAGTTTCAAGAAAATTCTAGGATGTTTGGTGCAAAAGACCACAGCTGGTTGGGATTTTCTTTGACTCGTCTTCTAGGTATTAAAATCCTCCAGGGAATTAATGGCTCATGTCATAAGGAGTACCTAATTTGTCATTAATATCCCAAAGCTCTGTCTGTGAGTGGGTCCAAGGAAGCTAATTCTAAGACCCACCTCTTACTCGCTTTTCTATCACAGGAGAGATTTGGGGATCAAGGATAATATATTTGGGATTAGTTGATGTTATTCCAGGTGGCTCAAATAGGTCCAAGTTCATCCCACTAATTTGATGACCTTTGAAATGTAATCTTCCTCAATAATAAGTCAAAACGCTCCTTCACACAAGGATGCCGGCTGTAATATTCCTCAAGAAGGAGGCTATGAATCATGTTAATAGAAGATATATGCTTCATGCATAGGATTATTTGTACTTCTTGAGGGGGTAGGGATGTGTCCTCAGTCAGTGAGGTACTCTCAAGAAAACTAGCTTCTAGTATGGCTACAGTAATGGCTGAAAAGGAAACTAGAGTTTAGTATTCACTTTTGCATATATTATTTAACTTTGTAAACCTGAAAATTGAATCCTAGATGTCTTATATGCTAGTGCAGTTTAGCACAACAGAGTTACATTTGAAGCCCTTTTGCTTAATTTTAGACAGGACATTACTAAATCACTCAGAGTGGCGCCACTTTTTCTACTCATCAACAGACTTCACAGATACTCAAAAAAAAAAAAAAAACCACTAGAAATGTACTGGTAAGCTCAAGATAGGGTGAAGAGACTAGGAAATAGAATTTTATCAATGGCTAAGGAAAGCAAAACAAAAAACCCACCAATGATAGGAACAGAACAAAAGAGGTAAGGAACACAAGATCAACTTGGCCTTGACCTTCTCCCATTTGAAGCTACTAGGTGACCCCCTCCCAGCCCCATACACACTCATCCAATGCTTCACGTGTGGCTTAATAAAACCAGTGAGACAAAGACATAGCTCTCTATCAGCAATCCTCTATTATTTTTCTTAGTGAACCTTTCAAAACCAACAAGACTCTCCATGGTTTCTCATATTTTGGAGATTATATTAAAGTTATCTATGACTTCTTGATTTAAGTGTCCTTCGTTCTAAAATAGAGCCTAAGAAAGAGAGCTTATCTTACATATTCAAAGTTATCAGAAACCACAAATACTAGAATATTCAGGTACAATCCCCACATTCCTCCTTCCAAGGAATCAGTAATTTTCAAACTTCCAGGTTTCATTGACATATCTTGGGAATCTGTTAAGGACCTGTGCAGAGTCCCTGCCCAGAGTTGGGCATTCCTCAGGACCTGTACCTTTGTTCACTGAGAACTAAGCTGTGAGAATCTCTGAAGCAGAACAACCACAAAGTTGAGCTGAAGTCCTTCTGCACAATTCAGTTCCATGTGAGAAAGGAAATCAAGTTATAAAGGCATTTTTTGTGAATATTAATGTGTTCATATAACTGTGATTCATGATAACTTTGATAACTTACTGTGACTCAGCTTATGCTTGGCTTTTCTTCAAGGGAGATTTGATTGGTTTTGAATCCTATTCATAACACCAATTTTATTAGGGACTTACTAATGACCTTTTACTGGTGAGGGAACTGAGGCATGGAAAGCATATCTGCATTTCTCCTGTGATATACAGTCACTAGAGAAGAAAGAATGAAGGGAAACCTTCGTCATGCTCTAAATCTTACCTGTGTCTGCAATTACTCTGCCCTCCTCTTTCCATGGACAACCATTTGCAGGCTTATACTACTATGAAATGCATGTCAACATTTGCACAATAGATAGGAATATGACTCCCAAACCCAGCTCTACTACCTTCTTCCTAGTGATTTCATCTCCAATGATATTCCATAACTGCATGGAAATATAATGAACATGAAGCATGAGGAATAACTAGAATTCAGAAGCATAAAAATGTTATCTGGAGCTGGGGATGCATGCAGCTGGGGCAGTGTCAGCTCAGTATACATGAAGCCTGAATTTTATCCAAAACACCACATGTATCTACAATCCATTCATGATAGTTCACGTCTGTCATTCTAGAATTTGTGAGGTGCAAGCCAAAGAATCAGGAGGTTAAAGTTATCTGTAGTTGCATAGTAAATGTTAGGACAATTTTAAACTTTAGACTGTCAAAAATCAAAGAAAATCACATCTGCTTAGATATGATGATGAGCAAATTAGTAGACCAAAAGATGGGCCGTGGATGGAGTTAAGCATCTGTAATATAAGATTTTATCCTAAACCAGCCATTCACCAATTGCAACTTTAGGCATCCAAGAAGAGAATGTCTTTATATTTCTCATCAGTGATGGCTTCTTTCCCTGCTGCCCGCTTTCCACATGGGGCTACTTTAAATGTGAATTCTGTGTAGCATAAAGGTAAATGTTTACACATGCTGACACTATATATGTTGACATGCATATATACATGTGTAATCTGTACATTTACACATGTAGTATAAATCAAAAATTTATAAAACTGTCAAACTCCAGGCAATAGGGCCCCATGGATAAAGACATGCATCAGTAAGCCTGATGTCTTGAGTTTGATCTCTCAGACTTATATGGAAGAAGGAGTGAAGCTATTCTTATAAGTTAGCTTCCAGTTTCCAGATGAGTATCATGATATATGGTGCCCACATACAGTATCAAAATACCAAACTCTCCAAAATGTCAGACATTGCTAGGGTTAGCTCTGAGTATAGTTCCTGAGGTTCCAGGTATAACTTGTGTTTTAATTAATTAATCTTTCCCTGAAGACAATGAAACAGGACAGGAGGAATTCATCACGCTGAGAAGTGAACTGACACCTGCTGATCCCTATGAACTCATCCATGTGACTATTAATATTTCAATATATTTAATAAACTTGAAATTGTATACTTCTCCTTTTCAGCTCTTCTTTTGACTCTCCTTTCCTTCCAAGGGCATTGTCAGAATTTTAGTCTTTTTCAAGCATCCTTTGGATACTGCTGCAAATACACCAGAGTATCAGGATTATTCCCTGTTCCAGATTACATGAAGCACAGCTTATTGTGGGCAAGGAATAGATTCTAAAAGTTTCTCATTTCTCAAGGATCTTTTCTCTAGACATAACAGGTAAAATGTTTCTTGGGTTCACATGTGATATTTTCACATGGCTGAGTTTTAAGCACTGGAAGATGAGTGGGGGTGCTTGTAAGGTCTTCTAGGCCTGGCTCTAATATAGCTTCCTATTCCTTTACACTTCCCCAGCATATCTGAAACCAAACACACAGAATCTTTAGTGATGTTATTAAATAGTCTCTACCCTCAGCACATGACAAAGCCATAAAATAAATTAAAGTCAATACACCCTCCTTGAATGCTGACTCATTTAGAATACATTTTTTGATTATCTAGGATTTATTTTTAAACTTTATTATAAAAACATTGCAAATAACAAAAATCACACCCTTGAGTATGTAAAGATCAAAGTATTCCTTAATTTAGGAAAGTGGATTAGAGAATTTGCCTAAATTAACTAACAAAATGTACTTCCCCTTAGCTCTCTTAACTTGCTTCAGCATATCCTTGTTTACATTTTCAGGAAAAACTCCCATCATGCATCTCCCTGTAAAGGTAAGGCAGAGACTGCATGAAATCTTCTAGCAACTACACGAATTACTGTACCCATCTCTGTTATTTGTTCTTTTAGATGGAACTGGATCTCCTCTTCTACATCCTACCTGATTTTCTATACTCAAATACTAACTTAACACATTTCTCCTTTCAGTCTCACACTATCAAAAAAAAATGACTATGCCATTGATTATTTCTACTAGCTTGCTTTAAATCCTAAATATTACCAGTCATAGAGATATTGTGAGTACCAGAAAATGAGTAAGACAAATAATTCATGTGAACAAGTTAGCCACTCAGTGGCTCAAATAGGAAGTGAAGACAATGCAAAGAATGATACAATATAGATACACATTATTTGAGTGTCAGCACATAAGACATGCTCTGTATCTATTCCAGGAACAGCATTCAGCACGATAGGTCACTTTGCCTCAGAAGATGAGTAATTACTGGACAAGCAACATGTAAGTGAAGTGAAAGTCCCATTAAGCATAAAGACCTGGAGATGACCGATACATCAGCAAGGACAGAGTCCAGAGAGGAGGTTGTGAGGAAATATGTGGGAAGTAATCAAGGCCTAGGAATGGCTATAATTTTGCTGAGATCATATCAAAATCTGAGGACATGAGAGCAACTACAGCCTTATTTTCTGTCTTCTATGGCTTTATTCATGGATATGTGTGTGTGTATATATATATATATAATTTATTCATATAATTATACATTGAAATGTGGAAATCAATCATCTTGAAGCCTGCCAAGAGCAAGTATTTGGTTGTAATCATTGTATATTTCATATTTTTCAAATAGCTTTGTGGATTCAGAGGATTGTAGAGGAATAGGCCTGTGTGAAAGGTAAGATCTACATTCCAAGGGATACTTTCAAAGGCCAGTGTGACCTAGATGGAATATAGGAATTAGAGTCAACCTGTTAACAGAAACAGACAGAGAGTCAGTAAAAAGAGTCAGCAGAAACAGTCATCAAGAAAGATTCAGTTGAAAATCAGGCTGAAGAGTCAGTGGAGAAGCAGTCTCAACAGTCAGTAGAGGAGCAGTTAACAGAGTAAGTTGAAGAATCAGTTACAGAGGAGTTCCAGAAGCTGAGGCTGGATTGACTTACAGAGCAGTTGCAGAGGAATGGTAGAGCAGTAAGGGCACAGGGAGAGACACAGAGACACATTGAGTTTAGTAGAAGGATAACACAACAGAGTGAGAACCAGAAGAGTCAGAGTGAAACAGTCAGCAGTATGTCTCAGAAGGCTAACCTTAGGTCTGGGCTAGCAGTCTAAATGTTTTAATTGTACAAAGTCTGAAGCTTCCCAGTTCAAGGATTAAAACTAGATTGTAAAGAGGACAAAATGCTCTGGACTCCAAGGCTCCAGGGAAAAACCAGTGATTTAATTAGGCAAAAGAATAAATGCTTTTGCCCTGAACCATTATCTACTTCTGGTGAAACTACAGCTACATCAACATCTACAACTACACCACAGAGGATGTAGGAGTGAAGGAAAGATGGGAATCGGAAATGGTTGAGGGGTCATGTGATAGGTTTTAAAGAGGGAAAGGACCTCCTGAATATGACAAATAAAAACATCTGGGTAAATTTGGTATAATAGGATGGACAGTGGTGTTGCAAGAACAAAATCCTAGCACACAGTGAAAATTCGCTACTCACTTCCTGAAGAGGTGGCTCATTGAAGAAGGTATGCAGAAAGGGCACGAGCCAGACAGATAGATGGTATCCAGCATCAAAAAGGTTAGTAAATTATTTGGAATTAATTCTTTAGATTATATAAAGTCACAAAAGTAATAAAACCAGGAGGCTAACATGATTGGATTGGAATTCCAGAAATATCTTCTTTTCAGAATGCTTCCTTGGAAGGACAAAGAACTAACCCTAGACAGGAACATTTCACTCTCTATTACATTCTCATTTGCAATATTTTAATCTGGGCTTTTCATGTCCTGTCTGTTCATGTTAAACTCTCTAAAGACAGGAGCTCCTGAGGGTTGAACAGTCTTCTCTCCTACAGCCACAGAACACAAAGCAGGGCATTTTTTTTTCAGTAAATAAAATGATGGTGATTAAATGTTTGATTAAACTTAACTCTGTCTAAACCCCTGCTGAGTAGAGAGAGATTTCATTGCTGCCCTGCAGGAGAAGAGCAGCTGTATGTTATTGCTTTAAATAGATACCCTAACCTGTCCAGAAAGGGGGGAAAGAGATGTGTTTTTACCAGGGAGGTGTTAGGAAGTTTAATTAGTTAGTGCTTATAATCTCCTTTGAAGCTGAAAAGTGCTAATTATGTTTTTCCCACTTTAAGAATCTGAATCACTAGAACCATATCTTAAGAACTTCTGAGTTAAGAGTGTTTACTTTGTTTTTGTTTTTTTGTTTTTCCGAGAAAGATCTTATCTGTTATAACGCTGGCTGTCCTGGAACTCAGTCTGTAGACCAGGTTGGCCTCAAATTCACAGAGCTCTGACTGCCTCTGCTTCTTAAGTACAGGGATTAAAGGTATGAGCCACCACCAGCCAGCAGGAGTGTTTACATTTGCACGCTGAACTGTGTGGCTAATACAAGCACAGATTCCAACAAGGAAGTCTTAGAATTGTCATCTTCAATCTAGAAAGTTGAAGTTTGGGAGTTCAAGGTATTTTGAAAATATAAAATAGGCTGATTCTGCTAGTATCATTAACAATTAATAACACTATCTGATTACAGTCTCCAAAGGAGCATTTGCCATGATACAACCCTATTTCATTGGACCCTTCAAGACTATCTTTGGTGACTAACATCATGTGGTCAGGACCATACCAATCAAAAGCCCTGTACAACTTCCATATCCAGCCATTAATAGAAAATTCAACATGAAGTTCATTAGATAATCTAGAAATAATATGTGAATTAACTCTGAGGAATCTATGGAAAACCATGACTGTGCACAGCCAGTTTTCATGCCAAATTCATTGAATAATATCACTAAAAATGATTCTTTATCCTGTCTTAACTCTTTAAATAATAAATACTAGTAAAAAATGCTAAATTCCTACTTTTATTTGTCAAATTCCTAGTTTTAGATTTTTTTCATTCCTGATTTGAGGACTTGTCTTTTCCCCATGTTAACTTTGCATTTTTATTTTAACCACAGGGTTGAGTTTACTGCCACTACACTATAGACAATCTCTCTATATTGCTTCAGGATTTCAGATATTTAAAAGCATAAACCAACAGAACCCATAGCCATAAAAAAGACACAAAAGAATCAGGCTACAATGAACATAGTAACTGGATCAAAGATTTTCAAAGCTGCCTAGAGCAATCTACTTGTTATTTTTGTTCAAAAGTGTGTCATCTGAAAGCAGTCCATGGAGGCCAGACCCTAAGGGAACCACTCAGGTATGAAAGGTATCAATGTATCTACCAGTCCTCAAATATTAGTTATACCTTATATACTGTACCACGTACTTTGACCTTATCATAAAAGTTTACCATTATAATACTTTGGGTTAGTTATTATCTGCAATTTAGAAACTATAAAATTAAAAGCTAAATGGAAAAGAAATTTGGTCAAGACTTCTCATTTTGGAAATGGGAACTTTGCAATTAATCTGTTTATCTGAAATCTGGTCATTTAACTACCAATGTCAAGCTTGTTAAACAGGAGCACATCACAGTATACCAGGGTTAAATACTGCCACAGATTAGCACTGATTATCTATCTGGTATGAGCTTAATTTGATCTTAAATAGTGAAACTGCATACAAAACAAATTTACATGTGTCAGCTAAAGCACAAAGCTTCAGAATTTTCATGACTAGAGTAGGATGATTTTCATCAGATGTCTTAGCCTGGTCCAGATTCCTGTGTATTCCTTTCTACTGATGTTCCACTTCTGTAAAAGTGTGAGGTGTCACCCACTCTTCTTCCACTCATATTTGATTTCTCCCTAAAATTCATTTATGCACACTCCTGATTTGTCACCTTTTGCATTTAACCACATGGCTGGGATATAATACGAGTGAAATTGGGCAATCATAACTTTACACACATGTTCCTAGATTTGAGGGCATTCATGCATACAGCTTACCTCTTCTAGTATCAATATTATACCAGTGGGAAAACAAAGAATAATGCATGAACACAGGCAATAGGACAACAATCATTTAAGCAAATGTCATCCCTCTGCATTGAGATAAGTAGAAGACTCACGAAAAGATAAATGGAAGAACCTGGAATTGTCACATGCTTCACTGGGTTCTATTATTTATAATATGGATGAGACTTTTGCTTATATGTTCAAGGGTTTCTTCTCAGACATTAGTTGTGCTTTGTTTAGTTGGAGGTTAGTTTTAGCCTGAAAGTTTTAGCCTCAAAAGGATGATGAGATAAAGGATGTTGCTGTAATATCACTTTCAAAGCTTCCAGTCATTTTTGTATCATGAAGGTTCAAACAATCTATGGACATATTAATTAAAGTTTGAATCTTACTCTAGAAATGTCTTAGAGACTTTAAATTATGATGTAATCGAATGTGCCTAAGATGCAGTTGAGTACTTGACAACATCTATTTCAGCAACCATATTTTCTGAAAGCTGGATCCAGATCGTCTGTTAGTCAGAACATTAATGCCACTTAATCAAGCAAACGTTTTGACCCTCTTCTATCAGAAAGCATGAATGTCTTTGTGTGTCATATTACCTGAGTTACATGCAGGTCTTGTACAGATTTGCATATGCATTTCACTTCAAGTTTCCTATTCTCTTTGGGGTAGTTAAATATATCATCTACAAAATCTAACATTTAGGGGTGACTCCCATTCAGCCACATTGAACAAACAGATTTTACTAGACTGAAAAGCGCCATGAACTTCTATGTCTGCACATTTTACAGCTCAGTGATCTTAAGGTACCCACATGAATTAGGGGGCAGATATTAACTTACATACTTTTCCAAAGAGTGTTATATTGGGATCAATATTTCATTAGCACTCTCTAGAGTTAATGATTAAGCCATGCACTGACTGGACCCAGTTCCTTGCAGTGAGACATTGACATTTGCACCATGGCCTGTGAGGTAATCTGCCCTTTTAAAAGAATAAAAAATAGGTTAACCCAAACCCTTGTAAACCTTTATCAATGACTTGACATCATTAAAATCTGTCGAGCAGTCAATCAAACATAAAACTGACTAAAGTAGTTTGCTTTCAATTTTTAACTCAGGAAATCAAGCCAACAATGTGTTCAACAATGTTATTTAAGGGTCTAATATATACTCCAAGAAATACAAGCTGATAAAACAAAGGAAAGGAACTCAGGGTCTCCCCTGAAGATTCTTATGGACTAGTTAGCTTCAAGGAAAAACAAGAATCACACAAAATATCAGCTAAAAAATGAAATAAATGAATGAAAAACATGATAGTAATAAAGTTGTATCTAACACTTCAATAATTATTTCTTCTCTACTTAGTCTCATGAGAAAAGATAGAACAAAAACATGGGAAGTGAGACTTTGCTGGTATTTGTGGGTCAGAGAAGACTGGCTGTAGCATGGGGAAAACAACTGAATGGGTGTCACATGAACAAGAAAGACCTGTAGAAATTATTTCCTTCCACATATCTCTGCGTATCTGACCCTGACCACTGTACCTTGAGGGTATAGACAATGTGAGAGCTAAGTAGATAAATGACTCATTGAGTATGCAGGAATGAGAAATAAGAGGAATTTGTGCTAGATACAGATGAGAACTTGTTTATACTATACTGCTGAGGCAAAGCTTGAGACGGTGATGGACTTGAAATCCCTCCCACAGGTGTGTCTTCCTCCCAGCACATTTTCCCTCCTTTCACACATTGCAGGTGACACCTATACTTACCAAGGGACAGGTGTCTCCTTCCAGCAAGGCTTTCTTCTCCAAATTTCACTCCTGCCATTCCGATAATTGCCAGGCTGCTTGTGGCAGCTTCCAAAACACTTGAATCTCCAAAACCTTTTACCCTGGAGCTAAAGGTATCTCCAGGGACATATCTCCAATGGGTCATAAATGCATTTTTCATTTGCCCAAGTCGGAACAATAGCACGACCCACAATTAGATTTCCACAGGTCCCCTTCCTTTTCGAAGTAAATGTCCTCAGATTCAGGTTAACTTTAAGGGCTTGATCTATATCAGTGATGCTCCACACAAGGTGGGTCAGAAACATCTTAAGATACTAGCATTTTGTCTCATCCAGTTGTGGAATTTTGAAAGACAAAAACTTATCTCGTTTACCTCATGTCCCCTAAGAAGATTTTTCACTTCAGAGCCTATACATTGCTGAGCTTCCTTCCTATTTATTTATTTATATTTGCAATTAACTATTATTGATTTTTAAAATATCATTTTAAGCAAACACTGAATATTTCAGAAAACGAGATGGCTGCTTAGATATCTCTGAATACTTTTGAAATGCTTGAATCCAAGAACTAATGGAAATCGCCAGGAGTGTGTTATATGGAAAGTACTCAGTCTGAAGCAACTAGTAGAAGAAGATAAAAAGACAGAAATATACGCAAGTAAAAGAAAATAATACTGCAGCCTTATTTTGATATTGTAAAGGGTGGTAGTTGAGTTTAGAAATAGATATACCTATTTTAAAGTCAGAATTGTATAATGGATTTCACCAGATTATCCATTACAAAGGCACACATGTCACATGAAGTAAATGAAAGGAACTATACTGACACAGGAGCTGTATGTATATACTTTTATATATTTCAGGTAAGGTCATGTTGTAAAGGATATAGTTAAACTGTGTCTGGTTTCTTCAGAGAAGTGAATGGTTTATGAATGGCATAGCTGGAAGAAAATCTCATCTTTTTATGTAAGTATTAAAGTATCTAAAGAAATTTTATGAAGTCTTTCAATTTGTAATTTATGCTTTTACTTTAAAAATTAACTAAGCCTGTAAATTAGTTTAGTGCATTGACAAATTTAAAACAGCAAAGAAACAGAATAGGATAATACTAAGGAAAACAACAAGAAAAGCAATATGGGACAGCTAATTCAAAAAGATAATCCTGAGATAAATTTTTGTAGCCTAACTTAGTATTATCTAGGTGATAATTATATATTGTGTGCTTTCCACAGATAATAATTATGTAATAAAGCATTGTAAATTTTTTTCTAGACTACGAAGTTAAAGAAAACAAACAAACAAACAAAATGCAGTTGTATCAATTGAATGAGAAAAATTTTTTTTTTAAAATCTAAACATATTCTTGACAAAAGGCACTTACTTAGGGAGCCAGGAGTGGAAACTATTTAATGGACAGAGAACAACAACAAAAACAACAATATCTACAATATATTTATAATGTATTTAACAATGTATTTCATGCTGAAAATTTTTCAATTTATATTTGAGATAATAAACCAAAAAAATGGAGTCCACTGCTGTCACTCATTTAGTATCTGAATAGAAGTCAAATGTGAAAATTTCAAAAACTAAATAAAAAGAAATGAGATTTTAAATGTATTCAGAAAAATGTGACTAGTTATGTTCTCTATAGATTACTATCTCTAAAAACTAAAACAAATGTCCATAAAAAGACAGTCTATCATTTAAAAAAGATAAATATACAAAGTGAAGTTGCATCTCGTCAATATATATATATATATATATATATATATATATATATATATATATATATATAAAGAGAGAGAGATAAGATTTAAAAATACCTTGAAACTAAATGAAAATACAAACGCAGTATAACAAAATCTCTGGAACACATTAAACACTCTCCTTCAAGGGAAATTTATAGCTATAAGTGCTTTAAAAAATCAGATAGAGCACACATAAATAACTTAATGATGCAACTCAAGATTTTGGAAAAATAACAAACCAAACCCAGTCTGAAATATCACAATTTAGAAGTCATTCAATCTATGCATTTATATTAATCAAAATATAATTATTTCCTTTTCCCCTTCCTCCTCTCCACTTCTCCATTTATCCTCCCTTTCAAATTCATTTTATTTTCTTAATCACACACACACATACACATAGACACACACAGAACATCTGTGTAACCAACCCATTCATAAAAGTAGAGTTCCATGATCTAATCATGACTACCTAATCATGACCACTTCCAAGCATTACTGCATCAAGTAAGATCCAGCACGTGAACCCAGAAGACAGATTTCATAGGCTGAGTCCAAAGCTTTTAAAATGAATCCAGACAAAAGCTTAGCTCTCTCAGAAAATTACCTATAAAATTCAAAACTATAAAAACTCTACAAAGAAATACAAATGCAAGTTCAGTGATGAGATCTAACTCTCTAGCTATAGACATATGACAAATGAAAGAACAGCTTGGAAAGACAATTGACTAACTTTAAGAACTTCTGCAATATGAGGCACTGTTGAAACAATGGAATGTCTATTCAAAGATGATTTGTAATATTGAAAAATATATATCTGGTTACTTAATTTTTGCCATAATACAAAAATAATACTTAAAATCAATTATACTAAAATAACAGTTTTAAAATGTGAAAAATGTATGTGAACAGATGCAGATCACAGCAAACAATTGAGAACTGTTCTGAAATTTGCCATTAGCAAATTGAAGATCAAGAGGATGTTGCCACACGCCTTTTAGAATGGTTAAAAAGAAAATACGATGCTGGCAAGGAAGGCAGGCTACCACCCATGTTTATTATGGGCATGGGTATCTATGGTTGAGGTAATTCTGAAGGCTCTTGGATAGTTTTATTGCAAAAGTAAGTATAGTCTTAACATGAATTCCTGCCCCCACACTCTTTACTGTGTCTTTCCTTTCAATCCTGTTTCTACAATTATTACTGTGATGCAACTGATCTGAGAACTTAAAACCATGCATAAACTGTTATACAAATGCATTAAAAATAATAAAAGCAACCTGGAGCCTAACTATTCACTAAGTGGATGGATACATATATACTGGTAACCTAGCATAATTAATTCAGTGACAGAAAATGAGTTAGAAATCTCTGGAAAGAGGATAGATTCCATGTGCATACTTTCATGTCAACAAGCAAACCTGAAAATGTTATATGCTCTATGATTTAAAAAATATGAAATTCTGCCTAAAGGGAGTCTCATGGGCAGCATTTTCTGGAACAGAACTGACATAATGTGTACATAAAATATAATTACAAGGAATAGAGATTATATATTCCAACAATGGCCATCTGCAAATCTGCATGCCAGAAGCTGAGATATTAGTAGCTTATTGGTCCACAAAGCTGAATCTCCAGCAATCAGAAACAGGTACTGATGACATAGAGAATCCTTCCAGTGTCACAGCTCTTTTTATGACTCTAGAATCTGGAGTCACTGAAGTCAGAAAAGCAGCAGGAGAAATACATGCTCCCAACTGCAAGAAATGAAAGCAAGCAACACTGCATTTTCCTTTAATATTGTATATGCGCCTCTTATACAAGATGCCTCCCACTCTGGGGGAGGGTCTTCTCTTCAGCTAATTTTTCCTGGGAATTCCCTCATAAATTCATCAAGAGGAATATCTCTTAGTTGATTTCACATTCCTTCCAGTCAGAAATCAAAAGTAACTACCATAGACAATAAAACTATGAGAAAAGAAATAATTGAATCATCAATGATTACATGATAGGGATGGTAATACTCTGTACGTGGCTAGAATGTGACTGCATCACAAGATGAATTTGACAAAACACAGTTAACTTTATAACAAGAGTTGATGACAAGAAGTGAGATGTTACTCACAGGTTAATATGTTTGGAAAGTTGTGGAACCTTTAGAGCATGGATCCTTTCTGTGGAAGTCACTGGAACGGACCTGAAGTTTTATGACTCAGCCCAACATTCTTTTTACTCTCTGCTTCTTGCCTGCAGATGTAATATGATCAATTGACCTCCTGCTCCAGCCATCATCCTCCTCTCATTCCATGTCTCTTCTGTGATGATGGACAGTATCCCACTGGACCTGTAAGCCTAAATATATTTTTTTGTGTATTTTTTAGAACAACATGAAAAGTAACTAATATAGAATATGTGTTACAACAGTGAGTCCCTAGTCAGAAGAAGCACATATCAGCATATGAAAAGGTGATAAAGAATGTAATTATGACTATTTCAGGAGAGACCTCTTGAAAGGCCCATGCCAAGTGTGTTCTGACCCAAGTTGCTACAGAAAGGAAATGGTGGTTTAGATGGGAAAGAGAAGCAGGTGCGCTGTGCTAGTTAGAAAGGTTAGTTATGTTTGTTCTGTTTTTGCTTTTGTTTTTGTCTGAAATTTAATTGTACTTGAGGAGAATACAATATTATAATTCTGAAGTCTGGGGCTGTAAATGAGTAGGGAGTGTTTTCCAATAGCATACAAGTTCCTGGGCTCAATTGACAAAAGTATTCTACTCTGTTTGCTACACTGCTATATAAAAGCAAGTGTTTAAGAACATTATCTAAGCAGTGAAATAGATGGATAGAGAATTCTTATAATCAGGTATCTAAGAGAAGGCTTACAAATATGGTAGGGTGTATGTCAGAATTATATGTATAATGACAGAATAGCATTGGGCATGCAATGAGAGATTTAATTTTGATATAGATTTTTATGTATGTAAAAATTTGTGACTATGTATCTTTCCATGAGCTAAGTATTTATCTACTGCACTTGCACTATGATAGGAACAGTGGCATTCTTTGAAGGATGAGAATCCCTAATACCACAATCTTGGTTTCAAATATTATTTTCCAATCCATGTAACAAGAGTTTCTTGAAAAAAATGACTAGTATTAAGATCAGGCTAGGAAATGTTCAAGATAAGCCTGAAGGATGTATTTATAGATTTATTATTTTATTATTTTTATTTTGTGAGTGTGAGTGTTTGGTTGCATGTGTACATGTGTACTACATGTATGCCCTGTGTCTGCAGGGAATGAAGAAGGCTAGAATCCCATGGAATAGGAGTTTATCAGTCATATGGGTTCTGGGAACTAAACCCAGGTTGTCTGCAGGAACAGTGAGAATTTTAAGCACTAAGCTATGTCTCTGGCCTCTGAAGGATTTTATAATGTCACAAAGGAATGAAGTGGAATTTCAAAAGGCCACAGTGGGGTTTGCTTGTAAAGACACCTGCTGTCATGTGTGGCAACCTGAGTTTGATCCATGAATGGTACATGAAGCAAGGAGATAATCTACTTTTGCAAATTGTTACCTGATTTCCATAGGCATGTCCTGGCTAGTACAAACAACACGCACACACACACACACACACCAGATACACATGTGCACACACACAAATGCTCACACACATGCGCACATATGCACACACATGTGCACACACTCATGCACACACAAAAGCACATACCCACTAGATAAACTAAAAAAAATAAAAAAATAAAAATATAAATGAAATATTTTCATGCTTGAAATGGTTGAAATATATTAATAGGATTTAGGAAACAACTCAATTGATGAAAGAATTAGAGTTGGAATACAAATTATTAAATTTATATGCATAATATTCATTAATAAATAATTAACAAATTAATGGAAAGTGTAATCATTCTCCATATAAACAATCTACACATGCTATCTCTGTTTCCCTCCACTGACAAACTAGAGCACAGCTCCTCACACTTAAAGTGTATACTGGGCCCGTTGACTTCCTTCCAGAGAGAAAATTTTGTCAAAGTGTAAGAAAAGTGACAATATGGAACATGAGGAAGCTGAGGTGGATTGATTCCACCAAGGAGTAAAACCATTTTCAGTGGTGGTTAGGCACCTGCCTGTTGTATATGTATATGTATATGTATATGTATATGTATATGTATATATGTATATGTATATGTATATGACATGTTAAAACTCCTCCTCAAGCATGTAAAATTCTAATTTTGAAAGAACCCCTTGGATTTATCACCCAAATGAGGTCGTACTTTTCAAAACATCCACATAATACTAAGCAATTCTTTCAAGAATATCAAAGGCAAAGACAAACATTATCAAATGCAGCAGAAACCTATGTGGGTGTAAGGAGTAATTAAGGCATATCGAGTATTATGGAGTAGAAGGAGGTGATGAGATGAAACCCTGGCAAATGGGAATAATATAGATTTTACTTAAAATAATATATCAATATTAATTCACTAATTAAACAAATACATCATGATAATGTAAGATGTTAATGCTAAAAAACTGGGTGAGAGGTAAATTGAATTTTTTTCTTTTACAAATCTAAACTTTCATTAAAAAAAATTCTAAACCTACAAAGACACAGTACTACATAAATTTAATCTCAATGTTTGGAGAACAAACATGTTACAGAAATGCCTACTTATGTTTTCTAAAAATCGTACATTTTAAGTATTCAAAGAACACATATAGAACACACAAAAATGCAACATATACACACACCACATACACACAAATTTATAGCAAAAAGGCACACATACCCACACTCATACTACACACCTATGCACATACACACAACATACATACCTATTTACCACATGCCACATTATACACACATGCATAAATACACACCACATGGATATAACCTATACACATCACACACATGTAAAGTGTTCAAAAACACACTTCACACTCTCTCACACATACAGAAACACACACAAACATATACATACCATATATGCTCTATACACATATATATACAAACCCACATTTGTATCGCAAAGACATATGCATTGTACGCATTCATATGCATACACATATGTATGCATCACACACCACACACACAACATATACATACCACACACAGAGCAGACACTCTATTCTCCCCTAGAAACAGGATAAACAATGAGCCGAAGACACCATCATAAAGCCTAAAGAAAGTACTCAATATGTTTCTTTTTTCGTGTATCTCTCCATCCAAGAAACTCACACGGTTCATTTTGTGTAAATCCTGTCATTTAGCTAGAGAGAATCTTCCTACCAGCTAAGTTTGCTGATTTCCATCTGAGTATAATTCAGTATAGCCTCACATACATAAACCATTTATGTTCCAGCTCAAAGATTGGCTTTCCCTTCCCTTTTCTGGAATATCTAATATTAGAAAGTCATTTATTGTAGGGTAGTTCTTTAATATTTGGATAAGAAAAGTAAAGCACACCTTGCCCAAGGCCAGTAAATAAGTGACAATCTACAAATTTAATATAAAAATGATTAATTTCCATAGATAGTGGTTCAACCCAGTCAAACCTTGTAAATATGCTCTATTAAATAGGTAAAAAGGGAAAACTTAATGAAAGCTTGTATTTATAGAAATGATTTTACTGTGGAGTAAGATATTTTTCTAAGCCGAGAAGAGATTTTTCAAAGCAGATTTTTATATTTCAGCAAAGACGTACTTAAAGAAAAGAAGCCATTCATTTTATTCATGCAGCTGCTGAGTGATGATCCCATGGTCCTCACAATGAAATGACCAAACCATTTCTATTTTTCATCACAAATTTAATTTTTTAATTAATCAATAAGTAGTTTAATTCTGTCAGCTACTATGAAAAGCAATCCCAAAATCGGAGGGGGGAGGTGGAGAAGGGAGTAAGCAGTGGCTCCATGCCTTAACCAAGTGTGTGGTTAAATTTTCATTTATCCAGTCCACAAAAATCTAGTAATTATTTTCTTAAGAGTGAAAAATATGTCATCAAAATAAAGTGTTTTAGATCAATTCGTAGATCATTTTGCCAAAGAGGAAATGATATTACCAACTAGGACAAGGGGGAAAAACCGTGAAAGATATATCATGCGTAGTATTTCTAAACAGAACAACGTAGTAAAGATTTTATTGTGGATTTTATTTACTTGTTTGTTTATTTATTGTATTATGTTTTATTCACTTTGAAGACTGAAAAAGAATTATGGAAGCACAGTGGCAGGTTTTAAACTTCCCAAGCATCCAATGTCCATTAGCAAGATCTTGCTGTGCTTATAGCCAACATAGAATCTGTTTCTCTGCTTCTACCACTGATATGCACATTTACATATTTCCAAAACACAGCTTGTCTTATGTTTACCAAGGGAAGCAGTTGAAGTGATACCATAACAAATATGATCTTTGTCCTTGTCCCTGAGACTTAAGAGAAAGCATCCTCATGCCTTAGGTTTCTCTGAGTCATAGACACAGTATAGGGAAGGCTCCAAAATACCTGTAGGTTTGAGGCTGCTTATGAGAAGGCAAACTTCTAGAATGCTCAGCACCTGTCCAAATTTTTGTGGGACTGAAAAGTGGTGAAGATTGAGTTGATTGCCCAAAGCTATCAGACACAACTTTGTTAAAACACCCAAAAGGGAGGAGGTCCTATGATTTCTAGAGAGTGAACTCAACAAGAGAGAGGGTGCTGGACCTGACAGGGCACAGAAGTCAGTGCTCTATAACTTGACCTATGTAGCTATCACATCTGTTTTTTTGTTTGTTTATTTATTGCTTGTTTGTTTGAGTTGTAGAAACCAGGAAGCTTAAGTAGAATTCCTTTCTGAGTTCTGTGAGATCTTCATGCAAATGAGGCTGAAAAAGAGGCCATGGAAAGAACAATCAGCAATACTTAACTTCTTGTCAGCATGAGGGAAAACGTGTCTTAGTTTTCTACAAAATCAGAAGAATCCATTAACTTATAAAAAAAAATTAAAAAATGTATTGCTTGATGGCTGCTCTCAAAATACTTTAATACTTTACTTGATGCTAAGAAGGATGTCAGTAAGTCAAAACCAGGTTCCTGAGCAACATTCGAATACTGTCATTTAATGAATATTTATCAGGAAAATTTCCTTGCCACATTGATGAAAAAGCTGACATATTTCACATCTTCCAAAAATGTACAAGTCAGAATCATGAATACATAGAATGAGGGAGCAATCGTAGCACTGGGTGTGTCCTTGAGTCTACTATGGACAATGGATACTGAAGTTTGGAGTGAATTTCATTATTCCACAGTGTAGTAACATAATCTTGCTTCTCTCCTAGACAGATTAATCTATAATGAAGCTTTCTAAATTAATTTTCTCCTGATAGATAGGCCAAAGTTCCATTTTGCCTGTCACATTTATACCCTCCCTCCCCTTCATCTCTCTCATACACACTCATGCACACACTGTATTAAAGTACACATAGATATATCTGCTTTGAACACAGTTGAATCCACATGGGTTTGGAGTAGTAGGAAAACAAATGCTGATGTAGTTATGTCTTCAACTCTTCATACCCACGGAACAATTTTGTTCTCCTTAAGGTCTAAGGTAGATCATATTCACATTTTAGAAGAGAAAAATAATTAGAAATTGGAATTAGATAATTTTGTAAGGATCTAGCTTATGTGATTGCCTGAGTTTTGCCATTATTAATGAACCCATAGACTTTGCATTCCACGGATAATTTTCCCCACTTTGTCTTTGGTTTGACAAAGGTGCTATTAGGAATAGAAGGAACCCACTGAACAAAAAAGTGATTTTTTTTTTTGTTGTTGTTTTTTTTAATTTAGTAACAGCAGTTAGTGTTACTAAACAAAAAAGTGAAGCTAGAAGTTTTCATAATAAAATAACTATTGGTATTCTTTTTAGTTTAGTATTATCTGTAAATGAGATTAAAAACAAAACAGCTTAGCAGCCAAATATTTGTTATAACTGCCACATGCATAAAACTTTCAAGGAAGATTCTGTCTAGTGCACTTGTGCCTCTGGAGGAAATAGTTTGAGAGTCCAGTGGGAGAGTGAGTAGGCGTCTTATCATGACCTGTAACACAGTATTTAGGAAGACACATTTAAGTAGAATTGGCTGATTTTTCAAACAGAGGATCAAGGAAAAGGAAAACAATCTAAAGACAAAATCTTTGCATAGCTGGACCCTACAAGACCCTGAAATTCAAGCTGGATGTCTTGATCAAAGGACACTTGGGCTTTTCACAAGGAGGTATAACTTTTTATATTGTGTGCAGATCTAGTTCTATGAATTCACTTAATGCAAAAACAAACAGAAATAAATTATTAGTATGAAAACATTTATCATATGAGTTCAAGAAGAAAGAACAAGAAAGAAGTATCTTTGTGACAGGGTAAGGGTAGAACACCAAAGACCCTTTGTTGTATCATGTTTCCATTTTGATGATATCTGAGCTGATATGTCATCGATAATTGTGATAAAGTTCAAGGAGAGATCCAGAATTAACTTCTGTATTAATGGATCTGGAAGGAAATATTCAACCAATACCCACTGAAAATTATGCAATTTTTATTAAGTGAGTATATATAGTATATATATTAAATGAGTATTTATAGTAAGTGAGTAGAATAAAGTAAATAAAAAAATATAGATCAATCAAGTCTCAACTTACAAAAATATTTCCAGTATAGTAAGAAAACAAGAAATGTTGTGATTCAACAAGAAACAACTATTGTATACTAAAATACATTGCTAGAGTTGAGCTACACACAATACAATTAAAGAAGACACTGCAGTGTATTTGTGTAGTCATCATCAATTTGTGGATGCACTCTGGCACATCCATGCTACTGATAACCTACATAGTACATGGAAATCTCAATGAACGATATATTCTTATGCTTCTCCTGTCAACTCAGTGCTGTACTTTACTTCAATGAAATGATACACAGCAATATCAGCAAAGGGAAAAGACCCATGAGGTCACACAAGTTCAGAGAAACCAGAAGCTCATGTGAGTTGCCTACCATAGAACCACACAAGATATAGATAATTTCTCCAGGGACTGTGAGTTGTTGGCTACTGTCTTAGGTTTTTATTTAGGACTGGTTACCTTTTTACATTGTGCCTACGACACATAAAAATCACCTACTCTCAGAAGTTTAGAATCTGTTCAACATAAGTAATTGGGAACTCAAAAACACATATGTTTTAGTTGACTTCTGGGTTACCACATGCTTTATGTCCTCTTATTCCTCCAGCTGACTCTTTCAGGTTTAGTCTTTACTTCTCCCTGATCCCTTATTATTGTAATGCCCAGGGCTCAGACCATAATCCTCTTGAGGCAGGTTGAGATACATTCTCAGACACCAAGTTTAAGGTTATGACCAGGTCTTTTTATGGAAAAATGTTTTTATCCTGATATGTGAACATTTACTTCTATACCTACTTCGAGGGCATTCTAAAATCCCCCATTCACTACTGAATTTTTGCTTTCATTGAACCATTTCATTACCTTCAATGCACAAATTTGCTCTCAATACTTTTATAATTTAAGGAAATTCAGAAACAAATTCTTTCTTGATCCTGATTTCATTCCTGATACTACTCATTTTTCAAATTCTTTTCCTTTTTCTGTGATTTCTATAGCAAATCTCTTTGCTCTTCTCTACATGGATGAACTGAATGGTCAAGTTTACCTGTGCTTACCTTGCTTCAACTGATAGTGACACTCAACACATTGAATAATCTGTTTTCTGTTATGTATGTTGTTTACTTGGCTTCCAAGGCTACACATGCTTCATTTCCTCTTATTTCACTAGCTGCCTCTTTCCAGTCTGGCTTTTACTTCTCCCTGATCCCTTATTATTGTAATGCCCCAGGGCCCAGACCTTAATCCTCTTTTATTCTTAAACTACATTGATTCCTTTGGCGATAACATCCTGGCTCATTTTTAAAACCATATATGTGCTAATTCAAAAGTTTATCTTTCTAGTCCATACTCCTTCTCCCACTAAATAAGTATTCTGAATCTCTCCCTGCAAATCTCACAGACAGCTCCAACTCAACATGTTGCAAATAACCACTAAACACCCCCTAAAGAATGGCTTATTTATAAGTGGTTTCCATATCTACATCTCTTCAAAATACATTTCAATAGTTGCATCGATCAAAATTCTTGAAACAGTTACTCTAGGCTGTGTTGCCTTATCAAATAGGAAATATTCTTAGAAATACCCCAATCTAATACATTTCACATTGAAGAATATATAAACTTCTCTCAAGAAGAATTGGATATAAATGCAATGAAATAAAATGCTGAAAACTGGTACATAGCAGAAATGAGGGAAATCAGTTAAAAAATATGATAGAATTACACATAAAAGAAAAAGCACTGGATAAACTTTGGTGTTTCAAAAGCAATACTGGAAACCAGCAGAGAGAAAGGGGGCCTATAAATGATTTTACATTATTGGTAGAAATGATTATCTTAATATGTGTAAAGATTCAACACATATATGTCTTTATATACTCTTAGGAAGTTCCTGAAAGATGGCAGGGTAATGAAGTATATAGGAACTATGAAGAAGAGATGAAGTAGACACTCTAAGAAGAATAAGCAACAAACAGAAGTTCCCAGAAAACAAAAAAGGCCAGAACCCTAATGACTGCTTCTTCCTCAGTATCACAGGTAGAGAACGGCTGTTTCCAGGTTTGAGAAAGATAGGTAGGTAGGTAGATAATTAAAAGCTAGGTAGAGAGAGAATGGATAAATTGATAGAGAAGTAGATGATATATAGATTAAAGAAAAAATGATAGGAGAATTCATAGGTAAATACATAGATGGTAGATAGATAGAGATATAATAAGGCAGATGACAGATGCTAGATGAATAGATACTTATATGATGATGAGAAGGAGAAGGATGATAAATAGATGAAAGATGATTGACAGAATCCTGAATGGAAGATGATGATAAGTATTTGGATAAACAAATTAATAAATAATAAATAAAATATATCTGAATGTACATATTTTCATGTGTAGATTGGGAGGTTGGGAGAAGAAAGCAAGGGAGAGAGAGAATAATGTTTGACTTTTTCTTGGGAGATATAGACAAACATACATTCTCTCAGCTGGCCAATGATGACAAAACAAAAAACCAACACCACCTAAACATAGCTTGATAAACACTAAGGTCCCAAAGACAGTGAGCTGCATCCCCCAAAAGCACATCACAGCATAGTTGCTGACTCATGAAGCTGCATCCGTGGAGCATCTCATGTAACATACAGGCTCAGACATCACCACTCTGCCAGCAATTGTTCACTGCTTACATATCCTTGAGGAGGTGCAGCCTGGGCTGGAACTTTCTTAGCTCTTACCAGTGTCCTGAGATTCCAGGAGAAGTGAATTCAATTTGTATGAAATAAATACACAATAATGGAGGGAGAAGAAAAGGAGAAAGGAAGAAAGAAGCCCAGATGGTATTTATGGATTTGTAGAAAACTTTTGATGAACATAGAAGAGTTTTTAAGAAAAATTACAAATATATTGAAAATTATAACAATAAAATCACTTAATATTATGAGATCAATAATAACAAAAATCCTAGTAAAAATTGTAATAAAATGCTTGGTCAGATCAAAGGAAAATCTGCCTAAGAATAATTAAACTCTGTCTACTTTAATTCTATAAAAGTTCAGTTTATATAGCTTATAAGTTGTTTATGAACTAGATCCAGTTTGAAAAGTTGGAAATCAGTAAAAGGTAACTGAAGAGAGTTGAAGGGTTTGTTTGACGTGGGTAATTTAGCAGGTTTACAATCTGGGGTGTCAGAGTCTATCACTGAATAAGAAAATGATTAGGATGAACATATTGTCCTAAGTGAGGAATAGTTTTGAAGTTCATATTTGTTCTGGTTCTTTATGTGCTGTTTTATTTTTTTCTTTATTTAATTTTTAAAACATCCTGTTTGGATCATTCAGCTTTCTCTGACATATGGTTAAACTTCAAAGTAAAGTAGAAAAGAACATAAATAGTATTTTTCTACTTTCATAAACACATACAGACATATAACCCACAGGAATCTACATAGATTTTTGAGAATATGAGCAGGGAGAGATTCCAGGACATTCTGGGAGACACATTTCTGGTGTTCAGATGTGGGCAGGAGAAGCTTCCGCTAAAACACTACATGTTTTTGAAATGATTGAATTATTTTTCTTAAAAATACATTTTGAATTATGAGTTTTATTAAAAGTATCAACTTTAAAGGAATTAAATAAGACTCATGAAAGTAGGGAGGGTGTTTGAGAAGATGGATATCAACAGAACTAGGGGTTATAAGAGGTGATGATGGGGGACAAATATGGTCATTGTACATTTTGCACATGTATGACATCATCAATTTTTTTTCTTATTAAAGTAAAGAAATTTGGTGATTAGAAGGAAGTTTAAACTGGGCAATGGTGGCACACACCTGTAATCCCAGCCCTTGGGATGCAGAGGTAGGCGAATCTCTGAGTTCCAGGCCAGCTTGTTCTACAGAGTGAGTTCCAGGAAAGCCAGAGTTACAACAGAGAAACCCGGTCTTGAAAAACAACAACAACAACAAGAAATGTAATACCCAGGAATAACATCAACTTTTCTATCTGTGCATTTACTTAAAAAGAACACCACCACCCCCAAAGTGCAGAGATTCAATACAGGTACAGTTAAGATTTGTATTGACAGAATGTGTTACTAAGGAGGGCTTTGATTTGCTAGAACTACAAGATTTTGTGTTAGAGTGGGTGTCTGAGTTCCACAATCTGAGAGCTGAGAGTTGAAGGTAAAAGTAGACCAGTTGGATTTTTCTTAATGCCTCCTCATTGGTATTTAGACATCTTCTTCCTCATCTTGTCCTTACATGGTAGTTTGTAATTTTAAAACAATCATTGGAATCTGTGACATAAAATCTACTTCAGCCAAATATTTCCAAAGGCTTTAGTTCTCCAATTAGACAACAGATGGCCTGTGGGTAAACCACACAGTTCCCCTTGTGATCTTTCTTTCTGTTTTCATCTTGTCCAGCCCAAAGCTAGACTCACAACACAAGCACAGGAAACATGATATGAGAAACTGAAGAGCAAACAATCAGGAGGGGAGCCTGCATGTCTGCTGATGTCAAAAAAGACTGGGTTATATTATGAGTACTCCCACAGATGTGTGCTCAGCCATGGGTACTGACTGGGAAGAGCAATAGTAAGCAGTGGTAGTGCTCAGTAACTTCTTAGAGTTATATAAAATTTGGAAATGAGCTTGTCAAGGACCACAGACTTCTTCCCTTTTCACAGGACAGACACCCAGCCATTACTTCTCCACAAGAGCAGCCACACTCATATTTCCAGTTGAAATAGAAGAGTTCCTGACAGTTTTCCAAGTGACTGGAATTTATTTTGTGCCATGAAAATGCCAATTAAATTAATTTGGGAGCAGAGTAATAGGAATGTTTAGACTTTCTTTGAGTCAAACTCACAATAATATCCAAGATAAAACATTGGAGATAGTACATACATACGTACGTACATACATAGCTATTACATACACATCCATGTTGATGACAGATATTTTAATCTGATAATTAGTTTCACAGGTATTAAATATATTTTAGTGGCTTGAAAGAAATGGTATTTAGTTTTAAGTTCTGATGAGAATAAAGCTTTGCTTCATTTGACCAAGAGCGTTTATGATTCATACCATAATGTATGCTATAGAAAGTCTTTAACTGGAATCTTTTCCATTTTAACCAGTGTATAATATTGGTTTTGCAATCATTTAGTAATTATATAAGGAGAACATATTTATTACAATTTATTGATTTTATAATTACTACTGCCTGTGTTCATATTATTACACAATGAAAGTCTTTTAATATACAATGCTTTCCAACCCCAGCTGGTCAAGAGATACTGTAATGTAATTTTGAGAGTAGCCAACAGTAGATTTATTGACTTTTTTTCTTTTCTTTTTTCTTTGGTCAACCAGCTAAATGGTTTGCTTTCCGAAAAATACTGCTAATGGTGCTTGAGCAGAGAGGAATGTCCAACTTCAAGGTCATTCCTGAAAATTGATTTCAGCCACTGAATGAACACGAAGCTCCTATTTAACTTTTAAGTTATTTTGATGAACTTATCTCTGGGAATTAAAAGTTATGGCTGTAAATTTTCTGCCAGTTAAATAGATATCAAAGGCTACCTTAATACAGTGGATCATGACACATGAAGATATATCTCTTATGCAATTGATTTTTCTCTATGTGTAAAGTAAACTATATACTATACCTCCATTCCCAGAGCTTAGCAGGGAATGCCTAGGCAGTATGGGTATAATAGTCAGCATAGTTTATATTCCCTTCTGAGAACTCCTTTGATTATTTTTCTCTCTGTGAAGATGTGCAAAAAAGTTGTCTAAGCATATATTTTTATTTCACTTGCCAACAGATTATGAATAGCTGATTTAAGGTCACTGTCACCACAAATGGGAAAAGATTAGGCTTCCAAGGACCAGGAATATTAAAAAAGTCTGCCCAAACAATATTTGCTGCTGTCCAGAATTCAAAATTGCTGATTTTTACCCAAGAAACAACCCACGGAGTTTTGTAAAGATGAGCAGTCTGTTGTGCTGGTTTAATCTATCAGATTTTCACTATCCTAAAGATAAGGGTATCAAACAGAATTATAACAGTGTGATTAGTGTTTTTTTCTGTCTGTATCCTGTTGATACACTGGAGAACACACACACACATACACTTATTTTTTTTTTACTCTCAAGCCATGTAGATTGTACTTAAACAAAATTCCTAGGGAAGCATACATATCAATATGCATAGACATAGTGCTATTCCTGAGCATCCTGTGTGAGCTTCCCATATAAAGAGTGCTAGGCACGGTGTGTTTCACTCATAACACTTGGAACTTAGCACTGGAGCCGTTCATGGAAGGTGGGAGGAACTGACCCAAGCTTCCTTCCTTTATCTGCAAAATGGCACTTGTTAATTCCAATCTCCCAACCCAAAATTGCAAATTCATCTGTATTTTATTCACCCAGATTTCTCTCTCTTTTACCCAATCATTCTTCCTACTCCCTCCCTTTTCTCCCCCCTCTTTCTTCTCCCTCCTGCTCTTCCCTCCTTCTATACGTTTATCTGTTTATTTCCCACGTTTAGAACATGCATATTTCTATTGCTTTACTCTTTAGTGCATTAGAAAAGCTGGATGGATTTCTGTCTCCCTGTCTCTGTCTCTCTATATCTCTCTCATCTTTATCTTCCTCTCTCTACTCACTAACCCTTCCTCCTCCTCCCTTCTCCTTTTCACTTACCTTCTTCCTTTTTCTCTCTCCTAAGGTATCCCCTCTTTTCCTTCCTCCTTGTTCTTTCCATTGATTCATCTGCTACTGAGCTTATTCAAATATGGAATTCTGCATGAATCTTCCTTTCCTCTCTTGTTAAGATGCATAGAAATTTAAGATTTGTTAATTCCTATTTGCCAACTGTTTGGTCTGGCTTGTAATTGTCTTCCCAGAGAAAGAGAACCATCATTTGTCACTTTATGAGCAGATAGCTTTGAACACTGCAGTGTTTAGTAAAAAAATTCCACTGGGTTGAATTCTGAGATGTGGTATCCTAGCTGTGATAGTCATAGACAGGAGGGAGTCTTTTCTCAATTCACTATAACTTTTCTAAACTTGACATGATAAAAATACCTTCACTAGCCACATTTTCACAACTGTCCCAGGACTTATGACACAACCACTCTCCTTTACAAATTAGGATTAGGGAAAACCATGAAGATGTATTGAATATGCCAAGCACTGAGATACATGAGAGATAGGCTTTAATTTATTTAAACCTTACAGTAATTTTGTGGAGTAGTGCTTATAATCCCCATTTTATAGACAAATAGATAAGAGGGGCTCAGAGAAATGAAGTCATACATATTAGGGCATAAAAACAGGAAAAAAATTAGCAAAGATTGAATCCTGACCTTGAAACTCATATTCTTCTCAATATTGCCTTCCTTGGTATGCTAGTGGTGCACATGGGTACTTTATAAATGTTAAATGAATAAAATATATAGTTTAATGAAGTTTTCAGAAAGGGCAGATTCTATCATTTGTCACTGTAAGGATCTTCATCACTATCAGTCCTTGGTTGATGTCTTTACTCATGTCCATGAATATGAATGGTAAGAGCCTCTCAGGAGCCAGCAATGGTTTTACCTCCAAATCTGGGCTTTTAGTCCATGTCAATCTTTTTGTTTGTCACACATATTCATACTTCTTTTCCTGAGAAATTCTGAAGTAAATTATTTTCTCAGTCATTTTAATAGTCATGTTTATTCTGCATTACATATAGAAGATTCTTTGGTAAGGGATCCTAGTGCTTTGATGAAAATCATGTATAAGCAGAGTCTTGGAAGCTCATGACTTCTATCTGTGCTTATGTTCCTTATCTTATATAGATGCAGAGGTGGAATCCAAGCACACTCAGGCAGAATTAAACATTTTAAGGACTTTATTTGTAAGGAACTTGGATGACCATGAGACCAACATGGTGTGGGCTTCAGAACTTCTGGTAGGTCTCTGCCTATGTCTCCCTCACAAAGTGCCAGAAGACAAGGTTACACTCTGAAAGCTTTCTCCTCCCTTTTCCTCCAATGGTTCCACAAGGCAACAGTGCTGAAGTCTGCTGGGCATAATCCTTCATTCCTCCCACTTCTTCCATCAGCTCCTGACTCAGCAGACCTAGCAAACAAAGAAAGATTAAAAGAAGTTCCAGGTGATGTCTCTCAATGTTTCTGCCCTTTTATATTGGATTTTCCTTTCTTCTTGGGAAAGGCATGAATCTACTCCCTTCGGTAGAAACCTTGAGATTCTTTTTCCCTCTCTGCATACAAGTCTTCTCCCAGCATATGCTCCTCTACTTTGGTACCAGACCTGCTCTCAGACAACACTCTTCAGGTCCCTAGCTCTTGCCCCAAACATCATTCTCTCTGTTACTGTCTGCATGATGATATAATTCAGTTGCCCTCTTTTTAAAAAGTGAATTGTTTACTGTTTTCTTGATGTCTCTGTTGCTATGCAATAAAATCAATACATTTCCTGGATATTTAATACTAAAACTTCAGAATGGGTTCTCCTGGTTTTGAGAAATTGTCTAATGTATCAGTTGCACTCTGAAGGGAACTTTAGATTTCCTCTTGGTCACATGCCTCTAACACATTTTACCAGAAAATGTGTCTTTTTTTTTCCTGTTAGGTTTATTCCTGATCACTCACAAAAAGGAAACTAGTGGCATATCTTGACATTTGCATTAGAGAAAAACAAGCTTGATCCTTACTTATCAAAGGGAATTGTGGGTTCTAACTCCTTGCTAAACAGAAGTCTGAGTGCTTTATGACTGATGGATCTCTGGAGTTAGGAAAAGAAAGCCACTCCAAACCCAGATAGCTTTGGACTTGCTTCTCATCAATTAATGTGACTCTGGGCTGCAACAGTGCATGCTACTGCTAAATACGTGCTTTTCAGATTGTTTTAACTGACATTCTGGATGTACAACTATATTTAGAAGGCCCATGTTGATGTGAATAAGGGGTCAAAAGAACCTAGTTTTAGCCCCTACTACCAGGTGAGCTAGCTTCCTAGGAACTACAGGGCACCTAAAGCATCCTACGGCTAAACAAATTCACCTGTTCTGTTGATCAGAAAGACTATGGAGACCAGAACCTGATGTTGGATACTTCTTGAAAAAAATGTTCTGAGCATAGGAAATGTTCCTAACTCACATATGGTATAACTAACTGTCAACAGTCTAAAAAAAAACAGGTGCTCCACCTAAATCCCAAGTAATCTCAGAAGACCAGACCCTAATCCTGATAAGCAGTGAAAACAATTGGATAATTTGGGATGCTAAAGTGGTCTTAAACAACCCAGTAGTAAAGTATAGCCAGAGCAAAATTGTTGATAATAATACAAAATAAACAATTTTTTAAAGGGACAAACAATTAAGCAGGCTTTACTACCCTCTGCCTGGGCTAATGGCATGCTAAGTAGAATAACCAAAGATACACACACACACACACACATATATGGAATATATATATATATATATATATATCTATATATATTCCTATTAGAGTAATACTTCCTTTGCTTTACAAGTTGTGCAGATTATGAGCAAGGCTTAGAGCCTCATTATCATCATCTACAACACCCCTTTTACTGAACAACTTTGGAATTGGACCTCCTCTAACACACATGCTTACTATTGACTTGAAGAGATGGCAAGATAAGACTCAGCCCTGGCATCCAGTAGTGTCTCCTAGCATCAGCAGCTTTTGAAATAATAACAATGTTCTGATGCCAGTTTGGGTGTTGAATGTTCTACATTTCAGACTTCCCTTTCATGGTTGGGCAGGTAGATGTTCCACTGTAAAAGACTAGGAGTTACCATATACCTCAAATTGCCATGCATGATGGTCTTTGACGTTTTCAAGCCCTGGACTAAGTCACTAACAAAAGTAAATTCAGTGAAACCCATTGAGCAGAAGGACAGACAAGAAGGCATCTAATCAACTTCTCTTCCTTGGATAAGTCTAGCAATCGAGCCAGCCCACTTAGACTGTATCTACTCTTCAGAAAATTTTTGTGAAAGAAAGAAAATTGTTTGTATTTCTTAAAACATACCCTCTCCAGCACTTCTGTCTGTGTTCTGTTTTCACGTGATGTGACAATGAAAGGACAGATGTGTCAAAATTCAGCAAGGTGAGTTTTCACTGTACTTCTGGCAACTCAAAACAAGACATTGCCCTGATCTCGTGCCTTCACTCCTATGAGGCATCATCAATTCATCTTAGACACATGTGACTGGATTATTGTGTTCTAATTATCTTTTCACTGCTCATTCCATTGTTTGTTTGCACCTGTCCATCTCATATTAAAAGGTCATGCAAAGTGTCTTTCTACTTCTACTAGTAATGTATAAATATTATTAAAACAGATATATCATTTTATTCTGTTTTCCTTTGTGACAAAACACACACACACACATGCACACACACAATGTCTAAAATGTTTCAGAATTTCACACAATATATTTTTAACATATCCTCCTTCTCCACCATATTCTAGAACCAGCCTCCTTTTATGCCCACCTATTGTTTCCTCCACATCTGTTGTTCTTTCATAACCATTAGGTTTTATTACTCTTGACTATACACTCAATAGCGTGTGTCTATCCAGCAGCATGTAGGGCATACCAGTGGCATTACATTTAAAGAAACCTGACCCTTATTTTCCATAAACTAGCAATTACCAATAGCTCTTCAGTTAGGGATGGGACATTGTTTCACTCTCCTCCTCCCTCCATGTGGGATTTTGTCTAGTTGAGCTTTCACAGGTCTTATGGATGCTATTGCAATCACAGTAGCTTCATTTGATCAACTGCCCTGCTGTTTCTATAAATCACTCTTTCCTTATAGTTTTCTACTGTATCTACCTCTCACACTCTTTCTACCCCCTCTATCACAATGATCCTTGAGCCTTGAGAGGAGTGTTAATGCATTTTTCAAATGTTTTCGGAGAAGCTTCATTTTCTAGTAAATAGCAACTAACACAGATACCCAAAGCTGGTCAAGGTGCAGAGAATAAGAGACTTTGGAGTGCTGACTTTACTTTCAATAGGTATCACACTTTAAGCAAACATTTATCATCAACTAGGAACTCCAAGGCAACCAGAGCTTCAATATAATGGTCCTGTTTTCCTGCTCCTGTGATAAAAACTCACATCTCTCCTCAGACCAAAGGTATTCCAGAGACATCTTTAGAGCTTGGGTTCTTTTTTTAACAGCTTTAAGTTTATTCTTTTTTAATTTTTCTTTCTCTTGGTATTTTAAAGAATCTATTTTATCCAGGCTCCTGATTAAGAATTCACTTGTAATGAGTTAAATATCAGACTAACTTGGCGAGCTCAGACTAGCCATCTGAAAATGCAGGGGTTAATGCAAGATTAGGTATGGTGGCATAATTCTTGATTATCCATGTGGAGCGATTTAATAAAACAGCAGATCATTCAGGAATCATTCATACTTGGCCTTGAGATGTATTAGAGGGTGCATCTTTGATCTCTCTTTCTAATTATGCTTTGCTTTGGTCTAATGCTAGAGTAATAATTTACATTCCCAAAGCATATGGCAACCAACAACAGGGGAAAGGAATGGAAAAAAAGGGAAGGAGAAGCATAATAAAGAAAAAAGCAGGAATAAGAGAAAGAGGGGGGCATAAAAACAATGGGAGGAGGGACACAGGGAACCTCTTCAAATGTCATAGAGAATTCACAAAACAAGTGTGTATGCAAGTAGGATATTTCTTGAATGGCATCTTTTGTTTTGTATGGAAACTACTCTCTCTTCCATGAAATTATTTTTACTTCTTTTCTTCTTCCAAACCAATGAATAAACATGAATATTGTAAGCATCTTTTAGAAAGGCTGTCTTTCAGAGGATACAAGTTTAGAAATGAGTCTCTTGCCATTCAGAAGCTCCCAGTCAATGCTGAGATATGAAAGTCAATCCTGCACTTAAAATATGAGAGACCTGAAACACTTTAACCATTTATCTTCAGTGTTTCTAATGCACAGAACTTTCAACATAAATGCTAAACAAAGAGGTGGGTGTGAGAATTAATCTGCAGATGGGTCCAGGGCATCTTCTCAGGGGTAGGAAGAGCACCATTTAAGACAAGCAGAATTTAAATTGAGAAAAGAAGACTACAGATAGTCTACATTCCAGAGTCTAGAAACTATTGGGACAGAATCTGGGAGATGTACGTTTATTTGACCCAGAAATTTCGGATAAAGATTATTAAAGAAGAGGCTGCATTAATGACTTCATGATTACTAGCAACTACTCCTCTTGTAGAGCACATAGGTTTGTTTGCCAGCACCCATAGGATGGCTCACAGTTCTTATAGCCTGCAGTGGATCCTGCAACATATATACACAGACACATATACCCACAACATAAAATAAAATATTGCTTAAAAAGAATATTAAAGAAATTAGCTGGAAACCCAAATAAAGAGAAATTTCAAATGAAGTCTTAAAGAAATTATGTCTGAAATTTGAAAAGAAATGGTAAATTTACGTAGACAGTAGCATATGTCATTCTTTTTTAAATTTTTTTTAAATTTAGAATTGAAAAAATTCTTAAAAAATTTCATATGTCATATGAAACTCTTAGGCTCTTTACACATAAACATAATAGCTGTATTGAAATTTTTAAAACCAAATAAAATTAAGTTTGTGGTAAAATGGAAGCATCAAACTACTTTCAACCAAACCAGTTTTCTTATAAGTTCAGCCTTAGGATTTACTTTGTGTCATCAAAATTGCATTCAACACTGCTCTACTGAACATAACCCTAGACCACAAATTAACGAATAAATAAATACTCTCTGGACTTTGGCATGCTGTTCCTTCCAAAACTTCAAGATCAAGAGACCACAAATTCTCTGGGATCTTCAGTCCATGTCATCGAGACTAAAGGGATGAGTGGATGCAGGCAACAAAAACCTGAGGGCTTTTCAGAAAACATGATTATAAATTATGTTTCTCATATATTTCACCAATTGTAGGTGGAGACCAGGTAATATACTGATAGTATTGTTTTCTGTCCCATTTCTTGAGACAGAATATCTCTACTATAGCCAAACTAGCATTGAGATTGATATTCTATTGTATTAGCCTCATCAGTATTGGGGTCTAAGTGAACAATACCACATCCACTGAGCTCTATATAATGTCTAAGCACCGGATAAAGAATGTTGAAATGATGACATATAAGATTTGGAAAGAAGATTTAAGAAATGGTCATTTTCTTATTCTGAAAAAAAAAATAAAACATTTTCAGAGACAAATTATAAGACATAGAATAAAAGGCAGTAATGTGGGGGCAGTAAGAAACAATCCTGTGAGTTTGTATGGAGAGAATGTGTGGGAACTAACACTGAGTACCACTGAGTGTGGAAAAGCCAGTGCAGAGTGAGACAGTGCCTTGACAAGTGGTACTCGGGAGCAAGACAAGTAAAGAACAGAGGCGCTCTTTTCCATCTTTCCTCCCTGCAATTGTGTCATGATTTAACTATTTCTACTTTGATTTTTATAAATAAAAAGATTATTGATGATATTGGGTTTAATTTAACATATAGTTGGTGGTATTAAGATGAAAGCCTAGACACGTTTAAACTTGACATCTGTGCTTTTCTACTCAAATAGAGCCAGTCTTCATCACTTCTCTGGTGAAACTTGGCTAGCTGCTTTGCCATTTTGTTGAATCTAATACCATTTGATTTGGCCTTTAGTCCCAAATAATATGAAATATTTCCCTAATGTCACAGAGCACGTAGGTGACATTCCTTGTCAGCAGACCAGGAAATTGGAGCAATAGTTGCCTTGGTATTAGTCAATTTTTCTATTTGAAAATGATTAGGAACTGGCCATTTACTTGAAACGTAACTGTTTAGTTTTATCCTAATCTAATCCTATTTTTTTTTCTTATTCTTAAAGGAGCTATCAGATAAACATACAAGCTTAGGTTTAAAAATTGTGAGTCATAATTTCAACATCAACTGTGTTACCTCTTTGACATCTTAAAAAATTTGTTTCCTCAGCCAAAATTAAAAAAACAGCCATACCCCAGTATTCTAAGGCATGGAGTGGGGACGTAGAAGGCTAGGTAACAACACATTACTTGCTCAACTTGTAAAGTTAATACTAATCTTGTCCCTGACTCCATTCACCAGGTGTAATATGAGAACGAAGTTTGCAGACAGTAGAAACTTCCCTGGGTTCCAAAGTTAACTGCAAGCACAACAGATCCTGGAAGCTTCCAGGTGTCTTTTTCATGCTCCTTTTCATCGTAGGGTCTTAACACTGGGGAGAACATCAATGGCAAGAGTAGGAACTGAATGGCCTGAGGAAACAATTGTCTATATGGTTTTCTCTGTCAACTCAAAGTGTCCTGTGTTTCATGACTCAAGTTCTGGACATGCTGAATGGTCTGGTCTTTTTATTATGAATTTTGCCTCCTTACCTCTTGGATATAGGACTGAACCCAGCCAGTTTCTTGCAAAATCTTTCTTTCTTTGTTACCTTCCCTTACTCAGACATTCCTCTTTTGATTGATGCTATATCCACATACTTTTCTTTTACTACTCTTTCTTTTTTATAAAACAGAAACATTATTTTCTACTGTTGTTTTTAAAAGCTTTGGTACAAATACATATTTCTCTCATATCCTACTACTTTCCCTCTTTCTAGTCTCTCTTTCTGGTATTCTTTGTCCGCATACACCAAAAACAATTTTTTTATATCTGTTTTGTCTTATTTCAGTCTCATATTCAGACCAGGTGAAAAGTGTTCTGGCTTACAGAGCCAAATACAATGATTGCCTAAGTGTCTAGTGCAAAGAACCTTGGATTTAAAGTCAAATATTCTCTATTTTAACCTAGCCTTGTACTGGTTTCTTCCAGTTGGAGGGGTGGGGCAGGAGAAAATTTCAAAATCAGCACATCACAGGGTTGTTTTGAAAACTTCTCAAACGAATAGAAGAAGGAAAATCACTTTGAAACACTCATATATTATTAAGATCAAAGCCAGTATTAAGAACAAGTTATTAACTGGGTGGTGCTGGTGCCTACCTTAATCCCAGCACTTGGAAGGCAGAGGCAGGTGGATCTCTGTGAGTTCAAGGCCAGCCTGGTCTTCAGAGTAAGTTCCCGGACAGTCAGTTACAACCCAGTAGCTCTGTAACAGAGTTTCAACACTGTAACAACAGAGACAGAAACCTTCTCTTGAAAAACAAACCAAAAATAAAAAAATAAACAAACAAACAAACAAGATATTACAAATTAGGCTTTGTTTACAAGTGTGTCTGGTTGAGTCCTGTGTGAGAAATACAAAATTATGGTTGAGAGACACAGCTTCCTAAGCATTCAAGGTGAGTTCAGAACTGATATCCTGTAAATTTTCTATTTGAGAGAAAATAGTCATTTCTCCTTTAATTATTCAGATGATTGTGTCAGCTCTACAGTTCATTTCACCAGTGTAGACTTGGTCTCCAGGTTTTAATCCACAGCCTGTCACTCATTTCCTCGACGACCTTGGGTAAGTCATTTAATTTCTACACATCTCAATTTCTTTGTGTGTAAAATTGGGATAATAATCTTGACCTCACAGAGAGGTTGTATGAATTAACTGATTAGTGATTATAAAGCAATTTGGAAATACAGAACACTATATAAATGCTAAGTGTTGTTATTAAGCAAATCAATTCAGAAAATCAAGATAATGACATTTCTTTTCAATCTATTTCTTAAAGTGCTTAGCGCCTCTGCATCCAAGCTCTGAGTTCAAAAAAAGAAGTTTAAATATTTATAACTTGAAATTTTCTGGTTTAATCTGTTCCTATGGCAGATAAGGAAAGAAAAGAGAAAAAGAAATCTCTTAAACTAAAAACTTCAGGCCATTATTTAGTTTGTCTTTTTCTTGTACCCTATAAAAAATTCTGAATAAGCCTATTAAGTAAATGTCTGTCTATCTATCTTTCTATCTATCTATCTATCTATCTATCTATCTATCTATCTATCTATCTATCTATATCTATCATCTATCTATCTATCTATCTATCTATCTATCTATCTATCTATCTATATCTGTCTATTTACCTTCCATCCTATTATCTTTCTAAATATTTATCCTCCATTAGTCATTATGTATCTATCATCCATATATATATTTATCTGAAATCTTGGAATTTCAAAGCTGACATGAACCTTAAATAATGTCTATCCAGATTCCTGGGCACAGTTGATGTGGAGAAAATATCTAAGACAACAGGAAGTGATTTAAGCTTCAGGAATCTTTTGTCAGAGTTGATCTCTATCTTCAGCTCTGATCATTGTTCCCTTCACTCATGAGAAGAGCAGACAACACAAACGACAAGGACGAGCCCTGCCTTCTAGGACCATCTCTGGGGCTGAATATCAGGAACTCTGAAAGTGGATAATTAACTACAGTGAACTTAACAATATCACAGAACATTACGGCAACTTTTTAGTTTACCAATTTTTGCTCTACTTTTTTGCTATCTGTGTAACTTCCGCTGTATAAAAGTACTAAGTGTGGCCCTCATGACACTGCTAGATTTCCTTGAATTTTGTTTCTTTCTTAGAAAACATGTGAAGATTAAAATGAATACTTGGGTTTTATTAACTAATATATGAAGTATTTGATATATATAATATATATTTATTCATATATATTATACTATATATGTATATGTATATATATGTGTGTATATATATATATCTCAGAAATAAATGAATGCTTGTATAGTGAATGTTTTCAGTTGGAATTTCAAGTGTTATAATGAGTTGTATCTATAGAAAAAACTTACTAGCTAGACATTCCCTTCCACTGAGGCAAATTCCCACATCCCTTGAGCCAAAGTTATGGTTAGATAACTACTCAAACTGAAGTTCTTAGTTTTGTGTAACTCTGAAATAGAGTTACACTTCCCTTTGGTGGTGTTTTGGAATCTGCATAATTCACAGACAGTAAATATGATTGTAAAACCAATCATACCCTCAAGCAACTGCTCACTTGAGGATTCCTATTGCCAAAGAATAAATTTTCAGAATGCTGGTGCTAGAAGGAATATTAGAAATCATTTGGTCTAATTCTTTCATTTATGATGAGAAAACTAGAGTCTTGAAATATTAAGTAAATACTTTAAGGTCACACAGTGAATCTGGAGAAATATATGAGTTTAAAATCTAGGCTTTTATGAATCCTAATTGAATGATATTTCTACTAAATCTTTGAATAAAATGTCATTGGAAAAATGATACTTTATTCTGTAGTCAGAATTTTCTTGACCCAAAACAAGAGACAAAATTTAAATATTACTTCTCCTGAATGTCTTTTATTCACTCCATGCATTGATTTGGTTAAAACAACATTTAAATAATTTTACAAATGGGCTGTTGCTCCTAATATTAAGCATGTTTACTGGAAGAATTGAGAGAAAACTATTATATGGTTCATTTGTAGAAGACTCTAGTCATCTCTCACTGACATTTGGCTTTCAAAGGGAGTCTACATATAAGATGTGTTTAACAAAGTAACCCATGCCATTCACAGATGAATATTGTCTAACTGAGATGTGCACATCTTGGATGCTCGTTGATTCTCAGTAAGAAGCAAGTTATCAGCTTACATGTACCACCTACTACCTGTTACTGGCCCCACCATAAAACACAGATGTAAGATTGTTTTATTTCTAGAAAAATTAAAAAGAAAACCAAACAAATCAAACCAAACAAAACCCAAGTATCCACCTTTACACATGGTTTGTAGAAACCTCTTTGATAGACAGAACTTACACCAAACTGTCATATTTGCAGGAAAACCAATGTAGTAAGTTATTCATCTCAAATATATTCTTTAGTAAACTCTTGAATGACATGGAAAATCAGGTAATTTAATTTACTCTTCTTTCTCTATGTATATATTTTCATCTCTACTTATATAATAAAATCTAATTTTGATGTTCCATATTTTTCATAAGTCTCAACGATTAATTTGAATGTTGTACTCTGAGTTGACTGCAAATTGCCACAGTGAAAAGCATAAAGCAAAGCTGAGATATTGCCTGGCACTGGATCTCCTGTTAAGAAGGTTGCTGAGAAGGAACCTGGTGAAGAAGCCTGCCTTTAATACAGTCACCTCTTCAGTGTGCACTCCTTGGCCTATTCTCTGTTTCACACATCCAGTTTATGCAATGAGGCAGCAAGCAGTTTGCAAAATAGAACCAGATACTACATTTCCAGGGAGTTTCCCATCAGCAAATAAATTACTAAATTAAAAGCGATAACCTCCCACATGTGGATTTTGAATTTCATTTATAAGGAAACAAAGTTATAGATGATTAAATTTGCAGGCACAGCTACTTGTGTTCAAGGATTTAGTCAATGTCACAGATATAGGATTCCAACACTGAAGGGTGAACATTTGCTTTTACTTCTATAGTTTTCTTTTAAACATAAGAAAACATAGCAATTTAAAAAACAATGCATGATCACTTTGTAGTTAATATAAAATTTTAAAAAATCTCCATGATTGTTGTTGTCCAAAATCTCCATGATTGTTGTTGTCCAAGTAGAACAAATTGTAAGACCAAATTAGACCCAGAGACAATCACAACAGGAAAGGGTGTGGGAACAATAGATGACTGAATAGGCCATTTACCTCTGAAAGTCAAGGGAGGTAACCTGTTCAGAAAAAACAAGGTCTCTCTACTTCTTTATCGGGCTCACATGCTCAAGAAGACTGAGTAGGACTTATCATTGATATTAGATAACCAATTAGTGTGCTCATCACTATGGAAGGATCTTTCTCTCATCCACAGAATTCTTTAGTTGCCTTTAGTTTTCTATGAGGTTTCCTGGGCTTTCCTCCTGTCCATATTAGCATGACTATTTTGTTTGTTCAGCTCATGTTTAGGTAGTCATGTTCCTCAGACTTTTGGGTATAATTTTTTAACATTACTAGAAGATGAATTCTCACAGAAAACTCCTAATCCTCTACAAGTAACAATATACACATAGATTAGATTCTATTTATTTATTTAGCAATATGTGTGTATGTATATTTAATATATTTTTATATATTTGCAAAAAAAAATAAACTTAAATAGAGGCCATGAATTTGAAGAAGAATAAGGAGGGTTTGGAGGGAGGAAATGGAAATGGGAAATGATGTAATTATATCATATTCTTAAAAATAAAATTAATAATTTATTTTTTAAAGGAAGATAAAACACAGCCTCTTAATAGGAATAAACTATTGGACCAGCTGAAAACTAGTTATACAACTAAAGATCCAGGCAAGATACTTTCCTCCATGCATTCTTAAGTAGGGGCTGAACATAGAAAACTCAGTGTTAGATCCTGAATTCTGTTAAAGACACGATATTTGAAAAATCACAACTATTTCTGAGCAGAACACACTGGTGTTAGAGTTTACCCCAAGTGAGGAAGACAAGAAAAAATGCAGGGGCCTTACCCTGGCCTTCTCTGTGTACTGTGGAAGGCAATGATGAACAAACAAAGACACAATAAAATGATAACCTGAATTCTGCTTTCCAGGGTAGTAGGAGAAATCAGCTCCAATCTGTGTACAGCCTGATTTTTTTTTTTTTTTTGAGTCCTAAGGTCTTAAAAATGGCATAAAACAAATCAAGGGAAAATAGGGCCTAGCTGCCTGTGGCCTTTGTTGATGAACAGGGCTCTAAGTCAGTCATTCGACTGTTTTATTACTTGTCTTTAAGGCTGATGAGTCCCGCGCAGACCTGCATCACTGAATTCTCAATAAAGGGTTAGTGCTTGTCCTGCGGAATAATAAGAACCACTAATGACACCAATTAAGAGCTGTAAATGTCATTTATACTTGTTTGTTATTTTTCAAATCAATAAGGCAGGAAAGGCACAGCAGCCTGATAATTTAGACTGGAGAGGTTTGTGGGGACATTTTAATGGACATATTACAATCAAGACTCTTGTTCACCTTTTGGAGAATGATGTCTCTCGATGGGTCAATTCTGGTATTCATTTAAAGCAAAACTTCCATCCCAAATAATTAAATCTAATGGGAAATAGAGTAATGGAAAGAGATACACATGTGTGTATTTTTAAATCACAGACATTGAATCCTTTGTTTAAATGACTATCCATTTTACTTGAGAAAATATCTCTAAAGAGAATAAAAATAATAAGTAAATGCAAGAGAGGTAAATCTATATGCGGGAAAAATAGGAATACAATCTAGAGAATAACATTCTGTTGTTGTAAGAATTTCAGAAAAGATGCCTTCATAAAGTTAACACCCCTTCACTATGGCCAAGCAAAAACTTGTGACCACTTCAATAACACAGATAAACTACTTATGAACAAGGTGTATAATCTGCTGCACTAGAGAGCAAATGACCAGAAACTTAGATCATTTGCAACATTGGGTCAGTAGACTCATTTCCCACTAGGGCCCTAGAAAAGGAAACCATCAAAGCCTCTGCTGAAGCTCCTGACACAGAAAATGACAACCCATCTCCCAGAAAATTACAAATCTCATCATGACTAAAGAGATACTTCTCTATGAGGTTTAGAAGTGAGTGTTCGTGGGGATGCATTCTTCAATTTTCTCATTATGATTTGAAATGTAGAGAGAGTTCATAAATGACATATAAAATGTAAAGTCCCTTGCTCTGGTTCCTGCCTCTATATTATTACTTTCAGAGTAGAATTTCTACTTTGAAAAGTCATATTTGAGTAGCTAACCTTTAGAATGATCGTTTTTTAATTTCTTTAAAATTGGATAATAAAATTAGTATATAAGAAAAAAAGATTTTAAAATATAATTTAGGAAATTATGGTAAAGTAAACAATCAATGATAATTATGTGTGACTATCTACCTGACAATATTTTATCTAATTATTTCAAAAGATTCCACATAGTCAATTTATCACTTCTACACAGTATCCTCTGTTCAGTTTCATTTTCATCATTTGGGAAGAGCTGGGGATGTGACAAAATAGATGGAAAGATCTATACACTAATGTAGCATTTTAAAAAGTAAATTCAGTAGTAAAAGGAGCAAGTACATTAAAACACCACATCTATCTACAGGCCTCTTCAAGCGGATTGAGCACACATGTCTCTGTCTTGTGTAGGTCTCCACAGGATGGTGTCTTAGGGAAGAGATATATTTGTATTTTGCTTTATCCCTGTGTATGTACGTGTGTGTGTGTGTGTGTAGGAGTGTATTTAATATGGCATTTATACACATGTTTGTGTGCAATTATGCAGTGCAATATGCATGGCTATTCACATTCAGAGGACAGAGGAAGAAATTGGGGTTTCTGCTCTGCCAAGCTCTTCCTTGTTCTTTGAGACAGACTTTCATGGAACCTGCAGATATGCTAGTAGCCTGATGAACTCCTGTCTCAGATCCACACAGGATTGGGGTAAGAGATATTCAAGTTGGACTTGCATTAGGTTTTTTGTGGAGTTTTACATGGAGTTGGAGATGCAAACTTTGTTTCTCCCATTTGCATAGCAAGTCATCTATCTAGCCCAAGAGAAACATTTATTTAAATGTCAAAATATATTTAGATGTCTGCCTTTGTATGTTGCTGTCAAATTGTTTACTTGATATTTCATATGAAACTGAAGGTTTCAATATAATCAAACCTATCTTTCTTTGAATTAATGCAACGATTTTATCGAACAATTATCAACATATTTCCCCTGATGGATCTAACCAGTTAGATTACCCTGGAGAAATATTTCTGGAAATCTGAATATTTTTCTATGATTTTCTAACTTTGCTCATCTGTAGAATGTCTCCTTATTACTCTGTCTCCATTTATAAATGCTTTACCTGTTCCACCCACTCTATGTTGTGTAACTTGATTAACCCATTTTGAAATTTTTGCATTTACTCGTACATTCATTTGTTCAACACATATTTGTTGTTAATACTGCTGGTTCAAACATTATGGTGCACTCTCTCTTCCCATATAGTATTCCACATCAATATTTGAACAAAACATTGAGGACTTGTTGTATGTCCCCTTGCCTCTATAGCTTAAGGTTTTATTTTCAGTAAGATGCAGGGTGTTCCTTGATGGCTGGCACCTTTCTTCAGGCATTTCTGAAATTCCCTCTGTGCTTATCAGTACATGCTTCATGAATAAGCAAATGAAAGAAAAATCTAAATATTTTTGTGCATGATTCCACAACAAACAACTGCTCTGTTGGGGAAAACTAGCCACAATTGGCATACAAATTCCATTTTAAATAAATCAGTAAGTTGATTGTTTTTTTTTTTCTTACTGGTTGTATAGATATTACATAAAAATATGTATTGAAGGGACTGATAAATGACTCAGAAGTTAAAGAGTGTTTCTTGCTCTTGTAGAGAACCATAATTCAGTATGCAGTTCACATTGAGCACCTGTAACTTCAAATCCAGGGTATCTCACACCCTCTTTTGGCCTGTGCAGGGATCTGTACTCACAACTGAATACCTACACACATATATGAAAATAAAGTACATCTTGAAAACAATTTAGTTTGGAGAAAATTTTAGCATCTGTAATTTTCTTTCATTTTGAAAAGATGAGCCAAAATAAGGCAGTAAGCAAATAGAATCAGTAAAATCTAGCATTACAAGTGTGGCTTCATTTTTATGACTGCTACCTTTCAGCAAAAGTGTTCACTTAATATGTCTGTTATACATATCTGTTGCTTATAATGGCAAAACTTGATGCAAAGGTGCACAATGGTCTTTAAAATAATTTGGTCTGTAAAAATAAAGAAGGGGGTATAACTAACTTCCATGAGCTGATTCCTGTATGCATCCACTGAGACCCTAATGAGTCGGAAATGTGAGGGCAATTAGTTCTAACTAAATGGTCATGATCCTGCCAACCAGAGCAATGGAGGCTTCAAGTCAACTCAGTGTTCCTCATAACACTTAGTTTTCTCCCAAAGATCATTCTCCTTATTATTCTCATCCCACCCCAGCAACATTTCCCAAACTCATACTTTATTTGTTAAAGAGTGATACACCAGGAAGCATCAGAAAATCAATTTTGCTCTTGGAAGACAGTTCCTTTTAACCATGATGGGGTGTTAGTATTATTCTATATATAAAGAAATTAGTTATGTAAAGGATATATAAAGGCACACATCTCTAAAATGAAAACAATGGGAATCAAGCTGCTTCTGCTTCGGCAACCCATGAATAAGCCATAGTGTCCAGCATCTGAGGAAATATGGAGATATTTGATGATTGCACTTGCTGATCCTGCTCCTGAAATATAGTCCAACAAGTCAGAATTTTGTCTGTTGCAGAATGGACACTATTATTCACAGCATTTATCTTTTGAAAGAATTCCAAATATTCTCCATATACTGGAAGTCAGAGAGCTTACTAGTAAACAATTTTCTATGTTCAAAAGATTTGTGTGACTTTTCCATTGCAACTATTCAATGCTGGTCTCAGAATATCTCCTTTCTGGAAGAAAGAGTTACTTCAAGATCAGAGAGTTCATGATGCTGAGCCTCAAACCTTTTGGGGATGAGTAAAAGGGAGCACCAGGCAGGACACCAGGAGACTCTACCTAGAGCCAGAAGCTGCTACATAGAAACCTAGGTCCTATGTTACGAAAATTCCACAAGAAGCCAGATACAGGGTTTTTATGTAAAATCTCCCATTTCAAATATTAGCTTAGAAGTATGAATAAGCAGATAACTTATGTCTGTGGACCACAAGCATCCAAGAAGAATGAGTGTTTTTCAGTCATTTAGTCACTTAGTCATCTGTGGATTTTTAATCTAATCTTGATAGGTTCTTTTTTTTTTTTTAAAGCTGTACTCACCTCTTCTTGCTGTATTTATTATGAAAAGTTCTATTCCCCTACCCATCCCATGGCTTCTGATCCTTCCAACTCCACAGACCCTATTTCCTTGTCTGTACACAGAAGAAATCATTTTTCTAACTGATGCGTGAAAAATACCTTAATTAATGTCTCTGATCTCTGGATGTTGCCTTTATGTAGATAAAAATTCAGATACCTCAACAAAGGAAATAGTAAACTTTTCTCTCTGCTTGTTGTGCAGTAATCCATTCTATGTCAGTTCTGTGTTAAAAAGTAATAAGGGTTTTCCAGGGCCATTTATGACTGCAAGTTAAAATTTTGTTTCTGGGAGGCTTGCCTATACTAACTGAATAAGCAGTATGCTTTCTCATTCTAATACCCTTAATGAGATTTATAGACTCTTTACAGTGTTTTATGCTGATGAGGGACTTAGAATACATCACACACTAATAAAATATCCCCACTCCCCAACTTGTGCTTTTACATGCTTTATTTTGGTGAATAATGAGTCTTAAATAATGTTGGGAACATGTTATCTAGGATGTTCCCAAGAAATATGGAATGATGATCCATCAGGAAACATTAATAAAGATATAAACACACAGAGCTGGTGACCACGGAAAAGTGATTCATTGGGCAGTAAACCATTAAAGAATTTGGACCATGAATGCTTCTTTAAAAAATGGACTTTAAAAACAACAGTTTATTCATTTTCATTTTTGAATTCTCTTTCTATGACTTTTAGCTCATGTAAATGCTTTAAAATAGAAGGAAATCACTGTACCATGTTCTCAATTCCAGTGTAAAGAAATTTACTCCACATAGCTTCCTTTGCACATGACAGCCATTTTCATGGTTATAGCTAATTAGCTTCTTTCAGCATTAGATACAGAGGATATTTAAGCAACATAAACTAGCTGTCATCCAGCAGCATCATAATCAAAATGGCATAAAATTTGCCATAAAACCTGCAGCTAATAACGTTTATAAGGCACCTTATCGCATAAGGATACTGGAGAAGCTCAGACAGTACATCACAAAGCATCCCCAGTAACCAGCTCATCTCCCTAATGACTGTGCATGAGTTTACTCCAGGGGCTTTTATGTGCATACCTAAGATAAGGGTAGACCGTCAGAGAGACAAAGACTGGGGTCTAATGCGCTAGCAGTCTTGTCACTTCTTCCCTGACCAGCTCATGATTCTATTTTAAAGTCATGAACATGATGGTTCTGGATTCAAATCATGTTTCAGGTGGAGGTGCTTATGCATAGTTCTCCACCTGAGAAAACTGAATCCTTTTACCTACATGTCCTATATTTTATATTTCTGCTCATTCTTCTAACTTCATATTATCTCAAATCTTTTCTTGGGATTGATTCTGGATGATGGTTGACTGTGGATGTTTCCACCCACAGTTCAATGTATTCATTGGGTTCCTGGCTTGGTAACCCACAGAGCTAGAGTCTGTTTTGTTATTTATTTATTTGTTTCTTTGTTTGTTTATTTTTCCTTGAGTTAGACCTTCTAGTGTCCAAAGTCTAAAGTTTGACTTCAATTGAATTCTGTTCAGGATTCAATTCTCAGCATGTTATAGCTTCCCTTACTGACCAAGCTAACTGTCCTCAGCTCCCTGACCCTTGAAGTAGAACATTTTTCATGTGGCAAATATTTCAAGCTTGATTCATCTATAGCAACTGGGTGAGTTTCTTGCCACATAGCCTGGTTAAATGTAACTATCTTCTTGGAATCTTTCTTCTTGTAGGTTCCGGTTCAAGATGTCTGCCTTCACTAATAATCATTTTCCGTCTGACTCACCATTGCCTCTACTCATCCAAAATTTTCACTGTGCCTCTACAGATACTTCATTTTTCCACATAACAGTATAACTATAATGATTTTAATATGTTATACATGTATATTTATATCCATGATATAAATATGTAAAGTTTTAGGTGACTTATTACTTTGTACCCAAATTCTCCTGCAAAAGACTATAAAGGGATGATTTAAGAGACTGAAAGAAAAAGGATTCATAAAAATTAATTCATTAATTCATAAAAACTGGTGATGTTACGGATTATAGAATGGACATCATCAGCAACAGGAAAATGCCTCACCTTGTATTCCGTCTTGCTAAGGGATCTGCCTGGGTGTTCTTGGTTAAGTATTATTGTATTAAAAGAAGTGGATATGCTTGAGAAGAAAGTGCATTAAAATATGGTAGGCAGATATCTTTAGATTCTCCATGAATGGCTTGAAACATCCTATAATACTTGGATAACATTTTAAAGTTTTCCCAGCTTCTGTCTCTCTGTATCTCTGCCTCTTTCAATCTATCTCTATCTCTTTCTCTATCTCTATCTATCTATCTCACATACACACATATTCATAAGTATTACCTGTTCAGTTCATGTAAAGTTACTTGAATGTGTGCTTTCTGTTTGGTACTGGACAACTAACTATCTTGCTTTTTTGTGAGAAATATAATCTCTCCTGCTTCCAAGTTTTTTGGTTGCCTGTAGTTCTTTGTGTAGGACTGAAGCCTCTTGGGCCTTCCCCCATCTAGTTTGGCATAGTCTATTGGTGTCATCCATTTTCAAGTCACATTTTGGTGATCATGTTGATGAGACTTTATGGGTGTAGCTTTTGATAGTACTAAGAAATAAAGTACTTCAGAAAAATAAAAACTTTGATCATCTAGATCTTAGAATTCTTCTGTCACTTCTTCTTTAAGGTTCTGTCACCCTTAGGTGTGGGAGTGTTTTATGTATGCATTCATTTAGACTGCACTCCACAAATCTGCATTAGGATTGGTTGTGGTTTTATGTACTTGGTCCTGTCTGTTATTTAGCCCTCCTTAAATTTCGTTTAAGGATAATATATGGTGGTATGTCAGGTAGAAATAATATTTCAAGAAAATTAAAATAAGAGCAGACAAGATGCCTTTCAATGAGGTACAATGCACAAACCTATAATTCTAGTTACTCCAAAGACTAAGGCCAAAGGATACAAAGAGAAAAGGTATCTTGAGAGACAGCTCAGCACTTAAGGAGGCTTATTGCTTGTTCCAAAGAACCCCAATTTCTCTCTCAGCATTGGGCGCCCATCTGCCCATAGCACTAGCTCCACTGATACCTTGAACAACTGGATACCATAGTTTCATTGGACCTTGATACTTTCATCTGGCCTCCATTAACATACATATAAATATACAAAAAAAGAATCTTTAAAATTTATCTAAATAAAATACAAATATAATTATGGCATTAAGAGAGTGAGCAGGAAATCTATAATAAAGAGAAGCATACAAAAAGGGAGGAAATTATGAATACTTACCAGGGAGGCCATGGAGGAGGTAGTTGGTTGGATTAATTGTGTTGAGAGGATGGTTTGTGTAACTCTGGCCATCATTACCTAAACTAATTGGGATCCAAGATGATTGAAGAACAGGGACTGAAAAACATAGCTACAGGGGGTATTAGGGGTCATCCAGTGGATGCTGGACACAGTTAGAAATAAATGGATTATAGAGAACTACACTGAATCAGTATTTAATATATTCTAAGAAAGAACAAAAGAATCCTATGGGTTTTTAATTTCAACAACTTAATGTATAAAAAATTTAATTTGATAAAGAGGATTAGAAAATGGAGGGAAATATAGAGAGAAGAGGAGGAACTTGTCTCTGCCATAAGATGATATGAGTGAATCCAGGAATGATGTAGGACAGTTAGGAAATCCTCATCCTTGGGCAAAGCTATGCTTGTTTTAAATGGTAAGCTAATCTTTAATGAGAGTCGGTGACCTATTTTATAACTTTTTCATACTCTCACTTTAATCCGTAGCAAAAGCCATAGGTAAATTAGCCTGTAATGAATAAAACACACACATATATGATGTATATTATATATGCATTATATATTACATATAAATATATTTATATATTATAAATTATAAGTATATTAGTATATTTATATATTATAAATTTTAAGTATATTAGTATATTTATATATTATATACATTATATTATGTATAACATACAATGTATAATATACAACACAAATAAATTATATATAAAAATATAGATATATATTATATGTATATATATAGATATATACATATATATAAACAAAAGCAATCTTTTAAAAGTAAAATATTTAAACATCTCATTATTATAATATATGAATTTTCACTCATGGTAAGTCTAGAAGTAATAATGAGAGGTACAGTGTGTGATGCTAGTGGCAGCTTTAGGTGATGGCTTACATTCCCTGTAAAGTTCAAGCAGCTGCCTGCAGTGTTGCTAGCAATGAATTCCTTATCAAGACAACTTTTGGTAAAAATTTTAGTACGGAAAAATCATATAACTCTTAAATTTTGAAAATACTATGTTTTGGAACATTTTTATTTATATTATCTTGACTATTGAAAACAACATGAAATGCAACTCAAATTCTTTCCTGAAAAAGTCACAGCTACCATTGCATACAGTTTGTCTAACCTTGCCTATCAGTTCCATCCAATCCCAGTCATTTTGAGGACCAAAATAGCCACAGACACTGTTGAACTGCCTCCATGCTGGCTCTAATGAGAACTAGTATATTAAAATTCTGTTCAGTTCATAGGGAAGAAGGAGAGGCCAGAGACTGTGGTACATGTCTTTGAAACTGTGATCAATAGCTTTTCTTTAAAAACAAAACAAAACTTTTTAAGTAAAAAGCTAAATTTGAAAATCCAGAGTTAAGACTGTCCAAAATTTTCCATTCTCTATGATACTTAAAAGGTGTAATTGTAAAGAAATGTAGTTGTACAGAAAAGACAACTTAAAAGTGCTCAAAAATGCCTCCTATTGCTACTTCTGAAAGACATTAAAAGTTACAAAACTCTTCAGAGAACTCTGTATGCTGAATGGACATGGGATTACCATTTAATGACTGTGCTTCTATTCTTACCTTAATAAGTGTTCACATGCGAAAGTGTGTGAATTGACTTACTAGCATTTTTATCTTGCAAGTCATATGGGGAAGGCTACAAGCCTGGGAGATGAAATCCCAATCACAGGGTTTGCATTGGATCCACTCTGGTCATTGGCAATACATGAGTTTGGATGCTCAAAAGGAGGGTGTTGATGACACTGCTGTTAATTCCTAAGCCTGTGAGCATGGCCGGCACTATTAACAACAAAAAATGAAAATTACGTGTTGTTATACACAGCTGATGGAGGACAGCAGAGCACATTGCTCCCATTCTATCAATATTTGTCACAAAATATTTTACTATCCACCCCTCTCCGGCTATTAAATAGATACAACCCAGTTATGTCTCTACGCATGTGCTTACATGCTTTGATGTAAGCACATACATTTTTGTGCATAGATAAGCATATTTTGGCTTAGTTCATCAAACATTTCAGAATATTTTTCAGACATGTAAGCCTCTCCATTTCTTCCCTGCCAAGTTTAATGTAAAGAAAAGGAAAATAACATGTTTTTATTCATTTACACTTCAATCACCCATGTTGTTTAATGGAAGTATTTGATATTCAAGAGCTCTTGGGCATTTTCAGTCATACTTTGAAAAATCTTTCCCCCTCTAACCTCATATAAAAAAGTAGCATTTTGCCACAGGCAAGCTATACTGGATATCAGGGGAGCAGGAGGGTGCTTCTTTGCTCTGAACTTGTGAATTTTGAGCGATGTTTAAATTAAACTCTTGGAACTCACTTCGTATGCACTTGGACAAATCTGCCTTACGTAGTCAGACACCAATTTCTTCTAATATAGGAACCCATGTGCAGATACATGATGAGCAACTCTAATCTGTCACCTTCTCTTGCCCATCTTTCTCCTTTTCTTATTACTATTCTTTATTTTTTAACATTTTAAAATTTTGTTACAAAGGTTTTAATTAGATACAAAGTAACAAGTCATATTTTAAAATTTTCACACAAACACAAAGTTTGGTTTATTGTCTCTCCCTTATAGCCTCCCAACCTCCTGCCTTCTAACATCTTCTGCAGCACGTGTACATTCTTCTTCCTCATCTCTCCCTGTTCTTAAAATGTTCTCTTACCCTCTCATGGCCCCTTTCTAGTTTCTGGATCTCTACCCTTATTCCCATATAAATTAACACATACAAAAGTTAAAAGCTTGGATCTTACATAATAAAGAATACATAATATTAGTTTCCCTAAGTTAATATAACACTTGTCAGTTAGTCTATTTTCCTGCAAATTTAATATGTTCGTTTTTCTTCTCCATTATTCCAAATTCCCTTGTGCTTTTGTACCATAATATCACTATCCTCTTTTTCTCAGGACACACATATAAAACCACAATATATTAGTCATGATTTGGCTAATGAATATTGTTTAAAAAGCCTCACTTAAATACAGATGCAGACTTTATGAGGACTATTTTCTAGTGCCTTAGAGTCATGACATCCCTTCTATTCGATATTGTCAGCTGCCACCTGGATAATGTTAACTTGGATTCATGTTCTTTACTGACAAAGTTTTAGATTTTAATGAAAATGTTTTACTTAGGCTTCTCAAAAAAGAACAGATCTCTGAATATGTTTTTTCAGTAAATGAAGTGATACAGAGAGTGGAAGGCATCTGGTGAAATCCATGTTGGAAAGAGTGCCTTTTCCTCCTCTCTGCTCTATATCTGTTAATATCCATCTATAACATGGGCTAAAACAGCCACACTTGCCTCAGGAAAACACTATAGGATAATCTGAATGGAACCTATTGACTCTTCTTTCAAGTCTTAGAATGCTTTATAAGAGCCAGGAATTGGTACCCACAACTTGACACTTCCACAGCAGACACAAAATTATAGTAGATTCATTAACACAGCCCAAATTTATTGAGCCATAAAAGTTGGACCAAAGCTAAGTCAGATAATATAGATCTATAGTTCCCAACTGAACCACTAGGAATAGTGTGTATTTGCTTCTCATTGTGCATGTGCTCTAAGGAGAGGACTGTATTTGTTTACTTTATAAAAAGCTTTTCCTAGGAATAAGTTATGGTATGGATGGAAAGCAGAGCAGATGTTCTCTAGGACCTGTAAAGGGGGCAGTTGAGAGGTGAGGGTGTTGTGCCTATGGAGTAAGTTAATTGTGAACAAGGCACTTAATTCAGGGCAAACTCTTCTCAGTTGACGTAATCTGCTTTCAGTTTCATGAGGGTACATCCATAAAGCATCCTTCTACTACAGAGAGCAAGCAATGAATGCAATAGCAGCTTTGTCCCTTGTAATTATTTTTAAAAATTATTTTTCAGTATTTGAGTTGGATAATGGATTGTTCAGTCAAAGCTGCCTATCCCAATGTTTCTGGTCACTAACTAACTGTGGAAAGCCAGAGGGACACATGTCATTCTATTACCACTTCTGTTAATGGCATGAGGTGTTTCTTACCGTCTGTGTTTGCACAGGCTGTGACATTGTGATAGTTGTTTGAACTGGCCCTATTTGTCTAGAAATCATTGTATCATGGAAAGCTAATAGAATTTAGAATTTCTCCTAAGTTTCTTGAAGACATGACTGGGATACCAGGTGCCAAAAGTCATATCATACTGCCTATGTTAAGAATGGCCTGAGGTATACTTATATTGTCTCTGTATTTTACCAGGAAGATACACATCAATATGAGAGATGAAATAACTTGCATTTTCTCTGTTTTTCTATGGGGATTCATGATTTAGTGAAAATATGAAAGTAATTTTGCAAAATAGTTTCTAGATACTTCTATCTACCTTGAATTTTTTGATTCTTCCGGGCTTGGAAAAGCTTGTTTAGGAACTGATGATCTATTGAAAAACTAGGTGTGTTTTCTGCTTGTTCCTGTAAATCATTTCTAAACAGAAAAAGTAAAATAAAACTTGGAAATCTTCCTTATCTATCAGTATCTCAAAGCTAGCAATCATGCCAAATAGTTGAATATTTCTCCAGACTTAAATATATTTCAGTCCAGCTGACTCAAATGAAAACACAAAACAAAAATGCTGTGTGTGTGTGTGTGTGTGTGTGTGTGTGTGTATTTTAATTATATTTCAAACAAGTTGTCCATATTTCCTATTTGCTTAGGAAGTGAATATATATTTTAATGCCTACTCTAATTGGCAGAGGCCTACTATCTGAAATGTAATTGTCAAATAAGTAATGAATCCTGGGCTGAAGAAATGACTCCTCAGGTAAAGACAGTCAGCACGTGAGCCTGCTCAGTCCTCAGGATCCATATAATGGTGGACTCAGAGAATCAGTGCTGACTTCCACATATGCGTGCCTGTATGTATCCTGCATACAACAATAATAGTAAACTAAAAAATAGGTTTTACCAATTCTAAGAACTATAGAAGAAAAGTTCCAAATAATGAGGAAGTTAGAAAAGAGATGCAGAAAAAAGGAAGGGGGTACAAGTAAAGACTTTCGTCATCAAGTTCAATCTGCTTTCTTAGCTTTCCTTATAATGCTTTCTATCATTTATGGAATATAATTCTTCCTGAACTTTTTGGGGTTTAGTTTCCATTTTCACTTGGGCATTAAGAAAACCTACACGGACTTAAGTAAACCCACTTCTTGTTTTCATCGTGTATTTTTTTTTTAACTATTCCCCTTATTGCTGTCCAAATATATAGGCAACATAGAGTGATATGAAAGCTTTTGCTTCATCTTATTATATTTTATTTTGTCATGTTTGGTTGTTATCTCTTAGAAGACTGTTCTTTTCTAATGAGAGACGGAAAAGGAGTAGATCCACAGGGAAGGGAAAGTAGGGAGAAACTGGCAAAAGTGGGGGGGGGCTAACTATTTTATGAAATATATTTTATGAAAGAATAATCTGTTTTCAATAAAAACATTCTCAGAGAACTAATAAAAATAATTACCAAAATATATCAACTGCGTACATAAATATATGTATTCTGATATCTATAAACACATATATGTGCACCCGTATAGGTGTGTGCGTGTATATATATGTGTATGTGTGTGTGTGTGTGTGTGTGTGTGTGTACTTTTCCTAAGTTTATGACACAGATAATCATGTTCCTGTGCTAAAAGTGTGAAGCTATTAGACATTCTTATTATGCCACTCCTTCTGTATACAGCAGTTCAAAGAAATGTTTACAATAGCATCTAGCCTAATGTAGTTCTCAGTCTTTTAAATATGTTGTGGCCAGCTATCACAGCATCTCTTGCAAGGCTTCTCCATTGTGCTGAATAAGTAACCAGGCCTAGGAAGATGACATTTTCAATCCATTGTCACTCAGATAATGAGGAAAAAACTCAGGATTCAAAAATAAATTTTGGATTGTTCGTTTGATTTATGGTTTTTTGAGACAGGGTTTCTCTGTTGTAACTCTGGCTGTCCTAGAATTCACTCTGTAGTCCAGGCTGGCTTCAAATGAACAGAGATGTACCTGATTCTACCTCCTGAGTACTGGGATTAAAGGCATGCACCATCACTGTCTGGCTCAAAAACAATTATTAAAACATATAGACACCATCCTGGTACTCAGATAGGTTAAACAACAATATAGTTTGCACCTTCAAAAATTGGCTTTCAGCAGGAAGACAGATTTAACCCTTTAAATGAAAATTCACACTCAGTTGTGGGTAACATTATTGAGGTAAGTTGGTTCTGGAACTCTACTCCCTAACGAATGAGCTGGGAATGACATCAAGACCACATGTTCAGAGACATTTTTGCTGGATGGAGAAGAAGAAGTTGATAAATTTGGATAAATTAGGTGACACCATATGCAAGGCTTCCTGAAATGCTGCAGAGAAGTTTGGATTTAATGTGAGAAGAAATAAGGCTAGGAATGTTGTCCAGAGGCAAAAGATGATAAAAGCCATGGTTGTGGAAGATTAACCTGTCAACAATGTGCAGGGTAGAAAATACTTGAAAGACTATTCATTGTTAGAGTACTTTATCTTGCCTTGGAGGTGTTTTGGATATAATATTTGATCCTGTCTGAATATAAAATCCTGTAAGGCACAGCCCATGACTTCAGCAGACTCCACTTCTCATGATGTTTAGCCCAATTCTAGTCTGTGATTTGATGGTCAGAAAATTAGAAAAGCTACTTAGTGACAGGGCATATTCAAATATTTTAGATTCTTCAAAACAACACATCAAATTCTTCTCTAGGGTAAATAAAAGGAACATATATTTTTCTGGGTTAAAGGTATTAGAATCTTTCCTGTAGTGTCATGAGCAATTATTTTAAAGATAAGGAAGGTTTAAGAGAGTAAAGAAAAGTAAAGGGTGGTATTGCTGCAGGAGAGGGAATGTTAGATCACAATTTCAGTACTGTTATAAATGCTTTCTATTTCCTCATGGGTGGCAGATTGAATATGTTGTTAACAACGTATACTGAGAGATGAGCAGTATACTGACGTCATATAATCAAGTAGCTCTATCATAGTCTCATTAGCTCTTTACCCATCCTGATTTCACTGCTATAGCCAGAAGCAGCTCTGTAAAGTAGGGTCAGAGGACTGAGATATACCTGTGTGATTCATTTTTAAAGTAAGTTGATTTTTATAATGCCTGACCTGGTACATAATAAGGTAGTAGTCTATCTTTGTCTACTGCAACTTGGTTTGATATCTTTCCTTAAATGAGAGGAACTGAGACTAGTCACAAGCTTACCTTTGTTCCCCTCCCGACATCCAACATATCAATTTGTTTGAGATATGAACAAATTGTGGTTTTGAGGCTCTTCTATGCGTAAAAGACAAAAACAAGCAAACAAAAAAAATGGCATTTTTGTACATACCAGTGCATATACTGAAAAAAGAAATATCAGTTCTGTCCCTTAAACACACTATCCAAATGTTAATTATAGATTCAAATATTTACAGGATTAGAATCATTCTAGTATGCTTACTCACAGAAGCATAAACATCCTTTGCTTAGAGCAACAGATTTTACTCTTCTATGATACTAGATTTGGTAGGGTGAAAATAAGTCAATGCTGGTAGACGAGCAGTTTTGAAAGTGGTTGCAAACCATACCTGCTTCCTGCCCTCAGTGTGAGAGTAATTTATACTTTTAATTTTTTGAAGCATTTGATAAAATCTTTCTTCCATCCCCACTTTTCAAGCCTGCTGTCATCTGCATGCACACTTGTACTTGTGAAGGTAGCATCTTTGTTACTGTGGTTTCATTAGGATCATGGCTTGTTTCTACTTAGGTAATGTCCTCTACAACCACAGTGGTACTCTGGATAATGGGAAATTCAGTCAGCAGTATAGTTTACATCACCATATCCCTTCAGTTAATGGCTGCTTTATTAGGCATCTCTAGTGAGATGATGAGTCATCAGAGAGTATTAACACCTGGATTTACAGTCACGGAGATGGTACACATTGAAGATCTTTACTAAGCTGAATTACTCAATAACATCTTAGCAACATAAATAATCAGGGAGCCTCATTTTCAAGCATAAAAGCCAGGAGCCTGTCTTGCTAATTGACCATGATGGAGTTATAATGGTGAAATACAACATGGAAAAGCTCCCTAGAAGGCTGCCTTGGGCATACAACATCAATAAAGCAATGGAGATCCCATTTCTAGCCACGAGTTCTTATGAAGAGCTCTTACAAGGCAAGCCCATGTTTTGAGAGGCAGCTCTATGGGTAAGTGTTTTAAATGTCTAGATATTTCTGAGGGTTAGTTAGAAAAAACTCCTTTCACGTAATTAAATATGAGCTTCATATTACTTTCAAAAATGCTTCTAGGATTCTTAGAATTAATTTATAGGCTTGAGTTACCCAATGAAATTAGTTAATTTGTCAAGTAAATATAAAGTAAAATAGATTAGAATATAATCAGAATGGATTCAAGGAATCAATTCTTGGAACTTAACAATTTGTAACAATGCAGTCAAGATAAAGAAGAAAAAAATGGGAGACAGATATCAGATTAACCTGAAAGTAGGTGGTGCCTCGTTAGATCAATGCCAACAACAGTGATAATCATTTACTTCCCAAGTGTTATATCTTTGTGATCATAAATATTTGATGTCAATATGTACTACATATTGCATGAAAGAGCCTTTAGAAAACTTAGCATTATATACAATAAAAAGAAGCCAAGAAATCAAAGAGTAGGTGAGGTTGAGGCAGAAGGACTGTCACATGTTTAAAACTTGTCTCAAAAGCAAGAACAATACAATATTATAAAGAATCAGATATTGTCTTGTCATTTTCATTTCATAGGTTATAAATTTGAAACAATGTTAACTCAAGGATGGAGCACACTGATGCTAACAATAGCTTAGTGAATAGGTTTACAATGAGCAGGACTATGCATTTCTTTTCTCAGTTCTGCACAGCAATATGTGGTGATAATTTGCATGACCTACACTCAACAAAATTTTAATAAGTGTAGTCTGTCCCCCATGTTAACCTTGGCAGGTTAGCTACTGGACTATTTGATCATATGATTAACAACATGTATTAGTTGTATCAAATGGTAGTATTTATAACTCAACCTGTATTACCAGATGGTAAAGCAACAGTTGATCTTCAGAAGAGCGCTCTTGAGAACAGTCTCTAAATGCAAAATGCAGTGTCATATTTCTAAATGACATTGAAAATGGATATAAAGGTAGTCATCTTTTCTGGTGTTAAATGAGTATTGATATATAATCAAAATGAATATTCAGCTTAGGTTGACTCTACATTTTACCCAAGTCAGATACCAAGAACTTCTTTTAGTGTCAAGGACTTGAATTACTTCACAGAGATGATACTTTGTCTGAAGCTCTGGAAATAGATCTAGTCCTCCCTAAGTCTGCATGGCCCAGTGTACATTATCATCTTGTACAGTTGGCATGTGTCAGGAGGCTTGTGAACCACCATTTGTTTCCTCAGGTGTTTCTTGACTCCAAAAATTAAAACATGAGACTTGGTTACCAGGAAGATTTCCCTTTCTTAAGGACATATAAAAATCTTAGCCTTCTTTTCTTTCTTTGTTACTAGAAATAGTATTAGATCATGTTTATCCAAACTCTGAATAATCCATTCATTCTCTGTGGTTTAAAACTCCAAGAAAGATAGTAGCACATTGAAGAAATTGCAAGGAGACCCCAGGGTTTGTCAAATTAAAAAACAAAAAAAACATTTGCATGTGTATAGAAACCCTTTCTGTAGGGCTTTGTTCATTATCTCTCACCAATGATATTGTTGTGTTCAGCGGCAGGTAGCGAAGGCTGGAAATCAACTAGAATAAGTTATCACCACATAAAGGAATGAAGGGACATGATTTTGAGAAGCAATAAGGGACAGGTACCAGAGGAATTTATGTGAGAGCCTTTGCAGACAGAGTAATTAATACGTTGCATATGGAATCACCCGTTGAGGGATGGGATTGAAGTAATTAGTATGAAGTTTTAATAAAGGACTCAGACATGTATTTAGAGGAAAGAGAATGCTATGATGTACAATTAATAACGCCTAGGCTGGGATGAAGCACAGAGGACACAGGCTCTTTGGCTGGTTTTCCCTATTCACCCATCAGCCAGTCAGCTAAGAATGTGCCTTAACGAACATTTTCTACAGCAGTCTCCCAGGAGTGACTTGTCTGTGGAAATCAGGGAAATCTAAAAACAGCTCTGTTCTGTTTCAGAAAGGTAAATTAACCTTCTATGGAAAGCAGAGGTGTGAGAGGCTTTAAACAAACTCATTACAAGCTCGAGCACACATTTAGTGAATGGAATTGTGACTTAGAACCTCACTGTGCCCAGTGTCCCTGGAGGCCAGGAATAACAGATAAAGTACGAATATGGGCATTCAATTAAACACTGCAAATGAATGACAGCTTGCCTTATCCTGTATCATTCTTAAGTCTTCTCATGTTCAAAGTATACTATAGGATACTAAGAGCACAGATTACAGTTGTCACCCGTATACACTCAATTTGCAAGATTTCCTGATATTGAAAACCTTACCTTTAACACTTCAGGAAGAATTTCTAAATCAATAAACACACTGGTCAAATCTGACTGGTGGTCAATGTTGGTGGACCCATGTATTTAAACATGTTTCTCCTATAAGTAAAGTGCTCTGTAAATAAAACTGCTATGAGACTTGGAAGAACAAATTCAGTTGTAGTTACATGCAAACAACTGACAAGTAACTAGGGTCATGAAGGAAATGAAGACAGCGTCACTTCCGGAATAATCTCTCCTCACTTTATCTCAACAATGCTTCATGGTGTGAGTGATATCCATGTCCTGTCATCCAAAAAGTATCTTTATAGTTGGATCATGCAATGATGTGTCTCACAGTAAAACAGTCACTCAGGGATATCAGTCACTATTTCCTCAATATTTTCATTTGATTTATTCAAAAATGCAAGGAGGTGAGTTCTGATAACAACTTCCCATAGCCAAGTACTTCTTTGAGAGAAAAATTCTCCTATGATAGGGTTTTTAATTAATAATTTAGAATAAACAACCTCTTTCTTCTCTCCCTCTTCTTCTTTCATCTCTTCCTTCTCCTGTTCTTCATCTTCACATTGGAGGATATAGGTGCATCTATGTAGCTGGAAGAAAATACAAAAATGAGAACTTTGGAAATATATAGCATGAATTTTGTGTATGGCAAAAAATTAAAACATGTATTGCCTCTTCTATGAAAATAACCAGAGAGATCAATTTTCTTATTCAGCACACAAAAAGGAAAATTTTTAAAAATAAATTGTCTCTTTTCTCTGGTCTCTGGGTTACTTCTCTGTAAGTATAATTTTAAGCAATGAGAAAGGGCCTGTAACGTTAAATATTATATGAAGACTAAAGTACATTAGTCAAGTAGGTACAGAACTGAAAAAAACATGCATAAAGCATTGGAAAGCATGAAGTCCTATGAGAGAGATATTTCAGATGGATTAACAAGGGTTTATAGCTTTGAGAAGCATCTTAGGATATTTTTATGCTTTGTTTTAGAAAAGTAAAGACTGAATTATGTAGATTAAGAGAAAACCATATAAATATTTATCAAATAAAACTAAATTATCACTGTGTTGATGTCATCTCCCATGCCTCACTAACTGAATGTTTCCATTTCTGGAGTACAGGTGTCCTGTGGTTATGTGAGGATGACATAATGCTCAAGAACCAATGAGTCTGTGCTCCCTAAGTAGAGAGATGAGGAGAACAATGATAAGTAATATTATGAGGAAGAAAGGTGCAGGAAGAAGAAAGAGAACTTCAGGGCAACATGGCAGTTCCAGAAAAGGTTGAAATGTATCGAGAGAGGAACAGCTTTTATGTTCATTTCTTTGATATGATAAAGGAAGGAAAGACAACTAATGAAGAAATAGAGAACTCATGTTCATGAATGAGTGTCTGCAAAGGCCTTGGAATAAGATAGAGTTCACCTTTTTTCTAAGAAGTGGTGGAAACACATGGCCAGAACATGGTGAAGGGTGGGGAAAGTGGATGAGAGGGCTGTGAGCCAAGTCAGGTAGCTGGCTAGTGTCACTGTGTAGGACAGGCTTCTCTTGTTATATAGAGCTCTTGGTGAGAGGCTGAGAAATAGTGAAGAGTGTGTGAAAAGTTAGAGAAAGCAGTAAAGCATATGCTATGAAGTTCACTCATGATATATTGGAGGATGCTGTCGTGGAATTGCAAGAAAAGAGAAAAATCAGATGATGCCAAATGCATTTGGTTTTATAAAGAAGAGATGAAATAACTGGATAGTCTTTCAAGAATTAGTAGATGGGTATTGTTAATAGATTTCTTTTTCCTGGACAAACATACTGTCCCTTGTTCTAAGATTCTAAGTGTTACAAAAGTTGTCAGTAATCCTTGTTAAAAAATAGAAAGATTTGTGAAGATCTTTGATTTCCACCAGAAAATCTGGGTCTGCTTGAGGATATTCTTCTAGACACATAGGAACAGTCAACACTGAGTGATCTATGCCTCGGTTTCCACTGATATAGAACCTATTACTTGAGTTTGACAGACCAGACTGTGGGTATTTGGAAGACCAATAAAAAAAAATCAAAAAAGTAAACAAAGCAAAAAATAACCATAAACACACACACACACACACACACACACACACACACACACACACATACACACACACACACACACAAAATAAAAAAAAACCCAAGGACAGAATATAGAAAGAGCTACAGGAGAGGCACAAGGACTTACATTCCTCCAGAGGTACCTGAGGAGGTAGGTGAATACATTTGACAGCTGATAAAGATAAAAGGAGACTTGAAATGCTGTTACAAACCTAAGAGAAGGCTGGCAGTTGGGAATGGGAAACACATGGCCTAAATAATATCTAAAAGTCTAGGAATATGAAATGTTCCTCACTTGAGTAGGAGAGAGTTGTCCAGAATGAACTCTTTGTGCTTCCATATATAAGAAAGATTTTCTTTAAAAATGTAACTTTTCATCCAAGCCTCTGTTGGATCTAGGCCAGGTGGCTAAGTAGAAAGTTAAATCAAGCTCCTTTCTGTTTTGAAATATAAAAACAAGACAGATATTTCTAAATAGACACAGCAGAGGTCTCAGTGATGGCACTGTCTGAATGTCCTCATCCTCTGCTGTGTCTACACTTTCTTGTACTTCATGGTTCTAAGTTTCTACTCAAGGAAATACAAAATAACAATCTGAAAGCTAAACATATAAAATTTCTACACAGGACAAAAAAGAGAGCACATGAATTTAGAAGTATGTTTGTAAACATCAAAACTGCATGAAACCAAGTATAAACTGCAAACTTGTCAATGTTGATCATGAAGATTTCAACTTATCTGTGTCATTGTCCTGCTTGATATATAATAAAGCTCAGGCTAGTAATTCTAGCACACAAACTGAAACTTCAATGTGCTTTCCCTATTTCAAATTAACCAGATTTAGGAAAATAGACTTCAACAAAACATGAGATTTCCCACTCTTTCCTCCTCACATTCTCTCATTAATGAAATATCAATATCTACATACCCTGAAATTTCAAATGTGTCCTGGAACACGCTGGGCCTCTGAAGGTTTGGCTCCTTGCCTCCACCTTTGTCTGCATCATTGATATCAGGTGCATATTCTGTAATCTTCACAGGAACCCAGAGCTGTCTCTCTACAAAGTCCATGAAAGCCTGCCCTTCAGTTCAAAAGTCGGGAGCCAATGGTTTTGTGCTGCAGCTGAGTTGCCAGGAAACACTGATTGATGTCAAGAAATAAAGGTGCATTGATCACAGATATCCACAAAGTGATAGAACCTACAGAAAGAATGGTGGCAGAGGGGATCTTGGATCTGATGTAACCTGTGCAGCCTGGTAATGCTGAGTTTAAGCTGCTTTGGATTCCTTGTTTATTGGGAAAGAAGCTGAAGGCAGAGAGGACAACCACCAGCTGAGGGCTCTCTGGAAGGCTTAATATCCCCCACACCTGTCCTACAAGTGCAGGTAGTGTTGTCGAGACTGAAACTTTATACATCTCTAACTGCTTCAAATGGGAGAGCTTGCAACTTTAGGGCAGTGCCTGGATAGTTTCCCTACTGCACTGTCTTTTAGCTTACTTGGTATTGAAGAATAGGCAGAAATGCCTGTTTCCATTCAGAGAGATTTCTATCTTCTGTCATACTTCACTTGGCTCTGGGGAAGATGAATGTAGCCTTTTGTTTGAGTGTGGGGGAAATGAAGAAAAGAACAAAGGGATAAGTTCTCTTCATCAGGAGAGTGTTCTGAAGTAGGGTTGTTCATGTGGCCTAATCTACAACAGAAGCATTCAGATGAGTTCATACTGCATTAGTTCTCCACAGACAACTTAAGATGTTTCCATGGGGTTAAGAGCAGAGGACCCTTAAGGTTTCTACAAGCCTAAAAATAACTAGCCATAAAGAAATTCCATGTACTCAACAGTTTAAAAGCAGTGTCACATTCCAAATGTTCTTTTTAAAAATAGCGCAAAAGAGTAATAGTCATAGGGAAGTAGTAGATGGTGTCTACTAATTGGAACAAGAAGATGACTCCATAGTGACACGTTTTACTACTGTATTGAGCTGTTTCTGAGAACTTTTGAGTTCACCCATTTAATGTAGAGTGACTCTGTTTAACAACAGCAAACCATTGATATGCATTGGAAAGGACTAAGAAGTGATCATACTGGACAGAAAGATTTACTGTGAAAATATCCTATAACTTCTGTTATGGGAGATAGGCTACGGATTCCCTGTGAATTCCCTGTTTATACACCTGTGGCCATTTCTGTTTCTAAACTCAGTTCTCAGGAGAACTGACATAGTTCAATACAGAAACAAGTTCGCAGTCTCAGGGCTTGTGGCTGTTTTCATTCAACACGCAGATCAAAGATTCTTGACTCATTAGAAGAAGAAAATAGAGATTTGAGATCAACATTGCATAAAAACCCAGAGAATCCAGAACCCAGAAGTAATAATTTTGCTCTCTTGATCTTACAGCCTGGTCATATCCAAAGATTCAAGATCCACTATATTACAGAGTGCATCATTTGTGTGTTTACTTTATTTTATGATTTTACTTTCTTTTTGTTGTGCATGTTCATGTATGTCAGAATAACTGTGTGCAGTTGTATATATGTGCACATACACAGGGAGAACAGAAGTTAGTCTTTAGAGTATTGATTTGGGAGCAATCCAAAATTTTAGTATTTTAGACAAAAGTATATTATTGAAATATAGAGGACAATAATTTTGCTAGGCTTGCTTGTCAGTGAGACACAGGCATCCTCCTATTTCTGCCTCCCCAGCCCTGAGTAATTGAACTACATGCCACCAAGCCTGGAGTTTTATATGGCTCCTGATGGTCAAGCTTTCGTTCTTTTGGTTGTGAGACAAGCTGTTCACTGACTGAGCCATCTCTTCTTTGTTCATGTTTGTGTATTTTTAATAGATTCCTAAGAATCAAAGGTTGTGTTCCATGTGTATAATTCACTGTTATTCTGGCTATTCTATTCAGGAAGTCTTTATAAGGACTTTGGATATTGTGGTAAGATTGGGAAAGCTAAGTTGATTCACTTCTTATCCAAATAGACCCTGATGGTTATGAGAAGACCTGGAGAAAAAGACAACAAACCAGGATTTGATTTTAAGCAGTGTTTTATTAGTTCTTTGAGAATTTCATGCAACATATTTTGAATAAATATATCGCATCCCTCAACCCATCCCAAAACCACTCTTTCTACCTGCTATACCTTCCCACCCAACTTTGTTATTTCTTCTGTTTTGTTTTTTAATTTTCTTTCTCCTTAGAGTCTAGTTTGTATTGTCCAGCTAATCTTGAAAATAGGGTCTGTCCTGGCATGTGCTCAACTTATCAGATAATTAAAGAAAATTTATTGCTCTCACCTCTGCTACTGGTAGTATTTTGCACACTTTACTTCTATGCTGTGATTTTTGCCTTGATGGGTATTATGCAGGTCTTGTGCATGTTGTTACAATTTCTGTGAGTTCACATGTGCTCTTGCCCAGTCTAGTAAACACTGATTCCTTGGTCCTTTTTTGTTTCTCTGTTTGTTTGTTGTTTGTTTGTTTAGACAGAGTTTTGTAGTGGGATGCTTGGAAGGAGTTTTGTTACTTTGTTTCCTTTAAAAGCACAAATGACTGATATGCTAGTCCTGCTCAATATCAGCTCCTGCTCTTCAAGTTTCTGACTGTCAAAAACGACTGTGAGTATTTCTTCTTTTCTCTCTATCAAGACCACCCTTGAGGTGAAGATTTATTCCTTTCTTCTTCTTCTTTCTTTCTCTTTCCTAAAATTGAGGGTAAAAGCATAGTAGCTAACTGCTACAAGTGGTGCTGCAACATGGGTTTCAGAAAAAGGGGAAAAAATGGGAAATTTGATCTCAAGTGCCATGAAGGGAAAGGCAGAAAATTAAAGTTTTTGGTTCAAGAAACTAGGAAAGTACTCATAGTGGCTGTGATCACTGGAATAAATTTCACTGTGCTCCCAGTGGTGATTTTCTTTTTCTTCTTCCTCTTTTGCTTCTATTTCTTTAAAAAAAATTAAAAGGTTAAGGAAGTGGCTATGCAACTAGGGGAGTTGCAAGAGGAATTGGAAAGGACTGAGAGGCAAGAAACAGAGCCAAATGGAGAACAAAAGGAGTCAATCTTTTCTTTTTCTTTGAAAAAGGTCAACGATTTGGCAACAGTGATACTAGAAGAAACATGGGGGTAATTGGATAGGAAGAAGTTGGCAGTGTTACTAGACAAAATATTGGGGATTTAGAAATGATGGAGGAGAAAGTAAATTTGGGTTCCTTCCTGGTGACAGAAGTATTTTCCCCAGGGTATATGAAAGAGAAGAGATTGTACAGAACCAGGACTCAGGTCCTGTCAGGAATATAAAGGAAGAGTCTGTACAGGAGAATGATCAAATAAGGCAGCCCTCCTTGAGAGAGGTGTCTAATTGTGAACCCTCAGCACCATCTGAGGTTAAAGAAAGGCTGTCTAGGGACACAAAATTATCTTCAGTATATCCAGTAGTGATTCAGCATATTTCAGATGATAGGGATTAAAGTTAGCTATGAATGATCCATCTCAGACCCTGAAGTGAGTGAGACAGGTGCTGATTGGGACCCTGGCTTTAGAAAATGCAAATGCTAGTATAAAAAAACTTTATGTCCATTAAAGACACATTCCACACCAATGAATTAGTGAATCAGAGCTACCACAGATGTTAGTTCAAATACCTGCACAGCTACTATAATAGGACAGGTTATAGTAGGATAGCTGAAATACCACAATTATTAATAGAGATAAACAATTCAGCTGGGAGCAGAAAAAAGCAAGATTCTTACTGCTTTTGTTGATCACGGAGCCATCGCACCCTTCCACTGCTGGTGGTAGCATATTGTTTCATAAACTGAGTTTTCTGATAGCTTTTTTTTCTGTGCATAACACTCAAGATGTTGTGTTTGAAATCTACTGAAGGGGTTGTATGTTTCCTCTTTGCAGTGGTAAAAAAGAATGCCAAATCAACACAATGTTTCAACTGGAGTTTCTTTCCACTGGCCCAGGACCCCCTATTGTTGTGGAAGCCTCAGCTTATCCTCAAAAAGTCAGTCAAACTGAACAGCTTTTTACTACAAGTGGTCCAGTTACTGGTCATGGTGATAAGAACTCACCCAGGAGGGAACCCTTACTGCAGACAAAGTGACCAGTTATTTTTACAGCAAACCAGACTCTATCATGATGGTGGCTCCCTCTGCTGAGATTTGACAGGGCTTCTAGCAATAAATATGCCTCCTTGTAGTCCTTGTTGGGTTGCCAGAGCAAGCTACTACTACAGCTAACTGCTAGAGAGTATCACTATATAGCTCTGGCTATCTTGTAACTCACTATGTAGACTGACCTCAAACTCACGAGATATCCTCTGCCTCTGCTTTCCCATTGCTAAGATTAAAGGCATGTGCTACCATGCTCAGCCTAGATACTTGAAGATACCATCAATGAATATATATACCACTTCTGATTCTTATAATCATTTTTCATCTTTCAAAATGGTTCCTGAACTTTACAGATAGGAGTACCATACAGATGACCCATTTAGGGCTAAACATTACACAGTCACTTATTCTCTATATGTGAACAAATTTCCTGCCCATCCCCCAGCTGGTTAAGAAATTTGATCTTAGACAATTAATTGTACATAAATAATTTCCAACCTCCAGAGCTTGATTTTCTTCCTGCAGCTGATGCCTTGTAAGGCACCAATTATGATCCCTGTCCTCAAGGAACAAGGAATTTAAAAGGCTGAATATGTTTCTCTAATATGCATATAAATAAAATAATTATGTACACTTATTCATTTTCAAATTAATACATGCAAACTAATCTCTACACAAATTAATACACACAAATTAATATGTACACCTAAGCTGTGTATATGTTAATTGAAAGTATAAGACTTCATTACATTTTCTTGTATGTAGTATGGAAGCAGGGATGAGTATTTCTTTTATCCTTATAGGACCAATGTTGTCCAGTGTCTGCTCTATACTTCAGTTCCTAAAGGATTTAGTAGATATCTTGTTGACATGATTGACAACAAATATGTTGATTTTATATTAGCACTTTTCAAAAGTAACACTAAGCAGGATCACAATGTATTAATTCTGAAATCAACATTAAAAATCTATTAGGAACCCGGAAGGGAAGATTGGCTTGGGAAATGAGAAAATTCTCCAGGTCTCCTTAGGCTAGTGGCCATGGCTGGATATGCTGATAGATTATTCAGACACTCTCTGTCTCTTTAAACAGAGAAGCAGAAAACAGAGGTGAACCATCTCCCAGCTCTTTTCTCAATGGATTACTCCATCAAACTGTGTTTCTAAATTCTCAGACAACTCAGGCACCATGATTGGATAAAATAAAGATGGCAGTGTCTCCATTCATACCTCAGAAATGAATCCACATGGCAAGGTCTAAAGTAGTTAACATGGTGCTCCATTGTGTTTCTTTCAGTTTCTAGATATGCAGGTAGAGGAAAGATAGATAGATGATAGATAGATGATAGATAGATGATAGGTAGATAGATAGATAGATAGATAGATAGATAGATAGGATAGACAATAGACAATGATTGATGAGTAGATAAGTAGGTAGGTAGGTAGTGGGTAGATAGAAGGCAGACAAGTATTTGATATATAGATATATAATGGGTGATAAATGACTGTAGAGTGGTAGGTCTTTGTGAAAGCTAGGAAGGATCTATATTCCAGGGGTCTATATTCAGAAGCCTGTGTGGTTGGGATGTGTTGTGGAAGTTTTAGTTATATATAAAATTGTTTTTTCCACTGTTGGGTGAGTGTCTCCCAGGGTCTTAGCATTTTGCATTGTTTGCATATGTTGGATTTATGTGGAAGATACTGATTGATAACGATCTGCATATGTTATCAGTAGAACACATGAGGAGTTCTGAATCAATATAATCACCTGAGTGGAGACACTCAGGGTTCAACTTTTCAGTATGGCACTGGCCATGACAGTGGTTCCCTATGCTGAGATCTGACAGGGTTTGCACAAATTAATGTACCTCCTTGTCATCCTTGCTGAGCCCCCATAGCAGCCTAACAACCACAAATTGCACAACCCAATAGGGGAAGCATGTTAAAAATGTTAGCATACACCTTTTATCCCAGTATTCAGAAGGCAGTGGTCCCTAAGACTGAAATGTGGAAGAGATGCAGGAGGCAGAACTCCGAAGGAGTCAGTGTCAGACTGGAAGTGACATCTGAGGTGAGTCAGAATGAAGGATAGTCAGTGATTAGTCAGAGGAAAAGTTATCAGAGTGAGTCAGAGTAAGTACACATGCAACTCTCATGATATAAAAGTAGACTCTCAGCTCAAAGCAGAGTCAGTTATACCAGGCAGTATGAGGCATGCAGTCTGAGAATCTGTGGCAGAAGTTCAGGCAGTTGGGCAGAAGGTGTACCAGATAGGAAGAGTGAGTCAGCATAAAGCTGAGCAGAGCAATTCAGACAGAACAGTTGCTGAATTCAGCCAGAGTCCACCAGAGTCAGAAGAGTTTGGTCAAAAACAGTCAGCTGGCTCAGATCAGTTTAAACCAATCAGATTGGAGAAGAGTTTGAGTTCAATACAGCTCTGAGTTTAGGCTGAGCTAGTCAGAATGGTTCAGTTAACAGTAAGCCTCAAAGGTTTAAATATTCTAGACTGTACAGAGGTTTAAATGTTCTACACTGTATGAAAGCTAAAGCCTTCCAGTTCTAGGCTTAAGAGTAGATTGTAAAGAGGCTGTAAAGCTCCAGGGCTCCGACTATAACCAGTGATTGAATTAGGGAAAGAATAAATGCCTTTGAACTCAGTCTACATCTACAAAGTCTACAAATGATGTTTAAAAATAGGTGATATATGAAAAAAAGATGGTGAGTAGATAGCAGATGGTTATATGATAAATATAGGTACATGCTATATAGAAAGCTAACGAATAATAGATATATAGATGTTGTTTCAGTGCTTAATTCCTTTGCTATTTTCAAGATGTAAACATGCCTTCCTGAATCCAAATACTGTCAATTGCAAAATAGAGCCAGGTGTCCAGAAAATTTGGCTTACATAGTATCACATGGAGGCAGGTGTTCTTCCTCCGATTACATGCAATATAAGAAATGAATTGAACATTAAGCCTCATATTTGATCAACATGTGGTCACACTACACTACCCACTTCTGAAGAAAGATTTAAAGTAACAATAAAATGGGGAAAGCAGTGGAGTCAATAAGGATTCCTTTTTGAATTTTTTTTAGTGTCTTTGGTGAGAATACGTCAAATATAACTTTATAAATTGGCACCATTGTGTAAAAAGGTGGCCCTGCCCATGCAATGTGCTGTTCTGTCTGTCTTATTTCATAACAGAACTTGATTTTTAACTGAGAAGTGAGAAATACTGTATTTTCCTGGTGGAAATCACAATAAAAATTCCTGGCATTGAATCTGGATTCAGAAACCTATACATCATATCTCCTCATGGTAAATTCTTAGATATGCCTCAAATAATTTTGTGATTATTAGAGAAAAAGAAAAAATATTTAGTTTAGTTCTCATGATAAGAGAAAGAAAAATATATGTTTGTTTTATTTCTTGAAATTGGCACTTTTTCTTAGTATTAGGGACAGGGAAAGGACACAATCATTCAGAAAACTTAACCTTATTTAAGATTTGTTATGAAACAATTTTCATATCAACTTCTCACATATGTAGTTATATACAATTTACAATAGGAACAGTGACAATTTTCTCCTAAAATCAATGATATATACATATACACATACTGAAATGTATGTTTAGATGTCCAACACATCCATCATCATCCTCAGGTATTCTGACAATTTAAAGAATGTCCTGAAAATTTAGAACATGTGCTTCCAAGAGAGTCTCAGCTAAGATCTTCAGAATGACTGCATGCCAACATCAGATATTACTGAAACCATCACTTTAGTTCAGAAGAGCAGTGGGAGTGATTGTTTATGCCTATTTGATATTTAATCATCAATCACAAGGTTTCTTCAAATAGACTTTTCAGATTTTACAAAAACATAGAGATATGCACAGAATAATTGCTCACTGAAACTTTGTGCCATAGTTTACAAAAGAAACAACTATGATAAAGAAAACAATATTGATTGTACTACATAGTAGTGTTTTTATACACAGGGATATAAGACCAGTGGTGATTTTCAAAGTAATCCAAGTGATCTGACCACCTGGGTACTAGTGAGGCTTCAGTGATATAATGTATTTTCAACCTAAGAAATTTCTCTGGTTGTCACATTAACACACACATAAACATGGCACAGTAAACAGTTAATTTAAGAATTTAATTAAATCCTTTCCCTTCAAATAGATAAGTAACAATACTAGTTTGTTAAAATGAGAAATAACCATTCAGCAACCCCTAACAGTAATAGATTTACTGATCAGAAAGAGGTCAGAGAGAAAACTCCTCCTAGGATTTCTGAGCCCATGACGTACATGTGAATTATGCCTAGGCTCTTAGTTTATTATCATTATAATTATAAAAGCAAAGAGGTTTAAATATGAACATGCAGACTGAATTAGATGTCCAAGATGTTATAAATGAACATGAGACCTGCCATCCAGAAGAGACAAATGATCTATATTGTTATTATCCTGACAAAGGAGGCGATTTATACAGGTGACAGTGTACTCAGCTCTGTACAGTAGGTGGATACCTCCTGTCTCGGTTCAGTGGGCTTCCTGTCTAAATAAAACTGAATGCAAAATAGAGCAAAAGCAAAAACTAAATCCATTATCAGAGGTACAAAATTTAACTCATCCATGTCCATTTCACTGACTGGGTTGTATATGATTTGTGTCCAAATATGTTCTAGAAAGAAGGGCTAGTTTCTATTGTCTGTAGCAGAATCCAAGATGCTCCCAGAGTCACTCTCCCTCCTTTATTCCCTGGAATCTCTTTCTGATCCTTCTGTCTCTTGTTTTCCTGCCTCATGCCTCACCTGTCACCTAGTTCTGAGGACTATTCCCAAGGGACAGCCAAAAGCTTCTGTGCATGTTCAGTGTCTTTTACAATTGGCAGATGCTCATTCTGCAGTCATCATGATTGTGGACTAGGATGAGCAGCCATCATTAATCAAAGGAGGACAGTACAGCCAGGTGAACTCACTTGTGTGACTAATGAGTAACAGATGTTCCTGCTGCACCAGTATCATACTAGGGAACCCTTCTTTACCTCCATCCAAGAGTTTCTCTGTAAATTGTAGAATCTTTAACCTTGAGAAAGGAGAAATAAGAGGTCATCAGAGAGAGAATCACGATTCATTCAACGAATTCTTCCAAAAAGTATTAAGTAATATGAAAATTGGGTTTCTGAGGATAGCAGGCATTTTGCTAATATAGGAGGGAAGTACAGAATAAAAGATCAGGCATTATAATGAAGTAGAAAGATATTGGGAAGGAAAGCAGTGGGCCAATTTATTTGGAGACTTGCTATCTGTCCTTGGTGTCATTTCTGTTCCTTCATATGACTCTTTAAAATGATGGGTTTATGCGCATATATGTGCATATACTATGTCAGGGTGCATGCATTAGTTATTAAAACTGTCATGCCAAATATCTTTTTTCCCATTGGTCAATTCAGCCTATAAATATAAGATATCAATCATGTATACGTAGAGTACAATAAAGAAGACAAGGAAAGTGATACATGCAAAGAGAAAAGAATTGAGTGGGCAATCCAGGAGAGAACAATGTGAGTATATACAAGAGTTGAGGATCCTAATTCTTCCAACAGTATACACAGCAGTGACTTCTTTTTGTCATGCACTACTTTCCTTAGCCTGCTTTCTCCTCAATTATTCAAACCGAACACAAATTGCTTCCTTGTGGTGAGAGTAGATGCAAAGTCCTTCTCTTTTCTTTTTTGGAGAAAGGAGTGGTCATTGTCAATGTCAAAGGTTCTCACATAACCATAAGACAAAGCTGGAAAACAAATCCTATTTGATGTGATAATTTCTTCTTTCGGAATTTGAGCCAATGCTCTCACTGCAGGGACCGTGACCTACAGCACATAGGGAAACAAAGTCTTCAAAGTTCCAACTTTCATTCCCATGTCTCTGTGAACACCTATAAAAATCCTGACTTTGCAGCCTTCATGCTTGGTCTTAATCTGTAATTAGTTTACTTAAAATCTCCTTCCCAAGGGAAACAAATATACATGATTGCTGTCACCCATTAGAGATCCAGCAAATCTGTGGAGACATGAGTGAGTGACTTATAATAACACACCTTCACTCGAGGGTGAGGTCTATAGAAATGGAGGTGAATGAGTGAGAATAGCATACAGCACTTCGGACTTTGACCAGTTAGCACACAGGCTGGCTGTATCATTGACACCCAATCTTTCTTATTTCCTGGAGCCCCTTAGTCTCTCCCACTGCAGTTCACACATGTCCATTGTCTCCCTGCAACCTGCAAAGGTAGGTGCAGAATGAATATGAAGAAATATATCTTGGTTGAGAAGAAAGTGTATCTTTACCTTGTCTAACATGAGCAAACAGAAAAGGAGAGTTCATACTGAAAACATTGGAAAGACTCAGAGTAACAACTTCAGAGGAATCCAGGTGACAATCCTGAACCCAGGACATTCTAGTGTGTAATTTACAGCATCTAATACCGTATTTTCATCCTTCATCTCTAATTTAATAGAAACAAATGTATTTATCATCAACAAATGAGCTAAGCACTTCAAAGCACAAAGATCCTGACAAACACAAAGACGTTTGTCAAAAACTTTACAAAAACAGCAATTTTCACACTAAAATATTCTCTAGTCTCTGATGTACTTTCTTTTACTTCTACTTTTCAAGCTTCTTTATTCTTCCTAAAGCATTTGTAATTTTTATATAATTCATGCTTTAGTTCACTTTTTCATGTGATAAAACACCATCACCAAAAGAAAGTTGAGGAGAAAGTGTTTATTTGGCTTATATATTCTTAGCCATAGTCCACTGAGGGCAATTAGGATATGAACTCAAGGCAGGAACTTGCAGGCAGGAACTGAAACAGAAGCCATGGAAGAATGCCGCTTATTGACATGCCCTCTATGGCTCACACAATCTACTTTCTTATATAGCCAAGGACCACCTGCTCAGGTATGGTACTGCGTACAGTGGGCCCTATGTTAGTTACTGTTCCATTGCTGTGAGGAGACACCATGCCCAAGGCAACTCTTATAGAAAAAACATTTAATTGGAGATTTGCTTACAGCTTTAGAAGATGGGTCTATGATCATCTTAGCAAGATGCAGGTAGACATAGCACTGGAGCAGTAGCTGAGAACTTATATCCTAATACCAAGCAGAAAACAAAGAGAGACACTGGATTTGGCACCAGAGTTTAAAATCTCAAAGTCCAACCCCAGTCACTCTTCCTGTAATAAGGCCACACTTATACTAACACTGCCATGCCTCCTAGTTCTTCTAAAACTTTTCAAACAGTTTCATATCCTATTAACCAAGAATTCAAATAAATGATCTTATTGGTATCATTCTCATTTAAATCACCAGAGGTACCCAACATTAATCATAAATCAAATATAAAAAATGCTTCAGAGACTTGCATATAGGATAATCTGATGGAAATGATTTCTCAATTTAGATTCTCTCTTCCCAGATATATATATAGATATAGATATAGATATAGATATATAGATATATATAGATATAGATATATAGATATATATAAAGTTGGCAAAAATAATGATGATGATGATGATAATAATAATAATAATAATAACTTAGTGACATATATTCCACCATAACTTCTCCTAAAGTGTTTTAAATGAATGGAACGAGTTAAAAGGTGAGTGAATGGGTAAGCAAGTACATTAGTGATTACAATATACTAGTTTGTTTCCACATCACCTTAGAATCCCTAATCTGCTTAGGGGGTGTTGCTAAACTAACATATCTGTCAGGGGCCTAGAATATACTAGTCACCTCTCTTTTAAATGAATGATTCTATTAGGAAGAAAAGCATTATTTTCAACTCCATTTTTGTTTCCATTTATAGATAGCACATTCCTTAATCATTTATGATCTTTACAATAATAAGTAGATGATTCTTGTCTTCTTTCTCAAGAAACAGGAAATTGCACTATTGAAGAATATCTAGTTTCTCATCTAATAAATTTTTTGGTTACACAGCTAAAAATCCACTAGAAACAAAAAGATGGTATTGGTTCTGAGTCTTTAAGCATTCCTGATTACACAATGATACTGTCCTTGGAATTCAAGCAACTTTAACAATTCATATTATCCAATAAAGCATCCTGCTGATGAAGCAAAGGCCTGAAGAATTTGAAGATTGAAATGAGGCCCAGATTTTAACAATCTAACAAAGAAATTCATAACAACATTTTTAGAAATAGTAGGGGTATGTATCAGGGACCTGAACAATGTTAAGAGCTCTGTGGGTAACATTTACTGTGTACACATTTAGATTGAAGCAAGGAGTAGCTTTTCAGTACTAACAAACAAACAAGTCTAAGTGATTACTATAGCTCAGATGTTAAGGAAAAGGAAGAGCAAGACGGTGGCCAAAATGAACCTCAAAGAAGTCCTTCATAAAACTTTCTGAATAACATTCAGGTTCTCTGTATGTTCATCAATAAAAACAAAGAGAACACTTGCTCATTGTGACGCAAAGCAGAACACGACCACAGGGTGAGCTCAGGTTATTTGCTTGGTGATTTGATTGTGCTTTTCTGAAAAGAGAGAAAATTAGGAGAACTTAAGCTTGGAAACCTGTGTCATGGTAATAATTACAAGCTAGCACCTGCAGCCCACTCTACTCTTCAATAGCATGATGCCTCAGACAGGAGGACATCATCAGAAGTGAAACAAGACTCAAAATATTTTTGACAAATATAATTTTTATATTAGGATGTAATTTTAAGCCAAATATCATTCTGGTGGGATTCAAGTGGAATTGGGCTAGGGTAAACATCTGAGAATTTCTGTTTTTACCTAGGAAAAAGAGGCAAAACACACAATGTGTACTCGTAGCCGCAAGGTGCAGCATCCTTGCAGGCATTCTCACACATTCCCAGAAACAGTGCTGTTGTCCTGGCAGGGAGTCCCCAGGGCCAATACAAATTCTTAAAGAAAGTAATATTTTGTAATGAAGCATCTCTATTCATTTACTTAGTGATTTCTGTTTGTCATATTTCCTAGTCAGCCACAATCTGTGAAATTTAAATAATTTTTTATCAATTTTTTTTTATCAATCCCTAATAAATACAAGCTGAGGTACCAGTTCTACTTTTGAAAAGTGAGTGTGCTGGGCGCTCGAAGTATTGCAGAGTACTGATGAGCTGTAGGTGAAATTTCCTATGGGAGCTTGGACATTTCCTCAGTCAGCATGATACTTAGCACCCACATACTTGAGGTAAAATAAGATAGTAGGACCTCACTTCCCCTGTACCGGACCACATGTAACTGGCTGTATATGAGGGGGAAACTCTGATGACCTGAAGATCATAAGGCACACAGCTGGAGTTACTTTTGAAGGAACAACTGTTGATGCCAGCAGTACTTCCATTGAACAAATGGAAAGATATAACTCTCCCTGGATCTGAAACTCCTCAGATACATGTCTCCCCTCACCCTGTCCTTCTGCATCTTCCATTTACTAGCCTGCAATTTATAACATCAACAGTCCTCACTAACTCTGAGACAGAAAACTGGGTCTGGGTGTCCATGAGACTGTCCACCATCAAGAGAAGAAAATTACCTATTTACTCTAGAAGCTATGAATGGTCAATTTGTAATCTATCTGTTTCTCACTCCTTTATCCCAAAGCATGCACACTCCCTTTTCTTTCTCTTTCAGTAACTCTATCTCTCGCATCTCTCCCCTGTTTCTTTTCTCCTGTGTTTTGCTCCATCCCATTCCTGTATCTTTGTGATTCATATCATTGTCTCTACTCCTCCCTCTCCTTATCTATTTTTTCCTCTCCCTCCCTCTTTCAAGACTCTGAATCCTGTTGATCCTCTAGTACCTTTTACAATTGAATAGAATGTGGAAAATCACTTCTATGTGAACAGGTCATCAAAGACATGGGAAATCCACATTAGCACAGGATCCACTTCAGAAATTCTGGCAATGTATAAGGGGAGTCAAGAATGCTTGGGAAAACCTGAAGATATGAAATCAGGTCTGCAGATACTGTGGTGAAGGCTTATAGGAATAGGAGAGCTATTAATATCCATATATTAAGAAGAGAGTGTTATTATTCCTTTGTAAAATTATAGTTAGTTTTCTTTTTTTATTTCTCAAAGTTACCTAAGTCTACATTTGTTCATTCACTTACAGGTTGATAAGTGGATGACAGATAACACCCACATGTGCCAATTGCTCTGGAAAAATCTTCAATGAATAAGGTGAAATTTCTGTGATGAGTGTCAGGCACAGATCAGATATGAGAGAGTTGTGAGACAGCTCCATGTACCATAATGCATAAGGATGACAAAACCTAAACAAAGTAGAGTTGTTTAAAGCAAGTGTTTGGGAGCCTGCAATTTTTCTGGAAAGAAGAAAAAAATGAAAAGGGTGAGAAGGAGTAAAGGTAGGATGAAGAGGAGGAGAAATAGGAGAAAGAAATGAATTGACTTTAAACTATTTACCCATTTGAAATCTTAATGTCTAACTACCCACAGGGTATTCTTGTCTATAACTGGACACTTCTAAGATCCATTTGATTGCTGTGCATTACTGATTCCTGTTGGCTCTGACCACACTGAGAGACTTCCCCACTACTCTAGCATTGTCTAAACTTTAGAAAGGGCCAGGACATTACTTAAACAATAGAAATTGCCATGTGTGACATCCAAACAACCTTGAACATGGTATGTCTTGTATGTTACTTCCTGATCCACCCCTCCTCATCCTCTAATATAAATGGCTGTTTAAAAGTATATTCAATCTAAGGAAGATGCTCATTCCTACATTTAGGCTGGTCACTAATTATTATTATACTCCAGAGAGATGCAATATGTCTCTGCCTTCTAAGGAAATTACTTAACCTTGTGTACATTGAAAGAAAAGTGTGGGGTATCCATGAGCACCTGTGCCATAGGTCTACCTATGTGTCAGCTTCTACATCAAAGTTTTTCCTGAGCTGCTGGTGAAAGCAACTGTGAAGTAGTTTCCAGGTGTGTGTGTTTTCTGAGAATCACTCAGTAACTCCTAGACTTTCACGTAAACATAGGAATACTTAAATCATTAGATGAGTCTTGCCTACTTTCATGAAGCTTATGGGGAGAATCTTCCTCAGCACTAAGCCAATGTGACATAGAAGACAAGGCCCCGCTCTGTGTGGAGAGATTCTTTTAAAAGAATTTTTGGTTCTTTGTTCATAGGTGGCCACGTTGCAACAGTAATCAAAAAGATTTGAAAAACTTGGCACATTAGTCAGACATAGGAGTTTATGCCTGTAACTCAGGATGCTTGGGCAGGACTATAAAGTAAGTTCCAGGCAAGCCTGGTCTACATAACAAAACTGAATTTCAAAATATAACAATAAAATAAGAATAACAATATTATAAAAATTCCAAACCCTTGTGATGGTGCAGTTAATGTTTCTCCATTTTTACAATGGTACTAATTTTATTTTCAACATACTCATCCTAAGTGAAAGCAAAGGTAAGATTGACAATATTAACAGAGGAAACTTCTAGAACTCTAAGGAGAGTAGATACCTAATACACAGAGAGGTTTATATCACACTTCTGCCACACCTCTGCCAGAAGATGATCACATACACACACACAGAAAGAAAGAGAGAGAGCTAAACTGTTAAACTATGAGATTAAAGTAAACTGAGCACCCAACCTATTAGAAAAGGAATTTATAACAATGACATATTCAATAGACTCAAACTATTAAATGCTCAGAAGGTTTAAAGAAAGATACAAATTCTTATTAAAAAATAAAATAACACTGAACTAAAAGGAAGGATATATTTCAATTTTAGAGATAACATTATGAAAATGTCTACTAAAATACACCATTACTAAAGCTATTGTGGCCATAATATTATCAGATTGTTCTTGTGAAAATCAGTAGGCTAAGTTTAAATTTCTATGGAAATGTAAAACACAAACGAAAGTGTTAAGGGTGGGCAGACCCACTAAGGTTTATTATATTACTTGATTTTCATTAACTAAAACTACTCAATTAATCCTAAATCAATAAATTAAAAGTTAGAATGAGAGAAGGATTTTGTAGTCCATATATCTGAGAAAAGTTTCATAAAGCTAATATATAAAGAACTACCATGGGTCAGAAAAGGTTCTGTGATGAGATTATACTACATCTATATAATTGTTGAAATAAGACCACCTATCCTCAGCTTCATCTGCTGATAATTTGGTCCCGGATGTCACAGTGTCAGGAGTCTGCTCCATAGAAGTATCTTCTCAGTCTGCTTCCAGGTGGCTCCCTCTGAGTAATCATGTGCCTCAATCTTGTGCCATGCTGCAAGTGAATGTGGCTAATCATGCTGCCCATCAAATCTGTCTAGTACTAAGTGGAAGAAAACCTGTCGGTGTAGAGTGGGCTTCATTCTATTACTGTAAAGAGGCCAACTGACCTTCCTGTGAAAAGGTAGCTGAGAACATGAGGTAATTACCATTATCTCTCAATCATGAATCACCTAAAGACAGAAGCTGTGATCAACCTGGACACCCATGACTTCACTAGGAGACAAAGCTCCCTGGAATCAAGCATTCAGACCAGGTAAAGATCTATGTCTCTAGGTAACAGCTCACCTCTGTTCCATCTCTCTCAGTTCCTTAGCCACACAGTTTAGACTGGAGATATGAGGTCTGAAACTGCAGGAGGATTGCTATCATTGGTAATATACATATCAGAAAAGAACTGACTAAAAAATAGACTCATACACGTGTGAGTTGTCAAGTCAATTAAATTCTTTAGCCATCCTCATTTCTGATCATCCTGTTATGTGGGAACTGTAAAACTTCTTAGATGTATAAGTGCATTTTTCTAAAACTTGTTTTTAATGAACAGTTTTCCAGCCAGACTAAAAAACTAATAGTTTTAAAAAGTATTAAAACATGTTACATCATAATTTTGGAGATGTTTCTAAACATTCTAAGTCCATTATTGTTCCCTTGTACTTCTATACACACTCAGATGATTCCTGAGAGTGTCCATGACAGAAGCAAACAGCTGTGGTAGAAAGTCTTCAAAGACATGGGAACAGAGTTGAAAAAGAAGTTAACACTTAACTCATAACCATATAATAAATGTTTAAAGTTGGCTTTCCAGCTAGGAAAGACTTGAAGATGTGAGTCGGGAAGGAGGCAAGAGTTGTTCACAAGTGAATCCAGAAGAGCTCAGCTATGGGTGGTTATTTGAGTTTATGATAAGACTTCCCAGGCTTTCTAAAATGTTAGGTTATGTAAGGTGAGGTAACTCATACCTGTAGCCTCAACACTCAAGAGGCTGAGGCAGAAGGACTGCTGCGAGGTGAGGACAAACTGTACTATACACCATTTCAAAACAGCTTCAGTTGTGACTTAAGACTGTTTCTAAATACTAATAAAAATATATACTAAGTAGAGTACAGATTAGGTTTAAGAGGAACACAGAGAAGGAAAAAGGATATTGGCAATTATGACATTCATCTAAACTGTAACCCATCCCTCCTTAAAGTCACTGCTTTTCCCCAATAGTTTCCTCTGAGTGGCATTCTTTTAACACCTGTAATAATTTGTCCTGGGCTCAGAGATAAACATAATGTCCCTCACAACAACCCTGTGGTGGAATTTTCAGACTGCCCATATATAAGGTTTTCTAGCTAGAATTAGCATATGAGCAGAGAGGAGAGGGAAAGCTCACAGAAGGCAACAGCCACATTACAGAGAATGTAATATGTAATATGTTAAAATGGCAAAGCAAGAGATCTGAAAAAAGACCAGAAAGGTGGATTGTATTGTTTTCTGCTGATTGTTCCCATGGCTGGCCCTCTTTTGGAGCAATGTTCAGTGACTCCCACATTACAGATTGCCTGATTCACTCACCAAGAAAATAAAATGTATACGTTTCCTATAATGTGATCCTCTTCATTGTCTTAAATCTCTGTGATTTAACATGATGAACATGAACATGATGCTTCACACTTGTCATTCCAGCATTTGGGAGGCAGAGGCAGGAGGATTGATGTAAGTTAAAGAACAACCAATACTGTGTAGTGAGTTCAAAATGGTTAAGGTAAAGAAAGAAGTAGACTTTCAAAAATAAATTATAAAAAGGGCTTAAAAAATAAATGGCACAGAATAATATCAGAAATTTATAAACAACCCCTATTGATCCCCTTCATTGAACTTTGTTAGTTTTTGTTACTTCCTAAATGGAATAGACAGGAAGAGAAACCCCTTGATGTGTTCCCATGCAGAGAACAGATACTGATAGCATCACAAAGCCTACCAACAAGGCCACAGCCTTATCTCTGCAAGATGAATTATTCACTATTGCAGCCTTTTTCAACACTGGGATATGGAAAGAAGGTGAACTTTACAGTCAGTGCAGCACTACTGGGGTCAGCCAAGCACTTATCTTCAGAGCAACAGAGGACCGTTAATTTTACAAGGTCCTCTGCTGGAATCTCCTTCAATGGAAAGCCAACCAGGACCTTATCAGCCAAAGAGATCGGCCTTGGAACTGTGAGAGAATGAGCTCCTTTTGAAAAGAATGGTTTGGGGCTGGGAAAGGCATATATTTTACTGCAGTGGGTTTGCTGTTTCACATATGAAGCTGCCTGCTAGTTCTGTGTTAACATTGCTCCCTTCTCTTTTTCTTATATTTCAATTTTTAAAAATTGGTGTGTGCATGAGTATGTGGGACGCATACATGTATATGTGTTTCCATGTGTTTGCACAGACATGTCTGAAGGTGCATGTGTCCATGCATCCTTTTGCCTGTGAAGGTTGTGGACAAATTTAGGTGTCATCCCTTACTGTTCTCCATTTTTTTAATTGAAATAGTTTCTCAGTTGACCCACAAGATCATAACTTGGCTAATCTGGCTACCTGCTTGTTCTGGTGATTCTGTCTCTGTCTCCCAAATGCTGGGATTATAGGTGGGCCACTATATTCACTTGCCACTTAAATATGTGCTGTGGATCTGAACCCTTAAGTATGTACAGCAAGTGACCTTACCCACTGAGCCATTTCTCTTAGCTCTCTGAAACATTTTCCTGCAAGTCCCACTTTGACATTTGTCTAACATTTTTTTTTTTTCCTTAAGACAGGGTGTCTGTAACCCTGGCCGTCCTGGAATTCCCTCTGTAGACCAGGGTGGCCTCAAACTCACAGAGATCTGCCTGCCTCTGTCTCCCAAATACTGGGATTAGATATGTGTGCCACCAACTCTGGACTCTTTTAACAGTTGTAATATTTTATAAGAAGTAATTCACCATGTACCTCACAGAAACACCAGGATGGAATTGCAGAGATCCCATATGAACCCTCTCTTCCTTCTGGGCATATTCTACTTTTTTTCTAGCAAGCTTTACATATGTACCCTTGGTTCTATGAATATAAAACCCTTTCACACCTCAGTCATCAATTCCTTTCATTTCAGTAAAATGCAATTTCCAATTTTGTTGCTATTTGTATGATAAAAAACATGACCAAATGTGCTGCTCTCTCTCTGCCTGTCTGCCCACGGGTTCCTGCTTCCCTTCCTGGCACATGGCTGAGCTATTGGTCAGTCCCATGCAACTTGGGAAGGGAAGGGTTTATTTGGCTTACTAGGTATCATGGGAAAATGCTGCTTATTACCTTATCTGAGGCTCACATTCAGCTTCTTCTATTATACTGACCAGGCCTACCTCCTTAGGGATAGGACCACCCAGTATGGGTTAGGTATAGTTCCTCATTTAGCAATTAAGAATATGCCTCACAGACATGCCAGCAAGCCAATCTGGTGGAAATAATTCTTCACTTGAGATTCTCTCTTCCCAGGTATATCAAGTTGACGACCAAGATTAGCCATCACACTGAAGAAGGGATAGTTGAAGTTTTGAATATAAACTACTGAACTTGCATTTTAATGTTTGATTACTATATGCACTTCTTCCCTTTCACTTTCATTTTGGTTTACAATGAAAAAGGAAGTCAACTGAATGATATTTACATAGCACAAGTTTATCCCTTCCATTTTGTGCATTTATGTGAACAAGGTTGACCATTTAGTCTGAAAACCTAAAGCTAGAAGAAAACACTTAGAGAATTTTGCCATGTTTTAGAAACAATTAATATTGATAATTAGATAAGTTAATGGAAATATTCATAGATTAAAGAACTTTAATTCCATTGAGAAATTAGTTCTCACTGTCAGTGACTTCTTGTATGTGAAATAATTCATCAAATGCAATAATGCTTATATCACTTGGCCAACCAAGAATGACAAGTAAATATAATAATAATTCAGAAAAAAATGTTCTTTATCACTTAAAATATATGGTCACATAAAATTATTTGTAAAATACATTAAAATGTCACTTTTTTATTTTCTTATTGGAGTAGTATGAAAAACTGATCAACACAAGACTTTCAAATAGAGGAGATATTAATTTAAATCATTTAACTGGTAGAGACTAAATACAAGCGTCAAAGAAGAGATCATTAAGTCTGCAAATGGGATCACCCAACAATGGGAAGCATGGTTCAGGGATGAGAACAGAGTATACAAACCACACAAGCTTTACAGATCTAGGGAACTACAGGATCTAATAATAAAATTGCTCAGGAAAAGAACATGAAATCGACTAGAAGCATATTATTACTTCAATCTATAACATAGTAAAATTTTGGGAGTCACTTTTTCTTCTCCCTTCCAGTGAGATACATTTAAGTTATGTGGAAGTTTCAGACTTCCCCAAAGTCCTAAGCCAGGCAAGTTGATGATAAATTCAAATGCAGTGCATTTTGAAGCCTTGGCAAAATTCCAAATAAGTTGAGACTTGACTTTTTCAGATTCTCCTGAATTCGGAAATAATCCTCAATGTTTAGCTAAAATAACAAAGTGTTTCTGTGGCAAAGAAATTAATCGCAATACTGGTGAGAAGGAAGCCATTATCTTCATTTCCACTCATCAGCTGAAATTTCTTCAGACCCGAGTCTGTCTTGTTCATGAACAGGAAAACAGCTGAATGATAGGAAAGCACTTGCTATTGCAGGTTAGGATTTTTGTGACCTGAGATCCACTAACAGGGCAATGTGTTCTAGGATACAATCTAGGACTTCTTCCTTTCAGGGGAGTCCATGGTTACCTGAAAGCAGCTGTCTATTATAGCTCCGTGGAGAGGGGGAGAACACAGGGAGATGTTAATTACATCACACAGCAAAACAAAGGATAAAGTTTAGATAGGTGTTAATGATATCTGCCTAGAATCCAGCACTCAAGAGGGAGATGCAAAACCGCAGCAAGGTAGTTTCCAGCCTATATTGCACATTCTATCGTCCATATTACACATTCTATACCAACCAGACATACAGAGTAAGACTCTGTCTCAGAAACAAATAAAAAATCTAAATGACTGACTGGAAGGTGAATGAATAAATAAATAATATTGGATACATAAAAAAATCAAATTTTAAAGTAGATCAAGAAACAGCATTGAAATACCTTATTTCTAGGAATCTCCCAAGATGTTGTAAACCATTTGTGTTTGTAGAGACTTATTCAGATACAATTTAAAAGTTAGTTAAAATCAGAGAGGGAAAAGAAATGGGCCAGTGAAGAAAGTGCCTGCTATAAAACATTAGGTGCCTGAGTTTAAATCCCCATCATCCAAATCAGAAAGACACAGATGGTAATGTTTACCTGTAACCTCAACACTGTTGGGAGGAGAAAGACAGGCAGAGATCATTGACTCACAGACCAGAAAGTGTAGCTTATCAGTGAGTCCCGTGACCAGTGAGAGGTTGCCTCAAAATATGAAGGAGATAAAAATGAGAATTTAGAAAACAGACAATGCCTATTGGCCTGTACATGCATTTTCATATGCATGTGTGTGTTCATGTACATAACATATAAACATGCTACACATTCATATAAACTACACACATAGAAATATAGAGAGATAATAGGTAGATAGATAAATATATATAGATATAGATATAATATTACAGGCTGATTTTTAGAACTTGCTTGAAATATTTTGACAATATTTTGAAGAAAAACTACATGTACAACCAGATATGGGATTTCTTTGGGAACAGAGCAGTTTTGATTCCTTATGAGCCATTCACATGGGGAAGGATTAGTGTAGCCCTTTCATTCTAAACAGGGAAAGAAAACTTAATGGGTAACAGAATGCAGTGTAATTGGGTGGAAAGAACATGCTCAATGAGGAAGGAGGCAGGGAAAGAGAATAAGCCTCAAAGAACACAACTCAGAGTGCAGTCTCTATTACTTCACATGGAGAAATCCACGTGATCCTCCTAGAACAGGATCTTCATTTTATCATCTCAGGACTGCCTCCAACTGTAGTACATTAAATTTCATGAAAGAAAGTTAAGTACCTACTTGGGTGCTGACCGTAGGATGTCTTTAAAAGCAGTCATTACAATTGCTTACTGAATTCCTTGACTTAAAGAATGAAAGGCATTAAAAATCCTTTATGCTACATATCACTGGTCAATAATTTTATTCTGTCTGGAAAGAAACTCTAGACTAGAAAGGGCTGCTAGAAACTTTGTGACTCAGCTCATTCTGGGACTCTATGACATCTGCAGAGTGACTTAATCAAGATCATTCCATTGAAATTAAGGAAACACGCTTAATTCTAAGTTACTAGAATATTAATAGATTAGTGTCTCTTGAAAATATTTGCTCAACATTTTCAGAATTAAGTATATTCCAAACAAAAGATAATTCCATAGTTTTCCCACCAACATCAATGCTAAAGTATGAGCTGAATGAGGATAAGTACAATTGGCACTGTAAACTGAGTGAGATTTCAACCCTATGCAAAGAATTACAGAAAACTAAAGAATGCAGAGAATAGGAGAAACAGTATTCTCCAAGGAAGAGCACACCAATTGATTATCCAATATCAACTGGCTAGCCCTGAAGACATACATGCAAGTAACATAAACAGATGACAGCGTTTTGTTTAGAAATATATATGTATGTAATGTGTATATATATATATATATAGGGAAGTTATACAAATATAGTTTCAAGAATGAAAGAAATATAATGAAATTACAATCAAATATTTATATCTTTGATTAAATTTAATAATTTGATTCATATGTCAAAGACAAACCATAGTAGACTATAATACCTCTAAATCTAAATATATAATTCATATTATCGTATTTCAAATGCCACAATATTGTAGACTTTAGAAACCACAATATTCTACAAACCAAAGCTCTAAGAGTAAGTTATTGAATCCATCTAGTAGATTTTCTTTGGCAAAATGTACTTTTTGTTTTTGAATGTCTAATATTTCTCTATTTCATTCTCTCTCTCTCACTCCTTCACTCCCATTCTCTCTGTATGTTTCTTTCTGTATGTTTTAGTTCCCCTCTCTCTGCCTTGCTTTGTCTCCCAATATATATTTTTATATCTTCTTTCTTTTCCTCTCATCCGTTTCTCACCATACATCTTTATCTCAGAGTCTTTGTCATTCGCACATACATACATGCACACGCAGAGTGGGAGATATAAAGTGCTGTATTTATATGCCATAATTCATAGCACTAAATCTACTATAGAAAAAGCAAGTAGAGCTGGTATTAGATTTCTATTGTGGTGCCTGATTTATGTTAGAGGAACATACTGATTTATGTGTAAATGTCCACTTTTTTTTTATCCATTTACATTGCTGAGACTCAAATTGTCCTTTTTTAATCATTATTTTGCCATGAAGATGAGTATTATCTTCATATTTCTCTTTCATTTTTGTAGGGTTATTTCATAATCCTGGGTATTTATGATAGCTGCCATTATTGTTAGATGATAGATTATTTTATTTAACAAAATAATGCTTCTAAAAAGATAATAATTATAATAATATTAGCTTCAATTATTTTTTCTTCATCAGGGAATTTACACTGATGAATTAATTTACTCAGCAATCTGATGAGAAAGTGACTACTATTGCCCCTACTTGATAACAAAAATCTGGAACAATAACAAACTACTGGGTGAGGTCATCACAGTTAGTAAATTGGGAATACAGATCCAAGGATACAGATCCAAGCAGATCACTTCATGATCATATCATGGTCACTTCATGATCACATTAGTGTAAATAAAATGTAGAGAACATTGTAAATGACATTTATAACTTATTTAGTATATATTATGGATTATGTATACATATAATATATATATATAACACATATATATAATATGTACAGAGTGTAGCTATGTAGTATATAGTATTTGTTTTCTGTACTATATATAATATTTATAGTATATATTACATTTATGTTTATTTTTTTTCTTAGTGATTTCTTTGAATGCAGTAGGGATTACAATGAGGCAAGGCACCCTCTTCACTGCTTCCTAATACTGAGGCCTAGTGTTTGGGGCTTCATGCTCCAATTACAGAGGGTATAGATAAGTTGTAAACCTGATTACTTGGAACCATTTTCCTCTTTTCTCAAAATTTATACTCCAAAGTACTGGAGATATTTAGTTCCTATGATCACAATCATTTCATAACTGAACATATGTAACATTAACAAGCTTCTTACCTCTTGACACATTCTCTAACTGTATGGAATATGCTGCTGAGAGTCTTTCACATTAAATATTTTAGTTTGTGCTTACTTTTGGTGTATGGAAAATAAGCTTTGAAAGGAAAAATCAGCTTTGCCATGGAAGTTGCTCTGTGGTTCTAATTTCTGCATCTACAGCGCTGGTTCTGTCTTTCTGTAAAACTGAGTACACAAACGGTGACCATTTCATTTTATGAGGGGAATAACATATATCTCATTTGCTGATCATCTTAAAAATTTTCCAGTTTGACTCTGGTTACCAATAAATTGTTAAAAAGTTTATGCAAATATTTCAACACAATGTCTGACAAGTAATCAAACTTCCTTCTTTGTCCAAGACCATTTTCTGTTTCTTTTTATAGGACTGTTTCTTTCATTCCCAAAGCAAAACATGCATGGATATTTAACATACCTGCTAAATCCTATCGACCTATGTGTAGATGAGGAGTTTCCATTTGTGTTTTTCAGTTTATGTCCTCTCTTGTCCATTCATGTGTTTGCAGTATACATCCGTGATTTTAGCTTGCAGCATACATTTTGTCTCTGAGATATTACTCAATTAGTAAAAAGAAGACACGCTTTCTTCTTTTAATGTCCTTGATATTGATGAATATTTGAGTAACAACAAGATTTGACTTTTCAGGAAAAAAAATTGCCATGATTTCCCTTTGTACTTCTTTTGGTCTGAGTATGGATTTTTTTTTCCCTGTGTGATGTATATCCAGCAAAGGAAATGCTGTCTTATTTATTAAGAGTGCAATAACATGGGTAAACATGTACTAGCTTTCATAAGAATGCACTGAAATAAACATGTATGACATGAATGAATAGACATGCATTCACTTGAGAAAGTATGAATCAGTATGATCAGGGATGCACTAATGTGAGTAGGTATGAATCGATGGAAATGTTCATGCATTAACATGGACAGACATGCACTAACTCAGGCAGACATGCATTGATATGGATAGGCATATATTGTCATGAGCAGACGACATACATTAACATAGACATGTGTGTATAAATGTGAGTAGATATGCAGTAACATAGGTATGCATTCATCAACATCTGTGGACATGTATTAAAATGTATATATGTATGTATAACCTACATATATTATATTCACATCTCACAACAGTATAATTCATAAACCATGCCTATATAAACTCATTCGTGTTCTATCCTCAAGATTCCTCTCAGTTTTCTGGTTGTAGGAACATTGCATTGCACATGAGCTCCAACTTTGGAGACTGTTCTAAACATTAAAATCACTGAAATTACTTTTAAAACATTAAAGCACTGTTCCAAATAGATTGCTATGAAACACTTCCTTTCCCTATGAGAGCAGAAATGAGACTAAAGACAATTTCATTACCATTTGTTTGGTGACTCACATTGTTCACTACTTGGTACCATTGTGCAAACAGTTGAAGAAGGGTCATAAGAATGGATTTGAGGGTTACAATTATTGCCAACATAACTAAACTCACAGTAACTGAATTGATATATAATGGTGACTAAATATATTCTACATATTCAAAATAACTATATGAATTCACAAGTAAAATCAGAAAGGTTTTTTAGATACACGAGTGACCCACATGAATTAATTGTTTGAGCTTTTATGTTGAGTTTTGTATGTGGCCGAATATTTTATTTTCAAGCAAAAGGAAAATGTCTAATTCATTGATTTAGAGCATTTGTTTCTCCAAATGGTGCTCACTGAAAATTGTAAGAGGTTTTCAAACATATATACATTATCAATAAAGATATCCAATGAGTTTAATGAACATTTTAGAGAAAATATAAAAATTATATAAGTGCTAAGCCCATGATTTCAGATAGTTGTTTCCCTGTGATTAATATATAAATTCAATGTAATGAATTGAATCAATCACAGTATAAAATTTTAGGATTTGTGGTAATTGATTGTTCCTAAAGAATCAAGATTATGTAAAATGCCATCTTAAATGAAGTTATTATAAGGACAAGATAACTAGGCTTGTTAAAAGTTATAATAGTTACTTAGGATGGCCTCCATATTATTAAGTCAGAGATTAAGCCAATTGAGCAAGAGAGAGTTCAGGTTTATACTCACACCTGATTTATGGAGAGGTTGTACAATAGGACACGCAATAACAGACACACTTTTTAATACACAGACAAATGATTAATGAAGTACATTAAAATTTAGACCTGCTCTTTATTAAGTGACAGCTTCAAGGAAGTAAAAATACAAACTGCATTTGGGAAAACATTTTTCCTACCATATATATTTTCAAGAAAGTGTTTGTATCTAAACTGTGTGAATACTTTACATGAAATTATTATATGTGTAAATTTCACAGAAGAAAATAAATTCTCATTTTGTGAATGAGAAGGGTGTTCAACTCACTCAAAACATGGCAAAATGAGATCGCTAAACTATTGTATAAACAGTAACTCCTGAATGACTGGTAAATATTTTGTAGAAGATTTTCATTGTAGTGTGAAGTAAATAAAATCAAATAAATTAAAATATGATATGTCATTCTGAGGATTTCACAGTGCCAAAATTTAATTGCCTGGAAGCCAGTGAGGAGGTAGTACATGGAATGTTCTACCATAAAAAGTTAAGTTTGAAAAACATTTCAAAGTCTATCCACAGTTACTGTGCCCATGAATGTCTACAGCAATTAGAAATTTCTAAGTATATTCATGGTGACTTTGATAAAGTTCCTATCCCCTCTCTTTCTCTCCCTTTTGCTCCATTTCCTCTCTCTGTCTTTCTCTCTCTTCTTCCCTGTCTCTCTGTGCACATAACCAGTCAACACTGCAATCATTTTATGTTATATATGAAATATACCTTCCAATATGAATGTCAAATATTTTCAGTGAGACTAAATCTTGAATTCTTTAGTGGTAAAAAGAAGATATAGTATTATATCACTAGGAACAATGTTCATATTTTGTTGAATAATATTCCCTACTTTGGAGAAGATCCTTTAACTTTAGGACTGCCAACCTCAAAAATAGCTGTTCCTCAAAAAAAACGAATGAAATAAAGGGAACCCTGGAGAAGCATCTTCAAACAGAATTTTCCTGACTCTGGAAATCTGTTAAAGTACTGGAAAAACCTCATATAATTTACTATGAAAATTGACTGAATCTTGGTAATAACTTCACTTTGTGGTATTTAAATTTGCCCTTATTCAAATTTCTTGCCTCTTCATAGAGCTATTTGGTAGTTTTGAAGGACAAAGTTCCTGCCATTCTAAGGCAAAAGGTTTCTTAAACTTAAGAGACACTGAATATGCTAAGAAGCCCCTCAAAAGTTCATTCCTGGAATGCTGTCAATTTTCATGCTCCACGTTGCTTGTTGAGAACACTTACTCACCATATGTGGGTCTTCTTCAAGATGGGCTGCAGCTAGTGAAAACCGCTTTCCCAAGGAATGTGAGACAAAAATATTTAAAAGAAAACTTTTGGAGAGTAGTGTTATTTGAAGGACAGATTAGCCTTAGAGAATACAAGATTTCAAAAAAACCTGAACAATGAGCAGTCCAGAGAAGAATTTTAAAATACGGAGATATCACTTGAGATCTAGACACCCAGGCATGTGGATGGCTCTGTATGATTGTCTGTGCTTAGGCTTATACATAGTCATCCTAAGAAATTCCTAGTTCTAATCTTTCAATAACCCAGAGCCTGTACTCAAGGGGAAAATAATGCTAAGCAAGTTTTAAACTGTACACAAAGCCCCTTAGCAAAGACTGAGAAAATTATCAACATCAATGGTACTTTCAAGAGCGCAAGCTCGGCAGAATTCATCACGATTGTCCCAGAGGTGACACTCAGGAATAACAATCTATGTCTTCATCAGCAACACCATCAGTTCCCAAAAGAAGAGGAGATTGTTTTTAGAAAAGCTGCACTGCATTGTATTGTATTGTATTATTTCGTTATATTGTATTATATATCTGATTTTCCACAGAAAATTTTGAAACATATAAAGAAACAAGAAAATATTACCTATATGTAGAAAAATAAACATAGGTAACAAAAACTGTCCTCAGAATTGGACTCCCTAGGCAAAAGTCTTAAATCTCTTATCTTAAACATTGTTAAAAACTTATTACAAACTGTGTTAAAATAAAGGAAAGTATCTTTAAAGTATTAAAGAATTATATAAGAATGATACTGCAAAATTAACAGAGAACATTAAGTTTTAGAATATATTAAATAAAATTAAGTAGAAATTCCTATGTTGAATATTAGAATAACTAAAAGGAATGTCTCAGTAGACGACAGACTACATGATTGTATACGGCATTTGAAGCATGTGCATGAAGAGGAATCAATTGAAATGATTCAGCATGAGAGAAACAAAATGATAAAAGAATAATTATAGAGTATGAGTTCACAAGGCCTAAGAAATGAAATATATCACAATAATACATATTGGGTGTCCTAGAATGAGAGAGGAAGAGGAAGGAGACTAAAGTCAGGTATATTTTAAATGAAATGTTTGCAGAAAATTATTTACATATACATTCTAGAAACTCAGAAATTTCCAGGAAGGAGAAATTCACAGATGTTTACAATTAAATATGCATAATAATAAGACAGTGAAAGAAATCTTAGAAGTTTGGAGACAGGTATGGAGCATGAGGAATGAGACATCCTCAGTGAAAATAATTATAATTACTCGAGTATAAGCATTCAACGCTTCTCATCTAATAGACTGCATTTGCAATTCTCCATTGAGGATTTAGCTTTATAATAAATGAAAGAGATGCTTAAGTTTTATTTGTATAGTATATATTTTGGTTGCTTTCAAATAATTATTTGTTTCTCTGTTTTTAAATTATACCATTTTATAAACTGGCACTTGTAAAAAATAAGAATTTCTTAAAATATGATCATTTAATTTTGGGAAAAGAAAGTAAACATGGTTGCAAATTAAAAAAAGTAGAGAGAACATAATTTTTTTTTAAAAAAGCATAAGAGATGCATATATTCATTTTAGTAAGACTTTGATTTGTGATTGACATGATTATTACTACATTTCATTGTAATGAAAAATAAGTATAATGAAAAATAAGTATATAAAAATAAGTATAAATAAGTATAATAAAAATAAGTATATCCATAAGTAAATCAGCCCTCCAAAAATAACATAAATTTGTAGCAACAATCTTAGAGAAGTATCAGTTATGAGCAGTATCAAACTTTGAATAATTCTAGGTAGAAACTATAATTAATGAACAGTTAATAAAATAATATATTAATTAATAAACTACAATTAATACAAGGGAATGGATGAGCACAGTTGAGAAGAAGGGGCTGAGATGTTATGAGGAGAAGGGAGGATGAGAGAGATATGATCACTATGCATGTATATATGAAATTATAAAGAGGACTTTTTTTCTACAGGAAGAGAAATGTCTTACATATTGAACTGTAACAGAGTTTATTGTGCTGAGATATGATTCTGCTTCTGAGATTCCCTGGCATTACACTTGGTCTCTCAAGCCCTTTGAATGATATATTGAAGATGGAGGTCCAATAGTGACCTGCTACATCTAAGAGAGTTATTTTTTCTACTGTTAATAGCATCTTCTTTAAGCTGAACAGTTGTGGGGTCAGAGGAAATCCACCAGTGCAGCTACATTTTTTGAAACATTGATTTCCTATTAAATCAACTATGTCAAATCTATACATTAGAAATACACAAGATGTGTTAAATTGTGAAATGAATTCTTAACATTAGGTAAACTTTTCAAAACTCCCTTTGAATCTCATGTTATCTTTGAAATTTATGATGGAGTGAAATATAAACAGAAGTGATTGTGATTTCAAGTAAGCAAATATTCACATTATAATCCAAAGGTTAATAGGAGGCAAGATGCCCACATGATGTTAAATACAGAGATACATTCCAGATCTTGGAAAGGAAACTTGGTATCAGAGAATCTTTTCAATGTCTTTCCTACCATTCTCATTACTCATACGTAAGGCTCCTCAGAACTCATGCCTGCTTCAGTTGGTCTGTGGCAGGAAGTACTTCTCTTAATTCTCTGATCAATTATCTGGAATGAAAGAAGAAAGGGATGAGTGAATGGATGTTCACACAGTACATTAAATCAACTCCAACTTCACAAATGCAATTTCACAAGGAGTTTAAATTTATTGGAGTCAATTGTATTGAGTTATCCAGTTATGATATAGCTTCATAGATGATACAATTAATCAGACCTGTCATCCTGACAGACAAAATGACAGCTATCTTGGAGTTTAAAGGCTGAGAGTAAATGCTTGGCCGACAACACTCTGCTCTATATCTGTATCAATAATACTTTTCAAAAGACTCAGAGTGTTTCACAAACACTAATACTGCTTGCTGACTGCCATGACTGACAGTCATTACAGTTGTGAGTCAGCATTTTTCTGAATGTCAGCCACAAGAAGAGTTCACATCTTTCCATTAAATAATCTTTACTAATTTAGCATCTCAAGTTCACAGAAAAATTGAAGAACACATGCTGTAAAATGATGTGTTAACAACAAAATACATTTAACTCAGAAAAATGGATTTTTTTCTCAAACTGTTGAGCCTATTTTTTATAAAAGTCTAGGAATTGACTAAGTACAAAGGAAAGGAAAATGATCTAGAATTGTCAAAATATGAAAAATAATCATGCTGAAGAATAACCAAATTCATTCAGAATAAGAAGGAAGATTGGCACCTGTTGCTAATTAAATGAAGATTTATAGTTTGGATTTATGATACTGACCACACATGTAATGCAAGCATAGAAAAATACACAGCAGGTTGTGTCTCCTTTCATTAACTGTATCACTCTGTAGATTATTTTTTATAAGTATCTATACTAATCTGAATTATAAGAAAACCATACTTTATGAAATAAACGCAGCTGGTAGACTGGAAATCCTTCTTGATTCCAATCTCCTAAAATTCTACTGAAAATAATTGCAATGTGATTTTTAGTGAACCCCTGCATGAGTGGCAGAGGGTGGAGCGATGTTTCCTATGGATTATACTTACCCCCTTTTTGGCAAATTTTGAAAAAAATTCATATATGAGTTTACAATACATTTTATGGCTTTGTTTTTGTTTCTATGTTTCATTGCTTTAAAAATGCATTTCAGTGGATTCCTTTGTCTATCTCATCTTTGGGCTTTATGTGTCCCATGAAATGTTCTCACTGTTCAGAGCCCAGCGCAGCAGCTGTTGGAGATATTCAGTATTGCTCAAACAATGCCCCAGTGCCTTCTGTCATTTCATAAAAAGACAGGTAGGGAGGGTGGGGCTACTAGGCATGCATAATGGGAAGTTTTCCAGTAAAGAAAAATGGGCACCATTGTTCTGCCATTTGCATATAGATGTCATTCCTACTATTACCCGAGAAAATTAAGAGCCTTCAACCTATGGGTTTCTTAGAGTAGATTGCTGAAAATGTCCACATTTATGACATTTATGTCAGTACTTTTTCGACATCCTAGTGATGTCTTTTTGAAGATCCTGCCATCTAAATAGCTTGTTACCAGCCTAATGAAAAGTTGCTTTAGGTGTCAAAATAAATCTAAGAATGTTCTACACTTTAGCTGACTGTAATATATCATCATGGCCTGCTTAAGTAGTATAAACTGCAACTTGATAAAGCATCTAACAAAACCTACGGGAACAAGTAGCTGAGATAACGTGCATTCAGTGAAAGGATAATACAGCAATAATAAAAATTCGAATAACCAAAGGATACATACCATACTTTGTAATACATGTCCTGGTTAACTGAGCTTTCTTTAACAGTAGATGCCAGGGTAGTGTGATATATTATAACACATTCTTTGACATTTTTTCCAGTTGGAAAAAATATTAAGTATTTCCTTCCTCAAATAAAAATGTTGTCTTATTAAATTGAACCACTTTTGGAAATTGAATTTGATTTAATTTAAATATATGGGTAAACCTCCAAATTGTTCTGCCCACGATAGTTGATTCAAATATTTTGTGATCTATTCCTTGCAATGAATGTGTACACATGCTAAACCAATAAGAAACTATGTCCAGAAGAACATATATTCATTTGTTTGGTTATTTCTTGCTGTTGTCTGTTCCTAAGACTTCAATTTCACCTTTCTGAGAGCAGTTTTGCCTTGTCTTTCTACTATAACTGGCATATTGAGTCATAGCATGCTTTCTTCTGGAACTCTCCTTCACCATCATGACTGTGAAATTCACTCACTCATCCTTCCTGACATGCCATTCTGGGAAAATCTCTCTGGCCATCTGCACCAGCATGTATCCCTTTTCTACCTGAATGCCTATAGAGGGAATGTGAGAGTCACAGTGGCCTTTCCATGCCCATGTGTCCAAAGCATTATTTCTATTTTAGGGGACCTCGTAACTGGAAGTGACATCTGTGAGTGGTTTGTTATTTAACAGAGATTTGCTATAGACTGACTTTTTAAAGATACACTCTGTGCATTCATACAATACATATATACATATAATACAAACATACATCCTCAGTTTTTCTCATTATGACTTATCATTCTTTTAATTTAAATGCTGTTTCCAAATACATCACTGGTGATCTTTACATCTTTTATAATGAAGCAACATTTTCATATTCATATAAAGACACAAAGGAAATGCCTCAATTTGACTGATTTTAAAAGTATTATTTAGTGTCTGTTTTTTTGTGAGTAATAAATTGAACAAAGTGAAACATTTTCAGAAATTACATTAGTTTTCTATTGATGTGTAGTATGTATTGAATGAAGTAACAGTTAAAAATTGTAGGTTTCTTCAAGTTTTTGAAGGTTGTGACTCCTCACACAGATCAGGAAAATTCTTAAAGTTTATGAAGTACATAGCCAAGGTATTATGCTGTTCATTTTTATCTGAGGCTCATCACAGGAGGAATCTAAATGATCTCCTTTATATTTTTGGCTATTGTCTTTTCTTTGTGACTTTGTGACTAAGGATTCTTTACTCCTGCTTGCTGTCGATAGGAGGCAACCTTCAGATCACAGACATTGTCTAGAACTTCCTATGACACATGTTATAGATAGCTTTCCATTTGTGAGACATCACTCTTTGCCAAGACAGTCTGCATATCCAGACATCTTAGATAGAGTCTTATGGAGTACATTCAAAGGAGAAACATGTCCTTGTTTTGCCATGTGAAGTAACCTACTGAAGGGAGAGCCAGCATTTCATCTTAGTCATAGTGAGCTAACAAGAGAAGTCAGTTCAGAAGTTTCCCCTGCACTAAGAAAGAGAGATTTAAACTAGGGGTGTTTTCAGAAGTCCACTATCCCAGAAGTTAGCTGAAGGTAGAAGGATCAGGATCTCAAGACCATCCTCACTACACAATGAGCTTGCAGCCAGTCTGAGATAAAATGATACAAATAAAAGAGAGGAAAGATTACAGAATGTGTAGTTCACCTACGAACACTTGAGTGTTTGTCCACCAGAGACAATCCATACCTATTCTATTTTTTTATTCTCCTATCTCCTATTGAATTTATCTCCCTCACAACTATTCTTTGCGATCAAAATGTACCATGAAACCTCATCCTCATTTGATGACACTGCACCCTTATAGAGCTTTCTTGCATTCCATTAAAACTCTCTGCTACTCCTTTCATCATTTTTCCTTCAGTTTGACTTTTCCTTGTCAAACTAAACACAAGCTCAGTTCTCTCCTCCTCTAGAATATGCCATTCTCAACGACATTATTTCTCTTGAATCTATTTTACCTATTTTAATATGCAATCATACTTCTTGAAAGAGCTCTCTATACTTTTTGATAAAATAAAGTACTTCATTTTTCATCTACACTTGCTACATTCACCGAAATTTTTGGAATCATTATAACGGAAAAATTCTAAGTTTTTCCTGCAGGTTCCCCATAAAATTTCAGCCAAAGGAAAATGTTTAATGACTCATCTTCCTCCTATGGGCTATTTTCTTTCCCAATGCTCTGTAACATTTTAAATTTAGCATCGAATAAAACTGAATTTTAAAACTTTCCTAACTTTTCTTTCTCATCTGTTGACCCTTTTAAAAATCTGATAGAATTAAATGTGTCACAGAAACTTCACATTTAGGTTACATAGCTAGAGAGCTGTTTGCCTGAATCCCACTTTGATCCATCTGAGTAGCAAGCTCACATTACGATGAAATAGAGTATTCTGTTACATTAATTAGGATGTGAAAATGAGCTTCCCAAGCAAGGCCAAGACCTCTCAGCTTCTTCAAGAGGGAGGACCAGACTCATTCTGATTGCAGCATTACTCATTCTTATGCTCTAAGGATGTTGTCTATTTTGTAATTGCTAGGTCTTCAGATACTAGAAGATCCCAGTGACTGCTGGTTCCCTAATTTATAGCCAGGAATAATGAAACAAAAACCAGCCTTCTTTTTCTAACACTTTCATATAATCTCACCATAAAGTAAAGATTTCAAAACTTTAAAAGGCAATTTTATCTCTGTACCTCATTCTCTTACAGTTCCACACTTGACATTTATTATTCTATACTTTTTGTGTTACTTCATAATTGTCAAGGTGGATTTATCACAGTCGTCAGGTCAACATTCACCTTTGATGAATACTTCTTTGGTGAAAACCCCAATATAACTTATAACCAGTGACTACACTCTCTTGTGCAAAAGAATTTAGGTGTTGCAGTGTTAAAAGCTCTATGAATAATTAATGGAATGTAGACACTTAGATGCATAATTCAATTGTATTAGACAAATAGTTCAGATATGTTAGAGCCACAGTACTGGGGATAGCTGCGTGACTTCTTCAGCACTACTATAACACAGGGCTGAGCAATGCTGGTGCACACCAGGATGAGTTACTACTATGACCAGCAGAGATATAATAACAGTATGAATTATTGAATTGGCATCTTCCCGAGACAGCTTTGGTCACAGCCTTGCTATGCTCTGGAGATGATAGAAGGAGATTTGTGTGATGTAAATTTATAATCAAAGGATGTTCAGGATGAAAGATGACCTCCAAGGTTGTGAACCTGAGCAGGAGACTGTATCATCATAGGAGAAAGGAGCTGTGAAATATGGATCACTTTCCAGTTAGTACTTGGAAGCCAAAGAAATTCCACTCATACAGATTTAACTCTGAGAAAGTTTCAGACAGTCAAAGACAGAAAGCATGATTCTAAAGTAATCAAGCACAAGCTGCATGCATAAGGACTACAGACTTGGGCAATGTCTGCTTCAACATAATTCCTAAGATTATGCCCCAGATAGACTTAGAAATTAGGTAAACATTCAGGATCTCAGTGGTATAGTGCTCTGAGCTCCCCTCCACACAGAGAGAGATAGATTAATAGATAGATAGATACATACATACATAGATACATAGAGAGATAGATAGATAGGAAGAAAAAAGAGAGAGAAGAAGAGAGGAGAGAGGGAGGAAGGAAGGAAGGAAGGAAGGAAGGAAGGAAGGATGGAAGAAAGGAAAGAAGGAAGAAAGAAAGAATGAATTTGGATACCTGGCAAACACTAAAGACATCTGATTTCTATGAATGGTGAAATGTGGAACAATTTGTACATGTATTGCTATTTCACATTAATTGATCAAAAAGATTAATTGATCAAAAAGAGAAAGTAGTCTGAAGTGTACGCTCCTGTCATGTAAAAAAGTGTGTTTGTTCTTCTGTTAATCCAGATCAGCTAGCTGAGACAAAGGAACCAGATTCATTAAGGATACATTACTTTGCCATTACTACCTACTGGTAGAGTGAGGGAGATATGTTAGATACAGCATACCTTTCTGGAAAACAAAGTCACCTTTAAAGGGGGCTATTACACTGCTCTATGATGTTTGATTATTCCATCCTCAGTAAAGTCCTTTTTTTCTTCTACTAAATGGTCATCATTATGCATGACATTATTTTAGTCCAATGACTGTTTCAAGAAACAATAGGTCAAAAGCCATGAAAGGAATGGAATGATGAAAGAAATCACCCCAAAATAAAAGAGCATGGTCCATTCAAATCTACGAAGGTGTTCACAGGGAGACTATTATCAGATGTTCACGGAATTTAGGAAAATTTGCTTATAGACATTGTTTTAATTTAATGTAATGAAATAGTAATACATAGATTTATACCATGCAATAAGACACTTTTATGTCTATACATAATTTCAAATTACATATGAAAAATACAGTAACTCAAATTAATGCATTTGTAACATATGATCAATTGCACAGAATTTCCTGGCTGTTAAAATTGTGTTTTATAGCACCAATAACAAATGCTATAAAATGTACTTCATTATTAGGTCCCTCAATTTTTTTTAAAGAAAGGCAATAACCTAAAGTTGTTATTTGCAATGTAATCTAAGTTTTTTTTAATCACTTAATTGTTCTTATATTGTATAGTAAAAAATAACAGACTGTCTGAAAAAATTAATTCCAAAATGCCTCCACCCTCATACAATTTTGTTTTGTTCTGTTTTTCATTTTGTGTAAGACAATAATGATACATTAAAGAATTTTTTTTTAAAAAATACAGGTCTAGAAAGAGAATTATAACTTATAAAGTGTCAGATTCCAGAAAATATTTGATTTATTGGTTTGAAGATATTAAAATCACTAATGTTCCATTTTTGAGTAATTATATTTTTTTCAGAGTTTTATTTACTTTAGTAAAAACTGTCTAAGACTTGTACTCCAAAAAGTCACTAGTAACTTCCTGTATTCCTCCTTCTCCAGCATGGAATTTGTGTTTCTGTCCTCAGATGTCCTCTTGGCCCCAATCTTTTCTTCCTACAGGACCTTAGCCATTTGCCATTGTCCTGGAAAGGAGACAATGTCTTGCTTAGCAAGAGGGATGGCTACTCTATTAAGTAACCTACAGAAAGGTTCAAAACTTATTTTTCCTAAACAAACGGTGACCATATTTTGGTTTTGATAAAGAATAACTTTTCTTTTTTTTAATTCAGCACAGAGAACTCTATATACTTAAAGCTGTTCTTACCATGACATCAAGAGGAGCACTTAGCTGTAAAAAACTCTAAAACCAACACAAACAAGCACTCACAAGAACTGTCTTCAGAGTTAGGATGTACTCTTGAATACTATCTATTGGAATGCATTAAGCCTTGATTTTATACATTTATTTAAAGAAAAATCAAAATGCTATGGAAGTGTGCCAATCTGACTCAGAATATCTTTTCATAGTGTGATAATTTCTGAGCCATAGGTTTGTTTTAATAATTATTGGGATGCACATCTCTGTACCTATATGGGCAATGTCTCATGCTATGACCTGAACACCTATGTTTCATGGAATGTTAAAAGCACAGAATAAACATTTTATGTGTGAGATGACAAATCAAAGCATGTAGAGATAGATGTAAAAAGCCACAATGAAGACTGGGAGATGATGCATCGTAGAATATGTTCTGACTGTAGTGATTGACTATCAGTGTTCTTTCGAGTCTCATTGTCTATGCCCTGCTTCCTTGTTCATGATTGAAGTACTTTTTTTAGATGAGGGCAATTTTGATTTTCAGAGTCATATTAGGACACCTTTTCTAATGAATTTATTGAGAGTGAGTCACATGCTTGTCCCCAAGGAGCAAATACTTCTGAGATTTCTGGTTTCCTGGAAACTCATGATGAAGCTTAGCAATTGACATCTTTAAATTACTGATGACCTGTGGTGTTAATCCTGACACCTTGCTGATGCATGTCTGCTTGGTCCTGGTAATCAGGCCCTTTTTGCTCATCATAATCCCATTAACAATTGAAAGATAGAACAAGATTTTTTTAACCAATCTCTTTGACAGGAAGCAATGCAATTGGGATATAATTATGGATTATGTCTTTGATTATACACTGGAGCAAGTACACATTAGACTAATTAAAAACACAGTGTGAATATTCAACCGCATTGAGCTACAAATGTTTAAAAGCTGTCTGTAACCGCTGAAAATATATTTTGGTCCCAGAGAAAAGCTCCTGTCAAATTGTATGAAAAACTGAGTTCAAGAATTGAGAACTGCACATTTTTGTGTTGGCGGATTTACAGGGAGCTCACCGTGTAAACACTTGTTAATCTAGGACTCAGACAAAGCAGACTTGAAGGGTGTCAGGACTGCAAAGTGAAGGAGTGTGAGGAAAGAAGTCAGATATCCAGGTGCACTGAGTCTCCTAGGCAGAACTAGGGAGGAACTCGAATAAGTCAAGGTATGGAAGAAAACACTACACCACTTTTACTGTGGTGCCAGCACAGAGTTGTAGAGAGAAGTTGTCATGAGGAAAGATCCAGCAGGTGACCTGTGTCTGTCAGCATGCTAAGGCACAGTGGCATGAGGACGACCAACAGTTGGGCAGACTGTCATTGAGCACCAGTTGGGGAAAACTATGAGGAAAGATGGACATTCCCCAGAGATGGAATGGAATGACCAAATGATCCACATAAGAACTCAATTCATTCGTGTCCTTCCTCATTTAATTATTATTATGTGGCCTCTTCTAATGACAATTTTCTATTTTGAGCTTTATTCATCTATATCTACAGCTATCTCTCTGTCTATTTATCTATATGTAAATATTTAAGAGATATAGATAGAATCCTTATCCCACTCACTTTAAGGAAACTGTGGGACATACTTACTAAAAATGGGATATTGACCTCTATTGATAAGCAGTGTTTTCTTTTCAAGATAAGTAGTGAGCCTTGGTTCAGAAAACATGTCATGTGACCTTATTTTGTCCACAGTTATATACATATCCATCATTAGGTGTCGAGTCTGGATTGAAGCCAAATATCACTCAGCAACACTCTGCTGGATTATGAGCCTTCTGTGTGTAACACATTGACAGAGCTTAGGGGTAAGGATTGCACTGTTATCCTCTTGTGTTGGGGGCACAGTGTTTGCTGCTGAGTCAGAGAGTCAAAATTGAGCTGGATCAGCTACTGAAGTATGCATCATATTCAGTCTGTCCTATGTCCTTTAGCTCTTGGGTAATGCATCTCCTCTGAATCCCACTGTGGTCACCATTTTCTAAGTAGCCTCCCTTTAACAAAACAAAAGTCCCAAACCAGAAATTTTATTAATTCTTAGTTTTCCTGTTCTAACCATTTCTATGGCTTCCATGTCTCAATGAGAGACCACCCACTTACCACAAGTCTCAAGGAATGTACCACATACTTCAGCTCCTCCCCTTTGTCTCATCTACTCCAGTCAGCTTCGCCATTGTCTTGCCCATCCATTCATGTACCAAGGTATTTCCTGCCTTAACTATGAATCAATAACTTCTAATTATAAAGCAGTTTTTCTTTTTTTTTTTTTAAAGAAAGAACCTCTCCTTTCACATTGCAGCAATCAACTTAAATACCACGTCATCAGGAACGTCTTAATCCACCTCACAACTGCCCTATTAATATGACATCTTGACTTCCTATAATTGAACTTTGGGCCATTATTCATGTGACTTAATTTAATATGTGTGTTTTCATCTAGATTAAAAATTCTATGAGATGCCAGACCCACTCTTTCATTTGCCTTGTGCTGTTTCCAGCACAGAGGACAGTGCCAGCATATAATATGCAGTAGAGCTGTGGAGCACATGGGTAGCTCATAAGGTCATCTATAAAGCTTCATTATATGAACGTTCATAGGCTGAAGGACCCTGAACTGTCTGTCCCACCTAACTGAGACAGTGTCTTTTATCTTTCTCCCAAGCTTCCAAGGAGCTTTCCCAGTCCAATGCAAACATTGCTTCATGATGTTGTATACTCCCAGTTTGTGTCTGCATGATTGACTCCTGCATATCATCCTGTTTACACACACAGCATAATTTCCTAATGAATTTACATAGTTGGCTTCATCTATTTTGAAAATGGATAAAGGGAGGAACAACAATCCCTTTTCCAGAGTTTTTCCTTGTATGTGTCTATCTTTCCAATATGAAAGAATAATGACCACATTAATAGTGCATCCATGTGTTTGCTTTAACTTGAAGGCATACCAGATGCCATGAGGATAATCTTATGTTTTACACTACAAGAGATCCAGAGATTTTGATGCACATATCCAAAAGCAGAAAACTTTTTTTGTATTGATTTAAGACATTGCTTTTATAGATGTTCTTTAGCAACTCCTTAGGAAGGGTAAAATGTTTTCCTTCATTGGCTATCTCAGAGTCAGTTTATTCAGTAACTACCTTTTATCCAACTCCCAGATTCAAGTAAAGATCTAGGTTATGGGTAACTATATGCCAGGTATTGCATTAGCCTTTTAAAAGGGCATAGAAAAAAGTGAAAATTGTAACCCGTCCATGTTAATGACTTATTTCAATGTGTTTTATAAAAGGAGATTAAGAAAAGCCATCTAGCTTAGATGCTGAGAAAGTGTCTAGGGAGGTTATAATAAACCCTCCAAAGTATTCTTTTCTGCAGATAAATGACTCAGTTCTCCAAATATTCTTGTATAGATGTTGTTTAAGCATACTACATTGCCAGCCCACAATTCTATATTATAGGAATTAGTAATTCTTTCCAAATCAATGGGAAAGGAGAAGCATAAGGATGCTATCATGGACTACCAGAGCTCAAATAATCCATGGAAGTCATGTAAAGGAATCATCAGTTTCATGGTAGAGGGATTGTGGTCCAGATTGTGTTTTTCTCACTGGGACAAGACTTCCTAGTTGTTCCCAGGAATCTCTTGCTTCTGGTTACAGAGTCTGCTAGTTGTCTTTTACAATTACATTTGAAGTCTAGGAAGATCTTCAAGTCTTAGGGGAAACTGACCAGTGCGGGGCATCTCTGATAACATCTGCATCATTCCCTAAGGACCAGTTGTCTACAGTTTCTAGCTACATTAAGTTTACCCATGGTTCCTTTAGAGCACACACCCCAGAGGATGTTTAATCTCATCTTTAATGTGCATACATAGAAATCCTGCCTGCTAGGAAGAGGTGAAAAGCAAAATGAGCAGATGCAGAGTTTTAACTTAACAGATTAACGACTCACAATTTTAGACACTTTAATTCTTTGTGACATCTAATATACCTAACACTACTATCATTTTCATGGCAATGCCATTAAACTCTTAACTATTCTGAACAGTATATAAATTTGATTATATAGATATACTAGATTATCTGAAGACTAGTTGCTCAAATCCTGATGCTGAAACCTTTTAAGCAGACAGTGAGTCAGAATTCCAGAAGCATAGATTCAGTACACTATAACAGTAAAAAGGAAAGTTTTGTTAAGTTCTATGAAAATTAATTTTGAAAATGTAAATCATAAAATATTGTCATAAGAAAGTTAAAAATAGAAAGCTCACTCCAAAAGTTACATTAATAAAGAATATAGCAATGTAATAAATAGAAAAGAAGAAAGGTAAATTAATAAAATACAACAAAATTATAAATTGGGACTGGAGGGATGGCTTGATTGTTAAGAATGCTTGCTATGCTTGCAGAGGACCATACTCCATTCTAAGCACCCACAGTAGGTGACTCACAGCTGCCTGTAAATTTATTTCAAGAGAATGTAACTTTCTGTCTGGCCTCTGTAAACACTACACACATACATACACACACAGAAACAACACACATTTACATAATATAAAACAAAACATATATAAAAACAAAGTAATAGAAAACACAAGATCAGTTTAGGTATTTGAGGAATTATAAACAATTATTTAATATCTGTTCAATTAATTTTAAAAAAGGATGCACAAATTTTGTACTGTACTCCAAGAGGCTCTGTTTTGACTCAGTGATAGAAAAACCAAACACATTCTCACTTTTGTGAAGAAGAAACACATTCCCTTCTTTTGTATTATTTCATTGACACTGAACTATATATTTAATTTGAACTTATGTATTTAATAATGAACTTGGATGAAATAATTCTTAGTATGTCCATAAACACTGATAGGTTCATAATCATCAATTCATGGTAGAGATACATGAACACTGCATTTTATTGAGTACAAAAAAATAACACAACATAGGGATTCTGAAGTGCTCCTGTGATTAACAGCATATATTTTCTGTGACAGGCACACAAGCATAAATAATTGCCTATCTCCTTTTCAAGTACCTACTATCTTTATCTGGTAAAAGGAGCATTTTAAACAATATTCTAGAGAATATTAATCGTGATTCTAGGAATTTTAAAATATAAATTGCCTTTTCTGTCCATTATCTTTCCATCTCTCTCCCCTCCTGTATGTGTGTGTGTGTGTGTGTGTGTGTGTGTGTGTGTGTGTGTGTATTATGGATGCACTTGTTCCCATGTATGCACAAGCACATTTGTGTGCATATGTGTGCATTTGTGTTTAGGCCAAAGTTTGATGGTGTCTGTCTTCTTCAGGCAGTGCCCACCATTTCTTTGAAATAAGAGCTCTTATTGAATGTGGAAATCACAGATTCAGCTAGGATGTCTGGCCAGAAAGTACCAGGGCTCTGCCTCTCTCTCCCTCCTCAGTGCTAAGATTACAGATATGAACCATTAACCCTGACACCTTTTGTAATAGTATGGGATCCAAACTTAGATCTTCATGCTTGTGTGCCAATCACTTTAACAACTGAGCCTTCTTTCTAGACCCTGGTATTTTTAAAAGAACTTAAATGCTTCATACTATGATGAATATTTTTGAAACACTAATGTATGTTGAAATTACTATCTAGGTGATGGGTAGCCATCTAATTTCTGTGAAAAGTAACCAGTGTTTCTGAATGTGAATTTGTATTCTATTATCTCAATTCACAGAAGCATAAAGAGAACTTTAAGAAAAGATGATACTGGGTACAGGGTGGAGTGTACAGTAAGGATTGGGCTGGGACTGCTGTCTGACACTAGGTGTTTATTACATTACACTGGAGAATACTCCAAATATATTTCTAAAAGAAAAGGAAAGGAATTTTCATATTTTCTACTGAACCATGAGTGTACCTGGCTTTGTGAAAATATAAGGTGATTTCTGAAGTCACATTCACCTAGTCGGTATTCATTTTAAGTTATTTCTCTGCCCAGTGAGCCTAAGTATGATCATAGGAAAAAAGCACATAGGAGTTCAGTACAGGCAGATTTTGTTTGTAAATCTGTTAATGAAGACCTTTATAGCTACTTGCGGAATGAAAGGTTGGGTTATTTTCAAACCTAATCACTAAACATCCATAATCAATACACTAAGCAGAAATCAGATGGTCATTAAGATAATGGTACTACAGTTATGGTTTCAACTGGAGAAATGGGCCCAAAGTAGATGATTCTACTTTGAGATCCTATTAATGTTAAGGTGTGACCCAATTATTCCTAAAGAACCCTACCTAATAGAGTGTGGATTGTTTGTCACTATAAGAATAATAAAAATGAGCGTTATATAGATATTCAATGGTTTGAATTGTTAATCCCTAAACACAAAGTTTTAACATTTTAAAGCAAAGAACACCTTAATTAGAATTTGAGTCGTCTAAAATCTCTAGTACCAAAACTCACTCAGGAGATAGACAAGATACTAGAGAAAAAAATATAAAAGATATTTCATTCTTACAAAGCATACGTGTGGTTGTCAGGGACACAGAGCAGATAATGAGTGTGTTCACACCATAGTGCTTCACAGTACACTCCAAATCCATGTCTATAGGACAATATGTTGCTCATACCCCACTCTTTCCAATATCACCATTGTCTTGAGGCCTTGTCTTTGTGAATGTGATCTCAATTTGTTGAAATATTTTGTCATCAATAGATATTCACTCTTGTTGTTGTCTTTTAATTAGTTTTTCTAGTGTAGCAATTCTTAAATGTGTCTCTGGTCTTACAAACTGATTTCTAAATGCTTCAATGGCAAATCATTTCCAATGGCACATAATCCAAGCCTCACGGAGTGGTTACCCTTTTCTGTTTGTTTCACAAGCTCTTTAATCTCTCCTTGTCCATGATTCTTTACCTCTTCTTCCTGAATCTGTTCATCCTACTCTTCTCCAAGGGCTTTTCATTGTGGGACCATGCTAGTGTTGACCAACACATGAGATCTTCTTGCACAGCTTATGTTGCCTGAGCTGTACTAGGCATACCTTAGATTATGGTCAGGAGCCTTTTCTGAGAAGATGTTTTGTTTAACCTCACTTGTAAGGTGTTTATAGCCTTCCATCTCTTCTCCGACAAACCGTATGATGCTCTGTTTTAGGGCTTGTCCTAATCTTTCTGCACTTGTATGTTCAAGTGCATGGTCAATTCTTGGAAGTTAAGAAGTGCATCTGACTGGACATTATATCTTGAGAAAGTCCCTAATCTCTTATCTTGTGTCCAATATATGGAGGCATGCCCCTGAGTTTGTCAAGTTCTACTACAAATGAATGAATGTAAGGTGATGATTCAACTTTATGGATAAAATCATTGCAATGTAAAATCCATCATGATATTAAATCAATCATAATGGAATATTGAGTGAGTAGGAAAAGGATAGACCAAAAGATAAAATTTCCCAACCGTATTATATTTAGTATCAGTACATACACATTAATTCTCAATCATTTACATGTAAGCATATGTGTGCCTGTCGATCTAATGTAATTTCCATTTAGAATATAGAAAATTGTCTTATGTGATAATATGGAATACCTATGGCCAAGCAGACATATGAAGACAAACAAACTAATGTATTTATACATGCACATATATATTTATTTTCCATGGTTTTTTGGGAATTATCCTGAGATGTAATATTCTTGATCATTTGAAAATTTTATAATAAAGTTTACAAAATCAAAACACAAATACTTATCCTTAAGGTTAAAAATATTAAAGAGACAGTTTCTATTAATAATTTGATTAATCCACCACAGCTTATAGACTAGCCTATAATGCCAATTGTCTATTTTCCTATGTAAAAATAATTGTTAGGTACTTAGATGATCTATAGTTATATTTACTTTTGAATGGCAGAAATAGTGTCCTCCACATGAAGAAACTGACCTGGTTTCTTGGGCACAGGGATCATTTTTATTGAGAAGCAAAAATGTGAGTTCCAGAAAAGCAGAGCACATTCAGGGCAACAAACTTGATATTTCGTGAATTTAGGAAAGTTTTTTTTAAGAACTTTAAGGCACCAGAGTGGACATATTATTAATAATTCCTTTCTTTAGAATCTCAAACAGCTATATCTGCTTTCAGCTCTTTCATGTTCTCTCTTCTGCTGATGTAGCGGGAAGCAGCAGATTCAAAGTAGAGCTAAAAGAAGCCTGGAAGCTCAGCCTCTGGGCAGTCGTTTTCAGTATTTATGAGTGCCTTTAAATGGCTACTGAGCTGGTGGTAGCACCATTGATTCTATTTTTAACAGTTGACTTGCTCACAATCAATGGCATTGACCAAACCAACTGTCAAGTCAGCAGCAACAAGGGATAGTCATGCGGCAGCCTGCTAATATGTGTTGTGGCACCAGGTAGGTGTCCCTTTACACAAAGCCTAGAGCCTGGCAACAGGTCCCCTGACACTAGACATGCTCAACCTCTTCTTTCATTGATGGTTGACCCCATTGCCATAGAAATTTGATGGCCAAAAGCCTAGAAGCAAATTGTGAAGCTCTTTGGCACCCTCTGGTGACAGATCTTTCTCAAACTTAAATTGCTCCTGTGTTTCAAAGCACTGGACACTTTTCAGGCCTGCCCAGTGTTATTGGCTCCTTGTGATGTGCAGGGGTCCTAAGAAGGAAGTCCTTCCTCCTGTATTGTTATTCCTATTGGCAAAAACAAAAAAACAAAAACAAAAACAAACAAAAATAAAACAAAATAACAACAACATCAAAAATCCCACAGGTATGAAGATGACTCCTTACAGTGGTCTTAGAGGGGAACTGACACCACCAAATCAGTGCCTTTTCCCACATAGGTAAGCTGAGGATGACGTGCTTTGAACTTTGAGATACATTTTGGATAACTCAAAATAATTTATTTATGTAGGAGTCATGAGTCTAGCATGAGTTCCCTTATTAAAAGAATGGTATGACTCGCAAAGAGGTAGAAACTCATCTAGCCTAAGTCAAGGTTTCCCAAGTACAGAGAAGACTTTAGACACACAGATCTGGTCTTCACTCTCTTTTCAATTAGAAATGCAACTTTGGCTACAAGATGTTCTCTTTGAGTGTGAATTTGCTCATTTATAGAACATGAAGAAGGAAATGCAGAATGTGAAGTAGACCCCATGATATTGTCCAGGCAGGGTTCTATGCTGCCTATAGACAGCTGATGAGTACATGGAAATCTTTATATATTTAGGTTGAGATTTGAATCTTTTCATGAGAAAGTATTTAAGTGGCTTGTAGTTGGAATCAATTTCCTAAGTTCCAACGAATATCCAATGAATGAGACTATTCAGCAATCCTGAAAACATGGAAAGAATGGCAGAGTCTCATTTTAAACACTTGCCATTATGTATTTTAGAATAAGTATTGGTAGTTTAATAAATGTTCTCCTTTTTAAGAGTGGCCTTAAGCAATGCATGAGAACAAGTGGATTAGAAAGAAATATTTCACAGAAAACTACAAAGAATTCATCATATAAGTTTTCCTCTTAAGCATCCTCACTTATTAAGATCTGCCTAGGTCTGAGAGTTTTAGATTTCTCATTTTATTTAGTCCTCCTACCATCCCAGCAGTTAGACTTTATTATTCTCATTTTGTAGAAAGAGAAACTAAGACTCAGAGTAGCAAGGCAGCTTGTCCAAAAGAAAACACAGGTAATAAATACAAGATTCAGACATGTTTTGATAGAAAAGAGAGTCCAGTTTTGCCTGACAGAACCCGCTTAGTTTAGTTTCCTTAACAAATGTGGTGAGTTCAGAAAGAATTTTGGGATCCATTGTTCAGACACAATGGTTCACATATATGTCTTCCAAATATAAAAAGCCCCATAAGCAAAAGATCAAGTATGTGCCAAATCTCACTGCTAAAGAGAATTCTGTAATGAGGGGCCTCAAACTTTAGTGACTTATAATCTACAATGGGTAGGATCTGTTTATTCATTTCTCTCATACAAGAATGTTAGTACGTGTATGGGAGGCGACTCAAAGTCAGTGTGATCTAAATACTGACACTGTCTCAAAGCCAAAACGGAACTGCCACGGCATGAATGCACAGCATTTTTGCAGTGTTTCTTTGGTAATGTATAAATGATGTTACCACATGGTACTTTTTGACCACTTGGTTTTTTTTTTTTTTTTTAACATCAGCTCAGATCCGTATTTCTGGGTACTGAAGATATCTAAGGCACAACGGTACTAAAAACAAAGACACTGTCCTCAGCCTCTTCCAAAAAGAGGTGTCAATGTGCTCTCCTGAGCACCTGAAGAAGCCCTTTGCATCCCACAGCATTGATACTGACAAATGTGTGGGGAATAAGTGTCATGGCCTGCAAGAATCATGTTCTGAGTGACAGGTCAAAAGCTCTTGACCATATGATACTTCAGCATTTTCAAAATTGGAAACTCTTTCATAAATTACAGACATGGAGATAAGAGAATGGAAGATAGTGAGAAAAGCAATACACACTGAAAGAAAGATAGAAAAAGAAAGAGGGGGGGAGGGGCAGCTAACAAGACAAAGACAGCCCGGGAGTTTAGAATCAAATACACACATACAAATATGAAAGGACATTCTCCTACATTGAGATGATACTGAAATTCGACCTTTCAAAAAGCAAACAGTGCTATTATATTTTATATAAATGTCTCTCCATTTTTCTTAGCTTGTACTGAATCCTCCATTTTCCTTTCTAATTCTTTATTTCAGGATGACTGAATTCTACTGTGTTTAAGGAAAAAAATAGGAACTATAAACCTAAATTATAGCCAATCAAATGGTACTCACAGCTCAACTACTAGACAAATTGCAGCTCATGAAATTTGCTATGGGTCAGGAGACTGAGTAATTTTATTTTAATCAGTCTTATTTGAAGCTAGAATGCCATTACAGCAAATCCTCTGAACAGGATTTTGGAGGGATATACACAAGTCTTCATCCTCTTTTCCTCCTTGTTTTCTTCTTTCTAAGTAAACTGTTGAGGTCTCGGATAGATGAGAAATGAAACTACAAATGATCAAATTTCATTGCTATCCTAATGCCAGTATGGAACTTATGTGGGCCCTGGTCTTTCTTCTTGTTCAGGATTAAGCCATCTAAATCATGTCTGCAGCATTTATTTACATGTTTAAATCCCACCACAGTTCAGTCCCAGGCCCAGGACCACAACTGCTCTGCTGATCTTTGGGCTTCTCTGTGGTTCAGGTTTTCTGGGATTCTGCTCAGTGTCAGGGGAGGCCTCACAAGATGCTACAAGGTAGGATGGACTGATATCAGAGCCACACACCACACAGAAGGTAGGGGCACAAAAAGTCTTTCAGAATCAGCTGTGTATGGCACAGGGAAGAGCTTGTGCTTCCCAGTAATTATTGGGCATGGTAATTTGATACTTGCTGCATCTCAGAATGTCATCAAACCTCAAGAGCAGGGAAAGAAAATGGTGGCATGGTAGTTCAAGTTTCCAGTGTTTGCATACGACTTTCTTCTCCATTCTGATGTTAAAACTGTTTGTGCATGGAGCCATAAAATGGTTAATGGTGAAGATGAGGAGAGAACCTGTTTTCCAGGGATGAAAGTCTATCAGTAATCCAAACAGCTGCCAATCTGGAGCTCATGTAGGTAATTTGAAGAACAGTGCCTTTCAGTTTCATGTGTTTGAAAAATAACTTGGTTGGGGATGGGGACATTGCTTAATCTGTAAAGTCCCGTCACCAGAGCAAAGAGTAAAGGTCTCCAGCAAACATGTAAAGTCTGGGGGTGGTCACCAAGCTCAGTGAGGGAAGATGCAGGCAGATTCCTAATATTCCATTCCAGTGAGATGTCTCAGTAGAAAAAGACATTTGCTGAAAAATCCTGGAAACCTGAGTTTGAGCCCTGGAACCTCAGTAAAAACTAAAAGAGAACTGACTCCACAAAGTTTACTCTGATCTCCACATATATTCATGCAGGCATGCATGTTCACAGACACATACTAAAAGAGTTAGATGATAGATGATAGATAGATAGATAGATAGATAGATAGATAGATAGATAGATGATAGATAGATAGATAGATAGATACACACACAGATACACGGATCCATAAACAGATAATGTAGAGAGCATAAGAGGAAATAGCAGTCAAGACTTCACATGGTTCTCAACATGTGGTTGCATTTCTAGTGGGTATGGGAAAAAAACTGTATTTCCCAAAAGAAATCAAAAAAAAAAAAAAAAAGAAGAAAGAAAGGAAGAAAGAAAGAAAGAAAGAAAGAAAGAAAGAAAGAAAGAAAGAAACTTTCCTTAATAACTTTAAAAGAGCTGTGCATGCAACTTTGTCTAAATCTTCAAATGGAAGGTACAAATATTCCCTCCCTAATGAGAGAGTTAGAATTGCCATTTCCATATCTTCAAACTACTTTTTCTTTACTTAATTGGAAATCCCTTGACACTGATAATTGTTTTTCTAATAAGCTCTCTTAATTTTCATTTAATGCATTTGCCCCTTATCTAAGACCTTTGATCATAAAGAGAAAATAAAAATAAGATAAAATAAGATTATCCAAGAATCCTTTCTCTGTCTTCATTCTCTAGTCACCAGGAAATATACTGTTTGTGTTAAGACAGTGTATTTTTTTTAATTGTTTAAGTGTATTTAAGAAATCGAGAATTATCACAAGCATCCCCTAGCAGCTTACGTCACATTCCTCTTGTATTGAAAACCCCTGAACCACACCTCTGTGTTGGCTTCTCTCACAGACATTCCAATGTAGAGGAGGCCTGATTTGTATTTCCTCCAGCATTCCCGAACTCTGTGTTTCCTTTAAAATGTCACTCACTGTTCTGATATATTTTCTTTCCTGAGAAGATTCTCCACATAAACTCTATGGTGCTCATGTTGCGTTTCTGCAGTGAATTCATTTTTCAAGATTAGACGTCACAATGGGCTTCTTATCTAGGAACAAAACTTAAGAGTAGTAGAACAGTCATTCTTAGTTATAAGTTTCTATGTCACAAACAGAGAATCATTTCAAAATGCATAGATTTAGAAATAAAATGATGGCGCTGTGATTTTGAGACAATGTATTTTCTATCCAATTTTATTTTTTGTGGAGCAAAACATATGTTTTATATATAGTGAGGGTATTCCTGATTCAATTTACCAGTGAATGGACCACTAGAAAAATATGTTAGATTCTATTTAGAATACTTCCAGAAAGACCTAACTACAAGAAATAGACTGGTACACAGGGAGTGTAAGCAATGCAAGAGGTTGTGATTAGAACCTTGCAGTGTAGTTACCCCAGGCATGAAAGACAAAGAGAGAAAGGGGGACACCTTGACAAAAATACTGATCTTCTAAAGACCCCAGATATGCCATGGATGCTTTAGATAGGAGGATTTAAAATTAAAGAATCCTCCCCCACCTTGTTCCTTGTTTTCCTTTCCTATAATTTTCTCATGATCCTGTTGACTAAATTCAGATGGAAGCCAACAAGTGTAGGACTCCTTAATGCAGCTCATATAGGAAAAGAGGAAAATAGAGAAGAAAATGTGCACATTTCCAAACCTAGATTTAGAAGCAAAGAAGGAATTCACATTACTCTTCCCTTTCCTTGTAGAAATGTGTTTCCTCTATGACTCCTACAATCCTTCTGTTTTCTCCCCCGTGAAGAATCTCAGCTATACACAATGATAATACTTTGGATTATGAATATATATGAAGATACTTATTCAAATTAAACCTATGACTTTGTATCTTTTAGAAGAATGCTGAAGCTGAACTTGAAATTGCAGGTGGTTTTCTCCAAATGAGTTTCAAAGAACAGCATCAAACCGGACTGAGTTGATCTTGATTTCTTCAAAACACATCTCAAATATACAAAACATTTTCCCTCAAATGTCTGCTAGCTGATAAAATAATACTCAACAACTATGGAAATGTGAAAACCTTGAGAGGACAATGAACTTTATGGGAATAGCCATATCTGCTTCAGTAGTGACACATCCCTATTCATCTGGGCATGTGCAAAGTGGAGCTAAATCATAGCTACTAAAGAGGACCTCCAATGAGATACCTTTTAAACCAAATTAAAATCTATAATTCCTATACAAGTGCACATAAAGGCAAAACTGTGGAACAGGTAACTTCTTGAACTGACTTTTCATATTTACCTATTTTCTGTGAATCTTGAAAACTGATTTTGCTTTGAGAGAGAACAAATTCATTGTCTTCAATGTATCAGCAACTCACTCATTTTTCTTAACCACTTAAAAACTTTCCCATAATCTCCCAAATAACAAAATTTCAGATGCATTAATAATCCTTACATATTAAAAATATAAGAACAAAAGAAGTTTTCAAATGTAGTACAATCAGGAATAAGCACAAAATTGGTAGCATAAAATTGTCATGAAAATTCTCATTAGATGGTTGTTACAGAAAGAAAAATTTCATGGTTACTGTGAGAGACCAGGAACTTAAGAAACAGTAAAACTATCATCACCTGATTCCTTAGTAGACACATTCCCAAGTCCATGGTAGATACCAGTGTCAGGAAAGTGAGGACACTTTCCACCTAAAGCATGACTGAATTCCATGTGAAACTACACATATATTCACCTATTTACCATTTATACATGATTTCTACATTACTGATTCACCTATTTACCATTTATACATGATTTATATATTACTTACTCATCCAATGTCACATGTTGCTAAGGATGTTTTTCTTGGTTAGTAGCAGAGGTAGAGGGATATATTGAAGTAGTTTCATCATTGAGGTAACACAAATATAATGGACTTAATTTTTATATTTTTAATGTTGGAGAGTGAGGCCAGGTCCTCATGCACATACATGCCAGCCCTTTCCCTTTCATTTCACCTAAGAGAATACCTCTCAGTTACTCGGGGAATATTTGAACTCAGTCTGTATCTTAAGCAGGCTTTGAACATTTAATCCTCCTGATTCAGCCCTTGAAATATTTGGAATTCCAGGGTTGTATAGCTGGCTCTGCTCATCATACTCTTCAATCAACCACAAATTGAGGTTTGAAATTATCTTGAAATAATCACAACTCGTCTACATATAATTCCATCAAACAGAAGTGTTTGTTTTTTCTAGTCCTTTCCATTTCTGTACCCTTTCTTTCTGCAACACTTCCCTATGAAAATATTTACAAAGCAAAGCCTCTTCTGTTATCGGTTGAAAAATCAAACCTAATTTGAAAATCAAAATTTTTGTCTATTATAAATTTACACTTTAAATAAGAAACATAATCAAATCAACACTTATATAGTTATTCTCAAATGTTTAAGTATTGGATTCTGTAATAGGGTAAGAAAGGAATACTCTAGATTCAGCAGGTAGATCACAGAGAGCAGAAAGGTCAAAGCAGTCTCCTGGCAGTTAAGAATCTCTGGTGTCTGTAAAGACAGTATGGTGAGATTGAGGGTCCAAAGGTAATATGAGTGAAATACTAAACAGCCTCGTGTGAGATGCCCAGAAAACAAACAAACAAACAAACAAATAAATAAATAAATAAATAAATAAAATAAAGCCAACCTTGACTCACAATAAGAAATGATACGAGGCAGTGTCCCTTAGATCAATCTCTCCCTGTTTCTCTTTCTCATTTGGAAGAATTCCTTTGTTCTATATTTAATGTCAAGTTACAGATGGGGAAGTCCTTGACTAAAATATAAAATTTCAAGGCTGTGTGAAACAATGATATCAGATTAACATATAATAAAGACTTACTAATGAAGACTTTGAGTTGTGAGACTCTTGGAGACACATGCACCATGGTGTCTGGCTCGTCTTTGAAGGATGGGTTTGATCTGCATTACATATACAGAGAAGTTATATTCAAAATTAAAACAGCTGCTGGAACCTGAGTGCTTTCCTCAGAGCAGATGTGTGACCAATGAGAACAGTTGCTGGAAATAAGTGCATGTTGAAAATTAACTGCTTGTTCTGCTGGAAGGTAGGAAGTCTCAAAGGACTGGGGATCACTTTTCAAATCCTCCTGCGTAAACAGCTCTCAGTATTCTGAAGAAATAAAGGAGTGGGGAAAACATCAAATCCTCACTATTGATATTCATGTCCTTATCAGTCTTCCAACTGATCAATCACATCACCAGCGTTTCAAGAGTTTTTTTTGGAAGTACTGTTATTTGATATGACTCAGTTCATTAGGGAATCTCTATGTAAGTCCTAAAGTAAGTCCTAACTGATTAGTCCAGCATGAGAAATACCACAAGACTATGCCAAGTTGTGTAATTCAAATTTATGCATTCTCTCTCACTCTTTTTCTCATACACAAACACACACACCATGGATGAGCTCTCTCATCAGATGAAATATGGTTCTACATTTTCAGTACTCTGAGAAAATCCAGTTTAGTAAAAGAATGAACATTAGTTCTTAACAGTTCAATGTAGATTCTTGATTCTAGCTCTGTGACCTTGAGGTCATCATTAACTGTGTTGAATCTGTTTCTTCATTTGGAAATACAATAATATTGATTTTACCTAGTTGTTGTATCAAAGATCATTTCATAAACTGTCCAGCAATGGACGTCACAAATGATAGTTACTTAACAAATGACAACTCTTAACTGCAATTCTTTTCTCCAGGTTCCTATTTGGCAGCTCCCAAGCAGTTTTGTCTTCCCTGTGGAGCTGTCCTACTTCTTCTATACTCAGACAACGTCAATTAATTTTTCTGAATTGTAATGTAGAGGGGAATCTGGAGGCCTAATTCTGACTCTGCTACTGGCATACTTAATGACCTTGAACACGTCATTTATGTTTCCGAGCTTCATTCGACATTGAGGCAATTGGAGTTTGGAGTGTCTGGAAGGTATTGGTAAGATAGGAAGCATCTTATCTTTTATGTGCATGTTCTTGGCACGTAGAAAATATTTTCTATTTTACTGTATTATGATATCCAATATTTAGGAACTAGTCATCTTTTATGGCAATTATGATAATCAGTAACTCCACTGGTTTTCTCTGAGGTCATATGTGTCCCAGGAAGGTAGTATAAAAGGTCATACACCGTGAATTTAAGACTCATTATTGACCAGATCCCAGTGGAGTTCTCAATGATGTGAGAAATCTCAAAGAGTGAGAAATACTACAAGGCTTATCTTTAGATACCTGGTTTTAGAAATTTCACCATCTATGTAATAAGGTAGGATACATACAAACTGATATATATTCAATTCATCTTAATGTTGGATATGCCATATAAATGTTCAAAGACGTTGAACAAAGAAAAATTCTGGGATACATAAGAGAGGAGGAGGCTGGACTATGACTGAGAAAATGTCTGAATTCAAAAAATTCTCAGAAAATGATTTTGTAGATGACATCTGATTAGAGTGTCTATAGAAGCTACATACCTTCTCCATTCATAATTCCCCCTTTCCTCTCACTGACTGCATAAACAGCCAAGTAGTTCTGTTTATTTTGTGTTTGTTTTTCATTTATATCACTTTGTTCATGGATTTATTACTCAGTAGAATGCCCATACTTTAGCAACTATTCTCATTTGTATATTGGAAGACTTCAAAGAAAAATCATATATTCAAACTTCTGTGTTCTCTGCAATTAATAAAATCTATGTTAAGGATAGAATATTAAAGAAATAATAATATTTCAGAGCATGACTTCAAAGAAATGAAACATACCTCATATAAACATAGAAACATCCCTTGTTATGGCTAGGGAAATAAATCACTACTTGTTTGGTGGGTCAATATCACTTGGCCACTTTATGCCACATTAAAATGTTGCATTCATGATAATAACCTTTTAAAGACTATGGCCATTGGTAGTCTCAGGTCAATATTCTGGGATTTAGGTATTCTGTCCAATTCTTTAGAACATAGTCTCTGTGGTACTGCTAATTATTCTACACAGTGGCACATGCATCTCAGGGATATACCAGGAGGTCAAGGTTCACTCTTCATTATGCTTGCTCCAAATGGCAAAGTTATCCCTTAACAGTTCCATCCTACCACAGGATGTGAAGCTTTTTCATAGATAGGAATGCATGCATTTTGGTACTTTGAATACCTTTGGGTACCACATCTACTTATCAGATAAAAACAGACTGCATTTGCTGCATAAAAAGCCTACTAGTCTTCCTCTTGTAAAGCAGTTCTTGATTGAAGGACCTGGAATTTGTTAAGGAAACTTCATTGATTTATAATTTACATACTTTTGCATTGATCTAGTGTGTATTTGGATCATCTTGTTCACCAATACCTGTCTCCTGCTCTGAAGCACCAGAGACCAAATGTGCCAGCCAGGATATGTTTCAACTAGTGTGTCTCAGTCTCTATCAGTCCCTTAATCAGGTATACTCAACTCATTAATACATAAGATTCTAAGTTGTTGTCAGATAGTTAATGATTCTTACATTACTAATTAATAAGTACTCTTCTCCGTAAAATATATCTGCATGAAAGAAAGGTTTTACCAAAATAAGGGGCAGGGGCAGACTTAAAATCTCTTTGTTGATATGTAAACATTGAATGCATGTCCATCCTGAGTAGGTAATAAAAGAAATAAAGACAGTTGGGACTTGCAGTTTAGAGTACTCTCTCTGTCTCCTTCTCTATCTCTGTCTCTCTCTCTTACACACACACACACAAACACACACACAATTTATAGTGATAGAGCACAAAATTTAATGTGAAAATTATCATAAGTGTGCATTCAGTCAGTCTATAATTCCTCTTCTCCTCCCTCACCTCCAATAAAAGACCTTATTTTTCTTTGCAAAACACTCTGAAGTCTCTAGAACTTTCTGCCCCTACCTTCTGTCTCTGTGTAAGCTCTTTCCTATTCTAGCATCTGGGGAATGATCAATCGCTATGAAAGGTATTTCAAACTAAATATGTGATCATTCAAAGCACAAAATATTTAATAAGATAGTGTTATTCTAGTTGATAATTCTGTCTCAAAATATATGAATCTATGTGAGTATGCATAAGCTATGTCAGTTTACACAATCTCTGTTCAAGTGCACATGTAGACCTAACAGGCATTTGCAATTGGAAATGAGTATTCAAGAGGATCCAGAGAGTATGCAAATTGCCCACCATCCTGTCTTTCAACCATAAAATGGTAGGTCAATCCTATAATCCCATGTTAAAAGACAGCCACAAATAAACACTTTATGCATGTTTCTGAACAGTCCCAGAAATGTCCATTTTGCATAACCAAGAAAGAAGAAAGCCAGAGCCAGATGCAGGCACACGCCAACAAGAACCTCAGAATACCACTGCAGACTGCTGGGATTCAGACTTCAAATCTGCCAAGGAAAGCAGTTAGATCATCCAGCTGCACTGACAACAATACGAACAGAATTCCCTTTTGACAACACTTTTGCTGAGCTCAGATTACCTCCTAGGCCTCTGAGTGGGAAATTGCAATGGTCAGGAAAATGTGGGATGATAGTAAGCTCATCAGCTGTCAGTTGAGAGAAGTTTGTTACATATCAGAGTGTGGTGTCTGAACAGCAGATTGCCTAACAATATTGCAGCAGATAGACTGACTCTCCATCTGACAATGGAACAACATATGACCCATTGCCTTAGCCACATTCTTCCACCACAGGCTTTTAAGCCTAAATAAACTTCAATGGCAAGATGTTAACATCCATATCTAACAGACAGGTTCATTTTAAATTAGAAATCAAAGACCAGCTTCCAAATATAAGGCATTTCCAAATTAACATTCCTTAAAGAAAACAATTTCATAACACCCTTCAAAATGCATGCAAAATATAACACCTCAGAATGCACCTGGAACTTACTTGGTGATGAATGATAAGCTTGGTGATCTGCATATTCTTTCTCCTGATTTCCTCTTATCTTGCCTCTTGCAAGTAAGAACTTAATAATATCAGATTTCATATAATGACATTCTTATTTCTTTTAAAACTACTTTTTATTGCACAGTTCTTTCTTTTTTTCAAGTTATGGGGCAGCTGAATTGACAGAATCATGAGAAATTAATTAATCAAATTAATCAAGCTGCCAGATGCTTAAAATGTAAAATACTGTAAATCAGATATTGTTTTTGACAAGCACCAAAATAGACTACAATGATCAAATGGAACACATGTTATTTATTTATCTTCCCTATTTTGGGGACGATTTTCATTATTTTATTTATAACTATGGATGAAGTTGGACTGGGAGCAATTATTGGGTTCAGTTATTGAAACTGTGACATTTTATCAAAGAAGACTTGATATGAGAAAGAAATTGTAGCTTTTTGTCTCTTGGTTTGAGCTAATAGAGCCTGGATCATCAATATTCTTCAGTGACACTTAGTACCACATGGTTAATATTTAAAGTAACTTCAAGACTTCTAGTTAATCATGTTGCTTTGATGAATTCAAAGATATATTTGAAGTTTTGTACCTGTGATTCCAAAGGCTCCTTAAAGTCATAAAATTATACTAGAGACATCAAGGCAGTGTTATTTTTCCATTCTGGCTATAAATAGGCTCATACACATCACCATTTACACAAACCATGGGACATACTGCTCATTGGTTTCCCACTGAGCCTTAGGAAAACTTACACTTCATTAAAATACTCAAAAATACACTTTATATAGATGACTTCTGCTCCTTGCTTCTTTATTGGACCATGAATTGTTAAAAACACATATTACATATCCAAGAAGCTCAAGTTCAAGCCTTGTTGAAATCCATCCAATAAACAAAATGACTTCTGAGGATAGACAGGTCAGTAACCTGGATAACTTATTTCTCCCATTTTTCCATATGCAGCTCACATGGTGCACGTCTGTTAATAAATTCTATAGTCTCAACTGTGACAGACACTTCAGCTATCTCTCTAATTTTTCTAACAAAAAGGTATATTTTGAGGTTCTCTTTGGAAGAAAAGATTTTAATATATGTCTTTCACGTTACACTCTTATATGTATCCATATCACAAAGTTTCCCTCTTGATAACAGAATAATTACCAGGGCATAATGGTGGTTGTCAAAATACTACTTTCTTTCTAAAATTAGCAGACATGAATTATGGATTATGAAAGGCAATCTTCTTCAAATGTGGGCTGTGTTATTCAAGGGTAAATAGATCCCACAGGAAAACTTTAAGGAAGTGGTGTTGTTTAGCTTGGCAAAGATGATACTAAAGGGTGCTTTGAGAATTGTGTTTGGAATATGATGATCTATTAAACAGAGGACAGGTGCCAGCTGCTCCTTCTCTCCAGTGAGGATAGAGTAGGAGACTATTTCTATAGAAGTGAATGCAGTTATAAGAGAACATCTCTAATTAACCCCAGTTTTGGTTTTCTGAATGTTACTTTATTACTACTTCATCAGAGCCTAGGGGCTTAACATTCAGCATAAGTTTTATACATAATAGACTTGATGTTTCCAAGGCATTTTGATATTTATCTCTCAAGGCACACACTGAGAACCTGCTATGAGCTCAACCTCATGTCTAAAATTTACTTTTAGTTCTCAGCAACTGCAAGGTAAAGTGCTGTTTACTAGTACTGGGAATGAAACCAGGATATTATTTATACTTGATGAACACTCTAGCAACTGATTTATAATCCCAGCCCCCATACAAAAGTTTATAAATGCTTATAATCTATTTGGTGTCATGAAATTTCCTGAGAATGAACCATCAACCTAAATTTACCCCAACTCTCCATAGTGAGGTATTACCCACTACAGAAACCTTTCCTCTGTTCACTTTTCTATGCTCACCATCATATACATACTTCAGAGATAGCCTTTGTTCATTTCCACAGTCATATCATATTACCAAAAAGTATGTATACACCATTTTGTCTTCTAAGATAAAAAATAATTAAATTCCATGTGTAGAAAAGCAAGAACATCATGCCACATTCTTGTAGGAAATAACTACATCCAATTCACATGATTGAGAAAATATATATCAAACGTTACAATGTGAGGTAATCACACAATATATACAAAATATGAACATATAAGACACGTTGATTATGGGGAGGTAGCTTGTTCAGTTTCCTTGTCTTTGTTGAATTTAGTTCTAATATGGCCTTGGAGTTGCTTTGTAGCTGAAGATAGTGTTGAAAGATTTATCATCCTGCCTTGATCTTGCAGATGCTAAGATTGCAGCTCTATGCTACCACACCAAGCTTGAGGATAGTTTTTGATACAGAGTTTCAGCATATAGCTCAGTCTGCTGTGAACTTGCTCACCTATCCATTAATACTTCCTAATACTGGTATTAAACGTGTGTGCATGGATCCTAGGACTGAGATATGAGCAACAACAACAAAATCTTTCCCATATTAAAGGCTGTAGGAATCTCAGAAGTCTTTTTGTTCCAAGTAATTTGGACTACTGTAGACCAAGAAGTTTTCTTATTAGATTAAGAGAGTAAAAATTTTTATATTTCAAAAGTTCAGGTTCAAGCTCAGCTTTCAAAAATGTCAGACTGTGGTAGGTTACAGGGATACATACATGTAAATCCAGGTCTTTGGAAGTCGAGACAGAAAGAGTAACAGTTAAAGCAAGCCTGTGCTATATAACAAATTTAAGGCCAACCTAAGATATATGAAAATGTTTAAAGCAAAACAAAACAAAATGAATGAGTGAGTAAGTGGATGAACAAATGAATGGAAACATTTCAAAATTGAAACTGTCTTTGATTTCCAGCTGAAATTCCATGTATAAAAGAACTGATTCAATTTATCATGAGTAATTTGCATAGAACAAATTAAATAATAACCCCATATTCTTTTAATTTTTCTCACTACGTATTTACTTATTTACCTACTGAGTCCAAGTGTGTTGCCATACATTCATGGGGATGGGGTCTTCAACCATGTCACAGACAATCTACCAGCGAAAAGCTCTCCAGATGGCCCATCAATTACTAATAGCTAGCTCCTCAGTGAAGAGTGAAGCTTCAGGATCTCTTCCCCTATCCAGGCTGAGATTTATCATTTTCTTGACCTGGTGCAGGTAGGTCTTTTGAAGGTAGTCACAGCTCCTATAACTAAATGCATGTGTGTGACAGCCATTTAATGTCCAGAGAACAGTCCCAGTTAGATATATTTTTTTCCTACTTATGTGTATGTATGTGAGCATACTTGGGCTTATTTGTATCATGTGGTTATTTGTACTGAAGGAGGTCAGTGGCTCTAAGAGTCTCTTAAACTGTGGTTATTTGCAGTTATGTGGTGACTGATATGGGAGCTTTGAATCATAAATTTGTCATCTGTAAGTTGAACAAGTGCTCTTAAGCTGTGAGACATATCTCTAGCCTTCATCTATGCCTTTTAAGATCTTAGAGATAAAGGTCTATTTCATCATTATGACTTCCCACAGCCAATCTGTGATGACATCAGAGAAAAGCCACATCTGGAGAGGATCACCAACAAACCAGCCGTTGGAACAGGAGACAGATGCTGCTAAATTACTTATTCATGTGTATGCTTTATCTGTGTCTTCCCACCACAGTGAACTGAATTGTGCAATAAAATTCAGTGAATTTTCCTGCTTGTTTAATTCTCTATAATCTCAGAATATTATAAAACAAAGTAGAAAACTTGGAATCAAGCTCTAAATATTTATTTTATTTAACTTTGTATTTATTTATGTGTGTTTATGTTTCTGCATGTATGTGTATGTGTGTGTGTGTGTGTGTGTGTGTGTGTGTGTGTGTGCACTTATGCATGATGTGTATGTGTGAACATAGGTGCAAGCATCCCATGTGGGGAAGTCAGAAGATAACTTGCAGGAGTTGATTCTTTCCTTTTACTGTAGATTCCATGAATTAAGTCCAGGTTTTCAGGTATAAATTGGGAGTGCTTTTATGTACTGAGTCATCTCTAGGGGCCATAGCCTTGGATTTTTTAAATTACTGTTTTTGTTGGAAATAAATTCTTCACTCAGAAAATATACCCTGACCACAGTTTTTCCTCTCTCCACTTTTGGAAGCTCCCCACCTCCCCTTCCATCAGATCCACCCCCTTTCCATTTCGCTTCAGACAAGAGCAAGCCTTTAAGAGACAACAGCCAAGCACAACCAAATAAGATACAATAAGGCACATGGAAGTCCTCATATCAATTCTGGACAAGGCAATCTGAGGTGTATACCATGAGATGAAGCCCATGCCCAACTCTGCCTGGAGAGCTAACAATCAGAAACTGAAATTCTCAGATACTTAAAGTGGAGCCAAACAAGACTGGCAAAATAAGCAAGCAAGCAAACAAATAGGCAGTGATATAATTCTAATGATATTCTGCTATACTTATAGATCAGTACCCTGTACAGTCATCATCAGTGAGGCTTCCTCCAGCAGCAGATGGGAACTAGTATAGAGACCAACACAGAGACATTATGTGGAAAGATAGTCTAAATTGGAGGTCTCTCTTGAGTTCTACCTTAAAAACTCAGGGGACTCTTCCAAAGATGGGAGGAAAGATTTTTGGAATCAGAGGGTTGGAGGATACCAGAAGAATATGGCCCACTGAATCAACTAAGCAGGGTTCATATGGGCTCTCAGAACTGAAGTAGCATGCATGGGGACTGCATGAATTTACACCAGGTCCTCTGTGCATATGTTATAGCTGTTAGTTTGGTGTTTTTGTGGAACTCCTAATAGTGAGAACGAGGGAGTCTCTGACTCTTTTGCTACTCTTGGAGCTCTGTATTTTAAAATCTGATTCTCATCTAGAGACTTCCACCACATGCAGGAATGTGCATGTATTAACACACACACACACACACACACACACACACACACACTTGAGTTACATTATGTGGTAACATGTGAAGAAGTATCTCTTCACCCAGACAGGACATCAGTGACAGATCAAGGAACCATATCTATCATGTCCATCTCAGTAAACCAATGTGGTAACTGAGCATAAAAATAAGAGCAAGGAAAAGTTTTTACAGGGCTGTGAGGGACCCAAGAATGGCTGTATTACTGGAAAGTCCCACTCTAGCTTAGCTAGTGGCCATGCCCAGCTATATCACAGAATCCTGTGTTCAGTTCATCATTATCTACAGCAATGCTAGTATACCTTCATGGAAATAAAATGACATGTACCCACCTGGAAGATAGGAAGGACTAAGGTTGGAGTCCCAGAAAAGAGTATGCTCAATATTTTAACTCCTACTCTAGATATTAAAAACTCCAGGATCCTACTAGGGATCTAGGGTATTGCTATCAATATATATACATATATATATATATATATATATATATATATATATATATATATATATATATATTTGAAATTTATTTGGTGTGTATGAATATTTTTGCATGCATGTAAGTATGCTCAACATGTTGTTTCCTCAAAAGTCAGAAGAGAATGTTGGATTCCTTGGAACTGGAATTCCAAGTTATTGTGAACTGTCATGTGAGTGTTGGGAATCATACCCAGATCTTCTGAAAAATTATGAAGTGCTCTTAACCACCGAACCATTTCCCTTGCACACAGTTAACGTTTTATAAATTCACAGAGAATTATTACCAATGACCTTTCTTTCATCTCTTCCTTGTTAATCTCTTATTATTTTTCTTTTTTTGTCTCTGCCCATTTTCTATGTCTTTTTCTAATGCTTGAACTTTACACATTTGTTTTCAATATGTTTTATAAACAGATGTCTAAAAAGTAGGCTAATATTCCTGGTAGATATCTAAAGGGTTAGTTCTTCCAATGAAACTTGGAGCTTTTTAACAATAAAGGAGGTTTGCTAGCTTTTCTGCGCCATCTCCATGTCTCCAGCTGCACAAAACACTTTCCTGAAGGATATATAAGGAGAGACGAAAACAAAAAACATTATTAGAAATTTCCTTTAGTTTGGCTTATGGCATTTTTCCTTATATTAAGACCAAACAAAGAAAAACAAACAACAAACAAAAAACAACAGTTTATAATCATGCCACAGCTCCAAGCTGTGAGCCCTTTCCTGAGTTTACTGGGATAATTGTTCATGGTATTCAATATTCTCATTGTTTAGTCCTAGAAATAATATATATTGGTTTTCTATGTCTTGTGAAAAAAGATATAACTTTCCTAGTCTAATAGTAAGTACATATCTTAGTTACTTTTCTAATTCTGTGAAGACATCATAACCTAGGTAACTTATAGGAGAAAAAGTATATTGGAACTTATAGTTTTAGAGGGTGAATCAATGAGCATCATGGCAGGGAGCATGGTGACAAGCAGAAAGTTAATTAGAATTATCATGGGCTTTTGAAAACTAGATGCCTATCTCCAGTGGCACACCTCCAAAAAGACCACACCTCCTAATCCTTCCCAGATAGTTTCACCAACTGGTGACCTAACATTCAAATATAAGATCCTGTGGGGTCCATTCTCATTCAATTCATTGCAGTACACTAGTCTCTGTTGTCATAGCTGTAATCTGTATGGGTTCTCTGACTATGTTGCACAGAATCAGAATCAATATATCTTGTGACCAGACTCTATTTTCAGCTGTATTCTAGTTGGGGATAAATCCCCTCCCTAACCACTCAGTCAGTGGCAGAATTTATGTTCATGTGGCTAAATAGTACTGAGCTCCATCTTCCCCCTGATTGTCTCCTCGGTATTTCCTCAACTCCTCAGCTCTCAACCACGGGATGCTCCCTATAGGCAGTTCAATAAGAGAGGCCTCTGCCTCAGCCTGATAGAAGAGAAAAAGCAACACAGTTTGAAAGATCAAGTATATATAACACCACATAATCATGGTAGTGACATCCTATCACATTTGATATATTCTTCTGGTTAAATGAAAGTCATAGGTTGTAGACACAATCAAAAGGAGATTATACAACTACATGAACCCCAAGAGATGGAGAAGAGATCACCAGGTTTCCTTCCTTTTATCTGCCACAGAGAAGGTAAGTTTTAGCATGCAGAGCCTTTGGTCCTGCCAAAGAAGCAATCAACATGGTTTCATTCATCACAACTCAGCTGATCTTCCCATACATTTCACAGAGATCCCCAGGGGTAAGAAATATGGTGCTATAAAATAAAGATGATATTGGAGGGCAACCTGTTAGGTGACTGATGAGTGATGGAGCTCCCGTTCTTCTCACTATTATTCGTGGTATGAGCTCCTGATTTCTAATCTCAGCCATGGTTCACAGTCTATTAATGGTGACAGGCCTAATTCTTCTTTAACTTCTTCCTCAACTTTCAAAATAGAGCTGATGATATGCATCAATCTTAGCAGGGCTCAACATGTAAAGAAATCATCCTGATTCCAGGTAGAAAGACTTTGCGGCAAGAATTTAGCAGAAAGGAGCATAAATCTTTAAAGACCTGGCATAAAACAATGCTGCAAAGGAGATGGGAACTCTGATTTAATTTAGAGAAGTGAAGGCTGAGAAGTGATTTAATTGTAATCTGTAAACACAGGAGAATCTTTGTAAGAAAGATTCTCTTTGTGTAGTCAGTGAAACCTGAATTCAATTAAATACAGAAAATAGGAGATTTTGTTTAGCTAACATATTTGTCTTAAAAGGCAATGAAAAGATTCTATTGTCTCTTCCAGGCGGCAGGCTTTAAAGCTGAAATCAGCACACCTGTTAGGATGAATTGAGAAGAGCCTGGTCACGTTCCGCAGACCGTATGAAGACTACACCATTTATGTACATAGATTTCCTTCTATCATACAAAGCAAATGAGTTTAAAATGTTTAGTTTATTAGTAAAGAAAAACTTAATCTTTTCTAAATTTGGCCCATATCAGACATTCAGCTAGAAGAGTGGAATCACACTTACTGGGAATGGTAGCTGGCCACTGAAGGTTCTAAAATCAGAGTCATGTCTAAAATTTAGGTCTGCAACTTAAGTTTACCTCACAGTAACACTTGAGACAGTGGCCATACTCACACATAAGAAGATAGGCAAATCCACAAAGCATAGACAGAAACAAAGAAAATAATCTAGGACGGAAGAAAGAAAGAAGATGAAAAGAAATGGAGACAGAGATATACTGGCTATCTCAGTAGCTGATCAGAAAAGGGAAGAGGGCTGATGTCAGGCAAACTCTAAAACTGTAGGCTTCTTTTTGAATGACACCTAGTCTAAGCTTAGGAGCAAATACGTGATCTAGTTTAATGCACTTCACACAGCCTCACCCAACATCTTCTGAAATCCTTCCATTGACTTAATTTCCAACTTCTCTTTGGTCCCTTGTTCCACTGTTGGATGCTGGGAAAGTTCTTTCTTCGTTCCACCCTCATTTTTTCTTACAGGGCCAGTGTTCTCAAGGACAGTGCTTGTTCACTATACATATTACTTTAGAATACATAACTATTCCAATATAGGAATATACCACAGGAATTTCCTGTATTTCTCATTGGCAGATTTAGTCAATTCTTTCATGTATGAAAATCGAGCCATAGTTCTTTCCAGAAGCTGCTACATACAGTAGAGAAGACACTGGATCTTAGGAGGCCAAAGTCCTTAGGTAGATGTGTAAGGAGTGTTGCCTTGCCTGTGAATTTAACTTCAAAACCAGTTGCTTTATCAGTTCATCACAAAGACACAGACTGGCTCATAAAACAACAGATGAGTGAGCACACAATAAAATCTAAGCTGCAGAGGCCATTAAATAGGAAAGATATATTGTAGAGGGGAAGTTGCTTAGGTAAGAACTTCATACCCAGGGCCAGCCCATGATGATTAATGCGTGCATATGTGAACTTTATGAAAAAGGTAAAGAATTGATTATGCTCTTAAATGATGCTGGTTTAGGACTGTTTGGCTGACTCTCTTCCCTTGGGACTCTATTGACCATAGTCTGTTATTTTAAACAAATGAGCTATTAATGTTGGCCATTCTAAAGACCAAGCTGGAAAAAAACAGAATCATTTATCAAGGAAGAGCATAGAAAAATAAGAAGTGCTCTTCTATTCTGGGAAGAGGGTAAAGGTCTGTATTTATTGAAGTACAGTAGGCTTCTACCACTTCTGGTAAAGGTTCAGGCAGGGCCTTAGACAAGCTCTCACACTTCTATCTCCACCCAATTTGTATCTAGATATTTCTAACCATACGAAGAGGTCTTTCTCTTCTTGTTTTTCAAAAGTAAATTTCTGTGCCAATCTTGTTCTTTAATACTGTAAACTATGTTAAACACTTCATCTTCTTGGTGGTCATCTAATCAGTTGTTAATGCTGACAAAATAATTAAGGAATGTTTAGGAAGAAAAAGAAACCAGAAGGCCAACTTTGACAAAGGCTGTAAGATAACAGCCATATTCATGATATTTAGAAACTGCCAATAAGCTTATGTTAGTTATGTTACAAAACTAGTTATGCTAGCTACTAACCTATTAATTGAAGAGGAAATACAGATTGTTGTAAAAGAAATCCTCATCCACACGCACATTCCCAGTTGGGCTGATGGAGTGGCCACCCGTGTGCCCTGCCTGTCCCCAGGTGGGAAACTGCATTCCATCCTGTATTTGGCGGAGCCCACTGAGTCGACCAGTACACAAATGCAGGCTGTCTTAGGGTGGTTTCATTTAATGCAGGTTTTTGGGTGCCTTTTGTGGAGTACAGTTGAGGGGAGTGCTCACAAGAGTGGGACTCATTGGTTGAGACAGGTAAGCAATTCTGCCAATTGTAGCTGGCTCTCTGGAGAGGGCTGGGACTTGGGCGGGACCCTGTTCTGTCAACACAGGAGGGAAGGTCGTCCCATGTTCTGTTTACTCTGAAAGCAAATGGAGACTAGTGTCCTCTTACCTCTGTTGCAAGGTTTGACCTGTTCCACTGGGTACCACAACAGACAAATCTCTGCTTACAGATTTTTAAATGAAAAACTGTGTTACATATGTCTACACACACACACACACACACACACACACACACACACACACACACACAAATCTTCAAGTGCTCCATAAATTACAGACACCAAGTTTAGAAAAAGGCTAAGTTTCAAAGTTTCCATCATCAGCCACCTTTTCTAAGTGTTGTTCTACTCTTCTAATAACTTCTGGATTAATCAAAATCAACTCAATGCATTCAAAATCATAAGTGTGACAAGAAAAATCATGAGAAACAACAGAGAGAAAAAAGCTCTGACAGAAGGAAAATGAAATATTACTTCATGGGTTTGAATCTTTTAACTTCGGGTGATCAAAATATGACATGGTTTGGGAATTCTCTCTGAAAGCATTCTGGGGTTTATGTGCATCAGCATCTTTTATGTGCCATGTGCTTTCCCTGAATGTCAACAGCAACTGCTTCACTGACAACTCTATGTTAAGTCAGCTCATCCAGTGTTTTCCTCCACTGTAGTTGGCTATAGAAAAAAGTTTAAACTAAGGCCCATGTTAGCTTAAAGAAGATTTTTTGAAACATGATTCTGGATTGCTGTGATTTTGTTTTATTATGGCTAGAGACCATGGAGGCAGTTTTGAGTATTTTTTTCAGAGAAGATATTTTTCTTGGGCTAGAGGGAACCATATGCTTAGTAAATTGAAGAGAAACTGAAACATGAAGAGGGTAAAAGGGGAGACACAGAAATAAAACTCAAAAAGGTGCTTAAATTTCAGGAGTGAGTATATCCAGATGCATCAGATAAGTCCCACTAATCACGAGAGTAGTTCATCTAAGCTGTACCAGAATGTTCTCTTTGTTGACTATAGGATCATTGAGCCAGAAGTTACTGTGACCTGGAATAAATGTAGAAGAATTAAGAGAAGCATTTTTCATTGGATTAGCTCTTATACCATAGGATAACACTTTATATATAATGGTTATTGTATGTGAACATTTTCTTCCTATGCTATTTTAAATAGGAGGTTACTTACTTCTCTATTCCTGTCTTATGGATCACACCATTTCATGGACTGGTATTAAAAATTAGAACTACAATAAATGAAAGTATGATGTTAGAGTAGTAGTCATCTACTTTTGATTTTCTAACCATTATTTTATGCCTCCTATATTCCATTGAAACCTATGTGAAGACACACCAACATCCATACCCATACCCTTATCTCACCCCCCCATACATTTGTTTTGCTGATATATTTAGCATCATTTGGAGTGAGAGATCCTTTATTGATCTACAGAATATGGAGTTTCTATCTAGTTCCTCCAGTTGGTAGAACCATACAGCTGGAGGATATATGGATATATATATATATATATATATATATATATATATATATGTTATATATATATTATTTGCACCTAATTATAGTATATTCAAGAAGGGCTAGTGATAAGGTATGAATCTAAAACATCCTCCACATCATTTGCTGTTTTCTAGGTGACATATTTTGAACACTATTAATCCTTAGAAGATAGACCCAATTGGTAGAGAAAGTCACTAAGGTGGGACTTTGAAGAATAAATTGCACTTCCCTCAAAGATTGTCTCTTTCCTGGTACAGAACAATCTAGTCAGCCTGGGCTACACAAAATCTTCCCTCAAGTGGCAGCTTTCCCACTGTCATGCATTCCCTGTAATGATAGAAAAAGGTCCCTCCGAAAGGATAAGCTGAAATAAACGTGGCTTCTTTTACCTGCTGCTAGGTAGTTTGCTCAAAGTAATTGAAAAGTAACTAAGGCAGATAAATAATAAGAATGAAAACGCCATGGAGGTCTCCAGACATACAGAGCACTGAAGCAATGATGCTCACGTTTTCTATCTGAGATATCTATGAGTGTAATTCTCGTGTTTAATAGTCCTCCCAAGCCTTCTCAGAACCAACTTGTAAAGATGGTCTGTGAACCTGCCATACATCCAAGATCTATCCCATCTTTCTAGTTATCCACAAGCCTTCAAATGTTCAGTGGCCACTGTGCACTTTCTAGGATGTAAGTATTATCAAACCTGTTTCTACTTGGTCAGATTTCTTCAATTTCTCTAGCAACTTGTAGTGAGTTCAGCATTATAGTATTTTGTTTTACATCCAAGTACAACTTCAAAAAAACAATATTATTAATTACCTTTCAAACTCTCCAAGATATAAATGGGTTACATACACACACACATACACACACACACACACACACACACATACACACACACACAGTTTTATGGAAGAGATGAGATACATAACAGAGCGTTGTCATATTTGGGAATTATTTAATCCCAGGCAAAATCTCAGACATTGTGATCAGAAGATTCAAACATTTAGAGGAACTTTAAAGTCCTTTCCAAATTAGGTGTTTGCTCTTACTCCATCTCTCCCTTGCTACTTAATTTTCCTGAGTCTCATTTTGGGAGAAATTTGCTCCTTAGACTCACACATTTCTTCTCAATCAATATACTCTTCTCCCCAGAGGTCCCAAATTACTCTTTTCAAATGCCTTTTTTATCTACCCTTGGAAACAACACAAACAAATGGAGTTTGACTTCCAGCTGTCAAATCAAGTGTTAAGGCAAACTCTGCGAGTAAGAGTCACTTGTTCACTCGTTTTTGCCTTGTTCAATCTGGGTTACATGGCAGATTCCCAAGAACCCTTTACTTCTACCAAGGGAGAAAAGTAAGAAAAGAGAAATGACATCATAAAAAGTTGGAAATGTTATTGCTTTTCATTATACACATTCCATTCCTATATGGACCAGTTATTAAATAATAAACCTTCATTTCTATTGCTCAGCCAAGATGGGGATTTTGAACTTCTGTATCATATGCAAGTATCCTTATTCCTCCAGTTAAGGACTGAATCAGACTTTCTCCAAGGTTCCAAGCCTGGGAATCCATCATCTGGTCATGATGGTGATGAGGTTTTTTTGTTTCACTTTGTTTTGTTTTGTTTTTTTTTATTTTTTCCTACTTTGTTTCCTTTGTGTTGCTTTCACTGATTAAAGATTCCTGATGGACAGTTATTATTTAACATATAAGCTATAATATAAGCTATATATTACTGTTGGCTATAATCTGAATCTCATCTGTATTCACAAGATATTCTGAGATGTTATTTAGATATCATGTGTATTATTATCATTGCATTGCATACTTTTCCATTAAACTAAGTAGGAAATGCAGTTGGGAAATAATAAAGTTGATGACATCAGGGAAGGGGATTGGTTTATATTTTGTTTATATGTTTTGTTTCCTTTGTTCAAAACAAATTTCACTTTTTTCTTAGCCTGATTTCCATGAGGTAGAGAGTTTTACACACAGATATACCCATACACTCACACAACCATATATATTATTACCATTTAAGGTTGAGACTTAGATATTATGTTACCTTGAAGATTTATTATTTTTCCAACATAATTTCTAGCATGTCTTATATCAAAATAAGTCACAAAGACAAATAAACAAACTAATGGTCTCTGTGTTTTGATTTTTGCTGATGCTTGCTCATTAGTAGTGGTGGTAATGCTGGAAACTTTTAAAACTGAAAGTGCCTACCTAGGTTCCAAGATATTGACCTAGTCTGTTTTGTGTGCTTTTCATGCTTTATCCTATTTTCTTCAAGAATGATGGCAAAGGATGAAAAAGTATTCTGTACTTTCCATTCACCACTTTCCAAATCCTCAGACTCTATCAAAGCCCACTTTGAGCTCCACCCCCCACATTGTACTCCCCACTGGTGCCAATCTTCCCTGCTAACTCCATTTTCCCTTTGTAAATGCTCGATGTGCTGACCTATTTAAAAATATAACTCAGGTGCCTGGTGAACCATGATGCCTGCCAGCTCTTCAGATAAAGAAGATCCACTTATTAATCTGCTCGGTCTCCATCTGCCTGCTCAATTGGGAATGACTGCTTGCTGTCCAGACTGATACCAGGGAAATCTGATTGAGGACCACATCTCTTTGTACATTTCTCCCACTGATACGGCACTACAGGCCTGTTGCAGCCAGGGAGTTAAGCCAATGTGACACGATGTCAGGTGGCCTGCCATTGTACATCAGAAATTAAAAAAAAAATATTCTTTCAAACCGGAATTCCTTATGTGATTTTTATTTCTTTGAGCTTTGAGCAGATTGAGTATTGAGTTGCTTGACTAGAGCCCATAGATAATTTAATACCTGCGACACTCATCCCTGGGTGAATTTCAGCCACATTTGACTTGTTCAGCATTCCATCTCAGTTCTAAGCATTTTATGGAAATATTGTAAATACCGATTGATGAAATCCCAAAGAAGTACTGTTTTGTTTTGTTTTTTTGTTTTTCAGAAATGTTTCAGAGGGCACGTTCAAGTCTTTGTCCACCTTCCCACTCACTGTGCCTTACTGTTTCAAAGGCAAATGTCAATATGGGGTCTTATTTGACCCTTCTCCTGTTAGAGTTCTCTAGATCCAGAACCTTAAAAAAAAATCAAAACATATTGATGTGATTTGATTCTCTAAATTATGCCAGATGTAGAAGTCATGAACTCAAACTAAATAACTGGAAAGGATATATTATCAATATGTTATTTATTGGAAAATATTCAAGTCCCCAGTTTGATATTTTGAGACCATATTGTTAACTCTAGAAGAGTTAGACAAAAAGTATGTACGCATAGTTCCCAAGCACTGAATGACAAGTTACCCACTTACAGCATATGTGAGATTTAAGCACGAAGTTGGTTTTATTGAAAGAGCAAGGAGAGCTATCACTGGGCCATCTTAATCCCTAGTCAAGGTTATCTGTCAGTGTAAGTACCAATGCAAAAATAGTCACACATGGGTGAAATATATAGGTCACTTCATTCTTTATATTATTAAGTAATCAGTATAAACATAAATACTATTTTAGAAAACCAAAACTATGCAGTCAACTCAACACTGAAAGAATTGATAAACTGATTGGTCCCTGATATTCATTCACTATGAAAGTATGTGTGTGCCAGCACGTGTGTTTCTGCGGGAATGTGAACACAAAAGGCATTTATTTGAAGAACTGGCAAAATGAGCATTAGCTTATGAAGTGGGTGCCAGTTAACAACTAAAGAGGTAAGTTAGGAGTATATAGTCTTTCATTTGAAGAATGGATGCATTTTATAATATTTTCTTTAGAGAAGAAAGGCACACCCATTTATCAAAATATTTAAGAGTCAAACCCAAGAAGAAAACAAATTCAAAAGGACTGATAAAATAAAAGTGTTTGGCTTAAACCTCATTCTCTTGGTTGCAGGTTGTCAAGGATACTTAACGTTTCCACCTCCATGATTATTTTCCAAAAACATGGAGAAGGAAATGTGTCACCTGACAATGAATTTTGTGTTAGAATGGCAGATGACATATTCTAGGTCTTTCTTGGATAATCCAAGCTACTGTACATACTTAGAAGAAACTTACGATCAATCCCCCCTAAAACCATGCTCTCCAAGTCTACCCAAAGCATATAGCTTTGTGCATACTTTCTCCTAAGCCATGAATTAAAATAGAATTCCTATTTACAATTCCTTTAGCCTCTGACTAAGAAGTTAACTAAAAATAAGGGCAGATGGGAGAATTCATGTCATGAAAGTGTTGACTTCTACCAATTCTTCAGAAAGTCAGGGACTGTTGTGATCAAGTAAGAGAGTCAAAGTCGTACAGACCAAATTTCTCAATATTACAAATTATGAAAGAACACCAAAATCTGCATGATTCAAAAGTATTTACCTGAATTTTGTAGGAGAGATTTGCAGTGAGGTAAAAAGGCTGTGTTCATCCCACCTTCATACAGATCATACAGATCAAGATCATTCACTGTTATTAAATTCAATAGACACCAATTAAAACTGGCAATGCAATTTAAGTTAGGGGTATATTTTCATTCTAAACCAAACCAGTGAAACACCATTTATTTAATCTAGAAAAAAATATTTTACAAACACTTAAGGAATGAGGTCACAGAGAGCAAGAATAAAAGGGTAGAAGAAGAAATGAGAAAAATAAAAGGTTGCTCATTAAGTTGTTGTTTGGTTCAAGGAAAAGGTTTGCAAGCAAAGTTGTTTGTCTCTTAAACCAAGTATTTTTCTCATACACATGATATCATCCTAATAATATTTTCTTTTCCAAATTATATTCTCCTCTTATCAAAATCCTCTGTTGAAGGCAACCAAGGTGGGAGGCAAGAATGTTGATAAAGAGGTTATTATAACCATTCACATAGAAGATATAAAGCAATCTATTTCAAAGAGTAGGGACAATTTCTATCAGCATGTGCAATATGATTCATTATTCCACAATTCCTCTCCCCATTTCCTCTGTTGGTACCTCTTAACTGTTCTGTTCTAGGAAACTTTGACCTTGCTGGAGAATAGTAACACAACGTATCTGCTCTATCATGTGATTAATCCCGCCCTCTGCAAGAAGTGCCTTGCCTGGCAAAATGAAACTAAAATGCACGAACACCCAGAGGAACTCTTTGGCTTATCCACCTTATTTCTAAATAATTCATCAGTTTAATGATAATGACATTCAAATATCATAATTATAGCTGACTCTTTAAAAAACATCAATTACAAGGCCCAAACCCAGAAACCAGCCCCTGCCGCTTTTCTCACCATTAGCTGTTAATGCCAAAATATGATCTTCAATCCATTTCACCGACATAATATAAAACCAATGCAGATTCCACATTTTTCATGAAATTTTCATCTGCACTATTAGTTTCACCGATAGCAGACTGCAAAATGTTGTTAAGCGACACGGCAGATGATGCTGCAAAGCTCTCAGCATGTTAGGAAGCCATCAAATTTTATTCAGTTCATTTACTGCTACAGTCCAGTAACCTGATAGCAAGAGTGTGCTATCTTTATTGTGTATTTATTTAAAGGTTGAATTTTCCATTCCCTGGACTAGACATCTAATAAAATTAATCTAGACTGCTAATATGCCCAGTTGTATTCCACTTTGGGGTTCATCATTTCCTTAAAGATTTTTTTTTTCGTATTTTGGCACTGAGAAATATGTCATAGTAAAACATTGCAAACTAAGGCTTACTTTGGATAATAGCTCATTTGCGCTCAGAATTAATTCACCAAGCAACTGGTTGTCATTTCCCACGAGACTAAGAAGAAATATGTCTTTTCTTTTCCTCCTCTTCTTTCACTTGTGTCTACTGAAAACCAAATTTGGGGTCTGAGTGCAAAGAAACATGATATGGGAGACCTTGCTCTAGGAAGGCTGGCTTATGCCCGTGCATCTAGCCTGATCCCACAGTGCCACAGAAGCCAGGCACATCTCTTATGTAGGTCAGTATTGCTTAGCTCTTTGACACAAATGTGAAAAATTACCTTTAGATTAGCATGAGACAGAACATGCTTCATGTCTCCTAATAAAAATTTTGCCATATAAAGCTCACTGATTTTCATGACAAATCATGCCATTCTATATTACATTAAATATATCATATTGTACTCATTATATTACATCATTTTGTTATGGGAAGGTTGTAGCAAGACTATATAATGAACAAAAAGGATAGAGTGTGCACATTTTCACAGTGTATGGAATTTATATAAATAACTCGAGTTCTCCTCTTCCACAGACTTTCTAGACTATGGAGCTATGGTAAAGAGACCAGCATTGATTATACTGTAAAAACAAACTTAAAGTGAGACAAAACAGAACAATGGATGTTGCCATGCCACTGCTTTCCTGGCTTCTAGATTTCCTCCCTTGAAAGTAAAATGTGGGCTTCATGAGACTTAGCAAATACTCAGGAAACCAAGTCCTTAAGATGTAAAAGGTTCCCTTGTTCAGTCACAATCAAAGGCCATGTGGAAACCTCAGGTGCAGGAAGTAGATAAACCAGCAGCAAAATCTACAATAGCAAGCAGACCAGACAAATGATCTATAACATCCATGCTATGTCCCTGACTTGCTAGGGTCTGTGGAGACAAGTTTGTCCAGAGAAGGTTCCCTCATCTATAATACAAATTGATAAGAGTATCTATGATAGCTGTAATGTTTTCTCCAGAAAGTGCAAAATATGAAGTTGAAAAAAGCAAAGAAGCAAAGTATGCATTTTAAGGCACACAAACACACACACACACACACACACACACACACACATACACACACGGCGGGGGCGGGGCTTAAATACCCAAAGATATTCTGCATTTATTATTCTAAAGAGGTACAGGGGCTTTGTCTGGGTAGTATTAAGGAGTAAATGCTTGCAAGGAATATGCACAAGTCCCCAGGAAAATAAAGACATAAGAATGCATTAAAATGAGAAAGAGCATATGTCACAAAATAGCCAAATAATGACTATTCATAGTTACTATCTTGTTAGCATTGATTGTGGCATATTTGAGGGCCTGAGAGAATCAATGTATATGGTAAACAATCACCTCCAAACTGAAATGTCAGAGGTGCAATACAGAATAATAAATACAAAATCTAGACAAAACTAATGATCAAACAAGATAAACAAATTAAAACAGAGAAGACATAAAGGGTGAGTGGCTAACAATTGAGTTAGCTACAATATCAGTGAAAAAAAAAATCTATCCATCTGCATAAACTCTGCAGTTTGGTGCCAATGGAGGCTGACGGCTGAACACTATGTACCTTCCTTCAGCTTCTGCAATTCTGAATCTTGGCTGTGGATGCTACACACAGGAGTCAGGCCCCAGTCAATGGTCAGGAAACCATTCTTAAGCTTCACAATTTCACAACCATTCATTCACCATTCCCAAGGTCAGAAATTTATGTCATCTGTTTATTTCAATTTTTTTCCCATGGGTCAGAGATACATATCCTTTCCCAAAACAAAATAATTTCCAAAAGACTTTTAAATATCTGATATTTTACCTGTTTCCCCATTTTTGGCTCACTCACTGACTCACTCAATCTATCTTTCTATCTATTTTCATAGTAGTAAAGTCCTAAGTGATCTCCCTTACACTTTGCTTTTATTTTGTGAGCCTTCTTTGTTTTTCTATTGGAATTGATTTGTGTATCTCTTTTTGTAGGCAAATGAGTCATCAGTGATAGGATGTTGATTGATCTCATTGGATTTGGGTCAACATTGTTCTGAAAATAAAAGGAACCTCTCCTGGCAGGCTTTAATTGTCTACTCCATCATAGCAAAAGCTGTGCTTCCAGGCTGCAATCATTATCCCTGCCTTCATATCTTAAAGGGACATACTTAGGTAAATTTAGGATTCTTGTGGAATCTTATTTCTACCTTTTCTCCCATGCCCCACCATCCAAGCTCCTTTGCTGACTTCTGTTTTTATATTGCAGTGTTCACTATGGCCCTTTTCATCTTGGATATTCTCTCATTTTCAAATCTAACATATTTGACCTCTCTCCTTTTCCTTTCATATTTGGTCTAGTGTGTGTTTTACAAGTTTTGTATGAAATAGTGTTTGTTACATAGGCAAAATTTCTATCTGAACTTTAAGTATATGGATAATAAACACTACCTAGAAGTTCACTCCTTATAGGAATATTTGTTTCAAACAGGAATCTCTCTTCCTAAAGAAAATAGAGTTCATATCTAACAGCAGGACTTTCAGATATAATTGTACTCAGAATGGATGGTATTTTTTTTCATCGGAATTCCTTTCAGTATTAGGCCATAACTTCTATCTTGACTTAATTGATATTGTCTGGATATTCTTTTTGAAATAAAAAAAAAATCTAGGATCTGACATTATGTTACTTAGCACATTGACAGAAAAAATTTTAATTAGAAAATTTAGATGGTAAATCTATTGGTAATGACTTAACTTGATATATCCCTTAGAAGTTCATAAGCAAATGCTGCTATGAAATCAATCAAACTTGACTCTGAAATTGTCTTTAATTGCTATAGACACCATTGTATTACTATCTTGTCTAAACAATGGAGATGATCTAATAAGAAATAATGGGGTAAAATTTGTCCCTGATTTTATCTGAAGTGATCAATGAAGTCATGTTGGGTCTAGCTGTATCCATCTCAATCTCCTTTTACTGGGTGCTGTAGTATAGTAAAATAACTGTTCATCCCCTACTTGAAAGTTAAAGATGTGATCCTTAATGCACAGTGATGACACATGCCAAATGGAAATGATAATAAAAAAAAACTACAGGTCTCTCCACCTCCTTTTGTAAGACAGATTCCAGTTGTACATGATCCTTGTTCCTGGTTGCAAGTAAGAATTTGGGGACACTGTTGAGTTCAAATACTATTTTCAACATTCTCTTGCTCTCTGGAATGCTATTGGTTGAATCTTAAATTAATATGTTTTTATCTTTGAAATTTATTAGACAAGTTGTCAGAGTTTGCTTACTCATAGAAAGATGTTTCAATATTCAAGATGATACAAAAAAATGAATGCATACTTTGGAGAAATAGAATTGCATAAATACAATATATTTTTGCTTATGCTATCAGCAAACACAAAGACTCTTTTGTTCTGGATTATGTTTTATTTTTCACTTTTTATTAACTTTATTTTTTCTCTCTTGTATAATACACCTTGACCCCATCTTCCCCTCCTTCCACTCCTCTCAGCTAAGCCTACCTTCTATCTTCCCCAGTCCCCCCCCCACTTCCCCTCAGAAGAGAAAAGGCCTCCCAGAGTTATCACTCAATAGGGCTTATCAAGAAAGTAAGAGGCTGGGCTGCAGCCCCTGTATCAAGGCTGGAGGAGGGAGCCCAGCAGGAAGAAAAGGGTCCCAAGGGCAGGTAAAAGGGTCAGAGACTCCATACACGCCACTCCAACTTTTAGGTGTACTACAAGAACACCAAGCCAAATAACAATAAGGAATATATAGATTATGTTTTCAAAGACATTTGTATAATTTGTGTTAAAAATTAGGGTTTCTGTCTTACTCCAGAAAAGCAGATTTCATATTGCCCTCAAGCTACAAATAATGTTTCCCCCAGGGCAAAGGGCACTCAGAGTTTGTTCTCTAGTACAATAAAGATAATGCCACTGTCTGAAGCTCATGGTTGACTTGCTTAATTTTCTTTATAAAATATTTGTCTTCCCTAAGCTGAGGATTCTGCTAAGTTGCAAGCCATGGTGTGTGGAGGTGTCTTTGTTTCCCGTGTGAATACTGTGACTCGGAAATCCTGCATAAGACATAGAAATATTATTAGGATCCTTGCTGTTATAAAATGTCTTTTTAATGTGAGTTATTTTATTTTTAATTATGTATATTGTATAAGCGGTTGCACATGATTTCAGGTACCTACTGAGGTCAGAGGAGGGTTTGGTCCTCTGGAATTGGAGTTATAGATGGTTTTGAGCCACTTGACATGGGGTACTAGGAAGTTAATGTGAGTCATTTGAAAGAGCAATGTGTATTTTAGGCAGCTGAGCTACTTCCCCAAGCCTAAGTATTTTGTCTGTGACTCAAGAAGTGTGTCTTCTTCCAGTCTTCATGGAATCATAGCATATAAACTTGTTTGCTTGTATCCAGGGTAAAATCACAGCTCCTTCACGGTTCTATTAACTCCCACTGGAACAGTACAGGATTGCCTTCCTCCAGCAAATCTCATCAAGGAATTTCTGTTAATAATATTCCTTTATCAGTTGTGGCTTTCAGATTTGCTGTTAGGAAATATTCAAACTAGGTATGATCTGAGAGACCATCTCTCACTGTATGGCTAAATATGACTAAAGGTAAGTCTTGGTTGCTTAAATAAATCATTTAGTAATAATTTGAACAGCTATTAGCTTTTTATATTCCCTCCATGTGTGTTTTTGCATATGTACCATTGCATCCGATAAAAGTAACCATCAAAGTCTACAGTCACAAGCAGGTAACTGATAGGTGAGGTATTAACAGACAAAATGTGGAAATAGAGGAAAGAACATTGCCCCTCCAATATTATCAGAATGTAGGACGTTCCCTTACTTCTTAGGTTGGCACAGGCCTTGGATTGGGACTTGCAGTGGTTTTTGAATCATGGAAGAAAACACTTTTGACATAGCATGTTTTACTCTTGGCTAGCTATAATACCATATGCAAATATTCTAAAGTATATTTTTGGATCTTAAATCTGTCATGTGCATGGACAACAGGAATTAGCACTTTCTACATTCATCCAAAATACAGGATTAACTTTAACAATATCTTATATTCTTTGGACAATCTTCCTTAAAGTTACAAAAATTTAACCTCCTCTCTCATTTTTCTTTTGAATCTCTATATGCTTGTCTCTGAATCCCCATAGCGTAGTAATTTGTGTTTTCTCCTCCTGGTTAGTCCTTGGAATCATCTGTATTAGGTATGTCATAACAATCTACCTCTTTATCTCAAAAGCATAAGAGGAATGCTGTCTCTGCAACCTTCACACCTTGAATCTTGTAAAGATGTTTCCAGATGTGTCCTCATGCTGAGACATAGAATGACTGAGCCTTCAGTCTTGAACATGAGACTCTTTCACATCAGCCCTTAAATATTTCTTTCCTAGTAATCTTCTTCCTACTAAATTTACTTGCCAAACCTTTGTTATGGTCAAAGCCAATTTCAGTGAAAAGGAAGGCAAGGCTGTCACACTTCAGCAAGAAGTAGAGGAACTTGATAAAAAGGATGAATGACAACAAAGGCCCCATGTTTGTATGTATATTGTTATGTATACTCATGGTTTCAATTCAACCTTACTTCTCTCCCATCTATAACATTAGCTCTCTTTAGGTCAAGTTTTTCTCTTACCCTGACAACATTTGTCTTTCATTGGAATGTCCCAAGAGTGACATTATGACTCCAAACTACAGTAAATGGTTTAAAAGTTAAATCTCATGTTTTTAAAAATAAGTTGCAGAGAATAATTAAGAAAAACAACGAAAAGAGTCGTCAGGCAAGAAGAAAAAGCGAAGAGCTACTAATAAACAAGAAAAAGTGAAGATAAAACAGCTGAGGAGAAGAGAATACTCAAAAGAAAAGGGCACTGAGTACAAACGTGCACACCTTTCCATCTCAGAACTCCTTGGGAAAAAAGAGGCATAAGACCTAAGAGATTTTATTTAAAACTTATGATGTTGTGCCCTGAAGCTGAAACCCATTCTGAGATGGGTTTCTCTGGTCCCCTGCTGACTTGAAAAAAAAAGCAAAAAACATATGCTGCAAAGTGCCAATGGTACAAAGTTCAGAATCTCAAAGCCACTGATGAACATACACACACACACACACACATTCCACAGCTTTCTCCTTTCCCCTAGGGCTCACGTTTTTTTTTATTTGAAAAATGAATAGAGAATTCAGCTGAGATCTGAATTTCCCCCAACTCAACAGGAAAAGAGACAGAACATGGCTAGTCCCAAACTTTAAATGTAGGGAGATAAAAATGATAAGTCAAATACTGTGAGCCTTCTTGACAGTCACTTTTGGTTGTAAGAGTTCCTTCCATATCCTTCTATGTCTCTGATAGTTTCTTAGCTGTGTGGAGAAAGTGGAGTGAATTACTGTTACATAAAGCCTGCTTGAACTAGTGTTACACAAAGCTTGCTCATGGGTGTAAGTTAAATTCTTCCTGACAGAGGTGCCCTTCAACATGGAAACCACAGTGCCACATACACATCTACTTTGCTTTCTATTTATTTGTTGGCATTCCAGAGAACCTGCTGATAATATTTACTAGAGCTCCCCAGGAAGTAATATATCATAACAGAAGGTAGGGAGAAAGAGAAAAATAAATGTGTAAGGAAACGCACAGAGACAGAGAGAGAGAGCGAGAGAGAGAGGGAGGAAGGGAGAGAAAGGGAAAGAGAGAGAAATATTAAATAACAAGAAATATTGGGCTGTGCTGTGGTTGATACTAGTCTACTAAAACCATCTTTGCTGTAAGTGTCAGGATTGTGTTTGTTCTAAATTTCTTTATGACCAGTTGTGACTCAGGCAACCCTGCTCTTACCCTCCTGTGAATCAGATCTGGTCCTGGTCCTTCCCTGGTATAGATAGCCTATACTAAAAGCTGGTTGATGAACAAGCTCTTCTCATGTGTTCTTGGGCTATAGTTTCAGGCATCCTCTCAGCTAAAAGATGTGCTGATAGCCCAATCATTTTGTACTTAGTAACCTTTGTCAACAAATTTAGTGATGTTTATAATCCTCCCACAAAGCTTTCTGATGTTTGTGTTTGAAGTATACAGTTTCTGACTCATTACCAATTTAAGCTTTTATATCAATGTTTAAATGAATAACTCACAAGGGCAAGCACAATTAGCTGTAATGTCCAAATACTGTCTGTCTATTTCACATCCAGTCAGTCGTTCAGGAGCTCTCCCTCTTGGTTATAAAAGTTAATAAATAATAAAAGAAATAAAGACAAAGAAAGAAAGAAAGAAAGAAAGAAAGAAAGAAAGAAAGAAAGAAAGAAAGAAAGAAAGAAAGAAGAAAGAAAGGCAAGACACTAGTTTTTAACATTAAAATTCAATAAGTAAAAAGGACAGAATGAATTGTGTGCTACTGTTTTCTGCCCCACTATTTTCTCCTTAGAAGCAAATGATCCAAGATCTCTACTTGTTCCTTAATCTCTCTGTAGATAGACTCAGCTCAGATTCAATGCCTGACTAGAGATACCTCTAAGTATAAACTCAGTAGTAGAAGGAATTTAGGAGTCTCTTCCTTGCTCTCCAATATGGACAGTTGACTCCCTTGCTCACAATTCAGTAGTTAGTTGCCTTTTATCCAAGCATTGGATACCATGCAGAAGGCCTTCTGGGGCCTGGCTTTCTGACCATGTGTCACCAGCTTGAGAGAAAAGTATAGTTTCTGGACTTGTAGTGGGAATTTGGATCAGAACAAAAGTACTATCACATATCATTACAGACACAAATTACTTCATATGGAGTCTCCAAAGGGAGTTGCTCTCTTACTCCTCAGTTCCTTCCTTCAAATGTGCCTATTCTAAATCACAATTTTAATCTAAGCGCTGTGGGCTCTGGCAGAATGAGAACTCACAAAAGTTGGTATGTACTTCGAGTAATACCTGGAGTATGAGCCATAGCACATCTGAGGCACAGCCTTGGAATTATACATAAAAGTACCTGTAAAGTTCCATTTCCTTGCTTGTAGGCTAGACAGGTGAGCAACGGAACCAAACAAGCAGAAACGAATAAATTTCATCTATTCTCTCTTCACCCACATCAATGTTTAATAACTTCAGTATATGTCTTTACATTTTCTCCTTATTGCAGAGGATGGTGCTCATGTTTTCTCTGCTCATTTTGGGAGAGGCAGAGGAACCTGTGACCACTTTATGCTCTGTGTATGTGTGTGTGGGGGGGGGTGTCCAGTGGTATATTTCAGATGGTAGTGTTACAGTCTAGGGGTTTTGATCAGGCTCTTTTTTCTCTACCAGTTAAAGAATTAAAAGACAGGAAAATCTTTCATGCAATAGGTAGCAGCAGAGAAATTTCAAATACCATATATGGAAGCCAACAGAAGCAGTGGTTAAAGAAAAGCATTTATTGAGGTGAGAAAACACACATGCAACATACACACAGAGAAAAGACCCTTCACAAATCAGCCTGGAAAAGCAGAAAAATTGTCTACTCTCAAGGATTTTGTTTTTTGTTTTTTTTTAAACCCAACTTAGGGTTGGTCCATTTGAAATAAGATAGGATAGTCGTTTGGCCCACAACTGTTGTGTGAAATGTCCTAATCTGGTCTTGAACTCTGCTAATCCAGGAGGAGCTGCTAATGGAAGATAAAGCCAATTATGTCTTTGCTTTAAGCTTTCAGACTACTGTGTCAAATCAGGAGGGCAAAGAGGAAGCTGTACATCTTCAAAAAAAGCCATCTTTATTCTGTAGACGTGGGCCCTTTCCTTATTTGTCTGACAACTAGGAAGTCTCTTTATCTCCAAGTCTCTCACTAGCAACCCTCACAGTCTAATATAGCACCATGATTTGTTCAGAACTTAATCACTTTGTTGCTATTGATTAAAAATTGTGACTGAACACTTTGTTTTGATGGTGATTTATTCAGTTTGAAGAGGAAAGTGTCATTTCTCATGTCCCAACTTGTTCAGATTTTCTTGGGATTCAAAAACATGTGTAAACAAATATATGCATCCTCTCTCAATCATAACCATCCCTAAACTTCTTAGGTCTTCATTCTTTAATGGAAGACTCCTTTCCCAGGCACTGTGTCCTCTCCGGCTCCTTCCTACAGAATTTTTTTTTTTTTTTTCCTGTTCTGAGAATTAATTGACCGTCCATATTCTGCCTTGAGCTGAAATTTGTGGCTGCCTCAAATAAATCTTTGGTTCTCATTTACACCGTGTGAAAAATCAGTAATCCAGGGCATAGTTTATTTGTCTCTGAACCCCCCATGGTGCTTAGCTCAGTACCACATCTGTAGGAGGCTTGTAATGAGAATTTGTTGGAAGAATGAAGGAAATAATCAATTTGTCTCTTCAGTAACCAGGTCTCTAGCTTGGTGAGGTGGGCTACTATTTTAAAGAGACAATAATCCTTTCTATCACACTTTTTTCTGGAGAGAACATACAATTCTCATGTGATAAGGCAGGCCTTCTCCCCCTTGATTACCCATTTTAAGTGAAATTTACATCAATTCTTGAGATTTTCTGCTCAGATTAGGTCAAATTCAATTGCCTCCTTGATTTAGACATCTATTAGTCTCTTCTTCTGTACTAGATTTTAAGAACACAAAGAAAAATACCAAAGTTATTACACTTATAAACATGTTGTAATTTATGAATGGCATAGATAGACTGATAGTCTTTTTTTATGAAGTAATAAGAACCATTCTATTAAACACACATAAATCAATACTCTTCAAGCTAAAGTTTGTAAAAGACAAGTGGAGGACCCAGAGGGAAATCATAACTGTTCACCCTACTTTTCCCTTTGTATATGTGTGGTGTCCTACCAATAGCAATTAGTTTATATCTATTAGGTAAATAGACTTATTATTTGAAGGAAAAAAATAACATTCTGCAGTTCTAATTGGTGGGTTTCTTTGTTCATTTGTTTTTAGTTTTTACTTTACAAATACATGCCACAATGTGCAGAACAATAAATGTGGATTGCACTGTTTAGCTCAGAGATTTGGGATTCACATTCTTCTTTTATCATTTTCATTTGTACTTTGAAAATGATCTGGCAGAGAGAATTTAAAAACCAACATTAATAAATACTTAGAAAGGACTTAAATCATGAAGACCAAAGAGAATTGAAGCTTGAGCATGCCCAGTCAATTCTGAAGTACATGATTTGGGAAATAAAATACCTCTCTCAACTCATTGTAAGACTCACATAAAGTTTAAAATCTAATGAAATAGGTGAATGAACTCTTGATTATTAGAAAATAGAGGAGTAATTCTAATAGTTCCAGGAAGTGATGTGAAGTGAGTAACAGCCTTCAGTTGGTACAGCTAAAGTAGGTAGAGAGTAGACAAAAAGATCAAATTATAACTATTCTTTGCATTAAAAACTCCCCCAAATGTTGAGAACCAGATGTCAATTCCCAAAATACATGAATGCATGTTCATCAAAGCAACGGCCAATAGTTCAGATAAAATTTGTGTCTGATGTTGGAGCTTTGTTATATTTTATTATGTTCAGAATTCGCTGGATTAACATTGTGATGGTAGAAATTCTGCAGAGGTATATTTTATATTTTTCTGAATGCCGTGTTTTAAGTGATCATATCTTTTTCTCTTGAAGGTGCTGCAGCTAGTCAGACTCACAATGTTACCAAACTTGAGGTTACTGTCTCTGCTCCAAGAAGCCAGGTTTCCTTATTAGGAAGTCAATTGGAATATCTAAACTAATAGCAAAATGCAGAGAATATACAAGTATTTAATGTAATCACACTAAAAAAAGGGACAAGGATGTCCAGTAACCCCATCACAGTCCATCGTCAGGGCCCTAAAATGAGTATCAAATATAGAGAGTTGGGTGGGGATATCCCTATCTAAGCAGTACAGGTCTTCATGTAGCTGTCCAACATGTTCTCATCCAGTCTTCAGTCTCCTGAGCAATGTGGTCTGATAATTGGTCCTAGCCATGTGAAATCTTGTTTAGAAGATAAGTTCCCTCTGTTTGGCACAAGGTTTTAAACTTCTTTTCCTCTCATGATACTATCCTGAGGGAATTTCCAGTTTCTTGACACCATTGTTTCAAAAGCTTGGTAGAATAAGGGACATGAGTGTCTCTAAAATACTTTCATTTCCCTAGACAACAGAGCACACATGAGTTATAAGTACATTTTGACTCTCACTCAGGCAGATGATGAGCCTTGTGTCCAATTCCATCTTCAAGAAGAGTCTGAGTTACTCTGGTGTAGTTACAACTCATAAAGTTCATCAGCTTTGGGAGTATGCTCTGCCTTTCCTGAAATGATGAGACCAATTATGTTCATTTGAAGGCGGTACCTGCATGATATCTTGTTCCACTGTGTTGTAATTAATGGCTCAGGGAGAAAGGCATCAAGAAGTCGGTTTGAAAGTGCAAATTACTAGGAACAATTGCTTGTTTTATTTTATAAGTTTTACAAATCATAAGGTAAAAACAATCATAGCCTTTAAGGATTCCTGAAGGGAAAGAAGAAGAGAGACAGCAGAGTATGGCCCTCTTTGCCACACAGCATCCACAAACTCTTCACATGAATGAATTTGGATTTTTTTTCCTTTTTGTTTGTTTTTCTGCTTTTCCCTTGGGGTCATCTGCAAGTGAACCAGTCTAAATTGGTTTAATCAATCAATTGGAATTTGCATTCTTTACTAAGTACAATAACAGATAGGAAAGTCTATCTGTCTGCAAAACTGGGGCAAATCAAAGACATGCTTCCATTGCTGCTTCCATGGGTAAACATTTCCTCAGAGCAATGTGACATGCATGCCACCACTTTTAATAGCCCCCCCTAACTTGAGGACCAGAGGGCAGGATTACATTCTTGATTAGTAATTCTAATCTTAGTTCTTCAGCCTGGAATATTTAGAGTTCACTATCATATCAAAAACTAAAAGAAACAACAACAAAGTCTTTTTCTACATAACCATGAAAATTCAGTTCAGCTATAGATCAAGGATCAGCTTCTTTGCCTTGTATAAGATAACAATGCATTAGAATGCTCTAGACTGAAATCAGTTGTTTTAAGCTGATCTGACATATTGGTGTATACTTATGATTAGTTAAAATGTCAAAGAGATCATTGTTAAATTAAGTCGCTTAGATTCTGGAGACAGGATTTTGTACACAGATCACACACTAAAGCTGAATGTGTCCGAATTTCCTTTAAAGGAGAGTTTTCATAGTGATTCCTTAGACCTTCTTGCTCAGATGTGGGTTGAATTTTCTCTCTTTACTCTAGCTTGTGTCAAATGTTATGACGTATATTCAACAAGAATATTGAAACAAGCCATGGGAGAACCTTACATGAAAGACTGGCCTCAAGGTGAAATGGAATACATGTTTTCACACTGTGTAAAACTACAGGGACTTTTCTAGAAATATCAACAGGAACTCTTATTTGATAGGATATCAGGTATCATTTCATGCTTACATATGTGGATTATTTTCATTTTCAGTAGAGGTGTATTTATTGAGTATGTGTGTATGTGATTGTTTGCACATGTGTGTGTGTGTGTCTGTGTGCAATGGCACTTGTGTGGAATTCAGAGCACAATTTGCAGGAGTTGGTTCTTGATTTCCATCACAATATGGTCAAAGGTCTTAAACTCAGACTGTGAGGTTTGGTGGCATACCTCTTTACCTGATGAGTCATCACACTGGCACAAAAATTCAGACTGTTATGAGAAAAAGAAAAGAAAAAAAAAAAAAGAAAATTCACACTTAATTTCAAATTTCCTCACAGGATGCAAAGAACAGGTTTGAATTCCTGATGGCTGTATTTCACTTTCTGCTGAAAGAGTCCTTTCCCTGTGCCAGTCAAATTCTCTAACACTCTTAACAATTTTGGATTGTCTTGTTCTTCCAGTTTGGAATAATACATATCCCTACTAATGTTATGTAACTTACCCGAAGTTACTATAAATTAATAGTATTTGTGTTCAATATCAGGTTTTTCTGAATCCCACGGTCTCCTTTATCTTGTTAAAGTTCACTAATTAATTGAAAACACTGAAGGAAATAACAAATATATTACAGCAAGAATGGGGAGTTAAGATGGCCTGAAGTCTGGGCTTGTAAGTCTGCTGGAAACTTGTCTATGTTGGAATCAGATGGTGGGCAAGTGTTGTAGACACTGAGGCAGAGGAAGTTCCATTTACATACAAAAAGAAAAGAAAACCAAAACAAACAAACAAAAAATGCAGACCCTAATAACCCCTTACAGCCCCAAGAATATTGACTGTTTGGATATTACCTTAGTAAATTTTTAATAAATTAAAATATATATGTAAATAAGGGACTAGAGAAATGCCTGAGTAGTAAGAGTTTTGCTACTATTTCAGAAGACTTATATGCAGTTCCTAGCACCCGTGTCTGGTGGCTTAAAACTTGTTACTCTAGCTCAAGTGAATCTGGTACCTTTTTTACCTCTGAGAGCCATTGTACACATATGTGGTATGTACACGTGTGCAAATGCATGTACACACACACACACACACACACAGAGACACACACAAATGAATAAATATAAACATAAATCTTGTAAAATATATATTAACTTGGAAGTTTGGTTAATGCTATTTTTTATGTTCGGGCACACAACTCAGACTTATACAAAATGATTAGTTACACTTATATGAGTTTGGAGATAGAAGACAATAAGTTTTTATGGGTTAACATTAGTGTAGAAGTGTAGGCAACTTTGTTCTTGACTTAACCAGTCTTTTTACAGTTTAGCTTGCACTTCAATGCAAGTCAAATAAACTGTAAGAAAATCTAGGTACTAATGTGTTCTCACTTTGAAAGGCCTTGTTGCTTTTTATAAACGAATATTGATTCATATCTCATCCTTTCTCTATCATGTTTCTGCCTACATTCACCCTTCACTCCCACCTTGTAGTTCTATTGCTTTAAAGCATCTGTATATTTAATATCTTATTTTGACCTTTTCAGAGCAACAAGTGTGAATGTTTCATTATGTCCTTGGTAAACACAAATTCTCGGCAAATCATAAGTATTGTTGAGATTAAGACCATCAAACTTGAGAATGAATTTCAGCAATGTATTCCCTTACAGCTTAAAAGGGAGACGGTCTTTCCACTCACCCTAACGCTGTTTGAAGACAGTATAAATTCGTTCCAATATTACCTACCCACAGACAGGAGTCTGCAATAGGCAGATTTTGTAGAGAAAAGTCCACCTCGCCCTGTTTACTCAGCTTGGAGCCATGTTTCTTCTGATTATCCTGTCTCTAAAGCACATTGCCCTTTGTTAGAATATTGCTTAAGAAAGACTCCTAAGCCACTGCTTGAGTTGCTTCTCTTTCACTTGTTCCGAATATAACAGTGCTTGATTTTTTTCCTGTGAATCTGTCTTTTGTGGTCTAAATCTCCAAATATAGGAGTTACAAAGCTGAGAAAAAAATCTTTCTCTCATCATAAATCAAGTAATTAACCAATGTGTTAGTCAGCAAAAATGAAACTAATGACCAAATTTCATCATCCTATTCACACCTACGTCCCACTCTCCACATGCATTTCAGCGTAAGTGTCCCTGACACCTGCACACCCCAGATTTCCCAAAACACATAGCACCAATGATCTGGACATCTGCATAAGTGGTTTGAAATTGTCATTTGTTTCATGTATAAGTAAGGATCACATTATACTGACTTTCCCCAAACAAAGATAAGAGAAGTAAAAGTAAAGGCCATAGATGATCCATGGAACAGTCTCAGGCTTTCTATTGTGGGCATTATTTTATTTCTGCTTTTTCCTTCTTTAAGAGCTTGGTTTGATCAAAGGCTGTGAAGAAGGCTCTTTGAATAGGCTGATAGTTAACAAGTACAGAAAAAAGTGCCTTCTTTCCACCTTTTTAAATCACTATTTTTTTCTGAAAAGCTTTGAGGTTTCAGCGCTTACATTCTATATTTGTATGAGGTAATCTAGTGACCTCATGCATTTTAGATGCCCCATACTCTTTAGTTGGACTCCATTTTGCCCATCATGATTGTCCATCATTGATGCCACATATTGAGTGAAAAAAATGACATTAACAGAATAAAGAATGTCCACAGAGTTATTTACCCCAGTCATTGAATTTTCACACCAAAATCTTAAAATATTAAATTTTTGTACAGAAGTATGAACCTGACATCACTCCATCACACCACCACCTCCTGCATGAACTCCATGAAGCCTATTGTCTTCTTGAATCTCATAATAGCATATCCATATCAAGGCCCTTCCACTTTGTTCATATGTCCATCTGGTCTACCCACCTTCACATTTTATTTCTCATACTACACCAGGAATACCTAAATTCATGCTTTATCGGGATACTTCTCAAACACTAAATATTTTGAGCAAGAAGATGTTAAGTCTTTTTCTAAAGACCCAGACAACCTGGAAAATTCTGACCTGAGGGTAGCACTATAGACAGAATAGCTTTCATTTCTTCAGACTTTAACTTACTATTGTCATCATATCTGACTTCTTCAGTGCATTATCTCAGTAAACTGTCCTCAACCACCTGAGTCATACAAGTTCCCATTTGAAATTTTTTCTTGGGAACTAATGAAAACCAGCTTTTATATAAACAGGACATTCTTCCCAGTAAGTGATTTGATGGTGCTAGAGGCCAGATGGTGCTGTACTTTGAGTTATTACACTCTTAAACACACTGATATTTATGTTTACACACATATATCTAACATATATTATCATATGCATTAACATGTCACTTCATATCATAAACTTGATGAAGTTAAGTGTCTTATAATATCTAATAGGCTTTTTCAGAGAAAAACTAAATGTTCATTAGAGTCAGTAGGCCATGAGAATACATTCAGTCAAGTCCCCTGATACTGTGGGTCTTTATGTTCCACAACACATCAGAATCTAATTCAGAGTTATTTTTATGTGAAACTGACTAATTTTAAAAAGTGTTTTTTATATCCAATCTGATATATGTTCAATCAAAAAATTCTTTAAAAGTTGAAAATTAAATAAAAATGGATTTTGTAAAATTTTAAACATTTTAATAATCAGATAATCTCCATGTGGACATTTAAAGGGAAAGCTCAGAATAGCTGCCACATTACAACTTGTACAGCATACATTGATTTTTATCAATTCCCTCTTTTACACAAGACTTAGGTTGGTTTATTGTTGTTGTCTTTTTATTTTATTATTCTATTATTGGCTAAATCATCAGAGGAAATCCATGGAAACATGAGAGAACTGGAGATTTATGCAAGTTAATCAAAATCTAAACAACTTGGGCATTGCAAACTATGTACCACATTATAGATGAATGTGTGTGTGTGTGTGTGTGTGTGTGTATGTGAGAGATATTAAAAGAGAGAAAAAAGAGATAGAAAGAAGTGTATTTTATATATTGTTTCTACTAACAATGATTCACCTAATTGCAGACTGAAGACATCTGAAACGAAAAAAAAAATCAGCATATTCACCTCCATGGACATTTTTGATGTCATTTTTCCTTAATAAACCTTTCTAACATCTACATAACATCTGCATTGAAGTATGATTTATAAACATTTGTGAGCTGATCTAAAATATATATCTAAATATGTTTAAATTATATATGAATGCTGTGCCATGATCAGTAAAAGTTAAAAGCATTGGAAGATGCTAGTATCTACATCTGGTCTAGGAAGAATCCTCTGTAGCTACTGAAGAAGGACAAAACACAATGCTCTTCATGGTATCCTTGTGGAAGGGAATATTGGCAACATTTAGAAGAACTGAAACAATTCAGTTTGCTGTGCTTGCAAGCACTGCTCCTGTAACTCAGCTGGCACCCGTCCATGACTTTTGCCTGTTAATTGAAGAGGTAGGGTACCCAACATCTTCAATAGAAAAATATGCCTACACCAATATTCACTGCATAAGTATGCATCTCTCAAGGGAACACCTGGGTTTCTGAAGACACACACATGGAGTCCTGATTGTCAATGAATATACTATTGTTACCTGAATCTACTGTAAAATCATATGCATGCTTATTTTCATATCCTTTCTGTCAAATAGTTCTCTTTACTGTTGACTAGGCAACTCACTGCTTAAGTGTTTTGAGTGAATGGAGACCATGAAATCTCTTAAACTAGTGAATTATTTAAATCTGTATATGCAAAGAGACCTGATAGGCAAAACTGCTTGCAAGACCCCCAGGCTCCAGGAAGATATTTGATATGTAATTTCCTAAACTGCTTACTGTAGTTTTTGCATCTTTTTGTTTATTTTGAATGAAATTGTATTGTCAGTAGGAAGATTCCCAAAGAGAGCTTTGATTGAAATACGCTTGGATGAACACTAGGCTTTATATTTTGTGCATGTAATAATATTAAATCTTCAAGTTATTGCTAACTTGGTATTTGCCAAGGCTTCACTAAAAAGGTTTGCTTTTGTTTTTGTGTTTTTGTCCTGTTTGTTTCTTTAAATAACACACATTTCCTGTTTGTTAAGCAATAATTACAAAAACGTAAACAAAAGGTATTTAATTAGTAAACATAAAGATTTCTAATAAATGCCCAATCCATTCCTGCAGAAAGACAGAGGCTCCCAATTTCCTTTTAGGTTCACTGCTACTGTATTTGATGTGAACTTTTGGACACTAAACATATACTGACTTGCACATGCATGTCATTGGGTTTATAAGTATTTCAAACACTGGGTACACATTTGTATATGTTACTCCAGGGAAGACAGAAGACAAATGTCTTGATCCTTCTGATCTAATACCATACAGCAAAACTTGAAATGAAATGTCTGATAGTGCTTACAATCCACAATGAAAATCGTGCACTGAAAGCCATGTAGAATGGGTTTTTGAAACATGAATATCCTGTTAGTTAGTCAATAAAAATCAGACTGTAATTTTTGTGTGTTTTTACTTTGTTTTGGTTTGATTTTTAAGAGAGTTGAGTGGGTAGGGACATGGAGGTCATCTGCATGAATGGAAGAAGGAGAAATAATACCAAAATACATGGTACGAAGTAGTCAAATTGCTTGGAGTTTTCCTTTTCCTTGACTTTGTTTGCTGTTAGTTTCCACTACTCCCTGCCTATTCAGTCTCCTTTCGCTTCCCTGCTTTATCAGTCTCCCAGTTCTCATGTCCTACCCCATATATATCTTTCCCTACCACATCTAAGGAAATACTGAAAAGTTGTAATTACATCTTGTCTGGTTCATTCTTTCTGTGTTGTATATCAATAGATAAGAACTGGATTTGGCTCCTACGCAGTCTGCAAAAGGCTAACAGAATAAAAGACAGTTTCTTATGTGACTAAAATTTGTTTGTTTTTGCAAAATATCAAGGGAAGACAAGGGAAAGGAAGTTTGGAAACAAAGGGAAGGGAAGGGGAGAGAAGGGAAAAGAAGAGAAGGGGATGGGAGGAGATGGGAGGAGAGGGGAGAAGAGGAGAGGAGTGGGGAGGAGTAGGGTGGGGAAGGGGAGAAGTAAGTAGAACACGGATTCTATGTTGTCTGTCAAGCAACTTCAGTTCAGTTGAAATGCCTATGGGCTTTCTCCTGTGATGAGTCTCCTCTATGTGACTTCCTGTTAGTGGACAATTAAGAGATCATTATTGACTGACCTAAGTTTTTCTGACATTTCTTAAACATAAGCTCACTTACCCTCACTAAGCAATATGCATTCCTTGGGGAAATGACTGATGATAGGACCACTAGGAAGGATGAACTCATAATGTTTAGAAGGCACATTAAGTCACTAATTTTCTGAATGTTCAGCTCTTATCCTCTACTGTCTTTGTGTGTGTGTGAATACACACACACACATGCATATTCAGTATGAGGCATGGAACCCAGAGCCTTGAACAATCTAGGAAATCACTATATCTCTGGGCTATATCCCCAACCTACGAAAATGTTGCTTTTTTATACCAAACCAAGTAGACTCAACTAATTTGAAATCAATCACACAGACAGTAACAATTTCTAAATAAAACTAAACCTCCCACCTCTGTGCTCTTTTTCCATCTCTTGGTAGACAGTGATCTCTTTGATCGTCCATCAGAAAGAGATTAAAAGTAATAACTGTGTTCATTTTAGACTGTGGGTCTTTCACAGTCACATCCTTCTAGGAGACTATCTCAGTCTTCTGGATGGCATACAGAAAGACAGTACTTAAATTATGACTCCCAGTGCTTGGTAGGGATTGTGGTTTTTTCTTAAAAAAAATTCAAGGTAAGTATATGATCAGCCAACTGTTAAGATGAAATTACAAATTTATGGAGTGGGTGCTGAGTTAATTTGAATTCTATGCTGACGAGCTTTAGGTTTGGTAATTGTTGGTAAGCTATTGTTTCTGCAATTGAACCCCAATCATGTATTAAAGGGAATTTCTTTCTTTTTCTTTCTTTCTTTTTCCTATATAAAATTCAGGAATGAACTGAATGTAGTATAGAGAGAAAATATCATGACTATAGAGGACAAGACTTATTTGTGGGGGTGAGCACATATGAGAACTTTTGCTTTAATACTGCTCTATGGTACTGCTCCAATATGTTCATCTCCTGATCCCTGGTTATTTGAACCAAAGATTTATTGCTCCTTCCTTGGAGGATGTTGCTTATGAGCAATTATGATGGCTTAACTGTAGCTCATTCTTTCTCATTTATTGTTGTGTGACCTTATGCTCACTTTATTATGAGCTGTCACTGTCAGTCTCAATACCTGAGAAGATGTAAGTGCACTGTAATTCACTACAAAATAAAAATGAGAAACACAAAATTGGGTGGAAAAATTCACTAATGGTGGGCCAACTTAATTGCTGGAACTGTCTTTAGGGACAGAGAAATGGGTCATCAATGGAGTCCTAACTCAGGCTTGCAGTGTCATAATCCACATTGTAAATTCTGTCACAGAAAGACTGGTAAGTGTCAGAGGTAGGTATGGTTATGGAGCAAGTCTGGAAGCTTTGGGTTACAGTTGATTGCCTAAGGAAGATTGGGGGTATTTGTAAAAGAAAAGTAGGTCTTCCAGGGCTTAGCCAAGCAAAACCTATTCTTTCCCCCAGATATTCTAATATTTTCTCAAGTTTCAGAACCTATTCACTTCAATGCCTCTACAGAATAGTGGAGTTCAGGAAAGGAGTGACTCATGTAAGGACATCATTTTGCATAAAACTATATGTAATTCTAACTCATTAACATATGTATGCTTTTGAAGGAATCTTGTAATAAGGTTTCATAAAACTACATTTTCCAATATACTTATCCGCTGTCAAGGTCTGTCAGATTGGCTTCTTCCTGCTTTAGTGGTAGTCTTAACGGCAAAGCTCTTCTTGAAAGCACTTAAGCAGTTGCTATAATATCTCCCCAGGCTTCTGACTCATGAGAACCATCTCCTTTCAGACAACACCATGTTTCAGGCTAAATCTATCTACCTTGGGCAATAGCTCTTAAACTACAGGTAGTATTGGACAAGCAGCTGAGGTAAAGGAAGCTGGGGAACAAGACATTGCTGACTGACTCAGGTGATGAATACCCCTTTATTGAAGATCCAGTGTCCTATGAAGCCAAACCTAGGGTGACCACAGAGAACTTGATAAATACACAAATGGAAACATTTATCCTAAAGGTCAGACTTAAGATAATCAAATGGAAACATTTATCCTAAGGGTCAGACTTAAGATAATCAGTTTGGTGTGCTTAGACAGCTTGGCTTTGAAGGTTGTTTCATTTACCTGTCAGATGTCAGTGCAGATGATGCCCTTACAAGCATGTGTTGCTTAGCATTGATTCTGGGGTGGAGGCTATTCTGGGTAGGAGCTGATAGAAATGACAGGAACACAAAGGCACAATTTCAACATTCAGAGTCTGCCCAGAGGTGAGCCCCTCTAGTGGTCTCCCTCTGTCAGCATTCTGTTCTGCTGTCTGTCTCTTCTGACTTCAACCTGAGAAGGTGCCACTTAGCCTCCTGGCCCTGTCTGTGTTTGCTGAGCAGATAAATACTCCAAGACTGATTAAATGCTAAATCAAAATGATATGTGTTGAACTTCATAGCACAGTGCCTGATCCCACAGCAGGTGCTGGATACATATGTCACTCACTGGAATCACTTTGATACTTTCTCCAATTCTCCTAAGCTGTGTTACCATGAATTTGCCAGTGGTCTTGCATCTAATCTAAACTGTGATTTTCTGTGAGGAAATTGCCCAGGATTGAACTTCTTGAAGGAGTTATGGTCAGGCAGGAGCAAAAGGAGGGTAGAGACACAGCATAATTTATTCCAACAAGGGACCAACCCAGAAATACCTATGTGGCATTGTTTCCCATATACAAAGTACACACAATTGACCAGCTCCATTTAAGAGCAAATGTGTCTATGGGAACGACCATTGTTTAATGGAAGCTTAAGCAGGGAAAACCTTTTGAACCATGCTGTTTTCAAACATTAACTCATCTGATGAATCTCAACTCTTTCCCTGTCTTCAAGCCCCTCCCCCTGTCATCCAGCAAACTCAAGTACCGTGGAGATACACTGCTCTAAGATTGAACAATTTTTCTCCCCATTCATATGGCCTTCAGTTATATAAAGTGTCTGATTCAAATGCCTCTATACAACAATTAAAATTAATTCTTAATTTCTCACTCAATCAATCATCATTCGCAGCAATAGCTATGTCACCATGTGAAAACCCCTTTTAGTGAGAACACATTCACTTCAATGTTATTATTATTATCGTTGCTTTGTTTTACACAGGGTCTCATTTAGTCCAGACTAGCCCCCATCTTGCATTGAGGCAAGAATGATTTTGAACTTCTGATCTTTGTACTTTTCCTTCTGATGGCTAGGATTACAGGCCTGTGCCACCACAGCTAGTGTGTGAGCTGGGATCAAAAGCAGGGCTTCACACACACTAGGAAAACACTATTGCAACTTAGGTTCACCCTGGCTGCTCTCTTCAGTGTTATTGTTCCCTCTGCTACCTGATAAAATACTGCTCTCCTCAGCAAAGTGCATTTTCCTAACTCTTTTTCATGTTACTCATTAACTTTGTATTCTCCCCCTCACTGTTGCAATCACCATTGCAACAATAGACTAATCATATCTTGGAATTTTAAAGTATTGTTAGTGGTGTACCTGTATTAAGGCAAGGACATCATACAATCTGAAGTGGCAATTAGGAATAATTAAGATCTGCTGCCAATAACAGAAAAACCCTTGAAAATACTCCTAAGTTCCTTCAACATATCTGCAAAGTCTCTGCTGCCTCTTCATTTTTCTCTAATTAAAGAGGCTTGTCTGTGTATTAGCATAAGCTATATGAAACTAACAAATGTTGTCTGAATTTCCCATACTTGTCTTCACTAAAGTTACTCAGCAAGAATAAGGTGTATTTTATGTTATATTGTCTCACATTAAATAGTTTATTTTAAACAAACAGGTTTATGAATTAGAAATTGGAATTCTATCCTAGAAATCACAATTGCTACAATTAGTATTGTCCCCATGGAGAATATAAGTGCTTTATGTAGAACTAATTTATAGGCAAATTTTCAGGAAATATGCTATCAGTTATGAACTGTATAGAGAGTTTTCTTTGATAATCTTTTTAACCTGATTTGATCATTGAATGATTTTACATTAAAATATAAGATTTGATTATATGTTATAAGTAGATTAAGTTATATAAGTACAATAATCATTAAAAAGTACTGTAAGATAATAAATTCCTGAGTAGGAAATCCATTTTCACACCTACTTGAACAAAATAACTTATAATTGTGACTTTGGTCACAATTATAACAGTCAAAGATGGGCAGTGTACCAAAAGTAACAGATATCAAAAATATCTCAAGCAAACTCAGGTATAGGATTGAAAATCTTCAACAGTCAAATAACTGAACATTCAAATTCAAAGTTGAAAAAAATTTACTACATGGAATGTCTACGTAACTGTCATTCATCACATTGTTCTCTACCAGCATGAGATTAGACCAGGCATTTTGTCCCCAAAAGCATAAACAGATGTGACAGACTGCTTCCAAGTAGTTTTATGGGTTAGTGAGAGGATCAATGTATTTTCTTTTCCTGAGTCAATTGAACAGCACCTTTTCTGTGTGAGAAGAACTGCTGATGTGCTGAGTATTTAGGAGAATATCCAATGCGACCATTTAACATCGCTGAGATATTTGGGTCTATTTGTCAGCTTAGTAGTACTTAGTCAGTCCTAACAGTGCTTATTTAATTGCTCATTTAAAACACCAGTCTACAGCATACTACTAGAATCCAAATGAAGAGATGTCAAGGCCTACAATGAAAGGTCACTTTTCAGCAAGAACCTGAAAGTCAGGATTATTCTAAAGAGGAATTATGAACTATGAGCCAGGTTAGGAATGTAAGAAATCTTAAGAGCTAGACACAGGAGGCTGGCTTCTGTCCTGAGAACATGGGTAGTCTTTAAATTTGAGCTTGACATGATACAAAAGGAGATAGACAGGCTTCTAAAACTACATAAAGAAACAACAAATCAATTTGAAGCTTCTGCTACAGTCAAGTAGAATGTCACTGGATAGTTAATTCCATGTCTTATTTTCAGCTTTAAATATTCAACAACCTCCTCTTACATGAGTATGTACATGGGAGGCCTGAGTATAGGCAGCTAACTTACTGAGAGCTACAATGGGATTTTTTATTTGCTGAAGTTAAGTATTTCTTATTCTGTTGGCTTGTTTTGAGATGGAAGTCCTTCCTTCCTTTCTTTTCTTTCTTCCTTCCTCACTTCTTTTCTTCCTTTCTTTGTGTCTTTCTTCCTTCTGTCCTTCCTTCTTTTCTTTAATGAAAAATCTTACTCTACATCTCGATTTTACTGGAACTTAAGACAATCTTGCTTACTATGTTTTCCAAGTGTGACAATTACAAAATTCCTGAGCATCCCATGTGCTCATTTGCCATAATAATAAGAAATAGATGAACCATCCTCTAGCCTGAAACTCTCAATAGGATGTATATGTGTATGCATGAGAGGTAGCACATACTACAACTGTCATATTTTTTGCCATAATTGTCATAATTTTGCCATAAATTGTCATGATTTTGCCTCTATAGCAAGATTGAGCAGTTACCCAAAAACATTGTTTTTCTGCCTTGACTTTATGAGGATGTGTAATATCTCTGCACTATTACAACTTTGGATACTAGCAATCATCTCTGCCATTGTTGTTGAGGTATCTGACAACAATGCTCAGAGTAAATAAAACAAAACAAAATAAATATAAACAACAAGAACAAAATAATCTCAGTAAGTTTGTTATTCTGAAGTTACATATGGCAAAGGACAGCTCAGGTTCCCAATAAAATATATCCCTGCTGTGATCTAAATGCAAAACCAGTTTAAACCATATTTGTTTCTACAGTGGTAAGTCAGATAAACTGTTCAATATTTTCAGCCTCAGTTTTCTCATTTGCATTCCAGCAATTCAATATTTCTGTAATATGTTGAACAATAATCCAATTAGCATTTGGCTAACATTTTAGCATAGTACCTACCTCCATTAATGGTTATACTTTTAGCCTTGGTCATAATGCATAAACATTAATAAAACAATTATGTATTTCAAAATATATAACACTATATATACAATATATATTGTATCTATACAAAACAGACAGCTATAAGTATCATTTGTGGGCTTTACCCGCCCATGGTTACTGTACTGTCTAGTTTTACATCAATTTGACACAAGCAATAATCATCAGAAAGGAGGGAACCAAAAGGGAGGAAATTCATCCTTAAGATTGGGCTATAAGCAAGTCTATAGAGCATTTTGTCAATTAGAGATTGTTGTGGGAGAGCAAAGGCCATTTGTGGATGGTATCAGCCCAAGGATAGTGGTGCTGGGTTCCTTAAGAAAGCACGTTGAGAAAGGCATATGGAACAAGGAAGTAAGCAGCACCCCTCCATGACCTTTGCATCAGCTCCTGCCTCCAGGTTCCTGCCCTGCTTGAGTTACTGCCTTGACTTCCTTCAATGACAAAAACTGGAAGTAGAAGCCAAATAAACTCTTTCCTCCGCAAGTTGTTTTTTTTTTTTATTATCATGGAGTTTTACCACAGCAATCGAAACCCTAACCAAGACAGTTACAATTCCTCTCTAAGAAACTGTGTGAATTACACATGTGATAAAGAACCACATACCAAGATAGAAGATAGTGTATGCATGTATGTATGTGTGTGTGTGTGTATATATATATGTGTGTGTGTGTGTGTGTGTGTGTGTGTGTGTATGTATATATGTATATATATATATATATATATATATATATATATATGTGTGTGTGTGTATGTGTGTATATATACATATATGAGATATATGTGTACATGTATATCATATACATATACACATAGGTACATATAATTTTCATGATTCTCTGGAGCAGCGATGTTTTTTCAGTTGTTATTCTTAAGCTATCCTTCTTGGATAAGAGGCCAATCATGCAATCGTGTTTTCTTGGGAGTTCAGTGGATTTTTCATGTCACTGAAATTAGACGGGGAGAACAAAAGTTGGTTTGTTTGTTTTTTTTTTCTCTTGGTTTCTTGCTTCAGTAAAACATAATTTGGCTGAAATAATGAGATTCAATTGCTCATAAATAAGTTGCCATTTACAGTGGCAGTCAGGCAGTGTTTGTTGTTGAATCTCCCATTGCAGACAAGAGCTTTGTTATTGACTCATCTTTGACATATTTACTTCAAATTGAGAATTTGGTAAAAAGGGCTAAGAAAAACAAATTCTGGGAGGTCACTTTGAATTTTCACAAGGTGCAAAGTATTCTACCTTCATTCTGTATTTCCTAGCCTTCCTTTACTTATGTAGATACTAGGAAACTACAATCAAATAATGGTCTCATGCATCATGTTTATCCAAATCTGTTTAATCTGTTGAATCATCTTAAGTCAAATATTCTAATTCTCCTAAATTCCAATTAATTCATTATTACAGGATTTATTAAAATATGCTCCTAGAAGGCAAATCCTAGAAGTTATATGTGACGTTTTGACTGCTTAGACTCTGAGCAGTTTAAGCCTCAGAGAGTTATGCATTTGTGCCATACTAGTTTGCCCATCCACACTTTATACACAAGGATCATGAAAGTTCTACATGAAGGAGTCATTCACGAGAGAAGATCATTTCACAGTATCTGAGCTGTTTGCAAGCATGCCTTGTGTTTCTAAATATGTTTACTGTTCTGGCTTGCCAATTAGTAGTTTTAATTTTGTTCCTAAGTCAGAATTTAAAGTTTACTTTCATAGTTTATTTCCAGAAAAAAGTGGAATAAACAAGCAAAGGAGAATGTAGGTGTGTGTGGGCAAGAATGGGTACATAAGAAGTTACTTCATCAGTTTTCAAGGCTCACAAACACCCCTTGCTTTCCTTTGAAATATACAGTACTTCATCTTTGAATCCATATAAGTTTGGGACCCTTGGTGGGGTGACTGTGGAGTATAAGATCTTATGTATATGTGAAGGTGCTGGCCCTGATGTGGTCTACAGGCAAGGACAATGAAGTTTTCCCTATCTCTGAAGCAAAGACCAATTCTTGAATACCCTGAATTTCATATTACCTGGATTGTTTGAGTAAGAATACTGTTTATATTTGTAGTTGTGATCCTAGTCATTAATGGCTTAGTCAGCAGACTTCTATAATAAAAACTTTAAGTCATTAAAATATAAATTGAAGAAGATGGAAAGATCTCCCATGCTCAAGAAATCGTAAGATTATTATAGTGTTAAATGGCCATCCTACCAAAAGCAGTCTACAGATTCAATGCAATCCCATAAAAATTACAGCATACTTCACTGAATTATAAGGAGAACTTTCAGATTCATATGGAAACACACACACACACACATGCACACACACACCAGATAGCTAAAACAATTCTTAATATTGGAAGATATGCTAGATGTCTCATCATCCCTGACCTCAAATTGTGCTAAAGAGCTACAGTAATAAAAATAGCTTGGTTCTGACACAAACACTAACATATTGACCAGTGGAATCAAATTAAAGGCTCAATCATAATTCTATATACCTATGGAAAAAGAAGGCAGAAATACAAACTGGATAAAAGACATCATCTTCAAGGAATAAGTACTGGACAAACTAGATGTTGGCATGTAGAAGAATCCACGTAGATTCATACGTATCACTCTGCATAAAACTCAACTATAAATGAGTCAAAGACTTCAACATAGAATACAATACACTGAACCTGATAGAAGAGAAAGTAGGGAAAAGCAGAACATCATTAGTACAGACACTTAGGCCAATAATTAATAAATGTGACCTCATGAAGCTCAGAAACTTCTACATGTCAAAGGACATTGTCATTTGGAAAAATCAAAAGCCTAAACAATGGGAAAGATTTTTACCAATTTCATATCTGATAGTGGGCTAATATCTAAAATATATTAAGATCCCAGGAATCTTGATAACAAAAAAACCAAATAACCAAATTTTAAATGGGGGTACACATCTAAACAGAAATTTATCAATAGAGGAAACTCATGACTGAGAAGCACTTAATAAAATTTTCAAGATCCTTGGACATCAGGGAAATGGAAATCAAAGCTACTTTAATATTTCATCTTACATCAATCTCAAAATTACCAAGATCAGTAAAACAAATGGCATCTCAAGCTGTCAATGATGTAGAGTAATTGGAACACTAATCCAATGCTTCTAGGAGTGCAAACTTGTATAGCCACTATGTGGTGATTCCTCAAGAAGATGGGAGTCAACACTGATTGCTCAGGAAGATGGGAATTGATCTATATCAAGATCCATTCTTGGGCATATATTCAAAGGATTCTTCATCCTATTGCTTTATTCATAACAGCCAGAAATTGGAAAAATCCTTGAGATCCGTCAATAATAGAATGGATACTGAAAATATGCATTTACACAGTGAAGAATTATCTGAAATTTGAAGCAAATGGATGGAACTAGAAAAAAAAAATTCAACCTGAATGAGGTTTACCTGACTTAGAAACATGGATGTGATATGTAATTGCTTATATGTGGGCATTAGCCATGAACTCAATGATAAATAAGGTAAAGCATATAGATTCACAAAGAATAGTTGTATGGGAATAGAAAGAACAGATATTTATCTTTAAAAAAGGGAAGTAGAATAGGTAGTTATGGATGGATGGAGCACTGGAATTGAAAGATAAAGTGGAGCGAGTGAGGAGAGAGGGAACTGTGGGAGAAAATACAGAGATATCTAAAATTAAGGTGCATTTGAGAGGTAATGTGGAAATCTTATGCAATATAAATTTCATATACACACACATATGATTCAAGTTGATCAAATAAGATTATGTGGGAGACAGAGTCAAAACTGTCATTAACCAAATCTTCCAGTACCAGGATTCGTTTACATCTAATTGAGTTGTTGGTCAAAGGGGCTCCAAACAATCCATTCTGTTGCCAAAACTCTGGGTTGCACTCCCAAAACTGACAGCAAGCTCCCATTACTGAAGATAACAGCTACGCAACTCACTCAAGATGGAGATGTTGAACTGGTGTCTGCATAGTCTTCACCCCTACATTCCATTGTCTTTAGTACAAGAATGTAGTCTACATGCTCTCAAAAGAGGAACATAAATACCAAGCCAGCCACAGTCATTTCTTCTACAATGGTGTATTGCCTGTAAAGATATGATAGAACAATCACCTTGATGGAGTAACCAATCAATAACTTATTTGGTTTAAGGCCCACTCCATTAGATGGAAACCCTATCTAACACTCACATTGCTTGGGTGACCAAGAACCTAAGAACAGATAGCCCAAGCACCTAGGATAAAACCAAATGATACATACATACATATATATATATATATATATATATATATATATATATGTGTGTGTGTGTGTGTGTGTGTGTACATATGTGTATCTACACATAGTGTACATATATGTGTGTGAGGCTGTGAGAAAAATATAGTGTTAAAATGAGTCCTTATGATATTTTGCTATACTCACAGATCAGTATTTTGTTCAACTGTCATCAGAGAAGCTTACTCTTGCAAAAGATAGGAAAAATATAATCATCCACAGCCAGACATTATGCAGAGACCTTGAAACACTCAGTCCAAAATGGGATGTCTCCATCAAATCTCTCCTTTCAGAGCTCAAAAGATCCATTCACAGATGAACAGGCAGATAGAATGTACGATCCAGAGGGGATGATGTACACCAAGAAAACAATGCTCTCTAAATCAACAAGAGCAAAGCTCATAAGAACTCACAGGCTAAAGCAACATTTGCAGGGCCTGTAAGCCTCTGCTTCAGGTTCACTGCATATATATTCTGTTTCCAGTTTAGTGTTTTCATGGGAGTCCTGAATGTGTGAACAAGTGGATCTCCGACTCTTTTACCATCTCTTGGGCTCTTTTCCTTCTGTTGGTATGTTTTGTCAGACTTAAATGTGATTGTGTTTGTTTTATCTTATATTTTATTTTGTTATATTTTTATAAATAATGAATGAATGAATGAATGAATGAATGAATAAAAACCTAGCCATGAGGGTTAAAGTTAACCACTGAAATGTCATTTATATATGCTGGGAGAGGGAAAGTAAAAGGGTTTCATTAAGTATATTAACCACTCCAAGACAAGCCTCATGTTTGGGAGTAGTTGACCAACATATAATGGACTCCAGTTTTTTAATGTGCTTTTATTAGTTAATACCTTGGTGATTTTTTTGTTTGTGTGTTTGTTTGCCTGTTGTATTGTTTTCCTGATTATAGGTGGTTTTTGTGTTTGTATTGGGGTTTTGTTTGTTTTTGAAGAAAGAATTAAAGTTGTGTGGGTACAGAGCGGGTAAGGATCTGGAAGGGAAAGAATATGATCAAAATATATTTAAACTTAAAAATTGTTTTAAATAATTAAAAATGTAATAAAATAAAGTAAAAAAAAATATTGCTTATTCATTATCCATTTTAAAGTACTTTATTATGGCAGCCTGAACACCCTAAGAAGCTGGTGTCATCAGGGAATGCCTTCTACTGAACCAAAATAATAACTAACATTTACATTTTCATTTACTGATTTTTTTTCCTTTTTGAGATTATAATTGCAGTTTCCCTTTCCTCACTCCAAATCCCTCCATATAACACTCCTTTCTCTCTTTCAAGTCCATGATCTCCTTATTTCATTACTTGTCATTACATGCATGCATTTATATGTATATACAAATATGTTTATAAACATATTCTGCTCAGTCTATATAACGTTACTTGCATGTATTTTTTTCAGGGCCAACTATTAGTAGACTGTGTTTAAATAATTTCAACTCTTTCTTTCTTCTCTTCCAAACACCTCAACATACCCACTACCAGCTCCTCTTCAATTCACATATCTCAGTTGATATAATTTCAAACTTCATTCTCTTTTGGTAGTTGATAGAGCTAGACATTCTCTTAGACAATTATGGTTTAAAAGTGTTAGGATCCTCATCAGCGTAAAGTAAAATTTGTATATTTGAATATGGGATTGTGCAGCCAGCATGCTGTAGAGGGCTAGGCTACCCAAGATGGAAATGGGGTGACTTTTCCTTCAATGTGGATTACAGCATCTTGTAACACAGGACATCCCTCACCAGTCTGAATTGTATAATCATCAATATTTTATGCCTGATAACATTGAAAACCAACAAATATCTAATCTCCACTTCATATTATTTCTTCTGAATATGTTCTCCTTCCCCCTCCAAAACTCTGTATTGTTGCAAATTATTTCATACTCCAGAGCAACTTTCATTTCTAATTTTAGTTAGTTCTTTCAATTGTCCAAGATAATCAAGTATCATTGTATTTTCTATTATGGACAAACTATATGAACTGCAAGAAAATTAGTAGTAAATTTTACACACTCTGCTTTTCATATAATACTTGGAGAAAAGAAAGCCACAGATATTGAGTATTTACTTTAAAACAGTGGAAAACACACAAAAGAAAATAACTGTGTGGTGACTAGAACATTTCAAATTACTATTTAGGAACATTTTAGCTATTATGTTATGCAATCTTCAGTTACAGCATGAGTGGACTTGGAATCACATACAAGATTCAGTTCAGGGTTAGTCTACTGAAAGTGTTTGAGAGCACCCTGAGAGGGGAAAGAAACCACGAAAGTAGGTGGTACCATTCTATGGGCCAGATATATACAGTCAGAAGCTCCGTGATTGTCAGCATTAAGATTTGCCAAGTTGCTGAATCACACACATATCATAAAACAATCTTCCACTGCCATCTCTGCCTCACTATGATGGGTCTGTATCATCCATCTGTGGCAAAATGAACCTTTCCTTCTTTATATTGTTTCTTATAAGGAATATAGTCAGAGCAACAAAAATAGTGACTAATGCAGCTATTAATCCAGCACTTTATTAGGGCAGTGAATTGGGAATTTCAGAGTACTCTCAAGGTATTCAGAAGCCTGTGTGAGCAAGGTATCTTAAAGTTGGCTTCAGGAATCACACAGGAAGGTCTATCTTTCTACTATGGATTACTTGGAGTTTGACAAGATCATCATTATGGCAAGCAAAGAAGTTACTTTGACCCTCTAAACTTCTGATACATCATGTCCAAAATGAAATTTTGGAAACAAGTCTTCAAAAATCTCTTTTTAAAAATAAAATGTTATGATTTTTTTTAAATAAAATGTTTCTATGAACTGGACTACTTTGAGAAATTTTTCCAAAGAACCAACTTTATTATTATTATTTTATTTATACAGTACTTTCTACTTCTTTGTGGATTTGGAACACACGCCTTCACAAAAATTAGATGGAAGACATCATTCTGAAATAGTAACCTTTAAGGATCTTCTAGTTCAAAGGTACACTTTAGGCCCTAGCTAAGTCCTGGTCCAGTTTGGATGGGCCCTGGATATACGGAAGATGATCTGTATTTTTATTGTGAACGTGAGTTGGACTCATCCATTTTCTCTACTTTATCCTGGTTGATATGTAGATTTTATTTCTAACCTTTATCATTTTGCTCACATAGGGAATTCTTTTCTGCATTTTCCTTCTAATCTAAAATAGTTACTTAATTGTAGAATGAGATTCCTATTGCTTCAGGGATTTCCTTTAATTTTTAATACATTGGAATTTCATTTTTGTCCAATTATATTAATTTTATATTTTTCATTTTGATTATTTCTTTGACTTCCAGGTTATTTAGAAGCATGTCATTTAGTTTACTAATTTTGGACTGTCCCAGGGTATGTCTTTCCAGTACTCTTGGGGTTTATTGTTCCCCCCAATGAAGGTCAAATGACAGCTTTTCCATGACTTGAAAATGTTATTTATTAAGAACAGTTTTGTGAATACTGTGTGGTTTATCTTGGTAGATATGGTATATGCTCTTAAAACAATTTATGTTATGTTGTTGTTGGTTAGAATGTTCTGTAAATGTTCACTAGTTCACATTAACTGGTAGCGTTGTTTTACTCTGCATTGTCCTTTTTGATTTTGTCCCTGAATGTTGGAACGACTTGAAAATTCCAAATACATATGCATTGTATACTTCATTTGGGCATTGGATCAGATTTTTTTTCTTATATTTCAAAGTGTTTTAATTATATAATTGTTTATAATTGTTCTCTATTTACAATGGCTAGATCTATTTCTTATTGCAAGAAGAAATGTGTATGTAATAAACAATTCTAAAATGACATATAAATTTTATTTTTTGAAACTAAAACATAATTATATGATTTCACCCTCCTCTTTCTTCCCTCCAACCCTTCCCATATACCACTCCCTGGTCTGTATGAAATTCATGTCCTCCATTTCTTCGTCTTTTTTTTTTATTAATTCCTTGAAAATTTTGAGTTTCTTACATGTTTTTGGTGATATTCACACAACCCAACTCTTCCCAGACCCATAATAGTTTATGTACCTACCCAAATTTGTTCCTTTTTAGTTTTATCAAACCATTTGAGATGAATTTGTGCTACTCAAATATTCTTGCATGAGTCTTACATTGGAGCATGGTCAGCTTATGAACGATACTATCTCTTTCTCCCAACAGCTAACAGTGGCACCTTGTTCCACATCTACAGGTGTATTTTGTGCCCAGTGCTCCTCTCCATACTTGGTTTTGGTAGGTCTTGGTCTTTCTGTTCATTCATTTTGTTTTTAACTTACTAATGCCTTCATATTTATAGGCATTTCTTATAAGCTATGTGTCATTTTGCTTGCATTTTTATTCAACTATCACTCCTGCAGTCAGGATCTGAGAGCAAAGTCATCCTTATATATTCACATTTCATTGGTTCTGAGCACTCCTCTCTCAGATGCTAAAATCTTGGGTTGCTCTTAGATAAAATGGCATAGAATTTACAGAAGACCTGGATCTTTTCCTTCTATAAGCTGTAAATCACTCCTTCTTTCTTATCAAACCTGTTACAAAATAAACGCTATGTGAAGAGTTGCTATTGCTGTGTAGTGCATAATGAAACAAAACCTTGATATTATTTAGTACAGAAATGTGCTTTAAAAAGAGTTTTAAGAAAAGAAGCAGTAGTTCAGTTAGTAAAGTACCGCTTTGAAAGCATGAGGAACTGAGATTGATCAAAAGAACTTGAATAACAACAACAACAACAAAAAGAAATCCAGGTGTGGTGATACATGCTTCTATTTCAAGCACCAGGGAAGGGGAGAGAAGAGAATCAATGTTATTAGTGTCATTTACAGACTAGTCAGGATAGTCTACTTGGCAAGCTCAAGCCTGTGAGAGATACTGTCTCAAAAAATTAAAGTGATCAGTCCCGAAGGAATGACCCTGAAGGTGGAACTCTGGCTTCCCCAAGCACACTTAAGCACCTACACACACACATACACACACACACACACACAGAGTATATTTTCCATTTGTAGCTGGTGGTATACATGGAAGTTAAAATTCTCTCACAGGGGAAATTTCCCTGTCCTGAAATTACTGATATCATCTTATTATTTATTTTATATTTGGACTACTGTTCTGATTTCTCTGCCTTTCCTCAGCATAACTGAGAGCCTGGTGCTTCAGTCTTATATCTTTTTTCTTTGAGTAATTGATTCTGCTTTGATGCCCCATTGGTGGGTCAGGCTACATCTTTAGGATTGATTTTAGTTACAATGAACTTACCTTTAAGTGTAACAATCATTTAGTTTTTGATAATTCTACATTTGGACTAATATTATTAGAGCTTTTTTCATACATATAGGTTATAAAATATTATTAAATCTATGTTGTAATTTTCTTTAAGAAATAAGTATATTTAAAGAAAGTCAAATAACAAGATTTACACTTATATAAGTAATTACCATTTGCAATTTTCTATAATTCTTTGCATAGAGCGTCTGTGCATAGAAACCCATCTAACCTTTCTCACAAAACTGGTGTGCTAACATAATTCTGGCATCCCATATTTGGAAATACAAATTTCTCTATCACTTGAGAAAGATATTTTCACTAGTTAAAAATGCCCACATTCACTTTTAAATTTGATAACTACTTTATAGATGGTGGTCACTCTTGTTTTATTGGCTCCAGGTCACTCTCGTTTTTACATTTATTCTCAAGCTTCTGGATTGTTTCAAACTCCCATCCCTGGTGCTAACGCCCAGAGATCCCCCTCAATTCATTATTTTCAACACTTCACTGCTTTACTGCTTTACTTTACACTGCTTTACTTCAATGGGAAGGCTCATAGTTTGTTTAAACAGTGGTTTGTCCATTTAGAATTTCTTTCCATTTGAAAAAATATATAGCCAATATTTCTTTAAACATGTATTATTTTCTAATCTCTTTAGAGATTCCAATTAAGATTTAATCATTCTTGGTTCATTTAAAAAAACTGTGTTTTGTGTTTCCCCACCACCCCTGCCATTTAGAAACTAGGCAGTAACTTTAAAAGCCCTTATCTTTCAACTGCAACATTGAATTTGCCATTAATCATATCCAGTATGTTTTGTTTTGTGGACTTTTGCAATTTCCATCACTGTGAGTTCCTTCACTGCCCTGGTAATGTATGTAACAGTCTATCTTTCATCTTTATAGTGGAACATGGGAGGTTTTAGTGGCCATTTCATGATGTCTATCATGTGTATAATTTCTGGGTCATGTTCCTGCTCATTAAATTTTGATTCTATATGTTCTTGATAGTTTTAATCATACACAAAACATGACAGTTTTTAAGTTCTTGAGTGTTGGGTTATTTGTTTACATATATTCTATTCTTTTCCTTCTCTACTTTATTTAATTAGTTTTTAAATTTTAAAAATATTTTCATACAATATACTGTGTTTATATTCTTTTCCTTCCAACACCATCCCCAGCTCTGGACTCATTTAAACGCAAGCCCTCTTCTCTTACTCTTTGTCTCTCAAAATTAAAAGACAATTAAAGCAAGCTTTTAAAAGGGAACGAAATAGCAAAACAAAAAAAATGCATAAAACACAAAGTGCATTATTTGTCGGCCAACTCCTCCTGAGTATATGGCCTGACCTGCAATATACTTGACACTCCATTGAAAAAATGATATTTTCCCTTTCTCAGCAATTATCAATTGAAAGGGTTTTGAGGGGGAGAGTGGGGAATAGATGAGTTATTTGGAAACATTACAGAGCCTTCTCTGTCTTTCTTTGGGATTTGCTAGGTTAGGGTTACCACTATGGCAAAGAACTTTCTGTACCTGTATTAAGAAGAATATTGATTGAGTGGGGAGGAATGTGAGTTATTTCTGAGCCTCATGATTTTGGCCAGGTGCTCCTTCTAAACACGTAGAGTACGTTTTCCCATGATTTGGTTATTTCACGTGTGGGACAATACACAGCAGAACACTCAGTTATGTCGGTGCTTCCTTCTCTCACACAGCAAGCTGGGAAATTTAAAAGAATTATGAAAGTGAATTCCTGAATCTTCAGGATCACATTATTTATTGATTGATGCTCAGTGTCCTGAAAATATTTTTGCCTATATTTAATATTTTTTTTCAGGGGAAGAGTAAATCCAGTGCTGTTTTCCCCCATTTCATACTACAATTGACATGATTCCTGATAGCAACACACTGTGTATATGCTTGAGTTTCCAGTGTGTTATAGTGTTTGTTGTCTATATTTTTAACTATTTATATACTCTATTAGATACTTGAGACCGATACCTGATTGAGAATTTTCATCTTTCTCCTCTCTCTCTTCCACTCTTCTTCATTCTCTTCTTTCTTTAGGGGAAAAAAAAAACTTTAACATTATTGTATAACAAAACTTTTTCTGGGGAGATACTGTTGTGCCCACGTTTAGATCCGCAATAACCACTAAGGAGTCCGATCTGATGTAAAACACACAGGTCTCTTTAATTTAGACTCAAGCCTGGGCCATACCCTCCCTGACACAGCAGGGGCTGCAGTGGCACAGCTCATCTGGAGTTGAGTTTATGTAGGAAAAGAACACAAGCAGGGACTTACACGTCTTGGTGTTTCAGGATTGGCCCCAGGGGGTTGACCTGTAAAATGATTGGTAGGTATTGACAGGGCCTGGTGACCAGTACCACAAGGAAGAGGTGAGGAGGCAGGAAAACTAAGAATGTCTGGTGTTTGTACAGAGAGGTTGCGAAGTTTCTGATATGTCTGAGGAGAGGTGGGGAGTAGCACTACTGGACTCGATGTTCCCTAGGGGAGGGGGGAGACTGTGAGGAGTTGTAATTAAATTTAGGTTTTTAGCTGACATTTTATTCTTTGTTCTCTTTCTAGGACAGAGAAGCATGAGAAGCTTCTTGGTTGAGTCTTTTCAATACAGCACAGGTCTACTCACTCAAATGAGCCCATGACAGATCAAACTACAGCTACCACCAAAGTCCAGCTTGTGAGCTAATGAGTTGGGTTTTTTTTTTTTGGGGGGGGTGGAGGGGAAGGATGGAGTGGCTTACTAGAGTAGAAATGACTCAAAGACAGCTACATCAACAAAGCCCAGCATGGACAATAACTCACAAAAGCTGGGAAACCTGGAGCATACTGTACAGCATAAAGGCAGATGAACAGGTTGGAGAGTGGCTTTATGAGGTAACTCAAGTGGTCTAAATCTCTTCCGGGCAGCCGAAACGGTCTTCTCTGAAGTTTGACTTAACTTTAAATGACTCTCTGTAGCTTGGCTTGTTTACTATGGCATGGTGGGTGTAGAGAATCTGATCAGTTTCAGGGATTTCCTGAAGCTATTTTGAGTTGTTTACCTTCCGGCTTAATTGATGAGGTAATTTCTCTCTGCCTCTTTCTTGGGAAGGTTTTGGGAAGCTAGGCTTCTTTGTTCCTTCTACCTTTTGTACCTTGACATCCAAAGATAATCCTTTATGGAGCATTGTGCTCACACTCCGTCTTACGTCTTACACACAATGCATAAAGTTGTCAGGCTGTACTCTCAGATGCAGTGGAAAGAGGTGACTGGAATTAATACAAGGTAGTCTATGTCTCTCAGACACTGTTGTGACATATTTGACATATATTTGCAACAAATATAATATCAAGATAAAAAGGTTATGTTTTTCACTCATCAACAATCATTGTCATTAGTAGTTTACACGGTATCTATCACTATAGAACAGGGTTTTATTCATTTTAATTCATTTATTCAATGCGTATTAAACACCTTATTTGCAAAGTAGTGAAGGAAACATAATGCTGGCGCTGCTAAGGGAGGTCTATCTTCAGTGAGGCACATTTGGAGACCCTTGAACAGTTATTAAACGTCACAGAATAAACATGGATTTCACTGACAACTCATGAGTACAAGACATTTCACCATTCAACATGTGGCTTCCAGGTCATATATCTCTTGATTAAGGACCAATTAAGACTGACTTAGTCACTTTCTAAATGGATATGTATTTTTGTATATTTGTTTTGCAAACAAATACAACTAACAAATCAATCCCCCCGTGTGTATGTAAATACACATATTAAACATGAGCAGAACAGTAGAATATTCCTCTGTTGTTCACTTTTACAGTTGTTTTCAAATGTGTTACATCAATAAGAAGTCTTGATTGAGTACCTAATAGATGTATCTACTACTACACACAATGTAAAATGTATAATGACTGATTCTTCACCAGATGTTCAAAGGTTTAATACTGATGTAGGTGTCCTCTTCTAAGTAGCTTTTAATAGACTTTAGTTGTTTTTTTTTTTCATAATTTGTAACAAAATTCTTTTAAAAAGAGATGCCCTGAAGTTTAACTGTATGGTCAGAGTTTCACTGGTGTTTAGGGAATGAATGACAGCTTGTCTCAGCAATATCAGAGAGTGAAAGATAGAATACAAAATCTTATGCCTTTTCTGTTCTTCAAGGGATATAGGACTACAGACATAAAACTATCTCAAGGCAAGCACTTGTATCAAGATTTGAACAAGGTCTTACTCCAATATTTGTATAAAATCTGAGGAGTCATTCTTATCTACTTTTTAATTTAGGTTAATATTCTAACCATAACTTGGAATGAAAACCCCATGGATTTCTTCAGACTGTTGAAACATAAGTGTATTTATTTGTTACAATAATAAAATGTTGAAGTAATTAATGCTGATTTTGAAAGCTGTTAATTTGGCATACAAAAAGTTATTAATAACTTTCAAACAGTTAAACAATATTAGCAGTTATTATGAGTAAGGGAGAGTGTATTAGACAGATAACATTAACAAGAACATAATATCCGTTTTGAGCCAGCAAATGTTTATAAAAATTTAAATGCTAATAAAAATGCAGGATAATAGAAATTAGATTATATCACAATTCTAGTCTTTAGAACATTAAGAGCAATATTTAATTTTTAGTTATTTAATTCAGCTTAGGCCAGAGTCTTTCAATGAAAAAAAAGTCCTATTTAAGAGGAATTCATATCTCATGAACATAAATTAAAAACAGTCTTTCAACTCTGCTACTTCTAAATGTCACGAGGAGAACAAACTGCAAATGAGTGTAACAATATCCATGAGAATCATCTGTCGATCCTGACTGAAAACTAGAAATGGGGCAGTGCCTGGGAGAAAGGGCAGAAGGCAAATGAAACCAGGGAAACATTCAGGAATGGTATAACATCACAGGGTGCAGGAACTCAGAGTCACCAGTGTAAACTCTGGTTATGGACTGATTCTGCACTACCAGACTGACAGTCTGAGTCTCTTCCACTAGAGAGCCATGGAGGAAAAAGGAAGGGCCCATCCAACTGAAGAAGTTTGCTAGAAAAACAGCACATATAGAATTCAAATACAGAAGACACAGTGAAAGCATTCAAAAGGAAAACAAGCAACTGGATAATATCTATTGTGTAAAAATGTTTCATGTATTCTTTAAGGTTGAATAACATGTATTAGGTCAGCTTTGCTTTCCATTCTCATAAATTTCAATTTTATCTTAAAAATGAATGAATATGACAGTTTATGAGTTATAGATATGAATAGCTGGGTTTAGAGCTCAGTATCCTGGGATGTACAATGGGTTTAGTATATCACTCTTTTTTGGTGGCTGCTTTAGATGTGACCTTGAACATTAATTCACTGAAGGAAGTTCAATCTCTGCAGACTTACACACAAAAAGTGTAAATTAGGAGGATAATCCATAATGTTTGTAAATTGTTTTCTCTATATCTTAAGCTTAAATGAAAATCTTTATAGTTCATGCACTAAAATTTTCATTTCCTCTGCTAGCATCCTGGATCTCATATTGCACTTCTTGTCTCTGTGAAATTCTTCCTTTCTGGCTACTGTTCCTCCAATGTGTGCCCCTAACAATTTGGAGAAAGTAAACAACCATGAAAATAAATAAGAAAAAAATACTTCCTCAGTGTTGTGTTGTCCCACAAAAGCAAAGGGTGGTGAGTTATCAATTGTCATGTTTCTCATTAAAGGAAGAACACATTAAAATATCCAAATTCTTATCATTACAGTAATTCTCATATGTTCACCAATACAGATTCTGGTCCCTAATGAGTTGAAAATGGCCATTTTTAATAATTATTCTATTTTATCTGTGCCTGCATTTGAATGCTTTCAAGCCTCCCTCTGAGAACTGAAATTTTGCAGGTAGTGGTGACTGGTTGCTGCTTTCCCATGCTTCCAAGCATATTATCCCCATTCTGTAAACAGTTGGTGACCAGTCCCAATTCAAAGAAAGTCCATGCATTCTTACAGCTGACTCTAGGGTAGATTCACACAACTCTAACGTACTTAAGAGAGCAAGTTGTCAACTAGGAAAGGTTTTCACCGTGGTAAGGGAATATGGTTGGAGCTTCTGTGACAATGACAGAATTGAGGACTTTGTGGCTGTCTGGCTTCTTCTTCCCTACAGTAGTATTTTCAGTAGCTCATCCTTAGGACAGGTAACCTCAGAGCTCCTATTAAGCCAGTTATGCTGCAGAATGCACTTGCTGTCAGTGTTAGTGTCTGTGTTATTTTCTATGTTGAACTATTGTGCTGCCAGAAGGCATGCCAAAGTTCCATTAAGGAGTGTAAAGTATACTGTCTATATGCCTATTGCTTCTACAGTATTTAAAACATAAAAGGGTTTGGAGAATGGAAATAAGTATACAATTATGATGAGCATAGTTCTATCATCATCACTAATATGGCAAGGACCTCATGCACAATGCAATAAATTTCTACATGGACAGCAGATCATTTACGTAAGAAATCTCCTTCCTAAAACAAAAAAAAAAACAATAATAATTTTCAATGATTTTACAGAAAGGAATTTTATCTAATATTTAGTTAAAATTCTACTTACAAAATTTGGATATCCCAGTGTAAGGATTTCCCTGCCTGAGTTTTCTAGGTACTTACTTAGTATCAAATTTCTCTTGTCTTCTTTGTATATTTGCTTCTTTTCTCACATTGCATTCATGTTCTATATTGAAATTACATGTGATCCCCTTCGAAGTACACTGTGATCTGAGTCTGTTTATTGTATTTGCTTTTGAGGATCCAACATCATTCAAGCTGCATCTGACTCCCTGAGGACAGAGACTGTAGACTCTACATTCTATGCAACTTGAATGCATCTACATACACAAAGCATCCTGAAATCACTGTAGTCTTATCTACTGTGATTTCCCCACCCATGATGAATTTGGAGTTTATTTATAACTACTTCTTTGAACATACATCTCTCCTGAGTTCTTCCTATTGAGCAGCATACTGAGCTTGCACAGAATTGTGGAAGAAATAAGCCATTGTTTATCCACAAATTCCTAGATTCAGCACAATGTGGAGGCTTCATGCATAACAGAAATGCTTGAGTTCATGATAAACAAATGAATAATTACATGATCTTGATCTTCACAATAAACACTTCAAACACATTCACCAACATTCTCCAAATACAGCTGCATTTTAGTTACTAAGGATAAAACTGATTTTTAAGTTGTTGGGTGTGTAAGTGTGAAGAACAAGGTTAGTAGGATTTTGTTTTTCTACACTGTTGTTATAGCAAGGTTGGCTTCCTTTTGCTCATCTCAACAGTAAACCTGACACCTTGCACCTATACTACCTGCCAATTTTAATTTGTGCTTTTGGAGATTTGTTACCTTATACAGCACCCCATCATTTAAGGATTTGATAAGCAGAGTAAGAGAATTAAGGTACAAGAAGCAACACGAGTAAATGATATATTATATGCTAGATTTTCTGCTGAAGTTTTAAAAGAAGTAGCACTTCAACCAGTGACTTAGATGAGAAAAGAGCAGAATCCTGAGACACAAGTTAGATTAGCAAGGTTGGATGTGATTTGGGTAAGTAGAGACGATGGAAACTATGCTTGTATTTTACAGATGGAGCTACAGAAGAAACTCAGAGGGAAGCAATGAGTTATTCATATGGAAGACGTCTCATTCCTTGAGAAAGACTAATGATATGAGAGATATTGCCAAGGTAGATCCTGCCTTTGTCTCAGAGCTTTCCCCTCTATATCTACAATTTGTAGTAAACAAATGGTGTTGGGTAAAGCAGAGAGAAGGAGGTGGGCATAGCAACTTCTCCCTTTCCTGTGTCAATTCACCATGAGATAATCACTGCATTTCCCATTTTCTTGTTGATAGAGTGAGACCATTCTTAGAATCAGCTGATCAGACAGTCTATGTAAAACTTCTCTGTATTTGGACCCCATGGGAGAAGTGGAAGGGTGCAGAGAAGGCACTTGCTAGGGTTCATCAGGGCAGAGCTATAGGGCAAGGGACAATGTTGATAGAAGTTTCTGGTTTCAACCACTCCCTGATCACAACAGAGGGATCCACACCCTCTATGATTCTCAAAGCTCAGCTGGACACTGCCTCTCTCACCCAAATGATAGGCATAGGATATCCCTGTGGTAAAATATTCCTATAATAGGAATTCTGCCATCTGTAATAAGAATTCTGTCCTTTAGAAGCTTCTACCACAATCAGACTACACATTATTTAAAACAGTCTTAAATATATGCTTATTTTACTACTTTGTGATTTCATTTATGATTCCCCCAAGATGTACAACATATGGTATTGTCATTCCATAAAGCCACGAGGACTTACTGTGGCATGCAGAGTAAGCCATACATAGACTCTTAAGGTGCTGTTGAAATTAAATAATTTGAAGAAAGATAGTATTATCAATGGAAGTATGCTTTGCCTACATTACCTTATAATTACAACCTAATCTTTGTATTTAAGATTTTTAAATATCAGCATTCTCCATAAGCAATAATTATTACATGCACAAATGGCCATGGTAATATGAAATAATTAGAGTATAGTAAAGTAGACTATGAGTGAATCAATAATCATTTATGGAGCTCTTTTCACAGAAAACTTGGCTCCATGCAAAGCATCCAACATATAGTGCAGATTCTAGTTCAGCCAGCAAATCCAGGGCACATGACATTACAGCTATGGGCACATGGCAACGAAAAGAAGGGGGGAGTTACTGCACTGAAAGGGAAAAGTGAGGTTTTGTGTCTGGCCCTGTAATTTGTCAAATTTATAAGTTAGGAGCACTGCTCTGAACCTCAAAATTGGCATTTTTAAATGAATAGAGATAATATGTAAAATATTGTTAGTTCCAAAATGGCTTTTCTCATTAAATTTTATACTTTCTTTCAGGCGTGTAGACTTTGGGTCTGGTTAATTTTGGTGTAAAATGTTTTTATTGCTTGCAAGGGTTTTATAATAAAGATTATTAAAAATAAATAAATGAAAAAACTAAACAAAAATATGGATTTTCCCAATTCAGGCACTTCCAAACTCTTTAGTATGCATGAACCATCCAGTTCAGCTTCTGAGCCAATGTTGGTCCCCAGATGGAGAGCAGAGAAGGGCCATCACCAGTAACAGTGGGGATGGGACTTTTCTCACTGCCAGGGAACCAGTACTTGCTGTGGATAGAAGAAGCCTCACAACCTTCAGTTTGCCAAGCTCACTTTCCCTCTGGGCATCCCCATAACACTTTGGATTCACAATCAGCTTTCTCTCCCAGTCTCCTGAGAACTGGACACACAGTCTTGGTTTCCAGCCATGATACTGACCCTCTGCCAAAGGACCATCTGCAGCCACTATGGTGCCATCCACCTGATGGTCATCAGAGCCTCTGCCTGAATCCTCCTGCCACATGTCCCAGCAGGCAGGCTAAACACACTCAGACATAAGGATCACCCCAAGCCTGAGATAATGACACATCTTCAGCGATCAGAGTAGATATAGCTAGCTGAGGTACTCTGCAGCCAATCACGTAAATCCATCGATATTTATTGTTTTCCCTATTGCTAAAAACTCTACAACATACAAAAATAAAACTCCTATTTGTGTATATCACTACAAAAAGTAACTTAGCCTAAATTTTAGCGTTAATATGTGGTGAGCCAAGATCTGAGAACAAATTCTTATTGATTATTCATGCAAATTCACACCTGATATGTGGTAGGGGCTTCAACCCTTCTAGCAAACAGGCTGCCAGGTGATAAACAGTTATTTCTTATCTGTTAAATAAGATGCTTTCTTTTTCTTTTTCTTTGTTTGAGATTTTATACATGAAAAAGAGTGTTCTGATTAAATCTAATTAGACTCCCAGCATTTCCTTCAATATCTCCCCACCACTTTTCCTTTCCAACTTCACTTTAAAAAAAAAAAAAAGATTAGATTGTTCACTAAGTGCTGCCTATATGAACAATAGAATAAACTAGATCATGGGTAGCCTCTCAGGGACCATGTCCCTACAGAAAACTGACTTTTGATCCCCCCAGAAGGTATCAGTTGCCAGTAGACCTTCAGCCAGGGATTAGGATATCATGAGTACCTCCACAGTTCATGCTAGAATTTTGCCTGGCTTGGTCTTGTGCAGATCCTCTGCATGTAGTCACAATGTAACTTCTGTTTTTTTCCAACAAATACTGATTTGTTGAAGACTTTCAGTATCTCTGTCTCTTACAATCTTTTAAAAATGTTTTGAATTGAAAGCGAGTTATATCCACTCCCCCCTTTTCTTTACTCCCTCCAGTCCTACCCATTTATCCTTCCTCATACCACTCCCATACCCCCCAATATCAAGTCACTAGCCTGATTTTCTTTGATTATTGTTAAAAAATCCATGTATATCTATATTTGTATGTATTTATGTGTATTCACTAATATATACAAACACAAACATCCTAGTCTTTTGCTGTGGTCTATGTATGATTTCAAGGCTGATAACTTTGTACTGGACAACCAATTACAACCTTTCTTCTCCTTCATTCACAATTATTTCTGAGCCTTGGCTGAAGGGGGTATGATCTAGACTTCCTATTTAGGTATGAACACTCCAGCATTTTATTTTCTGTGTGTTAACTAGGTGTGGATCTCTGTATTGATCACCTTTATCTGCTACAGAAAAGAAGCATTTTTATGAGGGTTGAGAGATTCACTAGTCTTTAGGTACAAAGATAAAGATGTAGAAAATTCATTACTAGGCTCATTTAGTGGAATAATAGTATTTATTAGGTTCTCTCCTATGGCCTACAACATAGCTATCCATCCATATTTAGCCCAGTAAACTGTATCAAACATATGTTCTGTCTTGTGGAATGGGGTTTAATTCTCCAGCAGTGGTTGGTTACCGCCATAGCATTCATGTCACTATTGCATCAGCAGTTAGCACGCTTTGTCAGGTCAGTTGTTATTTGCCTCACAGGGTTAACATATAAGAAAAAAAAATTGATTACTTTTCTCCCTAGCAGCTTACATAGAAACTTTTATCACTGGTAAAGCTACCCAGTAGGGATGAAGCTATAAAAAATTTTCCTCCTTTATTTCTCTTTGTTCTAAGACTCAACAAGCAACTAAAACAGGGTTTTTCTTAATTATAAAATTATTTTGCAAAATTTTTGCCTGAAAGTTTTTTTCAATGATGCTTTAAACCTTCTAAATTAGCAAGCAGTGTGATTTGATTATGATCCATTATATCTTATTTCTGGTAAGGGGATCAAGGAACTTGAGTGAAAGTGATAATCTAATATGCATCTAAATTACATGAATGTACAATGTTCTAGTTTTATAAAGAAGAGCTCAGTAACTTCTGCCTTCACCATCTCCCTGCATCTTGGTTCTATTCCATAGGTTGAGGATCTAACTAAATAGGAGAAGCAGCCTGGACTAGCCAGCATGTGATCACTTCATTGACCATGTAGTTCATGTCTGCTACTATAGATGAATGCTTTGTTTGTTAGGGAAGAATACAGTATTTTCCTGCTCTGTCCTATCTCCCTACATAACCCTTCATGATAACTTACTCCCACATGAGCCTTCTCTTAAAAATGATTCTGAGATATTTTAAAATGAACCAATATTCAAGAAACCCAAATGTATTAGTAGCTCTTCTATTGATGTGATTAAACAACATGACCAAGCCTAATTTATGGAAAAAATATGTTTGTGTGGACTTATGATTCCTAGAGGCTTGAGTCCATAATGACAGGCAAGCCACGGTGACAAGCAGAGGATATGAAGGCAGAAGCAGGAGGCCGAGAAGTCATATATTCAACCACAAAATGCCAGTAGAAAGAGCAAACTAGAAGAAAGAAAGTCATGACTATGAATCTCAAAGCCCATCTCCAGTGACATTCTATCTCCAGCAAGGCTGCACAACTTGCTCAAACTGAGCTGCCACCTAGGAACCAACTTCTTAAATAAGTGAGCCTGTGGGGGAATTTTTCATTAAACCAACACACCATGTAACCAGTAATATTGAAATAAATAATTTAGTAAAAGGAAGACAGTGAATGTAAACAGAACTGAACAGGGATAAGTTTCCCTGTCCTTTCTTTAATTCTTCAAGCATTCTGCTTTGGTTATTCAGGTTGCTTCCTTTGTCTCATCACACGACATCTTTGTTCTCCAGTTGATCTTTGGTTATCCATGATATGAAGTGTCTCCTTCCATTCCCATGACAAATGGAATACAGAGCTACAGATGGCACTGCATAGGTATATGTTTCTAAGTCCACGCCCACTCAGTCTAATTAGATAAGTACATGACACCCTAGAGGATCTTACATGACATAAGAGGACAAAAGGTTAAATTGGAGATACTTTGTAAGTTGATATTCTAACTACTAATAATGCATAATTGCCCTAAAATTCTCCTTCCAGATTTCTTCCCAAATATATAAATCTTTGCTACAAAATTGTGAACATCATCCTATTGTGTAAATCAATAGTCGCATAGGAACAATATCATGTGTGCTTCAACCAATGCCAGCCAAATGGCTTTCCTTAGTTTCATCTGAAGGCTAAATTTGAAGAGATGAACAAAGGGATCAGAGAACCCAATCAACCTGTGTGGTGAACCTCTCAGGGAATATTCAGTCATCAGTGTGAGCTCAATCATTCTACCTGAGGAAATTTAAATCGGCTGCAAGAAATAGTTACTATGCCCAATTCAACTTGACAATGGAAACCAATAAAACAGAATGAAGGTAGAAAAAACAACATAGTAGAATGAGTGACAGAATTGTGATGGATGCTGAGGGTCAGGGAAGAGCACAGGAGATACAAGGGCATCTAAAACATGAAGGCTCAGTTATGTACGGGATCACTCCTCAAAGAATCAAACAATCCAGGATATGTAGAATATGCCCCTAATCAAAATACACAAGGGTAAAAAACAAAGAGACAGGAGGAGTTCAGCAAGTCTGAAGCTGGCCTGCTGCATATAGTGAGTTCCAGACCAGCCAGAGCTACATAATGAGACCCTGTTTATCCCTCTTCTCCCCCTCCTCCTCCTCCTCCTCCTCCTTCTTCTTCTTCGTCTTCTTCTTCTTCTTCATCATCATCATCATCATCATCATCATCAATCATATAGAAAGAACTAAAATTATGGCAAGGCATGGCTATCCACATTTAATCTCTATACCTGGGAGACAAGGCCAGGTACATTTCTTTGAACAAAACAAAAGTGGATTTCTAAAATTAGGCATTTATTTATTTTGAATCATTTACAATTTGCCATTTCTTATTCTACCAGCAGGAGCACAACCAAGCAGATTCAGAATCCTGGGCAATATAAAAACTATGTAGAAAATAATGACTCTCACTTTAAAATGGTAAGAGTCCAAAAACTACAACCCCATTGATGAGAGAGCATGTTTCTCTTAAGAAATCACACAAGAAGCTAGAGAGATGCCTCAGAGTTTAAAAGCGCTTGCTGCTCTTTCAGAATTTCCAGGTTTGATTCCCAGCACCCACATGACAGTTCACAACTGTCTCTTAACTCCAGCTCCAGGGCATCTGATGCCTTCTGCTGATCTCAGTGAACCCTGCATACATGTAGTACACACACATTCATGCAGGCAAAACACCCACACATATAAAATAACAACAACAAAAAAGCACACAAGACCATTAGAAACTTATGTAACAGTAAAGAATTCCTCTGAGTTTCTTTTTTTCATTATTTGCTTTTTTTGAAACAATGATTCTCTGAATAGCCCTGGCTGTCCTGGAACTTGCTCTGTAGAACAGGCTGACCATAAACTCAGAGATCCTTCTGTCTTTGCCTCCCAAATGCTTGCATTAAATGCATCTGCTACCATGACCAGCTACTTTTGAGTTTCTAAAACATAAGCTTTAACACAAATCTATCAGTAATATTTGCCAAATGAATGACTACATCTCCTTAATCACTGATTGTCAGAGTATAACTCAGCAGTTCCCAGGAGATAAGCAGGATGTGATGAGATAAGAAGGAAGATACTAAATTGTTCATCAGCTCAAATTCTAATGGCAAACTCCAAACAGCCCAGTGTATGCTGGGAATCATTTCTGTACTGAGAGACAAATGCCATTCAGACATATGCAGATATAATAATTTCTCTAGTGTGTTTTCTCCCACTTCTTGACTCTTCTGCCTAAGTCTGCCTTTTGTATCCACATTGTGGCATGCCCTCAACACAATTTGTCCTATTAAAATCCTATTAAAGATCAGGACTTAAGTCCTTGGAAGGGTATATAAATAAGATATGAGCAAATTTGTATGAGATATGGCTTCATCCCATTTGTTATTTATCTATCATCTTTCTTCTAACTGTTTATGTTTATTATTATGTTTATGCTTATAATCACCTCTCCTGTGACTATAGTGTATCTATAATCTATCATCCAATTATCTATCTATCGTACAGCTATCATTTATCTATCCATCTTCCTCTTTCTGTCTATCTATCATCTATCTATCTTACAGAAGGCAGGTACTCCTTAGTATCCCATGCTAGCCTCATTCTTTATATTTCTCTTACTTCAGCCCCAGAGTGCTAGGATTACAGGCATAACTCATCCTGCCTGGTTTCCTCCATTTTTTTTATGATGGAAACATTAGTGTTACTGCTGTTTGGAAAGTAAAGAGACTAAGCTTGTTACTGACAGTCTGGAACTAGTTCTTAAGTAGCTTGCAAAACAGAAGTGTGTTCCTAGATGCTCTATGGAGAAAGCCTTTCTCTAAGCATTTTCTGCAAGCTAAACTGTCTCTATTGAGCTAAAGGCTGTAACTCCAACTGACAAAGATTACTGTCTCCACTGCACGGCAATGGGTTGGTGGAAATTTGTGTGAAACTCTATTACCCAATTCTTTAAATCACCCAGGAGCATAACTGCAGGATATGACAGAACACATGTCCTAAGACAATTCCACATAGAGGCACAAATGTGCAGCAGTCTCAGATGAACAAAATGATCTACCTATTACGTGATATATGCTCCTTCTCACAATATATTGATGTATCATGATGGGGTGAGGAATATGTTTTTAGAGAGACAATTCTAATCTCCTGACTTAAGTACCCTTGATTATAAGGCTTGTTGTTGTTTTTAATAAGTTTGCCTCTGGGTAGTCTGCAAAAAAAGAAAAATAAAAAGGCAAAAGCAGAGAAAACATATATGCTAAATAGGTTATTTTTTTCTGCCTGAATATTTACTATGTGGAGAGGTGAAAAACAAATATTTCCACCTGATTTGTGGTATGATTATACCATAGCCCAAATTGAAGTGTCTGCAGAAATGGATTGGGTGAGCATCTTGCTTGTCAGTCATATCACTTGTTCAGTATAGAGTAAGATAAGAGCCCTCATGGGAAACAGGAGAAGTGCTTCTGAGAAACAGCTAGACAGATGGGTGTTCCTTCAGATGAAGACCTCTCATTACCTTAGTAGCACTGGGTGTGGGGCAGGTGAAGCTCAGCTCAGTACCACTAGAGACATCATCTGCCTTGTGCCAGGAGATACTCCAAGATGTGCAATCAGCAAATAAGTCTGAAATTGGACTAAAATCAGGAGAAGTTTTGTACAAGAGGCTACAACACTGATACAGAACTATGATGTAAAAATGAAGAGCTGAAGCTGTGAAAGTTTCTAGTAAGTTAAAAACAACTACAACAACAAAAGTAGAATATCTGTTGCATGGGACTGCATAGAAGAGGATCCTAGTAAGTGAGGTGCCAAAATTCATCCAGATTGCTGGAGCACATTGCTATGATAGAGCCCTTACTCAGCATTGTGCATGGTCGTGAGTTCTACCAGCTTCACAAAGAAAGAAAGGAAGAAAAGAAGAAATGAAGGAAGGAAGGAAGGAAGGAAGAAAGAAAGAAAGAAAGAAAGAAAGAAAGAAAGAAAGAAAGAAAGAAAGAAAGAAAGAAAGAAAGAAAGGAAGGAAGGAAGGAAGGAAGGAAGGAAGGAAGGAAGGAAAAAGAAAAAGGAAAGGAAAGGAAAGGAAAGGAAAGGAAAGGAAAGGAAAGGAAAGGAAAGGAATAGGAAAGGAAAGGAAAGGAAAGGAAAGGAAAGGAAAGGAAAGGAAAGGAAAGGAAAGGAAGGAAAACAAGAAGATGTAGATCCTAGTCACCTGGAGAAGTCAACAACAATAGCACCTGTGAGTCTTAGCATAAAATACAGAAAATGATTAGGTTTTCTCTTAAGGAAGTGGATGGGAGAGTCTGTCTTTCTTTCCCCTTCCTTCAGTGTTAAACACATAAAGACAACCAGTGGAAGAGGAGAGCCACCAAAAGGTAGATTAATTGAAAATTGAATAAACTGGGCTTAAAGAATTATCTCATATGATTGGATGGGCTGACAGGTCTGAAATTTATAGGCAAGGAGCTTTTGTTTTACAGACTTGAAGCAATTTCTTTTTTTCTTTTCCTAGAACCTATTTCCCCCCTCTGGCTGAAGGCATTTAACTGATTGAGAACCCACTACATAATCATTTTACTAATAGAAATAATGATAACAGCTTCGAAGTTTCTTTATGGAAGAATCTAGACAGTCTTACATGGTTTTTGATCCCACAACCAAGACAGAGTGCTGGGAAGATAACCACCATAAGACCTTTAGAGAATGACATTCTCTCTCTCTCTCTCTCTCTCTCTCTCTCTCTCTCTCTCTCTCACACACACACACACACACACACACACACACACACACACACAAAGTAATGGGAAGTTTAAGCTAAGTTTCCAGGACAGTCCTAAGACCTCAGCTGCCCTTCTTTGTCACATTTTTTTCTTTCTTTAAAATTCATTTATTTTTCTTCTCTCTTATAATATATCTGACCCTCTTCTCCCCTTCTTCGACTCCTTCCAGTTCCCCCATCCCCTATCTCCCCCAGATATATATTCCTCTGACTCTCCCCAGATAAGAGAAGTCCTTCCAAGGTTACCTCTCAAATAGAGCATTACAAGATGGAATAAGGCCAGACACTGATCCCTGCATCAAGGTGGACTAAGCAACAAAGCCTGAGGAAAGGGGTCCCAAGGCCAGAGACAGGCCACCCTGCTCCACTCTGACCTGGAAGAAATTTGCAAGAACACCAAGCTAGACAACCATAAGATATATTTAGGGGACCCTGCAGGTTCCTTGTCTGTTACTTCAATCTCTGTGAGCCCCTAAGTATGCTGGTCAGTTGATGCCATGGGGTTTGTTCTCCTAGTGTCATGGACCCTCTCAGATTCTTACAACCCCTCTGATTCTTACAACCTGTCCTCCTGCTCTTCTGCAGGCTCTCCTGAGCTAGATATGATGTTTGTCCCTGGGCCTCTGTATCATTCTACTCAGCTGCCTGAGAAAGCATCGCTGAAAAAGGGTGGGCAAGACAGAAAATTACGAGTAGAGTAGGATATCATTAGAAATCGTCTTCTGGCTATCCAGTCTCTAGTTCCTGGCCTGCCCTTCAATAGCAAGCACGGGTTCCCTCCCTGGGCATTGAGCCTGTCCAAATTTTCCAAGCGACTCCTGCAGGGAGGTTAGGTTATAGGTTGAAGGTTTTCAGGCTAGGCTGATATGCCTATCCCAACACTGAAAGCCCTGCCTAGTTACAGCAGATGGCCAGTTCAGGCTCCCCAACCCTCTTGCTAAAGGTCCTCACCAGGGTCTTCTTCACAGATTACCATGAGTTTCCACTGCCCTAGATCTCCTTATTTCTCCTAAATGTCCTTCAATTTCACTCATCTCTCCATATATCCTTTTCCTCCAGCCCTTTCCCCCAACAGGTCCCTTCTCTTCCCATTCCTATCCTCCTTTAGCCTATATGCACCATCTGATCCACTTCTGCTTTACCAGGGAGATCCCTGTGCCTCCACGGATGTCCTTCTTGTAGCATAATCTCTCTGAGTCTGTGGACTGCAACCCCTTTGTCCTTTGTTTTGTTTAACAGTCAATACTTACATATAAGTGAGTACATCCCATGTTTGTCTTTCTGGGACTAGGTTCCCTCACCCAGGATGATTTTTTCTAGTTCCATCCATTTGCCTGCAAAATTGATGAAGTCTTTTTTTTTAATAGCTGACTAACACTTCATTGTGTAAATATACCACAATTTCTTTATCCATTCTTTAGTTGAGGAGCATCTAGGTTGTTTCCAATTTCTGGCTATTGTGAATAAAACTGCTATGAACACAATTGAGCAAGTGTCCTTGTGATTGCATGGACCATCAATTGGGTATACACCCAGGAGTGATATAGCTGGGTCTTTTGGTAGGTCGATTTCCAATTTCCTGAGGAATTGCCATATTGATTTCCATAGTGGCTATACATGTTTGCACTTTCACTTTCAATAAATGAATGTTCCCTTGCTACACATTGTACTCAGCATGGTCTGTCATTTGCGTTTTTGATCTTAGGCATTGTGATGGGTGTAAGATTGAATCTCAGAGTAGATTTGATTTGCATTTCTCAGGTGGCTACAGACATTAAACATTTCTTTGAGTGATTCCCATCCATTTATGAATCCTTATTTTGAAAATTACTTATTTAAATTTGTATCCCATTTTTAATTGGATTATTTGTTTTGTTGATATCTAGTTTCTTGAGTTCTTTGTGTATATTGGATATTAGCCCTCTATCAGGAGTGGAGTTGGTGAAAATCTTTCCGTATTTTGTAGCCTGCCTTTGTCTTATTGACAGTGTCTTTTTGCCTTACAGAAGCTTTTCAGTTTCATGAGGTCTCATTTATCAATCACTGATCTTAGCGACTAAGCTATTGATGTTCTTATCAGGATGTTGTCTCCTGTACCAACGTGTTCAGGGCTATTCCCCACTTTCTATTCTGTCAGCTTCAGTGTATCTGGTTTTATGTTGAGGTCTGTGATTCACTTGGACTTGAGTTTTATAGAGGGTGATAAATGAGGATCTATTGACAATCTTCAACATATGGACATCTAAATTATGCCAGCACCATCCTTTCTCCATTGTGTATTTCTGGCATCTTTATCAAAGATCAGTTGTCCATACGTGTGTGGATTTATGTCTGGATCTTAAATTCGATTCCATTGATCAATGTGACTGGGTTTTTTTTGTTTTGTTTTGTTTTGTTTTGCTTTTTAATGCCAATACCATGAAGTTTTTACTACTATAACTATGTAGTATAGCTTGAAATCAAGACTATTGATACCTTGGGAATCAATATTCTTTTATTTTTTTCAGGATTATTATAGCCATCCTGAATTATTTTTTGTTTTTCACATGATGTTGAGTAATATCCTTTCAATATCTATAAATAATTGTATTGGGATTTAGTTAGGGATTTTGTTGAATCTGTAGATTGCTTTTGGTATGATAGATTTTTTTTCTATGCTGATCCTACCAATCCAGGAGCATGGGAGATCTTTCCATCTTTTGAGATTTTCTTCAATTTCTTCTCAAAGTTTCTGTCATACAAGTCATTTACTTCCTTTGTTAGAGAAGCCTACCTGGAGTTTTACCATATGGGGTAGCCTCTGGTCCAAGCAGGGAGCCTTTACTTGAGTTGAGGGGTAGGGCAAGATAGTAACAGAGAGGAAAGGGAGTACAGGATGGGGCCAGCGGGCACTAAGAGTATGGGGAGATTTTTTGGGAAGGTGCAGCCTACCTGGAGTTGTAGTGGGTAAGTAGCCTTTGTCCAAGCAATGAGCCTCTGCTTAAGTTGGGGGGCATGGGGCAAAGCACAACTGGAGAGGAGAGAGAACTGGAGAGAGGACAGTTTGGGTGGGTACTAGGACAGTGCAGGGATTCTGTGGCAGGGAAGGCAGCTTACCTGGAGTTGTAGCAGCTGTGGTAACTTCTGGTTCAAGCAGGACACCTCTGTTTCTTTTTTTCCATTCTTAATACTGTTATTTTGATGGCTCTTATTAGTCCCAAATCACTTCTATTTCTATCATGTTACTCTTGTTTATAAAACATGTCAGGATTCCTGTGTTCACACTCTCTTTTTAGATTATAATGACAGGTTCCCTGCAGTGTGAGTTTACACATTATCTCTTGTGTGCCTCCTATTTCTCTTATGATCACAGGGTGTCCATTCTTGCCAAATATGGGCTCTTCCAGTTTGTTCACCTTCCAGAGGGTTCTAATGTAGGTTTTCTTTATTTACTTTTTGCATATTCTTATCAATTTTAGTTTTAATATAGACACTCCATATTTTGCCAAGCATAGGCATGTTACCTGGGATACATGATAAATGATTTTTGACTAACTTCATATATTTAGGTGTCTCCTGCTTGGTATGCAACTATTCTTTCCCTCATGATGAGCAGCTGGGGCATGAGGCTAGAACAGCTGTCCATCTTCCACTGCCTTTCTAAATGGTCAATGTGTTGTAACTCTTCTGAGTATACTTTAAAAAAAAACTGAAATAGAAAGAAAAGAGGAAGGTGGGCAAACTAAAACAAATAGAACAATTGTTTGATATCAAGCTAATGCAAAATAAATCACAAAATTTCAGATTTCATGGCTTAACAAATCATTAATGGCTACATAGGGTTAAGTCCACTATGACTTAGGAAGGAAATGAAACCTTGAGGGCACATGTGATACATCTATAAAGATGACTGAGAGGTGACCATGTAGTGGAAGTACAATGTGCATGAACCAAAGCCCTTCCTGTGAGCCATAATGCCAGCAAGAACATCAGGAAGCCAGTGGACCAGTCACAAATTCTCCCACAACCTTCAACTCATGCATATTTCTCCAGCCTTCTCCCTTCTCTAGGATTCACTATTACATCCACAGAGCTGAGCAGGACTTTGTCTTTTCAGTACTAGACAGTTTTCAGTATTTCACTCTGTAGAAGCTCTCTAGGTCTTGCTTTAGAAAGTTTTACAGAGACGAACTTCTAGCAAGCCTGTGAGGGACATATGCAGAGATCAAGGGATGACTCTTCTAGCATTATTTTAAATTTATGTGTTATTTCAGTGCACCTAAGCTCATACTGTCTAACATAGCGCGTACACTACCAATGAGAACATTAATTGACTGGGACTACTATAATGAAACACTACAGACTGGAGTACTTAACCAACAAGTCTCTAATTTCTCACATAGTAGCAGGTAAGGAAAACAAGAACAAAGTGTTTTCATGCCTCTTTGACTTACAGATGGCTTCACAATCTCCTGGGGCATCCTTTCCTCTGCTGGAGCATTCTGGGTTTCTCACTGTGTGTTCAAATTTTCTCTTCTTACATGGACAACTGTCATATTGGATTAGGGTCTGCCTTAAAAACTTCATTTTAGCTTAATTATCTTCTGAAAGGCCCTATTTCCAAACATAATGACATTCAGAGGCACCAAGATTTAGACCTTCAACATATTAATTCTGTGGTAACACAATTGAACCCATAACAATGAGCAAATCTCATAATATGTTTGCAATGTTGAGAAACACATTTTAGCTTATAAATGGAAGAGAAAGAGTACATTGTTTTTGTTGTCTGCCTCTGACCTCCTGCACACAGGAGGATTTGTTTTTATGTACTTAAGTCTTTTTCTTCTTTGTCTTTGCTAGCAGGGACTGTGAATGGAGACTGAAGTAGATACTGGCCATAAGTATGTGTGACCACTTAGCCTTTGTGACTATAACACACGAGCAATCTCATCAAATGAGAGAAACAAAAGTCCCTTTTAGGCTAAAGTATTTAAACATATTAGGCAATACTGTTGCCGTCTTTTGTCCTTCAGCATTACTCTACATTAGAAACATAGGAAAGGGGGCTAGATAGATGGCACAATAGGTAAGAAGGATTGCAGCATAATCATGATGACCTGACTTAGGATCCCAGTCCCTACATAAAGAGCCAGAAATGTCTACTCTGCATACACTTGTACTCCTAATCCTCTGAGGCTGAAGACAAGAAGAACATTTTGACTTACAGCCTGGTACATCTGATATTCTTTTCTCCCCACCTGAAGCATGTGCATCTTCAATTGTGCTTGCTGTCTCTATTTTCTTCTCCCTCTTCCCCCCACTATAAAAACCATATTGGCAGAAATACTTTTATTACTAATTTTTATTGACAATTCACACACACACACGCATACATACATACATGCACACACACACACACACACACACACACACACACACACACACACTACATCATGATTATTTTCCTCTCTTCAAACTCTATTATCTCCCTCACGTCTTTATAAACTTCCCATCATTTCCCTGCCTGACTTTCCCCAAGATTCATGACTTTTGGTTTGGTTTTGTAACAATTTTAGCTTAAATGGTTCTATCCAAGGGACTACTTGATTGGAAGTGTTCATTAGGATCTGATGGAGTCCTCAGCAGATCAATAGTTGAGGGAGATGATTTCTTGATCCATGAAATGATAAGTAGCATACAGTTCACTGGAAAGGTATAGGGCCCTTCCTCAACTCAGTTATCCAGTCCAACATAGCCTAATTTTTGATGAGTGTTCTCATTTATTTCCTCCATAGCTAGCTACTCTGTGTTCATGTTGCAATGAGTCTTTCTTGTCCAGTAGATGATATTTTACATCTTCATCATTATCTCTGGCTCCTGTGTTCTTTCTGCCACTTTTTCTGCAATGTTCCCTGAATCTTGGAAGGGATGTTATAAATGTCTTGTTTATAGCTGAACACCCATTGTCACTTATTCTGAGTTATTATTATTATTATCATTATTATTATTACTATTATTATTATTATTATCATAATGATGATGATGATGGTGATGATGATGATGCAAGAGTTGCTGCATTTTCCACTGTTCACTGGAAGGTGAATCTTTTCTGCATAAAGTTGAGAATCCCGTTTGTCTATGAGTATAAACAGAGCTTGACAGGATTTCAGGCTGGCTAAACAGTCTTAAGAGGAGTGGGCCTAAAATCCTGTCGGAGAACCATTGGTTACTCATTCAACAGATTTTTTTTGAAGATGCTATCCATATGAGTTTGCAGTGGAGCCACTTGGAAGTCAGCTTCTTTGAGAAGCTCATGGACTCCTGCAGTTTTTCTAAGCACTAAGTAATTTTTCTCGCATGGAGTCCAAAAGGTCTAGACTGTTGATTACTGAAGCATAGGTCTGAGCTACACTTTTCTTCAAATAGATGACAAGATATATGTTCAGTAGGTAGGATATGTGCACAGTGACAGAGGTTACAGAAATAACACAAGGGCTCTGAAAACTTAACGAGAGTGAGCTTTCTTGATATTTGTTCTGTCCTTCTTTATTTAGCATGGATATGTTCCAAGAAAAAAACTTAGCAGCTTAACTATTTCACCTAGGGCTGGCTGTGAATACCAACTGAACAAAACCAACTTTTCTCCCTGGACAATCTGCACTTCAGAAAAGCATTTGGAACTAAGTTTTCCTATGGTAGAAAGTAATTTAATGTTGAAAAGGTAGAGCCAAGTATACATGAATAAATGCATATCCATTGCATATTAATAATGCAATATAATAATCTACCCTTCTCACTCTGAGAGACTCCTCTGAGCCTTTTTCCGATCTGAAGATGGCTCTGAGCTCCAGGCCAGTTTTGACTTTTTTTCTCCTTGTTTCTACGAAGTGTTCAGGATAGTTACAAGCAGACTCTAGAAAATCCATTTGAAATGGATCACTGACAGATTTCTTGAGACTTGAAAACAGTGAACCAAAAATCCATGTTGCTGTATCCTACCTAAAATAGTGACATGTGCAATGGTTGTTTATTGTAAATAAAACAGACAATGTAGGAGCATTAGTCTTGGTAATTTTGAAAGGCACACTGCATGAATGAAATGGAGAAATTAAAAAATAATGTGGCTTTGATTTTTGGTATTGAGGCAATAGATAACCATATAAGCAAATGAGAAATGGCTTGCTGCTGGTTATATTGTAAAGTGAAGTTCTTGATTTTCAACCATGTAATTAATTGAATCATAGCATTGCCCACTGTGATCTGCAGGTTACATTCCATATCCATTCAGCAATGCACTTGTTAAGGTCATGTAAACTTAGTCACTTTTACATAGCTCAAGTAGCTCAAATTCCACCAGGTAGGATAGATGAATGACCAAAATACAATAAAGAGGGAAAGGGAAGTGTACAGATTCACAGAGAAAGAACTACACAAAATATGTCGCAGTATTGTAGCAGAAGGTTTCTTTCAGAGATTGATTCTTATAGTATATCTTTGAAGAAAGGCAAAGTCAAGGGCAGAACATTATAAATCAGAACATGGACTGTTCCTAATAGTAAAAGATATGTTTATCTGTTATGACGAGAAAAGTGAAGATGCATTGGAGAGTGAGAAAGATGAGGCCAAGAAAGCACAGAACTTCAGGACTTGGAGCATTGTTTGTCTGGGCAATGAAAAGCCATGAGAACATCTGCATCCTAAGAGAAGTATAAGTAGCGCCTAAAACTAGAAGAATCCAGTTCATTTCCTGAGTCATGTGGTGCGAAGAAAATGCTAGACTGTTCCTGATTTTTAATGTCCACAGTATTACAGTTCACATTTGAAGAGTAGTTATCATTTGGATGCAGAGTTATGTTTAAATTTTCTTTTGATAATCATAATTTCTATTTCTTTTATATAATTTCAACAGTGTAGAACTGTCATTTGCACAGCAATTGTATCTTTTTTATTTTGATTTTGATTAGTGCCTATCACAAATGCTTGCCTATAACTGATGTTCAACAATGAGTGTTGCTAAAATTCTATGAATATGGCTTTGTGAAGATCTTTCAATGTCAAAGAGAGACTATCAGGACAGAGGAATGACTCCCTCAGTGAAATCTGTACTTACAATGAACATTTTGTGAACTTCAACTGAACAGAAAACGCCTGAGAAAAGTTCAAACCACATACCAGCTGACTTCTGTAAACTAGCTGGACTTCTATCTCCTGATATGTAAAATTTGTATAAAACTGCAATACCAACCTCAGAAAACAAATTGTGAGACACAAGAAAGAGAATATAGTCGAAATATTACACAGATTTCAAATCATTTTCAGCACCTCCAGCAATGCCAACGAAGACACAAGGATGATAGTAAGGATAGTAACATTGAATCAACCAGCAGCAACACCCTGGGGAAATGTCCTCTGATTTGCACGCTCATGGTGCTAGATAGCCTCTTCATTGTCATTAATGCAGATGTGTTTACTATCTTAACCGTGTTGTATTTGGTCACTGCTATTGCCTTCTCATAGAGCTTCTATTTGGAAGGTCATTTTGCACATCGTAGAAGGTAGAAATAGGAGTCTACACTGTTAGGTACCAGTCTGGTTTCATCACTGTCTTTACCATGTTTCATATCCAGGTGATAGACAGTAACATAATTTTGATTTCCTTCACTGGAATGATTTTTATGTTCAATTACAGGAAGAGAAAATTCACCATCATATTTACAGGAACTAATACAATATTCCCATAGATTTGATACTGATCTGTACAATATAAAACGTACTCAGTGATTTCTTAGGAAAATTTTGCTAAATGATAAAGTTGGGTTATAACTGATAAAGAGACAAACCACAGTCACCTTGCTAAACCACATTTCTGTATCCAGAAATTTTATGCACAGAAGTGGCTTTCCCAATCCCCATGAGGGTTAGAATACATATGCTGCAGTTCTGAAGGCACATAGAATTGACAGGTCCTAAAATGCCAACAGTAGCAGTAGCTCCTTTCTAATATATGCCCTATACACATTCAGACAGTTATCAGGAGATTCTTGAGAGAATATTTGTTTACACTCCAGGTATCTTGTTTTAGCCCCTGAGAAGAGAGAAAAGCACCTTCTTCTCATTTCTCCTCCCTCATATAATCCTAAAATATAGCCTCTAACCTTCTATAAATATGCATTGGGTTGTCCATGCATTCACAGCTAATTTCTGACACTTAAGATGTGTTAGTTACATAATGGCATATGTAGGTGGATCAAATTTCTTGTTTATGATTCCCTTTTCCACTTCGTAGGGAATGCTGGTCATGTAAATAAAACAGGTAATAAACACATTACACAAAGTATGCACAGATGAACAAAGAGAATGTTTTCATCTTCTAAGTGAGAAAGCAAAACTTTTCCTGGTTTATTTGCTTTTGCAAGATAGAGTTTCTCTGCTGTAACTCTGGCTGTCCTGGATAGATGGCAGGATTTTAGACTGGTTCAGTAGGACTATACAAAAATAGGAAACTCATACTGATATTATATCTAAGCACCTTGTTCTATACTGCCTACGAAATATATTCTTTATCTATAAAATATGCATGAAAATATTGTTATCTATCTTACCGAGTTTCCATTGGTCATACAGTATAAGGTAGAAATTATTACTATTACCACCACCATCATCATCATCATCATCATCATCATCATCATCATCATCATCATTGTTGGAGACAAGATTATATATGGACCAGGTTTGTTTCAAACTCTCCATGTAGATGAAGATGACATTGAACTTTTGTCTGCAACACCACTCTAGTTTTGGTGGGCTAGGGACAGGTCCCAGTGCTTTGTGAGAACTAGAAACTCACTCTAGAAATTGAGCTACAGTCCTACTTTGTTTATTATTAGGTAAAGATTGTGAGGCACTACTCCCCAGAAAACATGACAGGATCAAGGCTGCTATTCCTGGAAATCTCATTTAGACTACCATGTCTAACATTTCAGCCAGTGCATTGTCAGCATACAAAGAGACTAAGTTGAACTTACTGACTGGTTAGCTGAGCTTTTATCTAAATATTTTGATTATCTTGAACTTGGAGTTAAAATGAAATGATCCATGTTAAACTTTCATCAAATCCCTTTTACACAATTGCTTAAAATTTTTCATAACATTAACATTCTTAAAATTCACATACAAAATATAATGACCTCTCTTCCATAAGTAAATACATGAATCCCAGTGTGGAAATGCATTAGTGGAAATAAGTGTTTGATCCCTTCAGCCAAAGCTCATTTTCTTCTATCCCCAAAGCCTTGAAGTGTATTATACCACTTGCAGATTCACCCATAGGTAGGGGATGAATATTCTGCTTCTGTAATTAATAACTATTAAAGCTGTTTGACTAATCAAAGATATGGGCTCCAGAATCTCTTACATGCAGGTGTGTATTAATGGAATCCATTAAATTCATATATTTCAACAGATAGTAATTTATGATCTTTTATAAGATCTGTCAGGAAAAGCAGCAGGAGATATAGGGCTTGTCTCAGGGCTTCATGGAGCAAGCTGTGCTACTGGCCTCAGAAAAGCACACCTGTGCACAACTGCAGCCAAATATAAATGCAATGACAGTTATCTTCAGGTGCATACTTCATTGTTCACTTTCTATAATCGGAGACAGCTGGAATAAGGAAGAACATCCTGAAGAGACAACAAGGAAAAGTGTGGGAGTTCTAACCATTTATTTTGACTATAAAAACAGAGAGATTGGGATATGAAATGTACACGAAAATCAGGATTTTTCCAATCAGTTTCCAAAGCCACCAGCATGTGCAAGTTCTTTCAAGGGCTGCCTCCCCATTCTTTCTGAAATTTCAAAACTATAACCCCTGTATCATCACAGATTATATATCTTTCCAGTTGACTACATGATCCAATTGACAAAGGACTCATTCTCCTTCCTGAAGACACACAAATGTGACACTCTATGTTTAGGTCTAGAAACACTAAGTGAAGTGTTTCAGGGACCATTTGAAACCTAATAACAAACCATAGAAATCTCATGGAGATTGTATGTCATCATCAACTAAATCTGAACGGACAGTGGATGGAAGCTAAGTTGACAATAAAAGACTGATGGCAGGTGGTAGAAATGGAAACTTATGGTGAACTCTCCTGACCCTCTGCTAACATCATGTGAGAGAAGATGGGAAGCAGTATCCGTAAAATGTCCAGTCAAAATTTACAAATGCCGTAGAAATGCCTGCCAGTTGCTTTGAAAAGAGAAATAAGGATGACATGACCATATGATTTTAGTCTGCATGTGGTGCTTTTTCCATCCAAAGAATTCCAAAATCCAATTAGGAATGGATAGGGTTTCCTGTTTCACAGGCATTCATAATCTGAGGTTCCCGCAGAAGTGAGTTCTTTTTTAGCATACTAAACTCAGTTCTGTTATATTTCTGAAATGGTAACTCTGTGGAGATCTTCAAGGCATCACTTTCAAACAAAAAGAAACAGAGTCATTTTACTAAGACTTTGGTTCAATGTGAAATTTTGGTAGTGTATAAAACAACAACAACAACAAAATTCCAACCATGCAACACAGGGGCCATTAAGTGGGAAATTATTCCCCAGACTGGACGGAGACGTGCTGATCCACCCGGAACAATTCTGGCATAAGGACTGAGTCAGACTGTGGCCCTAATAGTTCTTCCCTTTTTCTATCTGCTGTGATATGAGGGCTGATGAGATCCCAGCCGAGACAGCAGGACTGGCTCAACATAGATTTTCTCTCCATCCACAGGGGTAAACACTTTATTGGGTGATTTAAAGTGAATTTAGAATTACAGGGAAGTACCTTAGGAAACGGATATTTTTTTCTTCAGTGAACTCTTAAGAGGGCTTGTCAGTAAAGTTCAAGCAAGCAGGTGTGCTGAAAATTGCTTTAAAACCTGAGAGACAGGAGAAGAAGCTGTGCCAGGAATCCTCAACCCCATGAGAGAACCAAGCCCATTCTTTAGCAGGAACAGCTGTTGGGACATCTGCAGACAGGTTGTTGTCAGGAGTGTTGAGCAGAGAATTTCAGAAGGGAAGAGGCTTGAAGTCTCTGGTGGGTGAGATTTGGCAGGGCAACCGTGGCAGTAGGCTGAATGCAGGGAGGCCATTGTTAGAATTCAGGATGTTGCCTGCAACAGGGAGGCTAAAGAAAGTGGCACTGAGACTTTAGATTGGAGTTTGTTAAATCCTAAGCAATAAAAATTGTAGTTCACTCTAATGAAACTTCCTGGGAAGACTATTAGTATTAAACAGGGAGACGCTACCCCTTAGAAATAGTGCTAAATCACAGTCACAAATAATTCTGAGTCTGACTTGGCACAAGGCAGAACGTGATTGCACTTTTTAAATTAAATTCACTCTTATTGCTTTGGAGGTTACCGATTTCTGAAATTAATAGGAACTGCACATGTGCATTGCAGGGCCAAGGGTGGCTCAACCAGATTAGAGGGCAAGAAGTTCATATGACAAAGCTAGGTAAGAATGCAGGAACACCAATGCAGGCAGTGGTAACAACAAGTGACCATGATGTCTTTATTAGGCAATTATTTCAAGGCTACAGAAAATGAAAAGAACTCTAACACTATCAAAAATCATTCCAGGTGTTAAAAATCTGAATGACTTACCACAAACTTCAGGCCAGCTAGATGGCTCAGCTGATAAAGGCAATTGTTACTAAGACTTCATAGTCCACATGGAGAGAGTAAAGAACCCACTCCTGAAAGTTGTCCTCTGACTTCTACTCCTACATGAATGCCATCACACACACACACATACATACACACACACACACACACATGCACACACACACACACACACACCAAAATGTATAATAAGTAACATTCCACGTTTTCACTGTAAGATAATTTGACCAGGTATTTCTATGTGTGACCATCATGAAGGCTCAGATGATCCTGTATCTTTTCTAAGAACTTTAGAGTTGTTAGGAAGTGTTTAACTACTGGGAAGTTGCTAAGAACTACCTTTAAACTTGTAATAAAACATCTTAAGGATTCACACCATCAACTATCTGAAAAATTGTAATACAAATAGTTCTGTGTATAAATATACATATGTAATTTGAATGAACGATTCTCATCTGGGCTGATAATGCTGCCTACTAAAGCTAAAGATCACCTAATAAGTACCAGACACTAGAAAACCTCTAACAAAGACATGAGAAGCTCTACTTTGAGTGGTTGGTCAGAGTTGTCTGAAAGCCTCTGAAAACATATAGACCATTGCTATTGTTGTTGGTTGCCCTGCAGAGGTAGAAGGTCATTACATTCCCTTCTGCTGAAGACATCTTGCACTTCACAATTAGGACCCAGAGACTCCTAATCAGGAACTTACTTGAAATGCTCCAACTTGAAGACTAGTTTTCATGGTACCAGAGGATGTCATGCAAGCTTCCAAAGGAGAGGGGGAACCAACCATTCTACCCAGCTAAGATGTTTATGAGCCACATCAATGGCTCAATATCCCTCAGTGTTTAGTAGTGACACCCATACCTGGTTTGTAACTAGCAGTTTTCTAATTGGAATTAAGACCCACTTAAGAAAAAACCTTATGCTTGGTACTAGAAACCAATTCTAGTGAAGTCATGGTTATTTGTGGTAATCCTATAACCACTTTACTAAACTAGCATAATCCCTAACAACTATTTCTAGCAACAGTATATCATCATGTGTGCTTACACCCACAGAGAAGTTTAGTTCTCACCCAAGAAACATCACTTTGCAACAGAAGAAGACCACTACAGAAAAACACAACCAATCAAAATGTAGAGTTGTAGACCAGAGTCTCAGTAGATACATCTACAAAATATTCCTACAGATAAAGCTCAGAGAACACTGCAGAAGATGGGGGTAGGAGGATTTTTAAGAGATTTTAAGATTGGGGAGTTTGCTTTGAGATCATGTCTCATAGGAATGTCAGAAGCTACACCCATAAAATCTCACCAATGTGACTGCTCAAACATGAGCTGGGTAAGGACAACAATGACAAATATGCCAAAAAAGATGTGGATATTCTACAAGACCTCAATTCTAACAAAAATCTGCATGGTAACTAAGGAATTCTGAGAGTAGTTTAAATGATCTTCTCCAGAAAAGAGCATAACAATTGGTTATCCAATAACAAATGTCAGCCCCCCAAATGTAAATGCCATTAACACTATATAGACTCTACAGCTTATAGTTTGAAATATATGTATATACATTTGCAAATATAGATGTAGTGATGATTAATGGAAATAGAGTGGCATATTTTGAAAACAGAAAGAAGAAGCATATGGAGAGATTCAAAAGAGAAAAGGGAAGGGAGAAATATTCCAACTGTACTATAATCTCAAGAATTTAAAAAAAAAGAGAATTACATGACAACATTCAAAGTACATCTTCCAAGAACCTAATTCATTAAGAGTATCCATCTTTACCCTACAAGCTCAATGTGAATCCTTTACTGAATTTCAATAAGTCAATCACTTATTTATAAATTTAGCAAATATTTGTTGAGCCTTCTTACTATGTACAGGTGATTATTTTTCAGATGTAGAGATTAACTACATTTGGTTCCTACTTTCAAGGAATTCAGTTTAGAACAAATGGATGAGAAGAGAATGATCATCATATCCTAGAGGAGCAGGTGCCACAGTATTGGCTAGCATTCAATCAACCCCAAGAAGACCTGAAACCTTCACCTCAGGAATAGTGATCAGAGAGTTGGTCAGAATGAGAGGTGACTTTCTATTACCAGTTTTCGGGAAATAAGTAAAGGTCAGTCGACAGGACAAGACAATCTCTCTAGATAGCAACCATAGGGAAGATAGTATTGATTCTGGATAGAGGAACCAGGAATAAGGTTGCTTGGAATATCATGTATCATCCTGATAAAACAATCTGAGATGAAACAAATAACATGATGAGCTCTGTGACAAAACTTAGAAGATAGTAGAAGATTTTGAATGGCAGAAATGTGAATATATTAGCAGCATTTCAGAAATGGATTGAACCCCTTTCTCCTGAATATAACTCTTCCCTAATTTCCATGTTCTCTGCCATAGTCATGCCCTCTTCTTCGTTAATTATTATTGTTACATGAGTGTGTACTTATAAATGCAATATGATGAACCTATTTAGTGTTGCTCATACACACTGTGTTTAATGCATAACTCTTGGAGTTTGACAACATATCAGAAGGCTCCAACATGAAACCCATTGATTTTTGTCATGGCATCAACCATTAATTACTAGTAACTCTTCATTTGTGTCCTCTATATTTCTCCTAACCACTATGGCGTGTAAACTGATATTGATATTTTTCAGGCCTTGCTTAGGTGTTCATAGTGTTGAGATTTTGTGGGTACATCTTTCCTGTCACGTATAGAAGACTCTAGGAGAAAGTTTCCTGTTCTTATTTTATAATCTTTTCTGGATCCTACAGTTTCTCATCATCTTTTTTCTTGAAGATTTTCCAAGCCTTGCCTGTAGAACTATATCACATATGCATCTGGAATTGGGCATCCAATGGTTAGTGGTTCTCTTTATTGTGAATAGTTGTGCATTTCTCCAGTAGTCTCTAACTACTACAAAACAAAGCGTCTTTGATGAGGAATGAGAGCTACACTTTTTTGGGAATATAGGGTAAGGTATTTAGAATGTAGTTAGAAATTATACTCATTTATAAAAGTGGCAATAGTAGGTTTTTCTCTAGGGTCTATGACCTCTAGCCACAGGTTAGTTGGCTAGGTTTACAGTACCTGATATGAATTTCCTCCTAATGAATGGACCTAAATTTCAACTAGACTCCAACTAGTTGTCTCCAGGAAAAATCTGCCACTATTGCCAGCCTGCAGATATCTTGAAGAAATTATCATTGTTTTAGTTCATAGTTTCACAGCTGAGTAGGACTATTAACTGCTTTTCTGCCTTGGCTGCTTTTCTAGCATCCTTGGGTACTTTTAGAAATAGGGCTCTGGGTCAGTTCTAGGTCAATCCCTGTAAGTACTGTGTCCAAAGTATATGTTGTCTTCATCAATAAGACCTTACCTTCAAATTCTGGGAGTAACAAAAGGCAAGGGAAGTAGCCTATATCATTTTGAGAGTCTCATCTCTTAGATATCCATGAACAAAAATAGGTTCCCCATGGCAGGTACTGAAGATTTTAGTAGAAAATCTCTGATTTTTGAGGGGTACAGTACCACACAAATGGAATATTTGTATCCATATTTATATATGTGTACAAACATAGAATTTATGTACTTATATAAACATAAAATAATATTTCCCTAATTTTTTGTCCACTGGTGTTATGCCTCTTCTCTCCTTTCTTTTATTAGTACCCTCCACCATTAAAGTTTCCCTAGTCTCCATTCATGGCCTTCTCTAGAACTGTGTGTCCATCATCTTCCCATAATCCTTTCTTTTTTTCCTAGTTGCTACAGTTATTCTGGATTATACATTAATATTTAAAGATTTGGAGCTAGTATTCATAAAAAGAGAGCACTTGAATGTTTATCTTTCAGGTGTGGGTTACCTTACTCAGTATAGTTTTTTTCTAGATCCACTCATTTTAAGCACAAATCTCATGATTACACTTTTCTTTATAGATATAGTATTCCATTGTGTTTTTGTTCCATGTTTTCATTATCCATTCATCAGTTATTCCTAGTTTTTGATAATAGAGTGACACTGAACAAGGCTTAGCAAGTACCTGTCAAGTAGGATGTAGGGTGCTTTGGGCAATCCCAAGGAGAAGTACAATTAGGTTATAGAGTAGATTTACTTTTAGCTTTTATGTGGATTCTCCACAATGATCTCCAGGGTCATTGCTCTTGTTTGACAACCCACCAAGAGCCACCAAAATGATGAGGGTTTCTTTTGCCTTCATCTTCTTCATCATTTTTTGTCAGTTGTTTTCTTGATCTTGGCCAGAAGTAAGATATTTCAAGATTAAGACCAACTTAACTCAAAGGCACAGTACTAAGACATTCATAGATACTATAATCAGACTGTCTCAAAAATACCAAAAAAAATTTTTACCCTAATTCATTTTTAGAAAATGGAAATGAGAAATTTGAGAGAACTATAACAATTACAAGGATAAATTAAAAGTGAAGTAAGAGAATAAGCAAAAGTAAATGTACCAGAAACCTGAAATAATGACAGTGATTACCTTATCTTTACATTCCTACCTGATTTTACGTATTTCTTATCCAGTCACATCCAGTTTCTATCCTGGAAAAGGTGATTAAGATACTCAAAAGTATTGATAAAACTGGAGTGACTTGTTAATTGCATTTAGAACAATACAAGGAATCATTGTGTTTTGTCACTCTGGGAAAAGTGACTGGGAAAAGACACCATTAATGAGGCAACTTTTTATAAGAGAAAGCATTTAATTGGGGACTCACTTACAGTTTCATTATCATCATGGTGGGGAGCATGGCAACAGGGAGCCCAGTAACAGGCAAGACTGGTGCTGGAAAAGACTGGTGCTGGAAAAGTAGCTAAAAGTTACATCTAGATCCATAGTCCCATAGTCAGAGAAAGAGAAAGAGAGAGAGAGAGAGAGAGAGAGAGAGAGAGAGAGAGAGAGAGAGACTGGGTCTGGCATGGACTTTTGAAAGCACAAGCCCACCTCCAGTGACTTCCCTTCCTTCAACAATGTCACAGCTACTAATTCTTCTAAACATATCAAAGAGTTTCACTTCCTGATAACTAAACATTGAAATGCATAAACCTATATGAATCTATGGGGGCCATTATTATCCAACCACCACATTGCACTCACTGGGCCTCATGTTCCTGTAGCCATATCAAAATGAAGAATTGTATTCACTCTAGCTTAAAAAATTCCCCATAGTTTATCATGGTCTAAACACTGCTAAAACCCCCAAATTCAAAGTCTCATGAGAACACAAGGCCATCTCTTAACTCTAACTCCCCCACCCCATAAGAAAACAAACAAAACAAAACAAAACAAAATAACAACAACCAACAAATGTATTTGCGACTTAACAATGTAACAGAATATGTATTACAATTCCAAAAGGGAGGCAAGGGCACATAGTGAGGACATTCTGAAACACAGCAAGACTGAAAACTAACAGGGCAAGCTCCATATTCTCCATCTTCACTTCGAATGTCAAAGTGTTCATAGATCTCCAACTCCTTTCAGCTTAGTTGACTTCTCTCTCTTAGGCTGGTTCCACTCCCAGTCTTCAGGTATCCCACAGTTCTGGCAGCTCCAACATCTTGGAGTTTCCAGTACAACCCAGGATTCACTTTCACATCTTCTGGGCCTGCATTCAGAGCCACTCCTAACACACACGTGGCCTCAGCAGCCTTCCTTAGCTGTAGAAAGTGCCTTTTGTTTATCCTTGACCTTAAAAGTAGAGCCACATGGCCAAAGCTGCCATGCTGTTTGATTTGGCTGAAACATGGACCACTTGGTTATTTACATTTGCATCAACTTTCTGTTGTTGATGGTTTTATTCACTGCTGAAGCTTTCTTTAATTCCTTTTCAAAGTTGGAAGCTTAGTTGGGTGGGATCTGGCCTTGAGAACACTACTCCCTTTATTTCATTTAGTATGAGGCTTTTCTTCAAACTTTTTATCTCCTTGAACACTGTACTCCACTACAATACCTGGTACTCCTTTTCTCCCCAAAGTGTATATTTTGTATTTCTCTTTGTACAACTTGCTTCTTTTCATTACAGATATTCATAAGAGGGTCCGCTAATAACCCCATCACACAATCAATATTATGCTTTCTCACAATATCCTTTGCAAACACCATTAATCAAAAACTCTTCAAAGTAGTCTCAAACAGATTTTTTAGGAAACAGCAAAAAGTTGTCACATTCTTTGCCAAAAAATCACAAAAATGGTCCCTTTTTCCTTGTTCAATATTCTTTCCCTCTAAAACTTCTTGTTCTGGGCCCATATTGCTCTCAGTATTGCTATTCTTGTTCCTACTAGGATGGAATATTAATTCCCACTTAAAGCATCACCTACATTTCTAGTCCACAGTTCCTAAATCTTTCCTATTCCTCCAATAAACAGCATGGTCAGATCTTTTGCAGCAATTTATGTCTTAATCACTGTTCTCTTGCTGCCAACAGACACCAAAAACAATGTAAATCTTATAATATAAATAAGAGAAAGCATTTAATTGGGAGCATGCTAACAACATCAGAGGCTTATTCATTATCATCAGGACAGGGATCCTAGTGTCAGGGAGCATGGTGGCAGCTGAATGTGGTTCTGGAGAATTAGCTAAGAGCTGCATCTTGATTCATCGTTCAAGAAAGAGTCTGGGTCTGGCATGGGCATTTGAAATCTCAAAATCCACACTTGGTGACACACTTCCTCCAACAAGATTACAATTACTGATTCTTATAATGCTATCAATGACTTCTACTCCCTGGTCACTAAGTATTCAATTATATGAACCTATGTAGCCATTTTTATTCAACCAGACACGTGGTCAATGAGTGACATCTTAAACACATATAACAGTCAATATGAAAGGAAATAGTTTTAAAACATTCATTTAATACTTTAAAAATAACTAGGATTCGCACCAGAAATCCCAAGAATTGTTAGTTACCAAGTCTAGTGTCTATCAGCAGACTAAAGACCAAGGTCGTGAAGACAGCAGCACTGTAAAGCCAAAAAAAGCAAGGCACTCATGGGAAGTATACAAACATTCAGTGTCTTTACTGCAGAGTACAAGTCTACCTTACAAAGACAATCTAAAGAGTTATGAGAGCTCAAAGATGCCCTAAAGCTTAATGGTGAGACTTACTGTCTATCTGTAAGGCAAGTGTCTACAATTTGTTAGAATTAATGATATTAACAGCACAGCTCTGTATAAATTTACATTAAAATAATTTACCATTTTGTTTCCAACTCATGCATCAGCAACAGCCAACCTGACAAACGGCAAGAGAAGATATTTGGTATCAGTTGTGGGATGGCACACAGGAATGAGCCTAACAAATTTGATAAATAATAATATAAGTAGAGACAGCTATGAATTAATTTGAGGAAGACAGATAGGTATTTATATAATTGAATAGGTATATTATATTGGTGTCATGAAAATTTTCATTAAAATTTTATATACAGCTAATACAATAACAAAGAAAATTAGAAGTACATGCTTTGGAAAACTTGATCAAGGATTTATTTGAAGAGTTAAACCAAGAAATGCTCTTGACCAAAAAAGAAAGGAACAGAACGCGTGTGTTTCCCATTATTTGACACAATTCATGAAAATACTATGGTACTGGAGCAGATGTTATCAGAAAGTAAAAAATTAGATTAAATCTAATGTATGTGACACTTCAATGCGTGACAAAAAATTAAAAACAATGGGAGAGAATGGAGAACATATTGTTTGAAAGATAGCAGTTCGCTAGGAAAAAAAATAGATCAATCAGTGGCAAAAGAGTCACAAAAAATTTTATATTAAAAAGTCAATACAATAATCATGAAACTTAGAAATTTTAGTTAAAAATAGAGAGATATAATTTATTATATTAAATTTTTGTGAACTTCTTACATAGCATAAACAAATCACTACTTTAAATGTATAAAATTAAAATTTGATATTATAAAATATATTTAAAACAAATGAATGCTGTTGTTTATTTATTTATTATTAATTGTTTGTTTGTTTAGACATTGTTTCACGTAACCTAGACTGTCATAGAAATTAAGCTGATGATAACCATGAACTCTTGACCTTCCTGCCTCCACCTTCTGAATCCTGGGATTAAAGGTGTTTGCCATTACAACCAGTCTATGCTGTGCCCTGGGTCCAAGGTAAGGCTTCCTGCATGCTAAGCAAGTGTTCTACTAGGTTATCTATTCATTCTTAGAAAGATTTTTTTTATATGTTTTCATTTAATTGAAACATTACTCAATCAGAAATCTTGAAAATAACAAAACAAAATAACAATAAGCAATATCTACATCATAGAAAGGCCTTCTAAGGGCAATATTGAGTAGCAAAGCAAAGTAGTTTTACCAGGAGTTTTGATTTGCAAGATGGAAAAAGTTGTATTCAAGCATTTTAAATAAAACCACTTCTAGATATTGCACCTGGAATCCTTTCTATGAAATGAAAGCACAAAGACATAATATGAAGAAAGTTGCTGGGGTCAGACTGCTCACTGTAGAGAAAGGACAGTACTGGACAATGTTAGAAGTGGAAAAGGCCATTTCAATTGAATTTGCAACACTATAATCCTCAAAACAATTTTACTTTTAATAAATCTTTATAGTAGTAACCAGTTCTTCATGTTTTAAAAATTTCATGACACATAATAAAAAAGGAACTATAAATCTGTAGAGGATAAAAGAGTGACCCTACTTCTCAATTCAGAAATAATAGCACAAAAAAAAGTTCTTTCATGATGAGAATTTTCTAGTAAATTCTATGAGTTCTTTTTTCATATTAGTCTATTGATGTTAGCTTGAAAAGATATCTTTTTATCATCTTTGTCTGTTGGTGTATGGCAATAGACTGGTGTTGTGACTGTAAATATATATCTATATCTATATCTATATCTATATCTATCTATCTATCTATATATTTTGGCTAGGAGTTTTTGCTTTTGGACAAGGTGCTGAAATGATTTAAGCATGTAAGTACCCATGAGGAAGCAATTTGGAGTTTATTCAAGCCAGCTTCTGGTAATAACAACTATTAATGAAAAGGTGTGGCTATTATATGAAAAACAGAAACTCTACAATGGTTCTGATTGGACTATTCAGTTCTGCTTCCCGATATATCAGTTATGAAATTCTTCCCAGCAGGCTAGGCATGCAAAGAAAGAAAGTTAATGTTGGATCATTTGGAACATTGATGGGTGTACAAGTTGGTTTTTGCTAACTCCACACAAACCTAGACATATCTAGGAATATGGAATCTTAATAGAGAAAATGTCTCCATAAAATTGGCCTAGAGACAAGTCTGCTAGGCATTTCCACAATTAATGTTGATGAGGGAGGACCCAGCTTATGGGGAGTGTGGCCAACCCTGGTCAGGTGTCCCTGAAACTGAGCAAGCCATGTGGAATAAGCTAGCTAGCAGTGTTCCTCCATTGCTTCTGCTATAGTTTCTGCCTCTAGGTTCCCACCTTGTGTTCCTGTTTTGGCTTTCCTAAATAGATTGTGTCTCAGGATATATAAAGTCAAATAAAGCCCTTTACCAAGTTGGTTTTGATCATTGTGACGGGAATGCTCTCCCTAGGCAAATATATTTTAATGCTTGTTTCCCAGGTTTTGGATTGTTTCTGAAAGGATTAGGAGAAGTTGCCTTGTTGGAGGAAGTATACCTATGCTGGTGGGCTTTGAGGTGTCAAAACCCATGACAGGTCCACTCTTTATCTCTTTCTTTCTGCTTACTGCTTGGGGATCAGCGGTACTCCTTCAACTACTGCTCCAGCACCATGTCTGCCTGCCGTCATGGAGATCATTCACTCATCCTGAAATTGTAAACAAGCCATCAGATAAATGGTGTCTTTTCACAGCAACAGAACAGTAAAAAGAAAGGTTTGCTCTTTGTCACAGCAACGAAAACCTGTCTAAGACAATAGCCTACTTGCTAAGATGAACCAAATAATGCAAAGATTAGGTACAGAAGAAGGGACCCTAGTCACTTGTCCTTGAATGGGCTTGAATGGGCTCTTGGGGACACCTATTAGAGAAAAAGAACCACCAAAGAATTGTCAGAAACCCATATTGCTTCTTACCTTTTTGTCCTTCCACGGATATAAGCATTTGCCTTCCCAAAAGTGTACATTCAAAGTCCCTGCAAAACTTTTCTCAATATTCATCTATCAATTTGAAGTGATTTCTGTTTTACAATCTGTACCCACCCCTACTTTGATCTCCTGAGAGGAAAAATACATGGATATGCAAAGTATTAATAACATACGTATTCCCTACTCTTCACCAGGGTATTGTAAAAACTAATGAGTTATTGTCTGAAAAGACCTTTGTGGCTTTCTGATGAAAGGTGCAGTATGCACAGCATTTTGAAGGGCTTACTTTTGTTGTAGCTTTTATGATTACAGTATAGTCATATAGTCTGTGAGGCATGCCATGAGCAAGAATTGTTTCCTTTCTCTGTCATGGTTTGAGCTTGAAAATTAAACCTGTTGCTGTCCTTTGGTCTTGGTTGTACAAGACAGTTTTTATTCTGCTGTCTGACTCTTTGAACCAAGTTTGGTTCAGTCAGTTAGTTGTTAATCCAAACGCAACTTTTCACAAAATTCCCCACCCTTTTTGACATTCCTATTCCTACATCTTCAGAGTATTCTTTGTGTGTCAAAAATTTTCTACATTCTCAATTAATACAGCTTCTTGAACTTGTTGAGATAAATCTGTGAAGCTGTGTTCAGCAACATTGAAAGGCTTATCCCATCCCCACACTTCCAAAATGGAAGGCAGTCTTTTTTCTCAACCTTTAATAAGGCACACAGCTCAGAAGCATCTCGAGAAAATAACTGTTTCTGGTGTGTGTTCAGCAGCAAGCTGATTTCTCTGGGTCTTTTCTGACCCCACATTTTGGAGTTCTGTTTTTTCTTTTGGTAAACAGTATACATTGTCCCTAATGCCCTCTTTTCCCTTGTTATGTATGGGCTGTCTCTATCTAAATTTCTTTATGCTGATTTTCCAGACAGGTTTATTTATGTTCACTTGCTAATTGAAAATCTCATATTTGAAGTTATTATTCTGATTGATGTCTGTCATTTTGATCAAGCTACTGCTCACAGATGCTTTGTTAGAACAATTTTACAAGTGAGTTTATCACCATGCCTTTCTCGCCCGACCTTCTCTATGGCTGATTAAAAGAAAAAAATTTATGAAGACTCAAAAAAGGGAAGATAGTTGGCAAGCAGTTTCTTTTCACTACTAAAATAATTCTACTTCAGTGATGTCTCAACAGTAATGGAGAAGAACATGAACAGCAGGCTCTGAGAAAGGAGACAAAACAAATAGGTGACCTCACCAAGCTGAATCACCTGACCACCATCACAGTGATTTAACTTCACCTTCTCATTCTCCTACACATAAAACCCAAGGTGGATATGAAGAGTGCCCGAATTCTTGTTCCCCACACTGCATGACAGAGATTCAGAGGTGTTTTTTGTACTGACAGATGGGAAGGGACTCTGAAAAGAGGAATGAGATAGACAGTGAACAATTCATAATTCTTAGGTTTCAACCACTGTGAAAAAATACTCTAATATATAAAAAATTGTTATGATACCAAACAGATCTACTTTTGGATAAGTTTGATTAGTACTGTAGCCCCAATTCTTGCTTTGAAAATGAACAATGCTGATTCATGTAGACAAGAAAATTTTATCAAGAACCCAAATTTTGGACAGTAGAGAAGAGATGGCATAGTGGTTAAGAGCACTGGCCGCTCTTCCAGAGGACCAGGGTTCAATTCCTAGCACCCACATGGTGGCTCACAACTATCTATAACTCCAGCTCCAAGAGATCTGACACCCTCACATAGACATAAATGCAGGCAGAACCAAAATGAACATGAAGTAAAAATAAATAATTATTAAAAACAACTTGAGTTAACTTTTTGTATTCAAATTTTCCATGTGCATATTCTTCACCTATTTAACTAGGATAAAAGTTCTGGATCTAAGATTCTGTCACATACAAAAGCTGTACTCAACTTTCCTCAATTTTAAGAGACTTTGGTCTGTAGAATTATAATGCATCAAGCTTGGGGGATATTGTATGCACCAAATCCAATGTTATCATAACGTGAGGATTTTTCTATCAATTCTTTTTAATATGTAAGTGTCCAATGCTAGCTTGCATATATTTTTAAAATGCCCATCTTATTCAATGGGAAAGATTAATGGAACAAACCGATAAGTTTTGGAAAGTGATTCTGTTGAATTAAAATTTTTACTTTAACTGTTTCCAGCCACTATCTCCAAGTTTCACCTTCTGGTTTTATCTATCTATCTATCTATCTATCTATCTATCTATCTATCTATCTATTTATTTCACATATTCATGTTATGTTCACATGTCTCATGTTATGAGACAACAACTATTCTTAATGTGAAGGACATTTTAGTGAAAAGAAATCTATATCCCAAAATAATGTAAGCTTCCTTTCTATGTGTGAGATCATGACAAGCATGTAAATGAAAGACTAATTTATTCTCAGGTGCAATAATAATATAAGGAAAGAAGATTAATCTAGACATGGAAGAAGGAGAAGGAAGAGGAGGAGAAGAAGAGAGGAGGAGGAAGAGGACGAAGAGGAGGAGAAAGTGCTGGTAATATTTTGTTTAAAACATTGTGACTAAGAAAATGCCCTCTGAGTCTGAGGAATTTAAACTAAAAGCTAAAGAAAGTGAATGGAGAGGGATTCTCACATAGGCAGAACAAACTCCAAGGGGCAAAATTTGGGTGTATTGGAGGAATAACAGTGAAGATATTCAACAAAAGGAAGGAAGGAAGGAAAATGCGAGTTAGGGGAGTTGTCAGAGGCCAGTCTCACATGCTATGAAATTAAGTAAAAGCCCGTGGATTGTGCTCTGTGAGTAAAGGGCACCCTGGAACACATGGAGAAAATAAATATGATGACTAAACATATTATTTTCAAAGGATGAAGGTGGCTCCTATGTAGAGACTCCAAGTGAATCTGAAGAAGCAGGAAAACAAGCCAGAAAACCATTGCATTGTGCTGAACACTGCAGACTCCAGTCTTAGCCGTTTGTCACCTATCTTCTGGATCAAGGACATTGTTACTCCAGAGTTGTGTTATAGTTTCATCTGTCCTCTAAGTACTTGATCATTTAAAAGTCTATCTCCATCACTCCTGTCCAATCATCAACAATGCAGAGGCAAAAGCCTCTTTTCCTACTCTTTCTAGTCCATGAATTGTGGTCAGTATTGGACAAATGAACCAAATCGGAGCCACGTTGAATGTACATTTTTAATACATACCATGCTTCAAATGTCTCCATTATAGAGTAATTATAATAATTTCTTGATACAAAATGTCATTTTGAGTTCGGTCTTGCCATTTCTACACACAAGTTAAAATGAAACTCTGTTATGAGGCCATCAATCCACCACCCCTGCCTGTGCTACTAAATATCCCTCAACATGTTTATAGTGGGTTGATTTAGCAATTATAACCTCGTTACTGTTTGTCCCTAGTTATTTGTGTACCTGTATTCACTGTGGAGTCTCCAGACCATAGTGACCAAACTGATGAAATGATGAAGCAATTCATGCGTAGGACCAGAGTTTATGAATATGAGCACTAAGTAGAAAACTCAGATGACTGAGATGCTCTAGTGAAGGGCTTTTCTAGATACTTGGTATAAAATAATATTACAGTGTTTGAAAATAATTAAGAGATCTCCTATCTGAAAATAAATTAGAAAGAGTATAGTTAGATTGTAAAGACAAAAGTGTGGCACAGGTTTTGTGTTTTCTAAGGTTTGGAGGACGAAAACAAGGAAATAATTATGTAACATTCCATAAATATGACATTTTGATGAGATGTTTCCAAATATAGTTATAATTGTATTGGACCCTTTTAGTATGATGGTTAATGTGGAGTATAGATTTTACTGGACTAAGAGTACCCAACTATATGTAGAGTATAATTTCTGGTTTGGGCTGTGAGAATGTTTCTCTGAATGAATGCTGTTTGAAGCAGAAAAGTGAATAAGGGAGCTCTGGCTTCAGTTATGGTTTGAATTTAAACTCTCCAGTGTGGGCTCATACTCTGAGCTCTTGTTCTCAAATTGGTATTATTGCTTTTGGTGGATGTGACCCTTAAGAGGTTGGGGTCTCTGGTTGGTTGAGGTTTGTCATTGTGAGTGGTCCTTTGGGCCTGCTTTCTGGCCTGCTTAGTTCTCTATGGTCTCTGCCATATTCACAACACTGAAAGAATGCTCCTATAGTAGTACCAGGAGGTCTTTTATTTGTCTTCCATATCATTCTTAGCTAGACCTCTCTACAACAGTCAGCCCAAATAAACCTTCCCTCTTCTTTACATTGGGTCTTTCTGGAAGTTTAGTCGCAGCAGTGTGACAGTCACTAAAGCACTCATCTGATGTAAGCAGATACCAACAACTGGTGAGATCCCAGAATGAACAAAAGGCAGGGTCGAGGAAAATTTTTCCTCTCTCTTAGGAAGCTGATACACAGGCAATGTCTTGCTAATGGCCTCCAGCAACTCTGATATTTGGATTTTACAATTTAAATTCAGTTTACTGCCTTAGACCTGAGTTGAGAATTCTACCTCCTGCCTCCCTTGTAAAGAAGTCATGAGATATGAACTAACAACACATGTGGCTGGCTTCCTGATCTCCTGCTTGCAGGCAGCCCACACCATTCATCATTTCAGCCTCTGTTATTGTGTGAGCCAATCCTCCAGTTACCCTTCCCCTGCCACTGTGTCCGTGTATGTTCTTAACTCTGTTTATGGCTCTCCTGAGGATCAAAAATATATAATGGTGAAGAGTTGTCTGAGTCAGAAAGTCTTGATTAGGACAGATGGAAACATACTCAGTAAGGTGCAAGATCAGAGCAGCATTTACAGGCTATTTCTGCTCACCCTAAGGTCTCTAAGCTATCACTATTAATAAATACTAATGACAAACTCCAAGTGTGATTTCAAAGAACAAAGGTGTATTTATTATGAATTGTTGAGATTTAGCTTAAAAACATGATTCTATGGGTAGGAAAGAGATCATGAAAGAATGATATTTAACACAGAATAAAGTATATATCTTTAGTGTTTGTGTGTACATTTAACAAGGTTCCCAATGCACCAGCCGATTAACTACAGCCTCCTTTGATTTCTCAGGGCAGAAACCAGCTGAGCTTTTAAGCTAGTCAGGGAAAGTACATTACTTCCATACTCTTTTTAAACACTCTATAAAGAACACTCTCGTTCATAATAGCTTTGTTTACTGCATAGTACACCATGTTCTAATTATCGCCCCTGCCTCACTAAGCGCACAGCTTATGTTCTCACACTCATCTGTAATTTTTATGCCTCCTGCAGAAATGAAGAGAACATTAATAAGAATAATACTTGGAAGATAATATTTTTGGCAGAATTTGAAAAAAAAAATAATGTGTGCTGATTGTGTAGAAACCAGTGCTTTCTGCTCAATGGGAACAACCTATCACCAACAGAAAGCTCACTGTCTGCTTGCATTTGTGACATGCTGTCAGTCCCTCACCTAATTTTCTCTCTCTTTTTTACTAATGATTAATCTGGTTATTATTTGTTGAATTTTCTTTGCTGAACGTTTTCTTCGCTCTTCTTCTATGTATTTCCTTTAATTTGAGAATCCCTTGTATTATTTTTTTGTATATTCTGAAGTTCTCTCATTTCAAACTCCCCTTGCTTTATACGATTCTCATTTTCTTGTTCAGTCTTTTTACTTTGTCTTTTCTCCCCTTCTTTCTATCTTCTATTTATAAGAACTCTAATGTATGCACAGAATATATCTTTTTATTCCTTTACTGGCAAAAAGAATGTATATACATGTATATTGATATGGGTATTAATACATTTTTCAGTATAAGAAATGGGACCAGCGGGAATGTCAAATAGAACATTATAATGTTTAAAAGTCAGTACATTAGCCATGTAAAGTTTAAATAATGTTTTCATGGCACAGAACCTAAATAAAAGAGCAGTAAAGTAATAGAAAAGAAAATGATAATTTCAAAAATAACATATCTATGGAGAATCTCAGGACTTTTCTGAATCTATAAAAGTTGCAATCATATCTTTTTCATAGTCTTTTCTAACACAAAATATGTGTTTCATCATATATGTTTCTTATGGGATAGAGGAAGCAACAAGACCACAACTCATTAAGGATGATGAATGCTGTTTATTTTGCTATTCAAAGAGCTTGATGGAGTGTTTCTATGATAGAAACCTCGCATGGATGTTAAAGGATAAAGAAGGAAAAAGAAGAGAATGTTGTGGATTGAATAGGAAAGAGACAGAATGATAGTCACTTCATGGAGACACATACTCAGATAACTCAGAAATAGGATTTCATAGATGATGGCAACTTTTCCCTCAATAGTTGATTCTAATTATCCCTCAGAATTGGTTTGAATTTGGAAAAAGTACAGTAACTAAGGAATCTTCCCCTGTTTATCACCGGCCTCTATAAATGTTTCACTCCAGATTAAATGATAGAGATAAAAGAACTCGTTATGGTGGGAAAATATTTTGATGAGTTATGCCTGGTTTACTTTCATTTAAGGCAACTTATCCCAGAAGCCATCTCTGCCAGCCATGAAGGGGGGGAACTGCTTACCTGAGAAAGGAAAGGAAGACAGTGGGAATTAAAGCCCAGAGCTATCTCTGTTCTTTGATTCCACTACTGTATTGTGCATAGATCCTAATGCTGATTCCTAAGGCTTGTGTTTTGTTCAGGCAGCTTCTTCCACCACTGATCCCAAGTGAACAACTCTCTGTGATGCTGGTGTGCTGGGCTACAATGACTCACATAATAGAAGTGAGGAAACTTTACCTACAATTCTTCCTAACTTCTGATCATACTGTTTGGGTTCATGAAATACTTCTCAGAAGAGATTCCATGAGCAATGAATGAGATACTATGAGGCCTATCGCATCAGTGAATGACTGAGGATGCAATCCTACCTTGGCAGAATTTGGTCCAGAAACTCAGGGCCTGATGCATGGTGGGTAAATATCCTTTCACTGAGCTACATTACAGTCATTCCAGAGAATGTTTGGCTGGGTTAGAACAAAAGCATTCTGGAGCCCCTGTTGTGCTAACTGCAAAAGAAAGCTGAGATCTTCAGACAATCTTCCACCAGACTTCCAGGCTGACTAAACTTCCCATCAAAGAAAACTGTATCCAGATATCCAGAATACCATTGGCAGAGAAAAACTCCAGATCATAGTCTTCCAAACACATTCTACATATAGCAAATGAAGTCAGATAATATCATTATATTGGGAAGAGGAGGATTTGGTTACATTCTTCTCTTCCCTGGTGTGTCTGCATGGGAACAGAAAGCAAGGAGTACAGAGGAAATTTGTCATTAAGTTCTGTGGAGAGCTGGGACTTGTGAAGGAGGTATGCCATGAAAATTTGCAAAAGAACTGAGCCTGTATCTAAGCCCCAAATAGGGATTAAACTGCTGGAGTAACTTACTAGTACTTCAGGCCCTCAGGAACCAGGAATATTTTCTGTTGTCACAAAGGAGACTGGAATTTGGTGTATTCCTGAAGAAAAAGGGCATTTTAAGGTGAAATGTTCAAAGAAATGGGACCTGGGCCTGAGGCTAAAATTTCAACTTCTAGGGGGTTGAAGTCAATTCATCATGGGAGAAGAATCTTGTTTCTCTCACAATATGGCTTAAAACTAAGTCAGGGCAGGAGTAGGGAAGCAAGGGAACAGGTGGAGGGAAGAAAGGAAAGAGGGAAGTAATGCAATTTTATTTGAATTTCAAACAATGTGAAAAAAATTTTAAAGACAAATAAAAATTCCCTTGTCTGATGTTGAGAGCACTTGTAAATGACAGAGACAAGGAGAAAGAGGAGGAGCTGCCCATGGCCACTACGGTGACATGTGGTGTGAAAAAGACAGATCGCAGTGGCTACAGCTCCCCCTTGACATCTCAGCTTGAAAATAGTCTCCCTCAGGTCACATGCTATTTTCCTTGCCCTTTCCCAAATGAAGATGCTTTAGGCAGAAGCTTGTTGTTGCCATGGTTACTTGAAAAGCTCTCACATCAACATAGCCACATTCATTTGAAAACATTCTCAACTGTGACCCACTATTGGACTGGTTTGCTGAGAAATCGACAGCACCTTACAGTCATTGACAAAGAAGAAAAGGTTTCTCTGCTCATGCTGTTGACCTGTGCTGCCTTTCTTCTTCTTTGTCCTACCTGCCTGTGTCACAGAAATAGAGGGTCTGTCTTGTGACACACTGCTGGGCTTCTATGGCAGAAATCAGCACATGTATTTTACAGTGAAGGAAACAGGTATCACCTAAACAAGATCTTTTGGTTTCTGCCTTCTTCTGAAGGTTAAGACCTCTGATGACATCTATTCCTACTGGGTTTTTCTCCTTGCTGACATATACATATATATAAAATCTGTGAGGCGGGATCTGCCACTCTTGAATGCTGGGACAAACAATTTACACATTAGAAAGCACAAGGATGATTCATTCTGGTATCTTAAATTAAAAGCCTTATCAGGAAACATTTTTAAGATTTGTTTTCAAAGCGAAACAAATTAATCTTCTGTAATTTCCTAGAATGCATAATAATGTGCAGAATAACCTTCAATTTCTTCCATCTGTAAGCAAAGACAGTCAACTACAATGGGATGGTTTCTCTTCTCTGTTAAAATGAATCCACATGCTTCAGAATTTTCTTCTTTTCCTCTTCAAGTTTTCCTGTCAGTTTTTTCCCCTATTTTTCCTATCAGCAGTGATTAAACTTAGGGAAATATCTACAAATCATGGGCTCATGGTAGACGTAAATCTTCCTTTGTCCCAGATTAAATGTGCTAGGAATATGGAAGCACTTCACACTTAGATCCCCGTTACTTTATTTAAGCTCATGTGTCCTCATGTTACCATAGGAAAATGTGTGTTTGTGTGTGTGTGTGTGTGTGTGTGTGTGTGTACATGTGTGCACATCTACAACTAAACAATTATTATCTCAAAGATAGATGCGTGAAATGGACATATTCCATTGGGTATAAAATCTCTTGGTGTGTAATGTCTTAAAACTTTAAGCTAAGAGAATTGTACACTAACAATTTACTATATGGTTTAAGCATTGCCGGTTCACCAGATTACAGGTGATCATAAGTCAGGGTTGGTAGCAAGATCATCAGCATATCCTATTTGACCTCCCATAAATTTACAAAGGCATTAAACTCCAGTGAGACATAGTGAAAGCTCTTTATTCTTTGTGATATCAATAATGAGAAGTGCTGACCTTAGCACACTGGGAAGCTCAAACTTGCTTTTATATGAATAAGAAACTCAGGTCCAAAATAGTTACCTTTGTACTCCTTCTATTCTCCAACTTTTAAAGCGTTAATCTGAGGATTTAAGAATGTATGTCCATTTTTCCAAACGATGTTCAAAAAGTTTCTCTTTCTAGGGCTCATGAACTATATCTGATTTATTTATTTATTGTTTATTTGTTTAATTTGTTTATTGTTTAATTTATTGTTCTCCAAGTCCCTTTTGTTTGTCCTTTGTCACCTATGGTTTACCTTATATATACTCTCGTAGAATGTTTTTCTTGCTGTTAGACAACAACACTAAAAGGACTGTTCCCAAAGAATAGGAACTTACTATTTTATAGTTCTTAAGGAAGAGATCTGAAAAGCATCAGTAGGGCAGACTCATTCTGGAGGTTCCAGGAGAATCTGCACCTGCCTGTTCCCTACTGTAGAGGATACACTGCTCCTTGGATAGTATGATATCACTCTGCCTTCTTTGCTTCTATCTTCATATAACAGCTTTTCTCTGCAGTCTTCCAATTTCATCTCTTTTAGAGGAGCAATTGTGATTCCATTACTAACCACAAAAGTAATCCAGGGACGTAAACCTTTTTCTGAAAGATTCTTCTAATAAAATGGGGAAAGTTCTGTAATATAGAAGATGTATCTCACTTATTTTAAGCAGTCAGTTATGGACTGTCTGGTGGTTTCCTGAAGGTTTCTCTTTAACACGTTCTCTTATCTTTCCTGTCAATCTCTTGTTGGATTGTCTTTTCTCCTAGATTTCCTCCTTTATTCAGATAACATGAATTCTAAATCTACATTGGGGATCTATGGTCTTAAAGACTATCTTCAGTTTCCAAGAAGATGCTATATGCTTACTCTTTCATTGTAGGAAAACAGTAATCTGTAAACATTTTTTCCTAGTTTTAAATATGTGCAAAAGAAACTGGAAATGGCAGATTTCTGTTTTGACCCAAACTGGCTCACTTACATGAAGAAGAGAATTTCTGATATTTTCCTTATTACTATTTGTAAGCCTGGAATAAGAGTGGCTCTTAATTCACCTTTCCCCAAAGCTTTTGTCAGTAACAGTTCTGAGAGTGACCTTTTGATGAAACTAATGTGTTCTCTTTCCTGGATCTACCACGGTTGAAAATCCTCTTTGGCAATGTCTTGACTCATTGCAGTGTTGTCTGGAAATGTCCCTGACTGCAATCTCCAGAGCAGACAGTGCCTCAATAGTGCCCTGTGCTCATGTGCATTCCATATCATGATGATAGGAAAGCATTACACATCGCAGAGAGTAAAACCCTTGCTTTTAGGTTTACCCTCTGCCAGGGACTGTCTTATTTAATTGGAGACTGGAGTCTTATTTAATTAGCAAGGACCAATAGCAGGAACCTCAGGTGATAGTTACTTGTGTAACCACCAGGGCGGATCACTGAGCTTGGGTGGTATGCTCTCTGCTATGGTTTGGCAGGTTAGGTGTGCAAATAAACTTTCAACCTGCAAAGTTCTCAAAATAAAATGATGTTAACTGACTAGTATGTAACCTCTTTGTAAGTGAGTAATGTGTGTGTTTGCCTTTGATGATTTGACTTTCCAAGCTGTGTTAACTGGAATCATTATTTTCCTTGAAGTATTTGATTATGTCTTCACATTCCAAGTCCAAAGTTCCATTCAACTAAAGTTGCCTCAGTCACCTATTCATGCATGCAATACTTTTGCTTACCACAATTTCTGCTTACTACAAGCAAAATTTTAGTTTCTTCTTATGTAGTTATTAAAGGGCATGAGGATTGTATGCAACAGGGTCTCATGTAAAACAGGTCAACCAGAACCTTTCTATGTAGATAAAAGTGACCTTGAATTTCCGTCTTCCTGCTTCTACCTCTTCCTGTTGAGATTACAGGTGTACAGCTCCACCCCACCAGAGGTGATGCTTTCATTTGTCTTGGAATAGCCTCTCAAGCTTCCTGTCCTCCAAAATGCACAACCAACACTCGCTTGCCAAGCATGCTGCCCCTTTAAACTCTGGTTAGCCTCTTTATTTAAGTTGAATTAGTTCACAATGTATTCTCTGCTATATATTCACACAAGCATTGTATAGTGAGGACATCATTTTTTTTGTGTTTGTTTTTGTTTTGTTTTCAACAAAGATTAGCTACATTGTACATTAAAGGGATATATTTGCCAAGAAATAGATGATGAAATCTTGGTGATTTCAAATGTGTGTCAGATAGAAATCAAATAGCATTAATTTTTCTCTTATGTAACTTTAAAAAATTTCATTAAAAGTTCTTTTAAAATAAATTTAAAAATTATGTTAATCTCAGAAAATAAAATAATTTCTTTTATTTTCTGAGATTAACATAGTTACATAATGTCTCTTTCCCTTTCTTTCTCCAAACCCTCTCTTTTACCCTTCTTTTTTCATTAATCTTTGTTACACACACACATACACACACACACACCTAAATATATAAATACAACTTGCTCACTCTGTGTAATGTTACTTCTATATATGTTTTTCAGGCTGACTGACCATTTGGTATTGGACAACCAATTGGTGTGCTCTTCCATGGGAAGACTATTTTTACCACTCTCAACATTCCTGTTGCCTGCAGTTCTTTGTAGTTGCCTTACATATAGGGTTGCAGCCTCCTGGGCTCTTCCCTGTCCACATTATCATGTCCATCGCAGTCTTGTTTAGCTCATGTTAACACAGTTATACTGGTGATGTTTTATGAAATTCTGTCTTTTATGGAATTTTTCATGATCATATTTTAATTTAATTGGGAATCTATTTATCAGATAAAATATTATTACTATATTTCAGAAGCAAGGACAAAACTCAATGTTCAGACATGCCTGTGCATGCGCGTATACACACACACACACACACACACACACACACACACAAACACATACACACAGGCACAGTTGAAGTTCTGTCTTTCTTTCCACTTGAACATCATCCGAGTATGATGGATATCATGAGACACATATCAGATCCCAAGCAGGAGCCCATTGCAAGTCCCCACAGCACTTCCATCACTCAGTCATGATCTATGCTCTAAATGGTTGAAGATAATGACTTCAGGAACAATCTTCTTGGGTTTTGTGTTAAATGACAGGGAAGTGAGGGCTCTGTGTTAAAGCCTCGTGTTATTTGCAGAATACTTAGCATAACCTTAAATATGGAAATGATCAAATTGTGACCTTTAGTTTTAATTCTGCTGTCTTATCTTCATGTACAATTCCTATTTTTAATAAAGATGTGTGAGCACATGTGTGTGTTTCTGCCTAAAGTAACCAAGGCAGTTAATATTATATTAACACTTCAGAGTCAGATCCTGAAACTGGGCTGTGACGATGTTCATTTGCTTATTCTTATTGTAAGTTTATCTATGACTGCATACTTTAAGAGACTATTATTTTTTAAAGTCTGCTAGGGGCACCTTACAAAGTTAAGATCCTCCGCCTTTGATTTTCTTTCTACTGATTTGCATATTTCAATTTATAATCAAATGCAGAGCTCATTAAATGCTACTTTTGACAATATGTGTTACTTTTAATATTAGTCAGTATGGGAAAATCTCTCCTATGAAATCTGATGAAGACTTCTCTCCAGGGACTAGATCAATCTTAAAAGGAGTGAAGAATTTAAAAACACCTTGAGCAGATTGGATATGAGAGAGTCATGGTCCCTACTGAAGTCCATAAGCAGATGTGTACTTGTTATTCCCGATAAAATAGTATCCCTGGGTTCACTCAGAGCCGAAAGTAACACACCGCATACCTGTGGGAATAGCAGTCTCCAAGCTGCCTTCCCAGCAAAGGCTGGGAACACTAATTCCCAAGTAATGCAGAAAGGCTCTTTCAGATGGAATTGTTCTGTCTGACAGGACTCATATGCTGCCTCTGGCAAATGGCTCCTCCATACTGCCCTTTGTGTGCATAAACAGTGTCTGATAATCAAAACTGAAATGAGAAACTCACAGAGAAATAGACAGAACAATAAGTGAAGTTTATTTAAAGAATATTTTTAAGTCATCCTGACTTATAAACCAATGCAGCTACACAAAAAGAAGTCTTTATTTTGGGTGCAGTTTTAGAAATGTGGCAAATAACAGGTAAAGGAAGAGATTTCTACTGATTCTCACTTGGCTACACAGCCCTTCATAGTATTAATACACTTGTCAGAGAAGAGCCTGCACTTGTCACAGCTGGCAAGCTAATACTGATGTGTCACAATTTCCATATTTCCATCGTCAGCTACAGTTTGTACTCTTTGTTTGTTTGTTTGTTTTTGTTTTTGTTTTTTTGAGACAGGGTTTCTCTGTTGTAACTCCGGCTGTCCTGAAACTCACTTGTAGACCAGGCTGGCCTTGAACCCATAGAGATCCTCCTGCCTCTGCCTCCCACATGCTTGGATTAAAAGGGTATGCCACTACTACCCTGCCCAGTTTGTACTCTTGATCTTGTGTGTCTGTGGGTTTGCAAAATTGTACAATGGCATAAATACTCTATTATAACATTATCTTAAATATTGTCCTATCCTTAAAATGCTCTATATTCTTCTTTACTATTTTCTAAACACTCAGGTATTGTAGTAGTTGACTTATTTCGTTTTTGCATAGGAAGTTTAAATATTCATTATTTTATATCACACATTATTAAAATGCCTTTGAGTAGCTGTGCTTTTCACCAGCTCTGTAGCAATATCCATTCCAGTCCATTTTAGGCTTTCAAGAGTTTCAGTTTACCTGCTTTGACTGAGTAATTGTGCTTCCTACAAGTCATTTATGGCTGATAGCTCAGTTTTTGTTGTTGAATAGTATTCCCTTGTCAAGATGACCATCTTTTGTAACTTTTGTTTATCTAGCCAACTGCTGAGACGTATCTCAGATGTTTCCAGGATTGGGGCCATAATAAATAAAGCTGCTCTCAACATTTGTGTGCAGGCTTCTGTGTGAATGAACGTTTTCAGAATATTTTGGCAGATAGAAAGGTTATGATTGAAAAAAAATCATGGCTAAGTTAGACTTATTTTCATTTTGACATCAGTATGATTCAAACAGCACTTTGTCTCATTTGTGTACATGCACCTGGGCTTGCATTTGTGTATGTGTATAAATATATGTTGTTACTTATTGTCTTCCCTCTCAGGTCCCTGCTTCCAGTAATAACTTGTATATCTTTAAATTATGTGTCTCCTTCTAAGTACATGAATGGCACTAGTCCACAGGAGTTCACAGCATACAGCACTTCTGATGGGGATATCCTAATGGGCTCTGGCATCACAATCAAGTCTTTAACACTTTGCTTTTGTTTTGGCTGTTTCTACACTTGTTCATGTTTTCTGCTCTTCTTGCATCTTCTTTTCATAGTGTGTCCATGCTTTGTGACTCTAAAAGTAAATTCTTTCAGGAATATCATTTTAATCTTCATTCCTTTTGTCATTTCCAACATTATCAAAAGACGTTAGGTAAGTATATAATTTACATGCAATGAATGGTGTTGATTGACTGGCAAGCATTTATTTCCTGAATAAAAATGTTATATTCAAAAAGGGATTTGGAAAGACTGCCGATTACTCCCCAAACTTGGCATCTCCTGCAAGCTGATGTAGTCACACTGATAGAACTAAAGGTACACAGCTAATAAACTGCCCAACTCCCAAGGTTCGATTTAAAGATCTTCCAAGTACTGGCTCTCTCTGGGTCACCACACTTGCCAGTTTGGACTTTTGAAACCTACTAATATGGGCTGACATAACAAATTAGCAACAAGAAAAGTTCACGGAAGGACAAGCGTGAGAAACTGTGCCAAATATATTAGCATTCGCTCTGCAACCTCGTCTCCAGTTTCTGTGAAGTTGATGGTTGGAGGTTACGCTTTCATTAAAAATTGACAACATTTTAAATGCTAATCAAAACTGCTTGTCCTTTCTACTTCTATTTATCTTGGATGGGGGAAAAACGAGAGAGAGAAGAAAAATATGCAGGTTGCTTGAACTTTAACCAATATTCTCAGTAAGGCTTCCTAAACAAGGTTGCCCCTCTTGTGTGGGACAGATAAAAGCTAGGAGACTGTAGAGACATTCATCTGCAGTATGAAGACAGCACACATGAGTAAGAGGTAGACTCTAACATAAGAAGTGAAGGCAGAAGGCATGGGAACTTGAGGACTCAGGTCTGTGTGTATGTGTCTGTGTATGTGAGAATGGGGGGGGGGGGGCTCCCATGAGTTGATTTACTGAGTTGAGTATTAGGAAACAGTCATGAAGGTATAGCTTGTTTTACAGTAGGTAAAATATTTTAGATTTTACATATATGCCAAAATATATGTATTTATAAGCAAAGGAATTGCTTATTTCATTTTTTGGACTTTCTGGTCAAATTAAACTACAGACACATCTTAGTTAGGTTTATTATTGCTGTGATGACACACCATGACCAAAAGCAAATTGGGGAGCAAAGGATTTATTTGGCTTAAACTTCCACATGGCTGTTCATCACTGAAGGAAGTTAGGACAGCAATTCAAACAGGGTAGGATTCTGGAGGCAGGAGTTCTTGTAGAAGCAATGGAGGAGGAGTGTTGCTTACTGGCTTGCTTCCCATGTCTTATTCAACCTGCTTTCCTACAGAACCTATGACCATCATTCCAGGAATGATACTACCCATAATGGACTGGGCCTACTCCGTCAATCACTAATGAAGAAAATAACTTACAGCTGGATCCTAAGGAGGAATTTTCTCAACTGAGGTTTCGTCCATTTGGATAACTTTAACTTTTGTCAAGTTCATATATAAGCATAGCCAGCACAGGATCTAAATGTTTAAATGTTCATAAATACGAGGATACAGTATTTCAAAATGCTTGTTCTTTGTACACACGTGTGTGTGCACACATGCATGCGCATGTGTGTGTGTGTGTGTGGACATACATAAATCTTAGGAAACTAACTCAGAAATACATAGACTTTTCTCTGACTTTGCTTTTCTATAGGGAAGCTGTGTTTTTACTCTGAAGAGTAAATGTTTTAGGACTGCTGATGTGGTGTTAGAAATACATTTATCACCCCAGAATGGACATACCTCACCATACAGAGACTCTTTAGTCTCTGATATTCCCCTCTTTCTTTAAGCTATGTGGATTTCATTATCAATACCATCATCATGTATTGCTATGAGATTAGCATTCTTATTTTTATTTAATTAGTACAACAATCCCAAGGTATAAGCACCTCTTTCATTTCAATAAAACAATACTCTCCAAAGATTTGCAAGCTAAGCTTGTCCTCAAGTAGGGGCTCTAGGAAAACCTCAGTCAGACATAGATGACAATAAAGCAAAGACTCCCCATCATTAAGCTAAAGTCTGGTCTTCTGTAGTAGTCATTGCTGATCTTTATTCAGATAGAAATCTTTGTCTGAGTCTATTTATATTTTTAATGAATAGAAATAGTTGAGATAATGAGTTCCATAAGTTTATTCCCTACTGTGTTAAAAAAAAAAAAAAGTTCTTTCCATTTATCCTAAATCCTTCTTTTAAAGCTTCAAAGGGGACCCTTTGTTCTGGAATTTGATGAATAACTCCATCTCAATCCTCTCTCAATTCTTTTCAGTTTTATGGATGTGTATACTTTGAGCCTATTCACCTTTGATTTTTACAGCCAGAGAAATCTGATTATAGGATGTCTCCAAAGAAAATATTTCCATTCATTTGGTCACTTTCATTGCTGTATTATCTAAACTTTCTGTAGCCAAGCTTGAAACAAAAGGTACTTCAAACATAGCAGAACAAAGTGGAATAGAGCTAATTCCTGATGTGGAGCCTGGAAGGGGACTGGGTTGATGTTCTATCTACTGTTTCTAATAAGACAGTATTCTAGCTGTCCTTGATTATGAGGCACCATTTTTGACTGCAAGAGGAAAAAGCTTGAAGGGAAGCTGTGATTGTTGATAGTTTCAATAAAACTACATCACTTGCTTCCCAAAATTTTGTTTTAAAAATAGTTTAAGTATTTAAAACTGCAAATAATAAAAAAAGAAAAGAAGTGTATTTACTCTTACATATTTACATGAAAATTTAAATATGATTTTGAAAAACTGAAATTAGAGCCTTGAATTTGAAGCAAGAGCTACAGAGCCTGTTCAGAGAACTGAGTGGGAAGAGGGACGACACTGCTCCTGTGAGGAAAGGGGAAGAAGTACAAATCATTAAAAGTGACAGTGGAGAATAACTATAGAACTTATGCCAGAAATAGTGCAAAGACCAGGAAAGGTGAAAGAAACATTGGAGCCCACACTGACCTGGCTCTGTCTACCCTCCAATGCAGCTGAAAATAAAAGCATATCTTTGTGACTGCTTCCAGATGTGCATGCTTCTTCTCAAAGTGGTCATCTTCACATAGTCCATGCTTGAGCTTGATGAACTCAAACAGCATTCAAACCCTGGTTTGTGTGAGGAAAATAGCCAACACAAAAAAATTACTAGCAGGTACTTTGCATCAATAAATGCAATCTATATGCAAAATAAGCACATAAAGTAGACAAGTTTTCCAATTCTCTACACCGTTATCATGTTTAAATTTCACAATAAAGAGGTAGTAAAATATGAATTTAAGGTTTTTATAAGAAGGATATCTGACCAACATAACATGGATTCTTTTTCTGGCATTATTGTTTCAGTTACATGCCTGGGTTAAAGTAGTCACCCTTTATCCTTCTCAATGATACACAACTTTCTGTTCTATCATTAATGTGATTTTAAAGTTGCAGAAACTCAGATACTGAGCCATAAAGCCATTTTTCCCCTAAGGTCATACAGTCGGTACTGGAAATATAGGTAAGAAAAAAAGCAGCTAATTTTTCATCAGACTACTGTTTAAGACAAAGAGAAATTCATGTGATCAACAATATGAGGTCCCTGGCTTAATATATACAACACACAGAATATAATGCTATGATATCAGTGAGAGGTACTGTCAGATTGATATCCTGCTGTTTATGAACATACTGGAGGACAACACTGATGTATTCCATAACTGAAAACTGTCAATTAAGTATTCATTTCATTTCAGAGTCATTTTTGAAAATAACTCTGCATATCCTTATACTTTTAAGCTCAATATTTTTTGTTATGTTAGGTTGTAGACTATTTTTTACATTGTCATGTCAAGAGCAGCTATGTCCTTAATATGTATGTATTGAAGTCTGAATAATCATGTACTTTTAATTCATTTCACCTTCAAAACTCCAGTGTTTCCATTCTGCAATGTACTGCAGGATGTATTAGGTACACTGAGTCTATCTAATTTATAGCATCCTAATCGGCTATTTAGAGTTTACACCAAGCAGAAAATCAATGTATTCAAAATGGAGTAGCTCTCTTGTTAACTCTAGTCATTTTCTTAAAGTGTAATGTCAAGCTGATAATTGAAATACAGTGGAAACTGCGCATTTTAATTCCAAAGAAAAAGCATTTGAAATATGACTCATTTGATCTTTCCTTACTCTAACTCCACAGGACATATTTTGCCTGCTTGACTTGACAATCATGGTCAGGGATTGCTTGGCCCTGTACATGTACCAGCTGGAGTAAGAGACTGGCATTGATTCTCATCTCTCAGATAGTTTGCCTTTGCTGAAAAGCTGTTCGTCTTCTAGTAAACAAGTGGTTTGCCTCCATGGGAACTATAGATTTTGTTTAGCACATGAGAAGGGGAAATTGGTACAGAAATCAAGAGTGTGACCCTACCTTCTGCAGAGGAAATATGAATCATTTCCATCTTTAAGAAACTGGGGAGACCTAAATGTGGAATGTAACAATGTAGCAGTCTCTTGGGTTGCAATTTTAGCTCTCTGTGTTTACAGTATGAAGAGGATCCTTGAAGTAAGGCTTCAGCATAAGTAACTGAGTGCTGCTCTTTAACAAACAACAGGGACAAAAAAAATTTCAATGTAGAAAATGTTGAAGGGTATAAAAACCACAACAACCATATCAGTGAGGAGTCTTCATTAATTATATGAAGAATTAAACTTATTTCATGAACTTCCCAGTGAATAAAGCTTGAACATTTTGTAGAGAAACATCCATCCCAGAAAAAGACAATTTTTTAGCAATTAAAATAATGTGGAAGGTAATAATTCAGTGATTATACCTTACTTATGTAACAGTAGATATAATTGATAGAGTGGACACTCAAGAATTTTTTCTGAAGATGTACTTCTCATATGGCACCATGGGAGCAGAGAAAGAGCTGATAGACAAGACTGGCCTGTATTTAATCCTCTCCTTATGTCTTGTTTCTTCTGATTCCATCCCCCAGTGTCTTTTAATAAAAATTTTTGGCTGCAAGCTGAATGTCTTGCATTAAATTAGTACTGAGTAAATGTTTATTAATTTGTCAATTTGAATAAAACACAAGAAAAGAGAGATGTTATAGAGAGGCAAAGAATAAAGTCCTGAAAAAAATGTGTTTTTAATCATTTCTCTCATAGTTTGTTTTTAGATAAGACACTGATCTAGTTGCAATGCATAGTCTAAGTACATTCTTCTCAGATGCATTGACAGTTTTCATGTTGATGTATATCTGGCTCTAAAATCAAACAGGAAACTACTTAACATGTGGGAAAGCTAAATGCTGAGGCTGAAAAGCAAATATATATAAATGAATCCTTAAGGAGAAAGCCAAGAGAAAGTAAAATACAATTTCCCTATATGGATATGGGGATAAAATCTAAATAAGCTATCCTCTCAACTCTCTCTCAGATTCAATACATCCACTTCAAAATCTACTTTTCTTTAAGAGACAGAAAGGATGTAACAAAAATCAGTGGGAACTGATGGAGAAAAAAATGCTTTGGAGCAAGCCATAGTTCTCAACAAGTGGCGACTATCTACCAGTGACACTTGTCAACAATTAGCATTTGTTGATTGTCAAGACTATGAGGTCATCCACACATACAACAGGGATGCTGCTTAACACAGCTCCACTGTCAAAAATTATCCAACATAAAGTGTCAGCACATCTGAGTGTGTAAAACATTTAAGGACCATGACAATTATTGGGTCTAAAAAGATGCATGTGTGTGTATTTGTGTACATGCTATAATATTTTCTTAGTTATGTGGTGAAACACCCTGACAAAAGCAACTAAGGCCTAAAGGATTGATTTCAGCTTACACTTCAGAACTTCACAATAGGAAAGTGAAGGCAATAGGAGTTTGATCATCTGACTGTACTGCATCTATTTTCTATAGTCTAGAGTTACCTGTCAGGTAAATGGTCCACAATTAAGATGAATCTTTTCACATAGATTAGAATAATCAAGATAATATCCAACAGATGCTCTCAAAGGCTTGCCACTTAGGTGATTCTAAATTCTGTCCAGTTAATATTTAACACCAACCATCACAATATGTATGAAAGGTCGTTTTATTTATATTGCATGGGTGAAGATCCTAGTTAGATGTTAAGAAAGTAGAGACAAATTATTAGAAAAGTCAGTTAAAAGAAAATGCAAGAGAAAAAGGCAGTGTAGAAGGTAGAGGAGGCAGATGCAAAAAGAAACAGTAAAAGGAGAAGAAAGCAAAATAAAAATGAAAAAAGATGAAGTGAATTGTGTTCATCAATCAGAATTATATTTCTACTTAAATTAACCTATAGATAAACCTGTAATTCCTAGAATAGGACTTAGATTCTTTTATGCTATTCTCATGTGTCTCTCAGAGGAGCCAACTACCACATTCATTCGAAAGAAACAATGGGAGGTCTTCCTAGACTGGGTAGTACGCAGTGCTAATGTGTTGACAGCAGATCACGCTAAGGATGGCATGTCAGAATAAGAGACTACTGACTTACAGTGATCCTGTTTCCCTTACTACCTGCCACTTCTGGCTAATTTGTTCTCTACTTTTGTATTGGCTTGGAACCAAAGCAGCTTTATTGAGATATAATTCATATGTTCACGTTCTCTAAAGTTGTTCTAACATCTATAATTAAATGTACTTAGCAGCTATCTGAAGGAACATTAAAACTGAGACCACAGTCATAATCTAATATAGAAAGCAAACATCCTTTACCTATGCTTTATTTTCTTTCTCGTTTCTTCCTTTATTTTTAGCCTGGAGCTCATGTTGCCTAGACTTACATGTAACTCAAGATCTTCCTATCTTACCTTCAAAATGCTGGAATTGAGGTGCTCCCCACTTCATCTGCTATAGTTACTGCCCAGCTATCACTTCACCCTCAATTTATCAATCATAAGAAAGCCTTCACTAATTTCTACCCCAGTAGATTGCCTATTGTAGACGATGACAAGTAGAGCTTTGATCCGCTTGAGATAATATCTGTTCATAGTGAGGCAAAGATGCTTCATTGTTTCATGTTCACCCATCATCATGTATTGATAAAATATTTTTTCCTGCATTAAATGATCTTGGTACTTGAAAAATATCAAATGGTGATACACTGTATGTTTATGCCTCAATTCAATTATATTTTATTGATTTATGTCTATATTTATATAGATTTAAAGTTTTAACTTGTTTTGCTGAAAGTAAGGACAATAATGAAACTAAAAATTCTGTTCTTTTTCAATATGCTTGGGTCATTTTAGAGCTTGTACAATAACATGAACTTTAGAATTTGTCAATTTTTGCCAAGAAAACTACAGGGACCCTAATTAGAAACTGCCCTGAATTTTCACATCAATTAATAGAGAAAAGTTCTATTAACAATATCAGGCATTCTGAAAAGCAAGTATCAGATAAATTTCTGAATGTCTATTATACAATATATTTTGAGTATTCAATATTTACTCCTTATTTTCTATACGACTAAGTTAGTCCTAAGTGTTTTATTAGTTTAGATGATTTTAGATGTTATTTTATATGAAAGTTCTCTTTTTTTCATAAAAGCCTAACTATATCAGTGTTAGAAGTTGTCTGGGACCCCTTGGCCAACAATTCAACAAACTGTAACACATTTCAGACAGTGGAGGCTTCACTTGGTGGCATAAGATGCCTAGTTGGGACTTTTCTCTATTACATGGTGACTCCATTTAAAGCTCCTTCATATATGTATGTGTTTTAGGAAGCCTATACAGCAGTAGGTTTTCATACACCGTTTCAAAAAGCCCTTGGTATAGAACAGTTTTCTCAATCTTAGTTTTGCATTTCATTAAGGATGTATGAAATATGACTTGTTTCTATGTAGGTTTACACTATCTAAGCAGGTTAACCTCATTTTGTAAAATTGTCTCTTGAGGTGCCGAGGGTGCTTATAAAAATATAACAGCCACAAAGAAAGTTTCTTTTTAAAACATGAAAATATTCTATTTATTTTCCTAGTCTGTTGTTCATTTTTGTGACTCTGTTGAGGTGATCAAGTTTTGTTCTCACAGTATTTTATTTTATTGATAGTGTTTATTTTATTGGGAAAAAGTATCTCTTGGACATCGTTCTTGTATTTTTGTTTGTGAACTAGTCTTTAACAGGTGAGCCATCTCTCCAGCTCTTGGATATCATTCATAATGGGTGATGTGTGATATGTATTTAGTATACTAGTATTGTACCGAGAATTCTTGGGTCTGTTTTATGAGAGAAGACTCTTTAGTTTCCTTTTGAGGGTGATATCTTAATTGCATCAGTATCTGTAGTAGGGTGATCTCATAGAATGAATGAGTGACTTTCACCATTTAACACATGGATGAGTATGAAGAGTAGTTCTTGAATTGGGTAAGATTCACATGTGAAGCCATCTGGAATTGAACTTGTCTTTATGAAATTTGATTCACCTCCTTGTATGTCATTGTTTGCCCAGTTTAGCTTTTTATATCTAAATCAGTTTTTAGCAGATTATGTATTTGCACAAATTTGCCCAATTTACCTCTTATCTTATTGATTTCCAGTAGGTTTTGTAAGGAGAACCTTTATGATACTTTTTATTTCTTGCAGATTGATAGTTTTTCTTTCATTTCTGATTGTAATATGTAATCACAATTTTTTCTACCATGTTTAAATTAGCTAATATTTTGTCAAATTGTTATATTTTTGAAGACACAATGTTTGGTTTTACTTACTGCCTTTTTTATATTTCATTAATATCTACTGAAGTATTTGTTAATTCCTTCCAGCTACCTACTTTGACTCTTCTCCCTCTTAATAGGGAAAGAGAAGGAATGAACAATTTATTTAAGGTTGTCAATTTTCTTTCCTTTTTTTTTACTTTTGAAACAGGGTTTCATATGTAGCCTTACTAGCCTAGATCCCTCTAGGTACACGAAGATGACCTGAAACTCACAGAGATCTGCCTGCATTTGCCTCTATAGAGTTCAGGAATTAAAGGTATGTGCCCCATGATGGTGTTATTTTTAATTGTCCTTATAGCTGTGAATCTCACACTATATTAGCAGCATTCCATTATTTTGAGTATACTGTGCTCTGATTTTTATTTGTTTAAAAGTTGTTTGATTTCTTTCTCTTACGTATTGGTTCCTTGGGAGAATTACCTAATTTAAATATATGGTGAATGCTATGGTTTGAGGCATCCCAAACAGTACATGTGTTGAGATTTGATTCTCAGGGTAGCAATATTATGAGTTAATGGGACCTAAGGGGAGAATGACAGGTCACTGAAAAAATGACTCTTGGAAGATATTTCACCAATTCCCTTGACAGTATTGTTACAAACATAGCAAACCTATTCACATACAACCCTTTGGGTTCTGCCTTGTAATATGATTCCTCAACTTGGGAATGCTTCCTGTGAACATCTCAGTAGAGATATGCTCATGCCAGAATCAGAATTAAATAAAGGAATTTTCTTTATAAAACTTCTTCTAAACTCTGGTATTTTGTTACAGTAACAAAAACTGACTGATGTCAAAAGTTTCCGACTTCTTTTCTGATACTGAATTTTTATGGTATTCTTCAGTGTTGGCAGAGCATGCTTTATACTGTTTTCATCCTTTTAATTTTACTTTGGTTTATGTCATAGTCACAGGATATGGTTTATCCTGGATATTTTTTGATATTGAGTTTCAATAAACAGAGTTTGCCCTTATTGGGCAAACATTTTTATAATGATCATGTAGTTCTAACTGGTCATTGTATTACAGCATTCTTTTATTTTTCTATTTTTCTACCCATTTTGAGAAGTTACTTCTACCAAATTATTTTTCCTCCTTTTTGTCTGTCAAGTTTTGTTGGGTTTGCCATTCATAATCAATTGTGCCTTAGATATTTGTCTCCTATAGTCTTAAAACTTTGAGGAATGTCTTTCCCATCACAGGCTGCCATTGAATAGTTGATGCTAATGTTTTAAATATTCCCAGCATAACATAGGAATGAGGCATACAAAGGCAAGTTCATGTTATCTTCTTTAATTGACACTAACCTTTAACCTGCCTATCCCCAATAAAATACAATGGCAGTTCATCTACTCACTAGGATCATGGCAGTAAAAAAGAAAATGCAAACACAGAGAATAGAAGAGCATACAGAGTATTCTCTGGAGAAGCAGCAGAGGCAGGATGCCCACAGGACCTGCAGTACGAGTGACTGTGACTTCAGGAGCAATATGTTCTTGTTTGCCAAATCAGAGTGTTTAACATTATTTGGAAGGATGTGGGGGGGAGACAATAAAGAGATAAAAGTTTACTTTTTGAAGTTATATTATAATGGAAGTTTAAAGGAAGACATGAAATCTCCAAATGCATGTAATGGCACAATATTGTTCCAGGAGAGGAGATTTCATTCTGACCCGAGCTGGTGGTTTACTTTATACCCAATGTATGTGATTTAATGGTCTGTATCATTTTTATCATGATGCTGCAGGTATTATTCTCTGTCATATGAATGCTTAATCCTCTTGTTGTGTACTTATCCCTGCTAATTATTTCCACTGTCTGAATCGAGATTCTCATGGTCAAAGCTTAAGTATGACAGTGCTTCCTCCCCAGAGCCATAACAGAAAACAGAGAAATGAAACAGAAAAAAAGGGAAAAAAATACACCCAAACAATCAAAATTCTAGAGGTAAAACTATAAGACTTTTCTTACTGTTTCTGATTGAGCAAGTTAGTCTTCTGGTCACCATGACACAATGCCTGTCATCAACCATGTGAACGGTATAGGTTACTTTGGCTCACAATCCCATAATCTTTGGCTCCATTGATTGGAACTTATGGTGAGACAGAACATCATAGTATTAAAATATTTGCTCCAGGATGCTCACGTGTCTCTGTGTATAAAGGAGATAGAAACAGGGACAGATATGAATAGGACTGTGCTTGTGACACTTCAAACTTTCTCATCTCCTCCTTTTACATTGTGTTTGCTGTCAGCCAGTAGAACTCTGACACCCTTATTCAGAGTGAGTCTCTGTCCTCTGTCTTTCAGAGACATCTTCAAAGACACATCCTCAGGTATGCTTTGATGTACGCTGAGCCTCTCAATCCAAAGGAGCTTTGCATCAATGGCTCCCAAATGCCCTTTCTTCTAGAAGTCTCAGACATTCAAGTGCAATGGAAATGTAAGAAGTATCTAGTTAACAATTATAACTTTTTGGGATCCTTGCTAGCAAATGGGTCTGGAATGGCTCATATCATCTTTAGACACAGTTCCATAGTGAGGAATATATACTCAGTTGTCACCTCTTTCCTTTATCCCTTCCCCTGCCCAGATTGCTAGATTTTGTTCCACAAACAGCATTCAGGAGCACATAATAAACTTGAAACATCACTTCGAGGCAATGGAATAACAACTAATATCCAATGGAAAACTGACAAGCCCATGCACTAAGTCTAGCTTGCAGTTCAACCTGATGGGGAAAAGATACATTTTGCTTCTTGGATCCCATGTGTGATGCAAGGTATTTTCCTGGCAAGCTGGCAATGTAAAGCAGACAAGATATTCTTACTTCATGTATAGGAAAGCTAAGACTTTCTTGCAAATACTGTGGGTAATATCATAGAATTAAAAGTAACAGAGACATGGCTTAATTTATTGACTTCTTGTGTCTTGCATGTACAGTTGAGAATGCTGCTCACCGGTGCTAACTTCCTTGCCACTATTGGCTGCATAGTATAATTCAGTCATTAATTTAAGCTTGTGGGGATTCTATTTCTTCTATCTCAAATCTGTCAACATTCTCTAAAAGCAGAGTACTGAGACGGTTACAGCAAGTCTCACATTTATTAGCTGTGTATCTTTTTCAACTCTCCAAAGGGGCCTTTACCATATATGAGTACCCAGATGAGCAGACTCAGTTTTCTTTCTGGGAATGAGTGATGTATCAGGACACAGTCACAGACAACCAAGATGACATAGTGGCCTATGAAAAGCAAGCTGGATGATACCTATCAGATACTCAATACCTGTTATAGGATCATCATACTGTGGCAAAAGGGAAAAGTAGATAAGGTGTAACAAAAACTATTCATTGTAAACTTGAGCTGAATCATCACAACATAGAGCAATCTCCATTTTGGTATGGTTAAATAATACACTGCGTTGTGAGGTCTGCTTCTCTGAATTTTAAACCATATGACACACCTAATAAAACTCTTTTACAAAAATAAGCTTTACTACCGAACTTCTATAATTAAATGCATTTATTATAATAGGGATACAATTTACTGGATCTCTGAGTCCCACTCTGTATAATTAATAATGAAACGTGTTTTAATGAACATTTATTAGCAGCATGAAATACAAATATCTTGTAGATCAGCTGCCATCTAGGAAAACTTCATTTATTCCCTGAGACTGGAAAGCCTTGTGTTAACATTATCAGCACTGTGGTCCTGACGGCTCAACACTTTGCTCTGGAAAACTCATTAATTTGCACCCTCAGTAATAGGGACACTGTGATAATTCAGGAGGTGTTGAGACTGAAGTTTGTCCTTGTACTCTCTATGAAGACGAGTTTGCTAAATAAATTAATCATGTAAACAAGATTATAGAAAGGTCTATTTAATCACTTAAAAGAATTTTCTTTCAAGTATCCTAACAGCATATATTTGCATGCACACAATTAATATGCCAACTAAAATGTGTCTGATGTTTCACGTGGCAAACTTTAAGAGATTTAAAGAAATTTGGGGGAATAAACACTTCTCTAATAAGTTGTCTTCTAATCCAACAGTTCTTAACAGGGGCTCTATGTTAGAAATATTTAAACCTCTTTAAAGAAAAACTAATGCAGAAGACTCTGGTTTAGCAATTCTGATTTAAGTCACCTAGATTGGGGATCAAACAGCAATTAGGACCTGATTACATTGTGTTAAAGGACAAAACTACTTCAAAAGGCATTTCTTAAGATGCAAAAGTTCCTGTGATCATTGTTGCCACCCATCATGCCCTCCCAACTACTATAAACCTCTTTCCTCCAGCTCCCCAAGACCTGTACAAAGCAGGGAGCAGGAAAAGTGACGCGGTCCACTGTCAGGATGCCCACATGTCCTTGTTGCTAGGACACTCTAGGTTTTTATTTTTGTTGTTGTTGTTTAGATAGTGTTTACGGTCTCCATAAACTAGGATTAAAGAAGTGCTACAATGCCTGGCCTGATTATTATTCTCAAAGTTTTGGTTTAAATATTACTGTTGTACGTTCCATTTATTGAATGTCTTGACTTAGATACAAAGTAATATGTCCCTAAACTCTTATTTATTAATTCTGACTCTCCTTTGCCTGTGTTGATACTGGTCTTTGTTTGCTTGAATGCCTATTTTGATAATTCATGCATAGTAGAAGTCATTGCTGTCGCTTTGCCATCCAGCTCCTGTCTCAAGAGCTACACAAAGAAAGTACTTTTTAAAAAAATTTTGGTGATGAAATTTAAACACAATGGGATGTGCTTTCTACATATAATGTCATTTCCTGGCCCTATCCATATTGAACAGTGACTGAATATCTGGACATCTTTATTTTCCTTGAGTAAAGACTTTCATACATTCAGATTTTACAAACCTAAAAAGGAAAGTTTGTTTTTGCCTCTCTCTCCCTGTCTCCCTCTCTCTCTCTCCTTCTCCCCCCTCTATCTCTCTCTTTCTCTTGTCTCTTTGTATGTGTCTATGGTTGCACACAGCATTGGAGGCAAGCTCATTATGAAATGGTCGGAAGAAGATGACTAGAAGTGAAACTGGATACAAAATTATTTTAATATTACAATGAATATAAATGTCATTGTTGGTTTTTCAGAGGTTATAAATAGAATAGAAATAACAAGATAAAAGATACATATATTCTACTGCAGACACAAATATAAACAAATAGCCTTCATTCTACAATGCACCATGGTTTCTGATTGAGAGCGATGTCTCTGAGCCAATGCTATTACATTACTTTGCTCTTATGGCCTTTCTTAAGATTAGACAAAAATGTAGTTGTAGAAATATTTATAAAATGATGTGATAAATCCAGAACTAACCTTGGTTTTGAGGCAAGAAATTCCAACTTTAGAAGTTGAAATGAAAGAGTTTAGCATTTCATCAAGCTATTTGACTAGTTTCAGTAAGAGCATTTCATTGTTTATATATCTGTCATGTCTGTGGAGCTAATATTTAGGTGGATTAATACCTAATAATTGTTTTTTTATAATTTAAAAACATTGTTAAAACCTGCATATTCCATTTTTTAGTAAGTGTTTATATTTGTGGATATACATGATGTATTGGAAAGAAGCTAAAATGTGGTTTCCAGATATGAATGTTCAAAGTAGTATTAAAGAACAAAAAATTTGTAATGGAAATCTACAGTTCTGGGTGTTGCTATACAATCCTCTATTTATTTGGGCACTACAAAGGGATCAATAACTGACAGCTACTAGTGTCTGAACTACAGATTTGGCTAGGAGATGTTAGTAACTAGTAATAAGAATCTGAAATTTCACAAGAATAAGGAAAGCAGGGATGTCATAATTTTTCTATTTCTTAGAATTAAAAAGAACTAATGTTTTGAGTTAAGTGTATGTGTCCAGAAGATACTTTGGTGATGTCTTTGAAAGCAAAGACAACACTAAAATGGACCTCAACTTTTGATAGTTTTGAATATTAATCACTGTAAAGTTTCAGACTGAAATGCTTGATCAAGGTCTTGAGGAAAACAGCAGGTAGTTGCTACTTTTTGCAAGGATCACTTTGATGACTTGTGTTTCCTCATCTTCTTCTTGTCGTGCAAACCACCTTATTCCTGAGCATTGTTATGGTATAACAGTAACAAAATGGGAGGCAAACCTGAGTAACTGATACATACATCATGAACTAAGGAAGACACTTTCGCTTAAAATTTACTAAAGCAAATCAATGTGCATCAAAAGATATTGAAAATATTTTTTGTATGTCACCCTGACTCAATAATTTTTTCTTAATGCTTGAGCTTCTGGGCCTGGAATTTTTATTTCATCATTATTGACCAAAGAAAACTGAGTGAGGATAAAAGAATTAGGGAGAAAAAGGCAAGAGCAAAGGAGAGGATCTGAGAGCAAATGTCACACAACTCTTCACAATAAAAAGGAAAGAGCCTATGTTGAAGCTAGGACAACATGTCTTGATGATTAGAATAAAAGGCCAGCACAGAAACATTCATAATTTTGCTGAAAATCTTAGCAAATTGGTGTAGAATAAGCAAGCCCCTAGTCCAGAGGCATTGTTTAAAATACATCAATACTCTTTCTAGAATGTATCAATTTGCCATGCATAATAACTCAGAGAACTAGCATTTTCATCTGCATTTGATCTTATGAGTAGCAAATCTTCCATGGTACTCTTATCTGGGTAAGCTTTGGGTGTGATTATGGCACCAAAAGCTCCTGTCTTCCTCTTCTGACATTAGTCACACATCTGAAGAATTCAAGATATTTTCACATTATTGCTCTTGTATTGGTGATCAGTGATCTACATGAACCAGAGGTGAAAAGGATCAAAACCCTTCAGAACACAGGACTTGCTGGAGTTTTCATGTTTTTATTTCCTCATCCATAAGGCATTGAATCAGTAGGACTAATCCTTCTCTGGCTCCAGTACACAGTAAAAGATGATTAATCTCTAAGTTTGCCTATATGATATATTACTTTGAAACAACAGAAAAACTGAAGTTTCTTGAGTTAACTACAAGAATGTAGCCACGTGGCCATTGATGTGATTTCTATTTAATAATGATAAAGAAACAGCATTGCCCGTAGGTGATGATACATTAATCAATATCTATTTGTTTTTTATGTAGAAAAGAAAGTTGAGGAATCAGGTCCATACTGTAAAGCTAATGATTTATTACTTTGTGCAGAATACATCTAAATAATACCTAAAGTAGCATCCGAGGTACTGATCTAACATAAACCAAATCAAGTCATATTAGTCCAGTTACAAATCTTAACCAGAAGTACCAGGAAAACAAGTTCATGCACCAACACTGCCTCTAAAAGAAACAGATTCTTTCTGTTCCCAAATCCATGGTTCCTCAGACATGGCTTAGGCCACATGCCTGGCTCCTCATATGGATATATCGATTTTATCTCTTGATTATTCTCCATTAATTCCTTTTATCTCAAAATCTTAACTACTTTTTCCTAAGCTTCCATAGCAAATGTGCCTCCAGTGTCTTGAGATAGTTCTCACAGGATCTCAGAACAGAAAGGGAAACTGTCCAACTACAAATCAATAACAACAGAATAATGACTATCACTTTTACACAGAAGTCTGCATAAGAAATGTAGGAAAATATTCTACTCCTTGGAATAGTCACACATTGAACATTTCTTTTCCATTAAAGTACTTGATAATTTGATAATTTGTCTTGCAGCAATTGTTATTTTACCAATGAGGCCAATAAGTATTTTCATACCATTATCATCCAGAGGTAGTGAAAAGGACCCAATCCGAAACAAAACTCTAGGCAATTGGACTGAATTTGTTTTTAGTCCAACATATGTTTGACCTAGAAGCTCCCTGTGTTCACCCATCTTCACAGTGGTTCCGTGGCTGACCCATATTTTAAACACTTATGCTTTTGTTGACATAATATCAATAAGCACATTCAAGCACCTAGCTGTTAACTTACACAGATAGTTCATGGGCTAAATTTCAATTCTTTGCTACCAGTTTGGTTTGCTTGGCCTACCACAGAGGGACCTACCACAGAAGGTGGCCACTGTTTCTCTGTGAAAGGAGAGGGGGCTTCTGGATAGAGTGTTGCCAACATTATATATAATATGATATAATATAATATAATTAATATAATATAATGTAATATATATGTATTATATTATAGAGGTATATTGGGATATACTTTGGTTGACATTCACAATAACTTCATGACAAATAAGTCATTATTTTATCAAATGTAACACTCAATTCACTGCTTGGGAAAAACACGAAATATCTTTTAGCTTTGTGTTGCTTCTATAGTACAAATTGAGAAGGAACTAATACTTGCATTTTCCCAAAAGGGAAGAATTACACCAATCTTAAAAGGAAGGACAGGGATTCTTCAGAAAAACGGGATGAATAAGTCTTTACTTCCAACCATAACTACATCAACAGCGGCAACTTAATATTTCAAATACAGAGGTCTCAAGCAACATAAAAATATTTACTAGAGATTCATTGACAACCCATGCACTTACCCTAGCTAGTTAGTAGCTCTACTGCTTTTCTTGAGCATTTTTGCAGGAACTCAGCTGTCTGTTTCTTTGCTGTAAACTAGTCAGTTTAAAAGCAGCCCTAGCAATAGGACCTGTTCAGGAAAGAATGGATTTTATGCCCTGCTTATTGCCTTCCAAATGCCAGGAGCTTTTCAGAGTAATAGCAACTGGTGTAAAAAGAGAATTTGAAATAAAAGCAACTTTTATTGCTCCAGAAAGAGGCTACCTATAAACTTACCACCTGCCTTAACCACTGGGGAAAGTGTCAATTTGTGCAGGTACCAAAGGCTTCTAGCCAATGAGAATTTACCCCTCCTATTAGCCTCATATTCTCCAGAATATTGGGAGTGATTAAAACAGAACAATGAAACAGTTTCAAACCTTCCTAATTACAATTGTCAAACATACCCCAGCATAGTGCTTCATATATCCTGTCACAAAGAGGATATTTTCCTGCCAGTACCAAACTTTCCCTGTCATGCAAAAACCTTTCATCTCAGAATATCGAAGACATCTGCAAATGCTAATTGATTAATTAAGCTTCTTGATGACTGCTTAGAAAGAGAGAAATGTTTCCCAAACAGAGAGACTTAAAATTCATGTGTTTTAGGGAAACAGCCTCTACAAACAGAGTGGCATTTCACTGGCCTTGTTCTGAACTCATGTATCAGCCACTAGTTCAGAACAGACCTCTATCTAGATGCAAACATTTGGTTGTGAGTATTTCCTAACTTTGTTTTTAGTATCTAATGGAGCTTCTTTGTGGCACTGAGTCATGTTATTTGTATGCAATTCTGTTGTCCTTTTGTTCTTATTGTCTAATAGGATTTGAGACCTTGTGAACTTGCTGATATTTTTTGGGTCTCTTTAGCATTGCCAGAGAAAACTGTGGCAATCAAAGTCCATCTCTAAGGAGACAGAAATCTGCCTTGGATCTGAGGCAGATTTTCAAGGCACTATTCTTACATGAAAAGCCAATAAATTATTTTTGGACTTAACTGATGAAATGCTGATATTCAAAATAAAACCCTTGCAACTATTATCACTATGTAAATATAAATGAGAAACACAGAGAGAGAGAATGAAGGAGACAGCATATTGGTGCTTTTAATTGACAAGTTTTATGTTGATGTTGCATTCAGTTTTACAAGTTCTTAAAACCTAGATCTAAAACCACACATTTAAGATTTAAATTTTGTTTTGTTTTGTTTTTTTGAGACAAGAGTTTCTTTGCTGTAACTCTGGCTGTCCTGGAACTCTGTAGACCAGGCTGGCCTCAAACTCACAGAGATCTGCCTGCCTCTGCTGGGATCAAAAGAATGCTCCACCACTGCCCAGCTTAAGATGTAATTATTTTACCAATATTTCTTTCTAACAATGAAGCAGGACATCTAAAATAAACAAATAGGAGATTTGAAAAAAATTGTGTATTAGAAAAGTAACAGGACAGTTTAGATACAGAAATGTCTAAGCCAATGATGAATATTTGCCTCATCTCATAGTACTTGTCCTGAAGTTACTTAAGCTCCCTGAGTCCCATATCCTCAATCTATAGTGAAGAAATAATTTTAAAAAAAAAGCCTCAGAGGGTGAGTGCCAGATATTCAACACCTGTTACACATGGAAACACTGGCTCTCAAAATCACATATACCCTTCTGCTTCACAGTGTACATTATACTTAAAAATTATTAACCTTCAGATGAGAGAAACCAGTACCTAAGACCCACCCACAAATATATTATGCAAAATATAATTCATTTTTCAAACATGACAACAGAGCTTTTGCACTTCCTATACTCAATATGATATCTATATGTCAAGGGACAAAAATGTCAATGATTCAGCAACAATATCATATTTTTGATAAGTAGCACAGCAAGTGGTCTTCCCCTCACCAAGGTATCACTCAAGAAGCCAAGCAAAAATCAAATCTCCTTAGAAAGCAGCCGTGGACTAGGTTCCATTTAAGATGCAGACTCATCTAGTCTTCTACTCACAGTAAGAGAAGAGTCGTTTACACTTTTGATATCAATCATGAAATATGCATGGGATTTTGTTGGCTTGCTTGACTGTTTACTGGGTATATTTAAGAAAATTCTCCAGTTAAAAAGACAGTTTTTTTTTTTTGGTGAAAATCTCAGATTATCCAAAAGTAGATATGATTAATTTCAAAGGAATGGATTCATTTGCTATAAAATTCAGAGGAGAGAATAAGAAGCTACTATGTTTTGAATGAAAATGGTTGCTCATAGGCCCATAAGGAGTGGTACTATTAAGGTGTATGGCCTTGTTGAAATAGATGCTGCTTTGCTGGAGAAAGTGTGTCACTGGTGGTGGGCTTTGAGGTTTCAAGTGCTTAAACTAAGCTCAGTGTCTCTTTCATCCTGCTTCCTGCCAATCAGCATGTAGAAATCTCAGCTACCTCTCTAGCACTGTCTGCTTTTGTGTTTCCATGTTTTCCATGATGATAAAGGACTAAACATCTGACCTGTAAGCCAGTCACAATGGTCATGGTGTCTCATCACAGCGTAGTAACCCTACTTAAGACAGAAGTTAAGTACAATTCAATTAGGAGAAAGAAATACTAGAAGAAAACTCAGCATATAAGCAAATGAGAGAAAAACTGTGTTTGCACAATCAGGAAAACAATAACCAAGGCATGTCAAAACAGGAAAAATAAAGCACAGGATTATGTCTTAGGTGATGGATGACGAAACACGCTTAGGCTTCCTCAAATATTATGCCAGGTAAAGTGACCGCCGTTTTGTAAGGAGATATGCAGAGATAACATGATACAATTAGAAAAATAATTAAATGATTTACTTGCCAACTAATGCAAGGCAGTGATAAGGTATCTGTATGAGTAAAAGCAAGAAACATTGACATTGTACTACAAATATTATATCTTCATAGCAAAATAGCAATGTGCCTTCATTAGACAATGACAGCCCATTGCATATATAAAGTTGCAGTTATAAAGACAAATTATTAAAATGAATTCAGAAAAAAAATTCAGATAGAAACTATTTTTGAAACAAAGGGAACTAAAACTTCTGTCCTGTGAGGAATGGTTGAAGGGCTTACTAACAAATGGGGAACTTGACATGTTAGATAAATGTCTGTGGAAACAACATTTTATAATGTGGATCTTAGGAGACTTCTGAAGACCATGTGACAGGTTGTTAGGCTGTAGCTTTATGAATAGATGGTAAATGAATTAGGAGGTGGGGTCTAACAGATGACAGGCCTTTGAAGGTGACATTGATCCAAACTCTGGTTTGCCCTCCTGTCCTGTCCTCTCTGCTCTCCTCTGGTTTTCTCTTATTTATTTTCTCTAACCTTCTCTTCCCTTTCTCTCCCTGAATTTCATTCCTTTCTGCATTTACCCTTCCATTTACCTTCCTTCTTTCTTTTGACTAGGAAAAAAAAAAAAAACAGTATTGAGAAGTTTTTTGTGCTTTTTTTTAAAATTTAACAAATCTACATTCCAGTGGTATGGGTTCATATAGCATTTTACAAACTATGTATGGAGAGATTGTCATTGGCTAACCAACACAGTCTTTGTTTCACCATTATAAACAGCGCTGGGTGGTATAACAAAGCAGAGATTTTTTTCTGAAGTGAGTAATGAGAATGGATTTCTCGAGCAGGAGATATTTGAATGAAATCTTCTATGGTAAAGAAGGGCAAGAAAGGTTAAGCCTGGAAAAGGGAGAGTAAGTGAAGAGACAGAGAATGGACATTTTCATTTTTCTTTCTTTTTTTTAAAGAGTGTAGCACATTTTCCCTTTCCGTATGGAGTCTCTGCTATGCCCAACAAAGATTAAACTGCAATGGAGTACACAGCAAATTCCCTTCGAGATATAAACTCCAGTCATATTTGCTTAAAGTAATGTAATAGATCAACTACTTTTATTCTAGGTAACAATTATGAAATATCTATATGATATTTTGTTTTCTGGATCTTCCTGGAGTATATTTAAGATAACCCTCCCAGTCAAACCCTTATGTTCTAGATGGGTTGCCTCCATCCACTGACCTTCTCCTTCCACTCTCCTCACCTTCCTCTTCCCTTCCCTCTATTTGCCTCCCATTCCTTTTCCCTTTCTCTTCTCTTGCCCTCCTCTCTCTAACTATCCTCTTCTTTTTTCTCCTTTCATTCTCCTTTCTACTCTTGCTTAGTGTTAGTAGAACATGTGTGTTAGCACAACAATAAATATTTCGTATTGCCAGCATCTTTCATCAAGAATTTCCTACATTTCCTAAAAGGAATGGAAAACACTATGAGCTAAAACTTCTGAAGCTGTGGGTCTAAAATTTGCCTCCTTAAAATTGTCATTCCTGGTGTTTGAAGTTACCTGACAGTGCAGGTGACCCAAAGTCTCTGAGAAGACAGAATTCATGGCCTGCAAGAATCTACTGGACTAGTAACTTGTATATCAGGAACTTCAATTGAATATCCTTTGCATACACTTGGAGCTGATGATACCATCATCAATTAGTAATCTTATAACTCAAACAAAATGACTGTCATGCAGGCCTGTCACATAGATCATGTTAAGCAGAGAATCATCTGTATAAATTTCTTCCAATACTGCAGTGTTATTAGTGTTTTCCTTTGAGTCCACCAATCAATCTACATTACAATAAGTCACTAACCCCAGGATATAGGGGCCTCTTTCACAAAGAATACTCTGTCTCTACGAGAGAAAGATTTCTGCAGTTTATCAGTTTAAAAAGAAGATACTTTCTGGATTTTATCTCAGATAGATATATTTAGCTTTTATTTTGATAATTAGTTTTGTTATCAAAAAGGAAGACAAAAGTTTCAAATATAGAGTTGTTTTCTGTCTTGATAATGTTATGAAAGGGAGATGATACAGTGGAGTTCTGAAGAGCATATTTATCAATGTAATCTTTCCCCTCATTCTAGTCATATAATTATTTTCTTTTCCCTGTTAGATTTGTTAGCACAACATGAACATCTTCCAATCCAAGTGGTTTTATGATAGTAATTTAAAGCAGAAACACCTATTTGTGAATTGGGTATCAAATAACAGTTATGTATAGCAATAAACCTACTGCATTAATATAGACTCATTAACACAATTGCAAATGACCCTGGGCTGCAAAGTTATTTAATAAAGCTGATGAGCAAACCGATGTTTGAATTTTTATATCTGTAGACTGGGACTTCCATCCATCTCTTATCTGTGGCTGCTAGACTCTAGTTCCTTATCTTTCACTATGCCAACTGACAGGTAAATTTCTGTGCCTTTAAATTTTCACTATCTCTGTCTTCCTTATGAAGTTGTTGGCTCAAGTTACTGTGAATTTAATTATGCTGGCTTTCTTTCTGTTCATATGGCAACTTAGAGAGAGAAAATAGTTGAGTTATCAGCCTGACCTTTCTTATTCATTTTGCATGAAATGAAATCATGGACTGCTCTTGTAAAATATACTGAAGCCAATGTGCAGTCTATAGGGTTAATTGTTATTTTAATGAGTGTGACATGCAGCTCTGGGTAGGAATATGATTTTAAATGCTACTAGCTATAAAGGTCACATATCAGTGGAGTGGCAAGTTTTTATAGTGTATTGCTTAGAATCTGGTCCAGTTTATGCTTACAATCATGTTATTCTTCCCCTGGTACAGGCCATACTTTGACAGCATACTTGAAATTTTTTATTGAAAAATATTGTATCTTAAAGCATTTCCAAATATCTTACTGTTGGTCCATGGTATTAGACAGTCACAATGAACCTTCAATTGGACTGAATATCAAATATCAACATTATTAATTAACAAATTTACATTCCAGTGATATGGGTTCACATAAGACTTTATAAACTGTGTATGGAGAGATTGTCATTGGCTAACCAACACAGTCTTTGTTTCACCTTTATAAACAGCATTGGGGTGGTATAACAAGGCAGAGTATTTTTCTGAAGTCAGTAATGAGGATGTGTTTCTCAAGCAGAAGATATTTGAATTAAATATTCTATAGTAAAGAAGGGCCAAAAGGGTTAAGCCCAGAAAAGGGAGAGTAAATACAAAGACAGAGAATGGATATGATGTGCTGTTTGGAAACACATCCAAGAAGGCAAACGGGAGTGATGATAAGAAGGACATTGGGATGTTTACGTTGAGGCCTTGCAGCTCAGAAATACATCAAATATGCACTATGTGGAATTGGATTTTATATGAAAAGAAACCTGCAGTTGTTTCTGAGGATCGAAACAGATGCTCCTTTGAAAGCAAATGTTAGATCAGCCATTGGGAGAACAACCAGAAATGTACTGAAGCCCTACAGCTGGAAGTAAGTGATGATGGCTGAGTTTCTCATTGGTGAAGGTGGAAAGACATAGGGTAGCAACGGAAAACTGAAAAGTGACAATTGACTCCACATTCCACATCCATGCAAAGTAATACTTTTGGAGATATAAAATTGAGTGCATTGGTGCCTTTTATGGTTTTTTAAAAATAAATAAATTAAATTAAATTAAATTTAAATTAAATTAAATTAAAAAAAAAAAAAAAAAAAAAAAAAACTTTGGGGGAGAAAAATCCTTCAGTTCCAAACTACTAAAACAGACACATTCCAAAAGACACAAGAATGAGCTTGTTTTGGGCTGTTTCCATAGGAACTGTGGTTTCACTCTCTTAAATCTGTACACCCTAAACTAATAACTGGAGGGCTCAATGGTTGCTGGGATTTATGCTTAAAGATCTCTGGAAAGAAACATTTGTGGAAACTAACTTAGGACTGCTTGTACTAGTAACTACAGTAGGCAAAGAAACACAAAAGGCAAAGGTGAGAGGTAGCTGAGCCATTCCTTGTAGCTGGAAAAGTGGTTTCATGAGAACTCACAAGGGTTCAGAAGAAGAACCCAGAATATGACTGTTAACCAATAAAGTATTTAAATGTGAAATTAGCTAAAGTAAATTTTAGTCTTTCAAAAGTCTGAAATTCAAGAGATTAGGACAGAGTTGCTATGTGCTGGTTAAAGTTTCATCTGCTATATTAGGCTCTTCTTCAATGTTACTGATCATGTTTGAGGATACAGCAATTTCCCTTGGGGTAGGGATTGGTATATGCTTGGAAATGCTGGCTATGGCCTTGATGTTCTAGGTGCTGATATACTCATCTTATGTCACATTTGCCCTTTCTGCTATTTCTACAGCTGAGTCTGCCCACAGAGATGAGACAAAGTGTTTTGCCTCATCTTGAGAAATTCCGGTCACCTCTGGAATGACCTTGCTTTTGGGTCATATGCTAGATTTGGCTTGGAGAACAGGCCTACCTATGTACATCTTCGTACTCACATAGATACATGTATATATTGATATGTGTAAATGGACAAATGTATGCAGATACTAATCAACATGTAGAATGAAAACAGACCTAGCATAAATGCAATTTTTTTATGAGAAACGGATGTCTGAAATCAGAGCACAGAAAGGGAATAGGATCCTGTATTGCCACTCATCTTAAAGTATTAGAGTTGTACTCACAACTTTCAGCAAGATTAATATTCTCATATCCAATCCATTGGCCTCTGAAATGGCTTATTAAATAGTTCATTTTTTACTCCAGTAAGAGTTTGCCATGAAGTGTATATGTATATGTATATGATGTATATGTACATATGTGGAATATGTACTGGATAGAAACAAGGGTTTAGAAAAATATCGTGTGTGTCTATGTATTTGTGAGTCCATGTGTGCATAAGTGTATGCATGGGTCTGTGTGTATATCTGTATGTATGTGTCTGTGTGTAAGGCTGTGTCTCTGTATGTGTATCTTTATGTGAGACTTTCACATTTTCCCCATATATATTCAGGAAGCAAAAGAGAAAATGTGTCATTATCTGGGGACAATGTAGCCTCAAATTAAATAGATTAAAAACAACCTTTCCTAGGCTGTCAGAGAAAATGTTGAAGGGTTTTCAAAAAGCAAAGATAAATCTCTTGGGCAACCATATCTATATTTGCATTGCTTGTTTCAGAATAAAGACAAAATGAAAAATGAAAAAGGAGCTAAACAAACCCATGCCACAGGCTCCTGACATCACGTCATTTTAAAAAGTGCTGGTTGGTCGCCCCTCCATGATGTTCCTGGCTGTGGCATTTTAAGATCACAAATTGCGACTAAGAAACACTTTCTCTTTGCATATTTACAGTTAAAAAGCCTTTTATTCTTAATGGTTAATTAGGTCACTAATCAAAAGAAGCTCTTAAGAGGAAAATGAAATGTTGACATTTTGCAATTATTTGCTACTGTGAATAATACATAAACATATTACTTATGGAGAAAGTGGCTTTCAATCGCCTTACCTTCCCTGAAAGCTCATGCTGACAGTGCAATCCTGTACCTTGGGTCAGATATTGCCAGGCTACTTGCTCCGTTTTTATTGATATTGGATTATCTAAACATCATTATTCTATTTTCCAAAATATTGAATATATGTTAACAGCATGTATGCATACACATGTGTGTATGCATCCATATGTAAACATACATGTATGTGTAGATCAATGCCTGTACTTATATACATATGTCTACATATGTTTATGTACACTGCTCTTATTTATTTTCAGTTACAGTCTGAAAGAATATATACATTTTACACTGACATGTCATTAATTATTTGGTGTGGAAACTCCCTTAGAAATGAACTTAATCAGAAATAAGTATTATTCTAATGATTCAAACCTTTGTAGTGCACTTTCTGAGTTCTTCAGCATTAGGATTGTGACAAGGTCTGAGGATTTTAAACAAGACTTGGACATGCTGTCTGTCCTTCAGGAGCTGAAAATTTAAAGGCCCCAGCACATCCATACAAAGTCATTAGAAATAAAAAGATTTCTAATTTCCAAAATAGCATGCAACAGTGTGATAGACTTTAAGGATCTTACTCTGAGAAATATACATGAGTACAAATAAGTCATAATTTCATCTATAAGAAGTATTTAAAATATCCAAACTCATAGAATATGAGCTGGGCAGTGTTTATAGGAGCTGGGGTGTTTAGAAACTGAGAATTACCAATCGATGATGCTAATGGTCTAGTTATGAAAAAAACAATATATTCTTGAAATCTGCTATCAAATGATCATGTATCTACAATTAACAGTGCTATATTACATGCTTTGAATTTATTAAAGTGGTTACTGTTAGGTTGGGTTATCAATAGAACAAAATTTTAAAACATATCTGAGTTATATCTCTCTCTGGCTACTGCACTTCAGATGATCTTTTTCCCTCTCACTTCAGCCGTCTGTCACCGTGTTAAAGAAAGAAACACTAAGAGTGAATCCCCTCAAAACCATAATTTTACAGAAGTTTAGGAATCCTCATGGCTTGGATCCAGTATTTTGTAAACCCAACACACATCCCGTATTCACCACTCAAACTCCCATGACTTTCTTCTTGGATTACTGTTTAATCTCCACTTTGCACTTATACCTTCCATATTTTTGTTTAGTCCCTTTTAACTTTTCATTCAAAACTGTCAATTAAGACAATTCAGGAAAGGGTTGTAGAAAAAAAAGAACTTCTCAAAGCACATCCACAAAAGAGGTTTCACAGCTTCTGCTCTTCTAGAAGGATTTAGGAACCTTGAAGATTCTAAGAATCTTCCTTTTCTATTCCCTAGTGTTGTATGAATACTGGAAATGTTTGTAATTCTCCACTGTGTCTGCTCAGGTTCATCATCTTCTTCCTGCCTCACACAGATTTCCTGTGTCTGCTTCTGTCTCTTTTCTCTTCTTGGATACTAGTCACAGGGTGGAAAGACCTCCCAATCACTAAAGTATTTACGTCAAAAGGATGAAGATCTGAATTAGATCCATAGAATTCAAGTGGTGAAAGATAGACACGATGGCAAAGAACTGAAATCTCAATGCAAGGAAACAGAAAAAAGAAGCTTTCAGAGGAACACTGACCAGCTATCTAATGTATTCGGTGAGCTAAAGGCAAGAAAGATACTGTCTCAGAAAAAGATGGGAGGTATCTGTAGCCATGAAACCTGCTTCTGTTCTCTGTCCTCATCAGACTTGTACATATTACATCATTTGCACTCCCAAAGACACACAAAATCATTAGATGTAATATTTCATCCCAATCTAATATGACCTCCTCTCAACTAATTATGTCAAGATAAGAATGGCACATGACACATTTTTATATTTATGTTAATGCCTGAGGGTTACATAGTCCAACGTTACATTGATCATTCAGTCTCTTGAAGATCTGGTTTTCATTTTCATAAGCAATATTACATTTACCACCTCTGTAGCACTGGGTAATCACAAATATTCTAAAAATTGATGTAAAATTCTTATATATTATAAGTCAAATATTTACATCAAACACTTTCATTATATGTAATATCATGACCAGATATGTAATAATAAAGCACAGTCCTATATGTATTAACAAAAATTAAACATATATTACTGAATGTAAACTTCAGAGTACTGTTCAGTACTTCAGATTGGACATAGAGTTTATAAAGTATTTTCAGGATGTATTAATTGCCCATGTTTTGTATATGTAGACATATTTTGGCAAATATCTCCATACTCTTATACTTTAGAGACTGTGCAATCAACCTTTGGTAAAGGGCCGTTCCAATCATTGTCTAATCAATTGGCTGAGGAATGAGAACTTGGTTACTTTTTATTCCTAAGAGAAAGAAACACCTAATGTAAGATGTCAGAAGACTCCATTCTAAAGGCACCTTGTCCAATATGCTGACAATTTCTTTTGCTGGACACAATTATTGTAATTTCATGCAATTGCATTTGTCAGTGGGTGAGGCCCTTCTAAGAGTGGACCCTGCCTACTAATAGGCAAATATGTGCATCCTGGCAGGATTAAGTATGAGTCAAGGCCAGGAAACTAGAACAGGGTCATGAGCCTGGAGAAAAGTAAGAGATTTTAAGGGAGAAGGAAGGAAATGGAATGGAGAAAATGTAGCAAAATAAAGCAAGAAATGCCAAAAGCCAAGAGTGCGGTAGGAGAAGTGGGACAGGAATATAATCATGATGGGGAGAGAGGAGAAGGATCGATCAAAATGAACCAGGTATGAAAGCCCCATATAGAAATCTATTACTCTATAACATAATTTACAAAATAAAAATTTGTGAAAGTCAAATGATTTCATGACTCTGTCTCCTCCTTGTAGATATTCTATTGTGTTTTAAATAATCACAGGAGCAGGGCAAAAGTGTAATTATAAAAATCAGTTTTAATTCAATTTTTAATTCAACTGCAATACTGACTGGCCATTTTACATGACCCACATTGCTTAATTTTATATCTAATCTGATCAAATACAAAGTAACAATAATGCTTATTCATATAACAAATGTAAATATCATTTACTTCAAAAGAATTAATCCCAGTTTGTCTTAGGTCTATTTAAAACTTTATACTTACACGGAATAAGGAAGTTACATATATTTACAAACATATATACACACATATAAACATACATGGAATAGCATATAAAATCAATGCAACAAAGGAGATATGATGTTGATTTACCAAAGTGATATAAGAAAATGATTCTTCTCAGGGGAGGTAGGCATAACACATATTTTCATAAAAGAGTAATAAAAATTAGGACTGTCTGACTCTGCAAGGATCTTTGCTTATGCTATCTAATAAAATTGTCCTACTGACAGTAGATAGATCATAATGATTCCTGCTTTATTATGGATGAGAAAATTAAGAATCAAAAAATTTGAGTAATTTGCTTAAAGCAACTAAATTAATTTGTGCAAAAGTTGGATTTCAAAGCAATGTCTGTCTTGAGGCCAACATTAGGATGTGACTTAGAGCTGAGAGAAAGAGTGAACTTTGCAGACATGAAGAAACCAGAGTCAGAGTGCTGGTCAGAGCAGTTATTTAGAAAGCCCTCTGACATCCAGGCACTGATGGACGATGCTTTAACCGCCCGCTTTTGCACCTGGCAGTTTCCGGACACCTTCCAAGTTCAGCTCCTGCCTTAGCGCTGCCTCTTGGGAAGCTGCTTGATTAATGAGCTCCATTCACAAAGCCTTCTGATGAGGAACACGTGCCATGGCTGTAAGTGGTAAGTCCTATCATTGTTTGAGTTGGCATTGAGACATGCAGGCTAAATCTCCATCCTTGTAGCTAGGGAAATGGAAGGATAATACGCTCAAATCTGAGGATTCATCCTCTGTGTGTCTGTAGGCTTATCATCAGGGTCCACTTTGAGCAGCAGTCGGTTGGATTCCTGGCTGGATGTAACGTGTTCCAGCTCCCAATGTTTATTAAGTATTTTCAAGATTATATCTTAACCTAATCCTTTCATAGCCTTTGGAATTCATTCAGGTTTAGCTTATAGTCAATGCAATACCACAAAAGTTAAAGAAAACACCAGTGCACCAGCTTTCCTGCAATGTTTTTGATTTAGAGATGAATCTAGAAGAAGGAATTAAATGTAAAACATTTTCAGAGATATAAAAAAGCCTGAACTATAGGAATAGCTTGTTGAGTGTGAACCTCAGCAGTGAGATCACAGAGAAGTGGTACATGCAGACTGATCTCAGGCATCTCAGGGCTATGTGTTCACACTTCGTGTCATTGATGTTGTTTGATTATTTGTCTGAATTTCTAAGAATTGTGTCTGTGAAGCTGTATGATAAATCGACTTTAACAATAATGTAAGTTTTATGTTGATTCAGCCTGTGATCTCAGCATTAAGAATTCAGGTACAAGAGAATTGCTGTGAATTTGAGGCCAGATTGGACTACATTGTGAGTAACAGGACTCACAATGTGTGTGAGTGACTACACAGTTTGATCTATTTATTTAAATAATAATAATAATAATAATAATAATAATAATGAATTATGTCACTGGTGTTGTATTTAAAAGAATGTTAACCAAATATTCTGATAATTTAGAAAATGAGCTTCTATTTGAAACCATGGAAGACTTATTCCATATTAAATTTGGTTACTGTGGATACTAGGGATTTTGTGTGTGTGTGTGTGTGTGTGTGTGTGTGTGTATGAGAGAGAGTTGTATGTGTGTATTTGTATGTGTGTATATGTAAGAGAGAGAGAGACAGAGACAGAGAGACAGAGAGAGAGAATAAGGGGAGATTGAAGTGAAAAAGAGGAAAGTAAGAAGAGCTACTAAGTCAAAGTACATCGTATACTTAAATGAAAATGTTTTTGTGAAGCACAGGCACTTTGAATATACACTATAAATTGTTTTAAAAAGTGAAATCAAAGAAAATAAAGCATTGTGACCTTTAAGAATTGGAAAAGACAGTTAGCTTATTGAACTTCTTCAGTTTGAGTTTCAGTGAATTAATACCTTCAATTAGGCATGAGATTTTCAATAAACCAGGCTTGTGCAGAGCTGCATTTTCAAAAACATAAACATGTGTTTTTGCAAAGTATTACATTTTGGCTTGAAAGCTGGGTCATAAGATGTACCCATCAATCTACTCATTAATTCCCCCATTATTTACCAAATACCCTGCGTAACCACTGTATTTGAGAGGTGGTAGTATGAATCGAAAATTTGGGAAGGGTAGAATGTCACATAAGAGTGGCACAAAAGAGCACAGAAAATTCTTCAGCACCTGATGGAAAAGCATGGAGCTACCAAGTAATCTTGAAGACTGCATGCAGCAGGTAGCAGATGGCTACTGACCACAAACACACAGTTAATGAGGCTTATTTTAAATGGCACAGAACTTGGTTTTTCTAGTCTTTGTGACACCTGCAACAATGTCTGAAACACCACTCGACTATTAACCTTACAGAGGATCCAGAGGAAGGAAGAAGGCACATCTGTAATCCTGGTACTCTTAAGGCAGATAGGAGATAGAAACAGAATTAAGGGAAGCTGATGGACCATCACTCTCAGTAATGAGCATTAAAAGACCCTTATTCAACAAGGCAAAAGGCAAGGTTGGATATTCAAGGTTGTCCTCTGACCTCCAAATTCAAGTAGTTGTGAACACATACATGGAGTTTTTTTTAATAGATGTAACCAACAATATAATTTTTATATGAGGGCAAGAAAAATATAATCTGTCAGATGCCTTTTCAATCAGAATAAAGAAAACACCTGTGATAATCTGTACAAGGATGTCTAGCAGGTACCTCAATCTGTGATTTCCTGATGAACTGCATGACCCAGTCTAATTATAAAGAAAGATGAGAAAGTGAAATCAAATTGATGATCATCTTACATAGTGAATTATCTATAACTTTCAGAAGATTTGATATTATAAATGTCAAACCAAACCTTTCATGGAAACAATTTATGGTGAACCTGGAAGAAACAAGACTGCAAAATATGGCAAGAGTCTCTGACATGATTCCTTAAATGTCGCTTCTTGGCAATAGTATACACGTATACTGGGTCTGTTGATTGGGTGATAGAAAAATAACTGGGAACTTTCTGTGTCCAGAGAGTCTGTTGCATGATATCGAATAAGGATTGATTGATGTTTTATGAAATGATTCCTTCATGGTTTTGTCTTTGTAGACCCTAAAACCTTTGTCTCAGTGATTGACTTTCCCAGTGCAGCTTGTCAAGTCAGAAAAAGAATACAAGTGTAGTAATATGTGAATAAAACTTTATTTACAAAAGCAAGAAATGGGTGATTCTGGACCTGACTCCTGATGCAGAAAAACAGCATTTTTACTAGAAGCTATTCTCCAGGACTCTTGGGACATTCAATCAAGTTGCTATAGTGTAGCAAGAGAAAATGTTTTCACTGTGCTCACCATGGTCAGGTTACTTCAAAGTAAAAGTGTTTAAATACATTAAAGAAAGAAAACTGCAATATAGCTCGGACATTGTAAGTATACCTAATAATTTCAGCTGTCTTATTGAAGCAGGGAACATCTGTTTATTTTATAGAAAATTGCTCTCTTTCTTTGACAAAATACAAAATTTCCAAATAAAAAACATTAAAAATATATGACATTAAATAATCCTGCAATACTGAATTTAAGTATGCAAGCTGTCTTCAGGAGATAGGTGGAAATTTCAGTTGCAGCCCTAAAAATATTATACCCCATTATCTATGCTAAAATATTCCCTAAAATATTGCAAAACAAAGGATTATATATATATATATATATATATATATATATATATATATATATATATATATGTGTGTGTGTGTGTGTGTGTGTATATACACACATATATATAAAGATACATTTAAAATGTATCTTACTTGTCTTTCTATAAAGTTTTAGTCCTTAAACTGAAGTGTTGTTAAGGAGAAAAATCAGGCAATTTAAGAACTCTGTCTCAGGGTACTCAAGCTCTAACACTCAATTATAATGTGTGCCCAGAGTAAGCACTCATTTTTCCTAGGTGCACAATGTATCCTAAATCAATACTAACCTCCTTCTACCTCCATCTTCCATAACTACACTAGATCCTATGTTTTCAATCAACATTAGTACTCAAGCTAGTAGAGTCCAATAATAAATTCCTAACCTTTAAAAGAGAAAATAAGAACAGAAGACATTCAATGTCAGGAATAGAAAGCAGATCTTTGTTCAGCAGAGACAAGCTGAGGGATTCTGGGCTGACGAGATGACTCCATTGGTATAGTGCTTACACGCAAGCATGATAACCTGTGTTCACAAACTCAGAAACTATCTAAATGTTCAGTCATGGTATCATGATCCTGAGAGGATGAAGATAGACAGATCCTTGTGGGCTCAAGGGCCAGACAGCCTAGCCTATTCAACAGTCTCTAAAGCCAGAGAGAGACCCTGTAACACAACAAAATCAAACAAAACTCAAAAGGTCTGGTTCTTAGAAACCAACAACTGAGACATCTGGCTTCCAAAGGTATGTGTATATGAGTGTATGTTCACATGCACAAATTAGCATACTCATGCAAAAAAGATCTGAACTATTAATTTTCTAGAAAAAAATAATAATAAAGCCACAGGAGGAGGTTGAATCTTGAATTCATCACTTATTGACCATTTCAACCTCTGTGTCTTCAACTGTGCATATGGTTAAGGGTATGTGATCTCAAGGGAGAATCTTGAGATGTCTCTGAACACATTCCAAGCAGTAAACATGGTATTAGTGTTTGAAGGGTAAACTCTTTGTGATAGTAACAATTCAATCCATTACCACCCTCATGGAGTAGCTGAGAATATCTCCCTCATTTCATTTTCTAGTATATAAGATGTATTTATATTTTCTCTTTCCCTGAGGGCAGGAAGTAGCAGCCATCAATCACTGAGATACAGAGAGGAATACAATGTAGGGATACTTTCGTAAGCTTTTGAAGACAGTACACATTAGAAGGCAGGGAAATCTGCCTTCCTAATTGTCAAACAAAGGTTTCTCAAACTCTAGTTTCCTTAAATTACGTGTTTTGATTCTGAGTGAACCTAGTCTTTTTCAGAGCACACCATTTCCCTCAAAGAGAAGGCTTTTTTTTTTCTATTCAGATTTAAGACAAATCTAATCAGCATAGTTACTTAAAGTCTGTGCCTTAGTAAAAGAATTGAAAATGAACTGTTTTTCCTATATTCAAATCATAAAATTATAGGTCACAAAAATAAATTTTCACTTGTCTTCTCTTGAGTACCCTAAAAAATTAAGAAGAACCAATCACCATCAGAACAGTTATCATATCCTGGCAAGAACAGGTGTCTTGGAAAGGAAAAATTAGAAAAAAATGAGTCATATGTGTCAATATTAATGATTTTTGCCAAAAATTTATACATTTTAGTCAGATTTTTATGGAAGTTTGTTTGGAACATTTGGAACATTTTCGGTGACCTAGAAAAAGAGACACTCAGAAGGTCATGAATACCAGTTAATAGAAGGACAAGAAATCAGAAGTCAGTTTCTTATTAAAAGCTAAATAACAGGAGCTTTCACTCCATATATGGGCACAGTTATTAATTTTTGTATAAACTCCTATAGAAGATGTTCCACAAGAGCAAGGCACCATGAGAACTTTTAAAGTTTCCGAAATATAGCCCTTGTCAATGGGTTCATAAACCAGGGAAATAAAGAAAGGAACAGAGATGAAGTAGATGCTCTGAGTATGTTAGGAAGATCATGACCTTTCTCAGCCTCCTCTGGCTTGACTCTGCAAGTTCTCACCTTATACATTGAAGTTTTGTACTTCCTAGGCCAGGGTTAGCCAGCAGCGTTACTCCTTTCCCTATCACATCTAGGCATGAGCACAGACTGAGCACAAGCAGTCAATAAAGGGATCTATGGGGTCTTCTGTCATCTGTGTTGAGCATGTTACACTATGTGCTATTCCTGCTCCTAAGACCTACTTTGTTATGAGATGCCTTATCATGAGATGGTGGAGGATCTAGAGAGAGGCAGAATTGGAAATTCTGGATATTCAAACACTGGCTCCTGTGAACAAGGAGGAGCTACAAGTAGACAATTGGGGGGTCTGGTTTGTCACCCACTGGATTATGTAAGGGAGCAAGAGTTATAGAAATGTAGAGGACAGAATGATGGGATTCTACTTTACTGGGTTCTGGGACTAAGGAAAAGATGGTGGAGGCAGGAGAGGAGATGCTGAGTATATATACACTTTATTGACTCATAGTCATTCAGAGAAGTTAGAAGAAGGCAGAGAAGAGGATACTGAGTATTCATTCACTGGAAAGGATGGAGGTGGTAGATGAAGGCATAAAGGTGAATGCCGGTTATCCACTCATTACCCTTTCCTCTGACATTGATGTTTCCTTGGCCATTGCTTTACTCTGTCAAATATGTTTCATTTTCTGCATGACCTCATATGATGGGCATTTCAAGCTGTGATTTCCACATCTGGTCTCCTATTGTAGACCCTGTTATCACTGAAAAAGGAAGCTTTAAAGTTCAAAGTCAGAGTGAGTAACGTTTTTAAAGTTCCTGCCTTTCTCACCCTTCTAGATTGTTGATTGCTTCAAAGAAGGTCAAGTTGTTGTGCATTGTATGGCAAATATCTCTAGCAGACTTTCTTTTAAAATGCACGCAGGAAGTTGTCTTCCAGCTTGAGGGTTTGATGGTGAAGCCCCTTGTTCATGGAAACCTTGTTCGGAGAGCAGACTTTGCAGCTACAGCTTCTCACATAAAGCTCAGAGCATTGTTCCTGTCCTCCACAGGGACAGGTGGATATGACTGTCTCCAGGGTCTTTGAGGAAGCAATTGGAATCTGCTATTTCTACCCACAGCCGCTTGAATCCCAGGAGAGCTAAGTGCCCCGAGATGCCTTTGTATCCTTTTTCTAATCAACCCCAGACAAGTCTTTAAAGCAAATGAAACAATTAATTTTTATAACAAAGCATACATATTCACCAGCTTTTGCTTCTTCAGAATTTTAACCATGGTCTATTCTTGAGGGAATGCCAGTTTCTATGGATCTGAGCTAAGGAGATAAGAGCTAAATTCCTAGATAAATAGTTTTATGTAATTTAATGACACAATAATTTTCTACCTTTTAAAGTCTGTATAAGTTAAATTTAAGTAGATTTTGAAGATTTATGCAAAGTAGAAAATGTTTGAATGACTGGAAAATTAAAACAATGCTTTCTTTATAGCCTGCTTTATATTATGTATTTAAATAAAGTGTGTTGCTTTGGGTATAAGGAATAACCAATTTAGGCATTCAATGTCATATTATTTTTGCAAGTAAAGTCAAAGTTCTGAATTGGAAAAACAAAATATTTAACAAGAGCTGGTATTGCAAGCTGGTATAAGCAAACAAAAGAAATAAAATAAAAATGAAAATATAAGTAGAATAGATATGCAAAGAAGCTACACTAATGCAGATGGCAAATTTTAATTAAATCCATATGAGTATATGGATGCTCCCACAATGAAATTGTTCATTTCATTATTCCTAAGTGGAGTTAAAGTAAAATTACTGAACTAGAAGAAAACCAAGAGCCTCAAGACTCCAGGGAAACAATAGAGCAGTAGCATATATGAACTCACAGTGGTTTTGACAATGCAAACATGTTCTGAACGCAAAGAAGACACAAGTATCACACTTAGCAAGAGACTAGTTGACGATTGATAGCTGCTTTGTAGCATGATGAGTCTAGTTTCTTTAAGGATGTGACCCCTGATGGATGGACCCTTTGCCATATATATGGCCATATATCCAAGAGCATATATGCAGTACATATTGGATGTAATGGGTTAATGAAAAGAGGACAAAAAGCTTAAAGGATTACATGTTGATAAAATTGGGGAAAGGGATGAATACCATGAAAACAAGTTGTATAAAATTGTTACACAACCAATAATAACAATAATTATTTTAAGTTGTTAGGAAACAATTAGTAGTCTATTTCCAGGTGTTGGTTCTGATAAAATGATGTTTTTATCTACTTTAAATCAAATTATGCAAAGATTTCTTAGAAACACCAAAAAAATATCTCAGAAGAGATATTCAAATTTCTTGCAGTGTTCTGTTGTTACTTCTGACATCAAAATCAGTGTACACAAAGGAATTTGATTTTAGCTCACAATTTGGCTCCAGTCTCTCGTATTGCAGGGCAGAGTCGCAGGAGCACAAGGCATCTGACTCAAGGACAGTGAGATGGATGTTGAAGCTCCGCCTGCTTTCTCCTTTTTATTTAAGTGGAAAATCCTCTCCATGGAATGGTTCTACCCGCGGTCAGAATGAATCTTCGTCAGCTAGCTGGTTTCACAGGAATATTCTAATATTCTAGGCATGTCTCCTAGGTGATTCTGCATCCCATCAAATTGATAATGAAGATGGTATACCATTCAATTGTCCTGATTTAGTTCTAGCTACTTACTTAGCAATTCTGAGACAGTGATGTGTTGTGTTTGGAAAAATTAGACAGATTTTTTTTTATTTTGATTTCTAATCTTTTTTATTTGTTTATTTGATCAATAGTACATTGATTTGAGTCATACTAGCCCTTCACCCCAATTTAAATTGCACCTAAGTGACTACAGCTATAAGTTAGGTCAATTTTAGAAATTTATCACTTGTTTCTGTAAGCTTACCCATTTTTTCTTTCTTATTTCTATATCTTATTTGAAATTGAGGAAATGTGGTCTTTCCCACTTGTTAAAATGTATTTAATGTTCCCAGCTTCTTTAAGTAAGGAGAAATATTTACCTTATAATTTTGAACCATGCAGTAGATTTCTGAAAAATCAGATGTGTAAACGTATACATTTGTATTTATTATTCAAATGTGAACTGTGAGTGAATCATTTATGTGAGAAGGAAGCAGAGGTTGTGTTTTTTTCAGGAATAATGCTGTTTTCAGCCTAGGAGACTCAGTAAAGTGTCAGCAGCTCAGTCAAGTTCTGAAGCAATAGCTTTAAATATAAGATATATAAAATTTGTTAGACAAGGGGTTGATGATGAAAATATTTTTCAATATAGACAAATCTGAATTATTTTTGTTAGTAATTTGTTTTTATTGCATATGATATCTGACAGAAATGAAGGCAACAGCTAGCTTTTATCAGATCTCAAGACTGAGATTGGTACTTAGGAATCATGCTTCAAGGACATCATGACAGAGCTCATAGATAGATGTCAGAGATCATTTTCAGGTACCAGGCCATCCGAGGGGCCATCACAATGAAAGTCTAGTCACCATCAGTGGGGCCCTCTGGCACTATCCTCTCTGCATAAATTCTTAGAACTGTATCAAGCTTTACTAGAACAAAACTTCACTTATTTAACTTAATAACTAAAATTTTATTTGAAATGCCAATTCAGGGAGAGGTCACACATGCAAGTTATATTACTGTGCTGATCAATAACATCTACCTGTTTCAGTAATTTCATTTCTATTGCTGGAGAGAATAGTGGAGCTATTTATGCACACAGCAGGAGTCAAGGGTGTTCTTTAACTAAAGTAATGTCATATTTAAGTTAAATACTCAAGTTTGACACCACTTCTCTCTGGATCTGAATCTTATCTCTGCAATTAAGAGCTGCGGAGATTGTGAAAAAAAATTCCCTATGTGTTCTCATTTGTAAAATGACAAAAAGAATAGTATCTGCTTTAAAAGAATTCAAGAGTAAAATTAGGCAAAGTATCACAACTGCTGTCAGTTCTGAAAGCATCTGGATTATTTGTGTAGAAAGGTAGGGTTTTAGAAACACTGAAGCTTCACAACTATCACTATTTGCTGTGTATTGCTAGGGCTAGGACACTGAGCTTGAACTAATTCAGCTGTAAGCAAGACAATTTTATGGGCTCAGGTGTTGACAACCAGCCTTACTCTCTATTATTTTGGGCTGATGCTTATTTTCAAAGCTATTTGAGTATTATTGGATCAAAACCAAAACAACCACCACAACAGATAACAACTGTTCTTTCTGCCTTTGAATACTTCAAGTTATGAAACTCTATGGAGACTGGCCCTGAAAGGGTTTGCCATGGCACTGTGCACACTAGAGAAATTAGCTGATTACTGCTGTTTTGAAAATATAACTGTTGGCACGGTATTAACCTTCTCCTCCCAGCAAGACAGCCTTGTTTATCATTACTGGTTTGGAATCTTCTGAGAGTCTTCGATGCATATGACAAGGTTCATATTCAAGCCAATTTGAATTAATTTCTTCCATAACATTCCATGAAACACTGGCAAGTGCTTTTGAAACCAGAATGCCTTTCCATTTCTTCACAAACCCTAACATTGATCAATCATTAACTAGAACAAATTGTCCATACTGAGCAGGAAACTGTCTCTTGGTTTTACACAGTGATGGACAATTTACCAACTGGAACATTATTATGTAGAATGACAGTGCTGTCCATAAAAGCTAGAAGTGATGACACAAATTATGATTTTGTTCATGGGTTAGAAATCACAATTATTTCTATAGATTTTTTTTTTCTGGTAAAACATTCATGATTACATCTCTGTTTTAGCCAATGCACTTTAACCAAGCTAACCTTTCTTCTCCTAAATACAGGATTTGAGTGCTAGGACATAGACCTCTGTTCAATAGCCAATTATTTGTGCTGACTAACTCTCAACTTTTTAAATAAGTAAATCTTCCCTTTAACCGCCAGGATTAAAATGGCAACCTTTGTCTTCAGGCTCTTCTCTTTGCTCACTAACTTTTGCATGTATGCATAGAGTTTTGGCTGGGGTAATGGTGCTGGGGATTGAACTCTGCATCTTACAGGAGGAAAGAATTCTGAAAATATTGGAATAATTGCACAATTCTATTTACTCTATTTTACCTAAGGCTAGGACACTGAGCATTACTCAATATGATTCAAAGCACTCTACCACTGTGATAGATTTCCAGCCCATCATGTCCATACTTTTACCCACTTCAGTGAGACTATGAGGTCATTAACACAAGTGGCATGGAGGTATGAAATGAGTTACTAGGAGAGCAATGACTTTGCAGTTGGATCTTTGCTGTGTCCTACTCTGTGGAAGTAATTTTATATTAGCAACATAACTTCTGAGACCTTTCATTTACTCACTTACAAAAGGAAATCATTACAGTTTGATAAGATAACTGTTAACAGTTTTTGTTTATAATGACCCTTATTTAAAAGCAAGTAATTTAAATAATAACAAACTTTCCACTGGCCAAGCATTTGCTACAATTTATTTGAATGTTTTTATACTGACCTTACCTTTTCAGGTTCCCTATCCCACTGTGTGTGTGTGTGTGTGTGTGTGTGTGTAAGAGAGAGAGAGAGAGAGAGAGAGAGAGAGAGAGAGAGAGAGAGAGACTTGGGGTAGGGTAAGAGACTATATTGTTCCTTTGCTAATTTTCATGTCACTTATACTTTGTAAACTCTTTAGATCAAGTGTTTTCTTATGAAAACAACAACCTCAATCAACATTGAGGTGGTGATGAAGGATGACTGGCACCAATGACACACTCTTCTGGTGCTGAGAAGTACCAGGACTTTAACCACAAAAGTCATAAGATATTACAGGGCAGTCTCTGATCTCATTTATCACAGACCGTCAGAGGCACAGAACTGAATTAAAGGTGCAGCTGTCAGTGTCATTTTGAGGAAACATTCCTTTTCCAAGCTCAGGTTATAGTTTGCTATCTTGGTAGGTAGGAAAACATTTCTTAAGAGAAAATGTGGCCCTTGTCTTCCACTGTGGCATTCTTTTTCCTGGTACATCAAAGAATTTTCTATAAACAGAATCCTCTTGAAGTCACAATTCAAGGCCAGTACTAGGCAAAATCACAGATTTTGTATATGACACATCATAGAACAAAGGAATCTGGTGGTACTAGGAATGCAATGTTCTCAAATCCTTATAATGTAGACGTTTTCTGTAATACCATTCCCAATTCATCAAACTCCTCCCAAAGATCAGAAGCAGATACTATTCTTGGTGGATACAAAATGAATTAGCAGTCAAGGGCTCAACCAAAATCGGTGTACAATTATCTCATTGACCAAACCACAGGTCACAGTTATCAATCCGCAGAAAATATTTACAGGAAGCAATTATGAAATTGTTAGTTATGAAATTATTTTTTCTGTTTATAATAAGTACTATTAAATTTTTATTTTATTTATTATTATAGTGTGTTATGATGTCTTCAAGGAGGTACATGTGCTAGGGTTCATTTGTGGGGTCAGGGAATACATTTGTGGAGTTGGTTCTCTCTCTTGAACTTTAGGAAGGCTTCTGGGAATGAAACTTAGGTTGTCAGGTTTGTGACAAGCATTTTCCCTTGTGAAGCTATCCCTTTGGCCCCTGCTTTTTATAAGCTCTTCATGCTTCTATGTATTTCTCTTTTCTTTCCTATCTGAATGGCTTCTCTATTCAGAGAATAAATCAGAAAGAACTGCTGAAATGGAGGATGAATCCTTACTTTAGTACACTTGAATATTAGGACATTGAAAGGAGATTCTCTGCCTGAAAGAATCATGAGAAATAAGTTACATTTTTGAGTAAAGGTGGTGGAAGAGACCCAAGTAAAGCGTAAGTGGATACTGCTGAGGAACCCCACAGGTGTATCATAGAGCTCCTGGAATATCATAGAGGACATGAACGCCTTTGTAGGAAGTAACAGAGAGCCTATCAACAATCATATTTTGGGGTTAATACGAAGAACTAAAACTCTCTCAAACAAAATTTGTTCTCCAGCTCTGGTCTGCTGAAATTGGCAGAATCATAGAAGGTGAGCTAGAGAGACAGTAGATCCCAAAAGACTGGGACTGAAGAGTCTTTTTGCCTAGAGAAATGGATTATCTTTATGAAATGTGAGTTATTTGAATATAAATTTATATTAGGCACTTCCCTGTATTTGAGGGACAGCAGTTACTTCCCAGATATTCTGGGCTAGAGGATCATTGCCTGTCATATGAGGGGTTAGGATATATGCCATACCTTCTGCCTGTCATTCTATTTTTTAAGCTGAAAACATCTCTTTCCCACCCAGGATGAACCCTGCAGTGAAGGATGATATAACACCATCTTGTTTTTGGCATCTTTTGTGGGGAGATGGCTTTGGTGAATTTCTGAAATTTAAACACAACCTCACCAGTTCGTTCTGCTTGTCTGTGAAAGATATTTGGAAAATAAGCTATTTAAATTCCCCTGACATTCCCTATCCTTGATTTTCCCCCATAGCATTTACTCCCCATAGCAACTATCGCCTTTTCTGCTCAGTGATCTAACTGTAGCCCTAAAGACACACCTCACTGTAGTCATTTCTAGTTCTGTCTTTCCCATTCATGGCCTGACACCACAGCACTTCCAGAACAGAAAAGGTCTAAACTGTGTCAACATGTCTGTCTGCCACAGTGTTGATATTGTAGGATTTTGAATTTTAAAAGAGCAAACCTCAACATACATGCATATCCAACACTTGCTTGCAAGGATGGAAGCAACTGTCACCATTCAAAGTGACAGCCTTCTCAAGAAACCCATTGACCCAGTCATGAAAGGCCATGGGCCTGGAGGGAAGGGAGAATTCATTAAGTGGTTCCATTCTCTGCACTAAGCTGGAGTTAGCCCAAGGGTGACAGTCATAAACGGCGGGCTAGGTAATTACCTGGAAAACACATGAAAACAAAATGAGATCTGTGCCTCTCTTCTGTATTACACCTCTGGTGTCCACACTTCACAACAGAATGAGAAAAAATAAATAAATAAAAGCCTATATGAAGAATTACTCTGTTCCCATTTGTATGATACTAAACTAGTTTAAGAAATGCTCTCTACTTACAGGATAAAAATACATTGCCTGGACCAAACTAATTTAATTCTATTCCAATTTGAGTGAGAGGTCTGTCAGATGAGGTTTTCACCTCTGTCAAATGAGGATGTGACAGTGACCAGGTAGTCAAAGCATCAGACCTTCTGCGAAAGGACAGGACTTAGCTATTTATACAGCACCAGAACCTTGTCTGGAGGATTCTAGAAATAAATATGCAACAAAACTATGTCAACACAAGTTGAGAGAAAGAAAACAACAACCACTCTGAGACTCCCACTCTCTCTGTGTGTAGGAGATTCTGTTGTGTACACAGTGTGATATGGAACTGTTCACATACTGACCCTGGCTTGCCTTACATTACCAGGCATGAACAGACAGATAGACATTTTACTATGTCCCTAAAACCTGTCATTTGTTTACAACATCACACTGTGAAAAATCAGAAAGATACACAAGTACACACTCCATGTATGGATACACACTGCCTTCTAAATGCATGAGTAGTCTGTTCTACTTCAGAACGTGTAAATTCAGAGAAACTAAAATTTCTCAGAAGACTCCTAGTGCTTCTCACTGAACACAAATTTCTCTGATTAATTTAGCTCTTTCTTCTTGTTCTCTTAATTCTCCTCTCTCTCTCTTATTCTTCTCCCCCCTTTCTCCCCTCTGTCCTCTCTAAGTTTGTTTCAATCATGTTCTATTATTTGTTGAAAGAAGTCATGCATATGTTCACAGAGGTATTGAGTAAGGTGATTTCTTTATAAGAAGGCAAAATCTCAACTACTTTGTTTCAAGTGTTTGAATAAGCCGTTTAGTATCTAATGTCAGGGATGCTTTCTGCTTTTGCCCCCCAATACTATCTACTATACTAGTGTACTATGTCACAAACAATTGACTTTCTTATTATATAACCTTTCCAATACTACCATGGCCTGTTCTCTAAATGGGAGCAAAAATTATACTTGGGCTTCAGTCCTTGCCTTACACCCTATTGCAAACAGATTTTGTTGTGAAATCATGGTTTCCTGGGATCAGGAGGATATGGAAGCAAATATGAACATAGCTAGTACAAAAAATACAGAAGTACAAGGTTATATGTTCTTGGAAGATTAATAAAGTATTCTTTATTTAATTTTTGAAAACCTCTGACTTGGCTTTGTGGAAATCACAAGTGAATCTGAAAGTCCTTCTATGTAGTAGCAGGAGAATGGGAGATAAAAATGTCACAAAATGTGATGATATCTTCCTAGAAAGGGGAATGACTGGGGGACAAGTCCTCTCTGAGGTACACAGTGGGCCTTAAGATGGGGAAGTTCATGTACGTGTGTGACTCTCAAATAATTCCCCTCTAGCTGTTCACTTCCTGCTTTCTTAAAAAGCATCCGTGAAGGCCATCATTTAACAACTGCTGTTAAATTACGGACTTTCAATGCAAAATGATTTGTGTCTCTTTTATCATAAAATCCTTACTTTTCTTAAAATTATGTATTCATTATTCAAAAGAGCTTTCTTTTGTTCCTCATGTTGTGACATCTAGAACAGTAAACATTATTTTTAACTATATCATATTTTCCTAGTGAATAATTGAGAAACTGGAATTCCTCAAATATTTAGTAGTAAAAGCCTTTGCATTCCTGAGATTTGTTTTGTAGGTTTTACAGTCTAAGAACACACTAACTGCTCTGGCAATCGTACCCTGAAAGTGGTGGCTTGGTAAAACTGACATCTCTTAAATGCAGGAGCACAAATTAGTATAGGTATGAAAACAAATTGAAGGATGTTTTAAGTTGCTCTGATGCTATAAGTACACACACCCACTTGATCTTTCCTCCTAGACATCAGATTCTGATTGAGGTCTGGATCCCTGGACTATATGGAAGAAGGGGACTGCTACACTCTTGTGCTTCACAGAACCCCATTCTTCTGTTGGGAAATGTCAAAGAGAAAGAAAGAAGCCATCCTTGACAGGAGATCCCTGTTAAGTGCAGCTGTGTTCCTTGTGCAAGACCTTATCCATCTTATAGGATGCATACATGGACACTTGGCTCAGTAATGCACCACTTAAGTAAAATTATCTTTCCATAGTAGAGGACAAATAAAAATGCCATATTTTCTAAGGACAAATAAAAATGCCATATTTTCTAAGCAAGTTACCTGTCACATTCACAGGGGTTTTTTTTGTTTGTTTGTTTGTTTTTTCCCAAAGAGATGTTCTCAAGATTACTAAGGTCTCTGCTTCCCTGCAATTGCTAAGAACATGACTGTACTTAGTACAAACTCATCTCTGGACCACTGAGCTTGCCTTTCCAGTAATGGATGCATAGAAAGGACATGATTACAGAGTTATTTAGGGTTGTAAATCTCATGCCCAAAGAACCTTTATGCCACAGTATTTAGTGCCACAAATTATTGCTAGGGACAACTGCCCCAAGAGTTCTGTGATAAGACATGAACAGGCTTTCATATGATATGGAAACAAACAACATAAGCATGGTGTTCCTATTGGTATTTAGCTTTTAATGGAACAGTTTCAGAATTAGGGAATAGTATGGCAACAAGCATTTTTTTGTTTGCTTGTTTTGTTTTATATTTTTACATATTTTTTTAATAATTTTTAGTAACTTCTCAAGTGAACAATCCTTTAAAGTGATCTCTGTGTGCACAGGTGCTAGCATGTCTTGGGAACAGGACAGAAAGCAGTCAGTCATGAAAGTGGGTGTTGAGGCTTAGCAAGGACTCTACATGATTCTTCACATTCTCTGGCTTCATCCTAATCTGGCCAGATTCAGATTAATAAATCAAATCTTCCCCCTGAAAGGTTCCAATTAGTTTTACAATCTCAGTCTTCTAACTTTTAAAAATTTGAAATGCTCAGTTAAAAAGAACATGCCATGAATGTAGACTGTTCTTGCTGAGTCCCTTTCCTCAAGTTAACATTGGCCTTGAGTACATCAAGTATCCCTTTGGTCAGCAGATTCTGTCGGGGCTTGAGAAATTTACTTCCCCATTGAAGTTTCCTCTAAATCTAAAAATGTCTCAGCCCTTCTCAAGCTCAGTCATACAGGTCTAAATGAAGTGCCTATTTCATGGGAGGTTCTGTTTTCTCTGGTGATTTGTAAAGTAGCCCTATAGGGACAGCTAGATCTGGAGTGAGCTTGGTACAGGGTAGAGATAGGCAGTACCTCAAGAATGATCTCTGCTGTGAGGATTAAAAATCTAATTCAACTACACTAAATTGAGAGTTGCCAAAGAGATCCAGTCAGTGAGGGCTTTACCAGATAGTGAGATTCTGAGATGACAGGCCTAGTGCATGGGTTAATCTCATGAGAGATTCACAATGCAATGACATTGTTGGGAGGCTGTGAAAGGGAATAGGTGAGGCCTTCCTGGAGGATGTTGGGTCACTGGAATATGTCCTTAACAGATATATCTTCCTCAAGTTCCTTCCTCTATTCCTTCCCTCTGCTTCTGTTCCACCATGAAATGATACTCTCAGCTCCTTGCTCCAGACACTTCAAAGCTCCACCTCACCACAATCCCAGAATCAATAGAGTCTTCCAAGATGGATGATGATCTATGAAACAGAGAGCAAAAATAAACATTTCCCTATACCTGGAATTTTATCATAATCACACAAAGTAAGTAAAAATGTGTCATTTTGTATTTTGTATTTGACTGTCCAGATTCTTACTCCTTTTTGAACATATGCAAAGGCTGGAAAGATAGGAAAGCTTAGCACCTATTCAATGTGGAAAGAGTCCTTCAGAAATAAGTCCTTGAAATCTTTATGAACTCTTAAATATATATGGCTTTGTCTAGGACTTCCAGGGTATTGTACCCAGAGTCATTGGTTCTTTAGTTAATGTCTTAGAACCTGTACAGGTCTTTTCCATGAAACAAGTTTACAGGACTGACAATGTAGAATTTTTCACCTACCCATTCCTTTCTAACTTCTTGCTTTCTTCCTTTAGGGACTCATCAGCAATTTCCTTGGTTACTGGGACCTTTTTCAGTACTTCAGTGCTCAAACAGTACCTTACAGACAGAACATGCTTGATAAACACGCAGTGTACTAAATTTAATAAATGGAGAGAGCCACTCATTTGGGTTTCTAATACAAAATGGCCTTGGCTATTCTGTTTTAAAATATTTAGCAGCTCAGTTAAAAAACGCCCCTGTGAATCTTTTATGACATCATTTATCTTTCTATTTCTTTTCAGCTTTAAATTGCCCTGCCAGATTTATTTGCTGTGACATTAAGTTTCCATGTCTACCAGTTCTAGGTTCCTCTAATACAATTCAATCTTTTCATTGCAAAGCTCAGGCTTGAATATTAAATTGACATTTGCTGTTAAAACTCCACATTTGTCTATGGGATGATGATACTATTCCCTTTTCAGATAAGAATTTATATATATACATCTCACCCAGTAATTTCTGGGGATAATCCCTAGCCCTCCCCACCTCCTGCCGCTGTACTCCAAGACTTTGTAACATGCTTTCCCCTGGGCTGCTGTACCATCCACCCTTTTTCTATTCCATAGTCTGATGTTCTACTGTCTGCTGCCAAATAAATTGTTTCAGGAAAATGCTGTCTGCTTTGCCACTTTTATTAAAAGCAGAATCTGATCAACAACATTCCAATTATAAGGGTACAAAGAGGGAAAGACAATCCGGCTTTGAATTGAATCCCATCTGGACAGTCCTGTCGTTGAGGGCACTGATAATACATTGCTTATGTATTTGTGCAGAGCATGCCAGAAGTGAATTCCACATCATTAAGAAAGCTCTCCATCGATCGCACACAAGCTGGCAGCTGTAACCAGCAAGGTGCAGAATCAAGTCTTCTTCACTACTGAATATGTATCATCATGGCCCCTGTGCATCCTTTCTCTGCCTACGGGGTCTGCCAGACTCACAGCTGCTTGAAGAGCAGGACAGGGCTTTGCATTAAGGCTGTTCTACTTATTTATCATCCAGTCTAGGATCTTGCATTTTAAACACCGCTGACAAAGATCTTGGGACTCCTCAGCACTAGTGGTACTCTTGGCTCACACAGAACATGGAGAGAGGCAAGTGACTCCTGAAAACACCCACACTAAGCCCCTGGATGTAATCTGGTAAGGGAAGTGTGGCTTTACCCTTTTCTTTCTGCAAATGGAGGTGGGGGAATCTGAGATTTTCACTTGCCAACAAGTTGAATCAGGTGGAGAGGAAGCTTAGTACATCCAACAGTGTTGACACTAATGTTTAAAAATTCTTCAAGGACCTAACAGTATCTTTTAATGTAAGATTTATGAGAGTCATTCTTCATATCATTTTTATTTTTATTTTTGCAACACATCAAACAGAAGCAATAATATGTATGTTAAAGTCCTGGTGTTAGAGCCAAGCACTATACATAAAATCTGACTGGTATGTTCTTGGAATCTGAGATTTTGTCCAAGGTATTTAACAGGCTATGCCTAAATTTGCTCATATGTAAAATGAGAATAACACCTACTTAATGTTAAGAGTTGTGAGAAATATATATATTGATTTATGCCAAGCACTAAGGGATGTGATTTACAGAAAGTAAGCCTCAGCTACAGGCATTATGTGAATTCAGGATCATTCTGGTTTCTCTGATCTGATCTAATGTTTGATGTTGGATGTCACCCCCCACCCCAGATGTCAGAACTACATGGCTAAGAGAAACTAGTTATTTCTATAAACAGAAGGGAGATTTCCTACATCCCTGTAAGTTTTAGCTGGGAAGCAATAGTCCTAATCTTTTTCATGTATCTTTTTATTTTAGTTTCAGGGTAAGTTGAGTTCTCTAAGATAATAAATATTTTAATATTTGTAGAATGACTTAGAATGAAACATTTTTTATAATTAAATCAATATAAAGGATTTAGATAATACTTGCCATATACAAAGATTTGATTGAGATTATGAAGTGGGAAAGTACAATTCATTTCATGGTTCTTGTCCTCACACTCATAGTTCTGTGTCTGAATAGTTGGCACTAACAATGTCTGCCCAATGGAACTGAGTTCACCTGGGACAGCAAGAGCCTAGCTGAAACCAATGTCCTCTTTTGCATGAGGTCTTTTGGGAATAATGCATGTAGATTAGGTAAGGCTACTTACCCCAATGCATTAAGAAATGATACTTAGTAACAGTAATCTGCAGGGCTGTCAGAACATACTGAACTCCAAAATCAGAGAGTATGTGCTTCTCTCTATGTCAAACACATGTTTATTATTTTTAAGAGCAATGAATGTTGCTGGGTTTCATGAGACATACAAGTATAGATTTCATCATATGTACTTACCAAACTTCTAAATACATAACAACACACATATTGATTTAAGGGCACCCACTATAATACAGAAACACACACACACACACACACACACACACACACACACACACACACACACACAAAAATAAAAATAAATAAAACTTATTAAAATTGTCATACTATGTTTGTTAAACAAGAATGAACTCAGGATTTCCAAACCAAGAACTCTGGCTCTCTGTGAGCAGAGGGTGACTAACAAGACAAAAGGACACTGCCCAGTCCCTTTAAATGACAATGGAAAGCAAACCACATGACCTTCAATATCTCATTTCTCAGGAGCCTCCTCTCAACATTCCTGGGAGGGCAGATCATCCCTGTCACTTCAGCCACAGTCTCCCACCATTCATCACTCCTCTAGGATTTTATTTACTTCTCATCTTAGAGGAAAAGAGTTGGCAAATAGATATTCATTCCAGTGGATCTTTTCTTTGTAGCACATTCTGTAGACTTCTTCCCAGGCACCATCTGCCTGAAAGGGCAGGAGTGGGGGATGGAAGAGAAATGAAAAGAAGAGAAAAGTGGTTAAAAACTTAATTTAAAATACACGCTAAAGATACTGAAAAATGCATTTAACCAGCTCCTTTACCTCTGAGTACTGTGAAGGAACGCTTAGTTCTAATAGGGTTTCTGCTTCATCAGTTACAATAATTATTTTCCTTAATTTGCCTTGGACATTCTGTATAATGATCTCTGTGTTTGGGGGGGTGTCTTTGTATAAGTGAAAACAAAAAGCAAAAGTGTGGTTTGTTTTCCCTCCTACACTTGACATGATTTCTCTGTGCAGATCCCCACATGTGCAATCACCTTCTGTCTGTCATCAGCAGGATTTGTGACATTAAGAGAATTCATCTCCACTGTCCATTCCTGTAGCTGCCCCCAAATCAATTGATTATTTACTGTCTCTACTGTTTCCTTTAAAACTATGTCAACTTCTCTGAAGCTTATAAGGAGATTCTGCTGCTTATGAGGAAACACAGAAACATGTTACCCAAATGTGTCAATGTATAATTTAAAAATGATATTGGGATTAAACTTTAGTGTGTGTTCTTATTGCTTTTATTTGTATGTTTATTCTTTATGAACTGTCTCCTTCCCCTGTTTCTGCTAGCTGCAAGTTTTAGCTACAGATTTTTCAGTCACACCCACTGCAAAACCAACCTGCAGGGACTTTCTCAGTGGTACCTTTCACAACCAGCCCAGCAGATGAAAGGCAGATGGAAAATTCCAGGGGTTCTGATCTGAGCATTTAAATGATCATTTAGCATAACACAAATCTTTGAGATATGTATTTTTAGCTTCCTGTGCAGGGTAATAGAATGGACACAATGCAAAGGGCCCTGGTGAGTTTGCCACATAGAAAAATGCTGTGGAGAAACTGCAGTCAACAGAGAATGATCTAGAGACCAACAAGGGGGAAGTCTGAGGACAGCTCAGAGGCTATTCATAAACCCTCTCCTATCTGATAGAGTGTCTTTGTAAATCTCAGCAAAGACCACTCTTTTCCTTCTTTTTGTTAAATTCTCATATTCACAGGGACAATAGAAATCTTGCATGATTTCATATCCATTTTCACAGTTGCTAAAAGATGCAGGGTCTTAGGAGTGAACTGATGGATGGTGGAGCCCAACATCTACATCTAAGCAAGCTTCCTTCATTCTACTTTGCATTTCAAAATATGGTCACATCTTATATAGGAAACAATGGTTTGGTGTGGGACGAGTTCATCATGTCACCATTTATATGCACATAGGAAAATGGAAAATATTTGTAGTATTGTCAGTAAGCTTGATGCTGCTTACATATGCTGTAATATATGACTTGTACAATTTTGAATTCTTCCAGAAGTCCTTTCTGTACCCAAGATAGACCAGGGAAAAAAATGATATGTCAAAGGTCATGGGGGTGTTTTGTAACATGCTGCATGGCAGTTCCCTTTCATGCTACACAGCCAATGCTGAACTGTAACAACTTTATCTAAAACTAGGTAAACTGGTTTTTGTATGATTGACACAAAGGGAATGATTCAAGAAGGAACTAGAGTAGAAGAATAGCTTCATTCAGATTCGTTCAGATTAGACAGTTTGTATGCATCTGTGGGTGACTTTTATAGTTAGTACTTGAAGTAAGAAGCTCTAGACTACTATCAGCAATGTCATCCCTAGACATGTGGACTTAAAGTGTGTAAGAAAAATAGCTGAGTAAGTCATGAGGAGAAAACCAGGAAGCAGTGTTCTTCCGTGGCCTCTGATTCAGTTCCTACCTCCTGGTTCCTGTCTTGAGTTTCTGCCTTCATTCCTCTCAATCTGCATTTGGTCAGTGTTTTATTGTAATGACAGAAAGCAAACTAGGACAACAGTACTTCCCCTTGGAACAAAGAAGAATTCCACATGCTTCCATTCTAAAAGAATATTTAAGGCAAATAGAATAGTTCTTAAGTCCAATCTTTCAGTTTATTATAAGGGAATGTGAGTGTTGTTATATAACATTGGTGACATGGAGCAATGAGAATTGCATTCAGTTGCCAAAAATAGAATTTACATTGCAGTGTGTGCAAATAGTGTGTTCTCTCCAGTGGTGGAATGTGTACTTTCTCTTTGTTAAACACACATCATTTTCAGAATTGCGTATGTTGGATTCGGAGGTGAGAATACATTACTGAGCAAAAAGCATATATTTCTGGAGAGGAACAAATCCCATATCACAGTTAATGGTACTTATTTACCTACATTTGCACTTTGATTCCTGTGAACTTTCTGAAGATTTTAATAGTGTAAAGTTCTTGCATGTAGCTGTATAGGACTAAGCATACAGTTATCTATCCCTAAAATTATTTTTAATCATCTTTGATTCAGGAAAAGACAGGACAGTTGAAAATGGAAGCATTATCCGTGGCCCCTTTTTCTCCATGATGCACATCCAGCCAGTATGTCCCACACATAAAGTGTTTACTTGTTCTTCCTGCCAGCCACTTGTGCACCATCCAGCTTCAGCAAACCACCAGAGCATGTCCCTACTCATACAGTCACCTTCTTACATCTGTTCCTGCTTTCCTGGCTTTCTCACTGTAATTGAAAAGAGTGAGCTTATAAAATGTAAATCAAATTTAATGTTCTTACTATAAACCACATAATGGCTTCCTACTTCACTTAGAGCTGAAAGCAAATACTGGACTCTGGCTCTGATATTCCAGCCAGAACAATCTTTATTGCATTTATTTTTATTTCCTTAGGGATGGAGAGTGCATGCCATGGTACATGAATAGATGTCAGAAGACAACCTGCAGCTGTCAGTTCTCTTCTTCCACCATGTAGGATAGATATCCAATTGAGGTTCTCAGGCTTGGTGGCGAGTATCTTAACTGATTGCATCAGCTCAATGACCAATCTGTAGTTTTGTCCAGACGTCATTTGACTCTATCTTTCCTTAGAAAACTATTTTATTGACCCTCAAATTTCATCTTTGAACCATGATCCTTGTACTTGTGGTCATTTCTTCTTGGAATGTTCTCCAGTATTTTATGTGTTAAATTTCATTATTCGAATTTCAACTCTAAACATTACCTCAAGGTGATAGCTCTGGCCATCACATTCAATGGTTTCACTAAGCTTTTCTAACACCTTTCATTAACATTTTTTTTTATTCATTAACATTCATGTTCATGTCAGTATTCCTCTAAAATCAGAAACTATATTCATCTAACCATTTTTAACAATAACATAATATTTTAGTCCAGCATAAGTGGACTTTGTTCCGAGAATTTTTAAGTTTTTGTAGTTAGTGCTTTTTAAATAATGAACTCACAACATTAAGCTGAGGTCAGAGTCCTTGTCAGCTCAGAGCCCTATGTGAATGCCCAAATCAGATGCCTGAAAACTCCACTCTCCACTGAATTCACAACATATAGTAGTGGCAGTGAATGTGTTTTTCATGTGTGTTTTTTGAGTAAATTACTTTTTCACTTCCTTGTTGAATAAATGAATAAATATATTAATGAAATGAATTAAGGAAGCCAAGCTGGAGGCAGTGAACTTGTTAAACACAGAGAATAGAATGCGGAGTTGCACAAGAAACTCAGGCAGTCGGATCTAACATTTCCTCTCAGCCTTTCTGCCAATTACATCCCAAGGCAAATAAAATCTAGTCTGTGGGAATGAAAATCCCATCCTCAGCTGTCAGTGAAATTTAATATCATGCAGAAATGAAGAATGACAACAAATGGCTACATTCAAAGGAAGTGTGTGCAAAGGATTATAATGAAGAAGGGATTGGGGAAAGTTCTATAAATTGAAATGTGAAGGTAAGACGACTAGAAGCTGAATTTAAGGGAGGTTGACGGCTGACTCTGGCATATGAGGAGCAGTAGGGAAATGTGTGCTATTCAGGAAGTATCATCAGAGGAAACAAAAAGATGTTGGGAACATAATCAGGAGTCTGAGATGGGGAAGAAAAGAAGCACCAAGAACATTTTTTACCATTCTAAAAGTCAAAATTGAGGAACAAGTCAGGTTCCAGTTGATGGAGAGGACAAGGAGAAGAATTTGCAGCTATTTGCACAAGCCTGATAGGACACTGTATAGATTACTAGCTCAGGTAAGGACAGGGAAGGTGACTCACCCAAGAGTCCCAAGGAAGGGGAAGATGAAAGGAGCTGTAGGAAATGTAAGATATAAAGCATTAACACGGTTGTTGAGACATGCTTATCACTTACCACCTTCTTGTAGACACACTTGTTTTTGGTGTGTGGCGTTCCTTTGGGCACTCCATACATTCTTAACGTAGAAATTCTCTTTCCTTTTGTTGCATGCTAGTCACTTACCAAACATTCTGTGAATTTTTATATGTGTTACATAAAAATCTGACACATAGGTGGGAGTAAAAGTACCCAGATCTCAATAGATCTAGAAGTAACAAATTAAGTAAAATAAAGAAGTAGTGAAAAAGAAATTTATGAAAAACAATACTTCCGTTGATATTTCTTCAGTTGATTTATGATTAAAATAAATAATTTTTCTTCACAACCTATTATTTAAATTCCAGGGAGTATAGAATATTGATGAAGACATATTCAAATGGGCAATGAGTACTGCTGAGTTCATCTTCTCTGTGAACATTATACTCAACTCCCTGCCATGTATACTCTATGATCTTAGAAATGGGTTTTTAACAATATTGCTCATTAACCAATTCATCAGTTCCTTATCTTCCCCCATGTCTCATCAAAGGAAGTGTCAAAGTAAACAAAAGTCTCTTTCTTTAAAGTAACCTACTATCCCATCAGAGACTGGACTAAATCTCTCTTGGGAAAGGTATGACCGTTTAATTTAATTTCATTTAGAAATAAATAGAATCAAATCTTGTTCTTCTTTCTGAAGGCCAATCATGCTCTGCAAATGAATCTCTGTCCAAGGCATTCTGAAAAATTACATCTTGTCCAGGTGCTCAGTTGTGTAGACCCACTTTTATTCTATAGGCAAATGAATCTGAATTTACATCTGTCCCCATCAAAGCCCTCTTCACCAAATATCAGTGGCTCAGAAGGAAATGAGATGCATGTTCTTGTTCTTCTCTTTGAATTCAGACGAAAATGTGTGGGCAGCCACAAAGAATTCCTTCACACCTAATGAAATTCTGGATAGGACTAAATTTCAGTTATATCACTTGAGTGCCATCAATGTTCAGGGCTTCAGGTTTGCTATTCTGTGCATGAATTTTTTTTTCCTAGAAAAGATAGTTCATTCAAGATAAGAAATATAAATTCCATACTCAAAATTAATGATTATGTTACAGAGTTGCTTAGACCCTAACATTTATGCATCCCTGAATCATTTTCTATGTGAACAAACAACACTGAAAGATTTTAAAACAATAGCTCTCATATGCATATTAACACATACATATTAACACTCACATTTTAGATCAGAAATTGTTCCTTAAGGCGTTTATTCTTCAGATATACAGACTCATCAGCAAGAACAACACAGTAGAACAATGGGATTCCTTGCATAGTTCCTTTTGAATCTATAAGAAGGTATGCATGCTTGCTAAAATACTCTGTGGCACATTTGCCTGATAGATGTTTAGAGCTATTTACTATAGTGGAGCAGTTTGCTTGTCTGCAAAGAAAATGATCCTTCAATGGCTGTTTGTTACCATATCAAAAAACATGCAATAAAGAGTGTAAAGTAACATGCAGTATTTCCTTACAGAATCCAATATATGTATGTATGTATGTATATATATATATATATATATATATATACACACATATATTTGATTCTGTGTGTGTGTATATATATATACACACACACACACATACATACCTATATCTCAGATTAGCTAGCCAGCTCTTGGAAGATGTATATAGATACACACAGATACACATATTTACAGATATTCAGATAGCTGGCTTATACAAACATGAAGATCACGTCAATTTCTAAAACACCTTGGCTTCTGAGTTTGCCTTGGGAGAGTAGAACCAGGCAGGACCATGGGTCAGGGATGGAAATGAAATTTTCTCTAAACTGTTCATTCTTTTTCCTATTCATCACTTTTCCTTTGAGCATACATATTGCCCATTTTAAATTTGTGCAATGCAAACATGATGATGATGAGTGGATATATGGGTCCCAAGGACCTTGTTTCCACAGTCAGTGGCATGAATATGCCCAAAGGAGTGACAGGATTGAGCACTCTTGTGAAATGATTGGACTTCTGATCAAAGATGGGCTGAGCTCTTTCAAAGGTCTCTGGAATATCTGTGGTAGAAAACATAAAGATATCTAAAGGATTCAATGTCCCCAGTCAAAGCTGGTATGTGATTCATTAGAGACAGGTGTAGCAGTCTTGGGTGAGATATACATGATGTTGCTTCCTGTATAGAAAAAAAGCTCATCAAATCTCCAATTATAAGCTTGCTCATGGATAAGAATCTGAATGCTTTTACTTATCATCTGAGACTTGTACTCTCATGCTGCTTCTAGACTTTAAATGACCCTCTTACAGATGTTTACTTTACAGTGTGGTGTTTGTGGCTATTTGTGGCTAGGGTTTTCAGTACATCAAGCCTCTTTATTCTCCTGCCTCCACACATGTTTTTGGTTCCTTGTCTTGGCCTTGACCACCATTTCTCTTGGTTCTCTGGTACAGGAACTGGTATCTCCACTGTAGGAGAAAAGATACTTGGGTTAACATTATAGGTATCCTTGCTGTGAACTGTGTCATTCTTTAAACTTACCATGTTACTCTGTAATAGGTTGAGAGTGAATCAGACCTAAACTAAATTATGCATGTGATATCAAGGCCATATCCTGGGTCTTGGGGTTCAGCCCAAAAGAAACACTTTTCAGAAAAGATCATCATTTTGAGGGTACCAAGTTACTTTTACTATATTTTTATCTCCCATTTTAAACCATGATTGTCATTGCTTACCACTGAGAAATAAATCCTGTCCTCAACTGTTTCTTTCATATATAAATATAGATTTCTGTATAAACAAAGATGCATCATCAAGCAGGGGAGATAATTTTACTCAGGTTATTTAATAGGGAGAATGTTCATCAATGAATGACATAAAAACAAAAAGAACTCTGTAGTGTGGTTGCAGAATGTCTGGAAAATTCAATGTGTCAAAGCCTTTTGCCCAGGCTGATATTACTGGGTAGTGTAGTGTTTGGGAGACATGGCTTTCTAGATGATCACTAGGTCACTGGAGATTTGCCATTGAAAGGGGCTGTTAGGATTCCAGTCCATCCTCTCTTGCTCTCTGCTTCCTGGTTGGGAAGTGAATGGTTCATTACCTTTCCATGGTCTGGACATGCTGCATTTATTGAAGTCCCAAAGCAGTTCATTCTGGACGAGAACCTTTAGAACTATGAGCCAAAATGCATATTTTCTCTTTGTAAGTTAATTGTTTCAATTATTTTGTACAGTGACAGAAAGCTGGCAAGAGTTCCTTTTATTTTATAAAGCAAGCTTAAAGCTGGAAATCTGATTGGAGTCATGTGGAGCTATGAAATAAGGCTTGATACAAATTCATCTGTGGCTTGCCAAGGAAACACAATCAAGACAGACTTTAAGGTTTTACTGTTTTCTAGAAGTATGTGGCCCAGGTAAGCTTTGATATGGTCATTTATTTTTCATTTTTAATCAGAGATTTCTACACTATCTAGATTCTCACAGAATGAACTGGAAAATTTCTGCCTTTATTTCTAAGTTACAGAATTACAGGCCAAGAACTATTCTTTTATCAATGCCTCATGGTTGAGGCATTCCTGATCCTGTCATATGCTTTCTCTAATTGCTGCCTGTTTTATCAATTCCAGTCCAGATCTGACTCACTGATGTCACCCCCTAACAACTTTAATAACTTCCATCACTAAGAAACAATTTAATGTGAAGTAATTTCCAGTAGTCCATCTGTTCTTTGAACACCAAGTGTGTGTGTTCATGTTCAGGATGAATGAGAACACTGAGATTCTGCCCTGACCTTCTTGTATCAGGGTTTGTGAGACACAAAATGAAGATAAACAGTGGTCAGTTATAAAGAAAGTTGAGACCATAAACTACCTTCACGTTTCACCAAAGATCAATCATCCAGGAATGGTAAGAGTGCAAACAGGAAGGTTGTGAAAGTAAGGCAGGTGATGACTGTGGAAAGAACAGAGGGTGGTACAAGCATTAGGATAGATCATCAAGGATGGTTATGAAAGAGAAGAAATCTAGGCTGTAGAAGTAGATCACTATAAGCTTGAATATGCATGTATGAGATATTTCACTAAATTGTATATAAAGAAAAACATATTACACAGAACTGGACCCATCAAGTCACTTTTCAAAATGTTTTCATATCCAGTGATACATGTTTGCTTTCCAGTTGCATTAATATGCCTTGCACTGTACTGCTTGGAACTTCATGAGTCAAATCATGACATAGTTAGGACTTGAGCTACAACTTGAGATTTTAAACTTTCCTGTTCCTTCTTGAAAACAGCAACAACAACAACAAAAAAAAAGCAAACAAACACACAAAAAGTTTTCATAGAGGTTGAGGTGATTTCTCAGTGTGTAAGAGTTCTTATCACATAAGCATGAGGATTTGAGTTCAAATTCCAAATACAAATAAAATGTAGTCATGTATGGCCATGTGCACTTGTAGCCCTAGGACTTCAAGGTGTTATAGAGCAGCAACAAGAGATTATTGATTTCCAGCCCAGTTTCTGGCTTGAAAGAACATGCCTTAAGACAATAAAGCAAAGGATACTGGAAGGGCATGCCTAAAGTCCTCCTCTGATCTCTGAAATTATGAGTGGGTACATGTCTACATACACATATGTGTGCATACACTACACAAATTATACACACTACAGCAGCACCTGTATGTCTAAGTACCTATCCTATCCAAGTTACTCTATCCAAGTCCGTATTACATTGAAGAAATGCAAGATGTTGTAAATATATGGATCAACTTTTCAGTCATGCTTCTATTTTATTTTTCAGATTATACTATAATCACAACACTTCTCATGCACCCCTCCACATTCTCTTTCAAATTCATGTCCTTTATTTTTTTACTAATTGTTGTTTACTAATATATATATGCATGCAACATGTGTTGCATATACACACATATATATACATATACATATATATATGCATTCCCAATTTTCTTCAGTTGCCTATAGCATTATCTATAAAGATTTGACCTTATATCCACAGATAAGTGTGGTCTTCACCTCTCATCATATATATATATGTATATATATATATATATATATATATATATATATATATATACACATGCATACACACACATACACACATACACATACACACACATATATCCAGAGAAAGAGACAGAAAGACACACAGAAAGATAAAGATTTCTAATTGTAACCTATTCAATCCATATAATCTACCTCTATGTATGTTTTAATGGCTGATCATTTAGCATTCAACAATCAATTGGTGTATTGTTTCCTGGGGAATGCTTCCTTTTCCATTCCCAACCTTCTTTAGTTGCGTATAGCACAATATAAAAATTTGTCCTTATACACAAAGCATACATATATTCTTCACCTCTCATCAATGAGCATTTTCTTTGCAACAGATGGAGATGATTACAGAAAACCACACAAAACAAAGAGTTGTGGAATCCAGTCTTACTATATACATTTGTAGAACACTCCCACTCCTAAGGCTCAGAGAACATTGTAGAAGAGGGGCAGACAGAGTTTTCTGTGAAATTGTGTCTCCTAATAATAAAACATCTACATGAATACCTAAATGTGAGCTGGACATGTATAACACCAGTAAACATGCCAAAGTAGACTGAGGAAAGCCCACTGGGCCTTAATCCTACATAATTGCCTTTTAAATTAAACAATGTGAACTCTCACAACTTGCAACTTAACTAATCCTGAATGTGTATCTATTGTCAAAAGCTCCTTCACATGTCTCACCCATGTGTGTGTGTGTATTTTTTATGTAAACACAATGCAGGTACAATATCATGGTTTCTCCTCATAGGTAATCAATCTTCAACTTTTTAAAAGGCAGGTACAAGGACACTGATTTGTACATCAACAGCTAATTACACTTATCAGGATCTTTCATACTACTCTATCTCTGCATATTTAAACATGTTTTTTTTATTTTCTATAAACATTAACATAGATATACTAGCAGAATTAAAATATCAAGAACAACAAAAATGAAAAACAACCATTCTCACCACAAAGCACCCGCAAAACTCTTGAGGTTAAAAGAAAATTCCCTCATTCCTATTTTGTGTGCCAGTGTTTTGCAATGAAACACCCCTACAGTGTATTTCAATGGGGTCTCATTTGGGGAAAGGGATTGTTAAAGAGAACCATGGTACTTCTCAAACCTGTTCCTAAGCCATTTTAAAGGAAGTAAAACACACAGGAAAATGCTGAATGGATTTTATAGCAAAGCATCATGGTGCTGTTATCAGCTTCCTTGCTGGAAATGGTAATATGTATTCATATAAACACGATGGGGTTGAACATCACTTCCCAAGCATTCAGATGCCTCCCAGCACCCAGCAACTCACACAAATGTCTATTCAATCCTCTCACAGCTTTCAGCAACTGAGGCTCCCCAACTCTTGTAGGGTCTGTTGCTGCCCAGCAGCTCAATGAGCAATTGAATCTGTTGTGAATATATCTGCTTTCCTACCATCAGCAAGCAGCACCGGAAATTTGCTCAGTTTTATTTTTGCTTAGCATATGGGTGAAAAGAGGATGGTAAGAGAGAAGGGTCATCTTCAGGGTTTATTTTGTTTTATTTGTCTCATAAACATAGAAACACAATTGCTATTTACTTTTCTACCAAAATAATTTTTCAACCAAAATTAACAGAGAAAACAAAACAAATAGAAAACAAAAAGAATGCAAAGAAAATCAATAGAAAAGCAAGTTCCATGGGTCAGAGTTGTCAAGAGGAAAAACAGGTTTAGAAACGTCCTGAAACTCAATGTGGTAATTATCTGGGGATGTTAGCAACCCTCAAAAATCTGAAGTGAGACTGAATATTCTCCTACTGTAGATTCTTGAAGGCCACTGACTATCATAACTCCATCTTTGAGGAAGGATCAGCTATCTGCAAGTTAATGCAGTGAGTGAATATGGAGACTAAAGTTGACCACACTAGCCTAATAAAATACTACAGTCTGACCAAATCTATATTTGACCTCACTCCCAGCAGTGTTTTTAGAGAAAACCATATTAACTCTAATAGACTGATGAACATATCCTAGTGAACATATGCTACTTGTGGTTTATCTAAATTCACATGGAAATGTTTCAGTGTCACAGCACCCATCTTAAAATCACTACTCAAAGAAGAAAACATGATTTATTGGTCTTGAGTTTGGGAAAGCCACAAATCCCATAACAACTCTTTGACAATTTTGATGGTCGGTGTGTTAATTTGAGGTCATCAGGAATAGCAAATAGTCCTTTTAAAAAGTCCTTTAAAGCAGGCACTATCCATACCTCCCTGTCAATCAATCATATAATTAATTAATCATTTACTGAGCTATTATAATTTTCTTTGGCAATGATTATGTAAAGATGAAAAGGGCATACTTCTCTCACCTTTAAAGATTGGCAATGTCATTAGAGAATAGAAAAATGCACATAAATTGTTTGGTAATGACTGATAGTTGTTTCAGGTAGCTTTCCTAGCTAGACAATGGGAAACTAGTTTAATAAGACTCTCTCCATCAGCTGAACATATTGCAGCTTGAGCACGGAATCATGTTCTTGATATATTGAAGGAGGACAGAAAATGTACAGAGATGCAAAGTGAAACACATGTAGAATTATCATGATTTTTGTTTTTGTTTCTTCACCTCAACAGAGACATAGCAAGAGAGCAGAGGAAATGAGGGGAGAAATGTTTCCTCATAGGTGGAGTATACTAAATCACACAGCAAGGCAGCAAAGGAGTTGTTTTCCTGGTGGGAATGAGTAAATATATATCAGTGTTTCATTTCCTTTTGCTATCTTATATCTCCATCCAGGCAATTCCTAGCAAGAAATGAAAATATTAGAGCCAGTTACCACAACTAAAACATCACCATTTTCCAGTTTCTATAAAACTGGAAATTCAGTTAATTCTTATGTAGAAAGAAGTCATATAGAGAAGGAACCATAACCAACATGCTCTGACAATTACTTAGGAGGAAGCTGAAAGAAATTTTCCTCAAGTTGGAGGAATGTTGCAGGTGTTCAGGGCAAGGTCTTATGAATGTAACTTTCCAATCTTCGGACCACTCTGGTCAGATTATAGACCACTATCATTGGCACTTGGGTAATGTCTTTAATTGCCAAGCTGAGGATGTGACTTTTCACTATATTCGGGTTAATTCTCTACTCAGAAAATGTCAGAGGTTTGGTTGTTTGTTGAATATAATTGTATTTCAATAGAAGATAGGCCACTTAATTTCTGAATACTAAAACGTACCCAAAAATATGATGTGGAAATTCTCAGCAATGAAGTGAGGAATGAAAATGAAGGTAGCATAAATAACAGCAGTGCTGACTATAAGCATTTAGTATTTCAGCTTCACAGCTGCCCTCTGCAAAGGAACATGAGGGGTTGGGGTTCTCACATGCTCTACTGTGTATAGTGAAAAACTCTGCCAAGGCTTCCTTGCCTTGAACACGGTGTTGGGTAGACGGTAAAGGAAAAAGACAGAAAAAGAATGAGGGATAGAGAGAGGTGAATGGAGAAAAAGGAAGGAGGAGAAAGAAAGATAAAAGAAAGGAAGAAGACAGAAAGGCAGAAATGTAGCAGGACACTGAATAATGTTTTTGTTCTCTGCAGCTTTCCTTATGGTTGCGCACTACTTAGAATTCTTGGAACTTTCCTTATTAATATAAAGGAGAGAAGGGACAGTTGGGAGTTGGCAGTTAGTGGGTTGGTTTGTTAGATCCTAGTTTAGTTCTCTATGATATCTCTCTCTCTCTCTCAGAGGGGTGTGGATATAGTAAACCTGAGAGTCAGGAGTTACTAAATACAGAAGATAGAAGCATGACAGTCCTGTAACCATAATTGGTAAAAGAGACTGTAATATGTAAAGGGGCTGCTTGGATTCCTCAGATGTGGAATGACACAGATCCTTACATCAAAGAACACAAGAGAATTGCAGTAGTACCAGAGTCCTAGTGTCTTCTTAGTTGAGTTTAACACCTTACTGACAGACCTGTTAAGTGGAATGCCAAATTATTATCCCAACTCTCTAGCTTCTTATAGCTAAAATAAGCCTACATTAAATAGGTTTTTGAAGGGTTCAAATGACCCTTGAATACTCATGACACAGCTTTAAAAGTTCAGAATCTGAATGCCAGACATTCAGGCCAAGGATGCCCTCATCCTGTACTAAAAGAGTACAAGTTCTTCCATACAGCAGGCTTTCTGTCAGGTCACTCTTACAAAGAAAAGATTTTTCTAGTGTTGGCGATGGGCTTGATTTCTTTCCACTTCACTTTTCTTTTCAAAATGGGAGTGACAGGATGTTGTCCTAAGCAGTTTTACAAAATTGATCATGCAAGACTAATACAAACCTTAATCTTTACTCATTCATCATCATGTAAAGTTGAAGTGAAGAGCAGAGCTAGGTGTCCAGATTCTCTGGGGTCCAAGCAAGACGAGACTTGATGATATAAGACAGGACAACGGTTCTGTTTCCCACAGACAGTAATGCACATGTTACAGGATGATGTGGGTGACACCCTCTTGTTCCAGTTGATCTTAGTGTTCTGAAGGCAATAACATGCTTGCTAAGACTAATAAACATTTCTTAAATTTTTATTATGGAGTTGAGAAAAAAAGGAAAATCTTAATAATTATTTGGATGTCTGACATATTTATAAATTATATGAATACATGTACATGTATTTAATTTTCAAGTCCGAGATATAATAATATTTGCATCAGAATTAATAAATTTAACATATAAAGCTTGTTTGGTTCTTACCAAGGCATAATTTCAACAAATGATCTGTGTATTTTTCTTTAATGTCCTACCATAAACCTCACATTTCCAACCATTTCATATTGCCTTTGTTTTTCTGTAGCCTACACTGACCTATTTCTTCTACATTACATGTTTTACATTTTGTTGCCTACAGTATGTTTGATTTTCTTTCATTCTTCATTTTTTTCTGCACACAATACATCCTGACAGCAGTTTTCCCTCCCTGAGCTCCTCCCAGTCTCCTCACAGTTTCTCTCTAGCCTAGTTTCACTGCTCCTCTGCCTTCCTTCAGAAAATAATAGGCCTCCCAGGTATAACAACCTAATAAGGTGCAAAAGTCACAGTAATTAGGCACAAACCAACCTATCAAGGCTGCATGATAACCTGCAAATTTTAGGCACATTATACAAGTGAAGTATTTAAAGTACTTTGTTGGAGTCAGAGCAATGGTTCAGACATTAGGAGGATTTAGTACTCTTGCAAAGCACCCAGGTTCACTTCTCAGCACCCACATGGTGACTCACAAACTTCTTGAACTCTGATTCAAGAAGCTCTGACTATTTCTTCTAGCCTCCATTGGTACTGCATGCAGGTGGAACACAGACATTCTCACAGAGAACACCAGTGTACACATAAATATTTAGAAACCTGCTTTGTTTCCTGATATCAAAAATACCAGTTTTGACATTACCAAGTGGCTAAAGTGGGGCTTCAATAACTTCAATAACATCTCATGTTGAAATTATTTATTGACAATATTTTATTCTATTTATATAATTTTATTTTATAAAAATATTGACAAGATGATATTAAAAATATATTTTCTCTGGATTGGAAAAGAAGTTAATGTTTTAAAGATATGTCTTTAAGAAAGTTACAGTTTAACTAAACAAAACCAAATTTTCTCCACACAGACCTCAAATGTACTCCACATAAAACTCGAGGATAAGTCGACTCTAACGTCCATACCTGTAAGGGTATGAATTTAAAAATAGGTTTAAAATTAAAATTAAGGTAGCCTTAAAGAGGGGTTTTTTCAGCTTCACATTTGACAAATATGAACTAGTGTTACCCAATGTTGCCCATAATTAAAGTAAATGAGAAAGCAAAAGCAATTATCTGGTTCATCAAATGATTGATTATGCTGGTCTGAAGCCACCAAATACTAGATTAAATTTTCTCAGAAATTATCAGACCTGCGTAATAAGGGAGGGAAGATGGGAGACACAGATAAATCAATCACTATTTCAAGTTTAATGAATATGTAGTAAAACTCACGTATTTCAGTTGCTAGTTACCTGATTTAGGAAAACTCATATCATATATAGCACACACCCACACACAGCCCCCCCCACACACATATATTTCACAAATATAATATATGTATATGCATACACACACTCTTGACTTTCAATTCAGTTATCTCTGAAGTAGTAGAAATAATTGTTTGCAGAATTATTTTAAATATTAAGTGACATAAAGAAAATAAGGGGCTGGATAGACATCTCAGCGGTTAAGCAGTCATATTGTTCTTACTGACAACCAGAGTCAAGGGTGCAGCATCCACATTAGGAAGCTTCACAATCAATTGTAACTCCAGCTCCAGGAGATCGATACCCTCTTTGAGCCACTGGGGGAACTTTACTCAATTGCATGAGCACAAACATGTACACATATGCACACAGGTAGACACACACATAATTTAATAAATATTTTTAAATGCTGAATTTTAAAAATTATTTATGATATTTCTTCATTTCAGTGTGTATTTTTGTGGTTATAATATAATTATATTTTCCTTTCCCTTTCTTGTCTCCAAATCTTTCCATTTGCCCCCTACTTTCTTTCAAATTAATATTCTCATTTTTTATTATGTATACATATAACCTCCTAAGTTTATATACTATGACTTGTGTATATGGTTTCAGGGTTGACCACTTTTTACTGGACAACCAATTGGTATGTTCTTCCATGGAGGAACCTACCTCTTCCTTTTCCAGCTTTTCTGTTTCCCATAGTTCTTTGTGTAGGGTTGAGGCCCCATAGGTTTTTATCATCTGCTTTGTCATATCTATTATTGTCTTTGTTTAGTTCATATTTAGATATTCCTGGTGGAGAGAATGTATGCATGTAGCTTTGGACATTACTAGGAGATTCAGTGTCACAGCAAACTTCCAGATCGTGTACCTCTCACATTTTTCTGTCCTTTCTTCTGCAGTGTTACCTGAATGGTAGGTGTGAGAAAGTTTTGTAGATTTTATTGTTTGTCCAATGAGACTCTGCTCCACAACTATGTATTTTGATTGATTGAGGTTTTCAACAGTGATCTTTGTCTGTTGCAAAGAGTAGTTTCCTTGATGCCTTGACAAGGGGTGAAGACTAGACTTTTATCTGTGGTTATAAGGGCAAATATTTATATTGTTAATAGAGATTGGGCTGGTTTAGAAATGTAGTGGTTGTAGGTTCTCCTTCAATAATCATGTCTTCACTAGCACTGGGAAGTTTGTTAGGATTTCAGTACCAAGCATGATATCACTCTTGCTGAGTGGGTCCAGTCCAATTAGAGAGCTGTTGGTTACTATGCAGGTGTTCATGCCACTTCTGCAACCTTAGGATTATAATGCCACGCTGGTAATTGTTGTGATTCATACTCACCATAGCTGGGTAGGACTGTTGGAAGTTTGCATGGTGCCTTCTTTTCCCATGAATCCAAGTTCTCAAAAAGGAACGTTTCAGGTCAGCTCTAGTCAGAAGTCTCTGGACCCTATTGTGAGGTAAACTGTTTTCTAAGCAATAGGGCTGGGGCTAACCTTCTGCCTCTGGTGGGTTACCAAGTATATTAGCAATAGGCTGTATATTTGGAAAGTCTTTTGTAGATCCCTGACCAACATCTCGAAAGACAACTTTTCATGCTTCATGATGTGGTTCCTTGGAGAAACCACTGTCAGTTCAGAGGAAAATATTCATTAAAGCTATACATGCATATTACACTCAGAATTACATGTATTTTAGGTTTTTTAGGTAAATAGCTAATAGGATTATTTTTCATGGCTTTTACATACAACATTATTGTTATTTTAATCTCCTTCCTCCTTTTGTATTGACCTTCCCTCTCCCTGAAGACCCACCATTTTCCCACTTCCCTGTTGGGTACCTTATGTTCTGCTGTTGACATTCTCTTTTCCCATGTGCCCACTCCTTGACCTAGAAAAATTGAATAACATACAACAAACACTTCCAGTTAATTCCAAATGTTTTAAAATTATTTTTAGAAGATAGACAATGATCTATGGGGCAAATAAGAGAATGAACTGATGTAGAAATTTTGCCAATTTCCCCCACATCCTATATACTGATTGTGTTACCACCTCCCTGGATTTGCTCATGTCATCCCATATGGAAAATGTCTTTTCTCTGCTGCTTATTTAAATATTACCTATTTATAAAATGCTCATCCAAGTTCTCTTATCTTCCTGATGATTCTGCCTATATAAATATCTCCTGACTGTACTTCTATTTTTTTTCTTAATGCTACCATATGCTATCGTGCATGCCTACATCTTGCATTATTAGTCATTGCGTTCCTATTTTATCTACTCTATCCATATGCCTAATCTAAAATAATAACTTCTTTTGTGAACAGAACTAGGGCAGATGCATTTTTTAAATTCCCTTTGTTGTTGCAGGGTATCTCCAGAGGAACAATATAGAAAGTCTGTGAATGCATAAACAGAAATCTAGTGGATGAATGAATGAATATGTTGTTAATGTAGAGTGCTTCAAAGGCTTTTACCAAATTGTTTCACACCACAATGCTCTCCAGTTTTCTAATGAGCAAAATGATTTCATTTGTTTGCATCTACCTCCTTGACAGACATAGCCTCCTTTTTCATCCTATGGAAGTTAAGATTATGTGCATTATCATAATCATCAAAAAATATCTTATATATAAAAGCCCATCTCAGGTTTTGTATAGTATTAGTGCATCCTCTCAGAATTGCTTTGCATATGATTGTGTTAAAGAGGTGATGTAAGGAATTAAGTATTGTAAAAAGGAAGAGACTGTCAGGATGGGTCTGAGAAGGACTAGACACAGACGGAGGCATTCAATCAGAATCATTTGTTTTCAGGTTCTTTTTTAATTTCATGGAGGAAAATGTCTTTCATCTCTTCTCCACACTTGAACAGCAGGTGGAAAGTCAGTGAAATTTTTCAGGAGACTGAGCTTGTGGGTTAGCCACTTGGAAGAAGTTCAAACGTCATGTACATTACTGATGTTGACAACTGTAACTGCGGGACAAGGGGAAGCAATCCTAGACTGAGTAGAGCTGGTATTTTTCAGGGATTATTTTAGAAAATAAATGTTCTGACACTGATCTAAAATCAGAGTTCCTGGGGACTTTGGGGTGTACCACCAAGTGTGAGTCTGGGTTTATACAAAACCTGGGATGGAAGAATTTGCCTGAGTAAAATTGAGAGCACCTTTTACATGTTCTGCCACTTTTCAAATCACCTGCAGGTTCTTCAGCTGGAAAACATCAGATTTGCTATTCATTGTTTCATTTTTTCCACCGATGCCTTTGCTTTTCCAGGATCTAGAAAAAGTGAAATGTGTCCAGGAACATAATAAGTAGTCTTGAAAGCATTCAACTGAGGTGAATGTTACTCTTATATTTCTTATAACATATGTCTCTGGTGTGTGTGTGTGTGTGTAGAGAGAGAGAGAGAGAGAGAGACAGAGACAGAGACAGAGACAGAGAGATAAATTAAATTTTAGGTTCTTACGTTCATTTTTTAACCATATATAGAAGGCCAGTCAAAAATTATTTACTAAATTTATTCAGAATGAACAGAGATAAGACACCTGGAAGCACAGGAATATACATATGGAGTTAGTGGAACATTCTTTTAAAGGTTTTAGTGTGTACTACAGCATGTTCACATTGTCTTGGACAGAATGGAAATGAGAGCAGGCTGTAACTCAATGGTACCTTGCCAAGTTAACATACGTGAGACAGTAGATTCAATCCACAACACAAGAGAAAAACTAAGGATTTTACCAATACTATGGTTCAAGACAAAGCCAATAGGTACAGACTTTCTAAATAGGACTCTGATCCCTCTGGAAATAAAGACAATGTCCAACAAATACAATGTCATGAAATTGAAAAGCTTGTTACAGCAAACTGTCCCATGGAGGAAAATGACAGAATATAGAACAAGAGGAAATCTTTGCCAGCTACATACAGGGGATTAGCACCTAGAATATACAAAGAACCAAAAGTGCTAAGCATAAATAAAAATTAATAAGTATTCAATTGTCTTTTTAAGCAAAATAACATAAACTTTTCTCTCTGCAGCATACACACACCTGCCCACACAATGTGGGCTTGAAAGAAGAACCAGATACAATATACATGTGATAAATATCTGTCTTCTGGAAATGTCATATTTGAACAGAGAATACTGGATCACATTTTCATGGTAGTTAATTTTAGGCTGGAGGAATGGTTTCTGTAAGGGAATACTGACAAACGTGAGAAAATCTGGAAACTTAGGTGGTAAAAGAAACGATAAATGTTCCAGGTTAGTGACATTGATGCACCATGCTGGCTCTATGGTTCTGGGTTGTAACTTTTAATTACACATTGCTAACAAATGTCCGCAGGATGTGTATGTTGTTGGTTCTGGGTCTACATTGTTAAATGTGAAGGTTTACCCATTTTCTTCCATCAAGTTTACATTGTGAGGACAGAGTAGATATTTCTTATCAGGATATATCTAAGAGAGATAATTCACTGAATATTAGGAGATTGCAATCCAGGCAGCGGAAGAAGTTTTTAAAAGTGATGCCTTTTAATGGGTCATAGATGTACCTGGACCTGCTTTATTTGACAAAAGTTATTGAAATTTATAGAAAGTTTAGTAAAAATAATAATATACTTTCCTTGGCATGGTAAGAGATGATGTACATTACTTATGTGAGTCAGTATTCCCCAGCTTCCCCCTTCAGTGTGTGTGTGTGTGTGTGTGTGTGTGTGTGTGTGTGTATCTACCTCTCACTTCTCACTCTTTTTCATCTCTCTCACATGGAGAAAAGAAGACATTGCCTGCCCATCCCTTTCCACTTTTACCAGATTTCATACCAGAGAAATTTGATGTCCCCAAGCAAGTTTCTCAATAATCTGGAGTGACCTCTCTCTCTCTCTCTCTCTCTCTCTCTCTCTCTCTCTCTCTCTCTCTCTCTCTCTCCCTCTGAATTTGACAATTATATATGGAACACTTTTTCTTTTATTACAGAGAAGGAAGATATGTGTCATTCTGAGAAACCACAGGAGCAACCAGTGAACTAAGGTTATGCAGCAGGATAGTGAAGGATGACAGGTACAGAGCCGAGCACCATGCACATGTCTACATAGTCTTTGCAGGTCAAATAATAAAGGTCCAGAGTCAGCTCTGAAGAATTACACCTGTGGAAACGTTGTAGGAAAGTGGACAAAGGATGTCCTTTGGGTAAAGGTTACTTGTAGAAGCAGAGCCAGCTGACCTGAGCTGAAGTGGAGCTGTCCAGTAATTGTAATGTCTAGAATGAGTACAGTACCCTCTAGCAGTACCCACGGCAGAATGAAAATTCTCACTGGCTTTTTTGTCTATAATTTCCATGCTTCTACCTTTCAGAAACTTATATTTTAGGGTAAAGAAAAATAGAAAATGTAGAAGGAAAGATTGGTAAGAGAAATTAAGGTATAATGAGACAAAATGACAGAAGGGGTGGTAGAAAGGAAGATAAAACAAGAAAAACAACATTCACACATTATGTTTCATAAAAACCAAACATTCCCATCTACATTTCTTATTGGAAGAGAATTCTCTCAGAACCCATATGAATGACTTGTCCCAGAGAAAACATGTGACCTACTCTGCCTCCAGCCTCTCTTCCTCTTTCCATAGACTATGACACCATATTGATGGCTTTGGAAAGCCTCAGGAAGTTAATCTTGCACATCACAGTCCCTAAGTAATATCAGTGCCCATCAATTCCCTAACTAGTCCTGGAGTTTCATTCCAACTTGAAGACAAGCCTTAGATATTGAAGACATTTCCTTAGATATCTGCCCTTCATTTTTCTCCCTATAAACCATAGATGACTATCCCTTTGATCAATAATGAGAAGACTTGGTATTCAGTGTGGGTTTCCAATGTGAACCTTGTGGATAAGTGTGAGATTTGGAAACTTGGTGCAAAAGATAGTTGCTAGTTCATTGTTAGACCCAGAGGAAAGATTAAATTCTGCCATTATCATAAATAACATAACTGTCACTCATCCTCAGTGCCCTAGCATTCAATCTATGTAACTGCTTTTACTTTAGCTAGGTCCTCCATGATCCAAAATTAAACTTTTCCAATAAAATCAAAAGGAGTCTAATCAAATCAGCACTATCCTTGCTATCCTTATGAAATATGATGCTACATCACCCACATACCTGTTGTCTTTTGTCTCTGCTACTGAGTCATCATCACACATGCACCTAAACTCTCATTCCACTAGACACCTTGAATTGTCTAAGTTTTTGCAGTTTATTAGCCCATCTCTTGATCCTAAATTGTCAGTTAGATCTCTTTGTTTATCTAATGAAATCATATATCTATTTTAATATGTTGAACCATTCCTGTATTTTTGGGATGAATCTGACTTGATAATGATGGATAATGTTCTTGAATTCAGTATGAAAGTATTTTATTGAGAATTTTGCATCTACGTTCATAAGGGGTATTGGCCTACAATATCTTTTTTTGGGGTTCTCTTTGTATGAATTTGTTATCAAGAGAGTAGGAAGCTACATAAAATTAATTTGGTAATGTTCCTTCAGCTTGTATTTTACTAAAGAATTTGAGGAGAGTTGGTGTCGATTGAAGGTATGGAAGAATTCTGCATTGAATCTATCTGGTCCTGACCTATTTATTTATTTATTTATTTATTTATTTATTTATTTATTGGTTCAGAACATTTTTGATTACTACTTTTATTGCAATAGATCTGTTTAAATTGTTTATTTCATTTTATTTTAACTTTATATATAGGTATATATATATATATATATATATATGCATATACACATATACATATATATATACACATACACACACATACATATGTATACATACACATACATTTAGGTGTATGTATGTGCGTGTGTGTATATATATACATATATATATATGTATATATATATGTATATCAAGAAATTTTTCCATTTTTCTTAGGTTTTCCAATTTGGTGGAATATAGATCTTTAAACTTGATATATATATCTTTCTGATTTCCATTGGTCTCTAGAGTAACGTCTGTATTTTCATCTCTACTTTTATTGAATTGGATCAATTTCATGTTTTTTGGTTAGTTTCACTAAAAATTTGTCAATCTTTTTCACTTGTTTTTGATTGCTGTTTCTATTTAATTTATTTCAGACTTGTTTTTAATTATTTTCTCCTATATACTGTTTTGGGGTATCATTTCTTCTTGATTTCTTAGAGCTTTCAGTGTGACATTAAGTTTTAATATAAGAAAAATAGTGAGTGTTTTTTTGATGTAGGCTCTTACCGCTATGAACTTAACTCTTAGAACTGCCTTTGTTGTGTCCCAAAAGATTAGGTATGTTATATTTCCATTTTCCTTATGTTCTACAAAGTGTTTGATTTCTTTCTAGATTCCTTGCTTGACAAATTTTTGTATTCAATGGTGAGTTGTTTGGCTTCTATGAATTTGTAGGAATTTTGCCATTCCTATTGTTCTTCATATCCAGCTTTAATTCATAGTTGTCATATGGGATATTTGGGGTGCTATTTCAATTTCTATGTATCTGTTGGGGCTTAATCTGTGTGCAAAAATGTGCCCTGTTTTATAGAAAGTAGCTTGAGCTGCTAGGAAAAATATTCTTTAGTATTTGAGTGAAATATTGTTTTGATATCTGTAAAGTGCATTTGATTGATGACGTTATTTAATTCCAGCATTAATTTGTTTAGTTTCATTCTGGACGGTATGGCTATTGTGAAAATGGGTTATTGAACTTAGCCACTAATCCTACATAAGAGTCAATATATGATTTTAGCTAAGTAATGTTCCTTTTATTAAACTGGAAGCCCTTGGTTTTGATGCATAACTGTTTAGAATTACAATAACCCCTGAGTAGATTTTCCCTTTGAGGATTATGAAGTGTCCTCCAATATATCTTCTGATTAGTTTTGGTTTGAAGTCTATTTTGTCAGATATTATAGCTTGCTTTTCTCCTAGTTCTACATCCTTTTACCTAAGGTGATGTCTGTTCTTGATAGTGAGGTGTGTTTTTTGGATGCATTAAAATAATAATCTCTTTCTCTGATCTGTACTGTTCATCTGTGTCTTTTTATTGGGGTAATTGAAACAATTAATAATGAGAGTTATAATTGAGTGGTATTTATTAATTTCTGGGTTTTTTTGATAGTGATATGTTTCCATACCTTTTTTATTAACCATTTTGAGATTATTTATTTCTTATGTCTTCCTTGGTGTAATTAACTTCTTCAGATTTAAGTTTTTCTTCTGGTGCTTTCTGTTGAGAAGCATTGGTGAATATGAAATGCTTGCATTTATTTTTGTAATGAAATTTTTTCTTTCTCCATCAATTCAATTGATAGTTTTCCCAGATACAGTATTCTGCCCTGGCACCTGTGGTATTGCAGAGTTTGTAGAACGTCGTTCCTGATCCTTCTGGCTATCAGAGTCTCCACTGAGAATTCAGGTGTTATTCTGGTGGTCTTGATTTGGTCTTTTTCCCTTGCAACTTTAAATATCATTTATTTGTCCTATACTTTTAGCGTTTTGATTATTATGTATTGTTACAAGTAATACATATTTTATGTATTATATGTATATTTGATTATTATGTATTGTTGATTATTATGTGTCTGTATGCCTCTGGAACCCTGATAGCATCTCTTTCTTTATATTGGGGAAAATTTCTTCTCTGAATCTGCTAAAAATATTTTCTGTGCCTTTGATCTGAGTTTATTATCCTGCCTTTACACCTATTATTTTATGTTTGGCTGTGAGTCCCTGGGAGAGGGTGGTTTTGTTGTTTGGCAGTGAGTTACAAAGAGATGGCAATAGGCTAGAAGAAAAGTCTGAAGAGGTAGCAGGGAAGAACTAGGATACCCTGGTTCTGTACCAAGAGTCTCAATCCTAAGAGGAGGTTCTCAGGCATACATGTAGTAGAATGCATAAAAGTAATATGCAAAGACTAGAATGGAGGAGAGAAACAAAGATAAATATTGCCTACTGGAAAGCCCATCAGGTTTGGTAGCTGTGGGTTCCTGGTAGAGAACAGTTTTCTCTGTCTATGACTTTTAACACTTTTCTTATTTTTCACCTATGTGTTAATACTTAATTGAAAGTCTGCCTTCTCCCAAAGGAGCTGATTGGTTTGGAGGCTGAGACATATGAGCCTTCTAGTAATGTTCTTTCATCCATAAAGATATATAAAGCCTAACTTTGTAATGTAGAATCATTTTTCTGTCTATATATTTTCCATTACCTAGAACAGTGATGTGTGTATCTCTGTCTTGGTTCTAACTCAATAAATGTCAATTCCACTTGTGAAGAAATTCATTAATAGAAACCTAATACCCTTACATAATGAAGAAATACACACAGAAGTGGTGTTGTATATATCAAGAATTAGAGAAATGCATCCAAGTGTTAATTATCCCAAATTATATTAAACCCATAATTATTAATTTTAATGCATACAAACAGATGAACTTGTACACACTTACACATAGACATGAAGGGCTGAAAGTGCCAAATAATTTCAGCTAAAACTTCTTCCTCAGTGACCAAGTCTAAGTCCTGGGCAATGAACACTTTCCTTAGGCTCCACAGAGTAACACAAGAAGAGATTTGGCAGGCTGTGTGCAATTCTGGAGATACTGCAGCAGATACTCAAGCTAGCCCACATCAGCACTAGTGCCATGATAACTGGTAGGGAGCCTGCTCTGGGCTTAGTCTGATAGGGGCTGAATGGAAAGGCTATTAAGCTTTAGCTTTGCACAAGTCTTGAAAAGCACTTACTGTTCCATGCCAGTGATCGAACTAAAACCTCTGTCAAATTCCATAAGAAAAAAAAACTTCATGATCTACCTGACAAAATGATATATATTGTGAATAATGAATTTCTCAAGGGCTTCAGCCCATGTTATTTCCTAGACAACCGTAATTTGTAATGTTTACTTAAATGTTGGCTCTCAACAAAAATGCTTAGAAGCAGTTAGCATCATGCCCCTGGGCAGTTTGCATCTGAAATTTCGATTGCTTGAATGTGTTCCATAGAAGGAAGTTTGTATGTTTCTCCTTATCTTCCATGTAATCCACCACTATCTGCCACATCAACAGTGAGCTAGGAACTATGATGCTGGGAAAAGCACAGTGGAGAAGGTGATCATATCCTAGCTGCTGGATTAAGGCAAGACCTGCCGGAAATCATTGTGTGGTAGAAGATGGCATTTTCACCACAACTTCAAGAGAAAAACATGACACATTTTATTTATAAGCAAGGAAGTCCCTGCTGGAATACTTTCTTTAACCTCTAAAGTCTTTTTTTATCATCTGATACACATTACTGGTTGCTTTAGCATTTAAAATGAATTAAGTGCTATTAAACCCCATTTTAGGTAGTTTCATCAGTACTGCCTAAGGGGGTATAAAGCAAGGATCTTTCTCTGGCAAACGCCCAGATACTAATGGTGTTAAAATGTCTTCTTATTGCATTTAAGCCAGTAGTTAGGTCAAGTATACAAATATATTTTAGAATATGTTTAAATAAGCACTCCATTTAGTGTTGCTTTTCAACTCCAATGTTTTCTGCAGCTTATTTCTTTACTGTCTTATATAGAAGGTGACACAGTCACAGGTTCAGGGGACTTTATGTCTGGACCAGTTGCATTTTTCAGTTAAACTCCAAAGACCTGAGACAAATGAAATAATGATGATCAAAATGAGGAAGCTGAGGGAATCTATAGAGAGTTGGAGAGGACAGAGCTAAGAGAAGGCTAGAGGACCCTCACTAAGTAAGATGACTTGGCTTCAAGGTGACATGAATCCCTGAATATTGGATTGTGTTTGGATTGCAGGAGTGAAAAAATCACTCACTAATTGTGCACATAAATTTGGGTTTTGCTGGATCTGTGAATAAAATGAATCTCAAACTTCATTTAAAGCTACCCTAATTTTGGCAGCCAGTGATTTTCACTAAAGCAACTTAACAGGGACAGTGGAATTCTAATTGTTAGCATATAACTTTAAATGAAATAGATATAGATATAGATATATGTATGTATGTATATTGTAAGGGGAGGAAGACATTTTTAAAGGGCAATGAATGAACAGCGTAGGGAGAGATTTCTGTTTTACAAGTAGCAAGTAGAAAGGATTGGACAGAAAAAAAAACACCCAAATTATGCTTTGCATTTTGTAGGAAGCATGATAGCAAATGAGTTTAATAAAAAAAAATTACATCTCATAGAAAATAAATTGTGTCCATAAAATTAATCATAGTCATTTGGTGGAATATAAAGATAGAGAAAATAAGAATATCATGTGAAAAAGTTCAATGAGTAACATAAAGTAAAAGGTAATTCTAAATAACTATTTCAAAGAATGAGGAATGATGCTCAGTGGAAGAACACTTGTCTAGAGTGTGCAAGGCTCTACGATTGACTCAATCTACAGACTTGCAAAAGAAAATGATTTAAAACAAAAACCTTCCTTAAGATTGGATTGTGCATCAATCACTGTAACAAAAGAAAGATTTGACATTCAGTAAGGGACTTAAATTAAGTAAATAGACTGTGCAAGATAGAACTGCTCACATAAGTTGACTATTAATAGCTCTTTATCAGCATCTACTAAGATGTCTTTTACCCACTAAAGATCCAGTCCTATTTCATGGATATGACCCAGACATAAAATACACATTGCAGTTCAGAAGTAGTTGCTAAATTTAAAAATAGATATTTCTAGGTGAAATCCATAAACTGGTTATTTTGTTGTTTAAAATATCAACAACCATTCTTTTCCAACAGTATACAAAATAGTCATGTACTTAATAACACAATTTGTCCTTTGTATTTTAAGCATGTTCCATCACATCTGACACATCAAATCTTGATGTTGTTCTAGACTTGGGTCATATGCTTTCTTCAATTCTTACTTTTCTACACCTGCCTCATTACATTTTACCTTGTTACTCTGAAATTTGCTTCCATTTACTTTTTGTTGTTGATTATTTCTAACCTGATAGTATCCTTTGACAACAATTACAATATTTCTGATTCCATAGACTTCAAAACATTGACATTCACTTTTCAGTGCTTGTGTCATCTGGATCAATGACTGAAGATAAGAAATAATATGCCCCATTAATGCATATGAATATAATGGAACATGCATTATTCTTTTCCATAATATTTTCATATATATTAGTTGGAAATGATATATTTTCATTAAAATATTAAACTCTGATCTTTCAATGCCCAGAAACAATGTTAACAAATATTTGCAGGAGATTATCAGTGACTTGGTTCATTTGCTATGTGCTCTGTGATTTCAGTTGCCCTGTCTGTTCGTTGCTGTAAAATTTCCTAATATTCTAAGACTTACAAGCTAATTGGAGAAACTAAGTTTATAAAATGTTCTAATACAACACATTTGTAAAATTAAACTAGTTGTTTAAAACTGAATAGAAAATGCAAACAATATTAAAAGCAGGTTATAAAAAACGGATGGTTCCTGTGTGGATATCTCTTCCTGAAAGCTGGGTCAACAGACATGACCTTCACCTTCTCAAAGCAGGCCCAGCCTCATTTCAGCTGCACTCACTGAGGAACATGGATATTGCATAGCTTAATTCTCTAGGAGAAGTAGCAAGTTCAGTGTGCTCAGAACTCATTTCTTCCCCATTAGGGTAATATTCAATTGGACTAAATTACTCCATAACAGCACCTGATTGTACAGCCAATGGATCTAGCTTCATTTACTTTAAGGTTGGTAGAGTCACAGCTGAAACTGCTTAAAAGATGTCATCATCAAAGCTCTTTCTCTTGTCTTTATTATATTATTTACTAGGAAAACATTGACATTTGGCACCAGAAGTGGAAGGTCACTAAGGAAGAAATTACTTCCAGCTACCTCCTCTACCTTGGAAAGGTCAATGAAACAAGGATGTAAAGAAGAAAACAATCCATGCTAAGGAACTTTATTGTTTTGTGTCAATTAATCCCCACAGGAAAAAAATGAAATCATATTTAAAATATTGAAGATGTAAGAAGAATGAAATCAAAGTTTTCTATTTGGATAATTATATTTCTAAATTAATAGAGAATCAGCTGCACCATTAGTTCATCTGCTAAGGAACACATTATCATAGACTTTCTATTTTCATTTCATTTATTTTTTATGTATGCATGTTTTGCCTGCATGTATGTCTGAGTCCCACTTGCATTGCTAGTACCTGAGGAGGCCAGAAGAGGATATTTGAGTCCTGAGAACTGAAGTTACAGATAGTTGTCATCCTCCATGTGGCTGCTAGGAACCAAATCTGTGTCCTTTGCAAGAGCATCAGATGATATGAACTGCTGAGCCATTTTCTACTTGCAATGCTTTGCTTTTATCCATAGTAAATCCAGGTGCATGTCCTAAAGGACATGACAAAAGTCATTGTTCTCTGTGTAGGACTTTGGATTCTGGAACCTGGTATAAAACTTTGTTCAATGTCAGGAGACAATAGCATTAAGACCTGTGTTAAATGGCAGAATGTGGAGATAGTGATGATGGCACAGAGGAGGGGATTCAGGTGATTTTGAGCTGGATCAGTAAGGCTGAGGCTGTGATAACTGCCCACTGTTAACAGAAAACAGATCTGAGACCACTGTGGTAACCAAGGCATCCCTGGAAATAGTATAGAGGGTCAGAAGCAGCTATGTCCTTCCCAGATGACAGGTTAGAATTCAGAAAGATGTATTTGGTGATTCATTGTAGTTAGAAGTATCTGGTGAATTCAAAATGTAGAGGAAAAACTAAGGTGGGAAGATATGAAAACGTTTGTAATGGAGTGTGGTGGTGACTGGTGGGATCCTGAGATGTATGCTACATGATGTTGTAGATCTGAGAAGAAGTAAATTCAGCTGAGTTTCACAGTCTCTGTTGGACAACCATGAATGTTATATTTTTCATAGAACCTCAAATATTTCCAAAAACATACCCAATGTTTTTGCCAGTAATGGTGAAGCTTACATTCAAATTAACCAGGCAAGTTGGTTATGAAAAACAGATCTGCACCTTTGTAGAAGAAACAGTCTAGAGGAAGGATGAGGTGCAATCATAAGTGTGATGTGAACAGACAGACAGGACAAAGAAATGGAAAAGGTAATTTTAAAACTGTAAGTGAAATGCCTGCCTATAAACAGTTCCTGGGGAGTTTATTTCCAATCTGGAGAATGGAGAAGGATAATTCTGAAGACACGATTAGAGAGACTCCTAATCAAGATATACCCCACGGCTCTATTTTGTATGGTAACAAGTTATTCTCCCCTCTTTAATGTTTAAATATTAGATTTTTCAGGGTAGAGATATTTCCAACCCTCAGTAGGCAGGCCTTGGGACAAACACTGTTTGATAACTTTGCCACAGAACTGGAGGGCTGTGTGTTCCTTGGGGTGGAAAAGGTGTCATGGTATGCTCCAATGCTTACAGATGGAGTTGTTCAGTGGTGAAGTTAGTCCTAGCCTCACTCATGGCAGAGGTTCTACTCATGTAGACCTAAGGCAAATGACTTAGGATGCAGTATTTCCTCCTCTGTTTGGAATGGGACAGTGCTCAGAACCACAAATTATTGTTACACAAGTTGGGGGTACAATTCATGTCCAAAGATGGAGAGAAATGCTCTAACTGCAAAGCAACTATTGTGAAGCCACTCTGAAACAAATTGTGTCACTGTGTATTTTCTCTTATTAAACTACTTATAACTTTATATGTGGCCCTCGGGGCTTGTGGATTAGAGAATATTAAAAGAGAAAAATAATGATTGCTTGGACTTGGCTTACTATACTTTCATATAAAAGAAAATCCTGAAATTAAATCTACTAGTTAAATAGAAAGACATTTATTTAAGGAAAAAATACCACTCTCAAATTTTTGAAGTGCTTCAGGGCTCATTCCTGGGATCTTTTATCGCCTCTCCATAGGTAATCTCATCTATTCCCATGGCCTCAAATTCATCTATATGATAATGACTCCCAAACTGTATCTCTAGCCTTGACCTCTTCTCCCATCTCCAGAAGAGCATCTCTAAGGGATGTCTAATATGCATCTCATATTTATCAAGCTCAAAACAGAACTCACCATTATGTTCCCCATCCTTCATTTTCAATCTCCTTTTTTCCTTGGTTTGTCTCTCTCCAATAGTTAATTCTTCCATCAGCCAGCCAATGCCCTTCCTCAAGCCAAACAAAAAGATTTCCTTCATTCACTCTTTTCCTCTCCCTTGACATGAAACTTCCTAGGAGCACCTGCCAACTGGACTACAGCATTGTATACTGGAACTATCTGGTCATCTTTGTCCTTTCAAGGCTCCTCTGCTCTTCTACTGCACTCTGGCTGCAGTCTGAACTCCCTGTTCTCTCTTGGTTTGTTCTCTCATACAAAGGACCAGCTAGTCTGTTAAAATGACAAATCAGATCCAGTCTCCCCTGTAAATATGTGCATAGTGTCTAAATGGGAATTTTACAAGCATCAATATATCTGGCCCGGTCAGTGAGGATCTGGATAACCAGACTACTTCTGAACTCAACAAACAGCCTATCTCCAATTCAAGCACATTACCAACCTCTCTTTCAGTTCTAGAATGAGCCAATCTGGTTTCCACACAAGAGCTTATTATACTTGAAATTATATCTGCCAGGTTTTCTTTTTCTCTTCTTTTCTAACATGTCTGGCTTGCTAATTGAAGTTTAGGAGCTGTGTATTACTCTCAGCAGATACTCATCAATGAATCACAGTTTCTCAATGAGCAGAGCCATCACATGCTCACTTCACTAGTGTCTGCCCAGTGCCTGTAAAAGCCTTTGTAGAGGAATGACCTTTAGAGTTTCTGTGCTGCCTTTGTAATGACAGGCACCACAATGTGGAAGCAATTAGCTTATTTGTAAATTGATGACTGAGTCACCAATCTCATCATCTGCAGACCTTGAAGAATTAGTGGTATGAGGACAGGAAATCTGTCTCAATGTAGCAATCTACTTCTGATACAAATAAATGTACTGAAGAAAAGTGAAAATGAGCCAAAGAAGAACCTGATCATTACTGTTTACAATTTCGGCAATTAGATGATTTTGCTACTGTGCCATAGGCAATACCTTGTTTGCAGTTTTATACCTCAAATCATTACTTTAAAAGTATTTTGCATAAAAGAAAGCAACTCGGTAAGTTGGTTCTCTTCTCTAATCTGAGTATTCAGATGTAGGAGACAAGGAAATTGCTGTCAATTTGAGGCCACATAGTGGTCCTCAGTTACATAGTAAATTCCAGGTCACCGTTTGACAAAGTGTTGAGACCCAGTCTCAAAAAGAAGTTTCATTTAGTTCATCAATAAAGGCTAGTTGAGTTTTTCTATTTCAAGTGAGCTGTATATTATAACAACTAAGTTTATATGTAAATAATTTTCAAAATGACACTACATCTGAACATCATGTAGGAAAAACAGTCATGATCAAATCTTTGATTTATTCTGTTTCTGCTCCTTGAAGGTGGTGACTTTAGGGAAAAGTGTAACCTTTCTTAAACTTAGTTCACTCTTGCTAAAATTAATATGAAAATAGTTAAGAGATTGTTAGCTGCGCCTCACACAAGATAACAAGTGGATTATAATCAACGACCTTACCTAGTGCTTTCCTGATGATCATTGTCTATACATATATTTGAATATGAAAACACTTTTTTCTGCAGCTATGGTTAATGACATCATTCTGATAGAGGTTCTAGAATTGTGTCAAAATATAACTATCACAGTTGAGGTAATTGTGGATTCAAACTTTGTTGCAGTTTACTCAGGAATCCTCAGAGCCACCCCTCCTTGATACTACCTCACCACACAGTGTATATACCCTAGTGAGAAAATTCAAACTAGTTTAAAAGTAATGAAGAAAAAAAAACTCATCTACTTATTCAGTTTCCACCAGGACCAGAGCTCTGTAGGCACAGAGCTCCTTATCAGTAAGAAATCTCATTGTCTCTTGCCCAGTAAGGAGGAAAGCTTCTCAAAATTCATGGCTGCTCTTGCTGTGTAATTTCTGTTCTTAAGGCATTCAACTCTTTCCAACTCCTCCTTGCATTATTTGCATGTTGTGGGTTTTTGTTTGTTTGTTTGTTTGTTTGTTTTCTTTTTCCTCACTGGTTCTTTTTATCACAGTCTATAGACTGATGTTCAAATGATTTAAAGTTTGAAACTTTCCTTTCAATCTGAAAATCACCTTTGTAAAGACAAAATAGAACACTGAGTTTAGATAGATACTAGAAATAGCATATATACAGAGTAAGTAAGTCTCTTCTCCTAGATTCTAAAACAATCTGTGTTAGGTGGCATAGCTAGCCAGTGATAAATTGCTGAAGAAAATCAAGTCCTAACAATTTTTTAGATCATCCCACTGAAAGTGTGTTTACTCCTCAAGCTTAGTACATGGACTTAACAACCAACAGTTGTGACCTGAAACCTCTGTTTTTTCAGCCTTCATCTTCATAAGCAGTGTAAGCCCCACTGTGGGGTTTTAGTTTTATTTATTTATAGGTCCTTTTTCTTCATCTTCCTCCCCATCCCTTCTTCCCTCTTTCTCTCTCTCTCTCTCCCTCTTCCACCTTCTCTTTGCAGATTCATATTTTCTTTTAATCAGAAATAAATGAAGAACAACAGCCTAGCCTCAGAAACGGAGAGTGCATGCCACAATTCAGAGTTTATGGGTTTTATAGGGAAGGGAAGGGATGGAAGATCTCACTTTCAGGTCAGTTCCCCTGCCATTTCAAAATGGTCCATATATACAGAGATTGATATATCGATCCTCTCATCAGAAGCTTCCCCCTTCTAAAAGCCCAAAAGTGTTATTAGTTGTCAAATTTCTTATCCAGTGCTTCTCAGCAAACAGGAAGCTATTTAAATTATTAACCCTCATTCTAGGTCTGGAGGACAGATTTCAAAGAAGGGGTATATGACATATTCTAAGACTTTTAACTTGATCAAGTGCTGTGACTTCTGTGACTGAAATCATAATCTCCTGGAGAAATATTTGAAAACCTTTCTTTGACAGGAGCTTAAACTGAGACTCTGTAATTTAGGGGACACAGTAGGGGCCCTAGCCAGGGTAGCCATTGTTCTATTCTGGACCTAGTGACATTAGTGACTTTATCCAGGACGAACTAATGTAAAACATTTAAAAGTCGGGGTAAAATATAAACATGAGGATAATAAGGAGGAAAGAACTACAGGGAGGAGGCAGAGTGGGAAGGAACACTGTTCTGGGAAGAGGACACAAAACCAATCCTCAGCAGTAGTTGGATCTAGTTATTTTTATCTTTGGGGTACTGCAGCAGAAAACAGGATTTGGTCCTGAAGAATGTTATGTTGATCTGAAATCTCTTTAAAGTTTTCTGAGAGCTACTAAGACAAGAAATTAATAAAGCAGAGGGTTCCCCCCCAGTCCAACTGTTTTAGTTATAGGTCCCAAAAAAATGCTGAGAGTAGCAAGAAGTGTTTGCCAGTAATTTTACTAAAGTATGAGAAACAGTATTTGGAACTTTAAGAAAACCAGATTAATCTCTCTTCTCTGTGGGAAAATGTCAGACTTGTTCCCTTTTCTTTGTCAGTTTAAACATTCAATTCTTTCAACAATGCAATGTCCCACATGTCCTGCACTTTAACATCTAGGTGCTCTTCTATCTGTGCATAACTATTTATCAATGTCCATTCATAAAACCCACAGGTCAGAGTTGCACATATTGGAGCATGCTTACAATTGTAGTAGGCTAGGGAACATGATAGCCTAGAGTTAAAGGGCAGCTTGAGTTACATCTATTCCAGAACTTTATTCACAAAACAAGAATACTGTGTGTGTATGTAGTATATATACATTATATATATATATATATATATATATATATATATATATATATGAGAGAGTGTGTTTATTATATATACATATATAACAAAAGTAAGTCAATCTTGATATCATGGTTTAGATGATGATGATGTTAGTTTTTTTAATTTTCAGAATGGCACAGTCCCATGCCCCTTTTAAACTCACTCTCAAAGTCACTGCTTTGAATTCAGTAACATGTTCAATTGGAGAGTTGATATCAACATTTGTACATTCGTGAATATAGAGGAAGAAATGTGTTAACCAACATATATAAATATTTGTTCTCGGTGAAAGGGTTACTATGAAAAACAAAGTGTATCTCTGAATTATTGATTCATTCAGTTTCACATTAAACCGGCATGTACCCATTCTGCACTATTACAAGTTATTGAAGTCAAAGGCGTGGCTTAGAAATGACCAATAAAAAGAGTGAGAGCATTCTGCATCATCCTGAAGACAGAAGATGCCTAAAGTATTTATTTAAGCATTTCTGTGTGCACATGTTAGAATACAGAATGGGGATTTTGTGGACAGGAAAAACCAGGTCTAATCCCCTAAGTCACAAAAATGTTTGAAGAAATAGTCCAGTGGAAGGTAGAGAATAATGGTGGGGGCAGCATAAGAAAGTATGCTTTTGTGCCTTTTGATGATGGGGCTTGACACATTTTGCAAGTGTGAACCCTTGTATCATGAATAGCAATATAATTTCACTCAGGTTAGGAAGCTCAACTCAGCTTTGACACCATATAATGTCAGACCAGGTAGGGTTAGCAGTCGATACAATTGTAATGACTTGAAATAAATAAATATTCCTTACTGTCCTCACAAGTACATATCACCTACAGCCTTTGACAATCAGCCTAGTTTCTTAATACATCAATAGCATTGAATACAGGTGGAAACCTAGATATTCTTCATGTTGAAAATTAGCTCTTACGGACAATTTTCTAGATTTGTTCTAACAGGTTCAAATAAACCTTAATTTATCTTTTATGTTCAAACGCAAATAATATTTCATTAATATTTTTGAAAAAACCTACTAAAGCAGTTTTCTCTTTCATAGCCTTATAGGTATTAAATATGTTCCAATACAATTTTCAAAAGATTATACTCTTTGATATTTAAGTCAAATGAAGCTATGTTGGCTTTGTGTCTTTAGCTTTTCAAAACTGTTTAAATAACAATTTTTCTATCTGCCATTTTATAGTAACTCCATATCTTTCAGTATAATCCAGTGATCTTTGACACAAAATTCAACAGACATTTATAACATATATTTGTTGAAAATGCAACATTACCTACATCTACATTACCCGGCAAGTGGGTAGAGCTATATTATTAATATTAATGTCAGTATAAAGGTAACAAGATGCATATTAAAGAAAACAAGTTTTGAAACTTTAGAGAAGGAAATGATTCAAAGATGTGGTAATTTTAAATATGGAGTAGTTTTCATCATGGAAGAGTGGTTTACTGGTGTACTTGGTGCTTATCTGAGGGACCTATAAAAAGAAGTTTGTGAGTCAGATGTGACCAATACAGTTACCAGAACAAGAACTGTTTCTGATAAAACTAAAGGTGTTTTTCTCAAGGCTGGCTTTTTAAAAATGGCCATGAGAACATCTACTGAGTTGCCAAGAAACAAGGCTCCAAGACAGCAATGTTCATGGGCAATGGGGCTTTCAGAACTGGCAAGTAGATGGTCTGTTCATTGCAGTGATTTAAATTCCTTGTCTAGAGTGATATATTCTGTACTAGTCATCATCCACTGCGTAAACAGGGCATTTGGTTCATCAACAGAGATCTATGAGGCTCATCAATTAAATGATCTTGCTACTTTTCCAGAAGTAAGATTTATATATTTCCATTTGGAAGCTCACAATCACCTGTAACTCCAGCTCCAGAGAATCAGATGCTTTCTTTTGGGCTCTGAGGGCATCCACATACATGTCTGTGAGCAGACACACACACACACACACACACACACACACACACACACACACAAAAGCAACAATAAATCTAAGAAAGAATAAAGAGAATGAAGAGAAATCTCCATGATGTCAACTTCAAAGAAAGCATACACTTCAGCTTTTGACCATTTTCATTAACTAAACTGTCCTCTTATTCTTCTTATGCACAATTGTTAACTTTGGGAAAATAATCCCTCTCTAGAATTTCTTGAGAACATGGGATTATATTCATTAAAATATTTCATTTCCAAATATTCAAGGGAAAAATGTTTATAAGGTTACTCAAGATGTCACTATATGGAAGAGGGCTTGCTAACAATAACTCTTGCATCCCAGTCTTGATGAGTCTATAGAAGTCCTCTGTACTGTTTCCCCCTCTCAGTCTCTATCTCTCTACCTCCCTCCCCCTCCCTCTCTCAGTGTGTGTTCTCCTTCTTTCCTCTTTTCTTCATGCTTTTCTTCCATTCCTCTTTCCCTTTCATGTTTAATGTTCAAACATGCATTCTCTCTAGAAAAGTAAAACTCTCTTAAGAATCTTAATCTCTTCACAGGGTCTAGGATACCATCAAAATTCTCTCTTTTAGCAATTTGTGTCAGAAGAACTTGACCTTTTATATCACCAAATATAAGAGTAACCTGGTTGGTCTTAGTGTCTAGATTTACAACACTGGAAAGTGTATTTCAAAGATTGTTGCTGAGCCTTGTAAAGGTTTGAATGTGATTTTCCTTTGTCTTTTTGCCTAAGAAAATTCATGATGCAATTTAATTTTCATCATGAGGTATCACAATACCTAGATTTCAGTTCATCTGTACTGCTAAGAGGTGGGATTTCTGGTAGGTGATCAGGATTGACTATGAACATGTGACTGATGAGTACTCAGCATTAAATATTGACATCCATATCACTCTCTCCAAAGCTTAGGGGGAGTAAAGAATGTGAGGGCTGAACCACAGGGAGGGGAGCTATGAAGTCCTTTCTTATGAGTGAGATACGGCTCTAGCACTTGTGAACATACAAGATCTGCATTCTTAGATCTTGCACAGAACTATGATGATAAACATTCAGTTTAGGGGATGGGCTAGTGGGACCCCACTAAGCCTAAGACATCTGGGAAAGTCATTGTCTTCTATAATAAAGCCACAGTGGATAGTTTCATACCTATGCTTTTTTAAGTCATCTTAGTTAAATTTAGTGATCCACAAAGAGAAAACAAACAAATCAAAACAAAGCAATGTAAGTTAGTATGGTGACTTACTTGATGGAAGAAATGGATGGTAGATGTAGTAGAGAATAAGACTAGGGGAGTGATTATGACCCAAGTGGTATATTCTTGTATGAATTTGTCAAATAATGGAGAAACAAAATACAGAAAAAAAATTCATTCAGGTAGAAAGTTAGAAAGTGGTAGCATTTTAGATGAGGGAGAGATTACTATAGGCACATAAGCCTGATGTCCTATCCAGCCTTGGGCCTTTGCTAAATAAGGCCACAACCACCTTATGTCTTTGACTCTGCATCAGGATCATGAAGCAAAATAAGTATGTGCCGTCTGCCATATTGTATTATTAAGATGAAAGAGTAAGTAGCTGAAATTAGGCTATGCTTCTCAAAAGGCTACTTTTATCTTCATGCCCAGCATCTCTACTGATAGAGAAGTATGGCCAAATTGATAGCAACTCTAACCTTGTGGGGTGAAATCTAGATGGATGATTTTTGGAAGCTTAAAGGAAACAAATGAAAATATACAGCAAAAAGGCTCTGAAAGCAAATTCCTCTTTTTGAAGTAGTCTTGATAATATACGAGACTATATTTGTATCTGGTGGCTTCCAACAATTGACTATGTGTTATAGTTAATTGACCTGACATTTATAACTTTAAGTATCAGGTTTAGATTATTATATTAACTAACCAGAGCAGTTGCCGAAAAGACTAACCTTCTTACACATGTGATGATTTTTGTATAGTGCCTCGTACATGTAGATGATGGTGATGATAATGATGGTGATGATAATGATGGCGATGATAATGATGATGATGACCACGATGTTGATGATGATGGTGGGGGTAATGATGGTAATAGTAAGGATAGTTATACTCAAAACATAGAAACTAGCTGGGCAGTGGTGGCACATGCCTTTAATCCCAGAACTCAGGAAGCAGAGGCAGGTGGATCTCTGTGAGTTCAAGGCAAGCCTGGTCTACAGGTGAGGTAAAGAACAGCCAGCTTTACAACAGAGAAATCCTATCTTGAGAAACCATAAATAGTAGAGACTTTTTTGGTAAACATCAATTTACTGTGACCATTAATTTGAATGCTCTGAAAGTGAATTCTGAACTCAAAATGCTACTTCATATCATTTGTAGTTCATTGTCTATCAATAAATCATATAACATTTTTATATAATTATATACATCAGTTTCTAAATTCACTGTCTTGCCTAATAGTTCAGAAATTCTTCAGTCTTTTCCTCTTCCTTTGTCTTCCTTTCTTCCTGACTAGGTTAGACTTGATAATTTGACACTTATCTCTACAGTACTCATTAGATTATACGAAAAGAAGAGTAAAGCAGAAAATGGGGACTAGGGAAACCTCAGCTTAATAGAGATGCCTCATATCCAGAGCCCATTTTGACAAAGCTGAAAACCCATGATGTGGATTATTTCATTGAATCTGATCAAGAACAATTTCATTATTTCTGATTCTCACATTCATCTCACTACGAGTCTGTAGTTACTTCATGACCTTCAAGGTTTCCATTCTGCTGCCATCTTTATCCTCTCCATAGCAACCATTTCAAATCAGGAAGACTTCCTGACCACATCACAAGTCTTTCAGAAGTACTTTTGCATCAATCCCTGTCATAGACAATTGATCAGAAGGGCTTTTCATACTCAGGACCAGTACCCAGTATGATCTAAGCACCAAAAACGTACAGTTGGGTCATTTAGCATGGGCCAATTTTAGAGAATATGTATATTATTGTTTATCAAGCAGTAGCATTGAAATCAGTGAGATGAATATACACAAAACCATTTTTGGAACACTCTGTGTTAGAGAGTGCATTAATAGATAATGTTTTGAGTCATGAGGAATGTGTTAAACAGAAATTGGATACATACTGAAAAACACATATGTAATTGCTATATCCATGCTCCTTGCTAGACAAAGTGAAAGAAAGGCCGAAGATCTTTTTAAATATCAAAGAATATTAACATTATTAGGACTGAGGATCAGTATCTCTGTTCTTAAGATTTAAGTCACAAACAGTGAAGAAGAAACAGGGGGAAATGAATAAGAAAACCTTTCTGCATCATTTAAGCATGTAGGAAAGAAAGCAAATAACATAGCAGGAGGGCAAGATGTGTATGTGTATGCATGTATGTGTGTGTATATGTGTGTTTCTTTGTGCTTGTAATCATGTATATTTGTGTGTGCTTAGATGTGTGTGAGTGTCAGTATGTGTCTATGCTGCTCTCAAGTACTTTAGTACCACCAAATATTCAGAAAGTGGGAGGGTTAATTGATTGAGGAACAAAAATGCAATTGGAAAAGATTGAACTCAGTCTTGTGACACAGGAGGTGAATATCTAAATAGTGTACTATGTGTCATGTAAAATATATTTAGTTATTGGACCAAGAGAGAGGAAATAAGGAAGGGACCCAGAAAGAATGACACTTAAGATAAAGTCCAGAGCCATAAATTCACTCTCCCTAATGGATTCCATTCTTCTGCAAAACAATTGAAGGGAACAGAGAACAGAGTGTATAATATAATGATCAAAAATTAGTGGTGGGAACCCTGAGGAGGCACCCTCAGCATAGACAGTATGAAGCAAAACAGCCCATGTGTAAATAAATGAAGTAGCGAGTGACAAAATTAGTGGGCAACAGTAAGGGCCTGTATAAACTGAATGCAATGAACTTATTGATGACAACAATACTGTCATCAGTACCAACAATACTGTCTTGTTCCTTGTCTATAGGGAGAATCACTTTCAATGCTGTTTACCAGTAATTCTCAATTCTGTTTATACATTCACCAGAAGAGAAGGCTCAGAGTATTTGCAACACTGAGGTTCAGGCTGGCCAGGTTAGCAGACAAAGCTGTTTAGGGGAGCATTGAGAAGCTGACACTCAGGGTAGATTGTCAAAGTTGAAGTCTTTGGGAAGTTGAAGGATTTAGAGGGTTGGAGGGAGAGGGAGAGGGGGAGGGAAGGGGGAGAGAAAAAGAGAGACAGAGAGACAGAGAGACAGAGAGACAGAGAAAGAGAGAGAGATTATTAATGCCAAATAAGTGATTATATGATGGTTCAATATTACAATATGAGCTTGGAGGAATGACTGTCAGGAGGGAGACAAAGTTAAGATTTCAGGAAAGATGGTTCAGAAACATGGTAAGGAGGTTGTTGGTCATAGACAGTGACTTTGCCTCCTGGCCCAAGATCTGGCAAATCTTTCAGGAATGATGGGTGATACTGACTAGCCTTTTGAGATGAATTTCTTCTCATTGTGTTCTCCTTTTACTCACCATTTTATCACTTTGATTCAGTTTGGAGTCCCATGTAATCCAATAAGTAACACTATAAGCAGAGAGTTTTTCCTCTATTCCAGTGCATTTACCTATGTTTTACAGATTGATTAATTCCTCGTTCTGGGAGAGATTATATCCAACTGTAGCCCAAGAAGTGAAATTTGGGATCAAGAGACAGTGGAAAAGGCATAACCACAGGCAAAAGAAAGGATGGAAGTCAGTAACCTCTGCCCTGGAGCCTTTGGAGAGAGGTTTCTATGGTGCAGTGCTGGCAAAGGACACCCCTAAGTGTACCTGAAGAGGAAAGGATTTAGAAAATGGATTTTTCTCTCTGAGTCAGTGGTGTTGCGAATTCTCTGACTCATGCTGTAAGTCAGATTCCAAGCTAGCAGTGAGATTTTCTAATACTGCATATACCCTGACCACAATTTCTCTGCATTCCCTGTGTAATCCTACCTCCCTAGGGAACTAGCTCTTGGGTATAAATACATTTCTAGGAGGGAAGATTTCTGATTCATAGGATTTTCAGGGTTTGAAGGCCTGTAAAAGAAATGGCTTGAAGATAAAGGTTGCCAGGTTTTAAGCTGGAATGCAACTTCCCACCCTCACTGCTTTCAAATTAGGTGTCTCGGGATAGTAAAAATAAACAGCCTGAGACCACTGGGAGCAGTGTGGGGAAGAAAGTCCAGCTCTGGGCCGAATCTGTCACCAGGCCTGTTGCTGTGACTTGCTTCTTCGATCACTTGTTTCTGTCCATTGTCCTAATGATCATGATTTTTGTTGAGGCGCTCCCGAGTTCAGAGAGGGTACAAACTGTGAAGCTGTATGTTTGGGGTGCTCAGAATGGCGTCTTTGTCCCCAGTCATCACCCAGAGGTTCCCAGCCTCCAACAGTGTTTTCTCACAAGTTGTGTCCAGTGTTATCAAGCCTACAGGACTTACCATCTCAAGTAGCTGCTTTTACCCTCACAGTCTCCTGCAGGCCACACTTGCCTTTTTCCTAGTATGCCTGTCCGAAGCTGACCCGGGAGGCCCCGCCAGCTGCAGTCCTACGCCTGGCTCTTCTGCCTGACCTGCACTCCTGGGACACAACGGGCTGTTTGGCCGTCGTATCCACCGGCAATCTGTTCAGGAAAATAGTTCTGAACACGCAGCGAAGAGCAGCCCCAGCTTCGGCATCCTGCTGCCATCTAGGGACCAAATGAGGTGTCCTCTGTGTTCCTGTTCCAGGATAGACCGCTCAGCCTGGGCGGACCCCTGACATCCTCTTTGGACCCAAACTGGGCAAATGAGGTCCATTCAGGTCAGTCCCCGGCCTCTGTCAGCATCTTGGTACTTCGCTGACATCACCCTGGCTGAAACTCACCAAACTGAAACCTAAAAGAGGGAAGCAACACAGACAAAGGCAGTGAGAGGAAAGACACAGAGCAAACAGCTAGGGAGACAGGAGCAAAGCCTGCAAGAACAGACACAAAGAAGAAAGCCGACAGAAAGGCTCCATCAGGGTAACAGTGCCCCATAATGTGTCTGTATGTGTCTTTGGAAATTGTTATTGTTGCCACGCAGGGTTTACACGCAGCCCCATGAGGTTCAAAGAGTCAGGCTAGCATATTTTTCGTATATAATTTTCAAGATTTCCTCTCGGAAGAGGAATGGGAAAGACAGGATATTTGCTTTCGCAAAGATTGCATAGGAAATCTGCAAAGTGTTCACCAGGGAGTTAACATGAGGTGTTCCATTACAGTGCCAGCATCTCTCCTGCAAACAGAACAATGGGCATTTTCAAAGAAGAGAAGGGGAGAGGGTTGACTCTATGGGAAAGGAGGAGGAGACATAGATAGCAGAACTGGCCCTGCTGTGGACCAGGAGGCCCTGCTGAGAAACTTCAAATCAAATTCTTCCTGAAAGGAAGTGTTATTAAAAGTAACTTTAATCCTTCCAGGCAGACGGCTCATAAAAGCATACAATTAAGTCAAACAAACGACAGGAACATTTTCTCTCCTACCTGTTTCCCTTCTGGGAGTAATTACTACAGGTAGTCTCTCTTGTTCTGTGCAAACAGAAACAGACCTATGGTAGGTACAGATTCTATTCCTCTTCTGGGTACCTCTTTCCCCACCACCGCACCCCGTGTCCCTTCAGCTGGCAACATCAACCAGCCTGTCTGCAGACCCAGCCAAGAACAAAGGAGCGAATTTCAATATTTCCTCTTTGTGCAAGGTTAATTGAAAATCAAAAAAGTCACTTTTCAAATGTCATGTTAAGCCTGCCACTGCATCAATTTCCTTTCCTTTCCCATCTCCACAGGCAAGAGAAAAGTGTTTGAGGGAATGGAATGGATTCCTGGGAAGTCGGGACACAATGAAGGAAGGGAAGAAGAAAGAAGTGAAGGGAGATGTTAAAGAATCACAGGAATGCAATATAGCCTCTGGTTGCACACACACGAACTTAGAGTGGAAACTCTTCCCTGTTGTTTTCTTAGTCATAACAGTGCTGCATTAATGACTTCCTGACCTAGAAGGATTAGACCTCCATGGTTTTCAGTTTGAATGATAGGTCATGATATGATTATTGTAATTGACACAATGTTTTAAAATCTCTAAAAGAAATATAATATCTGGACTATCCCCATCGTGCCTGTCCACTTATTTTTCCTTACAAAGCTGCCCCCCCACACACACAAGTGGTGTGTAGCCACTTACCAGCTCTCTCTCATGTCCTGAGAGACACAGTCTCAGGGTTCAGATGGTTCAAGTTTAGTCTTGTGTTCTTTAGAAGCTTTGTGTCTCAGCATTATCAGCTTTACTATTGCCTCAGTGAGTGTTCTCTGTCTCTCTTGCAGTTTCCTCATCCATAAAGTGAGTCATCACCTATGTCCCTGATCTCATTACTCAGACTATATGGGACACTTTTATAATGGAACAAGCCCATATTAATTATTTACACATTTGCTCAATCTTCCCCTGAATAGGTGACTTTAACATGCTAGCATTCTGGCGATAGAACCAGGGGCGTTCTTAAGAAAATCGTTCCATTTTTCAGAATGAGCCCTCAGGACCCTCTGTGGCCAGTCATGTTCCCTGTCTGTTCATCTCCAGTGCACTCTCTGTCTGAAGTACTCCCTTGCATGAGTTCTCAGAAGGAACCTCTGTGGCCAGGCATGGCCCAGTCTGTGTACCTTCTCCAATCACTCTGCCAGCTGTACTCCCTACCTGTGTTCTCAGAAGTACCTCTGTAGCCAGGCATGCCCTGGTCTGTTCATCTCCTACACCCCTTCTGCATGCTGCACTCCCTGATTGTGTTGTGTGAAGCCATATGTCCCTTCTGCAAAGCAGCTTTAGTCTTTCTATTCAGTGTCTGCTACCTTGCTTCCTGATGCTAGGGTGAGACTGCTTTACCATTATGCTGCAGCAATCAATCTATTCCTCAGACAGATGTCTCCGTGGTAGATTTGTCTAGTAAGGAAGACTGGATCAACCAAAGATTGACTTTTGTAATAAACCTACAAATAACCTTTTATCTAGATTAGCCATGAAGAAACAGATTTGTGGAATAAACTCATCCTCAGATAACCCACCTCAATTAGTCAGGACTCTAAGTCTTCTTTCATTTCCAGCAATATTATGATGTTTTAGTGATAGCAAATGTGTCTACCCATTCTAAATGAAGGGGAAGGTGATAAGAACCTAGTAACTGCTTAAGCTCATTAGAAAATAGTATGTATATATATGAAGAGAAACCCTGTTCTAGATCAACCGCCTAGCTGTTGTCAAAATTCTCCAAGTGGCCATTCAGTGGTGGCACATGTCTTTAATCCCAGCACTCAGGAGGCAGAGGCAGGTGGATCTCTGTGAGTTCAAGGCCAGCCTGGTCTACAGATTGAGTTCCAGTCAGAGTTACAACAGAGAAACCCTGTCTCAAAAATACAAAAGAAATCAAAACAAAAAAGTAAACTTCAAAGATTTAGTGCATGTATATATTAAAAATACATACATCTCTTATCACTTTCTAAACTTCCTACAAACAAGGCCATATAGTCCATATTTACAGCCCAAGGTTTAAGAGTGAATGCCTACTAACCATGAATAATTGAGGAAGTATGGAAAGAAACTAGATATGAGGCTGTATCAAATAGCATGACATTTAAAAAATAACTGAGGGTTACACTGAGACAACAACAAATAAAGCTCAGATAACTGGATGATTTAACATTTTCAGACAATTATTCTGAACCTGAGGACATTAAGTTGGAAAAATAATTGTATTATATTAATGATAGTTTTTTTTTTCTGTATGAAAAAAAGCATGGTGATGGAAGATGGTTGGGCTAGACATGATAATTCCTTGAAATAAGACAATAATGAAGTTTTTTATATTAGCTAGTTTTGCCTTTCACAAAATAATCTGGCTGTAGTGGTGCTTTAGAGCATTCTGGTGCCAAGAAAACTTTCTTTGAAATAGGATTCAATCCTCTTAAACACTGGTATTGCTTTGCCAACTACGGTTATGTAATGTTCTAAATCCTCTTTGTTATTCAATGGTGTTCACAGCATCTTCATCAGGAGTGAGTTTAAAAGTAAGAAACCACTTCCACTGCTCACTCAAAAATAGCAAATCCTCTTCTGTTAACATTTTTATCATGAGAAAGCTATGACTTCCTCATACCTTGAGGATTGGTTCCAATTGTACTTCTAATATTGTTTCCAGCACACCTCAAATGCTCTCCCCACAGAGTGTTGAACCTCTGCAACTCACCTGTGTGAAATATGGGATAAACTTCTTCTTAAGTCCTAATAATTTTGGTGTTCTTCAATCCATAATAATGTGGTCTCTTCACATGAATCATGAGTGATATTAGTGAGATCCATGTGATGAAAAAATTCCCCTAAGGTTTCAGTGAGCTCCAGTTTTCACTGACAGATCCTGTGTTAAAAAATCAATGTAAATAACTCCCACATTCAATTGCAACTAGAGACATGTGCATCTGAACACATGTACACACTCACATGTACACATATACACACGCACACATGTATGCACAGACACATACACAACAACAACAACAATGCCAATTTTACTGTCAGTTTGGTTTGTTGATCAGAATATCATCTCCACCCGTGATCTTAGCCTGATCTTCTAGAACCCTTACACAGCTCCTGAATGGGAACTCACATCTTCAGTTCATGGTTTTGGGCTATAGAGAGGGCTACTTTCTGAAAATCTCTTGTTCCAACATCATCTTTAACTAGTTTCCATTTTGTCCTCTGAAGCTTCAGTCATCATAGAATTGAAGCAAGTTAAGGCTTATATATGAATCTCTTAAAAGATTACTGTGACTCTTTTACTCTTCTCCCCAGATCACTAACCCTCTCTGTAATTGGCAATAAGGTTGTTTAACTTTATCATTTTTGTGTTTACTGGGGAATTACTTTTTTATTTCAATCAGTAGTTTTGTTTCTTTTCATTAGCATTTTTTCTGATCTATGCCAGGGTTGTGGCTTTTAGCCTTTCTCAGTTTCAATATGCATTTGCCAATAGGCTGAATCATTTGTAGACTTTTGTTTGTTTGTTTGTTAAAGGAGTGTGATTCTTACTTTCATCTGAAAACTTTGAGGCCACAGTGAGGTGAGGGGTATTAGTGATAATTCCAGTTGAACACACTGATTATGGTAATGGTGAGATGAATCAATAGCTGAGAGATCGTTGTGGAAAAGTTCCACTTGCAGAGGACAGTATGTTTTGCTTATTAAGTACCAAATGCTTGGTCCATGGTGTTTTGCTTTTGTTTTTTCATTTTTTGGAATCCAGAAGCTGACCTACTGTTGGTCTGGATCTCCTAAGCAATAATAGTCTCACAGAGTATACCATATAACAGATGATGGTTTTTGTATTTCAATGATGCACATATATGTTAACCTCTCAAATATGGGGACAATAGATGCTCAATTGTCTGGAAAGGAAAGGCTCTGTAGCCCTGGATGGAGCATCTACGATTTACCATCACACTGTCTTTCCTCATGTATAGCCAATTCTCTTCCCTTCATAATATCTCTCAATTAAAAATGCTCAGTCTCATCCCTCAAGGCTAGTATTTACAGAGTTATTTTTTAAATGTGCATTTAACTCATCCAAGTTTGTTGTCTTCAGTGTCAAAGCTTCTGCTTAATGCTGAGTTAATGCCTGGGAGTGCCAAAGCTTGAAGCTTTCAACACAGCTCCAAAAACAGCTGTAACACATCTCTGAAGCTGAGCCCCTTGCTTCAAGTTGTTGCCTAAGTGAAGGAAATCCATCATTTTTAAGCTCCTGTCAGCTAAGAGCTATGTAGATCATAATTGGGAATCTGTAACACACAAGCACACATGTGAATGTGTGTGTGTGTGTGTGTGTGTGTGTGTGTGTGTGCATTCATTTTAAAGGAATTACCTGGGAATGCTGGATAGAAAGGCTTTACTTGTAACATGTCACTTTCCTGAAAACCCATGTCTCATTTGGGGAACTTTATGCTTGTGACCAGATTGCTTCGCTTTCCTTTAGCCATCTTTCCTTTGTCAGTAAATTCAAGTAATCAAATGTGAGCAGGCAAACACTTTTCCCTGTCTGCAGTTTTGAAATTAAAAGGAAGAAGATTCCCCATCTCAGGACCACTGCTGTTCTGAATGCAACCCAAGAAAGGACAGCACCCTGATCTCCTGGGACCTGATTAGAAATGTAAATTATCTACTGATTCAGACTCTCTAGGGAACACTGAAGAAGCTGAGTCTTAATCAGCCCTCAAGGTGATTGTGTTCAGCAGGAATAGTTGAGAGTCATTGCTCCAGGCAAATAGATTTAGAAATTCTAGATATTGCATCTTTTGTATGTAGTCACATGACCTCATAATAATACCTCAAGGAAGGCAAGATATGCATTACAGAAAGTATATCTTACACATAAAGATTGCTATAAAATTATTTTATAATTTCACTGAGCACATATCAACTTTAATAGCAGTTTTATCAGGTTTTTTTTTTCTCCTTTGGTACTCAGTATATAGTAGATGCTCAATATAATTATGTTAAGTGGAAGAAGACAATGATATTTTAGTTTCTATATGAGCCTAGGCAATGCAACACAACCGCAGATGCTAGTTCAAGAACAACCCATCAATACGGAAAGATGTAGGGTACACAAGTCATTTTTTTCTCAGTTTGATGATGGTTAGTGCTGCACAGCTTCCCTACACTAGGGTATTTCCTCCAACTCTCCGGTGCTTATTTCTCCAAAAGAAATATCAATCGGTAACATTTTTCTCCTCCTTTCCTGTCACCCCCTCTAGTCCTCTCTCTTGCTCACTTTTCCTTTTCTTCCTCTTTCCATAGTTATACACTCAGACACAAACGTATAGTAGGTATTATAGTTTGGACATAAATTTGACATATCAGCTAGGTATCCTATGAGATATCTAGGATCTGCCTTGGTGTGATGTCATTAGACACAGAGTTGTCTAATGCTTGGATTGCATTCCAAACTAATATTTGCTTGTCTGGTGTTTATTAGCTGAAAGAAGTGGTGATCAGTAGTTAGAAAAAAGTGTTTTGCATACAACTCTGTATCCAGTGGTGCCTCAAGCTTTCAGCTTCTATCATAATGGGAATGTAACTTTCTTCCCACTTATCCACAAAATCATTCTCAACTTGACACTGACAGAACAGCTTGTTGATATGAGAGTCTTGAACTCAATTAGCAAATGAATATTGATTTAGGGTCAAAAAGAAGGAATGGACAGGGTGAGCTCTAAGGCCTGTGAAAGATGTCAGCATGACAATCTTAACAACAGGAACAGCAGTTTCTGAAGGGAAGTGATTGGGCCTGGGAGAACAGCATCATAAGCTGGTATCCAGTGAGAGGGGTAGTTCTTACTGAGTGTCACAGAATAATCGTAAGCTACCTGAAGACACTACTGGCTGTGAACTTTGTTAAAGATGTTAGGTACTGTCAGGCACATTGGCAAAAGCCTTTAATCCCAGTGTTATAGAAGCAGATTCAGGAAGATCCTTGTGAGTTCAATGGTCTACAAAGAGTTCCAGAGCAGCCAGGGCTACACAGTAAGACTCTGCTTCAAGGAAATACAAATCAATATCAATAAATAAAAAGTTAGGTTTCTAAAAAGTTAGGTTTCTATTAAAAAATTGCAGTGAAAATCCCAATTATTTATATAATTGGGATTATATTCTAAATAATTTCATAACACAAATTTTAAAAGTAAATTTCCCATGAACATTTTCTTGTGCTCATAACTATTTATAAAATGTCATAGTGTCATAAATAATAATGGCTATAAAATATCAAAATCATGTATTGTAATGACTTACATGTATTTTCTATTATGTGATTTTTACAGATTAAATAACACATTCCCCTCCAGAGTTCACATGCCAATCCACAATCCTCTGAATCATTGAATGCAATGTGCTTGAAGCTGGGGTCTTGACAGAGATGATATTGTTAAGAAGAAAGTTTTAAAATTAGATCTTCGTTCAATAGATGTGGTGTCCTTATAAGAAAGGAATAAAGGAATTCAGACACAGGGGTACATGAATGAATAGCTGTGTGGGGACACAGGAGAATCCACAGCCAATGGTGAGTAGAAGGAATGACGAACATGACATTGCTGTTTGTGGGATTGGGCTCATCCAGTCTCTAGCGGCTGCTTGTGATGTCACTAGCATGTTAATACACTGACTATTCATCTTCTCAAACAATTTGTTTTAGTTAGTAATATTGCTTGAACAATGTAAGATCAAAAAGAGTGTCTTCCTCGTACTCTCAAGTATAAATCCAAAGAGTACTCATGAGTTCTACATGTCATCCAGAAAGGCAAATACAACACTGACAGGAGTCTTTCAGACTCTTAGCCCTCTAGCATCTTTGTTATTGCTTATTACCTTGGTGTTTCAAAGCAATTGGTTAACTGTTGTTTATGTGCAAGGTTTTTCTGCTTCACCCCAGAAGATAATCACTGGCGTATTTTAGATATCACTACCTTTTGGGTCTTCTCATCAAGCTTAAAGCCCACAGATGTTCCTGGAGAAATGATAGTCATGTGAGACTGTGGCTGGTATCTAGTGATATTAGTGTCACAGAGCAAAACTAGTTAATATAAGAGCAGTGAATACAGGATGTCATTTGGAAAACCAACATAATTCATTTTGTGAGGGTATAAGAATATTCTAACAACCCTTAAAAAAAGCAGATACTTTCATGGGATTGAGATAAGTGAGGAGTGGTAAATATATGACTCACCAGTTGAAGCCTATGGTAGGAGAGGACTTAGGACATGTGTATTCACATACAAGCTTTATCTTGAGAAGCACTTGGGACCTCTCAATAAGCAGTCAGCACTTGTAACTACTGAGCCACTTCTCTAGTTCATAGGATAATCATTTTTCTAGGAACTAGTCACACTTCTTCCTTTTTATTGTTTTTTTTTTTTTTTTTTCGTGGCACTGCTTTAGCTGCTGTGGAGATATTTAACTTGAATATAGTCAAATATTGTCTAGATTATGGTTTATAACCTTTCTCTGTGTGATGAAGTTCTATCCTCCAGTAAAGGTTTGGCTTCGAGACCCATTTATTTACCTCACTGTCCTGAAAGGAGTCTGTGATCTGAAGGCTCAGCATCAAAGGCTGATCAAACACTAAAGTGCCATAACTTCTCCAACAACCTAGGAATTAGGTATGGAAATCAAAGAGGAGAAATGTATGTTGTTAGAGTACACCCACAGAAAAATATTCCAAATCTTATTGCTCAAGTAAAGGAAATTTCATGGAATTTTCTGTACATTTAATAGCAACCTATACATTGTATTCAAACTGATAGAAAAATCAGTTTAATAAACTGAAAAATACTTTTTAAAAGCATCAACAATAAAAATCACTTTAGTTCAATCACTTTAGAAGACAGAAGAAAATTTTTGCAACATTTCAACTATATTTTAAAAGTCTTACATTGTACAATGAAAATTGTAGAAAACATTATGAAGAGGTCAGGGATAGGTGAATTTATGTGATGGAATACTCAACAGCTTAAAGGTCTCAACTACAGATACAAACAGAAGACAGTAGGAAACACAAGAGCATTTTTCCGAGTTACAGTCATCAGTCTCATATTCTACAGCAGCCTACGATTTCTTCTGCTCAATTATACAGAAGAAGAAGTCAGTGTTTTCTAAGAGACAGGGCTCACCACCAAGGGACAATACAAAGGAACTTGAGTGTTACTCTCTGCTGTGTCTTAAGTGTTAGCAGTTGTATGGACTATAGTTGTTAAAGTTTGCCTTCTTAATTCAAAGTAAAGTTAATTTATTGTGGTTCTGTTTTGTGTGCCTGTTTTTCTGCTTTTTGTTGTTTTCTTTTCTCTTATGAAATTAAATGAACTCTAGTTGTTATTTTACACATAATATTGTCTTATTTTCTTAAAAGACTTTGTAAATTGCTAAAATGTCAGTCACTTACATATTATGAAGCTATCCCTATGTTGCTGGAGAAGATGTCAGGCAAGAAAGCATGCTGTAAATTCTTATTGGGGTTCTCATGCTAAAGACTGAATTGGAAAATGCCCAGTATTAGTTAGGAGATATGTACAAGTTCATGATCAACTACAGATATGGTGATCTTGTAATACACAGTGCAGCTCCTGGTTTTGTGATTGATTATCTTGGAGATCACTCTCATGTTGCATGCTAGAGGGAATGGCTTTGTACATCAACAAAAGTAAGTGGTAAGTAGGTGGTGAGGGAGGATGTGGCTGAGAGAATTGCCATGGGGTGTTATCCAGCAGAATTGCTATGATGTCCTTCAGATTCCATGTTGGGTATCAAGGAGTAACTGTTTCTATATAATGAGACAAAAATGGAGAGGTGAGTAGAATAGAAGGAAGAATAGAATTAGGAAGGGAGCAGGGAAAGAAGAAGGAAAGGAGGAAAAAGAGAAGAAGGGAAGGAGTGAAGGAAAGAGGGAGGAAGACAAGACAGGAAGTGAGGAAGGAAGGCAGGCAGGCAAGCAAGCAGTTGGGGGGATCGCACACATTCTTGCATGAAGCCTTAGATCTGAAGCTGTGACTGACATTGACATTACAGGCTGAATTTTATTTCATGAACAGTATCAGCACTTATCTCCCTTTGGATAAGTTACACTAAATTCGCAAATATTTTTGTTCATCATTGTTGATTTTCTTGTGTAATTGTCTTTTATCATTTTTGAGGCTTTGAGTTCTGATCTAAGACCCCTTAGTAGGCTCCACCTCATGAAGAACTAATTCCTGTCATCATCACAATTGGGGAGCACAGATCTGGGCACCAGGGTTGCTCACTGCACAAATGGTTCCAAGAAACTGACAGCTATGAGGCTATTAACTCTTCCTGTCAGTCATTATCTTTGCATTCTTTTTGTTGGTGCTAAATTAAAAGTCTATAAGAAAAGAAAAGAAGAATCAACAACAAATCTCTGAGATTAAATAATGATTTTCTCACTTTTATATCCCATACTTCTTATTTTATAGTGTCAGCACAGAGATCAGGTGAGATAACTCCTAGGCAGCTTTCTCTGGGGGAATAAAAGGTTTCTGACCATCTGAGGAATGCAATTACTGTGAGGAATAATACTAATCACAATTATATACAATATTGATTGTTCTCTTCCTCAAATCAGTAACCATTGGTGTATAAATTACACGTGACCTGATTCCTTTATTTAACATAAAGCTCTGCAGCCATGATGCATCCTGGAGTCCTACCAAAGCATCAACATTTTTGCCCCTAATGCATATGATAACAAAGCAGAAAACAGCTGGTAGTGGACAGATTCTGTTTACAGATATGTCTCTGACTGTTGTATTCTCTAGTTCATGGGGAAAACAGTCCCCTTTTTAAAAATACAAAAGAAGAATGGGACAAACCCAGTGAGATTTTTAGTTTAGTTTATTGAAGGAGTGAAATGTAGAGGAAAGACACAAATGGATCATTTTCTGCATTGCCTGAAGATTGGGAGGACCCAAGCATCAGTATGTATATTTACCATCTTGCAGAGCCACAGAGATATCATAGTCAGCCTATAGGTGGGGACCCTCTAGGAGACTTTCAATCCTCAACACTACCATGCTTCATCACAGAATTTACTGAGACAGAGCAACAGCTTCATCTCTTGGATTAGTTTCCTATAGTCCATATAGACTCTTCACTGGCAAGATGGATTTGTGTTCATTTATTTATTTAAAAATGTTATCTGTGTGTGTGTGTGTGTGTGTGTGTGTGTGTGTGTGTGTGTGTGTATGCATATTATGTGTATATGCTCAGGGTGTCTGCTTCCCTGTAGCTGGAATGACAGGCAGTTGTGAGCCATCTACATGAATGTTGGGAAAGAATTTCTTATTTTCTGTAAGTGTAGCTTAACCTCTGAACCATCTCTCCATCCCACCTCTTATCCTTCTCTAGTCAACAAGATCATGTCAAGTTGAATAGGCATTTTGTTTTGGTTTGAATTTTTCAGACAGAGTTTCTTGTCGAACTCTGGCTGTCCTGGAACTCACTCTGTAGACCAAGCTGGCTTTGAACTCGCTGAGGTCCACCTGCCTCTACATCTTGAGTGCTGGGGTTAAAGGTATACACCCACTACCACCTAGCAAAAAAAAATTAAAATTCATAGTTATTGAAAAATTAAGGATATCATTTTTTGGCCAAGAATGTCTTGTACAATCTTTAAAAGTTTATCAAATTTTTATCAATGATATGAATAAAAAATTAAGTCAACTTCTAAGAATCCCAGGAATTCATACTTATTAAGTAGTGTTGGCATTTTGGACAACTAAGAGGATGATTTTGAATAAAATAAGGAAAAATGCAACTGGAAAGGGGACAAATTTGTGCACAGGCAAGTTGCCCAGTGTCAAACACATGTGAATGAAGACATATTGACAGTTTACACACATTAATAGTTACATTGCTTGGGATTGTTTCAGATTTTCCTAAAACCTAAAGAAGTTAAATCTCTGGGAACTAAGGTGATTACAAAGAAAAATTTTTAGATTCTATACAATGATTTCTGCTACTAAAACAAGAATGCGATATCTCCAGGTTGACTATTTGATGGAATTAGCATACTTGGGGGCTGGAAATGTCATGCGAGAGAATTCTATGGACAAAGTCACAGGGATTGTCTATCAAAACTTTCTTCCATGTCCTCACTATGGACAATTAAGGAGACTTAGAGGTATCATCTTGGCATTTGAGGACAATTGAGATATGCATCTGTTCTCTGCCCTCTATTCTCAGGCCATTCTCTGTGGATTTATTCAGATATACGATCAAATGTCTTTCCCCTCTTAACCTGCTTGGACTCTAAATCAACTGAAGATACATCCTGAAACCACTGTTTTATAAGCTTTTAGAGTCTCCTTAACACAAAATGTTTTTTTTTAAGGTCTGATTAATCTAAACTGCTCCTTTTTTTCATTCAAAGATTGCATTATTTCATTTATGGTGTGTGTGTGTCTGTCTGTCTGTCTGAGGGTGGGGGAAGTGGGTCTGCCCATGGAGACAGATAAAGGTATAGTGTCACCTGGAGCTAAAATTTGGCAGTTATGAGTTACCTGAAGTTGGTGCTTGGAACCAAACTCAGTCCAACTCAAGAGCAGCAAACAATCCTACCCTTGGCACCATCTCTAATTCCCTGGTCTACTCATGAATATAAACTCATCTCCATTTTCTTTTAAACTTGTGCATGTTTTATCATGTTTCCTTACCCTGTCCAAGTTTCTTCTGCCTGAGTTTACTAACAGTTAGCTAAGGTTGAACTTGGATTTGAAAATTCTGTCAATTTTCCAGTCTGTAGTGTACGTGTCTCTGCATGTGACCAGTCTAGTATCTTATAAGTCACTTCTCTGCTTTCCAACCCATATACATGTAATTCACTAAAATAGAAAGGTATCCCAAAGCCACACTTCTCCACTGCACCCTCAACTGTACTTGACTTTATATTTTGGCCCTGGGTAGGATTGCAGATACTAGCCTGGGAGTTAACCCCCATTCATTTCAGATGCTGTTGTCAGCAATCCTTACTACAGAGACCACTTACTGCTACCAGTTCAGATGTCATTCCTCTTTCTTTAAAGTTCCAAAATCTCATAATTACTTAGAACTAAATTCATATCTAGTTGAAAATGTTCTTACTGCTGTCATTTTTATTTTGAAATGGTGAGTTTATTTTTAATTAATACTGTTATAACATCTTATATGTATTTGATTGACACAACAAAATTTAAAACTTACATCCCACTTTCCCAGAAGCTTAGGTTCTCTCTTCTCTTTTCCTCAATTTTGCTATGGGCCATAATGTATATTATAGAAGTCTACATGCTATGCTCTGATTCCTACTCTTTCTTCCAGGAACATATTAAATGGGACCTCCCTATCACTTCTCACTTTGCATCATCCTGTGAAATGTTTAAAACCAGTTAACATTGACCTTTTTGCTCTTTTCACTTTGGGAATCACAGCAAAAGACATTGTATCTTGCTTAAGATGCTAGAAGCATTTAATCTACCATCCACTGGCTGTTATGTTAAGAGTACAACTATTTACTATGGTAGAATCTCTCTCTCTCCACTCTCTTTCAGCAACACAGATGAGCACACACACACACACACACACACACACACACACACACACACACACACACTATACAAACACACACAAACAATTAAAGGGGAACTAGCCTATAACAGGGCAACAATGTCACTAATAGACACCAGAAGCTAGTAGATAAGCTAGAAAAATCCCAGTCCAAAAATAGAGTTATTTCTTTTGGTGTTCTTGCCCATTGACACCATAGACACCTCAAAAAACCATTACAGACTATTGCCAATGCTATTATTTACCCACTAGAACTGGATGGTAAAACTATTGCAGATGACAACACATACTTGAGTCTTAGACCAAGAAGTAAAATTTGTATATCTTCATTGAATATTTTTCATAGTGTAACAAGGTGCTATGAAAACTACTGGAGGAGAAGACATCTCTATTACCTAGCTATAAAAATTGTAAGCTACAATGACCGGCTTGTTAAGATATGCCCACGTGTGCAATAGTGGGAGGTACATGATGGAAGTAACAAACCAATTTCTAATTAGAATTAAAACCTGTTACACAAGATAGAGCCCATACATGATAGCATTATCTGTTCAAGAACCTATGGATAGATGTGTCATAATCATTAGGAGAAAGTCTACTACTACTATGCTGCTAAATGGACATAGCATTAAACTAACTCCTAATGATATTTTGACATACCCATAATTCATACATATGTCAATCCTCATCTGAGAATCTTCTATTTGCAGAAGGTAGTATTAACACAAAGACTCACAACTGCTCAAAGTTGTGAGGGAATAAGAGACGACAGAATACTCATCAATATAAGGAATATATATACTATACACCTCAACCCCAACAAAGGCTCAGGGATCTTTGTGCAAGATGGTGCAGAAAAACTGTAAAGAACTAGACATGGGTTTTTACTACAAGAAGATATCTGAGGATATCAGGAAAACTGCTCATATGAATTCATAGTGGTTGTAATAGCATGTACAAAACCTGAGTATGTCTAAGCAAGACTAACTTCTAGTATAAAGAGGGGAATTGGGCACTCCTCTACTAGCCATTAATTATATGGCAATATTTAACTGCTTGGAAAAATGAGAGATGTATTTCTGAGTGTGTATCCCCTGATAAGCTGACTGTGCTTCAATTGAGAACCATGGAAGTTTTAAAAAAATACAACACAAATTTGGATGGGTAGAGAAGGGGGTATGTCTTGGAAGAGTTGGATGGATGATAATGATAAAAATATATAAATTAAATTTTATAGATACAACTACCCACTTGACTCACAACAGATATATAACACATAAGAAATCAACTTTTTCACATCTCTCTTTTTCAGAATTGTGCTTGCTTTGTTAACTTAAGGTAGCCTTCTCTAACCTAGTTGACACAATCTATAGAACCTTGGTGTCCTAGGCTGCATTGTCAAAAGAATGGCAGAACTTGAACACAATGATCACCTTCTGCTTGTTTGATGACTTTTATGTATTTGAAAGCGGTCTGGGAATACTTAGGCAATAATTCATGTGTTCAATATAAATTGATTGGACACATAGCCTTGTTTTATCTCTAACTGTGATAGTGAATTTTTTACCAAGACAAGAAGAGAATTGGGTAATAAGAGTGCTTATTGAATATAAGCAAGGTCATTTGATATAGAAATATTGGCCAAAATGCTACAGTAAGGGGAAATTTGAGTCTCCAGGTAAGGAAACAATATTTATTGCTTCACTAGTGAATGACTACTGGGACTTTAGGCTATTAAGAGAACACTTAATCCATCAGCCATTTTGAATTTCTATGTTTGAGTATGTGTGTTTTTATAGTTCTTATATAATTAGTCTTACAACATCCAAAATTAGGTACCAAATAAAATATTCTGAAGACACAGTGTAAAGAAAAGCCACATATCCTTGAATCAAGTAAGCAAGGTCCAAAATACACAATGAAAAAAACTGAAAGTGCAGAGACACTCCAAAAGAAAGAGCCATGTGAAACCCAAGATTATTCAAACTAAAAATGAACCTTTCATCATTGTCTGGGCATCATATTATCACAGTGAGATCATCCACATATCCTAGGGAGTCTAGAGATATCAGAAGCACATGATGGGGAAGATGGAGATAATACGCAGCACACTTGTATTACTTGATACTCATCCACGTATTTACTGAAACATCTGCGTATTGATCATGGTGAAAATCGCAGTGGCAAGAAAGATGATAATCAGCTCTATCTTCGTTGAGCTTTGAAGTCTGTAACATGGAATATAGTAAACAAGAATGACTATTTTTCATGTAAATATATTGAATTCAGCAGATGAATGTAATGTCATTTAAGGTCACAGGATAAAAATGTTTAGCTTGTCCTAGATGGCAGGATAGGCCAGGTTCTTTCTGCAAGGAAACTTTTCTGAGAATGGACTGAATGACCACTGTACCACAGGGCTTAAAGGACTGGAGATGATGTTTAGGATGAAGCAGGAGCTCTTCAAGAGATTTTTGTATTCACAACACAGAAATAAAGAACACTGAGGCCAATGAAAACATGGCTGAAATTTCATGGCTTTTCTCCCATTACCAAGAATTCTCAGCCTAAAGGTCTTTAGAACAGTAATCTTGTTTTGGGATCATCTGATGGATCCATTATAGATATATCTTGACAAACATGATAACAAAAGTTACAAACTAGTATCCCCCTGACTTTTGCAATTTACTCATGAAAGTGGCATCACAGAATCTACATGGTGGAGTATCTAAAGTAGGACTTGTAGGCTGAATTCTTAGCATATAAAGTAAAGTCAATGAAAGTATATGCATGTGTGTGAATGGATATTTTTATTTTAAGACATTGATATCATAAAGTATTTGTGTATATATTTATAGAACATACATTTATAAATTGTATATGTTGAAGAAAATGCCAGCATCACCTTTTTGAAAACTCTTAAACTAAACTATTGGTATTCACTCATTTGGAAATAAATCTATAGAGAATGTATTTGTGTTGTTTTTGTCTATAATTGTTTTTACAATGTCATTGGCACACTTTTATTCATCCAGGCCTCAGACCAGCATATACCAGCTTTCCTTTCTGGGGATCATCCAACCCAGACTGTTTGTGGGGCAGGTCACTCAGGTTAGGTGGAATAATGAGTATCCAGGAGCTAAGAATGGCTACTACAAGTTTTACATTGCTGCTGCACCTTACCATAACTTCTGCAGGGGGAAGATTGCTTGTTTCTATAGTCTCACTTAAAAGAATACGCACCCTTCTCTGGAAGATCATAGAAGGTTCCAAAAACCATAAAACAGTCATCTTGAAGGGATAGTAGCATACTGCACACCAGTTCTATGGGACCAGACTCAGCATAAACCAACTTAGCAACAGTTGTTGAGAAAAGTGATAGCAAGGGTAGGATATGAAGGGAGCCACATAATGGGAAGACAAAACCTCAAGTAGTATGACTGAGGCATAGGGCTGGGCAACCCCACTGTCAGATGTCCAACAGACAATACAATACAAGGAAATGTGTGGGGCCATGAGACAAATGCATATATGCCAACATTTTCTTGGTATACTCTGAGGAAAATACAGCCTGACTTTTGATTATCTGTAGTGGAGAACCCAGTGAATATAGAAATGCCACAGTGTGTGGGATCTTTGTCCCAGTTTCTGTGTGAACATACAGATCCTGATGTGTAGATTAAACATAACAGGAGCTCAAAGATGAGCTGAATGAAATTCTCTATCTATTTTCACTTAGACCAAAAATTTTACTGATGCTATTTATTATATGATAGGCTAAGTACGGTGGCTTGTGATTTCTAATTTATTGGAGTTATAGTCATTATTTTTGCTTCTGAGGAGAGACATGCTTGTAGGTTATATTTCAGGGCCTTCAATTTCAAAAACAGAAAACTCTAGACTCCACTGAAATCACAAAAGAGGCATATTTCGGGTATTAAGAGATGATCAATGAAATATGTTCAGATAATAGGGACAACAAACGGAATGTGATATCTGAGTAGTCAGCTGGATGGAGAAGGTAAATAGCAGAGAAAGGAGGAGGCCAGCTCTTGGGGTGTAATTTAAATAGAAAGAAAAACAGCAGTACTTAAAGCTCTAATGGAAAGACTGTTGCATTTTTGACAGGTTAAGGTTTTTCAGTGTTCTAGGCATGGTAACGCTTACAAATTGAAAGATAGTCCTTAAAATAGGATCAACTGGTCTTGATATACAGAGAGTTACCTTAACCTTGTATGTTTGTGATCAATGGGACCTAGGAGGACAGGGGTTGTTGGATTCTTCCATGTTTTCATTCTTTCTGTCATCTTACATTTTGGCAGCCTTTCCTGTCTCCATAACCACTATTCTTCACCTAACACTTAGCCATACTGACATCTACTATTGTTCCTCACAATTGATTCTTTGACATTTTCTGACCATTTCTCCTAAGAACAAATCCTATTAAATGATATTTTCTTAATTTTTTTGAAAGCAATTCAAATCATGTTTAAATTAGCTAGTTATACATTCCATGGAGAACCTTGACTCAACAATATTTTTAAATAAATTGAGAAGTATGACTGGGACTTTAATTGATTATCCAATATCAAATGGTCAGCCTTGAAAACAGTTATACAAGTCAAGTAACATTATTTATACTGACCAAGTTGGTTGTATTTACATATTTATGTATCATATATACATATACATTCATATGCGTATATATGTATATTTGCATGTATACATACACTCAAATATATATATATGTATGTATGTATTTATATATACATATATATGCATGCAAATAAATACACCTAACAGCAATTAATTAAAAAAATTAGTCATGAATTTTTAAGAGAACAAGTAAGTGTATATGGGAAGGTTTGAAAGGAAGAAAATAAATGGGGAAATGATGTAATTATATTGTAATATTTAAAAAAAGTATCATAATATACTCAAAATATTCTACAGTAGGCCTTTATGTTAATAGACAATTAGGTAAATAAGTATGTAAATAATATAATAAAGGTAATGAAGTTCAGGTAGCCATGAAGATTATTAAACATAGACAAATGATTAATGTTAATTTCTTTTCTTGGAAAACAATTGTCCCAGGTCCTTTTGTCTACTGGTCATGTCCAGCCTTTTGTAGTTTTTATCAACACAATTTACCTGTCATCAGAGAAAAGGCACAGGTAGGGCTCCTTAGAGTATATCCTGGACCAAAATGAATTTAAAAAGCCAACCTGAGTTGCAGAGTAGGCATATGTCAGTTTCTGGATTCCAAGCTCTGCACCATGGTCTTTGGACACAGAAAGAGGGGCTTCTGCCCTTGTGGTGATGGGCTTGAGTTAGTCTGCATGCAGATCATACAGAGATGGAGCTGTGAGTCAGAAATTTTGAGGTCAGCTCATAGGGGAGTCCCAATATGGACGATGTAGGCATGAGGCAGGCTTCACTTTATAAGAAGTAACCATTAAAAATGAAAATAGGAAGTCTTTGATCTGTGCTTGGAGCCCTAGAGAGGCAAAACACAAAGCTAAATTAGAGATTCCATAGTCCAGGGTTCATGGCCAAATGCATATTCCAAAGGTTCTCACTAGAGCTCTCAGTCCAGCATGTAAGACTGAAAGTCAGTTTTCTTCATGTCATGATAGGTTTTGCATTAAGCTATTGAGGTTTCTGAAATTACAACAGTAAATCAGTTAAATTAAAACAAAGGCTAATTTATTGACATTAACTCTCTTTACAATTGAAGACCAAAGGAATAAAACAAGGTTTGACTATTCTTGGATTTATATGCATTATATACTTAAATTGTAAGGAATGGTAAGTTAAGGGATGGTAAACCTTTTCTTTCAGCTCTTTTTCTACTTTAATTTAGAAATGAAACTTGATTATGTAATATATTTACATCTCTAAACTCCAAAAAAATCCTCATAAAAGAAAAAGAGAGTTCCTTTATTCAGTAAGGTATTTCTTGGTGATTTTAAAAGTATAACTTAAATTAACATATGCTGACATATAATCTGCTCTTGGGAGGTCAGATGGCTATAAATGTGGATGTCATCGCAGACTATGAAAGATGAGGGAAGAAGACATCTGTAGACACATAGCAGGTACCTCTGAGCTGTGTGGCTTGGGAGGATTTGTCAAACCTCAGTCTCTTTCCTTCAGTTGAATCATTGGTAAGGGAAAGCTTAAAGCAATATTCGCACCAAAATGATTCTTATAGCTACATGAAACAGATCTTTCTAAAGATTCTTCAGTTCAGTTTGACATTCAATAAATGATCAATTAACATGTATTACTGCTGTTACGTATATTATTATTGTGGATGGAAAGCAAAATTACCCAGTTAAATTGAAAATTTCTACTCTGAACAAAAGCAGAATACTTCAGTTACTGTTGGAGAGTAGTAAGAGAGGAGGGGGAGGAGTACTTTGCCAAAATAAAAGTTAGAGACTGCAGGTTGGATATCCAATACCGAGTGTTCTGTCATGAAATTATATATACAAATTTCTTTATACAATTGAGATGATAAGATTGTGTTATAGACTTCGAATCATATATATACCTATATATGTATATAATATATCCATATGTGTATCTTTACACACACACACACACACACACACACACACACACATATATATATATATATATATATATATGCAAACATAATGAAACATAGTGATATGTAAATATGTGCTCTCTATATAGAAAAAGTATAGATAATATGTGGTTGTGGTGCATTCGTGTTGGTTTGGGTCTACTCATGTATGATTATCACGGCATGTCCATGGAGATCAGAGAATCACTTTAGAGAATCATTTCCTTTCACCGTGGCATGTGGGTATCAAACTCAGTTTTTCAGTCTTGTTTTGAGATATATATATTCATAAATGTATATATATATTTCATATTATATTATGTACATTATATATATATATATATATATATATATATATATATATCTCAGATATCTGATATATCTCTATATAAATTAAAGAAATACAGCCATGGATTTGAAAGACAGCATAGGGGTGCTTGGGAATGGTTGGAGGGAGCAAAGGGAAGTAGGAAAACAGTGTAATTATATTTTAATTTGAAATTAAAAAAGCAATTAAAAAGATAAAAACTGTAAAAGAAATCTAAAATGTGTGCCTCAGAACATGTCTCACAAGATACAGGAGAAAATGATGTTTGCTCAAGTGTGTGCAAGTTGACCTGGGCAGATCTGCACAAGCCCACAAGTCTTCCTGAATCATTGCTTCATTGGAGAAAGAATGAGAGCTTTACTGTTTCACCCAGCATCCAGGGGCTTTGTATTAAAAATAACAGATGAAAATTATCAAGGTCAGCAACATATTAAACTACATAGTTACAGGGAAAGATAGTGTGAAAATTATAATCAAAGATGTGTTATAAAAGAAAATATCTCTGGGTCAATGAGATTGCTCAGTAGATAACTACTGACAACCTGAGTTTGATATCCATGTTCCACTGTTGAAAGAGAGAGATGATTCCCTAAAGTAGTTGTCTGACCTACATGGGCATGTTGAGGCATGTACACAGGCACACACACATGTGCACACACACACACACACACACACACACACACACACACACACCAAAGCCACATTAATAATAAAAAAAATTAGAAAACATTTAAGACAGAGCATATGGTGTCTACTAAAAGACACCATTTCTCTTTTCATCCTTCAACCTCAGAATGGCTCAAAACAAAAGTAACAGCTAAGAACACACAGCTGTCTTCCTGAGAATGTCCTGGGTTTCATCCTGTGATTAAAATTCGCTACAGCTTCTTGGGGAAGGAAACTGTGTATCTCAAAACCACCAGTGAACCAGGGTTTGTATTTGTGTTCATTGAAAAAACCTGAGCAAACCTTTCTCTGTGCATTAAGCCTTCTGACCTTTATTGAAATAACAAAACAGTTATTCAAAGGATGAGAAGATGAATTAAAGGTAACTTTCTATTTGCTAATGTTCACGTGGGGAATCACATGATCAGTTTTCTTAGAGCTTCTCGGATAGAATGTTTGCCAAGCTCTTGGCTTTCTCAGGAGGGTGCTGAATTGTGCTTTTTAAAAAGTTAAATGTCTAGATAGCAGAAAGTTCGATGTATTAACGATCAAAACCTATATTAGAAAGATAGAGAGAACCTTAAAGAAACCAAACCCAACATAGGGAGAAACACTCTGAGTGCTGAGGCTGAGAAGAACAAGGTCCTGATCTGAGTAGCAGGGACTGTGAGTAGCACAGTGACCATAGGCCAGTCAGTTCAATGGATCAATATAGTTTGTCAGTGGAGAAAGCAGGGGTGGTTTTTGCCATTTTTCCCCAAGTTTTTCCATTATATGGAAGATTCCTTTACATATATATATATATATATATATATATATATATATATATATATATATATGTATATATATACACACACACACACACACACACACACACACACACACACATATTTCTTACTATGTGTCCATATACAATGTATTGGACGCATGCAAAAAACCCATGCTTAAATTGAGTTAACTTTGCTGAGTATCCTTGTGGAAAATGGGTTGAGTACATTTTCATCAGGATTATTCTTTGTTCTTAGTGCTAAGAAGAGTTTTAGAAGCCATACAAATGTTTGATGGTGATTTACTCTCACTCACTTGACTATTACTCTTTCAGTAATACAGCAGAATCATTCTTTTTGACACGGCACATTTTTATATTGTGTGGTGTGCGCATGTGTTGTATTTAATAAGATTGTGTGATATATGTAGTATGCAATCCATTGGTGTGCCTGTACACATGCATTTGGAGGTCAGAATTTGATATTGGATGCTTTTTCTTGATTTCTTTCTACTTTATTTTATGACACAGGATCTGGCCTTAAACCTGAAGCTCACTGGTTGGTTACATTGGCAGGATGGTGAGTTTTGGAGATCTGTCTGTCTCCTACCCTCTAGTACAAGGGTTCTAGGCCAGCACTATGATACCTAGATTTTACTTGTGTTCTAGGGATTTGAACTCAGAGTCTCATGCTTGCATATCATTTCCAACCAAGCCATTTCTCTAGCTCCACCATGATGCATTTAAGGTTAAATTATCTTTTTCCGCATCTATAGAGTGATAATCAGAAAATTCCATATTAAGCAAGTATAACACTACATGCATAATACCTCAGTGTCACCAACAGAGGGGAAGAAGTGTCATCAGAGTCAAGAGCAGACAACGAAGTAAACACATGTTGTTGTATGTCTGAGGACATGTTGAAATCATCAGCACAAGTATGTAATATCCATTATTTTAACAACATGATCTACAATAGGCATAGAAATCCTCATCCTCATATTCTAACTTCTGAAAGAACAAACTTAAACTCTGTTTGAAAACATTCTCCTTAATGGGCTCGTTCTTTGAATCCAGCTCATTGCTTGCCAACCCTAAGTACAAAGACTCACTCTGGGTTCAGAAAGTTATATCACCCACCTATGTTTTATTGTAATCATTGAGTAAAATTTTAGGCCAGCATGAAACATGAACAACATGTTTCAGCAACCATATGTACATGTATATTAGTTTATAGGTTGAAGCATTTGATTATATATGTAGGGGTATCAAGAGACGGATAGACAATACAAATTATTTGAAGATAGGAAGACAAATGATAAATAAATAGATATACATAGAGAGATGATAGGTAGATAGACAGAAAAATGTGAAAGATAAATGTTATTATAAAGAAATGTTACCATTGGCTATATATTATTAGCAATTCTATTCACTAAAATCGTATTTTGTAAGATGGATTGTTGTATTATTTTACAGACCTATACAAACCAAAATCTATAAGTGAAGGGCCTGTGTAATGCAAATAAATCAAATATTGTCATGTGCCAGCTCTCTGTCTCACTTTGATTTGACTTTCTAATTATAGAATAAATTTCTACTGCTTTGGTAATAAAATTACCTAATGAAACTCTTGCCCAGTGTTGTTCATACTGGGATGATGCTGAAAATTCTGGGCTATGAAAATCAGTCTCTTGGTTTATGGAGTTGTCATAATCATTAAAAGTTTATCATGTATCCGTTGTAAAGAGAAACTCAGGAAAAGTCTGGCACCTGAATTTGCAATAGCAGTAAAACCCAAGAGCTAACAGTAAGGTGGCAGGACTAAAACTGTAAAATTCTATTCATTTTTCTAGTATGGCTTTTTGTGACAAATTGAAGAACTGCTACTTGGTGTAAAGTAAAAAGCTTTAGATATTTTGGAAGGTGATAGGAGGTCACATAGAATGCAAGAAGAATCTGGCTCAGCTCCTGGCTAGAGGACCTCAGACACATCACTTCTCCCAGCCCCTCCTCTGCTTCTTTTTTTATCAGTAGGATATTCTGTCACAAGGTTCTAATCTTAAGTCTAGGAGAAAATCCACCAACTAGAATACAGTACTTGCCTTTGTTCAAAGTGTTCCTGAAATTTTTATGAACCAAAAATTTCAAATGGTTTTTGTTTTGCTTTGTTTTTTGTTTTTTATTAATGGAAACAAGGCATGGACAACCAGCCTCCAACAACAGTGTTACCTTCTGTTGAAGTCTGTGAGATCAGTACAGGGTGGCTCCCATGAAGATTGGCAGCTTCAGAGAGTAAAGGGACATTTCAAGAAAGGAGATGTAATGTGAACTTCAATGTAACATTTGTTCTTCTCTAGCTAAACATAGCTTCCCATTTTTATACTGGAGATTTTATTGGTATAAGTTATATATATTAGCAGTTTTTACATTGCCTTATATTGCTCTGTATTACTCAAGATGATTTCTTCCAAACACAGTACATTGTTTAGTGTAAAAGTGAGCCATACACTAATCACATTTCAGAAAGCCTCTGTTCGGCTAGCATGTTGCTACATATAGAGAACCAACTTTAATAATCCCTTGAGTTAACTGCTCCCCATGGTTAACTCCAGGTGCATATTCTCATAAAACATGTATAAATATTTTTCTGCATCTATGTTGATGAATTTGCACGTAGATCAGTTTGATCAGACCAGTAGCTACGAGCCTTCATACTTTAACAAAGTCTAACCTATTTTCAATTATATTTACCTTTTCAGTGAATGATACGCATGGATGTTAGAGATAGGAATTAGGGCAGGGGTTAAGGTAGATTTAAGAGAACAGATGGAAATGGGAAATAACATAGCTGTTAGGCAGGTAGTTCAAGAGAAAAAGTGCTGGGAACTGGAGTGGAATAATATTGCCTCTACTATTGCATTCACATTTGTGAAATGCTTACTTGAAACTCAGATAAGATTTTTAAAACCTGCACTTCACAGAGGTACGTAGATCTCTGTGAGTTCCAGGCCAATCAGAGCTAAACGGTGAGACTCTGCCTCAAAACTACTTTTTTAACTGATCAAGTTACTCAATACATACTTGAGCAGGTCAAACATTCTTAAAAATATGAGATTGTAACATGTTATAAAATTTCAAATCAATCAGTATAGACATCAACATAGCACTAAAATATATGAATAATTTCAGTTAAGATATGATAGTAATGGAAAATAAAACAATGATACCAATAATTTTTTCCAAAGAGAATACCTTAAATTTTTATCAGTGTCAGGATCCATAATATTACTGGTTAGAATCATTTTAGTATCAATATTTTCAGGAAATCATTAAATGCAAACTTGATTCTCTATATTATACATTGTTTTCTCCAATAAAATATTCTCCCTATCATTTGTGTGATCCATCTGCTGCCACATATTTAATATTTAACCAGGACATTCTTCTGGGATGTTTTTCTATAGCCACCATATTAATTCTCAATTTTTCTTTGATCACTGTTTCTCTGAAAATATTTATTTGTTGTTTTTACTTTTTGAAATCAATATAATCATATAATTTCTTTACATTCCCTTTACTCTCTCCAGTTCCTCCCACTTTCTCTCAAATCCATGGCCCCGTTTCCTTTCATTGTTATTGTCACACACACATACATGTACGTATATATCCATTAATATGTAAATACAACTTTCTCAGTTAATTTAGTATTATTTGTATGTGTATTATTTTAGTGCTGACACTTTTAATATGGCTACTGCAGACATGAAATGTGTTTATCCTTTCCATAGGACCAAACACTACTTGGAAATTAACCCATGTATTTACTGTACCTCAGAACAAAGTGAGAAAGATTGTGTCTCTTCTAGAAAGATGTTCTCAATCGATGTTAGTCCATTTGTTTTCTAAAAACAAATCCTGATGAAGTTTTTCTCAACCATCGCTGTCTTTAGGAATCAGTAAAGCGGGAGCTAGGAACTCAGGTCTAACCCTTTTCAATCACAAGGAGCGTTAAGGCAAACACTCTTAAGTGAGCACTCATTGTCTCCTCAAATGAAAGCAGCTTACTTGATGTTCCGAAGCATGTCTTTCCAAATCCGTGTGCCAGCTCTTAACTAATATGGGCTGTTCTCTCTGATCCAGGCAAGGCTGAAGAAAAATACTGTTGCCTTTCATTTCTGTGTAAGCAACTGCATTCATAAGGCATGACTACATTACTAACTGCATAACAGATTCAAGAAATCTAAAGGGACTGTTACCTTGTTCTAGAGCTTCTTCTTACTATGGAACACAGGAAATCAGGTAGGAAATTAGATAGGAAGAAGGATGGTTGCCAGGAGAGAGATGGAGAGAGAGAAAGAAAAAGAGAGGGAGAGAGAGAAAGAGAGAGAGAGAGAGTATGAGAATGTGTGTGTGTGTGTGTGTGTGTGTGTGTGTGTGTGTTTACATTCTACGTGCTGAAATGAACAGTGCTCAATACAGTGCAAAATACAGTGCCTTTCTCTTTCAGTAGAGAGGCAAACACCACCCTTGGCTTTTATGCTGCCTTGTTCAACTATGTACTTTTGATAGTATAGTCTTCTTCACTGAAGTGTCTTGGACCATTTCTGGACATTTACCAAATTGTCACAGGATGAGTGTTTGTGAACAGTCAAGTGCTGTGAAAAATTTTTTAACTAGAAACCCTACTTACACTACTTTTCAGTTTATATAACTATTCACCTTTGCTTTTGATTTTAATGGAGAGTGTGTTATAACATATTCTAGACATGCACTTAGCCCTAGGAAAAAGCTCAGAATCTACTGAGCACTGCTTTACCCCTCCTCATGATGTGTGATCCAGTTAGAGACGTCAATATCCAATGAATTGTATGGATTACCCTGATGAGGTAGCTCAATGAAGTTCACATGAGGTTAGTGCAAGTTCCAGGTACCTCTCACTGAGTCACTAATTGGCCTCACACCAGAAGTGTCCTGTGCCAGTCCAGTCCAGTTAACCTTCCTGCCCTATCTCTTGAGTTTCCCATTCCTTCAGTGTTAAGTCTTTCTAAAGATTCCCTAACCAAAGCAGACGCTGCAAAAGAAATTGACAAAATTCACCAACTCTTAGGCAAGCATTGACAGACTTCAACCTTCTAAGTGGAGTGAGTTTGTAGTTTATTCTTATACAAGTATCTAGGGTACTACTAGTTCTGTAATCATGGGATTCATATTTCCTGTCAGGTGAGCTATAATGAGTGACAGCATGACCTGATGATCTCATATTCTCTCCATACTCAACAGTCATAGAGACTACAAGATCTCATCTATCACAGATTACATTTCATGCACAGAAGACAGGAGCTGAGAAACATCTAGAAACAAAGCAATGATGTACAGTCTTCTGGCATGTGTTCATGGTCACAATTTATATGTAGGAATTTCCCCGCTATTTTTTCCTGTGCGGCCTTTTCATCAGATCTGTCATTTTCCAGACCAAATCATGTTAGCATTGGTATACCAGGTCTCCCTCTTTCTCAAACATTGCCTACCAGTCTGTTAGTGATGAGTCATTTTTCCCTGTAACCCCTTTCTGGATATTAAGGCGGGTGAAGGAAATGATGGGGAAAGGCAAATCATCAATACAGAGGTTGGACAGAGCTTTGTGAGCCAATCTCCCAACTCTAGCAGGACTCTTTGTGTCCTTAAGTGTAACCTTGGCATTGAAAAGTGACTTCCATTCTATTTTACCAAGGTTTCAGTCAAAGATCAACTGACTTTGTAATTATGTCATATATCATAAGATGGAGAATCAGTGAGAGAGTGGGCTATATAAACTAATACATACCATTAGTATCTAAAGAACACATATACACACAAATTGAACATTAATTCTCATATGACTCTTTTTTCCAGAGCAAATAATTTTCCAAACTGAAATACATACATTAATAAAAAGGCCACATGTCTGTGAATAAAGAAAGTTGATTGTGTCTTCAAGCCCTCAGCATTGTTTGTTTCATTGTACTTTGCTGGCTCATCATTGTAACATCTAATCAAAGGGAGCTTAAATACTTCAGTGAGCTCTCAAAATAAATTTAATCTGAGCAGCTCGGGTCTCCTGGATTCCTAGGGTTACTGACTAGGTGAAACATGTTTTTGTTTTAATCCTTGTCTCTGCTCAAAGAGGATTAATGCCCATAATTCTCCTATCCCCATTTAATTGAGAAATGAAGTTTGAAGAGCTGCCGCCTGGAACACTTCACATTGAAGTATGACCCATCCATTGTCTATATGATAAATCTTCTGCTCACACACACTTGTACAAATCCTCTCTGCCCAAGAGAAGGAAATAAACTCAGAATTATGAATGTGTTCATGTTCACCCCTAGTCAAAATCACAAAATGTTAATGTGCACTGTTTTTATTTCAGAATTATCTTAATGAAAATATTGTCTGAGAAGCTCAGCTAGGACTGAAGCTATCCTCAGACACTCTAGCATGCACAAAGGACTGTTCCTTAAAAATGATCCAAATTTGGTTTTCCTGTTTTATGATTTGTACTTTTTGCCTTTGCATTTAAGTGTCATTAAAGTAAAAGTTATATATAGGAAAAAAAGAAGTAAAGTGTGATGCCTTCAGACTTATTTCTTAGCAGCTGGACAGGCTTTGATAGAGGAAGGCCATAATCCTGAATAAAAGCCTCCCTGTATCCTCAAAGAGATTCAACAGGAAGACTGAATACACAGATCATAAAAAAGCCCTGGCGCTCCTCAGGCCAGGCTTACTTTTCTCCTACAACAAGTATAACAATTTGACAAGGTGCTCTCCACAAAGTGGTTCCATTGGGCACTGAGAGAGTCCTTAGCATGTGCTCGCTGATTCTAGTCTTCCTTCTTTCTCTGAAGCCATGAAGATCCAGCATTATTGTATTTGAAACCCATTAAATGTTTTTCCTCACCTAACTGTAAATATGGTATGATGTTGATTTGCCAATAGCATACAAATCACATAGTCTTAACTCTAGCACACTCTAGATATTTCTATTTGATTACTTGAATATTCAGAAACCTCTTGTACATAGTCTGTCACAAGAGCTCAGTTCCTTCTGAAACCTTTTTACATTGTCTTTATAAACCAGATGTGCACCACTATTGTGAGTGGTATTTTAGTGAATACAAATGTTAAAGATCAGTTTGGACATGCTTCTATTTGAAGTCTTACTTAAGCTTTAAAACAGCTTTGGGATAGATTGGAAAGAAGAATGTATTCCAGTTATTCCATTAATTCAAAACTGGACATCAGAAGATGATTAATGAAAGATCTGTGTGGGTCTCCAACACATACACAGTATTTCTCCTGCATTTGTTAAAGTCCTTACTCCTAGTTTTCTAATCAGAAGAGTCAGAGTAAACCATGACTCTATGATTTGTGTCTTAGAAGTATTTTCTCTAGTTTTATTATAAATATTTACAAAAATTCAGAAATGATATGTGCATCTTTTTTCTACTCTCATCATTTTCTACAAATAAACAAAATCACACACAAACATATACATAAACACATAACTAACACACACAATACATGCACATAATCACACAACACACATTTTTACACAAACAAACAAATTCATACTCATACACACATACTCATAAAAACACACACATAAGCATAAACACATATAACACATACATACAAAAATACATGCATTGTTCATGAACATATATATGTTCTCTCTCTCTCTTTCTCTCTCTCACACACACACACACAAACACACACACATACACACACACACACACACACACACTTAAAAAGATGTTTTGATATCCATGTATAAGACTATCCTAATTTTATTTTTCTTTTGGTCAGCAAACTAAACTATCTTCAGAAAATTCTCCTACTCCTTATACTATAGAATACAAAAATGCACATTAGTACACACCAAAGTATAGATATCAATATTTCTCATTTTCTATGTTTATTCTAAACATGTTTTGTAAGCTTGTAATTTCAGACCTTAGGTAATCTTCTCCTTCTTGGGGAGCTTTTTCAACTCCTTATTTTCTAATTGGTGGCGGTTTTAATCATGAAAAAATGAAGTATAAAGAAGACCAAGGTAGATTTGGAAAATTATTTTAACTGTTCTGCTATTGGATTTGGCTTTTGATCAAACATACATTCAAAAGCAGGAAGAACACCTTTCCTTGTTCATTTCTTTTTCTGATGGAGTTAGAATAAATAGCCAAAATATGTTAAGGATTCAGAGCAATTGTTTTCCTGAGTAACTGTCAACTGGTATTCTAACCAATGGAATAAAAGCTAGTCTTCTGAATACTAGACTTGGCTGTCTTAAAAGACTCAGGGTGGAAGGTTTTACTCAGCAGAGTTTTTCTTTTAAGATCTCCAAGTTTGCTCTCCCCAAATCATTTTCCATATCAGTTAATACAGTCATGTCTTCTGATCTCTATAGAAGGAGATGTTTATGTCCATCATCAAGGGAAAGTTAGGAACTTTCTTGATATTTCAAGACAGGTATGTCTTCTGCATATCCATGCCCTCTCTCCCTAAGAATACTTCCTCAGCTAGTAATGTCTATGTATATTCTTATTAGCATTTATGACTTCGAGGTGCCTTCATATAAGCAGGGGTTCCTTACGTAAGACTCATCATGTAGTATACCTTACTCTACATCAGAGTGTTCATGGATGAAAATGGGAGTCTCTGAGCTATTCACAGAGCAAACAAAGTTACAGACTACTAGAGCTGACCTATTTCTCAAGGAAGTCTTTAAGAGCTGTTTCAATTTCCTGATAAATTCTTGAGTGGGGACTTAGAAATATGAAAGAAACTTTTAGCTAACCAAGCAGGAAATGTATCTTTTGTGAGAATGTTCTCAACTCCCTCTCACCATTCCATTGCCTCTAGAAGGGGATCAGAACCCTCTTACCCACATCCTCAGAGCTGTTTAAGCTTACTGACTACTGTAGTAGAACTCTGTGGATTATGTGGACTGTGTTATATTGAATGAGATGTCATGGTATAGTCACTGAATACAAATATGAACTATAGTCAAAGGTCATGTGTTGTTCAGAAGTTGCTAACATTGATTCTCTGGTACATTTTTAAGTATAATCACTATATCCTTTGGTTGAACTTAAATGCATTTGTCATAAAAAAGATTTCAACTGAATTTGAAAGCTATTTAAATAATAGGATCATTCATAAAATTATGCTCTCTGTTCTAAATTTGAGTTCAAGTAGACTTCAAAGTCTACTCCTCTTACTACAGGCCAATATTGTATTACTTTATTAACGAATATTTTTGTTCACTAAAGTGCTCATTGTCCTGGGTTGACACTTTCAAACAGGCTTCAAAAAAGGAGAATGACTCTAGGGAGCTTGTAAGCATGAGGTTTTATCCCCATGATGTATGAAATCCCTGAGCCTCTACTTTGTAAACACCGAAATTCCTTTCACATCCTACAAAAAGGTCAATTTCCACCTCTTTATATGAAATACTCATTGTTCTCTCTCTCTGGGCTATAGTTTATTATTTAACTTGGTTACTGTATTATTTAAAGAAAAACAGTTGGCAGCATGGCTTGTATGGGACATGTTATACCTGGTCAAGTAATATTGATTGCATCCTAGCTAATAATTATGGCTCTGAAAACAAGGAAGGAATGTATGACAGTGAATCAGGGTAAAAGTCATCTTCTCCTGAAAATCATAGAGAAGAAAAGGTATTCACTAAGCATGTTCTAAATAATTCAGACACACTAGACTTTCTCCTTCAATGTGCATATAGCAACAGCCTGAAACACTCAGATAATGGTTGAACTCATAGGGGTGGCAGTACGGAACAAAGTCATTGGCATATTTTTATAGGTTCTAAGAAGAATGGTTGAGCTTTTAAAACTTGACATTTTTCTTCATTTTCAACATTAACTCTCAAGCTCTCTAAAAGTATACACATTTTCTACTACTGTAAATCTTCGTCTTGCTGATGGTGTCATCACTTCTGTAATTCCAAGACTAAAAATGAACTTACATTGACTTTTATCTCCATTCTTCCTTCCACAGGACATTTATGTGTTTACAAGAGATGTATTGTTTGAATGATGCAACCAAGGAGGACCCACCAATGGGACTTGATTGAACTCCACATAGTATAATGTGTCTAAATGAATCTGCAAGAAGACATCAGAAGCATAAAGGACTCCATGGATAAAACAACTGATAAAATAAGAAGAACACCACATATTTTTAGAATTAAACCGAAAAACGAAACAGATGCCAGAAGCCCAGTGTGAAGTCAGGACATAGGAACGGTGAAAACAGAGCAGGAAACAGAGGTCAAACGACTAACTGTGGGTATATTTCCAGAAAAAAAGGAATCAAAATGAGGTGTAATTTATCACTGACATATAATTGGCCTCTATGGTGTGATGCATAGAAGAACTAACAAAATTTAAAAGGCTAGAGACAAGGAAGACAGTATTAATCTTTCAGATTTCCAGTGAAATTCATCCTTCTGGTAGCTATGTGGAAACAGAAACAAAACAAAACAAAACAAAACAAACTTCTTTAAAGGAAGTGAGGAGACCATTGTACCTCACAATCACAGCATACTGTTTTACAGCAAATAATGATGGATCTGAGTTCCCCTACAATGTCTGCTTCGTGGTCCATAACCAGTAAATATTTTTTAAAATAACTATGATTTATGGAAAAGTAAGTATTCTATGTACTATAAAACTGTACGTGGGGGGCACTAAATGAAGAATAAATAGCATGAAAGATTTTAAAAGTAAAAGATACCAGCATAAGAATGACACTTTGGCAGCAAAGGAAGTAATTAATTGAACAGTCCTATTCAGGTGCAAAAACTATGAACCATAACAATCACCGTCATGGTAAAGTATGCATAAAGTTATGACAAATGGTATTCACATGTTGTGGCAACCAAGAACTGTCTAATGAGACTTAAGATCTATTAGCAGGAGGGAAATCATTCCTGGTACTGAAAACCTAGCCTAGTTTTCCTGGGCTAGTGAGATCAGGGATCATAGAAAAGAAAATGCCTCTTTGCTAAACTAGCTAATTCCTCACTATATTTTAAATTTTATCCTTATACCCACAGATAAGTGTTGTAACACACTTCATCAAAGAAGCCTCTCTTTACAGCAATTAGAGACCATAGAAAACAACAATCCTCTACAATGGATACATCTATACCACAGTGTCTCCATTTATGACTCAAAGCATTGTGGAAGAAGGGGTGGAAAGATAAACATAAGGAAATCTGCTGTGATACATTCTTTCTTAGAAATGGCTGCATAAACAAGAACAGAACAACAGCAATATCAATGGATATGTTAATGTGTAAGGGAGGCAATTTCATGGGATTTCACCCTTGAATAAAGAACTACAGGCAACTAATGACTGCTGGAGGAAGGAGAATTAGCCTTTGGCAGAGATGAACCCCATTACTAACTGTCCAAATCAGAGTGGTCAGTCCTGAAACCATATATACCCCACCAATGAAAATGAACTTAGTAGTGTGTGTGTGTGTGTGTGTGTGTGTGTGTGTGTGTGTGTGTGTGTGTGAGTTCATGAGAGCGGGAGTGAAAATGATGCAATTCTATTTCAATTAAAAATATATTTTAAAAGAACAACAAATTTGTCCATGAAAGACAAGGTCATAAAATCCTGACCCATTATATTGTAAGTAGTAAAAGGAGAAAAAGCAAAAATAATGGTCTCCTTAATTAAATCATGGCTTAGGGTATGAACCAAAATTATAGTCAGAACCCCAATTATATGACCTCATTCATATTTATAGAAAAGTATCATTTTCCTGTCTTTTTGAGTAACCCTGCTGAAGAATCTCTGGGTTTACCAATATGTATTGCATTTTGACATGCCCTGTGTTTGACTTTGAATATGTGCAATAGCAAAGTCTTAGCCCATTAAAGCTATGCATTCAAGAATGACCTTGAAAAATCTAATTTTTAGACATTTATCTCTGTGTCCCCTGAAAATAGAAGGTTGTATCCCTTAGTATTTCTAAATATGAAACTACCCTATTGTTGCTATCTAAATGACATCTTTCTGAAGATACACACATTATGGTCAAAATGAATACATGGATTTCTGTACAAATTAGGGTTTTTCTAATTTACATTGATACAATTGGAACAATAAACTTCATGATAACATCAAAGTAGATAATTAACGTGATGATCATTTAATTTTACTTTTGATAATGCATGTTTTTATTTCAACTAATACGATGTAAATTGTAATCAACAGGCTTTAAATGTCTTCTCATTTGAAGCATCTGCTCAGTGAAGGAGAACCTCAGAGATATGATCGTATTTTGGAGGATGAGGCAGAAGCAAAATTCTGAGCTGATCACTGCCCAGATGATCAGCTTCCAAGAGCAGAGGAGATGGGTTAGTGGCTATTTTCCTTCACTCACAAAAGGGTGTTCGAGTAATCTAGTAATATACTACTTCTACTTCATTCCTTCCTTCAATTCATTTATTCATTTCACTTATTCATATATGAGAGACTTTATAATACTTTTTTTCTGTCTTTAGTAACTCTGGTTATCTTTACTCTGTAGACCTTACTCCGTGGCCTCGAACTCACAGAGATCTACCTTCCTCTGCCTCCCAAGTGCTGCAATTAAAGGAGTGCACAACCACTGTCCCACAATACTTTTTAAAAATTAAATATTTTATTACAATTGCGTATGTGTTGTGTGTGTGAGCATGCATGTGCACATGCACATGTTCCTTCCACAGCACACATGTAAAGTTGGAGGAAAACCTTAGCGAATCACTTCTTTCCCACACCTATGTGAGTACTAGAGATCGAACTCAGGTTCTCAGTTCTGGTGTCACCCTCATGATGTGCTATCATCTGCCTACCAAGACTAATACATTTTGAAATATGCTTTTGATTACAGATTCATGTTACAGGGACATGAATGGGTACCTGTTAGAGGAGGTTAGGATTTAAAACCATTTTCAATATAAAAGAGTTCAAAAGATTTGATGTATTTTCCACATCATAGTCTATTTAACCTGAGCATATATAGGAAATATGGATCATCCAGAGAACCAACGTGACCTGTAAGAGGCTATATTCCTAACAGTAAATAATTGGCTCTAATTTATTAAAGTAATAGTGAAGACATGGCCATTTTGCCATAAGACAAGCCAGTATAACTAAAGATTAGGGTATGTTTTGAGGAAAAATGATAGAAGAGATGAGAAATGTTACATGAATCAAGTATTTTCATGTCTTAGAAGACATCTTAACATAGAAATCTCCTTTGAAAAGCCAAAGACAAATATATTAAACCCAAATACCCAATTGGTGCAGAGGCAAGAAGATCCAAAGTTCAGCTTTTTAGTAGAAAAACATGGAATTATTAATTACGAAAACATAGAGTGTTCAGAGATCAGGTGACATCCATGATCATGACATTACTATATGGGATTCTGTTAGAATGGAACTGGAGAGGTAATTTTATCCAAATGGAACAAAGATCAGGTGACATCCATGATCATGACATTACTATATGGGATTCTGTTAGAATGGAACTGGAGAGGTAATTTTATCCAAATGGAACAACTGCATAGAAACAGGAAAGGCACCTCAAATGACAGGATGAACACCCACCAGCATAAATGAAACCCATGCTTCAACACCCAGAAATACATGATAAAACACCATGACCAAAACTAGGTGAGGAGAGAAGGCTGTGTTTGAATTATATTTCCACAGCACTGTTCATCATCAAAAAGTTTGGGCAGGAACTTGGAGGCAGGAGTTGATGCAGAGGCCAGGGAACAGTGCTGCTTACTGGCTTGCACCCTATGCTTGCTTAGCCTCTTTTCTTATGGAATGCAGGAACAGCGCAGGGATGACACCACCCACAATGGGTTTCCTCTAACAACTATTAATTAATGAAATGCCCTACAGGCTTGTCTACAGCCTGATCTTATGGAAGTATTTTTTTAATTGAAGTTTTCTTCCCTCAGATGACTTCACCTTGTGACAAATTGACATAAAGCTATCCCAGTACCCCTGCCTTACATGTAATTTTTTTTAAAAAATGAATAATAAATATGATAATAAATGAAATCACAAACAAGGCGTTTAAAAACAAGCAAGGGGCTATTCTGATTTCTATCTAATTTTATGAAACATTCTTTAAATCGTAAACATGCATATGGGAACTCTCAATAGTGGTAAATCAAACAGATTTAGTTTAACTTATAAGAACAAAAATTGGGGGAGAGGGATGGAGGCAGAGAATATATGGAGAGATGACCAGAATTGGAGGACATATGGTGGGGGGAGGAGAAGCAGGAGACCTAGAACAGTGTCAGGTCACTGGAATCTAGGAGGACGACCCTGGCGAGGACCTCTAGCAATGGCAGATGGGGAGGCTATATAGGCCATCTCCTGTAATCAGTCCGGGTTTCCAGTGCTGGGACTGGGACACCATCACAGCCACAAATCCTTCGAACTATAACCTATCCTCCTTACAGTATCTGCTGGGACAGTGGAAGGGCTGAACCTCATGCTAAAGGAAGGAACCCCTAACTGATACTGCAGGGCAGACCAGAAACTAGAGACTTCATAGCCAAGAGATGATTTCTAATGGTATTTTGCTCTCCTCATAGATCAGTGCCTAGCCCATTCTTCCTTCTTCAGAGAGGCTTTTGCAGAGAACTAATGGGAGCAGATGCAGAGGCCCAGGACCAACCATCCAGCAGAGCTTGAGAACCCCCGGGAGAGGGGGAGGAGAGTTTGTAGGAACCAGTGGGGTCAAGGACACAAGAACAAACCCCACTGATTCAAATAACTGACACTCTTACGGGCTCATAGAGACAGAATGGCAGACAGAATATGCAGGGAACCTCAAATATATCCATGGTTGTCTGGCTTGCTGTTCTTGCCAAACTCCTACAGGCTGGAGTGGGGGAATTTCTGGCCCCTTTACCAGCCCCTGGGACCAGAAAACCCTTTTCTACTTGCTGGGTTGCCTAATCCACCCTTGATGTAGGGATTACTACCCAGCCCTATTTTATCTTGTTATGCTCGGTTTGAGAGGTAACCCTGAAAGGATTACTCTTTTCTGGGGAGAAGTGGGAGGACAGTTGAGAGGGAGAGTAGGTGGGGGTAGGGAGTAGATCTGAGGTAAAGTGGAGATGGAGGAAGACGAAATGAGGGGAGGAGCGGGATTCAATATATTGTACAAAAGAAGAAAATATTTTTAAATTTTTACAAAAGAACAAAAGGATAGATTTCGTTAATATTTTAACAAAAGGTTTCAGTTTCCAGGTCTGTTTGGTCAATGCCTTTTATCTAAACATCCTGGAGACTTAATTCCTTGTTCTGAGTTCTGTTGCAAACATGAACACTGTACTTTTTGTATCTTGGGCTTGTCAATATATTCTTATAAAATTGTTTATATGATTTTTGAGATTATAATATAATTACAACATTCTTTCTTCCCTTTCTCAAATCAAAATCTTTCCATGTACAGTTTCCTTTCCTTTTTTAGATTAATTCATAACAAGATGCTAGAAAAGTACAGTTTGTCCAGAAATCACATTCAACTAGGGTAAAGTGCTATCATTTTACCAAAGTATGTCATCTTAAATATTTATTTTCATGTAATTATTTATGCTACACAATTTCTAAAAGAGGCTTTCAAAGCCTGATGCCCATGAATACCCTCATGGGAATACATGAAGGAGAGTTGATTGACTCATTATTTCATGTTATAAATGTTCACTAACCTCACCTCAAGATTATCTTAAAGCTGCAGCAATCAAGACAGGATGGTTCTGGGGACAGAAGAGGCAAATCAGTGGAGTAGAGTAGAGTGTTCAGAAATGGATCAAATGGGGCTCAGAGGTGAAATGAACTGTTCTCTGACAAAGTAGCAGAGACAATTCAGTGAGGAAGCAATTCTCATTTTCACAAGCAGAAGCAGTGTGACTATGTTTTATATACAAAGAGAGTCTTAACTTTGACCTTAAATTTCCCCCAAAGGTTTGCTCAGAATGAACCTAGACTTAAATACAAAGTATAAATCCATAAGTCTTCTAAGAAATATTGCAGAAAAATTTTGTGTAGATTTGGTGATTTCTTTTGTATATAATACTGAATATCTGACCCATAAAATATTGTTAAATTGGACCTTATTAATATTAAATCTTATACTCTGTGAAATACATTATGAAGAGAATGAAATAAAAGCTACATGCTAAGAAAAATTGCAAAACATAAGTAAATCACTTTAATAATATCTTAATTGTCAATATTTTGTGTTTCTGACATAGAAAATGATGTTTAGAATTATCCTTTGGTTGTGAATGAAGCTAGTTAATACGTACATTCTCTCCCATATTTAGTTGTAAGAACACTCATGATCTCTTCTCATTCATTTCCAAACACACAGTTTGTTGCTATCTGTTGTCAGTCTTATTCAAAAGCTAAGAATGGTCAAGAGAGATGGAGTATAGAGCCTAACAATAAATATGCATATATGTTCAAGCAGTCGGTGTGTAAATCTAATAGTTGTTCAATAACATACATCACTGAGGAACTGCAAATTTGCAAAACAGCTTGATACAAACTGTGTTTCAAGTGAGCACTAGAATATCTAAAATCTAAAAATACTAACAACTCTGAACATCAGGAGAATTAAAGACAGTGAAACTTCCATTTGTTGTTGATGGGTCTGCCTGACTTGTTATGAAGCTAAGAACCGTTTTTGCACACATTACTACAAAATTACTCCAGTAGTTTTTCAAATCATTTGAAAACTTACATCCATACAAAAACATGTAGTTTTTACAATATAGTGCCAATATGGCATGATTCTAATAACATCATACTCATACATCTCTGGAGTCCATCATGGAATAGTTCTTAATTCATTGCTCAATGATATATGTGCGTAGTTCATACATGTTCATTTCTATCAAATTGACCAACACTATGATCTGGTCTTCTCTACATAAGCTCTCATAAAATCCAATTAGGTCTACTCATATATCCTATATGTCTTTAATTTCTGGCATGTCCTTGATTTATCAGTGCCCAATGAGTATGAAATGTACATGGACACATTAAGATTCTCTTCAGTCTTCATTTTCAAACTTGACATCCTATATCCCCTAACATTGTGTGTTACATACTGCAAGATTTGAGGAGGAATATGTATATTCTTGCTAAGTATTTATAGAAATTGATTAAGCAGTGACATCTTAAATACACTACATAAAGGCAGAATAAATGCACAAAGTTTTTAGCATTTTTACATATGATAACGATGCTCTAAACACCTGCAGTACAGGGATTAGACATCTCTTGGAGGACTCAACCAGTGAGAGACCTCACAGTGAACCCAGGAAGAAATTTTCAATAGCAAAAATCTATCCAGATTACTATTTTTAAAATTTTGGGATTATCTACCACTCAGTCCAGTCTAAAATTATTCACGTCTGTCAGACATAGAGTCAGAATACAATTATCCACATTATTGGATAAAGATTATGACAACATTGAGGACATTTGACTTCAATGCGTGGGCCAAGTAATTGTCTGCAAAGCTTTTTTTTTTGTAATTTATTTACTGTCTATTCACGGCACAGCTAATCTATTGTAGACTTTCTGAAAAAGAGTGAGCCTCAAGAAGTCGATAATATGAAAAAATGTAGCCCAAAAGTAACATTTTCTATAGAAATATGAATAAGAAAAGTCCAGAAGCTTGTAAGGAAGCACTTTCATATTGTGCTGCATCCTCAAGTCAGACCCCCCTTCAGCTCATTAGAGAGGTATGTGAAGCTGTGGAGTATTTTCACAATCACAGTTTGCTAAAAATGAAGATATTGATGTGTTAGTTTGTAGCTGGGTTGTGCTAGCATTTCCATTTCTGAGAAAGAAGTTACTACATTCCCATTTCATAAATCATTTAGGAGAGTTGTTTTGAAAACCAGAGACACCAAAGTGGAGCCTGCAATTCTGAATCCATGTTTTGGTTCAACTAGAGGCTTTCCTTCTCCAATGTCCTGCATAGCTTGAGATGAAAGCCTTTTCCTTTTCCCATATTATAACTTGCTCATCTCACAAACGCAAGCAATTTCTGAAATCTTGATAAATGTGCCCCAATATGACCATAAGAGGATAATTCAATTAAACACTCATAAAACATGCAGACAAGGAATGGTTGACTCCAGTTCTTTTCATGCTTTTGTATACTCCCCTTCTGGCTCTAGAGGGTTTAAATATTTTTAAATTAGCTCAGTCTGCCCCCGAGGTCTTCATATCTTCATTTGTTTTGTTTGATCATATTAGCTTATAAGTTTCCTCATATATTTCTGGAATGTGTTTCAGGACATAAATACGATAACAAAATTAACATCTCTTCCTTGCAATGCTGAGCTCCAGGCTGGGCTAGACATCTCTATCACCCTAACTTTCTTCATTTTAGTTTCTTTGCACATAATAAACTTTGGTAAATCTTTATGGATTGATGTTTTTATTTGGATGTTTTCATTAATTATGCAGGTGTGAAGTTTGTTCCTTAAAATCTATTTCCTGTGTCTTGCTTTAGAATTTTACTCAATTCTGTCATTTTAAATGTACTATTAAGTGTCTCAAGTTGCACTCAGCTTAGAGGTACATTTTTTTCATTTTGGGGGAGATGGGGGATTTGCTCCAACCTTTATGCACTTAATTAAAACACAAAGCAGGCTTAATTAGAGTAATAAATGCAATTAGAAGTATCTGTAATGAGGAAACTGCTGCTCAATGTTTAGTGCCTCAGAGAGGGGATGGCCAGATGGATTAATTAATCAATGTTAACTTTCATTTGTTTAAACTCTTTCAGCTTCTCTGGCATGATGAGACAATGCAAACACAATACATGGATGTATTGTGACTAGGTAAAATGTCTTAGTGACTCTACTTTCTTAACCACACCATATAAAGAGCTTTTATTTTCGAAGCTGACCTTTACTTTTGCCAGGTGCCCCTCCTCCACCTCTTCTACCTAACAATATTGTAACAGGCTGCCACATAACTGAGGAGGATAAATGCCAGTTTCCAATATTTCAAGAGATTTGTTTCCATACCAAGTAATGGGATACTTTATTTCTTTTTTGTCTGCAGCTGTTGAGATCCCTCTGTTGCCCTTTCCTTCTGTAGGAACCAACCTTGTTCTTTGTGTGGAAATGAGTTCCATTGTCCACACCATGCAGCTACAGCAGCTGAAACTTCTTCAGTGACTTGTACATATAGTAAATCTTTCATGAAGGACTGTTATTTTTTAGGAACTATATTAATTAAAACTGTAAAATTTATTGCATTTCTTCCTCATCTCTTGCATAACATGTTTACTATTGAATGCCATTTCTGCTTGGAAACAAAACAAAATAACTGATGATTGAGATGTAAATGATGAGATAGTGCTGCCCGTAAATCCATAAGGAGTGACCTTCCTTCATGAACATCCTGAACACATCCTATGGCACTCTTTTCCTGCACTTGCACACTGGTACTGGCATAGTGGCACATGATGGCCGAAGTATGCAAAACTCAATGAACACTGTGCTCTCTATCACAGGTTTACAGGACAGGTCTCTTAATAGGAAATTACCATGCCTGATTCTGTACTCTGAAGCTTCTGACTCTCTGAAATTTTATTTGAATTATTATATACTTGAGTGGCAGCAGGAACAACAGAAAGCCATGTGATCAATGCAAACTATGTCAGCGACCCTTACTTCCTTCTGTTCACAATGCAAGGCACCTCTTCCAAAGTCCAAAGACAATGAAGAAAGCACAGCTCATCCAAGATTTCAGGTCATAGCATATCCCTGAATTGTTTGTAGAACTATATAGAACTTCAAGTAATTGGGACAAAGTAAGCAAAAGCTTCTTTATCCACACAATTTAATTTTTCTTTCTTTTATTTATTTTCCTGAGATACATTGAAAGTTAATAATCTTTTAAATGCTCATATAGTTACTATGTATTGCAATGTGTCTATCAAATGCTATTATATTTTCTTGTCAATAAAAATGAGGAATTCTACCTTAGCTATTATGACAAGTCTTCTCCACCACATGGTATTGGTTATCTATCAATCAGCAGCATCATTAAGTAAATTTCTCTGTGGTCTTTTATCTTCACACCTGTGATAGTTGTGAAGTTATTATATAAAGCATGTAGTATGGTTTTATCTTTATCCAATTAGAAAGCTAGCATTTGTATATGAAAGAAGTAGAATTCTGAAAGTTAATGCCAAGTAGCGTGAGAGAGATAGCAACACCAGAAAATGAGATTGTAATTAGAAAGAAAATAAATATGTATAGCCAATCCAAAGGAAGGGGACCTAGATAGGTTAAATGCAGAAAAGCACAAAAACGCATGGCCTCTATATTTATTAAATGGTAAGAGTCTCAAGGTGATTTCTCTTTGGTCTCATTCTGAGGAACATCAATACTAAGAAGCAGCATGAAGCAGAGGTAAAAGACAAAAGATACCATATAAAATGAGAAGCATTCAAAATTCATTTTGAGACTTCTGGATATGAAGACATAAAACAATATAAATAAAAATCATAAGGGCTTTGTGAAACCATACTGTAAGTACTATCCTTTTGGCAAAGTCATGTAAAAGAAGTGTATATAAAAACAGTGTCAATCTATCAGGGTTTGATGGAGGTGACAGGGCACATGTGACCTGTGTAGTGAATGTGAGCTGATTCTTGAATTGGTGAAAAAAGGAAAATCATAAGCAGGTAAAAGTGAAGTGCGTAACAAGGAAAGGGTATTGAAACTTGGTTTCACTTGTATGCAGGCAAGTAAAGAACTAAATGTAATTACAGACATGAAACAGTGGGAATGTGAGATACACTGGCATTTAGAGAGTAGTGTATGTAGTAGGCACTGGAAGCCTTTTCATCCTTTCATCTATTTTGTTTGTAATTATAAAAAGAAATCACAGCCACAAAAACATTTAAATGGTCACATTAAGTTTTCATCTCAACATTTCCTTTAATGTGTATTTCGTTGGTAGTTGGAATGATATCTTAATCTTTGTCTCTACTTTTATAAACATAAGTCAGCTCTTGCTTTCTTTTGGTTAGCTTCACTCTTTGTCAAACTTGTTTACTATTTCAAAGAGTCCACTGTTGGTTTCACCGTTCTTTGTGGTTATTTTACTATGGATTTGATCTTTACTACTTATTTTCATCTACAAATTTTGGGGTGTCTCTTTCTTGTGTTTCAGGGGACTCTTGCCTTGCACATTTGAGGCCTTTCACACATTTTTATACACACACCTTTACCAATGAATTACCTTCTTAGAACTGTCCTTCATGCATCACCAAGGATCAGGAAAGATGGATTTTCATTTACATTTAAGCATAGGAGCTTTCTAATTTCTTCCCTACCATAGATTAATCAAGACAGAATTACTCAACTTCTGCCTGTTGTGTAGTGTCTGCACTCTATTTGTCAGTGATGTCTTGTTTTCGCCGAATAAGGACTAAGGAATTAGTGAGTGGAAGACTTTACAAGTCCATTAAGTCCACTAGATCTATGATACAGTTTAACTTTAAATTTCTCTGTTGAGTTTTGTCTGGAATATAAAACTCTTTGTTGAGAGTAAAGTATAAAAGAGATCCATCTGGGATGCATCTTTCTTTCTGTGTTCAGTATTATTTGTTGTATAAAGTTATAAAAACTAAATTCTCTCTCTCTTTCTCCCTCTCTCTCTCTCTCTCACACACACACACACACACACACACACACACACAGATATGTATGTGCTTACATCTTCTTGATTCGATACATTCTTTATTAATATATAGAAATCTCTTTATTTTGATAAATTTTGGCTTAAATTCTCAGTTTTTATGTATAGAATAACTATTCTGCTCTTCCACTCGCTTAGGTTTTGATAACCATTTTAGCATTAGAATCAACTCTGAGATTGGTGGACATAAGATATTTTTTCTTCTATATCTGATTTTCAGCATGGATGTTTGCCTATTCACTGATTTGGGCATGTTTGAGTTCTAGATCTCACATGTTAGACTGTTTCTCCTGTGTCATTTATTTCTTTATAGTATGTTGGGCTGCCTTTCTTCTTCTGCCTTGTGTAGTTTGCCTTTAAGCATTATCTCTAATGTTGAGTTAATGGGCGTGAATGGCTTAATTTTGTGCTAATATTCGGGCATCTGTTTCTACATCAAGTACAAAAGATAGAAGAAACTTGATTGGCTATTATTTTGCTACATGAATTGAAATATGATATTCCATGCTTTTTGTAACATTCAGAATTACAGCTCAAAAGTCTGATATTAATTCTGACAGATTTATTTCTAAAGATGAATTAGAAGTTTCATGTATTGCTTTTATACTGTATTTTTTTCCTATAGCTTTAACATTTTAGTGGAGATGCATCTTGTAGACTTTTTAAAGATTATATCTATCTGGAGTAATAAATCAATTCAGGATTCTAGATACAATACTATTAAAATTCAAGTCTTGAACTTGTGAGTTCATATATTTTTCGAGACTTGGAGAATTATTGGTTTATTTTTGTGTGCTTTTAGTTTTGGTCACAGCATTATCTGTAGCCCGGTGGGTTCTTTGGTTTTATCTCTTCTTCATATTCTCATGTTCATGAAGGCTACGGTCTTACTCAATTAATTATTCCTGTGTGTCTTGTTCCCTGAATGTATGAGCTCGTCTGCCTTCCCTTGCACCTGCAATGTTCCTTTCTTTTCTTGGTTTTTCCATGACAATGCTTTATTCTGTGTTTTACTTAATTGAAAGACTCATTTCCAACATTTGCATTTGTTTCATTTCAGTGTTGAATGTTTTGATGTTTCCTCTATGTTGTTCAGTTTCTTATCTATTCAGCTAACTTTATTTTCCACATTGCAAAATAATATATCTGGAAGACTGGCTGATTTATTACTTTCTTTATTCATTGTTTAAATTCTCTTTAAGGTTGTCAAACATTTTTAAGGACTGTTGATTTTTTAATGCAAGATATTGAATGGTTTTCTCTTACATTTAGTGATTTATTTATCATTGGTTTCAATTGTTGAGAAAGTGTGTGCTTCTTACACATCATACTCTTGCCTTCTCACTCTCTGTTTTTTGTGTTAAATGTTTTTCCCTTTCTACCTAGTTATGTTACTCTATTTTATAGGTCTTTTTAGTTAGAAATCTTTATTTGGATGTCTTTCTGATCTGGCTACTCGTTTGGAGGGAAAATCAATCAGTGGAAACAGGAACAACCAGATGACAACATGTAGACCATGAAAACAGAATGAACTGCTTGGATGTATTAATTAAATGTTTAATATGAAAATATAAAAAGATAGTTTGGGTATTATTAGACATTTTTAATTTAAATATTATTAAGTGAAAATGCAATTAAGAAGTCAAAATTAGAAGAAATGAGGAGACATAAAGGAGAAATCAGAGGAACATGTGAAATTAAAGACAAATGAAATGAGGACACATAAAATTGATTCACAGAAAGATCAGAAACCAAACCAAGCAAGACAAAAATCATAAAAAACAAGAAAAACAAAACAACAAGAGTAGATGATTTAAAAATAGTGACTACGATAATGCAATAATGTAAACCAATGTTAAAATAATGAATAATGTTAACCAAAATGTCCTTTAAAAGAAAAAAAATGTCTTCCTTGTTGAAATGGTATATGAACAATGATCTACGTTCTCAGAGAATTATTTGTCTCAGGAATTTAAATTTTTAGTCCCGAAAAGTCTGTCTCAAAGCTTCCTTCTGACCATCTTTCCCGCATTGCATTTCTGGGCAGAACTCAGGCAGTACTATGTGTGACGTACCCTCCCTGCTCTCCTCAGGATAATACCTGCTTGTCCAGTTGTTCTATGAGACTGTACATCTCAGCAGTGGATTTGGTTTCTGAAGTCCTTGGAGCCATGGAAGAAGCACATGGCCTTACTTGTGCAGCTGGATAATCTCTACACCTGCTCAGGCAGGCAGGATTCTGCCAGGACAGTGCAGCCTCTGCCTGTGCCTGTCTGTGTCCAGTGATCCTGTGTTCAGGTCAGGGGTAGTAGATATTCACAGAACTCTTTGGTTCCACTTTCTCTGAGCCTGTGAAGGAGGGAACTTGTGGTCTGAGAATACACTAGCATCCCAGTCCCAGTTTCTGCTCAACAAAGAGGAAGGATGTAGGACTTTTGCTCCCTTACTTCTCAGATAAATTAAGGTGATATGGCTTGCTAGGGGGCTTACTGTTTTCCTAGGCTGTCTTCAGCTTACAGATCTGCCATCTAAAATTGTGATTTTTTTTTTTTGCTCTATTGTCATATTTTTTACAGAATTCAGTTGTAATTTGAAATTTAATCATATGTATATATCCCTTACTGGCACAAAGGATTAATTATTCTTTTTTCCCCAGTAGAAAACAATAGTTTTTCTCTGTGATGAAGCATTTTTTTTATATTGTACATTTCTGAAGATCATAAAGACACAACTGAAGGTTTAGTGGAGAATGGCACACCACAAAGTCAAGTAAGCTGGCTTCCTGCACAGGTAATTAAACTCTTCATAGGTACAGTGTATCAGCTCACTAAGCATGGATATCCTTCCTTCCTTCAAAAAGCACTAAGGATTGAAGACAAAATGATGAGCTGGATTGGAGATGGTAGAAGTGACATAAAATACTAGTGCATATTCCTCCAAAGTTTTATTATATACTAATGAGGAAAATCTCATCTGATTTATCAACTTCTCTGCTATTTTACTCCTTTTCCTGGTGGGACATGAAAAAACATTTATTCACCCCAAATAAGACACCAAAGACAGCTAGAAGAAATGATGACACTCAATCTTAACTTAGTGAACAAAAAAATTTATCAGGGTTGTTTAACAGGAGATATGTGACTGACTCAAAGGCAGTTTTGTCCTTGAAACATCAGCCTGCATGAAGCATAGAGGAAAGCCTCATCTAATGTGCATACAACCCCACCCACTAGTCCAGAATTCTTTAATTATTATGTAACCTTGGAGAGGTGTGGGTCCTCAGTCTTGTTATCTTCTTCAACCTTCCTCTTCTACTCAACAGCAGATATTTTGGAATGAAGAAAGCAGCCACACAACACGTACCCTTGCTGAACAAAAAAGTATTTATTTCTAGAGTTTATTTTTCTGTAATATTAAGCATATATATATATATATATATATATATATATATATATACACACACACACATACATATATATGCATACATACATATATGTATGCATGTATATATAGATAATCTTAGGCATATATATATCTGCATATATACATATATACATACATATGCATGTATATATATACACACATATATACACATATATACATACATATATGCACATATATGTGCATATATATACATATATATGTATATATATGCATATACATATACACGTGCATGTAAACATATATTTACATATATGTGCATGTATACATGCATATATACCAATAAAACAATAGAAATGTAAAGTTCTTGATCTCTCAGGATTCACCTCTCTGTGAATATATCCATACATGTGTGTGTGTGCATGCTTATACATGTATGTATAAACATAGACACACATACCTTCTGGACATAAATGTACTAGTGAATATGCCCTTGGTATTAAGAAATGTAACTTGCATGTTCAACTAATTCTTTTAAAATCTGGATTCTCATGTCAATCATAGTTTTCAAGTTTTTCTTCTCAAGTTATTAGGGCAGGAAAAAATCAATTTAACAAGTCTTTGTTCAACAAACTTTGGGAATTCCAAAAAAAGATGTGGCCACTCCTGAGCTCAGAGATGAAGCTACTGAGTGGTAGGATTTTCCTGGTAGATTATTTTGTGTCCCGAAGGCTTGATAAGGCAGACTGTGCTGGCAATGCAAGTTTGTTCTGATGATGTCATTTTTCGTCAAATCATGCTTTGCCTGAAATGGGGAAGAGAGTGTGAGCAACTGCGATCAGAGCTGTACATTTGGGTAGCTATATCCCAGTATAAATGCATGGGTTCTACAGTATCTCATGTGACAGCACATCATCGCAAAGTGGAAACCTAGTCTTGGTTCCCACGGATTGTGGCCTTGTGCTTTTCAGCCATCGATTTTCCTATGTGACTGCTTACTGCCAGAAACCTTAATTTTATGTGACAGATTTTTTTTAATTTCTGTGCATTGTTCAGATAGTTATTAAGCCTGAAGGGGTCTGGAGGCTTCTCCATACTTTTATTTATCTCTCAATAAAGCATTCCATCCTTTGCCCTTCACTCAAGGTTTATATTTTGGGAATTTACCCACATTAGCCTTAAAAATAATGAATTTAAGGAATTCATATATTCATGCTTTGGTTGGTTTCTTATTAGTTCATAAATTGTTGATTTTTCAGCTGAATCAATTGCTGACCTTAGCATAAAGATTGACTTGACCTTTTCTTCCCCAAATTTACAAGCCTTTATACAGATGCATAACTCAACTGATTCTTTTACATCAATGGTCACCCAAGAAGTTACAAGAATCAAGAATGAATTAGAGGAACTGATGAGTATTTGATCTCTTCATATTGGACAGTGCAGCTACATTGGCTGTCCTGATAATTAGATTTTCTTAATGATGATGGAATGTTTGAGTCCAGCCTGCTACTATGCTTGGTAGATTTTATATCAAATACTTAAGTCATGGATATATAGAAGATTCTAGTATGGAAGAATTATGCAAATTCTACATTTGAATTAAACTTCAAGGAGGAATTATCCTCTGATGAAAAAATGACTCTGCTCATCAATGAAACATTGATATGTCAGTGAATCATGCTGCTTCTCTTTGTTTTGGTTAGCTTTCTGTTTCTTCCTTCCTTTCTTTTTCTTTCTTAGTTTCATGTATTCAAAGGCTAATGCTTTGTACTATCTAAGGTTTGATAAATACAGGACTACATTAATGAGTTTTTGTCTATGTATATTGTTATTTAAAAAGTACCAAAATGGCAATAATGGTAAATGGTCTTTGTATAGTGTATTAGTCATTCTTCTGTTGCTGTAGTAAGACACTGTGACCAAGGAAACTTACAGAAGAATTAATTTAGTAAGGGTCCAGAGGGAAAAGATTCCTTCATGGTGACACTTAGGTAGCATGGTACCTGGAGCAGGAAGCCGAAAGTTCACATCCTTTCCCATAAACACAAAACAGAGGGTGAGAGAATTAAAAGTAGTGTAAGACTTTTGAAACCTCAAAGCTCTTATCCAGTGAAGTACTTCTAGCAGGGCACGTTTCTTAGACCTCCCAGTGTTACTAACTAGAGACCAAGTGCTCAATGCAAAGGACTATGGGAATAGTTTATATTCAAACAACTATATATAGTAGAGCATTTTTTGTTAGTTTGTTTTGCTACACTGGAAATAACACTAAAGTATTTTTATTGTTAAGTAAAAGATCTTACACAGCTTCCAATTTGTTCACTTTAGCATTAGTAAAAGGCTGTGACTCAGGTATAGGTAGAATAGCTGATAATGTAACAGATAAAAAATTATCTCTCTCTCTCACACACATATACAAACTCACATACACTCTTTGGTTAAGTTCGGAAAATGATGTAATCTTTGGGTCATTGTTTTAGGTGAAATTATGAGACAAATGAGACAATCATTTTTATGCAAAGTGATCTTTTAAAGAATGTGCTTCTATAGGAAGAGAAGAAGAGTGGGAGCTATTAAGCAGAAACAAAGATAATTTTTGAGTGGTAGTTAGAACAATTGTCATAGGTGTTGAGCTGAAGCTAACCTAAAAGAATGACCTAGCAGTGATCAAAAACAGTGAAGGGCTGGTGATTATAAGGACTGCGAAATTTAATAACTCAATCTAGGGTCATCTCTATCTTGGAGGAAGACATAGAAGGCTGAAAGTGATTCTCCACCAACCAAAGCACATGTGTAATTTTCTGGTAGCTTCTAATAACAGCAGAAAAGGCAAAAGATCAGGGCTACATGTGGCAATCACAAGCTTAGAAGAGTTAATTTCTCCATCTCAGTAAATAATTAATGAAAGGAGCATACCCATGAAAGCAGAATGGAGACATCTGAGTTGATACATTCCAACTTAGCAGCTTTCTCTGAAACTTCCTGTTTATGGAATTCATTGTTTCCTCTATGTTAAAGCCTAGACTTTCCCCATACTTGAGGAAGATGCCCAGCTTCTGCCTTAAAAGTTGCCATGATTTATTTTATTACATATTCTGAATAACCAACAAGAAAACAATACTTAAATCATAAACCAATCAAGAGAATTATGGGCACTGCCAGGAGACAAAAGCAATCTTACCTTGTGGAGACAAACAGAACCTAGTCTCTGTTTCCAAGAAGGCATCAGGGGAGTTATACAGCACAGATGCTGAAAGCAATGATCCTACAGGATGAAGCATAAAGTTGAATAAGTGAGACTTTACTGATACAGCGTTGCTCTTCCAAGGCATAGAATTGACTGTTGTTAAAAGGATAATTCAACAGAACCCTTATAAATCAGTATGATGCCAAGTAGAGGTACGAATGAGGTTCTCATGTCAAATGATAGAGAAATTGCAGTTTCTGTTATTAATGAGTAGAAAAAAATATGAGATGAGAGTTAGACATGCCACCTAGAGTTGGGAATACCATTCTCTGCAAGGACCTGGAAAAGGTCCTTCTGCATATCATGTAATAGCTAATTCCGTCCAATTGACCATGACCCCTAGAACATGACTGTCAGGACACTTTGTTAAGCATTCAAAGACAAATGAGTAAGTGTCATGATGTGCAACAAAATATGGAGCCAGCCTGAGTCCATTCCCCCACAGAAACACAAAGCAAGGGCTCCTGAAAACAGGACTTGCACTCTAACAAGACAAGATTACTTGATGTGTGCTGACAAAGTCAAGTGCATGAACTGGGAAGCAGAGTCTCCTATCTCCATAAAAATCATGACTTCTTTACCAAAACTCAAGTTTTCATTCAATTTTTTCTTCTCTAATCTATTAACAGAAACTGGGTCTCTGCTGGGAACAACCCTCTGATACCTTGGGAAATATATATGGTAATGATACCTTCAGAGTGTTCCCAAAGAGATCAGACCAGCTGTGCTGGAAGTGGCAAGTACATCAAAGGCCTTAGGGAGATAATTCTCTTCAGGTCCCCAGTGTATCTACATCTTTGCCAGCAGAGTGCTGATTGCATTTGTTCTGCATGTTATCTTTTCAAGAGTGCTAGTTTAGCAAAGAGCAGTGGAAAAGGCAGCCACTGTCCCTCTGGAACAAGGCATCTAGGACATTGTCTTCCCCTGGGACATCGGGCAGAGATACCCGCTCCTTGTTTGAAGATGTATGTTCCCCTTAGCTTATTTTAGATTTCTTAATAAGGTCTCTGTAAGTTTCGAACTCCTCCCTCCTCAGTGAGTTCTTTAATGTTAAACATTCTGAGTTATGAAGTGTCATTGCTTTCCCAGCTACTCACACTAATAAGGAAAGTTCACATTGGTGTTTCTCTGGGTCTGGAAAAGACTTCTTTTATACTTGAGAATGTTCTGTGGAAAAGCACATCTGCTGACATTAATGGCCACTAGCTTTGGTGACTCCAGAAGTGAAAAAAAAAACTATGGCCCTAGGATATGAGAAAAGACTTTCTGTTGGGAACCTGTTGTGTGAAGCAGTCAGAAAGCACTGGGGCAAGATATCAGTTCAGGCCACTGGTCTTCTTGAGGAGGTTCACATTATGCACTAGAGAATGAAAAGATTTTAGAAAGTGCCTCATGCTTTTATGTAAGGCACAAGAGGAAGTGTTCAGCCATTTGTCACTATTTAACTAAGAGGCCAAAAGTGTGGTTCCATGTTTTCCTCCATCAAGAAGTCAGTTTTTAAATTACCAATGCCAGTCTATCTTAACATAGAACTAACACCTTCAGGGTGAGACAGAATTAAGCTTCCTTCTCAGGTATTCCAGGACCCACATGGCATTCATGATACTTGCAAGCATACCTCTTCCTAACACATATTTTTATAATATTGACTGATCCAATGATCACAGGGATTGCTTCTCACAGGAAAGAAAAGTGGTAAGACCATTACATGATTTACTTAGTCCACTATGTGGGAACAAACACAAGTAAGACTGTCAGTACCGTGTGCCATTAATTATAATGTTATTAATACTTAATATTATTAAATATCAGGTCCCTGTCTTCTCTAGGTTTCAAGTGTTTATGTAGTATCTTTTGTTTATGCATGATTCATAATACTGAAGCTTGAAACAACGAAGTGATCATCATTAATAAAATGTTTTGTGGTTTGCTTATTCAGGGGTTACAGTAAAGTACATTTTAATGGTGAATGTTCATGGGCCACTTGGAGTTGTTTACAGTGATCCAGGAGATTGATGCACCACTCTTGATATGCATATGTTAAAATCTTTCCAGAGATGATTAACTAAGGAGAAAGCCCTGGTCAGAACATGGGGCTACCATTCCAAAAGTAGGAGTTGTGGGTGTAATTAAAGGGGCAAAGAAGAAAAGCCAGCTGAGCACCAACATTCATTTCCATTAGTTAACTAACTAAATACATCGCATGGTCCTGTCACCATGATGTCTACTGAAATACACTGGACTAAGCAAATGTGACCTAACACTCTGAAACTATAATGAATTACTTCTTTAGGTTGTCTCTCTAAAATATTTAATCACAGGGACAAAAAACAATTAACATATAAATGTAGCCATGCAAATAAATGAATTGCAGTTGCCTGTAACAGTAAATAAAGCAGAGAATATTTTTGAAGAGGAATAAAAGCAATTGTTAAATAAGCCCAATATGATGCAATTTATAAAAATATAAAACATAAAATAACATCATGAATATTTTCTGTGATGAAATATCAATTGATGCTTTTTAAAACCGAATGTTGCAGTGCTGGAGCAATGCCTTTAAATAAAAGCACTTATTCCTTCTGTAAAGGTCCTGGGTTCAGTTCCCAGCACCAACAAAGTGGATTACAAAAGTCTTTAATTCCAGTTCCATGGCATCTGGTACCCTCTCCATGGGCACCAGGCACAGATGTTTTACAAATGTAAAACACATAAAATAAAGATAAATAAATAATAAAAATTTAATGTTACATGTATTAATGGGACTAATATATTCTTTTACAACTGATTTACCCATATATTGTTATATATATTTTAACTATTCTATGGAGGTTGTTGAGAGTTAAGTCTCATCTCAGATTTTATGTCCACACATTTCTTATTTTACTTCTTTCAAAAAAAGCAATTCAACCATTTTAACTCTAAAAAAAGTGTGAAACATGTTGATTTGATCTTATACCCTGACTGGGATTTGTGATAATTTGGAATGTGGTATGTAGGGATATGTGAATTTTTGACAGAACAAAATTGTTTACTGATTAAACAGATGACATGAGTAGCACTGAAAAGAAGAAATTTAAACTGCTTAAGGCAAAAAATTTCTCTCAGCTCTTTAATTTTTCCTACCTGGGAAATATGTAAGGAATTTGTCATGTATTATATAAGCCATGCTGTAAGGATTTTAGTTCATATTTTCTCAAACATATGCACATTTGTAGTTTTGATTTTTAAGTTACAAGTCTTAAAATATGAACATAAAACATTTAACAAATTTATAATTTAAAATTAATTTCTTGGTTGCACTAACTTTTCTTCTTGTTGCTTATTACTCAGAAAGAAAAAATATATTTGAGGGCTTATTTTAAACATTTGCTATATTAATTAAGAGATTTTATGTAGCAAATGTATGTGTGTATGTGCTCATGTACATGCATAGCACATGTGTGTAAATATGTACAGGTGTACAAGTGGCTGGAGAAGTTAGATGCTTACATTAGATGTCGATCTCCACCATATTCTACTATGCAGAGCCTCTCTATGAAGCTGAATATCACCACCAATTAGCTAGATTGGCTGGTTTGTAAGTTCTAAGGATCTGCCTATTTCAAGTCCCCAGTTCTAGATTTAAACACATGTATGGCCATGCCCAGCTTTTAGATAAATGCTGGAAAATCCCTACTCAAGTACTCATACTTATGTAGCAGGGATTTTATCAACTGAATCATATCCTTCAGACCCCATAGCAAATTTTAAACAAGTTTTTTATTGATTATTTGAGGTTTTATACAATAAATTTTGATTATATTCATTGCATACTTGTACTGAAACTTCAAACATGTTCACATTCCTTATCTCTCTGCCATTAAAAATAGGGTTATCATCATTGAGATTAGAACCAAAAATAATATACACAACAGGATGGGATTCTAGTTAGGAGTTAGAGTACTTGCCAACACGACTTTTCCTGCCCCAAAGAACTTTCAGATGACATATACAAGGGTACAAATATGTATAAAATAATATACTTTTTATAATATATAATAGAGACATTTATTCAAAACAATTTGTTGGAAAAATGCAGTTTTGACATCAATTAAAGACTAGAGAAAGTTTTGTTACTAATGAATGAGTGTGGTTGTCTGGTTTTGCACAGAGTTAAATATTGGCTGAACATTGGAAATAGTGGGTTATAAAATGCCTTCAGTTTCTTCTGTGTTAATCAATATTTTGATTTTATAATAGTCAATGCTGAAATGACCTCCATTTCACATAAATATGTAGTGCAAATGGCAAAAATGTGTTCAGAGACATTTCAGAAAATGTTGTAAATCTTATACAAATCTTAAGCCAGAAATCTTTTATGAATTGTAAATGAATTTAAGTTGCCAACTCAGGAAAAAAAAAAAACTTTTAATAGCAACTTTTTAACAAAATAAAACTTTGAAATGTGCTGGTGTGATACATACATGCTAAGGAATAGTAGTAGGAAAATATTAAATGTGCTTTTCATAATCAGACGATTATGTCTGTATAAGATCAGAAAGCTTTACATGCATAATAAAGTCACTGCAATTTATGGAGGCTACATTCTGCATTTAAAACCAAGTTGAGTATTCTAGGTTGTTTGGGTTTATGAGGGAGGAGGTACTACACACTACCTGTACAGGTTGAATGTTAACTCAGGAGGTTCTGCACAGAGCTGAGTTCCCTTGTTGAATGTTCAGAACTAAAGCTGTGGGAAGTCCCACACAAACCATGATGAAATGCCAAAACATCGCCAATTCATTATGTATTTGATTTGAATTTATCTTTGGTCATTTTATGTTTGCATTGTACTTTTAGTGGTTGGCACATTTTCATAATTAATCACTACCAGTTACATGATATCCATGGTGTTATGACTCATGTCTCCAGTGTGCAGGGCCTGTGTTTCTGTCCCCCACAGCATAAAGGCAATAACAATAAAATAGTAATAGGCACATTGAAAGCATTCTATTTTCTCTGAAGTTCATAATAGGCCAAATATTGTTTTTGTTTCTTTTCTATTGTGTTTCACTAAATTAGCCCTACAATTTCTTCTTTATGTAGAAAGTTTTTACAGCATATTATAGTGCTTTGTATATTTTTCTGTGCTTCCTTGTTCTGCGTTTTTGTTTGTTTGTTCATTTGTTTGTTTTGTTTTTGAGTAATTTGAGACAGTGTCCCTTGTAGCCCAGCCCCCACTCCTCACCACATACACTGTCTATGTATTCAGGGCTAACTTTGATCCTCATGTCTGCATCTCCCAGTGATGCAATTACAGGAGGATGAAGCCATAATGCTTAGCTGCTACCTTATTAAAGCAGTCTTCCTACATACTTTCTCACAGGCTACAGTTACTTCCTCAGGAACTGATACCTTACATGGATCCACTTTCAACACATTCTTAGGGTTCTCTTTACATCTCCATTGTGGAAGAACTGAAGTTTTGTGTTTGTTTGTTTCCTTGTTTGTACACACTATGCTTTTCTACTAAAGGAAATGATGTGGCTGGTGAGATGTCTTAGTGTGCAAAGGCACACTCTGCAAACTAAATGATCTGAGTTTTATAGCTGGGATCTACGTGATGGAAAGAGAGAACTGACTCTCTCAAGTCGTTCTCTGACCATCACACACATCTAGTAGCATACTCATCCTTGTACACACATAATCAATCAAACAAAAAAAAAATGTGACTTTTTTTAAAAAATCAAAGGAGTGAAAGCATTGTTATTTTATATGTATAAAATATCTTTATTCAAACTGTACTATTTATTGTAACTACATAAAGTTTTATTGGTTGATAATATTTTCTATCAGAGCTTTGATACCATCTCTCAATGGCCTTAATTATCAACTGTTGTGATTTTCAAGGGAGAAAGTCATACTCTGTACTTTTAATTCTTAGAACACAAACTTCTGTATGTGTTCATGATATTCTCTCTGCTTTTGCCCATTGTTCTGAAATTCCAACGTGTTTTTCCAAGACACTGTCATGCATTTTCCAGAACTTCACATGAGCCCTCTGTCATGCAACTCAGTCTCCTATGTTTGAAGATTTTCTTACATTTAGTTTTTCATTTGATTTTTTTCCTCTGTCTTCTATGCTTATGTCATCTTGAAATCTGTTATTTTGACTCTGTGTCTCATAGAATGGCCTTCTAATTTATGAGTTTTTAATTTGCTATTTTGTCTAAGTCATGATGAACTCCTTTCTGAGAAAGTCTCAGATTTTTATCTCAGTCTATTTAATTAGATTACATTTCCTCCATTATAATTTTCACTCTCTGAATTTAGACCTGTGTAAATATTCATCTCCAATCATCCACTTCATTTCAGGAGTTATCTATCTCCCTATGATCATTTGAAGGCTGAATTTCATCTTTCTCTTTAAAGACATACAGGTGTCGTTTCCACTTTTCTTTTTCTGCCCAGATCCTTTCCCACCTATCTGCCTTCATTTGCTTCTTTGGGCTGACTGCTTTCCTGGTTGTCATTTTCTGCCTGCTTCTGTTTAGAAGCACCCACTAAAAACAATCCTTGAACTTCTGAAAGCATAGTGGTAGCCATCAAACGCAGGGTCATTGATGCCAATCTGCTTAGCTGTTTCACTGAGAAGTCCTCTATGCTAGCACATTGAGAATATCCTCCATGTGCTGAATCTGTTTTCCAAAGAAAGCTCTTTATTCATTTTGCCTGCAATGGTCCTCCCCATTAAAAAAAAAAATTGAAGATTAGTCTCTTCAGAGAATAAAATCCTAATCTTCTGATGGAGTGACTAGTGGGAGATACCTAACTATACAAATTAAGAAATAGGCCTCTAAATATTAAACATAAGTTCCTCAGTTCATCTTTGGGGTTGGACTATTTATTCTTTATTATAGAGGCTTATCATTAACAAGTCAGGAATGCACCACCTCTGATCCCAGACAACAGAATACGTATGCTTCCCAGGGCCTCTATGATAGCAGAGAATGTGTTGAATTTTCTCTAGACAGCTCTGGAGATTAAACTGTCTAAAATGAGAAGTGACTTCCAAATACACTTTGAATTTTTTTCCTTTAAGCTCTAGTTAAGTCCACCCACATAGACACCAAAAATTGTGTGTGTGTGTATTTGTGTGTGTATGTGTGTGTGTGTGTACCTACCTAAAAGTAGATGGGCCCAGGCCAGCAGTTGAAGTTGGGTGTCATCTTCTATTGCTCCTCATCTTATTTTTTGAGGCAGGTTCTCACTGAACCTGGATCTTGACCACTTAGCTATGAGGATGTTTCCTTGCCTCTCTATGGCTAAGTTGACACATATTTACTGCCAGGCTTGACTTTTACATGAGTGTTGGAGATTCAAACTCAGGTCTTCTTGTTTGCCCAGCAAGCACGTTACCCATGGAATCATTGTCCTGTCCCAGTTGTTTAGACTTCTCAATACTTCTGCCAGAATGTTATCAGTTCTTGAGATAATAATTATGGTTTCTGCAGGGCAATGTGAATTGCTTCTTCAATTTATCCATTGCCACATTTGAATTTAGCTTTTGGGGCCAGGTAACTGATTTAGCATCTTTTAACTTTCCAGTTTCCAAATGTCATCACTGTAATTTTCCTTATAAGTCTATTTGTTAGTTTACTTATTTAATTTGGCTTTCACAGTATCTGTCTTATGAAGAAATGGCTTCCTTTTAGTTTTTATTGTTTTTCAGTGGGGTGTGAAGAAGACTGAGCAAATCCTACCTGGGAAATCAACTCCTGTGGGTTTGTATTTCTTACTTGAGTTGTCTCATTATTATGAAATAGAACAAAATATTTTAGGATGATGCTCCTCTGACAAATCTCAGCCTGCTCTGGGAGCCTGTGCAAAGATTCCTTTCTGTTTGACTCCAGGTTTGGGGTGACGAGACAGGGATGTGGCCATGCAAAACTTTAAAAATTGGACTAAGGATTCTCTACTAAGGCCTTATATCTACAATGAGTGGCTTCATTTGATTTTGTAGTTTTCATTCATGACCAACCTACACAAGCAGAGCCTTGGGTCACCTGAGAAGTTAAGCTCCAGTGTGAACTTCTTCAGTGTTTTGCATGTGATCCTCACTCATTGGCTTCCCCATATTCAGACTCATAGTCCATTTTTTTATTTCAATGACAGAATGCAACAAGCTGGATGGTTTATATACACAGGGAAATCACTTATTTCAGTACACTGATGACTGAGGAATGTCTGACTTGGAGTGGTTACCAGGCAAGTGTTATAAAATGAGAAAGGGCAGGTGTGAGGAAAGTAAAAGAAGGAAGAAGCTCACCTTCTGGTGGGATCACTTTACTACTCATTAACTACCCATTAACTCAATAATTACTCATTACCTACTGTGAGGGCCATTGTAAGGGCATTCATCCTTCCTTGACCTATTCACTCTTAAATATCTTCTCTTTTTAACAGTGTTGATATTGTAGTCAACTTGTACAGTCAGAGAGTCTGTTAGAAAGTGTTATATGTTTACCCACTGCATAACATTACACAACAGATTATTTTTGGGATGCCACAAACTCTTTATTAAATCTGATGAATGCAATAGATTGTCCCCTGAACAGGATTCAGACACACACACACACACACACAAATCTATATGCACCTATATGCACTTTAGGAAAGTGGAATGCAATTTAACAATGTATCATCCTGTATTATCATAAGAGTAGAACTATACTATGAAAAGCATTCTCCTAAAACTTTGCTTTTTTAAAAATCTTTTATATATAAGCAATAGAATGATTCACCTTTCTCCTTAGAACTTTTAAAATTCACTTTTAAATAATTTCCTTTAAAGCTCCTGCAGATGAAAGATATTTTAACAAAGTACCACTGTGTTTTTTTTTCCAGTTCTGATGAATTGTGAACTACTAGCATCTCAGCTCATAAAATTGGCCATGAGGAAAACTGCTCTGCAAAGACTTATCTATAATGACAGTGAAGAGGGATTTCAACATTGTTCAGCAAGTTTTCACTGGAAGTCATGGCCAAAGCCATGGATGTTCATTAAGAATCCATTTTAAGCATATTATGATGTTTAATTTTATGTATCAACTTAGCTGTACCTAAAGTTGTTTGAATACTTCAGGTAATATTGTTTTCAGTATTTGTATGTGGATATTTTAGGTGAGATTCAAATCTTACTCTACAGACTGAATCAAGCAGATGAGCCTCCTGAATTGGAGTAGACCTTATCTAATAACTGAAAGACCTGAATACAGAACAAATTGTTCCAATAAAATGAAGTTCTTCACAAAGACTGTGGCAGTATGCAGAGACCCTTGATGCATCTAAGCCAAATGACATCCCAGAGCTATGGGCAGAAGTATACTCAAGCCACCTTCCTTAGCCCAGAGGCTATCTCCAATGGATAGGCCCTCAGAATTAAGTTAGTTTTCTCCAAGGGACTCTCAATGGCTGAACAAGCTACCCTTCCAGATAGACCTTATGTCCAGCAGTAGATGGCCATCATAAAACAAACTCTGTGGCAATTTTGAAGGTTCCTTGTCTCATAAGAGTTTGTCTGGGCATTATTTTTATTTATTTATTTATTTGTTTGTTTGTTTGTTTTTTGTTTTTTCTCTCCTTTTTTCTATACAGGACTTTCATGCATATATTGTTTTCTGATGTTGTGTTTTTATGGGATATCTGTATATGCAAATGTGTGTCTCTGTGTTGATATGTTTCTTGTGCTTTTACGTTGGCTCTTTTTTCTCTTGAGAGTTTGTTTTATCCTATTCTGGTTTGTCTGTTTGATTTTATCTTTTGTTATTTTGTTATTATTTTCAGATGACTTTGATTTCTAATTAGAGAGAGAAAGAAAGAGTGTGGATTCAGGTAGGTGGGGAGGTGGAGGAGTTGGGGGCAGGGACACTATAACTACAATATATTGTATGAAAAACATCTATTTTCAATTAAAAAATAGTGTGAGTTCTTGCTGCTTGTTAGATCTTTCACTTGGAGATTGATGCTTGCCTATGTTTATAAGTATAGTGAGGCATCTCCAATGTTTGGCCTTCAGTATTGACCCTGGACAGGTGCTATTTTATTGGCAATACATTGTTCTTAGGTCTTTGGAGTCAGATTGGATATTCACGATCAGATCTTCTGGGTTCCAGAATGCTTACCCAGCCTACAGAAATTTTGAACCTCCATAAATGTATGAGTAAATCTCTTCATATTTAGCACAAATACAGATGTCAAATACATAGTAATATTTATCTACATATAATTAAACTACACATCTACTCAGACACACACAGATATATATAAACATCCATTCAAATAGATACAGATATGCAGACATACATAGAGACACAGTTACACACTGAGTATCATCACTTCAAAACTCTAACATCTTGAGATTTTCATTTATATATGGTTTGATATATTTTTCTGTGTAAGACAAAGTTTCTGGGCATGTAAAATATCAGTAACAAATCATAGTGTCTTATTTAAGGTTTCAGGAAGAGACACGATGAGTATGGCAATATTTATAAAGAAAATATTTAATTGGGGCTGGCTTGTATTTCAGACATTTAGTCCATTATCATTATGGTGAGAAGTATGGTAACACACAGGCAGATACTGAACTGGAGAGAAGCTGAGAGTTCTACATGCTGATCTCACGGCAGCAGGAAGAGTGTGTGACACTAGGCCTAGCTTGGGCATCTAAAACCTCAAAGCCCTCCCCTAGTGACACACTTCTTCCAACAATGCCAGTCTTGCTCCAAGAAGTCCACATACCGTAATAGTGCCTCTCCCTATGAGACAATGAGGGCTATTTTTATTCAAATCACCCACATTCCACTCCCTGGCCCCCATAGGCTTATAGCCATATCATACTGCGAAACTGTATTCAGTCCACTTCAAAAGTTCCCACTTATAGTCTGTCACACTCTCAACATTGTTTAAAAATCCAAACTCCAAAGTCACTTCAGAGGCTTGTGGCTATCTCTTAATTGTAATTTTTTATAAAATAAAAATAAAAAACTAGATCACATACTTCCAACGCACAGTGGCACAACATATACATTATGGTTCCAAAAGGTAAGGAAATACTGGATCAAAACAAGATCAAAACCTAGCAGAACAAATGCCAAACACTGCATGTCCATGTGTGATGTCAAAATGCTCTTCAGATCTCCAACTCCTTTCATCATTGTTGACTGCAGCACACAATTCTCTCCTGAGCTGGTTCTTCTCTCTGTTAACAGCTTTCCTCAGCAGGTATCAGTAACAAATCATAATGTCTTATTTAGGGTTTCTATTGCAATGAAGAGACACCGTGATGGTGGCAACTCTTATAAAGAAAACATTTAATTGTGCTGGCATACAGTTCAGAGATTTAGTTCATTATCCTCATGACAAGAAGCATAGCAGCATGCAGGCAGACATGGTGTTGAAAATAAGCTGAGAGATCTACATCCAGATCTGAAGGTAGCAAGAAGAGAGAGTGAAATGTGGCCTTACTTGAGCACCTGAAACGTCAAAGCCCTCCCTGAGTGACATACTCCCTCCAATAAGGCCAGACTTCCTCCAATAAGGCCACACCTCCTAATAGTGACAATCCCTATGAGCTGGTGTGGGGGCCATTTTCATTCAAAACACCATACTTGAGCTAATCAGAACTGTTTACTTCCTTTATCCAAACTTTTACAGAGTAATTTCAAAATACAAAACACACTGATTAATGCCTCAAAATTGTACAGCACAAAGCATCAGTGAGATCATCCCAAAATTACTAAGAAAGACACAACACAATCTGTGGAGGAGAGTGTGAAATTTACATATCCCAAATATCTGAGAATGTTCGTTCATTTTTCAAGTTAATTTGGCTATCTGTGGTGAACAGCAATGCCTTGTCTGTCTCTCAGCTGCATGTCCTGTTGTTTTGTTCTTTCTTTCCATCTCAGTGGGGCACATAGTGAAGAGGATCGAATAAAGAGGCACAATTTCTCAAGTCCACCTCTAGAGCACTGACTAGCAGGTTAGGTTTATATACAGAGCAAGAGTTATACATGACTATGCAATTATAGCCAAAGTGGGGTCCCACCACTTCTAGCCCATCATTGTCTCTTCAGTCTCTCCCACAATCATGCAAGTTGTCAGAATTTTATAAAATCTCACACCTGGAAGATGAGCTCTTCCTGTGGCTATTGCCAGGCTTCACTGTTTTCTGTCTCTAGCATGAAATTCTCAGGTAATTCCAACTCCTTGTGGGCCCCTGTTTCAATAGTCAGATAGCCAAGTGAAAAAGGCATTGGTATCTCACTTGAGATCATCTGAGCTCCTTCTTGGATGGTAACCACAATTCAAATGAGACCAGTATATTTCACAAGCTATTTGCAATTTTGAGCATAAGGATTTTTTTCTATGTTTGTAAATAATTCTGCTTTCACATTGTAATATGCACTATCATCACTACCACAGCATACATGTGTTCAGATAAAGTAAATATAGACACAATAGCCTGTTTTTCCTTGTTGAGCTAAATCTTCAAATAATGACCTTAAATGGTTAGATCATCCAGGCTTCTGTTCTCATGTTTTTATTCACCCATTGAAGTGTTCTATGCTAATGTACTTCCTTGGCTATTTCTTCAATGGGAACTAAGATCTTAGGTCCTATTCCCCAAACATGGATCAACATCCTTTGCCATGTATTTTGAAAGTGTAATTTAACTTTTAAACACATTAGCACAGGCAAGGAAGTGTTACTGGCTATCTGCAACCAATCCTAGGAATTACCAGATTAAGTCCCTTACTTTGGTGTCATGATATTACATCTGCCTCAAGTGGAGGAATATATTGAGGCTTACATGTCACACTTAAAGCCAACTTCTCCCTACTATCTAGAGAAACTTCTCCACATTTTTTGCATGCTGGAAGCACAGTAGCAGCGCTACTCCATTAAAGCATGGAAAGCACTTCCCATACTATAAGCTTGCCATTGATATTGAACAGAAGTTATGAATTGGTTGACAACTTTGCAGTCATCTTCGAGCAATTATTTCTAAAGTAACATGTACTACAGAATTGATTAAAAACTCAGATCCAAGGTTACAAAAGAAAAATCATAATAGAAACTACCCCGTTTCTTTCTGAAACATGGCATCTCTCCCTTCAAGAAACAGACCTTAAGTTCTAGTCAACTATGATTCATGATGAACAAATCATTAGGTCAACACTAGAACAAAATTTGTATTGTCTTATGTCTGGAAGTTCTTTCTTCTTTCCTGTTACTTTCACATAAAGCACTATCATTCTGTTTCTTTCAAATGCATCTTAACACTGATGGCTTTAGATCTCATAAGCCCCTTCCACCATCAATGGTTTGTATCTAATCTATCTAGCCTTCAGTAGATCACATTCCACCATAATTACCATCCTAAAGCACAGATACATAGCATACTTTCTTATCAGATTGCTTACACAGCTTCCAAATACCTGGGAGAAATCTATAAGTGTGGGTTCTATTGTTCTCAGGAAGTAAATTTGGGCCTTTCCTAATACTTATGCTGCTCCTTCAGGTGAACTCCACTACACCGGGCTGCCTAGTGAGTTTTTTGTTCCACCAGAAAGCTCCTGGTGACTTCCAGAAACTGCACGTTCCTCATAGACTTCATTTCTCCCTGGCTGGAAAGCTTGACATTTTTCACACCTTAGATCTCATATATCATCCATGTGTTAACTGAAATTTCAATTTTTACTTTCTCTGTGAAGACTTCCCTTGCAATCTCAAAGTATTCGCCTCTTCTTATCTTCAGCTACATTTATTACTTGCATTAATCATGTTGGCACAATGTAATCATTAGTGATTCCACTGACTTCTTCATCTGCATTTCTTTTGTTTACCCAGCTGTGTAGTAAGTCTCACACAGTAGCCACAGAAAGCTTCTATAATGCATATCTGTTATATATATTTTGTGTCTGCAATTTTACAGCAGTGTTTCCTAGTACCTAGGATTAAGGCCAGATATGTGGAAAACCCTCCATACCTTTCCCATGCCTACTTCAATAGCTTTACCTATAGCTGTGTTTGTTGCTTCCTTCTTTCAAATTTTAAATGAGGTCAATTTCTTTAGTGTCATACACTTTTGTTCTCTTCCAAAATTTAACCAGCCAATAAATCTTGGCACTCCTGCCTACTAAGTATCGTTTCAATCTGCCCATTTTTTGGTCCTATTATTACAAACCTAGGGTAGCATTTAATATGTTCTAGAAAATTAGTCTTTTCTCCTGATTGATTTTCTAAAGTACACCGCTGCCTTCGAAATGCTTGAATTCTTTCACTAGACATCAGTGTGGTGAATGTTGGGATAAAAAGTTAATCTGGAATCAACAGCAACTTTTATGAACACAGATAGTTGACAGGATCCTGCAAGAGTCTATGGAGAGAACTGACAGAGGCTCTGCATCTGGGCACCAAAGATAACTACTACTTCATGATTTCTTGTTATGGTTTGAATTTAAAATATCTGACAAAGACCATATGCTAACTGTATGTCTGCCAGCCTTTGTCACATTTAGGAAGTGTAGGGCATCACAAAGTTGGGGCAGGTATAAGGAAACTGAGATTACCAATAGATATATTCTAAAATGGGTGTCATGACATCCTGCAAACCTCTCCTCCCCTCTCCCCTTCTACTCTCCTCTGTCTGTCCTCCCTCTACTACTGTTCTCTTGAATTCCCCCCTCTCTTTTTCTTATACACACACACACACACACACACACACACACACACACACACACACACTTTCCTTCTTCCACCTTCCCTCCTCCCTCTCCCACCTTCCCTCCTCCCTGCTTCTTGATTAGCACAACATAAACAATTTGAAACCTTACTACAGGGCCATAGGGAAATGCCTGGGGACAGTGAAGAAGCTGGCTCCTTTGTCTCTGGCTTGTAACCATTCAGTAACAGAAGTTTGTCTTGGAAAAAAAGTGTGATTTTCAGAGACAAGATTAGGCTCATTTAGGGCAAGAGCCTTGCTTCTTCAGTTCCAGCACCTCCAAAGATTAGGTTAAAAGGTAAGGTGGAGTGACTCTGAATAATTGGAGTGCTTTACTCTAAGCTTTAAAGTCTTTTAGCGGAGGGGTTTTACCAGCAGTGATGGATAGTCATGAGAAAGGAAAGGCACAAACTCAGGAAAGACTTTGCAATGCCCGAGTGAATTTTGAGAAAAGAAATCTGGGATTCCTTGCTGTCTTTTTCCTGCCTCTTCTAATTTCATGGGGACGTTTTTAAATATAGTCTCATCTTTCTGGCTTCTATAAACAGGACACTTTCTCATCTACTTTGCTTTGTAATTCTATGTGGTTTTAAAATGTGTCTTTGAAATTTCACTCTGAAACCAAGCACATAAAAGCAAGAATCCAAAGACACATGGAAAGTTCCACTAGTATTTTAAAACTGGAAAAGAAAATATGTTTATGAATCAAACTTAATGTCTTACGTTTCAGCTCTAACCAGTAGCTATTGGAAAATATTTATTGATCCCTTATTATTACTGTAACTTCATGCTAAGTGATTTAAGAAGTAGAAAATAAATAAAGCAAGATGACCCCTAGACTTCTGAACTTAAGATCTATTTTAATAGAAAATCAGAGTCCAAACATGCACCTGACATAAAAGACAGCACAGAATAGCAAGTATTTAACCACTTACTCTACTTACTGCTTACAATGTGTTAACATGGGTGATTTTTGCAGATCCACCAAGACCACTATCAGGGAAATCCTGTTTCTGACTTCCCATGTCTGATCAGTCAACAAGTCTTGTTGCTCTTATGTAAACACAGACACACACGCACACACACACACACACACACACACATACATACACACATACACACACACACACACATACAATTTTACCCCCTTGCTCACATGACTTTGTCAGCTATGCTGTTGCAAACCCTGTGATTATACACCCTTTATGTTTTTGGAGTCTTCACCATGACTTTGAGAAACTTGCTAATTGGGCCCTGATTTCACTTATAGAACTTAACCTTGACCTCTTTCCAAAGGACACAGCATCGAAGCACAATTCCTTAGAGCCCCTCCTCTCCCCACCCTGCCCATAGGACTCTCTGAACGTCAATGTCTTTGTAAGTCTTACTGCTCCATTACTTGTCTACCATTTGCCCTTGGTAATGACTATTGCCATTACTTATTGAAATTGTTTTTCCCCCATTTTCTCCATCCTCAGCTCTATACTTTAATCTAAGAAGGGCTCAATTTGATATCTTTGCTATTTTAATCACCTGAGTCCATATCAGTATATGACATTAATCACATGACTAGTAATTAGAAGCTCATTGAGTATGATAAACTGGGTAAAGGAACAAACAAATTGTATTAGAAAAGGTTACATCTGACCAACAAACTGAAATGATTGTGGTTGATGAACTTTGTTTCTTTGAGAGATCTGAAAAAAGCACTTAGAACACAGAAATTGATACTTTTATGAGGTGAAACTGGTATCAGTGTGAAAATAGAAAGTCTGCCTATGGGTAGAAGTTTTAGAAAAAAATGCTAGAATTACTAGGAAATTGGAAAGTGGTCTAATAGAAAGCTTGGATGACAAGGAAGAACCTATGAGTATTCTTAATGATGTCAAAATGTGGAATAGTTTAAATATTGAACCCAGTATCTAGGCCCTGACAGAAGACAGAGCACAGTAGATGGAAGCAGTACTTACCCTACATTCTACTTCTGCATCAGCAATAGCCTCTGCTCCATCAGTGTTTGAACTGAAAGAGACTTTATTTGTTCATTTATTTACAACTAGATCTTGATAAACAGGTCAGGTTGGCCTGGATCTGGTCTGGCGGTGGAGGAAGGTCCTAAACAGTAATAGTATCCTCCTAACTGAGCTCCTTGAGTTCATGGCTTACAAGTACATGCTAACATATCCGGCTTTGCTATTATTTTAAAACTGTAATTGACAGCATGTCAAGAGAGCATAAGCTAATGGACTCTGCAGTTGGTTGACTAAACTTAAAACAATGGGCTCCTGTAGCTCAGTTGTGCAATTCTAATCAAAGTTTTCAAATTCCCTAAAACTCAATTTTCTTCTCTGAAAAATGGGTATTAAAACAGATATAGTATGTCCCAAAGTGGAAGTACTACACTTCCAGGGCTTAACATAACAAAAATTTAATTAATGTCCTTCCAATTCCCATAACTTCCTTTACATCTCTGTCTCAGCATTGCACTTCTTTGTATCATTTGGTATTCACACTTTTCATTCTGAGGTAGAAAGGCACAGCCTGAATTATGAGCTCTTGTTAAATTAGTTTCCTGATTGTGGCTTTTGATTAAATGTCATGTAAGATTCAAAGAAGAAATAAATAATCAGGTAGACAGGATGTTCTACCGCAGAGAAACATGGAACATGAATGGGATTTAGGAATTCTGTCACTGTGTCTTCCACATGAAGGACAGGGAGACACTCAGAACAGCTCAATATCCAGCAAATCAGGAAATGAGTTAATTCATTTGATCAAATGTTTAAAGATGATAAAGCAACAAGTATTTTGTATTCATTTATGACAAATGTGCTTCGTGCAGCACACAACATATTCAATGATATCAGCTCATTGTAAAGCTGATTGGGCCTTAGTCTTGTGCTCTCTTGGTACCACCTGCAGATGCATACTGGGAAGGGACATCAGGACCATTTGAGGCTTGTGAAGAAGAGAGGGTTAGAACTCAGAACCAAAAGGGAAAAGAGTGGACAGAACAGAGAATCTTGGGAAGTTGTCAGAACTCTTAAGAGGCTAATGTGATGTCAGAACAGTGAAGATCAGAATAAGAATCTCAGAGATAGTGCAGAACAGAATTTACACAGATGTCTATTGTCAATCACCAAAGTGACACCTTACTGTGGACAAGTTTTCCTGTAGCTGCACACCTGCTGTGGAGGCTCAGAAAGGAAGACTAGGAGGCATTTTCATAGATGTAATCCCTGCCTGACTTCAGCAGAGGGAACCACTATCGTGACCAGTCCCATCCTAGACAGTGAAACCAGGAGCATCTGAGCTCAGGTGTTTTTATTGATACAGAACTCCTCAGATGTTCTACTGATAGCACGTGGTGATCATGAGGAAATTACATAAAAGCAACACATGCAGACCATACAAAATGCCAAGAACTAAGCAGCTCCTCACCCAGCAAAGGACAAAAAAATATTTTAAACACAACTACAAATAAACTTCTACAACAATTCCCTTTTGTGTATAAGCTAAAACAAAAACAAAAACAAAAACAAAAACAACACAAACAAAAAAAAAACAATTGCTTTATCTCTACAACACAATTTAACACTACACCAGCAAAACTATTTACAAGAGGAACAAACACACATGGAACTTGCTTAAATGCACAGGACCAAATGAAACCAAACATCTATCAAGCTATTAACAGTGTCTTTGGACAGCAGAAAAGCATTATCAATGTCCAATTATCTGGAATTCACTCATGGTCTTCTGGCTCCTACAAAGGACTTGGATCACTTCTCTGATTCTACCTTCTTCAGCACACACACCTTATCTCCAGACTCTGACTGGCTTCACTCCCCTGCTGCTGTTGTTCTTGGTGGTCATCCCATGGTATTGGCATCTTTAGAAAGTCGCGGCACATTCACCAATAGACTCTCCTGGGCTCTCTTCATGGTGCCAAGCTTCAACTTCTTTACATGATACCTTCAATCTGGCCCTTCAAGTGCCACTAAGGCTATACATTTACCAATGCTTCTTATAGGCTCTGTCAATGGTGCCAAGCCTTAACTTCTTTACATGACCTCTCCAATCTGGAGCTTCAACTACATCTGAGGCTGCACCTTCACCAATTGCCTCCCTTGGCCTCTCACAGTGCCAAGAGTCAGCAGCTTTCCATGATTCCTTCATGTCTTCAAAAACAGCAACACCTGAGTGACTCTTACATTACAGGCTACCAACACAAGATACAAACTCTTCAAGTTTTGGAAGACAGCTTCTTTGTGCTGACACTGAGGAAACATTTTCCAGATTTTAAGGTAGAGTCTTGTGTGTTGGAAAAATTACTGGTAATCTTGTCTGCAGGGAGAGTACCCTCGTTAGGTGGCGTTCTCATCATTATAGCAGATATGTCTTGTCAGGACCATCTCACCTCACCAATATATGTACAGGTTTGCAGAAAACAAAACAAACAAAACAAAACAGACTCTGTGAAGTCTGGAGTTTCTTTTTGTTCTTTCTCCTGTCTCCACATTAGATGTGCTGATGTGATTTGGGGCCCTAAGTTGCAGGTCTCATTTGTAGCTGTAAGCCTAATTTGGTGACATAACAAGGAAGACTAGGAGGCATTTTCATAGGTACAAACCCTGCCAACCTCTGCAGAGGGAAGCACAATTACGGCCAGTGCCATCCTGGTCAGTGGAGCGCCAAGAATCTGTTTTTATTGATAGATAACTCCTCAGATATTCTACAGATAGCATGTGCAGATCATGAGGAATTTACATAAAGTCAACTCCTGCAGACCATACAAAATAAGACCTAAGCAACCTCTCACCCAACAGTGTACAAAACAATTTAACACAACTAAATTAATTTAAACACAACTAAAAGTAAACTTCTACAATATTATACTTTGATTGAAGATTCCCAGATAATGGACAGTGTAGTGTGTGGTGACCAGTTCAGTTCAGTGGCAACAGACCTACTAAGGAGAGAGGAATCAGGTGAAGGCTGACATCTTCATTGATCAACAAAGAGACAGAATAGCCATTTTTTACCAGGAAAGATAGAATAAAAGAGAAAATTTTAAATATTCAATCTGGGCCAGCAGTGGTGAAGCACACCTTTAATCTCAGCACTTGGGAGGCAAAGGCAGATCTCTGTGAGTTTGAGGAGATCCTGTTCTACAGAGTAAGTTCCAGGACAGCAAGAAATCCTGTCTTAAAAAACTATATATTCAATCTGACATAGTAGAGTTATAGAGTCCTTACAAAGTCTAAGGTTCATCCACATTCAACAAACATTGACAGTTCCTGTTAACCCATGGTAGAAATTACTTACCTGTCATTTCTGAACTTTCAGGCTTCTCATTGTTATGAAGACTGCATTCGGTTATAGTCATTGACAAGTTGTTCTCATGAGAAGTTTTGATTTGGGGATCTGAAAAACAATGGCACAATGAAGAAAAGCTAAATAGTGACTAAAATCCTGTGCTTTCTAAATTGACATTCTCAGGTCTTTATTCCTCAAGACAAAGGCAAATTATCTGGCAAGGAGAGAGACTAATGTGTACCTAGTGTCTCAGTATCTCAGTATCTCTCAGTAGTCTCAGAAGCAGAAATGAATCTAGGAACTGGGTTCTTCTGATACACTGTTATGTGTTAGCTTACTTTTGGTCAAACTTTTAGAATTTATGCACAGGTAATTCTCCCAAATAAAATAAGCCATTTATTAAATTTAATTTTAATATTTTTAGTTCTGTGCATGTGTATGTGTAGGGATAGATATATACAAGAGAATGCAGATATGCACAGAAGTCAGAGATGCAGGACATAGTAGAGCTGGGTTTGTAAGCCACATGACGTAGGTGCTAGGTATAGAATTTGGGTCTTCTAGAAGAGCTGTACATGCTCTTAAATGATGAGCCATCTCTACATCCCCTATTACAATGATTTTTAATTATATAGACTGATATTTTTGTTTTTTTTTCCATTGAAAATGGCTGACCAGGTCTTTAGAAAAATAAATCATATTTTGAAAAACTAAGCATGATCTTCCCTTAATGGATTTAGATCCTATAGAATACTGGAGCAGCCCTGGGCTGCTTTGTTCTGATATCCTCCTAAACCTATAGTTCCTTCATATGTGTGGATCCTAAATTGTTTGTGAGTGCTTTCATGTCAACTACCTTGAGAAGATGTGTGAGCAGAGTACACCTTGCACTGAACTGATCAGAACAGCTTTTCAAACTAAAGCCAAGACTATCGATTGCTTGGGAGAAGCAAAAGAGTGCGCAAACAGCCACTCAGCCAATGTCAATGAGTTTTGAGGTGATGGTGAAATCTATCTTCATTAGCCCTCTGTTTTTCTGAGAGGCTTAGATAATGAACTAAGACAAATTTTCTTGTTTTTCCCCCTTGTTTTTAATTTAACTTTCTTTTTGACATAATCTACAAAATTAAGATCATACTGCTTTGATGATTGGAATGTATATCCTTGCACAAAAGAAAATAAGTCAAAGAAAACCCTCCACAAGCTTCTTTAGCATAGGTAAATGTTATTGTTCTATGAAGAGAATCATCTCCCCAGAACAGAGTCTACATTCCTGAAAACAAAATGAGCAACTGGAATCCTCTTTTCAGTTCTTTAAAGAAAAAACTGCTTTTTTATTTTTCTAAAACCTGCTTTTCAGTAACTGTCACAGTCAAAGAATAGGAGCCCAGACTGGCTGAAGGGGTAAAGGGATTTCAGAAGCTCGCACAGCTTGTCTCCTTGGGCACATCCACCACTGAATGCCTTAGCTTTCCTGCCAGGACGGTTAAGTTAACACTTAATTAGTATGTGTACCAAACAAAACGTGCTTCTGGGCAGCACTTACTTTTTTTCAACTTCCCCCACTACCCCACAAATGAATAGACTGGTTTCTGCCCAAAATATTCAAGGAAAAAAAGCTGTGCTTGCCTGGGGCAGAGGCCAGATGCCTTGACTTCCAGCTTCCTTCCATCAAAGCTGTGCAGTTTGGAAATTAAAATCTACAGCAATAATGAAACATATTAAAATGCATGCGAAGTCTTGAGGGCTTATAATATGCTAAAAACTGGCAATGCATGTTTACATCCATATATCAACTTGGATGTGCTGAAAAGATTTAAAGTGTAAAATATGCAAATATGTGTCATATTGTCACACTTGGTCTCTCTAATGGAACTCCCTTTCATCTCCAGTCGTCTTAATTTCATGAATATTGCATGGTCCTCACACCTTTTACTCCTGCTGTTGCTAGGCTGAGAAGATTATGAAAATATGTTAATAGTAACTTTCATCAAATAAAAGTTACAATATTCCAAATAAAGCATTTCCCCTCCTCTTAAAATACAAATGGTGAAGGGTTTCATGCTATTTTGTTTCCCTGTGGGAGACTCGATAACTATAGGCCAATTAAATTAATGAGCAAAGACATGCAAATAGCAATATTTGTGCATAATTCTTAGCTGGCTACACATAGAGGCAGGTACAGTGTACACTGTTTTTTAACATGTTTGAGGGGTGAAAATATTCCTGCTTTGAAATTATCTAATGTATAAGGGAATGATTTCTAGGTTATGGTGACATACAGAAGAATCTATAAATCTACATACAGTTATTGGGAAACATACAAGAACAAAAAAGCAGATGAAACATTGAGGATTTCTTATTTCAGTTTGAAGATGAACATCAGTGGTAATACTAGGATCCCAGCAAACTATGATGAAGAAAGGGATACATTCTGTCCATCCTTTGCACATTGTCCTCAGTTTTCAAAAAGCAGCCTTGATAGATACTAAAGGGTTTATTCAAATCTGTCCTCTTGGTAACTTTAGTGTTTGTACCAATAAATAAGAAGTGTGATTTATGAGGAAGCAAAGACAATCTTAGAATGATTGATACTTCGGTTTGTGCAATCAAAGCAGATGGTCAAGAAATATATAAAAGAGGAAGGGAGGGAGGGGAGAAGGGAAGAAGGGAGGAAGGGATAGTGAGAAAGACAGAGAGGAAGAGAGGAGAGAGAAAATAGCTATTAGAATTAGAATTCTATAGCTCATCAAATTAGTTATTCAAATTTATTTCAGAGGAACACTGAATTTAGTAAGTTTTAAAAAAATGTGGCCAAATGAACAATATTAATCTACAAATAGATGTTCTGTAAGTGTGAAAAGTGCCAAATTGAAAATGCTTTATACTGCTCAGACCCAAGTCAAATATTTGAACAAAATTAAATACCACTTCATAGGAGACATGTTTGTGGTCCCAGCAACTTTCTTCTTGACTCTGAGCAACAAAAGTGTATGTATCAGCAGTGGAGGTGCCCATATGTGATCTCAGCATGCAAGAAGGGGATGTGGAATGATTATGAGTTCTGGGCCGGGGTGGGCTGCATAATGAGACTCAGTATTAAAACGAAAAAATAGAGGGGAGGCAGACTGGGGAAACAGAAAGAAAGGTCTCAAGCAAGAAGACGGAGAGAGATAATAGCAAGGTGTCTGTGATTTGTGAAGCTCATGTTGGCAAAACTGTGGCACAGGAGTTTCAGGCTCTCAGGGAGGCAAGATATTTGAAATTACTATGAGCGTAAGGCTGAGGGGAAGACACACTAGACCTGAAGGTGTATCTGCGCTCCTAGACAACACAGAGAAAATACAATCCAGAACTATTTTTGAATTCCACTTTTGTTATTTCTGTTTTTCCCTCCCTCTGGTATTTTTATTATTTTTGTTTTGCTAAAAAATTTTTAGCATTATAAATCTTAGACAAGAAAAGTGAAGTTGAGAGTGCACACTGTGAAAAAAGAGGTGGAGATAAGAACATAGGTGCTTTTGTGTGGGTTTTGTTTGTTTATTAATGATTTCTCTTTGTTGCAAAGTAATACACAACCTTAAAAAATTCTCATATGACAGAGAAAATAACAATCTCTTTAAAGAGAAGCTATGCATAATTTAGATAATACTGTTTAAGCAATTGCATGTGCTTCTTTCCAAACCAAACATCATTAATGGTTCCCTCCATTGATGAGGATGTTCCTGAATCTTCCTTAGTGCCTTCATTTCATATCATATACTTTCGTCAACCCTCAAAATTTAGCTTGTATTAAGATTTCATCAAATAGTATAAATGAAGTATTAAAAAATCATTTATGTATCATCTTCACACATGAAAATACACCTTTTGAAAAATTCCCGTTAGGGGGAAAAATGGAAAAACTCATCACAGGTTATAAAAATACACATTACTAAGTTAAAGAGATAAAATGATAATAAAATTTAGGATAATGAAATGACATACGAGAAATTATCCTCTAAAATCCATTACTTTTCCTTTCTTGTAATCCTTTCCTGTTTTGGCCTAAAATTGATTAGATTTTAAAAGAAGAGAATATGGAGAAGTTTCGTCTTCAGTGAAGATAAGTTTTCATCATAAAGAAATAATTAGGTAAAGAATTGGTTAACTTGATTTAAACATTAAATAGCGCATACTTCTACCACATGCTACATCCTTATCATGAACAAATTTTATGTTTTATATGTCAGACAAAACAATTTTAAATTCCAAAAGAAAATAAAACATTTCAAAAAGGAAGTGGAAGAATTACTCTTTACAGACAGGAAAAGTGCAAAACGAATTATAAAATGTCAATGATTATTATGTTTCTCCCTTGCAAGCTACAGTGCTTATGATTGAAAAATACATAAAAAATGAATTTGAAATGAAAAAACAGGATGGTAGAAATATAAAGCTTAATAAAAATAAATAAAATAACACAGTAGAAATGTTTCACAGAAGTATGGATACAGAGGAGGAGACAGTGCATACAGATGGTTAGATAAGAAGATGCTGTCATTATACAACTTCCAAACCTGAAGGACAAGAGCAAGAATGGGGCTCTAGGAAACAGAGGAGGGCAAGGAGAATCCTAGGGAGAGGACTACATAGATACAATATGCACAAGATAATGACAGAACTTGCCATAATTGATAATGCACCACTCCGTAGACAGCCTCAAGAAGATAAACAATAGAGGGTTTAACACCAAGGTACAACCTACAGAAATTGTGGAAAGTGAAATTCAGAAGAAAAGCAAAGATTGTCAACAGGGGAGATTCCGGTTTTTATACCATAGCAGACTAACTCCTCACATTAAGGGTGCTGGAGCTGGTGCCAGAAAACTTGGGATGGTATCTTCAGTTTCCCAGAAAGAATCAGCTCTCTCTCAATTGTACACACATGAAATATCAGTAAAGGCAAAAGCAAAGTTGGGACATTTTAAAACAGAAAATAAGAGAAGATACCTTGAGAAGGTCTTAGTTAATAAGCATCTGATTGTACATTCTAGGAATAAAAAAGGACATTCTTATAAATTATCTATGATGCCTCAATGTCAGAAAAGCAGCAGTGAAAGTATCACCAAGAGGAGAGTGAGCAAGGCTAACATTGTCCACTTCTATTTTTTCAAGCAAAATGGGAAGGGATTTCTCTGTAGTTCAGTGGAGGGTTGTTTGTCTACCATAAATGAGGTTCTGTGTTTCAAATACTCAGCCATACAAAAGAAAATATAAAAATGTTTGAGCAGAAGGGTGAAGAGGTGAGAAGAAATGAGAAGGAGGGGAGGGAAGAGGAGAGCGGAGGAGAGGAGGTGAGAAACTGCACTGCTAAGTTATAATGAATAATAAATCTCACAAAAGTAGTGAGGTTTAATAATAACACAGAAAGAAGATAAAAATTTTTGATTAATTTTATACTTCTGTGAGTTATATATTTTTTTAATATTTCACCACAGAAGAAAGAGTACATAAATATAGGGGAAATAGATAAAAGTATGAAACAGAATAATGGGTGAATTACTGGATTCTATTGAATAGAAATGAACACAGTAATTCAAGGAGAAGACAGTCATGTTCACATCAGAATAAAAACAGCAACTGCTATTTGTAAGAGACACATATAAAAATAAAATAAAGGTTAAGTACTACTTGTCCAGAAAAGCAAATCTTGCAGAAAAAAATACTAGGGGAGAAGACAAAACAATAAATTTACAATAAAATTACCAAATTACCAGAAGATATCATTGTCTAAGAAGGCAACATTAAAATATTACTTGAAAATAGTATATTTGAACTCAGTTGCTTCATGGAAGAAACAGTGAAAAATTATATTCAGATTCAAAATAAAATGGCCATCTCATTTTACAAAAGGCAAGTCTAAAATGTGTGTACCTATTAAAGGTTACAGATTTGTAAATATTCTAAAATTCTGTAGGACAGTTAAGGATAAAGACAAGAACACAGACAATAAATAGGAGAAATTAAGAAGGAAACACTGGTAGCGCTTTTCATAAATTAATAAATTGATGAATTAAACAACTATTATGAATTTTCATACAAAATAGATGACAACTATAAATAGTTGAAAAGATACAAGCTATGAAAAATATAAAACTATAAAAAACTTTTGCAATTATGTGACCAATAAGACTACTTGAATTTTTAATAAAAAATTCTTGTATATTATTGTGAGCTCATAAATAAATTTGTAAAAAATCTAAATAGAAATACATCAGTATTTTGATAATTCCACAAAGAAATATAAAAATTGCATTTTAGAAAAATACTTGTGACTAACAAAAGTTTTATAGCAATCTCACAAGAACTGAATGAGAAAGAAAACAGATGAGTACAATTCTGGAAGTAAAATTTGGCAATACAATAATTAAGGAATAATAAAATTATTAATTAAAATAAATTGATAATTTATCATAATTTTTGTAAGTGTTCATAATTCAAGATTAATTTTAATTTTAAAATAAATTCTTACATTTGTTTCTATCTCAGCATATTAAAGAATAAATATCTATGTGTTAATCATAAGGGAAAAAATATTTTATGAAAAATTCTAAGCTGTTCATTGTTAAAATCTTTAAATCGTTTAATTTTGAAACAAAGAGAACTGGAATTGTTAAGCACAATGAGAAAAAACTATCCTCAATATGGAAGTAATCCCTATGGAGGAAATTCATGAACCAATATTTTAAGGCAAATATTCTTGTATATGTGGGAATCCATGTGGTCTAATATTAATCTAATAGGTGTTCAAATGTGAGTGCACCCTCTTTCATGGAGAAAATGACACAAAGATTTCTGCTGGGTGCTGCACATACTGTTCAGCAGGAAAAAGCAGCTTTTGTAGAATACCAACAACTTGAGTCCAATTCCTCAAGATATTCTCTGACTTTTGCATAAGAATTATGGTGTATATACCTCTGAAGACACACAGTCTATACATTGAATATTAGCAATATTAAAATAGATAAGAAAATTAAAATAAGACAAGGAATATCTGCTTTTACTACAGTTTTATAAATTGTGTCCTAGTAATCAGATAATGTAATAAATCCAGAAAAAAATCTGTAAAGCTATAATAACCATTGGGGATGGTTATAAAAAAATGTGGTAAATATAAAAAAATTGAAGTTGTAAAAATTTAAAATAATCAAAATCAACCTTTAAAAAAAAGCCTGAGTAAATCTTTCATGTAGGTGTTTTCTTAAGTAAAAATAAAATGTTCAGGATCACACAGATTTTGTTCTAGCTCTATTCTTATATAGAATATTTTTTAATGGGTCCAGTGCTCTCCACACTGTATACCACACACAACTCTAATATCTAACACATTGGTCAGATGTGCACTGGTTTGTTTCTTCCTCCTGTGACAAGCACAGTAGATGGGCAGCCACTGTGACATTAATCTTATATTTTCTAGTAAAATTGATATGCATATCTTAATTTTTCATAAATTAAATAAGCACACAAAGTACTGAGTTTCATCATATTATTTTAATATGTATATGACATATTTTCTTCTAATTCATAGTCACACTGCATCTGTCTTCTCCATGCCTCTTGCTGCCCATGGTTAGGTCTCTTTCATTCATGAATCTAACCTTCAGCTTTTGTGTCACATGTACATACCCTCTCTTTTACCTACTATGATCTTACGATCATACTTATGATCTGAGGATCATATGATTATCTTCTTGTGATCCGTCTTCTTGTTTCTTGACTTACAGGGAGCATTTGCATATATATTTATATCTACACATGTATATTTGTGTATTTATGTGTGGTGTACAAACATATCTCCATGTTTAAATTTTTGGGACCACATTTGGATGTGTGAGTGTGCATGCATATGCCAAGTGTGCATGTAACATTAGATTAATACTGTCTTTCTTGATCAACTTTCTTCATACTCATTGTGGAAGAATCTCATCCTTTATCCCATAGTTTTAAGAAATTGCTTGTTGGTCTAGCCACCTAATCAGGGTATCCTCCTACTAACACTGGGTTTACAAGTATACCTCCAAAATCACCTGTCTTTAACATAGATTCTGACAATCTGAAATCTGAGCCTCATGCTTGCATTTTAAGTGCTTTAACTATTGATCCATACCTCTATATTTTAAAATTTAGTTCCTTCAGATGATAAAAGATGTGCCTTTGACTTTCTTCAAGTTCCCTTTATATAATGATGTCCAGGTCCATCCATTTCTTTAGGTGACAGAAATCTATTCATCTTTAGAGCTAAAGAAGTCTTCTTTCCCTCTCTCCTTCTCCCTCTCTCCCTCTCTCTCTCTCTCTCTCTCTCTCTCTCTCTCTCTGTGTGTGTACATGTGCCTTTCTTTATAAATACTTCTGCTGATGAACATGGCAGTGTGTTCCATTTTCTGGTTATTGTGAATAGTATAGCAATCAACAGGTATGCAAGTACTGCAATGGTGTGTTAACTTAGAAGCTTTGGGGTATGTACTCAAGAGTTGAATAGCTGAGTTATAAGGTAGTTCAAGGTTTTTGGTTTTTTTTTTTTTTGATAAATCTGCACAATGGTTTCCATAGTGGATGGAGAACTGACAATCATTTGACCTAAGAGCTGAGCCCCAGCACACAAGCCAGGGCCAATGGTTTTCTGCAACAAGGCTCAAATTTTTCAAGCATCTTTAATGCTGGCAGTTCTTCACTGGGATAGCCACAAAGTCTATGTAAAACCAAATGGGTGAACAAGTGTGATGTATTTATGTGATGAAATATTTAAAAGCAATGAAAATAAAAGTCAGCTACATGAGACAACATGGATAGATATTTCAAATGAAAGTATGCATCAGTATGGATGCAATGCTTTGCTCTCAGTGACTTTGTACTTTATACCAAGAGATGTTTGTACAGGACTGAAATTTCAGATAAAGGTATTAAGAAAGAAGGAAAATCCAGTAAAGGGAATTGTTTCACATACAATTTCCTGTTTCCTTGATTGTCACTGATTTATTACACAGAAATTCCCATAGATCTGAATTTGGAAGTGTGTAAGTGAAAAGTACATATATTGTAGCTTGATTGTCTGGAATATTTTGCTGATGGATTTTCAAGCTATTCAGAGTAAAACATTCTACAATAAGTACAAATAACACAATCACATACACACACATCCACAAAAATTGAAGTTGAAGTTTTATGAAGTTGAAATTAAATCAAAGACAATGAATTTTCATTCACTATTAGAATTTTTGTGATATAATATTGATTGAGTTTTAATAATCAAATAGCTTCCATTTCTACATTTCCAGTGTGAGATAAATCACTCCTGCTTGGCCTCCTTGCTGTGGTTTGAGTATGTGCCCAATACTTTTTCTGTTAAACTTTGATCTTCCTTGTTGGTGATGTGAGATACGGTGGATGTTTAGAGATGTGAGACCTACTTGTAGGTAGCAGTGTCATATAGACATCAGTATCCCAGAACTTCCAAAACTCCAGTTAGCTTCCATAAGAAGAACTGGTTATAAAGTGGAATCCTTATCCCTTATTTTCTAACAGGTATCATACACTTGATATTCTAAAGACAACAGTGCCAAAGGATTTTCTTTGGCCATGATGATTCTCACCAGAAGCTGGACCAATATAGATACTTAGAATACCATACAGTCTTTGTTTAGAGAATTTGTCACTTACTCAAGAAAATACATGGGCATGGAATGTGAGCCAGAGATATTCTACTGAGTTACACAACTATAAATTCTCCATTCACTATGAAAATCATCAGGCTTTTTGTTTTGTTTTGCTTTTTTAAACAGTCTTTATAAAAATCTAACCTTAGGTATTTAATTTTAGCAACAAAAAGTAAACTAACATACTTGTTCTGATATCACTAGGACTGTTGCTTCTACTTTAGAAATGCTTCTATGACTGAGTAAGTTTAGTATACTTTCTCATAAATTTGAGGTACCAGCACTCAAACTTTCTTATGTCTAATATCAAGAATTTTATACATAAAAATGAATCAGAGTATGATCCAACACTAAAAGCATTTCTTCCAATTATGATTTTATGTAATTTGAGGAAGGGATAATCAGACAAATATAAAAAAATTCCTAACATATTCCACTACAAATTCATTTTTATAGTTTTATTGTAAAATAAATAATTATTTTTAAATAAACAAATAAATAAAACTAGACTAGAAGTTATTCCACTGGCTCTTAAGCCTTTAAGGACATTTCCAGGTTCTGCTGTCTCCTTCTTACAGAGAACATTGTGATGCCTGATTTACCTCCACAAATGCCTAATAAAATTTCATTGTTTCAGTATACTCTTATCATGTAAGTCACAAGCGACTTATCAATTAGTGGTTGCTGATTGTGTCAATCTGCATCCTGAAAATATGTTTTCAATATGAAATGTTGTTCTGTTCCTCTCCTTAAGAGAAGAGTTTCATCAATGTTTCTTTGGATATTTCTTCCTCGATTTTAATGTGCTTTAGATCTTCATCTTCAAGAAACAAATGGTGGAGCCAGGAATCACCCCTCATTCATGTTGCTGGGCATGAAAGCCTGGAGAGTAGGGGAACGTTTCTGTATAGCTTGTTTTTACTACTTTCAATGAGCTCATTGGAAGGTAATAATATACTATGCAGTCACCAAAGCCTTCTAAGTCTTTTTGATGGTTTACATGTACAGGCACACACACATCAACCCTCCTACCTGTGGCTTCAGCATCAGTGGAATCAACCAACCTTGATTTGAAATAATTTGAAAAAAAGTACCTTTTTTGAACACACAAAGACGTTTTATTTCCCTCTAACTATTCCTTGAATAAAATAGTATGGCAATTATCTCGGCCGTGTTTACTTTGCATTGGGTATTGTAAGTAAGAGAGAGATGATTTGAAAACAAGACAAGAATGTTCACATTAGATATGCAAATACAATGTCTTTTTACATAAGAGACTTTGGATTCACTGATTGTAGTGTACACCAAAGCCTCTAGAATCAATAAACTGTAGCTACTGAGGGACACTGGTGTATATGGACATCATTCCCTTGTTATTCTCTGATGGGATAGCATTTGATAAACTAACTATGTGACATGGTATACACTGTTCAATTTACATCACTGTAGAAAATGTAGCAGAAAGCAAGGAAGTATATAACAGACACAGACTTTATTTCCTCTTCAGAAGAGGAGATTGGTAAAATTTAGATTGATTACAGAAAAATTGTTCATTTTAAATTCATAAAACATTATTTTCTTCATGTGGAAATTAAGTAGATCTTAGGAAGTTGTTCTTGGGTTCCTGAAATGAAAGGAGAGAGAAAGACATGTTATGGTTACTATTACCTGTCTTTTTGATTGGCTAAAATGATTTCTAGATAGCTGTAGAATACTGTGCATCTCTGAGGGGTTTCTAAGAGAGTCAGACTTAAGTTTACAGAGGAATGGGACAGATCATTCTGCTCAGTGTGGCTGGACATTATAGTGTCCTCTGAGGACCTTAATAAAGTAAAATGGTAGGCAGACTTTGAAGGATTCTGAGTGACTAAGTTAGGTACAGGTCTCCCTTGGTTTTCAGCAATTCTGGTTCTCAGAACTCCACACCAGGGCTAGAACTTATTTCCCTGGCTCTCAAGCCTTCATAGGACATTCCCAGGTTTCCTGGGTCTCCTGTTTACAAAGAACATTGTGGTGCCTACCATACTGTCTCCACAACTATCTACCATACACTGTATACAAAATCACTTCATAAATGCATATTTTATGTTCTTTTGAAGAATGTATACACATGACATGTATATGATTATGTGTGTTAATATATTAACATTCACATTCTCCTCTATCTTTTTCTATATATTTGAGATCATAAATTCTAACAAACTTAAATGTCAATAAAATGCTCATCATATTTAGTGTAGAAACATTCTGCTTCTGTGCTTTCACCCACTTGAATAATATTGATGAGCTTTATACTTCAAAGAAGAATGCATCCCTGCTTCAGTTTCAGTATTCCCAAGAAGGAACTTTATGCCAGATGGGAAACTTTGAGCACCTTTCCACTTCACCAGGTACAGGTCAGTATGAAACAATGCCCTAAGTTATTCTGGTCCCTGGTCATCTGTCTAGCACATCTACAACAAAAATAATTCACACTCAGAATCCTCCTTTGGAATCCAAGCTGTAGTGTTTCTTATGTCTTTGGCTGTTTACACTTTGAAAACGATTTTTTAAAAAAATCAAGGATGTAACTCTGTTTTTCATTTTACAGTTGCAAGGGTAAATTAAGAGAGTATATGTATGTCATTTTTGAGGTGCAACATCATAAACATGGAACATAATAAAATGATATAGACAATGTGTTGATGAAGATTTTCTTACCCTCGGTGTAGGGTTCCATTTTGCACATAGAAAGAAATTAACCATATATGTTCATAACATCTTTGTTGACATACATGGAGCTGAATCCTTAATACACTGGGACAGATCAGCCCTGAGGACATGACTTTGCTAGGTTCCTTTAAAGTCTACATGTGAATGTTTCTATGCAACACTGGGATTCTTACATTTAATAGCACTCTAGAATTCAAGAAGCATCTCAAGCCCTAGTCCTTGATGTCCTGGCTTCTGAAGCCACACACAGTTGGATTCTGGTCTTAATTTTGTTTTTTACCTGGGACCCTTTTTTCTTCTCTGTCTGAAGTCTGTCTCATGTCTCTAACTACATAGCAACCACTACATATTAACCTTAATCTATCCTGAGGATGGATAGGAAGAATGATGTGCAAGATCATTGTTTATGGAGCTTTTGTGAGTAATAGGCAATAAGTCACATTCAGTCGCCATGATGGAAACATGACCTCCCAGGTGCTTTGCCATTTCCTAGTCCCTCCTCAGTGCTTGATTGGTAGTTATTGTGCTGAATTTCTACTAGCTGCTTGAAAATGACTTCTGTTTCCCTTTCTCTGAGTTTGGGATTCTATGTCTCCTCATCTTTTCTTTCTTATGCTTCACTTAAAACCCCAAATTCCTGTTAGCTTTTCATGTTGAAACTTCTCTTCCACTACAATCTACAGGAAATTTTGGAGTTACTAAATGGCCTTAATAACCTTCAATAACAAGTTACCCGTGAAGTTCTCATTATGTTCTTGAATGCTCAAAGTCAAGCCAAGTGCGTGCTCCCTAAGGGTAGCTTTGATAGAATAAATTTATTTTGGAATAGAACAAAACATCCATGCCCTGAGTTCTTCTGCACCAAGTTTTCTCTCTTTCTAATTCTCTACATTTGTGCCAGGTTGATGAGCTGTTGCTTGTTGAAGGAAGCTTGCTGTAGCAGTTTACCTGTATTATTGCTAGAGAGAAGAAACATAGTGATTAAAACAGAAACTGCCTCAAATCTTCTGTTCACTTCCCATATTGCCTTTGGCAGAAAGAGTTACTTTCTACTCCTAACAATTGATGTGGTAGGGAAATACAGAAATCTCATGAGAAAGACCTGCGTGTTTTTAACTATTCTACAATCTGCCACATGAGATGATATTACATTTTTCATTAATTAACAAAATCAGTCTTGAATTACTTTATAATGCATGAGCTCTTTCCTTTTTGTAGTCCCTGACAGACTTGCAAACAGAATTTCTTTGTCTGTGTTTCTAGTGAAGCCCTTGAACAATTATTTATGTCCCTCCCAAGTATAAGTAGTTGACTTATTGACTTAATTTCTTAGAATATACAGCTGTAGTTGACCTGATAGCTCCCCCAACCGTAGTCATGAATGGCATGATACTTATGACGTAAGTTGACATAGTAGATATAGTGTTTCACTCTAATAGAAGGATTCTATTACAATTACATATGTGACATTGGCAACGAGCCAAAGCCTGATGATTCAGGACATCTTCCTGGCTCAATACCTAGAGTCTTGGTACAAATGATACAACACACAATCTGACTCCTTCCCATGCCTAAAGTACCTATACTGCACACAGGTCTAGCTAATATGATCCTTACAGAGATGACCCAGAGATTAGAAGGCAGAGTGTTCAATTGCACCATACACAGTTTTACAGTATGCTGTTTATCATCTATAGTAACAAGCTTAAATTTCTAATTGATAGGATGTATGCAAATGGAGTAACTGTTAATCACATCTGTAGTCAATTAACTTGGGTCATTTCATCAAAATGTGCCATTTCTTGGTGCATTTTCTCCTGTTTTACTGTCTTTCTTTTTCTCCTCCCCTTCCCTTCTCTTCATTTTCACAAGGACTCATGAAAGGGCAAAGCTCAGAATTTTGTCATTGATTGAAACATTCTCTATCCTTTGTCTCTTGTCCTAGGTCTTTTTAGTTTTCACTTGCAAAATAGGGAAAACAAATTAAAGACTAGAGAGATGATTCAGTCCTTAAGAGTTCTTATTGCTCTTACAGAAGACAAGGTTCAAATATCAGCCCCTGAAAGGTGGATAAAACAACCATTTAGCTCTCATTCCAGGAGGTCTGATCCCTTTTCAGGTTTTCAGAGGCTCCTGCAAGCACATACTGTATAGACATACATTCAGGCATACACACATACATACACAATTAAGTCAATGAGTTTTCTTATATGAAAATAGTCTAAAAGCAAGACCCCCCAAATGGACTCAGTGCCAGGAGACACAGAAAATCTGAGGTGCTCAGGATTACTGCCCCTGCTGAATGTTCCATCAGTATAATCTATAAACAAGAATGATGTACCAAGAAAGCCATTTACAATTTATGCTGAGGAACAGATAATTGTCTGATAGATGAGCAGGAATCGTTGGGAACACTGGGAAAGGACAGTTTTGGTGAAAGGAGAGAGGCATTTTGTGTTTACCAAGAAATCTTGAATGTGTTAACATCTGTTTCCATTAATTCAGACAATTAATTGAAATATTTGACAAAAGAAAACAAAAACAAACAAACAAAAAACCAAAAGAAAAAAAGAAAAAGCAAACAAACAAAAAAACAAGTATAATTACTTATAATTCTGTATTATTTTCCCAACCTCCTTGTAACACACAGGCAGGATATGAATGGACTTCCACACTTACCTCAAACCATGTGGATGCCTCCGGAGTTCTGTAACCACAGGAGCACCTCTGTGTATCACCACAGAGAGTTTGGACATGTTTGGATTTCTGGTTTTTGTTTTGTATTTTTAAAATAAAAGGTCAGATACTTAAAGTTTTATAAAGTAAAGAGGTTTAGTTAACTAGCTGAACTGGATATTATAAAGGTAAGCACTGAGACCTGCCTGGCAGTGTTGATGGTGGATGATGATGAAATGGATGAAACACCTGCATGCAGAAGAAGAGGAAGGCTAAGGTTTTGTGGAGAGATGTGAAGGAAAACACTGGAGAGGACTCAGCCTTACTCTTTATAATAATCTGTTCTTGCAAAAATTAATCCTCTTGCCTAGACATGACCTACCATCATGAAGCAGCATGGATACAATCATTATATAAAGGCCCAGTGATCAAAACATCTTTTATCAGGTTCCATCTCTTACAAGAGCCACTCCTGAACAGTATCATAAACATACTCAACTCCACTAAGGACACAGCCTATCATGATTTTAATAAGAATGCCCCATGCAGGCTCATATATTTGAATACTTACTCATCAGGAAGTGGCACTGTTTGAGAAGGAATAGGAGGTGTGGTCTTGTTGTGTAGTCTTAGCTTATTGAAGAAAGTGTGTCACTGGGTGTAGACTTTGAGATTTCAAATGTCCAAGCCAGGCCCAGTGTTTATTCTTGCTGCCTGCAGATCCAGACTTAGAACTCTCAGCTACTTCTCTAGCACCATGCCTGCCTACATGTCACCATGCTCCTCCACCACATGATGAAAATGCACTAAACTTCTGAAATTATAAGCAAGTCCCAATTAAATGCTTTTTTTATAAGAGTTGTTATGGCCATGGTGTCTCTTCACAGCAATAAGACACTGATTAAGACACAGCCCTAGCACAGGAGCCTTCAGGTAGCAAACTGTTGCCAAAATACAGCCCTCAGTCATATAAATAATCCTTGTTACATTGTAGTCAGAAGGCTCTAACCAGAGCTTCTGAACCGTGGTGCCAAGTTCCTAGACTTCCAAAGAGTGAGCCAAAGGAACATACTGTCTGCTTGAAGTACCAAGAATCAAATGTTTACCCATAGCAAGAGAAGGCAGTCTAAGATGTTTTGCTCATCCTAGTTGTGTATTTTCCCATCTAAAATTAAAATGAGTTTGAAATAGGGTGTTTAAATCCCATCCACTTGCATTTCTTTTTCTCCAGTGACTGGTTATAACTAGATGACAGTCAGAGCAGAATAATGTGACATTACTGTGTAGCTATAGCTCCATAACACTGTTAAAGCTTCCTTTCTAGACTCTAATTTTCCTTGAGACATCAGCCAGCATGCTAAAGGTGCTAATTGTCACTAGTCTATTGGCTTGGCTTGTTTACCCCTAGTTCTGGGAAGGCACAATCTATGACACTTAAAAATTACCAAGAATCTTAGAGGGTGAAGCATCTCAGAGCCAGGGTGGCCTAGCAAATCAGATTCAAGTACCGGACTGCTGCAGTAATGGAGGCACCACTCATTGCTGACTCTTCTCTGCTTGCCTTAGCAACTCCTTTTCTAGCCTATCAGCACTCAGTTTTTCAGAGCTGTGTCTCATATTTAACCAATATTTCCCTGACTCATTTTCGAACTGTTACACCATGTTCCCTTCTTAGCAGTGTGAGTCACCCGTACCAGCTTAAGGAGGTTCATTGCTTGTAAATAAGCCACAATTAGTGTGCTTCCCCACTGATGCAGTACTGCACCTCACTCCCCCACAGTGAGAGAGTAACTTTGTAAAGGACAGAATCATTATTCTTCCTCCTCTCATCCTTACTGCCCAGATGCAGACTGAACCTATGGTCACTTTGGAAGCTTTGAGTTAGCAATCAGAGTCCCTCAGTGATTCAGATGATTCATTGTCAGCATCAGCAAGACTCTCAGAGATAAGAATGCAAAAGCAAGGAAGCAAATGAACAAAAAGACTATGTCCATGGGAGCAGATAAACCTATCTAATTCTGTGCATCTAGATGATTGAAATGAATGGGTCTCCACTAATCACTTTGTGTTCTCTATTCAGAGGATGCTGAGCTACATGGATAAAATGAAGAGGAGACATGACCAAGCTTTAATACACACCAAGTCCTGCTGAAACTGTGTAACCCTTCTATGACCAGTGTCATGATGTCATTGCTTGAAGAACAAAAAAGACAACACTTCTCTAATTCAGGGTCATATTAGTCCCACAGATCTTCTCTGATGTGTTTCAAAATATTTGTGGACAAAACCAGAAGTGTAGGGAGACAGGAAGACTTGGCAATATAGAAAATTTTACTCAAGTTGCATTACATGAGACCCTGTCTCAAAACAAAACAAAACAGGCATGTACACTAATAGATTTGGAAGACAACATTGGTTTAAATTATAATTGTCTTAAGTTGAGAATAGAGGGAGATTAACTGGGGGAAGGACTGTATTTTTACAAGGATAAAACATTCAAGGAAGTAAAAGTTCTATAAACAAATATTTAAAATCCTTTTTCCTTTGTCATAATGGGCACTTCCATTTTGAATTGTGAGATAGTCAAAAGTACACCATGATTTCATGCAGAATGATGAGCCACAGGAGCTGATAGCCTCTGATAGAAGGAAAAAAATGTTTCCACCGTAATGGCCTGAGAAATAAAGTTATAGATGGTGCATGACTCTGTATAGCACCAGTGCTTCTCCCTGCAGGAAACAGAAACTTGTATAGCCTGTGAAAAGCTAGTGTGTTTGCATCTTTGCTCTAGGAGTCTAGATGAGTCTTCAGTACAAATTCTATCAGTGTTCATTGGCTTTACATATCAGTACATGTAATTATGCTATTATAATGGCTAGGTCAACAATGTAGAGGGCCACTCATGGCTAATGATGTTAAAACTTGAACCTCATACCTTTGTCAGTAGTAGAAACAAAGCCCTGAGAACTAAAAATATATACATTGGAAACACACAGACACACACACACACACACACACACACACACACACACACACATACACACACACACACACACAAAGAAATCAGAGAAAACGGGCTTTCTGCTAGTTTCATTTTCTATGGAAAATATATTAGACATGGAGAAAAAGAGAAAAGGGAAAGAGACAGAGAGAGTGAGAGACGGAGGCAGAGAAAATCCATTGAGGACTCACTGATCTCAAATATGTTTGCCTGAATTTTATTTGGTCTGCCTTCCTGTTCACTCTCACAGTTCACATTCAGTATACTCTTTTATCCTGAGACTTTCAAAAACATGGTTGATAATTCTTTGTTTACATATTTAGCCCTGTAATGATAACTCCTGAACCATGAATGCCTTAGTAGAGAAATGTAAAAGAAATACGGAACCATCATTGTTTGTGAATACAGAAATTCAGGTTAATTTTCAGATATGGCAGAAGAAAGGCCAGCTCAATAATTCTGGACTACCCTAGCATGTAGTATGATTTATGTTTGTATTTTTACAGCACATTAATTATTATTCTAGAACTACTTACTGTTTGATGCCCAGTTCAGGGACAGCAGGTTCAAATTGATGACCTAATATAGGAGGAGTTGACCTAGGGTTAAAATCAATGTATTTCAGTTGGACACAGGTCATTGCTGTTGCCCATGGCCTCAATAATCAAATGGTTGACTATGATGTACTGAAAGCCCACATTTATTACCAGTTACATGAAAATGCCTTTTGATCTGACTGATTACATCCCAGAAACAAACCAAAAATGAGAGTAATTTGGTATAGTTAAAAACAAATTCTGTTGATTTTCTACTTTATTAAAGATAATCTATTGAATCAGTGGGAAAAAAACTATTCTGAAATACAGTGATTTATTCAAGAAGCAAATTTTGATTTTACTTAAATGAATCTTTTAATTAAACATTTTACATACAGCAATATCTTGATCATATTCTTTCCCTTCCTCAAACTCCTCCCAGGTATTTCCTCCCATCCCACTTAAGATTATGTTCATCCCCTGTCTTCAACAAGAGAAAGTCAAAACAAACAAAGAAGAAAAATAGTAAGACAAAAACAATGAACTCTAGACCAACTGCTCCTGGGTGGTATATGTAGCTGTCTTAGAGTGTGGGTGATATAGTCAGTGACACTCCATTGGAGAAAATTGATTTTTCCATTTCCTCAGAGGTATCAGTTGCAAATAACTTCTTGGTTAGGCCTGGAACTTTGTGCCCACTTTTGCTTCTCTGTAGTAGGATCTTGTCTGGTTTGAATCTGTGCAGATCTTGTGTATGCTGTCACAGTTTCTGTGAATTCACCTATGCCTTATCTCTCTTGTATCTTGTTGATGCTGTTTCCTTGGAGTTATCCACAACCATTTGCACTTATTTTCTTTCTGCCTCATATTCTAAATAGATTCCTGAGTCTGTAGGGGAGGATTTTGATAAAGACATCACATTTATGACTAAGAGCCCCAATGTCTCTCACTTTCTTCACGTGAATCTGTGTTTATTATTATCTACTGTAGACAAAACTTCTGTTATGATGGTTGGGTCATCTATAGGTATAGCAGTATGTCATTAAGAATCATTTTATTACTGTTTCTTTAGAAGAAGAAGAATACTAGTAGGTTTCCCATTTGAGCTCATAACCTATCTAGTTTCAGGTTATTTGTCACTCTAGCAGTGTTGTCTCTTGCTTCCTTCTCATGAAATGAATCCTAAATTTAATCCAGAATTAGTTGTTTACATCCATAACATTTGTGCCACCATTGCACAGATAAAGACATATATTTAATGTTTCCTATTGTATGTGCGTTGCTAGCTTTTAAGTTTCAGATATGTGTGTTTGAATTTGAAAACCTACAGAGATAGCTAGTGGGGATGGACTGGTGTGGGGATATATTCCACAGATAAGAAAATAGAATGTGTTACAAAAAGATAAAGAGGAAACTAGAAGTCGGGGGTTAAATGAGATGAGAAGGCAGGGTAAAGGAGGAACTATAAGAAGAAATGGCTAGCAAAAGGCCTTTTGGAAAAACTATATGCAAACCTATCACTGTAAAAACTTCATACATATTCATAGATGTTCATATATACTTTGTGACAGGAATTTAAATGGAGTCACCATTTTATAGGGAAAACAATGCCCCAGCTGTATATTTTATTCTACCAAATAACATCTCTAATATCAGGAATTGGTGATATCTTACTCAAAGAGATCCCACAACTCCCAGAAAAAAATTCAGAGACTATTGCCAAGATTATTGGTTACCCTCAACAATCTTATTAAAAAAAAAGCCCTATTTCTGAAGATACAGCTTAATTATGTCACCAAAGGTACTCTATATACTCCTGGAGAATAAAAGTAATCATCAATGACAATGAGACACAAACCCTGAGGCCTGCAGCAACAACTGCTTCAGTTCCCTTTAATGGTGTCATTTAATAATTATTTCAGTTGTATTTTCTCTTACATTCATGTAATGAAGTTAGCAAAGCATCATTGATCCAGAATTTTCATTTATATGCTCATACCATTGTATGTAATATGATTCTGATAAATACAAAAGAACAGAAACCTTTGATATTTATAGTTACACATCTCAGTTGCATTTATTATTGCATTACATATGAATCTCTGCTTTCTCTACTCTACTCTTCTCTCAGTGAAATGGGGAATAGAAAACTATTCCCCATTCCACATTGAAGACTTACGGTACAAAGACCTTTCACAAAGTTAAATGACAGCAAACAACATAAGCCCACCTTGTTTACCTTGAGTTGAGTTCTTGGTTACAGCTGACCCTTTTAAATTAGAAAATGACTTATTTTTTTAATCCTTTAATAAAGCCATTAATTTAAGAAACAAAACGACAAACAACAATAGAATACCTCAAGTGAGTTTCAAATTCAGTAAAGTCTGTTAGGCCTTTTGTTACTAGTGCAGTTTGTTATTTTCAGCTACTTTCATCCTCCTGATAAATAATGTAACATATTATATAATATATTACTTACACAATAATACACACACATATAATATGTGCTCATCCTTATAAACTTTAAGGCAGAACTAAGGTTATATTTTCCAAAAATTTATCTTTAAACAACATAAGGACCTTTTGAGCAGTATGACCAGTAGGCTTTCCCTTTCAGGGCCAGTTATCTGCCACACCCCAAAATATGATCAGTGCTTTAATCCCAGGCATAATTTAGCTTCCAGAGCTGAATTCAAAGAGGCAACAGAATTTTAAGGACCAGCTCAAGTGTGACTATAATTTGTCTAATAATTTTTTTTGTGTAACTGTTGTTTAGAGTGTCTTCCGACACTCTCTCCATCCCATCAGCTCCTCTGCCCCACTTCCACTTTCCCCCAGTTCCACTCCACCTTCACTTCCCTTTAGAAAGGAGTTGGTTTCCCAGGGCTACCTGCCACACATAGCACAATAGGATGCAATCAGCCTTTCTACCAGCCCTCACAAAAGGCCAAACTAGGCAACCCAGTAGGAAGAAAAAGGTTCCAAGAACCCATAAACAAGTCAAGGTTCACTCTTACCCTTAGAAGTCCCATGAAAACACCCAGCTAACAACTATAACATATAGTAGGAGACCTAATACAGACAAATCCAGGTTCCACGATTAACACCACGATCTCTGTGAGCATCTATGAGCCCTGCTTAGTTGATTCTGGGGGTCGTGTTCTCCTGTTGATTAAAAAAAAAAAATGACATCATGAAATTTGCAGGCAAATGGATGGATGGAGAAAAAAATTATCCTGAGTTAGGTAACCCAGACCCAGAAGGAAAAATATGATGTGTATTCACTTATAAGTAGATACTGGGTGTTGAGTAAAGGATAAGCATGCTACAATTAACAGATACAGAGAGGCTATGTAACAAAAACAGTACTAGGGGGTCTAGGGTAGCTCTCCCTGGGAAGAGGATACAGAACAAATTTTGTGGGTGGACTGGTGGCAGATGGGGATAGGAATAGGAGGAATCAGCTAAAAGGGGAGAGGGGGAGGGAGAGAGCTCAGGGAAAGATACATGACAGAAACTAGGGCATTTCAGAGATGTGGAAACCTAACCTAGTGCAGTGGAAACTCCCTAGAATTTATGAGGGTGACCCTAGCAATGATTCCTAGTAAAGGAGGATAAGAAGCCTGAACCGGCCATCTTTTATAACCAGGCAAGGAATCCAGTGGTAAGACTGGGACACCAACCCAGCCACAAAAGTTTTGATCCACAGTCTGTCTTGCCTGCAAGAAGTGCTGGGGCAGTAGTGGCACAGAACTAGTGGGAATGCCCAACCACTGACTGGTCTAATTTGAGTCAAACACCATGAGAGGCAGCCTATGCCTAACACTGCCTGGTTGCATAAGAACCAAAGGTTGGGTAGCCCAGAGACCTGGGACCATCTGGACCAAACACATCTGGAAAAAAATCATTGAAATGATACCTAATGATATTCTGCTGTGTTAGTAGATTGGTGCTTAGTCCAATCATCACCAGAGGGCCTCCAGGTGGCAGCTAATGGGAGCAGCGGCATAGTTCCACAACCAAAACTAGGTAGAGAATCTAAATGGGAGGTAACCATTGGATCTTCCCCCTTGGAACTTGGGTATCCCCACTGATGAGGAGGAGAAAGGATTATAAGATTCAAAGTGTCAAGATCAACAGGGTATATTATTGATTAGTTTCTTATTCATTCTTACAACAGTGTTAGGAAATTTGTTTTATAGAATACCTCTTTTTCTGAGCTCTGTACCAGGATTGGCTGAAGGAATCTCTCCTCCCCAGGGCTCCAGAGACAGCAGAGAGTCAGACATAAGAGTGAGATTTTATGTTTTGCCTATGTAGCTCCTTTCAGTCTCTGTGGGATGAAAGACTGAGAAATGTCTTGTTGTGAGCCTTTTTGTTTGTTTGTTTTTAGTTCAAGCAACTCAAAATGTGATGGATGATTGATTAACTGTTTGAATCTGTAGTTACCAATTCATGCTCCATCATTGACTGAAGTTTAGGACTGAATCTCTACTTTTGTTTATGTCCATAGCTCTATAATCAGGTTACCTCATCTTCAAATAGTGTGGAAGTGTGGTGAATAAGATACTGATTATTTAGAGTACCCCAATACTGAAAATTTAGAAAATATAATTTCATTTAGGAACTTATTTCAGTTGAGTTAGAGTTATAAATGCATACATATTAATGAATTGTCTTAAAATTATCATAAAATAAGGACACTTATCTTTAATATTTTAAGTATGTAAGCTATATTTTACACAAACTAGCTTAGAAATGCATGCAGACTTCAAGACAATAAATACTATCAATATTTTACAAATTGCACTACTCAATATTGTTGATTTCCAGTAAGGATTGATGTTTCTTCTGTTTTGTCAACATTAGATATAACTCAAGCTTCATTATCCTCCTCTAAGTGTATATTTTCCCAAACTTCTAGAAAAGGCATCTCAAAAAAGCAAGCATTACCTCTGTATAATGTTTAAGACTGTGAAAATTGTGAATCTGTGTTTTTAATCATTGTCCTGAATACCATTAACTCTACAGTTGGAGGAATCATTTAAGCACAAACATGCATGCACAGAGAAGTTTTCAGTTCACATTCCCATTACCTTGTTCCCCTTATCTATATTCTCCAGCTTTGCCTGTCATAAGCACAGTCTAGAAACTTTAACAGCAATTAGGATCAAATACTGGGACCATCAAGGGAGCTGTATGGACATTTTATTTGTGTAATGGACTAAACAGTGCTCTCACTTTTTTTCATCCTCTCTAGAAGAAAAAAAATGTTTTTGTAATGCCAAAAATTAGAAGAAACACATTGTATCATCAAAGGCAGGGGGGACGACAGAATCTCCAGAGGGTAGGTCTGTAAGGTAAACATACAGAAAACCAGAAGGACTTGTTTCACTTAATTCATTTGTGGCTCTCCTGCCAATGTTAACTCTTCTTGTCTTTTCTGTCAAGTGGAGATTAACCAGAATATATTGGGGAGGGCAGTCATTTTGCATACACCAAATATAATTATAGTGGGAAATACAGGCACCATTGTGCTCAGCATTCTCTTGATATTTTACTTCATGCCTGGCATTTATTGTATTTATAAAATAGACTAATATTTATTCACTTGTAAATCACCCTCAGCATTAAAAAAGCAATATGTGTAAAGGGTTGATTGACTACTGTGTACTGTCTGATTACTGCACAGTCCTCTGTGTATGCTGGAACAGAGCTGGAGAGGTATAGCTATACCACTGACCTCAAGACTTTACAGTAAAGTATGTAAAAGGGAATTTGACATGAAATATGACTAGATATCAAGAGAGGCAACACCACTGATGCAATTTTAATTCATGACAAGTTCTGTTTAGTAAGCATTGTCAGTATTGCCTCACTAATGCTAACTACAGTCTTGTGAGAAGAGTAGTTCTATTGGTCCTATTTTACATATGGAGATATGTAGGCACTGATTATTAATAAAATATTCTTGGTCCCACAGCTAGGAAATAGACTTGCTAGAAAAGTAGACTAGAGAGTTTGAGGTTGAGCATGTTGCTCTTGGTGAACTTCACAGTGAGAAAGTGTCTCTCTCTCTCTCTCTCTCTCTCTCTCTCTCTCTCTCTCTCTCTCTCTCTCTCTCACACACACACACACACACACACACACACACATACACACACACAAACTTGGATTTGAAAACTGTAGTAGTCCACAAATTGTTCTGTAGAAGAAAAGTCTACAATGGACATTTAAAAATACTTAAGAAGTGTTGGATTTTAATTTCACAGTAAGATCTGAGCAATTCCATGGATACAAATGCATAGGATAACAGAGACTCACTGTTCTGACATCTCAGCAGCTATCCTTGCTATCTCTATCACAAACCTGAGTCTTGTTTCCATGCAGAGTCCAGGTCCTGTCTCAATTCCTTTCCTGCTTCTTGCTTCTGTGTGGAATCCAGGTTCAACCACAACAACATGAAGCTCTCATGAGCATGCTCTCAAAGTATTCCTGAAATACGTCAGCCTTATAATTGAGAACAGGATTGAGTGACAAGTCATGGTGATGCATGTCTCAGGCTCAAAGTATCTGGTTAAATAATGAAGATGCATCCACTATTATGAAACCACAGAAACGGCTCTTCAATATATTTTAGAGCAAAATTTATTCCGGAATCATATTTCTGACTTGTGCAGACATGAGTTGCACAAGTAGTTTCCTTTAGAGAACTTGTTTGCTACCTCATTATGCATCCCTTTCATGGTGTCCATGAAGTCCATACTTAAGGTTGAGTTGCTTTTGAGAGGTGTCTTGCTGTACTATACAGCCCTCAATAGGCTCTGTGCATTTAAATCCTTGCGTTTCTCCACTTTGTGGCATTGGGCAGAACCTCTTAAGTATGGTACCTTTATGAAACTGATTGATGATGGCAGGGATATGGGTTCTGCCAGATTATTTACTTTTAGAGATATGAGCATCCCAAGACTCTTAATCTTGAAATATCCAATGCCTAATTTATACCAGACAATTTGTGTGTGGAGGACAGTACGTCTGGAATTTTACTTTAACCAATACACCAAAATTAAATCAGTGACATAAAGTGTCTTATTAAACAAAGTCTCAAAATAAAAATAAATAAGTAAAAGTTGGCAAGCAGGGTATAGCTAATAGAAGTAGCTGAATCGCTTACACTTCTTACCAAGATTAATCCCTTCCAACCGGCTAGAACCTAATTATACACCACCCTAATTAGTCAGGAAGTAGGACCGTTGTTCTTTTTGGAGGAAAAGTTTAGGAAGAAATGCCACTATGGATGCTCGAATATGCTCCAAGACTAGGCAGAAAGGATTAAGGTATCCACGAAAGGATATCCTCACTGCTCAAAGCGTATTAATGTGTTGCATTTGATTTCCATCTTTATTTTTATAGGGCCTTCTCCTTTTCCTTTGCTGCTTCAAGCCCACTATCATTTTGGTTTCATTCTAGTGAAACTTTCCACCTAAAATGAACATTATCTAAAATATTATTTTGACTTCACATTAAATGAATCTTCAGAACTTGAAGGGCTCTAGGGCAAAGAGAATAAACTCTGACCGGGAAAAGCCTTAATATTCCAGATATAATGAGTTTGTTTTACATTAACTTGCTTATTATTTCCCCTGGACTGTTTTCACTTGGGTTCCTTTCATATCCCAGTTAGTAAAGGAATTGACCAGAACTAAGAATAGCCCTAGAGCGATAGATAAAATTCCGCTGTGCTTGTCAGATGCTGTCTGACCACTGATTACTGCCTGAGGGGAGTTTGTTTTCTTTATAAACTTTTGGTGGGCTCTTATCACGAGGGAAATAGCTTCCCCTTCTTTTTTCACTTCACTCATCAAAACTTCAGCATTGTGTTGAGGAGAGCACGGACTTTTTTCTTTTTTAAAAAAATACTTTAGATCTTGGATTTTTCTGGTATTTTAAAGCATGAAACAAAATCAGGCCTTTCATACAATTAAAATGAGAACATCATAGCAGTAGATGATACAGATGTGATCGACCTGGGAATTTGCTTCAGGCAAAAGTCTACATGAATTATGACAGATAAATGTAACTGAAGGCTGTCCTTTCCCATGTGGAAGTATGCAAATTTATTGGTTTTATACACTAGAGAATGCTTAGGTTAAATGGGTTGTTTCTGAGTCTGATTAAAAACACACACACAACAATTCAATCCTTGTATAAAGATACTAGTGAAGGGGCATTTGTTCAGGTATGACAGGGTTACAGGGACAAAAGGAAAGAACTGCCAAAATGAGAAGTTTTTATCAACCTCCAACACAGGACTGGGGGTAAGGGATGGTGACTCAGGAATGAACAGGTAATAGAAAACTCAGAAGAGACTCACAGAAAGGGCAGGAAGGCCAGGAAGTGTGGGACAGGAGCTTGAGATACTGACAGAGATAAATCAGCATTCAAAAAACAGATGTGTAAGATAGGAAGAGCTCCACATATATGTTCATAATTTATATGAGGAAAACACTTACAAAGAAAATTATTCTTATACTTTATATGTTAAAACTATACTGACTTTAATGCTTCACTTTTATTGAGATCAGCTCACTCTGTTTAGAAAGCAGTGAGTCAAGATAGCAAATGCTCTATGCTAGGGATACCTCCCACACTCTCAGGCTAGGGGGCGCAGTCACAATGACTACAGGGTCATAATCTCATAAAAGAAGGACCTAGAGGCCTGGGCTTAAATGCAATTTTGAGAGACCCAAGGAGAGCACAAACAGATATTTTAACTGCCTCAGTATTCCTGATATTTTTATTTCACTCACGTGGAAAAATCCCATTCCCTTGTCTCTGGTCATAAACATTCAGGTGCCTGTGTGGCTCCAGCCTTAGACCTCTATGTCTTCTGTTCAATGACTTAGAACATACTCTATCTCCAGTGCACCCTGACACAACTCTTGGAGCTTAAACTCTGTATTAGGATCTACATAATTTCTCCCTAAAATGATATGATCTTTTGTCTTGATATGTATACAAAATTCTTCTCAGACTTTTAGGTATAATACCTATCATTAATCGGTAGTCAGATCAGATTAACAAGTACTCTGTACTTGGCATTTTTAGAAATCACTTAGATAAAACCGTGGACCTTTCTTGCCCTTTTGAAGTCAGTCTTGGGCACGATGTTCTCGTCAATGTGGTGTGATGGTACGTGTCTATGCTCTACACCATCGGTCTTGAGGAAGCATTATTTCATGCCACACATGCCATTCCAGCTCCTCAGATGGTTCAGAAAAAAAAAAAAAAGTTCCACTGGTCTCTCCCCCACATTAAGTGATGAAGAACTGTGATAGACAGAGAAGCAAGAAAGGCTAATGGAGGTAGCTCAAAATAAATTGTATGTATTGTGAAGAAGTCCTAGTGAAATCTGTTATTCTGTATATATGCTAATACAGTTGACCATTAGATCAGACATAGTAAATGTTTTCTACATGAGTGGGTTTTAGTTGTGTGTTTGTGTGTGTGTGTTGCTTTAAAAATATATCTAATTTTTGATTATCCATCTACATATAAGAAATATTTGAATTTTAAAATATTTCACCTAAAATTTTCATGTACAATGAAGTGCTTTATATCCACTGACTGTAAAGAAAATACAGCATTATCAATTAATACACATATAATAGCGAGCATCAGACAACAGAGAACAGAAGCAATCTTGAGAAAAGACTAGTAAAAATACACATGTGCAAGACAGTGGCTTTATTTTACTGTGTATGTATAGAAAAAAGAAGGTAGGAGCCCAGAAGAAATGTATTTGCCGTTTGTAGGAAATTTTGGATAGAGATCTGTCCTGGAAATATAAATGTGTAAGTAAAGCTGGGTCAGATTATCAAGTGAGCAGAGTTCATAAAATCCCGGTATCAAAGGATAGAGAAGATCTTGAAAGGTCACTTGGTTCACTCCCCTCCTTTCAAGTAGGATCATACCAAAACCATCCTGGAAAAATGAGAAACTGTACTATTTTTAAAGCTGTCTATAGAGATTTGCTGTGGCCAAAGCTGATCTTCAGCAGGTGGTAAAATCTGTATTCTGAGATTCTTGCCATTCTCGCATTCAGAACAGAGTGTATCGTCCTGCAAGCCTAAGAGTCTCTCTGGTGGCAGTAACTAAATAATCTGCTGTCTGTAAAGAGCAACAATTGAGTGATTCATAGTGATGGAGGATAGGAGTCAGAAATCAAGAAGAAAGCAGGACAATGCTCCTCTCAAGAGCCCTAAGATGTATCCTCCCTTTCCTCTTAGTACCTTTTGCTGATTCCTGCAAACCTTGGCTTCCTTGTCTTGTAGGCATGTCACTCCACTCCCTTCTTCCATTTCCACAAGGTTTTCTACCCTATATAGGACGTCTTTGTGTCTTCTTCTCTTTTTACATGGACCCAAACCAATAGGTTTAAGGCCAACCTAATCAAGTATGGCCTCATTTCATTTTACCTCATTAAAACTACAAAGATGTATCAGGATATAGGTACCTCGTGATATGTCAATTTTGTAGCAATGGATGTCGGAAGTTGTGCAGAGTAAAGCAATGCTCTTTAGTATTGACATAGTCAGTGAAAGTATAGAGAGTAGGAAAAGGCAGTAAGAGAACAGAGAGATTTTTAAGAAAGAACACATGAAAGTATGTAGTAAAACTTAACCTATAGAATCAATTGGCCACAGAGACTTTAAATAGAAGGTAAGCTAGAAGAGAATACATAGACTTTGATTACAAAGGTAATCAGAATCTGTATCTGAAAATCTTTAGGTTTCAAATTTACTTTAAGTGCCATACTAAAGGTGTTAGAGAATCTCTGGAAGCATCAGGGGCCCAAGAGACTTTGCATAGAAGACAGTCAAAGTTATCTCAGCAGTCCAGAAACTACAGACTGGATAACCTTGAGACAATTTCTAATTATGTTATGACCTGCTCATAGATCAGTACCTAATCTACTGTTTACCAGAAAATTCCATCCAGCAGCTGAGAGGAGCATACAGTGAGGCCCAGGGCCAAACATTGTGCAGATCCGGGAAACCCATGGAAAAGGGAGAGGAGGAATGGCAGAAACCAGAGGGGTTGAGGACACCAGGAGAACAAGCCCCACATTGCGAACTGACTAATACTCTTAGGGGCCCACAGAGACTGAAGCCATAGACGTGGGACCTGTAGAATCCTCTACATAAATCTCAGGACTATCTATATTGGTGTCTTGAAAAACTCTACAGGCTGGAGCAGGGGTGTCTCTGACCATTTTACTTGCCCTTGAGACCCTTTTTCTCCTGCTCCGTGACCCAGAAATGATGTAGGGATTGGAATGGTGCCTCATTTCATCCCACTATGCTATGCTTTGAAGGTGTTGTAACCCTGGGGGGACAGTTATTTTCTGAGGCAAAGGGAGTTGTTTGTGGGTGGTGATAGAAGGTAGTTCTGGGAGAGATGGCAGAAGCTGGGGGTTGAGAGAGGGGAGGAAGGGGACCAGAATGTATTCTATAAGTTATATGAGCGAGGAAAATTAAAAGTAAATAAAATTTAAAAATATATAAAAACATAAAAAGAAATAGAAGTTGTGTGGTCTTGGGCAAGACATTTAATTCTGCATGTCTGTGAGAAATAAAAGTGTACATTAGAGCAGGACAAGGAATGGGGAGTGTGGGTGAAATAAGACCGCCAAAGGGCCATTCTCTAGTTTGCTTCCATACTATTTCTTTTCTCTATTTTATTTTCTGTATCTTTTAATATCTCTGTAATAAAATTTAAACAACAAAACAAAAAAAATGATCTCAGGATAGGGTGCTGTGAAGATGAAGACTGACTTTGATGGCCTGGTCCATAATCACCCTTCATGGTTAGTTCTATGGCTTTCACTACATAAAAAAACACTGTGCTCAGTCCTGTGGAGCCAAATATTCCAAAAGATATCCCACTGTGGAATGCCTTCTCGGTCTCTCCTCACTAGTGTCTCCTTCTGCTCCTGGGCACACCAGAGCACTGTCATCACCCTGGACTATGAAATCTGCTTCTTTGGCTGCTCTCCATCTAACCCGAGTTTCATTACAAAGAATTATAAAAAGTACATTCTCAACCTTCTCTTTCGGAGAAAATCCCCTTATTCAGCAAAAGATAATGTAAGGTTGCCCTGTTAGCTCAGCCTTGCAGAAAACGTTCCTGTCTGTTGGCATGAGCTTTGTTCCTTCACCTCAGGCAGGTGGTAAAGGCAGTTTGCAAAAGAGGATGAAGGAGAATGCCAAATTAGGTTAAGCACCAAAATAGGGAAATGACCTGGCTTGCCCTGGTGGGAAGAGATTGGACCGCTGAAGTACATCCAAGTTCATCTCTTTAAAGCTGCATTTAAGTGCAGCTCTTGGGACACTGAAAGCAGACAGAATGGTTGCCTACGATGCCCTTCCAACTTTCTGTTAATGGGCTCTTCTGTAATGTTCTGGGGATGAATACCCCAGGAAGTAATTATTTTACATACTGGATTTATTCTAGCCAGACATGATTTTCTCTAATGCACTATTTCCACCTAAAGGAGTCGGATAGTCTTCTTTCTGTGGTTACATGCACATAAGTAAGACCCCATGGAGATGTGGGCTTTAGTCAGAATCACACAGATGACAAGTTCTCAGAATCGTAGATACAAGTGGGTGTATCGGGGAAGCACCTTACCAAACGTGTACATTTTCCAATCATATAGAGTTCTACTTAAACTATTTCTGTGCAAAGAGATTCGCCTACAGATTCAGGGATCAGTTCACCATTACATGGCTGCATTTTTCAGAGAAGTACAACGTTCTTACAGATAAATGATGGCTAAATGGCACTCTCCACGATTGAGCCTGGGGCAAGGCATCATCAGTAGGTCTCTAGTGATAGCTTTTGTCCTTTGATTAAAATGTCTTTCACATGTTCTACATATACACAAATTTTGTCTGCTCAGTGAAATTTTTGTCTTCTAATCATTTTCTTTTTAAAACCTTCTCTGGCTACTCCAACCCTTACTCAGTGTAGTTGAGTTTGAAAGTCTACAGTCACATGGGGTACCTGAATACGTGCTCTGTTGAGAGAAAATTTGTCCTATATTTAAGGCTTTGTAAATTACACTCTGCTATCATTGGAGATAGTAATTTTCAGGTAAAATGAATTTGTCAAAAAAATCCAGATATGAAAATGAAAACATTGAAAGTCTCTCTCTTTTATTATAATGTTGAAAGGCATATCTATCTTCCCAGATGGTTTTGATGCTCTTATAAGAGTTGGGACCAACTTTAGTTAGACATCTGAATGTACTAATGCTGGAGAAAGAAAGATGCCTTCTTTACAGGAATTAATACTTAATAAAGGGTCCATGCTTCTCTAGTGCGGTCCTGGCTTCTTCACTGATACCCACCCTGGTGAGTATAGAAACATTTCATTTTCTTGTGGGACTGGGAAAGTAATTCTACTTTTCTTTCATATTATATCAAATGAAGGAACAGAATATTCTGAGAAGGTGAAGGAAATTTCTTGCTGAATCACATGACTAATATATATATAACAAAATGTCCCTACCTGTTTTGATTAGTACTATGTAACAAGAAAAACAATGTTCAGAGTGCGCAGGATACACATTTGTCCAGCCTTCTAAAATCCACTTGATTTGATAGAGATAATTGGTTTATTATTTTACTCTGACTCTTTTGAACTTGTTTGAAAGAAAGACACACACCACACACACACACACACACACACACACACACACACACGCACACACATGCACACACACACAGAGAGGGAGAGAAGAGAGAGAGAGAGAGTGCTTAGCCTCTCTACCTTTTGACCAATTGATTTTCTTACCAAATTAGTGTACAGACAGAAGAAGATTTCCATTAACTTAGACTCACCTTATTATAAAAACATGAAAGACTTCCTATTTCAAAGCTTTGCAAAAAATGTGAGGAATGACCTCAAATAGGAGAAAATAGTCTGAACTCAAGTTCAATAAACTTTCATTTGGTGTTTTTACTGGTCCTAAACTTTTGTCTTTGGCTCAATCATTTCAGTGATTTGTGCTCCTTTTCCTGAACCTGCAAAAAGAAAGCTGGGTCCTGTTAGCATTTTACTTCTCAAACTGAAAAGTTTTTGAAATGCACATGATCAATATAAATTATTTTCCAATGTGCTATGCAAATACAAACTCCCAACACCAGTGCTTAAAAGACCAACAGGTGTTTTAACATTTAATGTTAGGGCATGCCAATTTAACCAATAAAGTTGTATATAAACTTTTGAGGGGACTTTAGTTACAGCATTATGATAACTAAATATTTTGAGCAAATCTTTATGTATCTAATAGTTATGTGTGATATACATATAAATATATACTTATTCTTCTTATATTTTATAAGCTTTACCAATTAAAAAAACTATTAAAGAGTCAGAATACTATAGAGGTGTGCTTTCATTTTCATTTATTAATCTTAAAAAATTAATCAATTGAATACTTAATAACACTTCTAATAACAAAAAATATGTAAACACTAAGGTCGCATATTGACTTTCACAGCTCAAACAGCAAAGGTCAATTTTCCCTTTGACATGGGGTTTCAGAGTCAGTTTCTCTCTTAAACACTGTCTTCTCACAGTTCCAGAGGACATGTAGCAATTCCCAGGATTCCTGAATTATACTTCAATTAGAAGCTTTACAGAATCTAACTTCAAAGCTGTTCAGAAGGTATTTGTGGGTTACCCAACATCAAAGTGTACTTGAGATTATTTGACATCATTAGACAGAGCAATCTAAGAGACAAAGACACCGCCTATATTGGAAATACTAAAGCATACTGCATCACTATCCTTACTGTTTCATTTTGTCTGAACTTAGCAAAATCTGTCACTTTTTACCCATTCAAATGCATGTCCAAGGACTATGCTTTTAGAAGCGGTATGTATGTGTGTATGTGTGTTTGTGTGTATGTGTGTGTGTGTGTGTGTGTGTGCGTGTGTGTGTGTGATTGTGTATGTGTAAGTAAGTGAGTTGTGGACTCACAACTTGCCTTAATCAGTTACCTTTTCTTTAGATTTTTTTGACACATATGCCTTAGGTATGAAGATGAAGTGTATGAATTCTTCCTTTAACAAACACAACAGCATATTTGAAAAGTTACACTATAAGACACAGCTGTCACAACATCTGACAAATTTCCATAGCCAAGGATATGACCCAGCAAATCCAAATGCAGTCTCTCGCTTCTTCCATATTGCAACATTTATCTCTCCTTCATTCTGTGGCATTTGTCAACCTGCCTCTATCCATGGCAGCTCTTCTTATTTTAATGTTCTGACTCTTATTCACAAACTGAATTTACATTTCTTGCTGTTATAAATTTCAAAATTTGCTGAGAAACATTACTTCAAGGAGAGTAGAGTCCAGTGAACTTCCACGGGTAAGTATTTCAGAAGAAAACACAAGTCATTCCTTTATAGACTGGCAAAGAGGAGACATAGAAATAAAAATACAGAAATAAAAATACACAAGATACGGTCTTTCAATAGTCTGTGGGGTTGTGCTGTCTTTCCTCATCTGTCAGAGACACTGGTAGAAGATTGAGAATTCACTGAAGTCTCGAGTTCAGGCTGACTCTGCAGTGCTCATGGTTGTATGACTTCATTGTGATGGATTATAAGACACAGACAGCTTATCAATCAACTATATAACACCTATAAGAGTGTGGCCTGTATTATATGTACTTCCCTTGATTAGTTAACATTCTAGAAGTATCTAACAACAAAATATAATAAAGATTACTTTTTCACATTCTAGAAAGTGAGAGGCATATAATTTATTGTTCAAACACAAATTATTTTTTAGAACAAATTTTATGAGTAATTAGGCAGTGTAAAACAGGCATTAAAAATGTCTACATCAGGAACTGAAAGACGGAGGTCCACTTTAGGGTCAGGGACTATGGTAAAGTTGTTTGGTCAACCTCTTAAGTGTTCCTGATAATGCAAATATAAATATCCCTTCAGTAGAATAAGAGCTAATTTATTCTGTGGTCATGCTTCAAATTGCTAGTAGTTTTATGAAGTTTTGATATTGACAGAAAAATATAACTATAAATCAAGGAACTTTAAAACAGACACACACACACACACACACACACACACACACAAACACACACACGCCAACCAGTAGAAACATCCAATAGTCATATTAGAGCAAATCAGTGGTCTTGGCTATAGGTGCAGATGCTATCTGATGATTCTCTTAGTCTTTGGGTTGGTGGAAGCTATGAGTCTGTTTATATCTTTCAAATGTATTTAACCTATTTGCTACAATGATGTTCTTTGGTTAGACACAATGTTGGATAGTGAATGGCTGTTAAGATAACTAAAGAAAAAGTAAGATAATTTGGCTCTGCACCTGCAACATCTTAGCTCTCATCTACCATAAAAATTCTAATTCATCCATCAGTCTTCAAGAGTATTTAGCAATTTAGTATTTAGGTGTGTATGTGTGTGTGTGCATGTTTCTGATAACTTCAGTTCACACTCCACAAAACCTAAAATCACTCTGGTACCTACATAATGCTTCTATGATACCCTTTATAACACTTTTCTGATGATGAGGTGAAAGCTTTACTACAATTTCCATTGTAAAAGGAAAAGAAATGTTGTGCTTTGTGTGTACTGCCAAATTTCATGTGATGGGAACTTTATTTCTAAATGCATATATTCATAATAATTGGAAGGTAATTGCCTATGGGAGATAATTAGAGTGGGTTACTTGGCATGAGGTTAGGTCTTCCTAAGAAGAATTAAGGTCTGCACTAACTGTGTTCTGTTAGTCAATACACGTGATAATCTTACCCTGTTGTGGTGTGGCAAGACCCTCCCCTAGGCACCAAGCTCTCCTACATCCCACCCTGAGATTCTTCAGCAAAGAAACTTCCTAATGAGTTATCCAGTCCTGGCTATCTTGTTATAACAACAAAATGATAACATTAGTATGTTAATTACTGAAAAGGAATAAAAAATGAAACTTCTGCTATACTGCAGTAATCCTATATTAGGGTAGAGAAGACACATTCTGATATGCTCAGTTATATTTTACCAAGGAAAATTTGTAGAGAAAGAATTCGGAATGGGCCTTTGGTTCACATTGACAACTATCTGTGGAAGAGTTGTATGGGTGGAGGCTTTCCTGTGGCCCAATAGATCTCCTCGCCAAAAAGAAGATTAAAATCTGTGGGAAGGAATAATTCAAAGACATAAAGAACTGCACTGTGAAGATGAGGCAGGTTGTCACATAATAAAATTCAAAGATTGCATTTCCAAAGTCTAAAGTAGCAGGAAGGCAACAGAATTTTCACAGAGAAAATGATACTTAAGGTGGGATTTGAAAAGATGAATAAAGTTCTAACTTAGACAAGTAGAAGGCCAAAGAAATTTCTGGCAGGAAAAAATAATACCTGTATTGCAGCAAGAAAAAGGAAAATAGAAGAATCATGATAAGGGATGCACAACGTGTACCTCAGCTGGTGTTTGGTACATGAGGATCTTTAGGTCACAGAAATCTACATTCTTCCTCAAAGATACCTAAAAGGTGTAATTTGGTTCATTAACAATCCATGGTACTTTTAGAACAGAAAAACAAGTAAGACATGAGACCCTTTTTAAAAATTCTTAGATGCATGTTAGTTCATTTGATTTTTCATAAAGCTGTGTGTTTTCCTGTCATGGCTTAGGTAACTAGATACATGGTGCAGTGCTCACCTGGTGGGCAGGGCAGAGCAGTCTTCCCTTCCTTCTCCTATTGGAAGCCAAACACTTGGTTAAAGAGCAAGACAGGGGTTTTACTTCTCATTGCAGCTTTTCTGAAAGTGGGACAGTGTTTTTGTCAGGAAACTTCAGCAGATGAGGCCACTGTTTCGACCCTGTTAATGAGGCTGCAGCTCTCACACTGTGAACACACCCTTGCCAACTGCATACTGCTGCTTCTTAGCCATCTAATCTGTCCTCCTGCTGTGTACACAGGGCTTGGTCCTATGTCCAGTCAACTGTCTTCCCTGGCTTCAGGCCTTGGCCTCCTAAAAGCCACTGCCCGGTGTCCTCTTTACCATCTTCAGTTTTAGCTTCCAGATCTCCAAAGCCACAGATCAGTTTCTAGACTGGCAGGGACCGGTATGCAGATGGGGTCAGTGAGAAATTAAAGTGAATGCAGATGGGACCTCAAGATGGAGTCCAGAACCCTGATCCAAAATCAAAGGGGCTTTACAGAGGTTAAACCTGCTCAAAGGTAGCCTTTAAGAATCCTCCTGGGCTAAATAATAAATAAAAAGTATTTGAGTTGATTTTACAAGAAAGTTCAATTCAGAGACTAGGTTGAAATGAAATGATTTTGTCTAGTTTTTTTTTTCAGTATCTTTGTTTAAAAAAATTTAAATATAATTACATTGTAACCCATTTCTTTTCTCACTCCAATCCCATCCATGTACTGCATCCCTTATGTCCTTCTCAAATCACAGTCTCTTTTCCTTTAAGTTTTGCTACATACATAGTCATAAATATATAGATACAACATTCTCAGTTCAAATAGTGTTGTTTGTCTTGTGGTTCCAACCCTAGGAAATGAACTATAGGAAACCAGTTAATATGGAAGGAGAAATAGACATCTCCAGGAAAGATTTCCCCCAGTTGGCTATCTAATACCAAGTCCTGAATTCAACTACACAATTAACGTCATATGAATTTACATTAATCTCAATGCCTGAATGTCAAATTTTGGTGTGTGAAACACCAAGACTGTATTGGGTACTTTTATATCAACTTGACACAAACTATAGTTATCAGAAAGGAAGGAACCCCAGTTAAAAAAATTCCATCATAAGATCTGTCTGTAGGTAGGCCTGTAGTGCATTTTCTTAATTATTCACTGATTTGGGAGGGCCCAGTCCACTGTGGGTGGTGCTACCCCTGGGCTTGGGGTCCTTGGTTCTATAAGAAAACAGGCTGATCAAGGAGGAAGCTAATAAGCATCACTCCTCCATGTCCTCTAGCCTTGGCTTTCCTCATTTCATCAATATGATTTTAACCAAATTAACCCTTTCTTCACCAGGTTCTGTTTGTCACTGTGTTTATCACAGCAATGGTGACTCTGAGACAAAGATCATATACTCTTGACCAGTAACTGAGTGTAATTTGTACTCTTCTGCCCAGACTGTAATTTGATCTCACTCTCTAGTCAAGTGGAAATTACTTTGATTTCACTTGCTTTTGTGATGATTTTATTTATTTCTACTTAGTCTGTATTCTCCTCACCCAAAAACGACGAGAAATATTCCAGGAAAAATGCATCAAACTCTGAAGTAATAAATGAGTATTATGGGTCAAAATCAGGGAAAGCATGGATGCTTGAGCACTCATATTCAGCATCATTGATAAAAATTCATACCATGACATCAGAGTGGGAAACACTCATTTTGCTACTTGTGCATTTAGCCTTCAGTTTTACTTAATGGTTTAAGGAAGTTAGTATCTCTGAGCTGTAACTACACATGCTTATCAAATAGGGATCATTACTGACTTGTGGACCACACCTAATGACTCTTGGATTTAATGAGATTGAAAGTAAAAATTTTCATGATGTCTTCTGAAGCTATCTTTAAGTTTTGACATTTTATTATAACATTTTCCAGCTTGAAATATTGTTTTGAATATTTGTCTTAATGGGTGAGGTGTTCCTGTTCCTTCCCTTTGTGTCTGTAGTTAATTTCACTTAAATTCTCAGTCTGATGGGAATTATAGTGTTACTCTAGTAAAATACAATTAATTAAGTAATCTATTTAAAAATAATTCAAAGTATCTAACCAGGTATTGCAAGAGAGATTTCACAAGATCCACCGATCACACTGGGTGTGTGGTCTTGCTCAGTGGGAGACACAATGTCACACACATTTAGAAAGATTTACTCTTAAACATTATTGATTCTGTCTTTGTTTCTGGGTGAATTACTGTTCAACCTGACCCCATGTTAAACTTGAAGGTACAATTCAAACTCCTTGGCTAAGCTTCCAGAATTACAAAACTCCTTTGCTGCCTGCTTAGTAGTAACTCCTAATCCTAACTCCCCACTTCTGCCACATTCAGTCACCCCTCTCAACTACTCAGGTATCCCATTCACACTTCAGATTTAAGATCTTTGCCTCCTGCTCCTCCTCCCTCTTCTTCTTATTTCTCTTCCTCATCCTTCTCCTCTTTCTTTCTTTTTTTTTGAATTGTTTTTCTACCGAGCAAAGTAACATGAACTAGTGGACCTACTTCAAAGGGATTCTCACTCTTCTTTTCTCTTTTCCCAGAGCATCCCAGGTAAAGAATTCCATTGTTCCTAAACTTTCTGTAAGTTCTCCTCTAACTAGGAAGGCTGTGCATATTAGCTTAGCTAGTCAATGAACTTAATTTCTTTATTTTTCACTCAGGAACAATATTGCAATGAGTTTTAAGAGGAAATGTCTTAGGTTTCAATATCCCCTATAAATTTTATCAGGGTTATCTATTATCCAAGAATACTAAATATGATATATAAATTCACCTCCACTCAAAATATTTTGATGCAGTTCTATAACATTGATATATTTCAAAACACAGGATTAATGACATCTAATTTCTGCCTTTTGAGTATTTATTTTAATGTATGGTTAAGTCTTGTCCTAAAATCGTTTCAGAAGTTTCTCGTGAACTAGTTGAGTTACTAAGTCGACTGTTATCTCTTTGGTGACAGGAAATGAGTAGCATTGAAATTTGTAACATTACACATCTCCAAATGCTGAGTGGTGGAGTCCACTTATCAATGAGCACACATGTATGACTGGAGCAGAATGCAAAACCAAACAAACATATCTGCTGTTATTTTTTTCAAATGTATCACATGCAAAGTTCCTATCATGATGATTCCTACCTTGTTAGAAGTGTAGAATTTAATTTATTCAAAATTCACCATGACTTTTCTGAACTGGGTGGATAGTATTGAAATCAATATCTTATTTGATATGACTTTCTGACATAATATATTGACAAGACCTTTTAAAATGTTTTCCTTTACATTCTTTTTTAAAGTGTTGTTAATAGACTATACATTTACAAGAATTGTTTTCTTCAAGTTCTGCAGAACTCATAACAAAAGTCATCTAGCTGGCTGGGTCCATTTTTTACAAGTTTTTCCAGAAATATAAAAGCAAGAGAATGTCACTAGATGTTGGCAAAGCTCATCTGTAATTAAACTTCGCACAATATCTCACATTTGAGCTGACAAAGCATCTCAAGAGAAGAAGAGTGCAGTGGTGGCAATAGGGTTCACTTACAGAGGCTGTCTCCTTGGCCAGTAGTCATTTGTATCTAGTTTATCTCTGAGTTACTTACAAATAATTTTTATGCCTTCAGAGCTTGCTGGGAAATAAGCCCTACAGAAAGAAAACGTGACTTTATAAATTTAATTGCTGACACCACTGTAACATCCAATTAAAAAAAAAACTCTAAAGGCAGTTCTTTCATGGGAATCATTTACTCTCAGAGCAGCATTCACTCTTCTGTATAGGTACTTGGTTACTGGAGCATCACCTCTTTCCAGAGGAAGTCACCTTTCCTATCAATGTCCTCTCCATTCTTCATATTTTTACCCAAAATCTTAACTTCATTTGTGACAAGAGGAGTTTACTGTTTCCTGAGTAACATATTGTAAATTATGTATGCCAAATACATATACTTACAAAACTATGAAAAGCAACAAATATTAAAAACTGATACCCTTTTTAAGGTTTTATATTATATATGCTGCATTAAAAGCAAAGCAATAGCTTCTCAGATCATGTCTTCCTATTTCACTGCGTTCACCATGACTTACCCTGCAGGAGATTCTACTGCTTACTCTGTGTGTAGAGTAGAAATGTGACAACCTTCTAGATAACAGCACACCCTTCCCAACCTCCAGACTTTTAATGAGATTGCTGTCCCATGAGGACACAGAGTTGATTCATTTCCTGACATTAGACATCTTTGGGTTTCTGAAATGCTTACCCTTGTATCTATTTAAATAGTTTTATATCAGGAGCATTTGATATGTCTAAAGGAATATTATTTTGTGTGTATGTATGCAATTATGAACTGGGTTTTTGTTTGTTTATGAATTTTGTAGAAAGCATTGACAGTTCAAATGGTATAACTTGCTTTAATATACATGTGTATATATATATGTGTGTGTGTTTATAAATAATTTAATATATAATACTGTTTTATAATATATTATTTTTAATATATTATTTTATAATAATATGATATATTATCATATTGCTTATTAATGTTGCCCTTATTGCTGAAGATATGACATACTTAAGACATCAGTCTCAGATTATTTGTGCTGAATCTGACCTAAAGCTTTCCACCTAAGGTCTTACTTCCATGATCACAGAAAATACTATGTAAGCTGTCAAGGTAGTGAAGTGATTAATGACCTACCTAACTGCTACATCTATGGACCACAACAATGACCAGCATGGCAAGATGCCATATAAAGATGCAAGAAGAGGCATTCACATGTTAGTGGCAACCACCATCTGTTTACTTAGAGTTAAAGTCTACTTACTAGGAGGAAAATCATATTTGTTTTTAGAAAGCTAGTCAAAATCCTGTGTCTAGTGAAGCCATGGTGCTTAAAGGAGAATCTATTTCCATTATTTTTCTAGACATCATAATTCCTTACCACACTGTAAGTCTTATCCTTATACCCAAGATAAGTGTAGCTACCACCCCTAATCAAAGAGTCTCTCTTAAACAAATTGGAGATCATCACAGAAATCCACAATCGGACACAATGTAGGCATATATGGATCATGGACAACCCAACCACATCACAGCTCCTGTACCTCTGGATCAACAAATGTCACTGAAGACAGGGGTTAGACTGTTAGAGACACCATTAGGGATGGGAAGCTGACTGTGAAACAGTTTCTCCTAGAAATGGCAGAATTAACAATATTGCAACAATGTAAATATCAATAGATATGTTAACATGAAAGAGGGAAAACTTTATGTCTCCCTTATACAAAGAACTAATGACCTTGGAGAAAGGAAAAATTAGCATCTCCCAGGGATGAACCCCCTTATTGATTTCCCAATGCAGAATTGTCAGCCTTGTAACTATATACACACAGACAACATAAACAGATTCAACAGATTGTATTTATGTATTGAGGTATACTCATACATACATGGAAATAACATTCATAATTTTAAAACTAGGATATCCATTTGAAAGGGGAACATGGATGAAGGTGGAGGGAGAGGACTTGCTGAGGCTGGAGGAGAAAAATGAAAGAGAAAAGTAATTATTTTAATTAAAGATGTATAAAAATAAAGAAGAAAGAAAGAAAGAAAGAAAGAAAGAAAGAAAGAAAGAAAGAAAGAAAAAGGAAGAAAGAAAGGAAGGAAGGAAGGAAGGAAGGAAGGAAGGAAGGAAGGAAGGGATTTTATTTCCAGAGCTAGAACTTTTCATAACATTCATGATTTACCTGTGACTTTTCTCTCTGGAATCTGAAACCTGAAGTTTATACACTTTATGTTTCCTTTGATCTTCATAGATTGGAATCCAGCCTCAGTCTAAGTGTGCTCATAAAATTACTGTTATATGATATGACTTAATATGTTTCCAAACCCAGACAATAACTACCTTAGGACTAGGTAAGGTTAAAAAAAAAATTACATCTTTTGTATGTGTTTTATCTCAAAACTCTAGTGTCTTTTCTAAAGAAAATAAACTTTAAAATTATTAATTGTTGAACAAAAACATCAGAAAAAGTTGTGATTATTCCACTAATTTTTTTCTATGTAGGTACAGCAAATAAACTTTTATTGATTTTGGCTAAAAGTTCAGAGCTACTTTCCATTTCTCAATTAAAAGCTAATTATAAACTAAGCCCCCATCTGTACTAATCACCATCATCCACATTACAATGTGACAACACAAACCCTCAAATCACAATGTCATAAACCAACATGGGCTTATTTCATACTTAGTATGTATGCTCCTTGTGAAGGTTTAAAGAGTTCTGCTGGAATCTTATTTCCCACCTGGAAGAGCAGTTCATGAAGAAGAGATTGTGAAACATTCATATACCTGCTGTATAATGGATTAATGAAAGCTTTGGGCTAAATCCAGTATAACATTAAGTGATCTGGCCTTCCCTACAGTGCTGGATGCATGTCCCCAGTGAACCATAAAGCCAGAAGTCCAGCCCTGCCATGTGTTCAGGAAGAAGAGGTACTTGCAGTTGGAACATATCCTAATGATTACTGAAACATCTGTTACTACAAAGCAGAGAAGATATGCAATCATTTAAAATCCAAATTCATATGAAGACATTATGTTCTCAAATTTGTTAATAATAGAAGACAAATATTTAAGCACCTCAAAAAATGAAATGCCTGATTTCTAGTCTCTCTATTCTGTTAAAATAGACACAAAGTAAACGTTTACGTAAATAAGAGATCCACCAAACATGGATTGCTCTTCTCCTATTTAGGGGAAAATATAATACAGAAGACAATGATACAAACAACATACAGTTCATTCAGTCATGTGCAGTTCCATATTGGGTCTTTCAACAATTACAACAACAGCAACAACAAAAAACATGGTTAAGAATTTATGTATAAATAAAATATATATGGGAGTAAAAACTTTTTAATAGAGTTGCACAGTAAACAATGCTCAGAAATATGAGTAGACTTTTAAACACTTAAAGGAAAATAATCATTATCCTCCATATTCAGACTTCTACATATGTTACGTGTCAGGGTCAACCTTACTTTCTATCATAATTTTAATCAACATTATCATAACTGAGTAGGAAGGAAGGACATTTACTGCTATGTAAATCAGCAGTACAGTCTATTGCTGTACTTTATGATTTGCTACCCAATAAGGAAATAACAAGAACTGGAAAATCTTTCCAAGAGCTTTTGTCAGTGACTGGCTCCTAGCTGAGTCTTTCCTCCTCCTTCTTCCATTTTTTTTCCCATTGGAACCACCAGACTGACACCTGTCTTCTGTAGAAGATGCAGGAGGAGCCATATCTCTGAAAAGTATGAGAGCCAAGTGTCTTATTTTTGTATTTTCTTGCTTTGTCATTTGACACATCGAGACAAACCAATGCTCAATGAGAACATTATAGCAAGTGAGGTTGAAGTAATAGGTGTCCTTAAAAAATCGTGGATGTTTGTGTTAATCCCTTTCTTGCACCATAAACAATAATTTATTGAAAATGGATATTGAGTCTAAAGATAAAAAGGGAGAATCATAAGGAATGAGGAGAAATAGGTTGGAGAGATGTTATAGTCAGTAAAATGCTTGTTCTGTAAGCATAGGGACCTGAATACTAGCTCTATAATGCATATAAAAACTGTTTGGTATGTAGTGGCAAATACTTTTAACTCTTGCATGGGAATCCAGAAAATAGGTATTCTGTGATATTTGTTGACCAGCTATCCTAAGGGATTCTCTGAGCTTCAGGTTCAGTGAGAGATCCTGTCTCAAAAAATCATGTAAAGAATGAGAAAGCTACTCAAAACTTAACTCAGGCTTCCACAAACACATGCGTGTGCACCCCCACCCCACGCATGTACAAACAAACCAAGAGGCGAAAATAATGAGAAGAAAATGGAAATACTGTCTTCCTGTTATTTGGGACATTCTTTTCTTAAACATGTTAATAGCAATATTACTAAGTGACAAATGATACAATTTACCAATATTGATATGTACCTGACATCCACAAACACTTTAAGATGGTGGGTACTATAGAAAAACAAAGATGGGGATAAATCCATTCTCAAAATAGACAGCTGAAAATTTGCTATTACCAAGAATAGCTGATGACCTCCCACAATTCAAAACTGAAATAGCTCAATTTGTCTAAGAAAATATTGGGAACATATTTTCATCTTGAAAGAGGTGTAAATAGTTGATGATCTCATGAAGCTGGTGATCACTGCAATGTGTCATCAGAAAAAATAAAATGAAAACCAAAACACCCATAGCTAGGCACTAATATCAAAGGAATAGTTATTAATTCTTAATTACGTAGATCACCATGAATATTTACTGGTAATGGTGGAGGTGGACTGAAGAAGACTTGGGCTAAATGTGGGTATATGGAAATTTCCTTGAAAAGGGATCATTTTTGGATAGAGGTTTGTGCCACAAAGATTTATACATGAATCAAAATCCAATGAGTGTACACTTACAGTTTCTTTATGATGTGAATTTCAACTAAAAAAGAATAATACACATAAATCTAGAATGAAAATTATTCATTTATGCTGTGGTATTTAGGGTGGAAAATGATGTCTTCAGCATTGTAGCAGGTGACTTAGGAGATTTCTGCTCTCAACAGAGGACATAAGAGCATGAAAACACAAACATAAAAGCATATGTGCATCAATAATACTTTTATAATTTTCTTTTCTTGGGAATTTAATAAATGAGTACTCTTTTAATTGCACACATATGTAACTTATCTATAACCTGCTGAATACATTTAGGACTGACCACTTGGAATTGAATAACCTATCTTGTCCCTGGAGATGACTGATTTTTCCTCTTTTAAGAGTCATAATTGTCTGTAGCTCTTCAACTGTGGGTAGGGTCTTAGAAATTTTCTTCTATCTGCTTTGGAATTTCAACTAGTATTGTAATTATGAAGATCTTATATAGCCATCCATATTGTTGAGATTTCTTGTGTAGCTTCTACATCATATCTGGAAGATACTTATAGTAGAAATCTTGTCTCCTGGTTACTGTGTTGTTTTTTTTTATTTTTGTCCCCTCTACTGTGATGTTCCCTGAACTTTGGATGTAGTAGTTGCACCATAGATATAAAGAATTGGATTCAGCATTCCACTCCACACCAGAGTCTGTTTCTTTCTATATTTTGTATATATGTATATATTTTAGGAAGTTTCTACAATATTATTCAGAATTGTCTTGGCTAGCCTTAGTGTTTTTGTGTTTCTCTATGAATTTAAAATTGTTTTTCCAATTTCTGTGAATAATTGTGTTGGGATTTTGATAGGGATGTCATTGAATTTGAAGACTGCTTTTGATGGAACAGCCATTTTTACTATGTTAAACCTACCAATCCACATGAATGGGATATCTTTCCATCTTCTGATATCTCCATCAATATCTTTCTCCAGTGACTTGAAGTTTGTATCATACAGTTTCACTTGCTTGGCTAGAATTGCCCCCAAGATAGTTCAGATTATTTGAAGTCATCCTGAAAGGTGTTGTTTCTCTAATTTCTTCCTCAGTCCATTTTTCACTTGTATATAGAAGGGTTACCCATTTTTGTGAGTTAATTTTGTATCCATCTAATTTGATGAGAGTGTTTATCAGCTACATGAGTTGTCCAGTGAAACTCATGTTAGGATTTAGGGTAACTGATTTATATTATCATATCAATTGCAAATAAACACACCATGACTTCTTTTTCTCTGGACATTTCAGTGTGTACTGACTGCACATAAGAATTCAGTGGAAGTCTCTGAATGCTATTTTATAGGCTATTAAGAACTTTTTGTATGTGTTGTTGGAAAACTGTTCAGATCTTGAAGAAAATAACTGTGAAGTCAATCAAGTCACAGGCCATTTAATACCTCAAGGTCCCCCTTTGCTTAATTAATCCATATCCCTCTCAGGGTGTTAATAATGTCTTGTCTTTAGATGTCAGTTTCATGTTCTGGATAGTGAGCTCCTTGGTAACAGGAGTTGTGACTCAATCATTATTCTATCCATCAAAGAACAACATCAGCATCAGGCCATTAATAACTATCTATTCATGACTGATTGAATTAACTGATACTTGAGTAAATGAATCAACCTGCATGTGAGTGAGGAATGCTCTCTTATCTATTTGTCTTCTCAAAATACATAGCAAACATCTCTTACTGACAGGCTCTGGTAACTCATTGAAGGCAATCTTAGATACTGGAAATTCTGTAAATGTATGCCTGAAAGAAGTGTGTGTGTGTCCCTCCATCTGTCTGATTGTCTGTGATCATATATGTGTGTGCATGTGCACAGGAAAGATTCATGTTAACCCAGATGCCAACTGAAGTGCTGTAGCTCAGGAGATATCCATCTTGCATGTTGATATGAGCTCACTGGTTAGACTAAGATAGTTGGCTAGCAGGCACCAAGGATCCTCCTTTTTCACCTCCTTGGAGCTTGGATTATAAATGTGTACCACTGCATTCAGCCCTTTCATTTTTATATGGGTACTGGGGATCAAACTCAGGTCCTTGTTATTTTAAGGCAAATGTTTTACTAACTGTAGCAATTCACTTTCTTCCTGATAGACACTGGTGCTATAATAAGAGCTTTTATCTACAGAGTACAAGTAAAAATCATACATGTGGGCTGTGCCACAGCTCCCATCTCTAGGCTGTGTTGTTTGCTTGAAAGAAAGCCTGTCCTAGGAACAATCTGATATGGGAAAGATTGCCCAATGCAACTGGATTAATGAAGGACTCTGTTTGTCAAGAAAGAGGCTTTATATAACTTTCCCTTAGCAATGTAAAATTTAAATGCATTATATAATGTAAATTATTACAGAATCAAAGCTACATTTTAAAAATCTAATGGATACTTTCAATAAAACAATATCTACTGGGATTTTAAAGGTAATATATTCAATTTTATTATAATACTTACATTTTATCCAAAAGCAGGAGGAAAAGAAATATTTCTATGAGAAATTTTATTTCTTAACCATAGTATTATATTATTATCTTGATCTGCCCATACATAGGCTTCTTTATTCACTGTTAGGAGAAAACTAATTGAGTTGTCAAGGTTTCTAAGGATGGAGAAAAGAATCACTTTGCATTATCTTGCTAAATCATAGTTGGGTCTTTCAAGGAGCACTGCTTTCTCTTTCACATACACAAAAGTGTGGAGGAGACTGGAGAGTAATCACATGACATACTTAATAATTAAATTATAACAACAAATACTAGGTCTGCTGTTTCTTAATTATTCTTTCCCAGTATTTGTTTAGGTGTGTTGATTATGACATAGCTGACATAACCCTAAATTCTGAAACAGTAGAATAGAAAGAATATCATATTATCATTTTAAAAAGGCAAATGAAATTACCATTTAATTCAGTATACAGTCATTAACTTTATATAAATTCAATTAAAATTTTAATTGAATGATACTGTTATCAAGAATATGCACTAGTATATTTTGACTGATAGCTATTAAAACTATGTTCTTCAAGTTCTTATGAGTTGTTAATCCTGAGACAGACTGAAAAGCATTCTACCAACATAGCCTGGATATAGGTTTTTCTAAGCCTTTGTTTTCAGGCTCAGTAGCAATGGTGCTCATCTCCTGTCCATGTTCTCACTGTGACACAACCAGTGAATGTGGTGTCTTCTTTTGGTCAGTAAGCAGTTGAAAAGCTAATGAGTCTACAATAATCCCATGCTACTATTTAAAAGGACTGGGGTCATGTTTGCCTGCCTGAGTTTCTGACTCCATGAGAAGTGCCCAACAAGAACAGTTCAAGGAAGGTAAGATTTATTTTGATTCAAGGTTTCAGAGCTTACCATTTCTGGCATGCTTTATTCTGGGCTCATAATGAAGCAGAATGTCCCAATGGAAAGGTGTAGTTGAGCAAAGCCCTCCACCTCATAGTAAACAAGGAACAGAAAGAAAAAGAAGAAGCAAGTGACAGAACACACTAATAACTGATTTTCTTCATCAGGACATGTTTACCTACTTTTAACAATCTCTCAAAAATAGTCCCATGTTTTAGCCCCTGCAAGGACTAATCCACTGTTCAGGTCAGAGCTTCAGGACTTAGTAACTTCACCACAGCTGCTAGGCTAATCCAAACCCCATTGATGACATTGTGAAGGACATTTCACATTCAAAAAATAGCAGAAGAGTTCTTTTATTTCCTAAGAGAAATGCATTTTCTTCAAAGATTATAGCTAAGTTTCTCTATGTCGTGACTCCAATAGGCACACATGACTATACTGTAGAATTGCAGGCTGGGGAACAAAACTTCTGTTACTATGATAAAACACTGGAAAGGTGGGTGGTGGCACATGCCTTTAATCCCATCACTCAGAAGGCAGAGGCAGGCAGATCTCTGTGAGTTGAAAGACAGCCTGGTCTACAGAGTGAGTTCCAGGACAGCCAGAGTTACAACAGAGAAACACTGTCTCAAAAAACCAAATTAAAAAAAAAATAAATCTAGGGAAAAGGCAATTAAAGTTCTTACTGGCTTGTAGTTCCAGATAGATAAGAGTTCATCATGATAGGAAATCATGTCAACAAGTGGCAGGCACGGCAGCAGGAGCAGGAAGCTGGTTGATCACATCTTCAACACAAACACCAAAGGAAGAGGAACAGAAAGTAGGACAAATGTATACAATCAAAGCCTGTCCAGACTTATATACTTCCTTCATCCAACAAGGTCTCACCTCCTTAACCTCCCCAAACAACAAGGCCAATGGGAAGCCATTTGTTAAAATGTCTGAACCTATTGGGGACAAGATTTTCAAAGCAACATATTAAACACATAGTGTTTTCAATAGAGGATAAGCTTTGTACATGACAGAAAGAAATGATGTCTACAACTATGGCTCATGGTAGAACAGGGTAGTGAAAAAAAAAACAAAAAACAAAAATACAAAGGTGAATTTTAAGATCCATGATCTATAAGACTTTTATTTAATGGAGAAGATGACCTAGTAACTCCATATAATAGACTTAATTTCTATTACTGATTTTTATGAATTATCTCTAGGCTTATTTTATTCCCACCACAAAACTCTCAGGAGGAGGGAGATTCTATCTCATTACCAAACCATAGCAGGCAGTTATAAGAAATATAGACTAAAAGAGGGCAAATGGTCACCTTTGTCTGCACTCTCAGTCATTCTCTGGATTAATGCAAGATCCAAGTCAGGAAGCATCGTATATTTGACAAAATTAAACAGACATTATAAATTTTCTTTCTTTGATTGGAGATATGAGTCTCAATGTTTGCAAACATTTAAGCATTCTGCTTCTCCTTAGAAAAATAAGAAAAAAAATTTGCATGGATGCATGTGAACACACACATACATACATATACATACACACCCAAATACAAAGAGACACACTCATGTGTACAAATACCAAGAAAACAAAAGAAAAACAAAGCAAAACAAAAGCAGCAAAAACAAAAAGCATGTTACTCCCTTGATGACAACTTTGCAAATATTTCTTTCCTTTAGCAAAATTCTGATCAACTGACATTTGAGGTTCATACAAACAAATCCCCCCAAAGAATGGATTTATTATTTCTATCATTATTAATATTACTCCAGGCTCTGAGAAAGATGCCTTCAAAAGGCTCCACTGCCCTTTGTTGTGTGCAACTGTGTGATTTTGATTAGCAAACCTGCATACCTCCTTTAAGTTTCCTTCTGAGCTTTTGCAGTTAAAATAATTATAATAAAATCTATTAACTGCTTGTTACTGCAGGCAGAAAGCACTGCATCCAAGCTTCCATCTGCAGCCATTGATTCTGAAGTGATGGGCGGCAGCTCCCCACAGCCTAAGTAGGTTATAACAAGCTAGCTTCAGGCTGCAAGATCCAGTAGAGTGCAAAGGAGGAAAGACTGGCCTCTAAACTTCTCTTAAGCCTCAAGAAAGAAAAGGAGGGAGGTCTCTGCTAGTAACCACAGAGTCTGTTCTGCATTCAGCAGTGAAGTCTTTGTAATTCTCACTCATACCTTGGGGGGACAAAGCAAAGAACTCTCTCTAACAGATAGTATTAAAATCATTATTCATCTAATCACTCACAAACACATGTAAACCAAGAGAATAGATTGCTTTGCAGAAATACCAATGAAAAAAGTATCCACCTCACATTCATTACTTATGCATACAATTGCAAAGAGTTCCTATTAAGTCCACATACAATGGTTAAGGCCCTGCTTACCTTGATAAGGAGAATCGACCCCATTTTTTATCTCTTTCAGATGAAATCATTACCTTGCTTCCCTGATCAACTCAAATGCATCAGGTGAAAGCGTATTTCAGAATGGACTCTGGCTTCTCTTTTCTTTTTGAGTTTTGTATATAACTACACGTTATATCTATCAAATACATATTACAATTCATTTATTATTTTATTTTCAGGTTTATGTTTCCCTGCCTCTGTATGTGTATAATTGAACAAACTCAAATGATCACATTTTTTTCTGTCTAATATGCATGTGTGCATACACATTCATACACACACTCATACACATTTCATTTTTCTGAGCTTCTTAGGAAGGACAATCATCTGTAAATATGTGTTAATACACCAGCATTCTGTATTAAACCATTTGGCCCAATACTCTTAAGTATGAATAACTATTAAATGATGAGATTGTGACATAAAAAAATGAAAATAAAGAGAATACCAGACATGCCAACATGTAATCGATGCTACCCTCTAGAAAAGATCTGCATTCACATCAATAGTCAAATTAGAAATATTTATCTCTTTGTAAAGATGTTTGTTTTCATAGCATTTAAAAAAACTGAATTGATACATTATCTATGCAAATGTTATCTTTTTTAACCTTAGTAAATGTTTGCTGTTTTTAAGGTCTATATTCAAAAACTTTGCTTCGAACCACTGAGTTTTCTCAGGAAACAATATCACCTTCTGCAGCATACGTTCAATAGTGTGAAATGACACATATTCCCCAATTATATTTTAAATTGACCCATTAATACAAAAGAGGGACTATAAAATATTTGAACAGTGATCAAGATTACTCCCATAAACTACAACATTCACAATATTTGAGACAATATTTTTCATTGATGTTTGAATACTAATTTTTGCATGTGCATTGTACATATTTTAATAGATAAATGTGAATTTATATATCTTTGAGTTATCTATGTTGATTCAAAGTTTTAGGATTTCTGAAATAAATTAATCCCATTGTGTTTTTGGACTTGTTACTAAAGTAATTTTGCCAGATGTGAGACCCAAACTCTATTCTCTTGAGATATAGAGAGCATCACCCATTTTAGCTTACTCCAAACTGGACAGCTGGACTACAGATTTCCATAAAAACAAATGCAGTCATAGACACAAATACACAAACATACACATGCACAATTTTTTTCACAGCACCAACATATGTCACTTCTATCCAGAGGTATACAAAATATTTCACGTTGGAATGGAGGGGTGTTTTGCAATTTTTTCTACATGTGCAATGTGGATAAAGGAAACAGCCTTCTGACACTGGATCAATGCAGCTGGACATTAAGAAAAATTCTCCTCTCAGGTTTGTGAACTGATGAGTGAACTTAGAGAACATTGATATTAACCTGAAAAAGTCACATGTATATAGAGAAGAGAGTGCTGGCTCATATTTATATAAATGCATGTTTTATATTATGTCTACAGGACTTTTGCCAAGTTGTAACCATGGAGAGATACATTAACAAATCCTACTCACCGATACTCACCACAGTCACCATGCATTTGCCATTTTGCCATTTCTTAAGTCAAGTGCTTTAGAATGTTGCTTCAATATTCACCTCAGAATGTCTTTGGAGTTGATGCTATCATCTTTCACAGTTATCTCCAGCTACCACCTTGACATAAACCTTGAGTTAGCTTAGGGAAAGAGTTAGAGTTAGGGAAAGGTTACCTCAGCTGAACAATTTTCCTATCAGGTCAGCATTTGGTTACGTCTGCGAGAAGTTTCTCTAACTGCCTATTAAGGTAGAAAGGCTCAGCCCACTGCAGGTAGTGCCATTCCTTGGAAAATGGGTCTAAGAACGTTAGCTGAGCAAACCAAGGTAAGCGAACTATGAAGCAGTGATCCTTCATATTTTCTGCTTCAAGCTCCTGCCTTGAGTATCTGCCTTGATGTCCCTTGGTGATGGTTTGTAACCTATAATCTGATATAAATTCCATCTTACTTTTCCAGTGCTGTTACAAAATACAACAAGCAAGGCAACTTATAAAGAAATCATTTAATTAGTCTTATAATTTCAGAAAAGGTAGAATCTATAATGGTGGAACAAAAGCGTGGGTGCAGGAACAGCTGAAAACTCACATCTTCACCAACAAGTAGAAAACAGAGAGAAGGAACATTAGGAATAGTGTAAGCTTTTTGAAACTGAAAAGCCCACCCTTAGTGACGCACTTGCTCCAAAAGGTCCTACTTCTCCAATCCTTTCCAAATATTTCTACCAAACTGGTGACCAAGTTTTCTGACTTGTGAGCCTATAGAGACCATTCTCATTCAAACCACCACCATAATATGCACCAAAAAATGTATTACCCCTCAAAAAGGAAGGAATTGGGACGTAGTGAGAAAATAATTCTACTCAGTTATAAATTGAAAGCTTCTGGGAGTAATGGGAATTACAGCTGTAGTTTCTGTTTTTTATTTTTATTTTCTTTTTTTGTTACATTCCAGACAGAACCCCTAGGCAAAAATGTAGTTTTTCATAGTTGACAATCAGCCTACAGGCAACAAAGTAGTAAGAATCCAGGCATATGGATGGGATGGGACTTTGGTGCCAATTAAAATGCAGATTTAATCTTGGCTCTGTGATTTGATATAGGACAGAGAAACTCAGTTTTTAGTACTGCATTTGTTCATATGCCTTAAAGCCTCACATGAATAACAATTACATGTATTCTTCATACACTAGCTGGTGTTATTGAGTAAGAGCTGTAGAGTCTGTGTATTTTCAAAGGCCTACAAATCACCTCCTAAGCCTTACTGTCTAGTGTTCATCAAGATCTGTTCACAAAACTTGTGTGCTTGGCTACTGCAAAAATGTCTCTGATAAAAGTGTATCTCTCTAGTAGAGGAAGTTGACTCCAGTGTCTCGATTTAGAGGTTCTCAGACTTCTGAAAACACCTGTGCCCTTCACTCTTTCCTGCACACATTAAAGTTCCTGGAACACTTCAGGCAGTCACTGCAGTAGCTCAGTACCCTTGTGATTTGATCTGTTGGGAGAACGGGTCAATGATCCCAGAAGAAGACACTACTTAGCTAAACTGTCTCCCACTGTTCTTACACAATGCTTGAAAAATCTACCAGCTGTGTCTGGGTTCTCAGGGAGCTATGAGCTCTCCACAGACCTCCACTCAGCCTTGCTGGCAACACTTTGGTTCACATCGCTTCACTCACACATCGAGTTTGGATTAGCAAGGTCCTGAAACTGAACTGATATCACAAACTACAACCTGGAGGAACCATGTTGACTACTAAGAGAGAGCACACACACACACACACACACACACACACACACACACACACACACACACACACACACAAAAACCCTGAAAAAACAAAAGAACAGAAGTCACTCAAAGACAGTGGCTATGCCTTTGCTGATAATATTTAGGGTCTTAGGTAAAATTATGGTGCAAAGGCAGAAATTGTTCCTAAAATAAATATCAACTCCTTTAATTTTCACTGAGGACAACTTCTTGAAGAGTTATCCCAGAGAAAATAATTTACAGAAACTAAGATCATTAAAGGTGACTGTGGTGTCTGAAATCTGAAGACGCGGGTATAATTACAGAAGATGTGGGAAGTCTCTTAGATAAGTTAACTGCACAGAGGTGTGGTCAGGCTGCAGATACAGAGACAGGCTGTTTTGCTGCTATAATCTTTCTCTCCTCCTCTGTCCTTTAATATAACAAGCTTTTTTCTTCATTTCTTCACTTTAGATTTTGAACAACTGTATGAGGAAAATATAAAGAAGACTAATAATTTATGAGCAATGGAAAAAAATGGAACACATGAAGAGAAAGAATGAAAAGTCACACAAGATCCCTGCTTTGTTTATGATTAGTAATTGGTTTCTAATGCATTCATAAGAGCTTCTGATAAAAGTGATCCTATGTCAGCACCCTGTGATCATGGTGGAATACATCAAGGACTGAGTGCATCCAAGAGCTTAAGTCACCCCTCTAGCTTTCAACTGCAGTCAGGGTTGAAAGATCAGAGGCCACATATCAGGGAGATGGGTATCATCAAAGAGGCATTGAATAACTAACTGGCTTTCACTGAAACATCATCTCAAAACTGCAACAGAGAAATAAAGGGACACGCTCACTGACTTCTGAAGCACACATGATGCAGAGATCTGAGCTTAATGAGATTTTGCCATATAACATAAACATTTTCTTGCCCTGATATATTTACTGGCTATGGATTCTTCTGGAGACTTTGATTATGTGGTAAGGTAATCAATTCAAATATCCTCCTGAAAAATGTGCTGGAAAGAAAAAAGCCACTTATAGGAAAAATACACTTTACTATACACAATGATGTCTGGAAGCCATAATCTAAAATATTAAATTTGAAATTTTCTCAATGTCTTGAAAGGAAACTGAAAAAAAGACCAACAAACCAATCACCCAGCCAATCAGACAAAGAAACAAATAAAGAGAATCTAGTCATGTTAGTGCTTGCCTGCAGTGCTAGCTAGCATTCCTGAAGCAAAAGCGAAGAGACTGTGAGTTTGAGACAAGCCTGGGAAATGACATAAGTTCCAGACTAGTTCAGGTTGCAGAGAGGCCTTGTCTCAAACAAGAAAAAAGAAGAGAAGAAGAAAAAACAGTAACAGCAACAGCATAAGCACAACAACAAACTTGAATGAAGGGATTCTTCCCAATGTGAAACAGAAGTTATAGTTAATTGGTCATTGGATGATGCATCAATTTGAAGGTATGCTTCTGATAAAGATAACTCAGTACTCTGTGGGACATAAGCAGAGGTATGTGAATTAGAAGATCAAAAAAGAGTGAGCCAGGAGCCAGGCTTCATGGTAAATATCCAGTCAAGATCTCAGACCTCTCTGCCCTGAAGGAGGAGCAGTCAGAGTCAAGACCAACTTAGAATATATAAAGGAGCCCTAACTCAACTTTTTATGAAAAAAAAGCTAGGAAGGATAAGAAAGAGATAAGGATAATGGATGATGATATGATCAACTAATATTATGTATATTTTATAGGTATGTAATGAAAGTTTGAAATTTGAGTATTAAAAAATAAGAGCAGAAAGGGGAAAGAAAAGAAAAAGTTACATACAGTGTGTTATACACATTATGGAAACCAATTTTTAATCCTGTGGCCCAGAGGGAATCTATGGGTCACTGGACCAAGCTGAACATTGAAAAGACATACACATTTAAATCAATCCAAGAATTAAGAAGATAGCATAAATCCCCTTTTATTGCTGTGCAATTAAACATGAGTATTAAAGTTGGATAATTGTCTATTTTCAAAGAAGGTATTTGTTTTTAAGTACCACATCCTTCACAATAAATTATTGAGAATAGTGGAGTTTTCATTTCAATTATTAGAAACAGTAGTAATTTCCAAATCCCACAGTGATGGAGGTGCCCTTCAGCAGAATGACTGCCTGAGTCATAGAAAGGATGTACCTCATCTTTCAGCTGCATCTGGGAAGTGCTCAGCTTTTCCTGGAGACTCTTGTCCAAGACCATATTTACGCTGCAGAATTGAAGCCATTGCCCAGAATCTGAGACAAAGCAAAAGCAAGAGAAGCAAAGTAAAAACCATTTGGATGAAGAATTTTTAAGCTGTTTTTCTACTTGGATAGTTTGCAAATTTCCTCAACAGATGAGTGAATTCTTTCTCTCAAGATAAGTACAATCTCATATATGCCTTTATAACCGGGCACATGATTGAGAGATGGAAGAAGTAGACTCTTCACACCCAGAAACTGTAAGCCAGATTGTACAACATATATAGACCCACTAATTAATAAATTAATGAATGTATTGGGGCTGAAGAAATGATTTTGTAGGTAAAGTGCTTGCTACAAAAGCAGCATGGAAAGTAAGGATGCATTTAAGGAACCTGTGTGAAAGTCAGACACAGCAATGCAGGCCTGTAATACCAGTGATGGGAAAGTATAGATAGAAGGTTTCCTTTGCCTTGCTGGCCGGCAGGCCTACCAAAACCTATTAGTTTTGTGCCAGCTTCAGGGAGAAACCCTGACTCAATGAATAAGGTAGAGAGCAAAGGAGAAGGCACCTGAGGTGGACCTGATGTGTTCACACACATGTATACAAACACACACACATAGGCAAACAAATAAATGTTAAATAGAATATGCCATTATTACCCAAGGGGAGAACAATACTGTCAAAAACTATTAAGATAAGTGTGTTATCAAGGTCATTTGCAAACACAAAGTCATAAAACATGTAAATGCAAAGTCCTTGCAAGTAATAGACATTTTTAAATTCTATTTTTGCTAACAGGATGTTATCAGTTGGGAGTACTTAAAGCCTAAACCAAAATCAGCTCATGGGGCTCAACAACACTGGGCTCTTGTTAATTTTGTTTATTTACTTTCCATTCCTTGTCTTAAATTGTTTTGTTCTAATAGCATTAAAGAAATCGAAATTGGACGTTGTGATTGAAATCTAGTCTCCTGCTTTGAAAGTAAGTGAGGCGGCCTCACCTTAATGCTTATTTTCAGTAACACTGGGAGGTCATTATCTGGTTGAAGCATTCAGTTCTGTCCATGTTACCACAAGCTATTTTGATCTTTGGGTTTAAGGGAAATTATTTATCAGAAAGTCAGTGTTAACCAGCTCTCAGCAGACCACTGACAGAGGATCAAACACCCGTGCACTTCAGAATAAAGCATTAAGCTTTACACAAAGCCGACTTTATGGCTGCCTTCTGAATTCAATTAAATAGAGACAATGAAGATCTGTGACCAGTGACAGACCCTGCCCCTTTGATGAAACCTGTTGACAGGATGTATTGCATAGCTCTGTCCATTACCACATGCTTCAAACTTTGATCTTTATTTTTAGTTATCTGGTGTATCCATTTTCCCTGTTCTGTTTAATTAGTTGTATTTATTTTGCTTTGCTTTTCTATAGTTAGAATCATGTATTTCTATTCTTGCAAGATTACTATGTACTATAAAATGATATGTCTGGAGCTTGCTGTGTAGAACAGGGATATACATAGAAACTTCTAGTATAGTAAGTTTCAATGTGATTTTCCAAAATCCCTCTCACCAACCCCTCCCCTGACCTAATTTCCAACCCTTTTTCCACTTAAACCTCCCACCAATTATGCTCCTTTTCCCTTCATATTGGGATTATTTCTTAGGCTAAACACGGATGCCATAAGATTTACATGTCATAGATCCACCTTCCACCAACTTTGCTTTTTTAAATGAAGCTTTACTGATAATTAGTATTATCAGAATTACCAGACTAATTTAAAAATTAGTCACTAATTTACATTTTTAATATAAACTTCATTGCAGAAATTCTTTTATAGTCTGAAATCATAAATCTGTGTTTATATGACTTCATTCAAAGTCTGTCATCTTTGATTCTTGCATACAGGTTTTCAATGTGCCTGGAAGTATAATTATGTGATGGCCTAGTCTTGGTTTATCAACTTGACATAGTCCAGAGTTTGCTAAGGGAGTCTCAACTGGGCAATTGCTTTTATCAGATGCACCCATGGGGAAGTTTATGGGTCATGTTCTTGATTGCCCTATTGAGCCTGGGTTGTATAAGATTGCTGTCCATGAGCCGAGGAGCAAACTATTAACCACTATCTCCTCATGTTCCCTGCTTCTTTAGCTCCTTCCATCAATTTCTTTCAAACTGCCTTCAAAGAATGCTAGGACCTGGAACTGTAAGATGAAATTAACTTGTTCCTTCTCCAAGTTGCTCTTGGTCATAGTGCTTCATCATAACAATAGTATAAAGAATCTAGGATATTGTTGTATTAGTTAGCTTAATTTTAAAACTAACTTATCTAAATGTTTTTCAAACAATGAAATGCCAACCTACACTTTGTCATTTCAACCTTCTTATGCTCATTACAGGTAATGAGCATCATCTCTCATAATCAACATTTTACCTCTGAACATAAGAAATGTTTATAGTCAATATGACTCTCCTGGGTGAACTATGTAATTTTGTTTTTCCAACATATATTAAACATAGTTGACAAATACAAATAGAAACCTATTTTTTCTATTGTAATTGGAATTCTTAATCCAATTTGAGAACTGAAATTTTTTGATATTAGATTCTCAGATCTATTGTGTATCTCCTTATATATTCTTTAATAAATTTATACCAACTCAAACATTTCCATTACAAATGTAATGCATTTCTTATAGTAATGAGTTTCTATATTTTCTTTATTAAAAAATCTATTGTCAATGGTATTAGTGATTTTGAATTGCATTGTGCTTGGTGTATTAAATTATGGATAAATTATGTAATTGATCACTTACCTAAGTATCATGTTACATTCACTTACTACTGCTATTTTTCAATATAGATCATGCATAACATTCATGTAGGTAATATAATTTTGATTTATGCAATGTATTTCCCTTTGTTAATTTTTATATCTGATTATTTTATTTTATTATTTTATTTATTTTTCTTTCTATGTGGTGCAAATGTAGCACTAAGTTGAATAGGAATAATACTGTTGGAAATTTTGCACTTCATACATAACTAATTTTTAGTCTTTTCTAATAATCTCAATCAATCAAGTCATCAAAGTCTCAGTTAATTAATTGTGATTTATTCTTAGGTGGGCACCTCTTGCTGGTGACTTGCTTTCTTATATACTTAGTGATTTTAAACAGGCATTAAGAAACTCCTTTTGAAAAGACTTTTCCTTTGTTTGGCCCTGAGCCTGTGTATCTTCTCTCTTCAGCCACCATAGGGAGGCTCTCTGACCAGGACTGGTATAGGCACTGATCTATGAAGAGAGAAGGATAACTTTAGTCTTCTCCTGACAGTCCAGACTCTAGTTCCTGGTCTGCCCTGGAGTATATAGGTCATTGGTTCCCTCTCTTAGCATGGTGTTCTGCCCTTCCATTATCAGCAGATCTTTTAGAGAGGGTAGGTGATAGGGCAAAGTTTTTGTAGCTGGGTTAGTGTCCAGTCCCACCACTGGAAGCCTTGCCTGGTTATAGATGGCCTGTTTAGGATCCCTGTTCCCCATAACTAGAGGTCTTTGCTAGAATTTCCTTTGTTGATCCCAGTGAATTTCCACTGCATTAGGTCTCCCACTTCTTCCCTACATGTCCTCCAATTCTGGTTATCTCTCCATATATTCTCTCCCTCCATCCCTCTCTTCTCTCCTTATCTCTTCCCATTCCTATCCTTCTCCGTCCCACCTGCATCATATGTTCTATTTCCCCTGTAAAAGGAAGATCTCTGTGTCCAAACTGGGTCCTGCTTGTTGAAAGAACCCCATGGTAGAAGTGGAGGAGGGATTTCTGGGACCAGAGTGGTGGAGGAGACCAGGAGAACAAACCCCATGCACTCAACTGACAAACATGCTTACCGGCTTAGAGCCTGAAGCAGTACACATGGAACCAGCTGGGTTCCCCAAATACATCTTGAAGTTGTCTGACTTGGTGTTCTGATCCTGTTCCATTTTATTGTACTATGTTTGAGCAGTAACCCTGGGGTGGGGGATGGGACCATTCCTTCCTGGGGAGAGGAGGGGGCTAGAATGGAAGGTTGGGGGTAGATCTGGGGGATAGTGGAGATGGAAGTAGCTGAGAGGAGAGAAGGGAGGAAAGGAAGGGTATTGTATGAAGTGTATTGTAGGGGAGGAAGATGTATTATATGAGAGAAGAAAACTATATATATATATATATATATATATATATAGATAGATAGATAGATAGATAGATAGATAGATATGACTTTCATTGTGGTCTGATTAAGTAACAAAAAGCAAGATCCAATCTGACATCTCCACTTGCATTTCATATTAGTGTTCCTTTTTTTAAGTCACTGCCTAACTCTGCACATAGGTTCATTAATCATTTAAATATTGCCTATCCAGAAACCAGTGGTGCCCAACCCTGTCTCATTCTTCACCAAGGCAGAAGACTCAGAGATAAAAGTAGCCAATGTATCTTACTATCTTCTTTGACAATGTATTGGGTCACACAACCTAAAGGCATTTGTCAATTTCTGAGTCTGAAGTATTCTTAAAAACCTAAGAAAAGTGGAACTTTGGGAGCAAAAGATCCACAGATGAAGACCATGAAAGGTAAAATTCATTTGCTCCCAGGAAGAACAAACCATCTCCTGAAAAGCACCTCGTGTACTCAAGCAAAAATAATTTCTTTAGATCACCTTGTGGAGTCAGGATTAAGACAGTGATCAACCCAACCACAGCTTGATAAAGACTGTTTAAATATACATTCTTCCTGTCCTTTGCTCAAGTTCTTCCTTTATTTAAAACTGCAGTTCATGTCAGGAGTTAGAAGATGAGCATGAGTCACAGGACCTTTTATGTATCTGTCCCTATTCAGAATGCATTGGTTTATCCTTCTATTGCTGTCTTTAACCATTATTCTTTTTACTTGATGTATAGGTATGGCCAGATATGGCTTGTCTATTGGGGCTGCAAGACTTGAAGTATTTGTCCTAAAACCATTTACGGTTTGTAATTAGAGGTTATATTTTATTGGAATTTTTCTGGGCATCTTAATCTAGAATAGTTTTGTTCTTAATTATGTTGAGATTCAAGCTGTAGCAATGATCTGACATTATTTTTGTTTTTATTCTCTGGGGCTTTGTCAATTTCCTTTCTTCTTTATTTCCTTTTTTTTTTTTTTTTTTTTTTTTTTACTTTTTTCTTTCTTTCCTTTTTTTTCTTTTTTCTTTCTAATAGTTACAACTTTTGCCAACATAGAATGTGCAGTTTTCCCTTTGAGCTCCAGCATTGATGTCACTATCCTTAGGTTACAATCTCTTTTATGTACAATTTCTCCCTGCTTCATTCACTAGCATTGACTTAGGTAATTTGTTTTTAAATTTATCTTTCTTTAGAGATTCATGTTGCTTTCTTGTAAGCTCAGCAGTGCACTAGGGGCAATGCTTGCTGGGCTTTTTCCAGTATATACCTCCTAAATTCTTTATTCCCCATATTTCTGCCACCTACTACACAGATCATTTTTCTTCCTAAAATATGGAAACTTCCCCACACCATGTTTACCTAAATAATAGTCTTAATCACTTGGTCTTTGAAAGATACTGAACGTTTCTGGGTGCATGTTTACAGATGACTGGGGAAAATATTGTTTTGTGTGTTTTGAATTATATCCAAGACAACAATGTATTTTGTGGCTTAGGGGAAGGATTAAGCTTATACTTGCATAAAAATAATATGGAATGTGTCTCAAAATTTCTAATTTTTAAGTGATTTAGGATTCAGTATGTTTAGAAATTACTGTACTACCAGTAAGTGTATCTAAAAGTCACACCTTGAGAAACACCAGGGCATACTAGCTTGATACCTGGACATACCACTCTGATTCCTGGGCACATCTGTCTGATGGCACTTGTCTGACTCCTGGCCCTATTATTGCTACCTCTATGTTCTTAGTTTGATTCCTCCTTTCCTGAGTATTATGTCCAACTTATCATATCCATCAGTGTTTGTTTTTTTTTGATTTTTGAAAAAGAGTTTTATACCTCAGGCAACCTCAAACTCACTATTTAGCTAAGGGTGCCTTTGAACTCCTGATCCTTTTGTATCTGCCTGCAAAATTCCTCTTTTGTTGCTAGGTTCACTTTTCTGACCCTTGTATTCAAATGTCAAATCTCCTTCTAGAACAGTATAATCTCTTTTCAGAATATACCAAGAAGCCCTTTATCACCATATTGCTGCAATTCATTGTGGGTTTTATTTATGTTCACTCATTCAGGTCATGCCCAGGCCAACTGTTCACAGGTATGGATTTCCTTTTATTCAATTTTATACATAGGTCTCATCATGTCAAGGTATGATAGGTATCCAGTAAACGCATTCTGGTTGACCATGACAAACAATATATTTGTTTGCTTTGGTAAAAGGCCAGAATTTGATGATGATTAATTTGATCAAACCAGTGCTTAGAAATGATCCTGGTATGGAAAAGAGAACAAAGGGTGAGTGGGAATCATGAAGTAATTGAGTGCAGACTGACAGACAATCAGCAGATGATGGAGAATGGAGACATACAAAACCTCGGAGAGAAGCCAAGCTAGGGCAATTCCTGTGAAACTGACTTACTTTGTGTTTTGCTAAAGGTCAGGTAAACAAATTTCAAGAGTAGATAATTTTAGATGAACTGATTTGGCTGACTTGGCTAATTGTTTATATGGGACTTAGCAGGCCAAAGATGGAACCCAAATGAGGCATAGTCAAAATGAGGTTCAAAGCAGCCTCATTAAAATTTGGTCAAAGGCAATTCTGGCCACTTCTACTGATTCGTTTTTGTTGTTGTTGCTTTTCAAACATCTGTATAGTATTATAATGAACCTTGATGGCAATGTTTAGAGTTGGAATTTTCACATGGAAATAAAGTAAACCAGTAAGTCATTGCATGTATGGGCTCTAAAGACACATCTAGAAGGATGATACTCAGAAATTAATTGTCTATGTCAAAGGTGAATAGTCCCTTTTTAATTAAAAGTCCAACAGTCATTCAGGTTGTGGGGGCAATTTCTTTCATCTCTTGGCAGTGCTGTATGAGGCAGCGTCATTTGTGTAGAACGATGACTGTGTCACTTCAAAGGATACGAATACCTAGGACTTCAAAGGTGGCATGGCAGATGGTGCTGGAGGAAAGCATGGCCCAGTGCCGATTCTCACATTAAAAGGTATATTTTTTTTTAATCATGAACTCTGTTGACATTTACACATGTTAATGAGTGCAGCTTTTATCTACCATGCTTATCTGCTGTCCTGCCACCCTCACTAGCAATGAAACAGCAGCAAAGGCTTGAATCTATCTTGAATATATAGAAAAGCATAGGAAGTGACCTTTAGCAACATCACACTCCTAACAAAGCCTTGTAAATAAACTATGCTTTTCTAGGGTGAGTTATAGTGCTTTTATTTGTTTCTTTTATTTTGTTTTGAACTGATTCAACTCTACATGTTTTCAACGAACATTTCCTAAACACACAGATATACACGAACTACTATAAAGAAGTAATTTTAAAGGTATTGTATAACTGCTGTATATGGAAAAACACGTGAGGTTTTCAAAATATACACATGAAGAGCTCTGAAGAATGCACAGGTCACATCACACTATTGTGTACACTGAGAGATCACCAAAGGGAAACACATACAAAATATGTTTGTTAAAGCTTGTATTTACAAGATCCCTTTGCAAAATACGAGTATCCAGCAGCTTGTTCCTACATAGGAACTATTTTGACTATAAGGGCTGGCAAATGGCTTGTTCTGTAAGGTATTACCCTGGAAGTATGAGGAACTGAGTTCCATGCAACAACCCACATGATAAAGCCAGGCATGACTGCAAGATACAGTAATACAATGATGGCACAAAGCTTATGGGAGTAGCTGCCAAATATCTGATTTGATTTGAAGTCCATTCCGTAAGCTGGATCCCATGCCCTACACTGCTCCTGTGACCAAAAACTAGATAGTCCAGAGACTTAGGAGAAAGCCAAATACTAATGTTCTACAAAAGGATTATAACAATAAAGTGACTCCTAATGAAATAGTCCTACACTCATAGTTCAGTGCCTTGCTCATCCATCATCTGAAAAGCTTCCTCTTTCAGCAGGTAGGAACAAATACAGAGACCCACAGCCAGACAATATGTAGAGAGTAGGAGACCTCAGAACACTCATCCCTAAATGGATTAAATCTCTGTTAAATCCTCTACTTTAGATCTCATGGAACCCCAAAGTGGAGGAGGCAAAAAGAATGTAAAAGCCATAAGGGATAGAGGACATCAAGGAAACAAGGCCATCTAAACACAGCAAGATCTGAACACACAGAAACTGAGAAATCATGTACAGGGCCTGCAGGGGTCTGCACCAGATGGGGCGCTAAAGCTAAATGAAGTAGTCAAATGTCCACATCCCTAACTCAGAAGCTATTTTCAATTGGTAACCACTTACAAATGAAGAATTAATTTTCTCCAAGGGAATTTCACTGGTGAAACATACTATTCTTAAGGATAGACCACATGTCCAGCAGTAGTTGGCCAATAGAGAAAAAACTCAATGGCATCTTTGGAGACAACTTGTCTCATTAGGATGTGTATGTGTGTGTGTGTGTGTGTTTTTTTTTTACTTTATTTATCTACTTTTTTGCCCTATGGTTTTGTGTATATATTATGGATTCTGGTTTTGTGTTTTTATGGGATTCCTTATAGGAATAAGTTATAAAAATAAATCTCATAAGTTATGGGATTTATGGTATTGTGCAATAGTGCAAACCAGTGTCAATTTCTCTATATCTGTTTCTTGTACCTCTTCTTAGGCTATTTTCCTTCTGTTTGATTTGTCCTATTTTGATTTGTTTGTTTTTGTTTCATCTTTTCATATACTATAGTCCTGAAGTGCTTGTTTGTTTTCTTAAGGCCTGGGTGGATTTGGAAGGAAGGGGAGTTTGGACATAGTGGGAGGATTGGACAGGATTGTAAGCCATAATTAAGATATATTTTAAGAATGAAAATCTACTTTTAATTATTTTAAAGGCAGTCATTTTAAGCCCTAGGCTTGGGAGATAGAGGAAAGAGAATCCCTGGGCCTTGCCTTCCAGCCAGCTGGCCTGTTTGGTGAATTTAAGTCCAATGAGAGAACTTGCCTTTAAAGGAAAAAGAAAAAAAGGGAATGTGGTAGATCAAACACATGAACAGGCACAGGCATGCAAACAGAGTGATAGCATAGTCCTGTGCATGTTCCAAAAAGAGAATAATTTTAGAAGCATTGACCCTGATTATATTTTCTGTTCCAAAAATCTAAACTGAAAGGTTTCTTTCAAAAGGAAAGAAAATTAAAAGTAAAAATATTTCACTTCTTGCAAATTTAGACATTAAAAGTTTCAATAATTGTTCCAGTTTGTAATGTCATTGTCACCAACCATAGCATACTTACTGAGAGTCCCAGAAAAAAAGGGAAGCAATGAGGTCTTAAGGAGCCATGATTTTTCTTCCTTTACTCCTGTACACAAAAGCAAAGAACTAGTAACTAACAATTTCATCGGTTTTTTAACTATGAAATACAAAGATCACTCATGTCATAGAGCGTATGCATATAGACTATTTAAATTGTTTTCTGCTGATATAAAATATCACTCTTAATTCATTTGGCATTTTGTTATTTTGATTCATCTAAATGAATTCTGAAAGGTTACCGTGGAGATGACTATCAAGCATCTTATCTAGCAATGAACAGAGGGAAAAAAATGGAGACTGTACATGGCCCACTCTAATCTAAATGTGTCATTAGACTGAGAACAAGTTGTTAATGTCCCACTTGAAGGTGACCTTGTCAGAAAGAATTGTAGGCACTGCCACGCAATCTCCAGTCAGAACTGTCTTCCAGACCTCGCCATCATTCTTCTCCCAGTGTGGAAATACATCACTGCTCTGAGCAACTGATGAGAATATACGAAGCACACGCAAGTTTCCACAGCAATCTAGTCACAACAGGGGCTGAGGGGTGATATTATCTTTGAAAGAATGCCTTGCTACTATTTACAACAAACAAACTTCTTGCAATTGTACAAAAATTATGTACAATAGTCTCCTTATATACAAAGAACATATTCCAAGACCAATCAAAGATTCCTGAAATCTCGAATGGCTTCAGACTCTATGTACAGCATACTTCTCCTACATATACTGACTCATAATAAAAAGTGAGATTCTACTCTATAAATGAAATATTTGACAAGTAAATGGTAGTAACATTGCCAAGCATGGAGACAGTGGCACTAGTCTGTCATCCCATTTCTCCTGGAGGTAGATCTGGAAGGATCGGGAATTCAAAGCCAATAATGACTATGTAGAGTGCTTTCCCTCTCTCTCTCTCTCTCTCTCTCTCTCTCTCTCTCTCTCTCTCTCTCCTCTCTCTCTCTCTCTCTCCCTCCCTCCCTCCCTCCTTCCATTCTTCCCTCCCTCCCTCTTCTTTTCTCCTTCACCTTGATTATCGCACTGTACTCACCCTTTTTCTTGTGGCAATAAAAGGAGGCAGAAAAGATACATGGTAAGCTGGAGACCTCGTTCAACTGCTCAGGTATTGTGACCCTGTCAGGCCACCTTGTAAGGTCCCTAAACATAAACACTGCTGCAGTCAGCCTGATAACAGAAACAGTTAGAAGGAGCATATGCAGCACTGATTCACTGGATAGTGGCAGATTTGTGTCCTACTAGGGATGAAAGAAGGACTCAGATGCCATTACTCAGCGCAGCACACAGGTTAGAACTTAGGAGTTGTTCATTTGTGGATCTTTACTTTAAAGATCTTGGACTGTGAATGCATAGAGTCACAGAAAGAACAAACAGAAAAATTACAGATTACAGGGAGTTTTATATTTCATGATTATGAAGGCAAATGGCCCCCAAATGACACATAAAATTATCTCTGCATCAAAAAGAAGTGTTCAATGGCAAAAAATGTTGTAAGATAGTTCCACACTTAAGCTGGGGCAGAAAAATGAGTGTGTAGCCATTCTTTATGACTGGCTTTAAAGCTTTTGGGAAAAGAACATTCTTATAAATATTAGAGGATACAGAATGGGAGCAACAATTCTAACACAGTGAACACTAAATCTCTTCTAAATAGAGCTTCTGATTTTATACACACACACACACACACACACACACACACACACACACACAAGCATTATGCTTAGTGCAAGGAATCAAACTCAGAGCTTTGCACATTCAAGGCAAATGCTATGCCCTGATCTTCACACTAAACCTTCGTGTTCCTACATTCCAGAAGACCCATGTGTACCTGACTTTAGCCACCTAAATTTCTCAATCAATGTGGATATCCTTCTCAAGAGCAATGAATGAGTATATTATAGAATAGATTTTAGTAACTTTTCTAGTTTTTAGAATTATATAAAAAGAGGAATTAAAAAAATACACTATTGCCCCACCCTTTAACCTAAACTTATGTAGTCATATTCAATCCCTTTAGTTATTTTACTTATTTCCAACAAGCATCTTATTGGATACTTAACACAAAACACTATTACTAAACAAATATGCATAAAATTGCTTTTTGGATCACATTACCTAATTATGAAAATATTTAGGAGCCATATCAGGAAATATTTAAAGGTGTTACTGAAATGACTGAGAAGGTTTTAGTTCAGTAGTTTCTACTCTTCTAGACCAATCACTAGAATAACCCTGATTTCCATATTCCTTTAGAGTTGTTAGACTTTTCCTTAGGTGGCTAACAGAAAATAGCTAAAAGCAATGTGGACCATATTTTCATCACTTTAGATGATCACTATTGAAATGAGAGAGAGACTGAGGAAAAGGAATGTTGAAAAAAGAATGGATAATGGATGAAAAATATATCATATGAAAACATAGAAGTGGACCCTGTTGAGAGTAAGATTAATCTGAATTAAACTGTGGTGTTAAACTGACACTTATTTGGATGCTACCAAAGCATCCGAGAATCAGTTTGGAAATAAAGTATTTACTCATAGTGCTCAGAGGTAATAAATGAGGTGCTGTTAGTGTGTGTGTGTGTGTGTGTGTGTGTGTGTGTGTGTGTGTGTGTGTGTGAAAGAGAGAGAGAGAGAGAGAGAGAGAATGAGTATGTGTGAATGAATGAATGAACAGAAGTGTGTGTGTGTGTGTGTGTGTATACTTGTATCTGTTCACTGTTTCTCCATTTCCATAAAAGAATGTACCAATAGCTGTGTTCCCAGCACTTTGCACACAAAAAGAAACCTAAACTTTGAGCTTTATAATATAGATCATGCAAAGCATGTGCCAAACCCCTGCTTGGGAGAAGATTCCATTTCTCTTCTAGCCAGTTAAATAAAATTGTTCTTTGTTTCAGAAAAACAATGCCTAAGTTCTAACTCTTCTTCCATAGGCAGATTTTGGGAAAGCCAATTGTGGAGAGGGAAAGATTATGCCTCTGGTTGTAAGATGTGTAAAGTTTGTGCAATAAGTACACTAGCAATGCTTAGAAAGCACATAGGCTTCAATAATAATACATTTTGAGGGGATGGGATCATTGGAAGAGACATAAACTAAATTAAATTTTATTTTAAGATTTTGACTTATTAGTGAAAATGAAAAAAAGGGAAATAAATATCAAAAGATAAAAAATGTAAGCTCATCAAATTTGTGAATCTTGAAGCTCTGCATCCTCAGGGAGAGCTGCTTATACATTGCTCCCCCATGTGCCTATGGACATTAGTGAACAAATACTTTCTCTAAGTAGAAAACTGAAGAAGAGTATGAAGAATTATTACCAGAAAACAAAGGCCAAGTTCTTTGGATTTACATCTTTATTCCAACCTATGACAGGTAACAATTTGAATAAAAGTTGTGCCATTTCTTAACCCAGTCTTCAGTAGCTCTTTCTTGCTTTTGTTCTCAATACTGAGGTTGATGCTGTTTCATTTCATGTATTTTATTGAAATGCCAAAATAATACTTCTGGTGCCAATTTGTCCAGAACCAAGCATAGACTAAGTCATGTTCTAGCAGAGGGGAGAAGTCCAGATGCTCAGGAACTTACAACAGCACATTTCTAGTTAATGCTTGCTTTCAAAAATGGTCATCGTGGGTGTGCACTATAAAATTTTCTCTCAGCTTATAGACATATCTCAAGGCAGAACTAGGTACCTGGAGGAAGAAAACAATACTGCATTGCCAAGTTGATTTTGCTAAGGTTTTATTAAGAAATGCTGTAAGTCTCATATATTCCATGACATTGGCAACAAGGGATCTCATGATTTAGTTGGACATCAGTAAGGGTGAAATATTAAAAAAAAAGAAAAGAAAACAAAACAAAACAAAAACAAAACATTCTTCTACTATAGGCATAATGGAAAGAGCAATTGAGTCTTTCATATCTTATCACATGAATGACTGGAATGACTGACCATTATGATATTAAATCTGTAAAAGAGAAAATGCAAAATAGATGGATAATTCTTTTAACCTTTTTTCAGTTTTTTTAATGCCTTTCCCTGTGTATCATGGTGTGTACCATGTTGTGCAGTGCTTGTGGAGGCCAGAAGGGGGTGTGCGACTCCCTAGAACGGAACAGAAGGGTGTGAGCTTCAAAAGGGAGCTGAAAACCAAACCTGGGTTCTCTCGAAGAGCAAACAGTGCTCTTCACCACTGAGCCACTGCATGGGTCCCAGAGGGAGATGTTTTAAAGGAACATGTGTGTGTATTTCCAGGAAACATGAAAGCAGCAGGGGTTGCTGAAACGTGAAACAGTGGGTCTTTGTGGTGTTGGATTCCAAAGATACATAAGAATCTGACTAGAGGAAATCTTGTATCATTGTAGGAAGAAGAGTCCTCTGATATAATCAACATCATAGCATCACTTTTCTCGAGTCTAGAATTCTAATATTTGATTTGTCAACATCACAGAAACCGTAGTGCTTGGAAAATTTCAATATGTACATGGTTAACACACATGGTCATATTGTGTTCCCCTAATGGTTTTCAAAGAAATTTAGCGATTTCAGTGTATGTTAGTGAATATCTATGTCCATAGATTTGTGCGTATAATTCACCATGAAAATTGAAGTTAGTGTATACTTGAGGTAGAATTATTTTCCATTTTTGACATGTCTTTGACCTCCTGATAGGGTTGATCCCACAGATAGGTTTAGAATATATTTAAAGTTAAAAAAAAAATCTTCATTTCTTTCTCACTTAATTTTCAGTGTTTATTTTCTTTAATAAAAGTAAGACTGTAAGTTAAATATTCCAGTATCAATAATTACTAAACAAAAGACTAACTTCAGACATTCAGGCTGGGAAACCTTTAATTCAACTTAACAGATGATGCAAAATTCATCCCAAACTTGTACAGCATGAAAGACACAAGAAAGAAAAACACATTGAAAAATTAATCTATAGATGTCAGAATAAAGTCAAAAATAACTTCCTTTTTTTTTTTTTGCAGGACAAAGGAGTAGGAGGGTGAAGAGAGTAACAACTCAATTTGCTGTGTTTCATGGCCTGGGAAACTTCAATTGTGGTGTTTATTAGTTTACACTGTGGTGGTTCTGCCCCCATTTAAAAGGACATAGAACTCATTGTGTAGGACCCCAGAAACATGAGAACACCAGGAGAGAGGCAGCCATCATCAAGAAAACACACAGCAAAATGAAATGCTGTTGGTCACCTCTCTAGCTGTTCTGTTGACCCGTCATCCCAATATGCTCTGAGTGCTTTCCTGCACAATTCTTAATAGGCTACAAAAGAAAAAAGCAATTCCTGCATTTTTAGAGTGAGAGAGCCATCCTCCAAAGGCTGCCCCTTAAAAGTAAAGAATTGTAAGTCTGTCATTTTTGTTCTCAAATTCCTTTTCCTCTCAGACCTGAAAGAATATTCTTTTGAGTATGATTTCCTTTCTTTCTCATCAGCCATGAGTGATAGAAGAAGGACACTAACTAATGGAATTAGACCCTCCTGCCTATTGTCAAACCAAAAGCTTGAGAGGTAAATCAATTTTGCCATCCATTTTCCCCACAAAGACAGAGCACACAGGACTGCATGATGCTTAGTAAGCTCCCACCCCAGCACTTTAGGACTCTGAAACACCTGCACATCCATTGTGGAGAGGATCACTGGAAGATGTCAGTACTCCTGATTGCATACCACGTCTATGCAGTAAAATAATTCCATTAGGAAACCAAGGATAAGGGACACTCCTATGTGTTGCATATTCTCTCCAAAAACCTATGTAATGTAATACCTTTGCAATCCATAACCCATATTCAAGTGAAAATTTAAATGCTTGTTATGTTAAATCATTTTAGGACACAACAAATAACTTAAAAAATTGTGACACTTATTTGATTGTACTAGCCATGCTGCTATGCACAACCTATAAAGAAAGACTATTGTGAACTGAGCACGGGTAGGGATTGAAATCTTCCTGGCAACCACCACACATTTTACAGAGCACACGAGTAAAGGTTATTTTTTCATCCCATTCTTTTTCCATTCATCACATTTTGGGTTTTTGTTCGTAGATGATTAACTGTGGTCTGATAATATTTCCTTTTATGGTTCTTGTTGACTGGTCACACTGTGACCCCTCTCTTGATCAAAGGGCAGTTTTATGAACTTGGTTTTTGTGTACACTTGGAAGTGTGTTTTAGCTTAAACAAGAGAGTATACAAAATTAATTCCTCTAAGGTATGACGATGTTAATTCTGAGAGTCAGAACCTCCCATGTATGATCAAGCCATTTCAATGACATCTTCCTGTCACAGGAAGTCACAGGAAGCCCTGCCAGCTGACCATTCATCCTTCAATACTACAGTCAGTTTGACTTTGTACGTGCCTTTTCTTTTCCCACTTAATATTTTTTCATGCTGTCTGCTCACCTTTCTTTTCTTTACTTATTATTAACAACTAATTTACCAGGCCAATCTCAATCTGTTTGTCAAGACCCTTTTCGGGGTCGAATGACCCTTTCACTGGGCCATCTGTATATTAGACCATCTGCATATCAGATACTTACATTAGAATTCATACCAGTAGCAAACAACAGTTGTTATGAAGTAACAATGAAAATAATTTTATGCTTGGGGTCACCACAGCATGAGGAACTCTATTAAAGGGTCACATATTAGGAAGATTAAGTTGCACTGTGCTAGTCACGTATTTCTTTTTTTCTTTCTTTCTTTTTTTTTTTTTTTTCTTTTTCAAGACAAGGTTTCTCTGTTGTAACTCTGACTGTCCTGGCCTGGAACTCACTCTGTTGACCAGGCTGGCCTTGAACTCACAGAAATCCACCTGCCTCTGCCTCCAGAGTGCTAGCATTAAAGGTGTGTGCTACCACCACCTGGCCCTAGGATTTCAATTGCTCACCACATCAGTAGATTTTTTTTCTGTAGTTAATCATGCAAGATGTGGCATAGGTTTTGGAGGTTGAAAGTATCATGAGATTTGGGGGGAAGACTTTTCTGTAAAGAATCCACTACACAACTGACTTTTCATGCAAAAAAGGACCGTTTTACTAAATTCTCAGTAAAAGGGCAGAATAAAGACACCCTGATTTTTGTATTTGTTTGTAAAGCATAGGGAAATGCTTTTATTAAGAAATTAACTGTCTCTTGACTAAGAAACTTTTGTGATTTTAGGACTTATTCTTTCTGTGGGGAAAAGAAAGAATAAACACCATCCTCCAGGACCCTGGGTTTGAGCCTCACGGTAGAAAACTGCTAATCAGATTGAAACAGAATGAAAGAAAACTTATGTTATTGCAATATGTATTCTTTTGTTTCTTATGGAGTTGTCTTCACTAGAAACTTCTCGAGAAGAGAGAATTCTGAAGGGAAGCGATTGAACTAAGAGTCCTCTTATGATTACAAGAACATTTAACAAACATACTTTCTTTGCTGATTATTTTGTTTGTAGCACAATTTGTGCTACTGTCCTCAGACCCAACTTTCTCTATTTTAAGGATTTTTTTTCATGCTTTCTCTTTTAGAATATTAGCATCAGAAACTCCCAATATGCTAAAAGGGATACTGAAATGAGAGAACAAATTACAAATAAACATTGAAAGGAAAAGTATAACATCTGAGCAAGCTTTTCAGTATCTGTACATCCTTTCTCAGGGGAAATATGAAAACCTAGTTGAAAGTATAAAGTATACTACATAACATATAGACACATTTTGTTTTCTTCAAGTAAATGTAATATCATAGAAAATTGTTGAAGTTTAAAATTATATTCAATACAAAGTTGTATGAGTTCAGGCTTATAAACATCTAAGTTGAAAGCAATTTTTTCCAGCCCCCCAAGTGTTTGCTTATCTGTTACATGTTTTTCAAACCCTATTCTTTAAAATAAGTGGTCCAGGAGAAAAAAAAAAAAAACAACTAACTCTGGGTATGTATTTTGAAAATAGCATTTTAATTAAATGTACTACAAATTCAGATAAGCACAGTCACAGAATTCTCCTAAAATAATGATGTTTTCAAGATCAAACTAGTACAAATTAATTATTGTCAAAATTTATATATTTATATATATGTAGATACACACACACACACACACACACACACACACACACACACACACACACACATATATATATATATATATATATATATATATATATATATATATATTCTCATCGGAATAAACATCTCTGAGCACTTGTCTTACTTGCCAGAAGTGGCTTAAGAAAAGAAACAGGGAAGAAAGAATGGAAGAAAAAACAGAGAAAGGAAAGAAGGAAGGAAGGAAGGAAGGAAGGAAAGAAGGAAGGAAGGAAGGAAGGGAGGGAGGAAGGGAGGGAAGGAGGGAGGACACAAGCATGCAATTTCTTCACAGCCTGGATAACTGTTGATTTACAGTCATTGTACTGGCCTGGCAGAAATTAAGATACTCCAAAGAGACACAAGTGTTTCTTAATCTGACCACTGGAACTAAATAACAGGCCCCAAAGAAATGTAAATTTCCCAAGGAATCATGCTCAGAGACAGAGAGATCATCAGCCAGATGGGAAACTTGTCTCCCAGAAAGAGCTTTCTATCAGTTATAACAACTCTGTGAAACTTACAACCTGAGACCACAGTCCAGATAATAGCTGATCAGTAGCAAGCAGGACCACACCTTGACCAGGACTGCTTAGATGAGCTTATCCTTGCCTCTCTATTTGAATTTTTATCTTACTTCAGGACCCTGAAGATGAACTTGAGAGATTTGCTGGGACTTTTTGTCCTTTTTGTCAGTGTGATCACATTGAATAATTCTCTTATTTTGGCTTTCCACTTTTAATTTGCTCTTTAAATTGGCTTAATGAGAGAACACATGGCTGGGGCTGACTTGGGACACAAGTTGTGACACACCTCCACACAGGATTTATTTAGTAGGAATTAGTAAATTTTGTAGTTCAGTTTTCACATTATAGTTACAAAAGATATGAAAATATATTACATAGTTATTTATATAATATGTAAAACAAGAAGACTATTGAGAATTTAGAGTGATTTTCCCCTTTTTCTTTTTCTTGTCTAAATGCCTTATTTTTATGACATTTGTTGTTAAGACAGATCTATAAGAATATTAAACATGTTGCCACATTTTAAAGTGTCAAAAGGTGAAGATTACATACTTTCCTTTGCTGGGACAAGTTGACAGGAATCGATCTACATCCTAGGAAGCATATATCTTAAAAGCAAAAAATATTAAGTGACTGGGCTGGGCCCCAAACACATGCTGGCAGAATATCAATTTAATTCAATAACTAGCCAGAAAACCAAGATCAATAGAAAGAGATGCATTTGTGTTTTTATTTCTTATTAAAAACTTGATTAGGCAATTTTCAAACATGTGTTGGGAATAATAGACTGCATTGATATGTCACTCCCCACTTACACGGTAAAGCTCATCAGTCTCTTTGTGATAAGTATTTTTTGTGATTTTATTTAAAATCAGTTTTAAACTTTTTTAGAGCATAACAACAGAACAAGAATTGTGGGGGGACTCAAAGATGGCTCAGGCACTAAGAACACTGGAGTTTAGTTCTCAGAACCTGCTTTGGTCAGCTCATAATCACCAGCTCCAATGCCCTCATCTGACCTCAGTAGGGAATTGTATGCATATGAACATATATACTCATAGAAACACAGACACATATACATATCATTAAATTTTTTTGAATCTTAGGGAAAAAAATCAAAAGATTATGTCCTATGTTGGATGCATATTTACATACGGACTATATGCAGTTTACACAAACAACGTTGTAGGGTGGTGTCATAGATATTGACATATGCCAGTTGTCCAAACATTTTTAACTTGACACAGAAAAAGCCTGAGCCAAAGCTTTCTGAAATCAAATGTGAACTCGTTTTGAAGCACCAGCAGTGTTTGAATTTTAAATTAACCTATTTACAATGAAACTCTGCTTCTGATTGCCGTCATCTTCAGGAAAATTAACAGTAATGATCATTGGTGTCATAATGCAATTTCCCCACAAAAATCACGCGGGCTTCATTACTGTTTACATAAATTGTCATAAATACCAATTATGGCTGAACATAGAATGTAATGCTCTTTTTTAAATCATAATCAGACGATTGTTCCTCTAATTCCTATGCTAGGGTGATGAGGTTTAGATGCAACCTTTGTTGTGCAGGAAGTGTTTTGATGGTAGTTAGCTTTGCTCTAAGTGCCAGTTGGCTTCTTGTCAAATTGTTCACTCTCCATTTGGATCATGTAGCTCTTGTACCTTCTCAGAGTGTCCTCTAACACACAGGGAAGAACAAAAAGATGCGAAAATGGCAGATGAGGGAGATACAAGCTGGAAAGTGTCCTCCAGGCATCTGCTGAGAGATGGCTTCCAGTGGGATTGATAACAACCTTTGGTGTAATTACAGCAATGGCCTCATAAAGGACTAACACAATTACAGGCCTGTTAGAAGAGGGTATTTGCTGTATCAATTCGAGCTTCCCCCACAGGTCAGTAGAATAAATAGCCAGTAAAGACGGTGCCCTGCTAAGTGGCTAGTTTTCAAAACAAAGAAGAGTTAAGTGGCTGGCAGGGGAGGGGAGATAATGATTAGAATGCAAAGATACAGCATCGGTATTATTCTGGTCTCTAAGAAGGAGATAAGTCAGCTGGAGGGGGTCATTCCCACAGAAATCAAGGACAGCTGTCCCTGATTCCTGAGGACAAAAGCCCTGGCTCTGCTTTTTTTAATATGACAAAGAGAAGCCCAGAATCATATCATCATACCGTTTTGATCTGCTTTATTTCAGTATAGAATTCTTTTTATTAGTTCCTTGTTCTCTCACAGTTCTTCTTAGCTTACTCTTAAAACTTAACAATTACGTTTGTACAAATTTCCTATCCTCTTCTGATTCAAACTCAGAGAGTTCCTAAAAAATGGGAGTCAGAAAAAAAAAATCAGCCTGGTGATTCCTGTGATGGCTCTGTCCTGTGTACCTGTGACCTTGTATATTTACATGTATCTAGATGTGGTCTGCAGCCCTTCCTCCACTCTTTAGATTGGGTGTACTCTGCTACTGAAGCTGAAGAACACGGGCAATGCATCTTAGGTCTTCTCACTCTGTACTGCAGTTCTAGGCTACGGTGATAGCTCCAGTGAACTTTAATGAAACAACTACAACTCTCAGTTTAGGGAAATAATAAATAAAATTGGCAGGGATTTCATCTGTGCAAAGTGGAATGCAACAAAGTCTCATAAAATTAACCATTGTTTAGATGGCCAAACAAGGGGCACACGAACAGTAAGCAAAATGCACGAATAGAGAAGAGAAATGGGACTCATCATTTCTCCATCTTTCATAATCTCATGCATTATCAGTAACCGGGTGAGACTTTCTAATAGGTTGTGATTGTCATTAAAAGCCAGACATTTATCTTATCACACTGCATTAAACTCCCAGAAGGAAGTAGAAAACAAGAGAGTGCATGAAAGGCTCATGAGCTCTGTAATGAAATATGGAAGATGCAGCGTTTCTTGATTATCATTTACAAGAGACAAGTCTTATATTGGACAAAAGTAGTCCCAAACACACCCAGCTTGGACCCAGGGCCTCTGTGTGTTGAGAAATCTCACTGTGTTCTGATTCTGTTTAATAAATTTCTAATTATGTTCTACAACACAAAATTAAATATTTCTGTCTCCATTGTGTGTGCTTATTCATGAGCTGGGCATTAATTGTAAAACAATGTTTCTTGTTGTTTATTTATACCAGATGTGAGTATTTATGTTGCTAAGCTGAGTTCCCTGCTAGGTCTTTATTGGTATAGGAGCTGTCTGTTTTTGCATGAAAATGGTTTCCGGGCTCTGGAGTTCATCTTTACCCTTGTGTTTAAAGCAACAACTTCTTTTTTTCTAAAAGAAAGAATTTATGAATAACTAAGAGATTTCTGCTGTGGCTTCCCTGGTCTCTCACCAGCAGGGCATCCAGAATATGTTTTTGGGGACCAAGAAAATTCAATTTGGGATTTGCTTCACAGTTTACAATGCTGGCTGCTTGCAAACAAAGGCAGCTTGATCCAGGGAGAGCCTGCTTCAGACACATATTTGCATAGTGCTAATGTTCTAGTTATTCATTGATTTTAAGAAATGTAAAAACTTGTTTTGTATAGGCAGGGTGATATCAGCACACCCTTTAAGTTCTGTCCCCATGCCTGCCACTCAGTTTATGACCATTGTAGGTATATTTTTTATAGGGTATCTTTTTTGCCACTTAATTAACATTAAAATATAATTTAGGGATTAAAATTTTCTTCTTTATATTATGTTTCTGCCAAATTCCACTCAACAATTTCAGTGCCATTGTTAACATGTATTTTGATGCCTATATTAAAAATAAATTTTGGGATGAAGAGATGGATAAGAGTAATGGCTGCTCTCCAGAGAACATAGGTTTGATTCCCAACCATGTTTGTAGCTTAAAATTCCATGTCATTTCAGTTCCAGGGGATCAGATTCCTTGTTTTGGCCTTTTTGGGCACCAGATATGCGTATGGTACAGAAATATATGAGCAGGCAAAACATCCATACACTTAAAATATAATGATAATAATAATAATAGTAATAAAATAATAATAATAATAGTTTTAAATAAAAAACTCCCTTGTTTTAATAAAAACAAGGCTGTACAAATGATCCTGTAATTTAATATGCCACATGTAACGTATAATGTGTCATGACCGGGATCCATAATAGATGTCATATTGAACAGCAGACAGATTTAATTGTAATCACCTAAATGTTTTGGAAGCCACTGAAAGCATCAACTGATTTAGAAATTTAACAGTGAAAAAAATCAGTGTGTATACCTTTTAAAAAACCTGACTAACTCACAAATAATGGACTTCTTTATTCTCATAGTGGCAGGCTAGGACCTAAGTGGCTTTGAGGTATTCTCACAGTAGCATCTGTGATGGGGTCTCTATCCAAGTTAACATGTGGCAGTACCCAGGTGTTGAACCTTTGCATATGTGGGCAAGCCTCAGTCAAAGATATTCATCTATAGCAAACAGATTTACCGACCCAACAAAAATGAGGGGTATGATGAAGACACCCCACTAATATCTTATAAATGTTCACTCTGGACATCTCCTCTCCTCCAAGACAGACAGTTACAGTTTTGCTGTGCATAACTATGGGGAAAGCATTCTGGTGGGGAGAAAATCCAAATTCTTCACTGGAACTCTGTAGGTATTTTTGCATAGTGGAAAATGCAAGTGTAGTATACAAAGTGTTTAGAATCACTGGGAAAGTCATAAGATTAAACCAACATGAGAACTTGAAGAGACTTTTTATATGAAAGGAACTCAAAATTCTCCAAATCTGAACAACATAAATTAGCAAATCCTCTACCATCTTGTATTCAACCACTAAAAGGAAGAAACTGAACATTTTCCCACAACAGCTCATACAGATTCAGACAGTCGTGATTCAGACACATAGACACAGTCACCAGAAACAGAATAATAAAAGGAAAACCTGAACAAGTGGACACATCTGTGGATGATTCAAGAAGATGTTAGATTCTCAAAATAGCTCAAAAAGACACTGAGAAAAATGTATGGCCATACAAAGCAATTTATTAGGGCACATGTCAGGGTCAGCCAATTAAAAAATAAATAAACAAAAAAACATGGTGTTGATCAAAATGCAGGTGCATGGGCGATTTTAAGTGAAATAGGAAGTCACTGGGGGATCTCTTCAATTGGTCAGGACCTGAGCACAGGGCCATACTGGATTGGCTCATTACATGTGAAAGGGAAGTGAGGGGTTTGTAGGAAAGTGGGGTTCATGAGAGATGTGTAGTAAGCTCTAATTGGCCAGCAACTGGCTTCAGGAGTTTCCAGAGAATTACTTGAGATTCCTGAAGAGCCAAGGTCAGGGCCTGCCCACTACAAGAAGGTGCCCTGGTGGTCCTTGCAGAAGACAAATGAGACACCTTCAGTGTGGGTTCCCTGAGTTGGTGGGAGAATCTACTTTAGTCAGTGACACCAGTAGGAGCTGTCACAGTGCTGGCTGAGAATGAGCAGCTTCTTGTTCTCTCTTCATGAGAAAGGGAAAGGAGGTATTGAAAATGATCTGGGGCATAATTTCCTTTAACAGGAGTCTTTAAGTGAAACCCTTTTTGAAAATGATCTGGGGCATACTTCCCTTCTTAACAGGAGTCTTCAAGTGAAACCCTTTTCTAGAATCAAGGAAATTAAGGTTTAATCAGTAGTTAACTGACCTGGAAAAAGGGAAATACTCAATTCCAGCCTACTTCAGACATCAGTGGTAATTTAATTGTACACCCAGCATAACCTACAGTAACTTGGAAAGAGTCTCCGTAGGGCTGTGGACATGTGTCTGAGGATTTTCTTAATTAGATTAATTGATATTGGAAGGCCTAGCCCACTCCAGGCAGCACCATTCTCTAAGCAGTCAATCCTGAATTGTTTGAGTAGAGAATTGTTCTGAGTATCAGTAAGCAAGTGAGCACACATGCATTCATTTCTTTCTTCTCCCAGCCATGGACATGATGTTAATAACTCTTTGGAGTTCTTGCCTTGAGTTTCCACAAATGATAGACTGTAACCTGCAATTGGTACACTTGACTAAACCCATTTCTCCTCTAAGTTGCTTTTCCTAAGTTTATTTTATCACAGCAATGGAAATGAAACTAGGACATCCTCCCCTCTCACAAAAGGGGTTGGGGAACAACAAAATAAAGAAAAAAAATGCAAGTAAGGATTGAGACTTTTTTTTTTAATTGAAAATAGATTCTGCTCTCACAATACATCCTGACCACAATCTCCCCTCTATCACCTCTCCCCAGCTCCTACCAGTTCTACTCCCCTTCTGTTTCCCTTCAGAAAAGAGCAGGTCTCTAAGAAACAACAACTGAACATGACAAAAGAAGATACAATAGGACAAGGCAAAAGCCCTCACATCAAGGCTAGACAAGGCAACCATACCAACAGGAGGAAAAGAGTTCCCCAAGCAGACAAAAAAGTCAGAGACACACCCACTCCCACTATTAGGAGTCCTACAAAAACACCAAGCTAAAAGCCATAACACACAAGCAGAGGATCTGGTGCAGATCCACACAGGCCCAGTGCTTGATGCTTCAATTTCTGTGAGCCCATATGAGCCATATTTAGTAGATTGGGTAGACCATGTTCCCCTAGTGTCATCAATTCTCTCTGACTTCTACAATCTTTCCAAACCCTCTTATACCATCTTCCCTGAATTCTGAGGAGAGAGACCTGATGGAGCCCTCCAATTTAGATTCTCCTTTTACATAATGTCTGTGTGTCTCAGACACAGGAATGTGGAATGCCCCCCTAACCATCTCAATACTAAAAGCTCATTCCTGTCAGAACCTTTTACCCAGCCCATATATTTCTTCTCACTTTGAAGAAAAACTTATGTATATTTTAATAAATAGCAAACACCATTTCGAGAGATAATATACATCGCAACCAGGAAGATGGGGCAGAGATATTGGCATGATCACATCACATATTTAAAAAAACTATAACAAATATGCTAATAGCCTTAATGAAGAGACTATTGCTTAAGAATTGGGAAAATTAATTCAATGGGCAATTTGCATCCTATTGTCTTATACGCTCTGCAATTTTTGTTTGATTTTATATGACAAAATATCTCCCTTGCTGGAGAGACAAAAGAAGATGTGAAAGGATTGAAGAAGAAGTGCTATTTAAGGGTGGACAAAATCAAGTCCATGCCAGAAGGTGAGGTGGGGGAGGTAGCACATGTCTTCACAGAGCAGAGTTGTGCTGGCAAAATCTCTCTGTGGTTCATTTCCTTTGCTCTAGGCTCTGTGTCTATATCAGAACTATTCTGCAGATCCCGTAGTTTTGAAAAATCACAGAATGTAGCCATTCTCAGCTTAGCATCCTTTAGTTTAGGATTTTCTGACTGGGTCATGCTGAGAAAGTTGTGTGCCCTGAGTGAAAACTGTATCTGACACTTTGAGTTTTGTAGTGTCCCTGTCACTGACAGGCAGTGGTATCCCCTCTGCTGGTACAGGGCAGGGGCTCCAAGGAGCCATGCTTTCTCAGATGCTTTGTGGGACACTGTGTTGCTCGGTAATGATTTTCAACAAATAATAGCTTTAAATACATCTTCAATTTTCTGTGTTTTCAAGTTATAATGAGTTTATTGGGACTCAGATTCAGTGTAAGATTACAATTCTGAGCGTGTGGAGAGGCTCTAAATATTTATTAACACATTTAATTACATGTTGTGGTTTGAGCTGACAGATCACTGAGTGGTTAGTTTTAGCCCCTGCCCTTCATATTCCAAGGGGGAATGGCAGCACCTGTTGACTCACCTGTGCTATCAGAGGTCTCCCGAGGAAAGAGAAAGCAAGATCAATCATCAACTGCTTTCAACTGCTAATTTTACTCAGGAGATGGACAAAGCTTGGAAAAACATATCCTAAAAGACTGATCTTAAGGGTATAAACATTTTCACTTCTGGGAAATTTGTCTAGGAACAACTAAAAAAATCATCAGATTTGAAGGCCAGGGTTATCAAAAGGACCCATTATCCACCCATCCACAAGGAATCATTGTATTTTGGATGAATGAGGCTGGATATAGAGGGTCTTTTCACTCCACATCTCTGGGCTGAGTCCAGATAGAATGAGACTGACCAAATGTCACTCTAATTAGAAGGCAATAACATTCCATGGCAAAATGAATTCCACCCTTTGAACTTGCTTCAAGGCGACATTTGTCTTCATTATGTTATGTGCATCCATGGTTTGGCAGCTGTATCCGATTTAAAGAGGCTTGTGCTATAATAATGGGAAGGTAGGACCTTTTGCCGAACAGAGAGCCTGGGGTGTGCCCCAAACAAGATGCTACTGAGCTAGGTCTATCCAATCTTCATACTGATTTTCAGTAAGTGTTTATAGAGGATTGGAAAAAGAAACATCCCTGACAGATTGCAGAAGGGATGCATATGGAAATTAGATCAGCTAATAGAATGCAGTCTGTGATTATTCTCAATCTCTTAGAATTCCACACTTCTACTCTTTCCATTTTGACTTTTACTGAAACACAGAATCTGTTAGGAACGTAGCCAAGTCAATATCAAGGTGAAGCTTCTATGTAGAGTGTTTTGGTCATGAGCAATAGATTTTCTCTTTCTTTTCTGCATCCTGCAGAATCCCTCTTGTCATGTTTCCTCTGCAGGGATCTAGTAGTAGGGAGTGGAACTTAAGACTGGGGATTTGGCAAGTTTGTGATCATTGAATGAACAGCTGACCTAGAGTTTCCTTGTTCCCCACCTTCTCTCCTGCCTTACTCAGAGTTAGGGTGTCAGTGTACTCATCCTTATTTTCTCTCCACCAATGCCTTGGAGAGATACTGAAGAAACCAGTCCTGGAGAGGGACAAGGGAGTGGGATGTGACATCTCCTAGAAGCCAACTTGCAGTGTAAAGGAGTGAAATACAGAGAGCAAATCAGTATAGTGAGACCCCTGAGTATGAATAGTAATGTGTTTGGTTGGTAGTTAGCATAAGATTCAAGTAAGTTTGGTTATGAGAATTCCTGGAGAGAGGTTTTATCTAAACAAACCGATTGATTAAAACTCTTTACTACTAACAACCATCACTGTCCTCTTTATCACACATTTCAAAAGCCAGACTTAGAAATTAGATATTGTAAGCATAGAGAAAGTTTGCACATATAACAAGGAACTCTTTACTATATTTGTGCTCAATCTTATTAATCAAAATAATCTTCTATTTAGAGCTAACATCTTCTAACCACCAATGTGATATTATGAAGTATAATTCATAAATATAACTTGTTGACATAGTTTGTGTTCAAAACAATGCAACATCCTAACTTTACTAATTCTAGGAAAAATAAAATAAAAATAATTATAAAACAAAAATAGTTTGGACTATAGTGTTGAAATGCATACAGAGAATTCTACTAACAAGTATGTTACAGTTCGATAATTCTCATATACATTTGATACTTCATGATCCAATGCACTACACAACAAATTAACCCATTGTAGGTTGTTGGAGTCAAATCCAAGAAATTTTCATTTGTATGATTTATTTTAAATGAAAAGCAAAGTTCTGAATAAAACTGCTCATCTTTTAATATATGAGAATTACCTTAATGGAAAACAGCATGAAATTGACTTATTTATGTATATCAAATATGTAAATCTTGGTCTGTGTCTTATCCTGTACTTTGGTGCTGTGTGGAAAGACTCAAGACTCAGATATTTACACAGAAAAGCCATGGATTTCTCATGCTGCTGGAGACTGAGCAGTCTGAGTTCTGGCTACCTGCATATGGTAGAAGGCTAGGAGGACAGGAAGGAGGGAAGATGAAGAAAGAGAGACACAACAAACTCATCTTTTTATCAAGAATTCCTATAGTGCTTAGCCTGCTTCCATGATAGCCACATCACCTATTTTTTTCTTAATTGCTTTTTTTATTTTTTCAGATTATAACAATTGTATTATTTTCCTCTTCCCTTCCCTTCCTCCAAACTCTCCAATATATGCCTTGTTGCTTTCTCTTTTCATGTATTTAGGAATACATATATATATATATGTATTCCTAAATGAAATCATCTCAGTGTGTGTAATGTTATTTGTATGTATGTTTTCAGGGCTGACCATTAGATAACCAACTGATATGATTTTCTCTGGGGAAGACTATTTTTTCTACTCTCAGCATTCCTTGGTTGCCATGAGGCCTGGTTCTTACTACCATGGATCACCTTTTAAAGGCCTCACTTCTGACTATGTTTCATTCTAGTGGAGTAACACCTGAGTTTGGAGGATGCCTCTAAACCACAGTATCTTAGATAAATGAACAATGGCAATGTACTGAAAATCAGTGTAGAGCTTGGAATCAGTATTCATATGTAAGATGAGACATATGAGTTCCAATCACTGACTTCTACTAACAACAAAGTACTTTTTATAACAATAACAAAAATAACCTCCCACCAAACAAATTTCCAAAATACCCCCATGTAGCTAAACTACAACTGTTGAAAACCTTGACTGTTTGAAAACTGTTGACAACCATGGTTCTGTGAAGGGAGGCACAACGTAAGTATAGTATGCCATGCTGTGTCACACTGGTGCCATCAGAAACTGTCTCCAGACTTGGAGTTCAGAGTTGGAAGAACAGTAATGACAAATGAATTCAACACAGTAGCCCCAACTTCTCAAGGCTCCTGCTATTGCTGCTACCACATTTGTTTCCTACATTCACTTGATGTCATAAAAGTCTGCATTGTATCACAGGGACATCACAAATCCTCACTTAGTAAGTTCAAGTTGATCAACTAGTGTAAGTAGTGTAAGTGTAACCCAAAAGAAAGCATCTTTCTAAGGCATAGGACTTTGGTTTGGGTTAAATTGTATGAGTTATTTGTCTCAGTTTTGTGTTACCTGTGCTGAGTAAGCATAAATTATCCCACTTAGATCAGCCTACAATGATCAGAAAATCATCAAGCCCGTCTTCTCAGTCCTTTTCTCCAACCTAAAAAGTATCACCTGTGCTTGCTCTCTTGAAGCTGAATATACTTTGTGCAAACATCTTCTGACCATTGTAGCTTGAATTCCTTCAAAATAGAAACCTGATTACTTAGTTCAGAGCAAAAACACAAATGCTGGAGATGACAATTTAGTCCTTTAGGGTTCTGTTTATTAGCATTATTTCTACTCTCTTGTCTCTGGAATTTCATTAGTAGATTTTTTTCTATAATTATTTCTCTGGTCTACCTAAAATATAATAACATTGTCCACGTTTGTTGCTCCATCCATATTGTTCAAGAGTTTAGAACAAGAAGATGGCAAGCTAAACCTTCCCCTTGATGTTCTGTCTTTATAAGTCACCAGAACAAACTACTTTCTCATAGAATTGACAAAGCAAAATAAACAGAAATGGATCTAGAAGTTAGCAAAATCCATCACTGAAACACACAAGCACTCCCAAAGTACACACAAACAAATACACTCACAAAACCACACAAACATACAGAGACAAGCATATATAAACTTACAGACAGATCTATGAATTTAGAAAATTCAGAAAATTTTAGCAGTTGCTCAAGGTCACACCATTCTATGGTGGACACACACAATGCTTCAGGGAGGTCTCCCTTCCTGTCATACAAATTCTATCTTATCATGACCTGTCCCACAGACCCTAACAAACTAGCTTCAGGAATATTATATGTTTCATATTGTCATCATTTTTCTTTTAAATTTTGGCACACAATTTTTGTTCATTGGACCATCTAAACTTCTACTTTTCACTGCTCAGGGTTTTTGTCCCCAGAACTGTCAACAAAAATGACAGGACCATCTATCCATTTGCTCACTCATCTGTTAGCTACTACAAAGCTGATACTTACATAGAACAACACTGTGAATAAACACCTGAGGAGCAAAAAAGGAAAAATAAAACAAAGAAAAGTTTAGGGTTTCCACGAACAATCTCCCTTACAGTATACAGGTGCAAATAAGCATTATGAGTATGGGAAGTGTATCCATCACAGTTCATGAGATAGCATGTCAGCTATAATCAGTAGTCAGTAGACCTATTACAAAAGTCACCATCACAACTATTAACACACACAATGTTGGTAATATTACCAAGTGGTTGACTGATAAGTATAAATCTACAATTGTTCATAGAAAATAGAAGAAACTTCTTGCCAAGAAGATGAATAGATTTCCATAGCCATCAATACCAGTCCCACAAAGCCTTAACTGGTATTGTGGATCAAATATTTAATAAAAGGAAGCCTATAGTGGCTACACTTTCATTAAATTAACATTTCTACCTGCAAACACATACATCTAAGACTGAGGCACATAAGAATGGTCAATTTTAAAGCTTTAGAAATATTTCCAGGCTGGACTCAAGATACAGTCCTCAAAAGGCCAAATCTTTCCTATCTTCTATTCTCTCAGAACACCAACAAGACTACTGGGCACACAGTCAGTGCTCAGCAAATTGACTGAAGTATTGATTGATTTTTTTTAACCTGTCACCAGCTCTGCAGATTCTATTTTATAGCCAGGGAGAACTTCTATGGTCATCAAACAATGATCAATTTCTTCAAGGAAGTGACTTAGATCCTGAAAGAAAGAAAGGCGATTTGGCAGTTACAGGAGTTTAGATTGCTATTTTGTCCTTTTTCTTCTCTCTCTGGCAGTATATAAGAGGCTGGAGTTGAAGGGGATGGCATTCTATTTCCTTAGTGATAACTGTCTTTCTGCCTCATAAATTTGGAGGCAAGCTGGCTTTCCCTCCCGTGCCTCTCTGTGTCATAGCATCACTTCCTCCACTGGGGTAGATATACACCAGGGTTCAAGCTAAACTCTAACCAGTATGACTGAACCAAAGTACAGGTTTTCTGAAACTGCCAACTTGTGACTACTGCATGATGAGCCTGGCATCAACTTTTCCTCCAATCTAGCTGCTGCAGAACAGTTTGCCTTCCTGTTATTCCTTCTCTTCTCTGAAAGAGGGCAAAAGGAAAGTTGGAAAGCGAGGGTTAGGTTGCTGATCTGTTGTAAAAGTTCTTATGACTTGTGGAATATTTGAACTGTGGAGTACAGGTATAGTGGAGAAAGAGAGGGAGCAGGGAGAAAGAGAGAGGAGAGAGCTTGATTTTTGTTAAGTTTTTCAGTGGGTCATAAATTACAACACCTCACTAATGATTCATGATTAAATGTTAGAATTCCTTAAATTCCTTAACAAAGTCTTTAATTTTTTAGGTCTGGGGTACTTATTGTTTATAATCCTTATCTGTATTATCTTATTATAATGTTATCAACTTGACAAAATTTAGAATCACCTGGCAGATGGTCTTTTGAACATATCTATGAGACATTATCTTGATTACCTTATTGAGGTGGGACCTCTATATCAACTTTGGGTGAAATTATTCCTTAGATAGGGCATCTTGGACTATATTAAATGGAGAAAGTCAGCAGAGCACTCAAATTCATGCATCCCTAGTGCTTCTTCCAACTGCAGATGTGATGGGACCACCTACTTCAAGCTCTAGCTGCCTTGGAATCCACAGTATGATAGAATGAACCTTGAACTGTGCTGAAATAAACCTCTTCTCTGATAAGCTGTTTTTGTCAGGTATTTTATCACAGAAAATAAAAAGGAACTAAGTCAGATACCTAGAGGTGGGTCCTTCATAGGCCATCTACCTTGTCCTGTCTTACTAGGATTGGATCTCAGCTAAAAAGTCTCAACTAAAAAGCAAGGGAGCGTCAAATAGACTCTAGGTCAATAACATTAGTGCTGATGATTTGCATGTACATGAACAAATTTCTTTGGCACCTCTTCCATCTAATAATTCTGATGATGCTCTCAGGAGAGTCACAGAAAAGTTCCAGTTCCTCTTCTCTACCTCCCACATAATAATATCCTCTTCTAGGAATTGTCTTCATGTTGGATAGCAATGGTTCATTTATTAGCTCCCATGACATACTTTTTACATGCTTTAAAATATCTTTCCTCTCATCTGAGTTTTTTGTTTTTATATTGTCACCAGCGTGCCTATACTATGATCCCAAACAAATTCAGCATTCCAAGTATAATCTGATATGCCTCATCAAGACAAAAACAGGTCTATTGTTTCCTCCTTTATTTTTTTTTCTCGAGAGTCTACATGAGTTCTATTATGAGATGCTGTTGGCCTTGGTTAAAGACCTCTAGTGCTCTTGTATGAACCTAGTACAAAATGTTCAACCTTTTACCTGGTGGCTAAATACACAGTCCATGAGATAATTATCACTGGAGCCAAGTCTAAATGGGTTTGACCCCAGTTTAATGTTTCCCAGTTAAAAGACCTCAAGAAAGTCTATTATTCTGTAATTATTATTTTTACTTGTATATTTTAATCAACTAGAAGTTCCCTTAAACATTCTTTTCATTAAGTATTAATTTTCTGGCACCATTCATTGCACACATTCATATTTTCAAGATCTCAGTGAAGCCATTCGAAGTTTTAATCATTAAAATAGCTCAGGTATTCATTCTATCACCTGTCTTCTGTAGTTTGCTTTATACATAACATATAATCTCCATCCCATATATTACAAGACTTATTCATCAGTCCATGAACTCAGCATCTCCTGGACTCTTCTCAGTGAAGACCATGGGACTCTTCCTCTAGGCTTCTCACGAGGAAGATGATTTAAACAATACTAATTTGTGATACATATCAATGTGTGGAAGAACTGCTTTCTTCTTCTTTACACCCAAACTAAAATAAATAACCAATGTAGCACAGGAGATAACTTTTTCTAATTAGTAACTACTAATATTAAACTCCTCAAATGTAAAAAATAAGAAAGAAAATAGCACCCAATCCTATGTAATTTAAGACAGGTCACAAACTTCCCTATAGTATATTGTGAACATTGTTAAGCAAATGTCCTTATTTATTTATTCTCAGTTGAATTTTATTGGTTAACAGAAGCTCAAGTCAGTCGAGGTCAGGGAAAAGGAATACAGGTTACAGTTGAAGGCCAATACAAATGAGCAAATCTTACTTTTGACACAACAGGGTGACTAGAATCATTTGTTAACTATTTTGAGTAAGTTCTTGGATTTGTAAAATAGGAATTTTCAAATATGAAAAACAATATTACCCACTTAAGAAGTTTGTTAAGATGATTAAACAAGATGATACATACAAATAACTTAGAGCATATTTGATTTCCTGTTCTGCATATGCACCGTGCCTGACCATCAGTAGAAACTTGAGAAGTTGGATTGCAATTTTCAGTAAAATCTTAACTAGATGACAAATTAAAACAGGGTAAGAAGTAATTAGAGATGAAGTCACCTAGGGAAATCACAGCTATATCTTGGGTTCTGTGTCTGCTGATAGATGCTTTGGGATTAAACATCCTTGAAAGTGAGGTTACATTTTTTTTCTATTATCAGAACCTAAAGTACTAAGGCACTTTCTTATTGATCTATAGAACCATTGGACGAAATACCATAGAAGTTGATTTATTCAACCATGATATGGAAGACAGGGGAAGGACTGCCTTTTACATTCAAGATTATTACATCCTTTCCATAAACATTTGTAAACAAGCCTAAACCTACAATGCATAAGAAGAGTGTGGTGACATTTGTTTGTAGTACTAGCAATAGACAGGAAGAGGCAGAAAGATGTGAAGTTCAAGGTCATCCTCAAAAATATAGTGAGTTCAATAGCAAGTTGGGCTTGGAATACATGGAACTTTCTCTCTCTCTCTCTCTCTCTCTCTCTCTCTCTCTCTCTCTCACACACACACACACACACACACACACACACACACACACACACACACAGTCCTCAGCACAGAATCTATTTTTTTTTCTACTTAGCTTTGACAATGCCCATTGCAATATCTTTTTTGTAAGATATGCTCCAGTCTGCTTTACTAGATAACCTTAAAATGTCTGTCTCTTCACTAAATTCTTTTTTAGAGAAGACAAGTGCTGAAGATTCACCTTTATCCACCAATCCAATGGACACCCAAGGGATAATTAGACATAAACTGGTCTTATTACAATTAGTGAAATGAGCTACACTGAGGTCACCAGTCACATTTAGAGTAAGATATCTGCTGCGTGACACTCTTACTGCTCTTATCTGGAATTCTTCTTCCTTTAACATAATTAGTGTTCTTTTTCTATGGCAATGTGAAATTAGAGGTTGGAAGAAGATAAGATTGGGATTAAGTGCATCAGTGATTTGCTGCAGTCTTCTGATACGATTCCCTTATACCTGATTTTTCATGGCCTTTCTGAAAAGTAGTGTGGAAGATACTTGCATATGAAGAGAATACACAGATACAGATTTTAAAACAATGAATCTCAGCTTTCATAGATGCCAAATTTGAAATCATTTAATTTAAATAATCTGGACTTTTGCTTATTTATTTATAAAACTGGAGGAAATGTGAGCACTCTTGCAAGGTATTGAAAACAATAAAAAATTTTATTAGAAATGTTTTAAACTTATTCTACAGAAAAAGTACCAAGGCATGAAAATATTGTAGATAATAAATATGTTTATTTTTTATTTTGATTTTAGTGTCTTCTCTACTTTTGTGAATATATTTAGTGATACTTATGCTTGGATTTCCTTATGATTTTTCTTGAAAATCCCTGAAGGGGTATTAGAAGTAAATAGTAAGATTGATTTCTGTCACCATTACAATTACTATTTATTTCCACCACTGACTCTCCATGCAGACTGCCATATGACACTACATTATGTTAACAGCCATCCATAAGTAACTCCTCCATTGGCCTCCTATGGGGTTAAGTTGTTGTAATGGTCTTATTCCTTTAGGGCTTCTACTAGAGCTATCATTCTATTTTTTCCTATGATCTAGGTCAAGGCTAATGTGTTATCCTAGGAGGGTTCATATATTAACTAGTTAACATATTAGCAGGGGTTATTGTATCTGATTAAGCCATTACTACCTACTATGTTGTAGCAGAGAAAAGACCCTGAGGATGCAGCACATGATGGTCATGTTAGGATGGAAAAGAAACAAAATAAAGAGAGTGGAATGAGTTTGGCTCTGGTTAAAATCTTGGTCCCATAGCTTCTAGGCACTAAGCATTAAAACTGTCACTCTAGGAGATGCTTCCAGAAAAATAAATGCCCTATATCCTTTGCAAGGGTCAGTCTTTTTTATATATTGTATTCCACATATAATTCAGAAAGAAGCTTTCATCACATTATTAATATTAAAGTTCTTGGGCCAGTGCAATTATTCAGTGTGGAGAAGCACTTGGCATGCAAGCCTGTAAACCTGATTTTAGTACCTAGAACCCAGAGTAAAAGGTGAACAATACACACACACACACACACACACACACACACACACACATGCATATACACAAAATAGTAAAATAACAATTAAAATATGTTAAAGCCATTAATTAAGATTTTGCCATAAGATTAAAGTGAGTGTTAAACTTCTTTCTCATACAGATCTCTGACTTACGATAAGCATATGAAACATATCTTGGGCAATTTGTTTCAAGCTTCAGTTAATTTTATATATACATATATATTCATCTACACATTCATCTATTTTGGAATCATTTTTATTTAAAATAAAACATCAGTTTTTCAAGACATCTAATATTTTTTGGTCCCTGGAAAAAAATTCATCTCAGAGACCTAAAGCTGTAAGATGATAATATTGAAATGCAAGTCACAAGCTTCAATTAGGTACAATCAGAAATCATGCAGTGACTTCATTAAGTATCATTAAGAATGATCAAAATATTGCTCTTAGGAAAAATACATCAAAAGCCTTGCATTTACACATTGATTAAACAGGATCTGTGATTTCTAAAATCTGGTATGAGAAAAAAGAATGGAGTAAATTAAGTGCTCATATCCCACTTAGCAACAAGGGAGTGCTTAGCAACGGGCGGAAGAAGGAATAAAGAGAGATGGTGAAAAACAAAATATGATCAGCCTAGGAAGGGGGGGTGTCAAGAAGTGACAATGTAACTAATTAGAGACAGAGTGGAGAGTGCTGATTTCTGATCAGTGGACGAATTGACATCATCCTACTTTGTAGAAATTATATATATATATATATATATATATATATATATATATATATATATATGTATATTTGTAGAGTAAAGACAAAGCCACCAAGAATTTCATATTAGCCAGGGAGTGAGCTCTTCATAAAATCTTTCTCTTTCTCTCTGCAGCAATTGGGGTGTGTGGTCTAGTCTTGAGCTCTGCAAGGTGTTTAAGACTTAAAGAGGCTTAGGAGAGATTTGATGTTGCATCCCTTTGATGGCTCTGTAAGAGATCATTGTTCTTCTAATCACCCTAAAATCCCCTTAGTTTACACATGATCTCCCTTGCCTTCCACGGTGTTGCTATCCACCCTTTGGCCATCTTTATTGGACTGTAATTCACAGTCTATACAGGCACTCAGAGATAAATAACTCCATCACATACTTCTGTCTATCCTCAGTGACTTCCCACAGGCTCCTTTTACCACCCTGCAGAACTTAGGACTCAATTGCTGACTCACTCCTCCATATACCATCATGGAAAGTCCTCCATATACACCAGTATTCTCTCCCAGACACGCCACATTTATATCCCTTCACATGCCAATCGTAGCTGAGTTCATTGAGTCCATCTCTGAAATCTCTCTTCACAATGATGTGTCATAGTCAATCTAAGATCAAGAATTCGTGATCTACCCCAAGAGAAACACACAATGTCTCAGCATCAGGTGAGGAATCTTCCTTGCCTAAGCCAAATTAATGTCTACCTTGTAAGAAGGATTCTTCTATGTGCATGCAGCCATTAAACTCATCCTTAATCCTGACATATGCTGCCTAAAGAAATCTCTTAGAAAACTTGTGTTGTATACTCCTTTTGGGGTTTCTGTCCTTATTTGTGAACCTGGAAATGTTCCTTCATGTCTTCTTCTTCATGTAAAGTTTGCTTACTGAGGAACAGAGGAAGAGATATTTACAATGAAATTTCAGATAGAGTAAGAAGCAATACTGGATCTAGTAGCTAATCAGCCAACACCTGCTCAATTACATTAAATACATGAACAACGATGCAATTTCCCTAAATTCACAGCTCAAAGATCACGCATAGAAAGAGGTTTCTGTATGGCTTTGCAGGTAATAGGGTATCTTAGACATCCATTGTACCATGAGAGCTACCACAGGGAAAAGAAATGTGTGACTAAGTATCCTAAAAAAAAAACTACGTTGAATATATTGAAATTTGGATTACACATAGTTTTAGTTATCAAAAACTTTTTCTTCCTCTGATTATTTTCAGACACAAAAAATGTTAACAATTATCTAAAGATATTATATATATATATATAAAATTTGTGCATACATATACTTATATATATATATAATTTATGCATACATATACTTACATATCTAAGAACAATAATAAGACAAAGGAGGATATCAGCTTGTGAGGGGGCATGGAAGGAGTTTGAGGGAGGGCAGCTGGGTAGGGCTGGAATGAGAAAAATGATGTAATTTTATTTCAATTAAAAACATATTTAAAAAAACAAAACACTCAGCTGCTAGATATTGCTCATGAGCTGATTTTGTTATTTCATTTATATATAATGTGAGTGTGTATGTGTGTGTGTGTGTGTGTGTATGTGTATTTTCAGGCATGGCATGGCATGGCATGGATTTGATTAGGAGATTCATGGATACTTTGTAAGCATTGTTTTTCTCCTTCCACCAGGTAGACTCCAGGAATAAAACTCTCAGGTCACTAGGCTGAGGTGGCAAATGCTTTTTTATCCAGTGTGCCATCACATTGTCGCCCAGTGGGTTTCCAGACTAAGGCTGTGAAGTTCACCACCTGCTTCAGTACCTCATTTAGCCAATTCTTTATGTGAACTATGTTTGGAACGCTGTGGAGATTTTGGATGCTGTATTTATCAGTTTAAAAGATTTATTTCAATGATATTATTAAGCCAACTGAAAATTCCCCAGGCTTAGATATACTTAGTGTGCAAAACTAATGGTCTCCATCACTTGTTCAGAGAGATAAACTGTGGTCCCTTCTCCCTGTGGGTGCTCTATTAGACAATTTCTACATTGTCCACTCTTTGATGAACTCTTTACCTGACACCTCCAGGACCATCACAGAGATTTTTCAGTAATTGTCAACTTGCTTCTTGAGGATTAAGTCTTTTCTCTGAATTTTCATCTTCTCATCTGTCAAAGGCATTTCTCTCTTTATCTAAAACTTATAAAATCTTAATGGAGTGTCACTTCTAATCTCTCAAAACCTAAATTAATCTTAATAAAATTTCTTTCTCTCTTCCCCTGTCATGAATGCCCATAAACTTCATTGGTAGCCCTCACATTCTCAGTATTTACTAATGACTTAGACATCTTAGCATATAATTATGTTTAAAATAAGTAGAAGACAAGAAAGGAGGAAGGATAAAAGAGGATGGAGAGAATAAAGAGAAGAAACAAGGAAGATACGACTCTAGCCACAAAGAAAGTAATGAACAAGCAAGCAGCTACACAATTGTATATAACAAATGTCCAAATAGATTTACAGAATCCCTTTTGCAGTGTCTTCTCTTGTAAGCAAGGGAAGTGGAAATACTGGAATATTAAATTAGTAAAAAAGAAAGAGAAGGAATAATTGGGATATTTTTACCCCTTTCCGCTGACTCCCATACTGTCCAAAAGCTGAACAGGAAATATTTCAGGCTGACAGCTTCTCTACTCGTACATTCTCTCTCTTCTGGACCATCAAGATGTTTTTTATCTGGGGAAAAATGCTCACAAAGTGTCCTAACAGAGCATCAGAGTGTTGTAGCCCCTCAATGTGGCATTTGGATTCCTTTGTTGCTATTGCAACAGGAGCCTGACCATATTAAGCTTCATTGTGGGGCCCTAACTTTAAGATGTCTACCAGTTAATGTCACCAAAGGAAGGGAAAGGTACAGAGTAGATTAGGAAAGAACCAAAATCCCAAAATGTCAAATCTGATTGATTAAAAACAAGGTAGGCAAATCAGCAAGAGCTTATCCAGCATGACTAGCGAGTAAGGTCAGACAGGGCTGTTTTAAAAATATTTGGTATTTTCAGAAATTGATTACTTAGAGCATTAAGAAGTAGCTGTGCACATTCATTTAATGGGCCAGTGCCTCTTGTATAGGGCTGGAGTTGCCACATTCAATCTCATCTACTCCTTGTTAAGTTGTGCTTCTCCTGGAGCATGTTTATTTATTACAGATGCTATAAGCATAAACTAGAAACTAGAATAATAAATAATTCCCTAAATGGGCTTTTGTGCTCAATACCACCCATCTTTCTACTCCTAGCCCCCATTTTGATAATCTCTGCGTGTAGTCTATGTGTCCTTGCAGGTTGAACACATTTCTTTTTGTAATAGAGGGCAATTCGGTTTACAGTTGATTATGTGGAGGGATCTGAAGCACAGTGGGGTGTGGGGGTGTCCTCCTGTTCCCAAACCTGCAATGAAGCTGTCCACTAGGAGGATTGTGCTCCAATCATGCCACTTAGATGGGGGGAGGGGTTTACTTCCAATAGAGAAACAATTTTGGCAAAGCTTTTTACACAGAGTTACTGAAGTCACATGAACAAAGGTTGTCTGCATTGCTGGTTCTCTAACTGAAAACAAATTTCAAATGAAAAATGAAGGGAATTTTAGAGTACCAATCAGGAAATGATAGACTGAATTTAATTGTGGCACCTCAAGGAGATATGTCGGACAAGAGTTTCAGTGAGATTGTTTGAGAATTTTTGTGATATGGTGCAAGTCACTGTATATATATAGTCTGTTTATAACTCCTTCATACCAAGCATACTCTGTCCATCCCAACTTCAAACCTTATACAAGTTTCAGACTCTGTCTCTGTTTCCCTCTCCCTCCCCCTACCCCTACCCTCTTTGTAAATGTTTGTGTGTGTGTGTGTGTGTGTGTGTGTGTGTGTGTGTGTGTGTGAATGTGTGTGTGATTGTTATTGTTGCTGTTGTTAGAAAATGAACTCAGAACCTTGCAGATGCTAGCCAAGTACGTAAGACAATGGAAGTTTTGACTTCTTATATTTTGTATGTATGTATTATCAAGTATACATATATACTCAATTTAAAAACATCTATTATTTAATAGCATGGAAATGTGTACAGTTCTGACATATTCCATATTAAACATGCATCTTACCATACTTTCAAGAATATGAGTTCATACATTAATATAAGTAAATTCTTTTAGAGAATAAAGATGGTAATGTGGTGGAAAACATCATACTTTATATGGAATAGATTTTTTACCACTACACAGTGATCTAATTATTATATAATTAAAATTTTTAAACATGCAAGCTACCCTGTGTTTACTTCACAACATTTATTATCTGTGTCCCACACACTACAGAATGTATCCCAGACCTGATGACTCCATGACTAAGGCAATAACATGAGAACATCCCCAGACCGAAGAGGGACCAAATGGCAGGGTTCATAATTAAAACATATGATATTGTCCCTGTAATAAGCCTAATGAAAGTTAAGTAAATTTGCTAAGAAAGTCAAATATACTTTAGATCCTCACTTTCTCTGAGTTTATCTTTAAATTAAGACTTTACCAGGCGATTAGAAGGAATACCAGCCCTTCAAAGGGCAGCAAAGCCTTGTTCATCCTGCTTCACAGGTATCCAGCTCTCTCCCCACAGTACAGATGAAGGCTTTGTTCTACTGAAGTTCCTGAGGTGCTGTGTCTGTCCAAAAAAAGGGAAATCAGCTCAGCTTTAGGAGCTCCCCGCCTGTTTAAAATAAAGGCAATGTTGCTCCCTCCATTCCAAAGCCGAGAACATCAAATACCTCCCTCTGCCAGAGAGCTTGGCTATTCCCCAGGCGTTTTCAATCTAGTTGAGTAAAACAAAAATTGCATAATTTGTCATTATTTCCAAGGAATGAGATGTGCCTTCTACAATCCCTTTCGAGTTAAATACAATGGTGCTGAGCTTCCTGTGAATGCCAATGTCTTCTTTCTCTGAAAGAACAGAAATAAAGAATGGCAAAAAGAAACACTCCATTGATTGCCTGTAACTCGCTGCTCTAGGGTTTGTTGCTAGGTTGTTTGAATGTGTGCTTAAGGTTAGGTAGCACAAAAATGATTTTCGCAGGTGTTCACTAAAGAGAATCCAAACTTACTGGAAAAATCTGGGACTGAAAGCCAGGACTTAACAGTCAAATTCAAGACTTACAACAGCAAAAATCATACCAATGCAGGCAAGCCTCTTGTCAGAGGATCATTTAGTATCCTCATCCTTAAAATGTGGGTTGCCTTCTCTTAATGTGTCCTATTCCATTATAGGCAAGAAGATTAAAAAAATGTTTTACAGTGTTAAATATTTCCATAAATGTAAAGTGATACTGTTTTATATGAGAGATGTGAGGAATCTTGTCACTCCTTCTACACTGAAAACCTTGAAATCTGGGCAGAAAGAAGAACGAAGAGTAAAGAGAACACAAGACCAAACATAGGGAAACAAGAGCATCTTAAATCTTATCTACTAAAGGCAGAGGAAAGCACTGAATCCCCACCATCTCTTTTATGTGTAGTACCCCTCTGCTGACACTTGGGTACAACAACAGAGGAGAGAGTGGGCTCATAAAGTAAGATTGATTGCTGGGAGGATGATCAATGGCTGCAGTGAAAGGGGAAAAACTGATAAATGTTTTTTCCTCTTTTCACAACCTTTTGCTAAAGCTGTGCAAAATGTGTCATGCATAAAAAGTATGCAATTTTCATGTAATTAGAGAAACACAAGATGAAAATGAGTTCCATCAGAGCAATCAAGGATGGTAATGTGGCGTGTGTTTGTCAGTGTCGATTTGTCATGAAAGCAAAACCCAACAAGAAAGACTATATATATATATATATATATATATATATATATATATATATATATATATATATATATAAAATTTTATTTTAATTCTGAAATATATAGATGCCATTTTGCCATGGCCAATTCAATAAATTTCAAAAATCCTTCTTTTTGAAAAGTATAAAGTTTGGGAAGTGCAGATTAGATCATTTTCTTCTTTTTATTCTTTAAAGAATAGAATATTAGTTTACAAAAAAAACTGAGATTACAGGACATATTTATTCCTTGGAGGGTCAGATTTACAGCAGGAGGTGAAGGGTTTACAGTTTTGTATACAAGAATCACATTGTAATTTATTGCCTCTAAAAATACATTTCTATCATACAGTGATACCTGCTTCTGGTCTTATCACTAATTCCTGAAAGCCAGCACTATTACACCTTTGTTTCTGAATTCATTTTCAGAGGGTGTGGTAAGAGGACATGCATTTTTCTTCATTATATGTTTTTTTTTTTTCTTCTTTACTTGTTTCACTCATTTCTTTCATCCTATTCATTTATCATACTACTTGAAGCAGTTTATTGAGCATCAAATTGTGTCAGGCATGCTGAATTCTCTAGTGACAGAAAAGTAATGAAGTCATGACTGATGTGCCCAGACTGATTCTACTTTCAGGGGGCAGAGACAATTAACAGAAAGTGATAGGATTATAATCAGGATGGATTCAGGAATCAAAGGGATAGTTGAGAATGCTTCCTCTCATAAGGACATGGGGAGATTTCTATAGAGCTCAGTCTTGCCATTTAGGAGTTAAAGTGAACTTAAAAGTTAAAAGTTGTAAAAGAACATCTCAGCAGAGTAACAAATAAAGGCAAAGGTCTGGAAGACCCAACAACTTGACACATTAGTGAAAACACAAAGTAAAAGGTTCTCACAGATCATGAGGAGCAGCTGAAGATCTGTCCTGGAGCTTTTAATAGTTATATGCAGAAATATGACATGGTCAATGCAACGGAATGTTTGAATTAGGTATTCTATAGTTGTATACTCTTATCATTTTGGACTGATGCTCCTGTAGATATGCTTTCTGTGCTGTATGGGGGAAGGGTGCTTCCTAATGCTTTGTAGCTTGCTTCAGTCTGTAAGACTTGCTTCCTGCACCTGTTCACACCTCTGTGCTAGAAACAATGGATGTGGCCCCATAAAATCTTCACATAAAAGGCCGCTTGTTTATTTAAGTGCAAATGAAGGATTCTTCTTGGCTTTTCAGCTTCTGCAGCAAGAACCCAGGGAAGATCCAGGTTTCCTTAGCTTGGACACCCCACTGAATAAGTGACAGGCTGGCTAGCAGAATCTGCTGAGTGTTAGATTTTATTCATTTGTGTTAATAAAGCCCTTATGTGAGTAGGAAGGAGCTTGGGATGCAGAAAGAACTGAGAGGCAGAAGCAAAGAGGAGCCATGTGAAGTAAGACCATTTGTGTAAGCCGTCTAGGTTTTGTATCTGAGGGAGTTGTCCTTGTTAGTTATTGAAACCCATCATAGATATTGATGATGCCAGCTACAGATCAAATTGGTATGTAGAAGGAAAATTGTGAGTGCAGTGCAGTGAGCTATAATATTTGTTAAGAATCTGTTTGAAAAGTCTAGGTGAGATACAGGGATGACTCAAGTTACAGTAGTCATCAGTGCTGGGGAGAAATGTGTGTGAGGTACCACACAGGAATTTATGAGACCATTAGGTAACTTACAGCTGGAAATGCAGTGGGGATGGACATTGGGTACTCAACTCAAGCAATTTTGTGAGCAGTATTATTTTTCCATGAACCACAGCACGTGAGAAAGTGGAAGGAATGTAGTCGAAAATAATGAGCTACGGTGTTAGCATGGAATAAAAGTAGATATTTAAGTCAGTAACTATCATACAAAAGAATCTAAGTCTCAGAATTTCATATGCTTTCTGAAATACCAAGAGCTTATGAGATCATAAGATCAGTCCTGAGGAACATTCTTTCATTTACTGAAATGTATTTGTTGAGTATCTACATCTGACTTGGTTAAAGTAAGGATTAAGCAAAACTGGTATCAGAAGCTAGAATGATTTAACTCAAACCCTGTTTAGGTGAGTTACAAATTTTTATATGGGACTCTTCTATTAATCATCCTGAGCCTTGGTTCGCTGTCTGTGAAATTGGAGTGATGGGTAGCAAATCTCTAGGATTAACATGAGATTTCTGGATGAACTCCACAGAGCACCCCACCTAGTTCCTGACATAAGTTATACAATTGGCAGAATTCCGGTCTAAGGCACAGGTATGTGTACAAAATGATGGATAGGGAAAAAAATTCTTATAAAAATCTTAGTAATCAAACTTTTTATAATTTCTGTAATAAATGTTTCCTCCCCCAATTTTATGCATTGCTTAGTTTCTTGCTTTCTTTTGTCTACTCACACCATGTAGGATATTAAAACATCATTTTGTTGAAAGTAAAACTTGCAACCACATAAATGTGGAGTGACCAAAAGTTAACATTTTTCTTTACTGGCAAATGTGAACATTGTAGCAGGTAGCTACAGATGGGTGAAATTCACTCCCTGGGTGAGCCACTGAACAATGGTAAGCTAAAATCTTTTACCCTCAACTTATGAAAAGAGGGAGAAAAGATACAAAGAAATTTTCTTCACTTTTGCAGGCGGCCTTGATAGAGAAAGAGAGAAACGTAGAAATCTTTTCAGCCTTTTAAAGCTGTCCTAAGCCTGGAGAGGAATAGCTAACAGAAAGTCAGACTAGTGTCTCAGCTCACTCTCTGCAAACCGAATTTCTCTGACCTATGCTCTTATATACAAGAATCAAGGCACCAATGACAGATTGACCACCAAACCCATCCCGGCTCCTGGGGCTTCAACATTTATATACTCTAAGCAAAAGTTTCCATAAACCCAAGCAGCACAAAATCCAAGAACAAGCTACACATGGCAAAACAGCTGCATCAAACATTCCAAACCTAACTCAGAATCATTGACCACAACTGGGATGGGAACGTAAACCTAACCCAAATGCCATTTTACATTTTTTGTTTTATTTTAATTTTTCATTTAATTTATTTTTGTTCCTTTTTATAATACATATCCATACCCCCTACCCTCCTTTCATTCCTCCCAGCTCCCCGTATCTTCCCTCTCTTCCTATTTTATACCCTCCCCACCCTCACCCACTCATCCCTGCTGCTTCTGCTTCTCCCCACAGAAGAGAACAGCCCCCCTTTCCCCATTAGTGCTCAAACAGTGCACAACAAATGGGAGAAGGCCAGGCACCAGTCCCTACATCACGAGGATGGATGAGGCTAACCAGCTAGAGGAAATGGGTCCCAAGGTCAGGCAAAAGCATCAGAGAAACCCCATATACACAATAGTCTGTAGGTTCTGTGCAAGAACACCAAGACAAACAACTACATGACTCTTTTGCCTGCTGTTGGTAACCTTTTCTTCATACTGGATAGCCTCATCCAGTCTTGAAATGAGGGTTTGTGCCTTGTATTGTAGCTTTGTTGTGTTGTGTTTGGCTGACATCTTTTGGAGGCCTGACATTTTCTGAAGGGAAATAGACAGGGAGTGGACTTGAAGAGGGGTGGTGGTGGGGAGCTGGGAGGAGCAGGAGGAGGGGAAACTGAGGTTGGGATGAATTTATTTTCAATTAAAAAAATGAATTAGGAAGGTGGCAGACTTGGCAGGTGCAATGGAAGAGACTGTTAGGCAGGAAGTTTATAAAGAGAGTTTGTTGCTTTTATGAGGAAAGGGGGAAAGTAAAAGGAAGGTGGGAAAGAAAACTGGAGTTTGTAGGCACTTAAATGTATTACTAATGGAAAAATCATACTGGCATCTCTACCTGACCTTTGCTTATGTGGACCATCTCTGCAGTGACTTCTTCAGTGCAACAATACCCCCTCTGTTATCACTCCTGCAGTTATTTGTTGTCCAACCTTTGTTTGCTCACTGCAAGAAGAGATTCAGGGTGTGACTGTGTAACTCGTTATAAAAACTTTTGGGACCTAATTTTTTTAACTAACAATAAATTATTTGAAAAGCCCTTAGTTAGGGTCCTGTCTATAATCCCTACCTCTTCCTTTTTTTCTTTTCCTTGTGCTTTTTCTTTCTTTTTTTTTTGTGTATAACTTTTATGTTCCCAGTCACATGGCTTTGATTTTCTACTCTGAAATGTTGAGTTTTTCTAAAATTATGGTAGTTTCTTAGTTAATATATTATAAAAATAAAAGAGCATTTTTGCTAGATATTTTTCTTAGTACTTAAAAGTCTCATACATGAGATATCTAATGCCCGTGTTCCCTAACCTGGGTGTCAAAGAAATTCTTTTTAACCAAAAGCCAAATGTCAAATTGTATGTGATTTGAAGGCTATATGCCACTATTACTCAATTTTTCTGTAAACCAGAAGCAGCTAAAGAACAATATAAAACAGAAAGCTGGACTTTGTCCTAGTTTTTCATTTACAAACATAGTCACTGATTAGATTTGGTGAATAGCATAAAATTTGGCAACTCTGTTAAACCTGCTCATCTATTTCTATATTCTGTGTGGACAGATTTGGAAATGAAGCACCCTGAAGTTCTTACAGCTTAGAAGGATGACTTTGAAGTTCTGAGTAACTCTCATTCTGATGCTTGTATGCCTATTCCTTCTGCATGTCCATCAGCTCTTCAAAAACAGTGATTGCTTCATGTGAAGTTTACAACCTTGAGATTTATAATAATCAGCCTATCATATATGGGATACAATTTTAAACATACATCTTTGTCTTTTTTCTCTCTTTTCCTGTTGAATCTGAGTTTTTCAGTTATTCTTATTTCTTGTTTTTACCCACAGATGTGTAAAATATATGATGTTATCATTGTGGATAGGTTTCCTTCTGAAAGAAAAAATTAGGAAAAAATATCAAAGGGGTGGTGAACTAATTTTCTATAAACTAGGGTGGGAAGAAACAAGAAAGTTAACTTGACAGATAACACCTGTAGAAGCTTTAAATGAGGAGAAACAAGTACCAAATCTACCAGCACCTATCAATACCTCCAGACCATAGGGGAAATGGCATGCTGCTGGACTCTTCTATCCCCCAAATTCCCCCTTCTCTAATCCATAAATCCCTAAGACCTCTTCATGCCATATGTGCACAATTTCACTTATGGAGCAAGACTGCAGACCCTTTGTTATTCTTATTGAAGAAAAATTCTGCTTCTGGAGATGCCTGTTTCTTCCCCTCATTTCCATGTCACCACCATCAGTCGTTATCAGGTTCTACAGCTACACCACTTTTCATAAACCCAGAGATTTCAGAGATTTGAGACCAGTAATAACATACCATTGGTCCAACCTACTCAGGCATCCCATGAGCATCTCCCCAAAATCATTAGGCACCACTGTCACATGGAGAGAAAACCAAATTCTGTCCTTATGCATATTCTGAAATAGGAGACCACCTGCTCCTTGGAAGCCATCTGCTCATACATCTTTTGACCACTGGTTCCTCCTGTTCTTCCAAGTCTTTCCTTATTTTTAGTTGCTTTTCTCCTATCTGTAACAAAATCTCTGACAGGAGCATCTTGATATATGGGATATGTTTTTTGGCTCATAGTCCGTAGGCAATGTCCCACCAATTGAGGGAATGTGAGAGCAGCTGGAGTGTGTCAGCCTCAAGTGGTAGGAGCTTCCTGTGAAACCAAACAAGAAGTAGAGCTAGAAGAGAAAGCAGGTCAAGTTCTATTTATGACCACTCTGTAAGCCATGGCTCCTTTCTAAACATTCCACAACCTTTTAAAGTGGTGGAATCACCTGGACATTAAGTATACAAATGCATGATTCCAAGGGGAAGAATTCACATTCCACTACATGGACTACTTCCAACATCTAGCAAGGAACACTTTCCTCTAGTTCAATTTGCATAGTTGAAGCTCCAATTGGTGAAGCCCAAAGCTTACCTAGATTGCTCATGCAGTTAAGACTGCAGACCTACTATGTGAGAAACAGCATGCTTTTGAACTATTCACCTTTCATGTTCTTGTCTGTAAAGAAAGGGAATGTATGACTAACAATTGAAGTTTTAAAACCATGCAGAGAGACTCAAAAAACAAGGAAAAGCATAATCAGAAATAATGAAGTTTAGATTTTGCATATGAGTACCTCACATATTTACTTATGGATATTTAACATGTATATTCTTGATTAATATCCAAGTATACCTAGCCTTTTGTACCTAGTCACTTATGAATAATTTCTCTTGAGCTTTGAAGATAACATTTTCCCCAAAGGAAGTATGGAAGCTTCTAAAGAAACTGGAAATTAACCATGAGCTCATAAATAAGACTGAGCCTCCAACCAAAGCTCTTGGTTGAGGTAAGGCCAAGAACTGAGAGTGAACGACAACCAAACTTGAACCTGGAGTTTTCCTTTTTAAGTGCTGTCACAAACTGGGAGGGCTGGGGTTTGATTTGAAGAGGAGATCACATGGAGTTAGGAAAAAATGTCAGCTAAGATTTAAATAGTCTAACTGTACCCAGATATAGGCTATTATACTCAAAGTAAGTGCTCTAGGCTCTGGTCTTAAGTCCATACAACGATTCTTGGACCATGAAGTATATACGTTAAAGGCATATATTCCAAACTTGAGTTAGCAGGGGGTTTTACCCAAGATCCAGATGGAAGATGTCAAGAAAATAAACTTGTCACCTACCTCTCCCCCCAACACCTGCTGATAAACAAAGCTGCACCACTGGGTTTGTTTATCCTGAAGCGAGAGAGCATGTGCTCATTACCAGCCAAACACTGCCAGTGTCACACCCCAATGACACAGGGCCATCTGTCCAGGTATTATGTAATTTGATTCTTCCTGAATATATAAAACTATGAGTAAGGATGACTTCCTACACTCTTTCCTCTTAGGCCTCTACCTGAGAGGATACAGAAAACCCCAGAACTTTCTAGTGGAGAAAACGAATGCTGTAAAGGATGAAAAGTTATGAGGAAACTTGCTACTTAAATCTACGTGGATCCAGAAACCACAGGTTCGAGTAGACATGTGCTCCCTAGGTATTTGTACTGAGGGATACTTCCTAGCCTTAATACCATTTAGAGAGGTTGGTTGAATATATGCAAATGAAATTTCATCTCTTAGTGTACCTGAGTAGGAGACAGATGAGTTGAATTTGTCTATTGAATAGGCAGGGAAGTTAATAGAGTCAATTTTACTCTATGAAATACAAACTAGTGCCCTACCCAATAAGAATTTTGAAGAAGAGGTGTGAGTGAAAGGAAAGAAAATAGGCTTCCTGAGGAGGAGGTAGGAGGCCAATTGCACTTGCTAAACAGATTAGAGGTTCTTTAACTTTTATCAGGGCACAGAAGATTCCAGTATGTTCCACACTCATAAGCCATGATGTTGTGGGAAAAATGGAGTTTTGCACGGAAGTCATTACCATGGGTACATCTTTCTTCCCTTATCAAAAAGCAACATGAGAATTCCATCCTAAAAAAATTATATTCTAATAGCTGATATCTTGAGTCAGTGTGAACATATCACAAGAGGAGTAAATGATTTAAACTTTTTTATTTTATTTTAGTTATTATTTGTCATTTGTAAACTGCTTTAGAGTTTAAAGAATAACACTGAGTGGAAAATGATTCTGATGGTTTTAGAAATAAATGTAGAAATAAAAATGATGAAAGCTCTGAGGTAGCCAGGAGTTAGCATTATCTGCAAATAATAGGAAGAAGATAAAATCTATAATATTTAGAAATTGTTATAAAATATGTGTTTGCTGTCTAAATAAAATGTAAACTTCATATCTGAGTATTTATCCATGCATAGATTGGCCATATAGTGAAATATACATTTTGGAATATAGTGGAAGAGATTTTCTATCAACATTTATTCTCTTCTATCTTCTTTATTTTCTTAGTGGCATTACCTAAGCAGTACACGAGGAAAACAAAAGTAAGCCAATTCTAGGTCTTTGTTGGCAACTAGACCCTCAGACACTTGGAATTCTGACTTGAATAGACTGTTTTTGAAATTCTCTTGGCAGAGTCTCACTTTACCTCTCCTAATTGGATCCAAAAGCCTGGGAAGTAATTTAGAATTAATGCAAAGAGCATGCATTTCTTAGGCAAAGAGGGTTGGGTCCAAATGTATTGCTTCCTGAGTTGTCCTCTTCTGGTATTACTTTGCCTTTAAGAAAGTCAAGGTAGCCTATCTTATGGGTAGCACACTGGGTCCTGGATTTGTCATAGGGTCTTTGTGCCTCATTGTATCCAGACAGTCTTGGAATTAAATGAATGACTTCACAAGCATCTATGTAATAGATGTTACAATGTTATATTATTTACATTGGTTTTTATGCTCTCCTGTATTATGATATGTTAATTTGAGTGAGCCATGATGTTGATGAAGAGGGGCTACTTACTGTCCAAAACTGGAAACTGTAGCCTTCTCTCCTGATCCCTGTATCTAGGAGACAAAGAGAAATGTGGATATTTCCTTCTTTACTTTCTCTCCAATACACTTTGTACCACTTCACTCATGCACTCCATGATAAACTGCACATATCACCCTTTGCAGATGAAGAAATACATAAATAAATAAATATAGTCCCTGAGCCAGCTTGGAAGAATGTTTGATAATCTGAACCATTACGGAGGTGAAATTTCATTACACAGATGGTGACATCCCGATGTCTATCATCAAAACACAGCAGGTAGAAACTATCAGCCAGGCCCGTTCCCATCTATAAAATTACACTTATATTAATGTCACTCCAGATTTCATTATGCGGAAAATGATATTGCACAGGACTCCAGCACTGAGAGGGTAGTGAGCTGGGGGTGAGGAGGTGGTAAGGGGCGACTAGGTTGTATGGGTTGGAAAGGCGGGGTAAGCAAGCCATCTGTGAAGAGACCACAAAAACAAACTGTGATATGTGGTGGGCTGTCTAGGACTGCGGAGTAGACAAATATTATATATATATATTTCTGCTGCCAGTTCCTGGTGATACTTGATTGACTCCCTTCCAGAGACCATCCTCAGGTTCTTGACAGAAGGTTTAAAGGCCCTCCAGTAAGAAGCACAGAGATTTATAGCTATAGCTAATTTTTATTAATGAAGGATGACAGGCATCTCTTCTTTGATCCAACAAGATGTTACACCAATCCAAAGAAATGCCCTGTATTTAGAATTGTCATCCCCATCCCCCCAACTCAGTCTCTGTATCAGAAATAGGGCAGAAAGAGAGGGATGTACACACACAACACATACGCCATACATATGGGGGGCAACTAATTACATGGGAATGAGAGATTTAATAGATACCAAATTAACATACAAATGACAATTACATATATGTGTATATATATATATATATATATATATATATATCTTTATATATATATGAAAGGGGAAGGAGGGGTAGAGAAGACGACTCAGTCAGTAAAGTGATTGATGTGCAACATGAGAACCTGAATTCAGATCTCTAGCATCCATGTAAAATAACAGATATGGTGGCACACACCTCTGAAAACAGTTCTGGGCAGGCGGACTCTTACTGGCCAAAAAGTCTAGGAAAATCTTTGAGCTCCAAGTTCACTGGTAGATCCTGATCCAAAAACTAAGATGATTTACAAAGAAACTTGCCATCACCTTTTGATGTGAACTTGCACCTGTACACACACATATAAACAGATACACACACACACACACACACACACACACACACACACACACACACACATGAAGCAGGATGAAGATTATAGAAACAGAGGTGGATGATAGAAATTTTATTCATGTCTCTTGCTCTCCCCCTCTCACAAACTTACTGTCTTAAAGGAGAACCTCATTTCATTTCTTGCTGGGTTTCTCATATTTGCTTCCCTGAGCCGCAAGTAGTTTTCCATAACCTGTGATGTCTAATTCTGGGGTCTTAGGACCAGATCTAAGTTCTGTGGTAGAATAGCAAGGGATCATATCCTCTAAGCCATGTCTCCACCTCTCAAGAGCCATATGTTAACCAGATTTCATCAAAAGAAATAAAATCTCTGTTGCCTTTGATAGATACCATATGTTTTATACACACACACACACAAGCAGACACATATATATGTATATATATATGTATATATATATATATATATAAAATGATTGATATCATATGTATTCTAATCTCAGAGCAAGTAGTAAATAAATGAGAAATTGTTGAAACAAAAAAATACATTGAATAATAATTTGTTTTAGGCTGTCAGGTGGTTTCATTTTGAATTTTTCCTGTGTATGTATAGGTTGTGAGTATCGAGCTCTCTTTCATGTTGCATTGCAGTATCAGGAGCTATAAATCTCCTATGGTTTCCTCCTTTCTGAGCTCATTCCTTGGCTCAAGATGAAACAGTTAGTTGCTCCTCCCTGCACTCTGAGCACCTGGAGGCCCTCCTGGGGTCCCTCAAATCTTCTCACACGTCTTTTACAAGAAACTATAGAAATTGATCACTAAAACTGGCATGAATTAGAGAACTTTACCGAGTTACTTGATCAATCTTTAATAGGGGGTTCAAATGCTGGAGTACCCACAAATTAGTTAATAGGACTGTATGTTGATTTCCCAACAGAAAATTCAGACTGGCTCAGGGCAATACGGTTGGAGGACTCTCAAGTTCCAATTTTAACATACAGATTAGTATTTGCAACTGTTTTCAAAGAATTTTTTAAAGAAAAAGTCCAGACCAATTAAATAAAAGAAAATGCAAGGATGTAAAGAAAATCCTTTTATTCCATGATACTATTTATTTTTTAGATTATAATTGCATAATTAATCCCTTCTCTTTCTCCTCACCCAACATAATTGCTTCTTAAATTTATGACATATCTTTTTTAGTGTTACATGTGTATATATATATATATATATATATATATATATATACACATATATAGACTATGTAGAGAAATATGTATTTCTATATGTAAGTGCCTCTGTGTTATGTTACTGTATATGTTTTCAGGGATGAGCAAATTATATTTTATAACAAGTTGGTGTCCTCTTCTCTTGGGAAGAATATTTATCTAACTCTTAGCATTCCTTAGTTGCTTGTGGTTCTTTGTGTAGTGTTGTAGGTTCTTGGGCTATCCTCCATCCATTTTTGTATGGTCTAATGTTGTTTTGTTCAGGTCATGCTGAGGCAGTCATGTTGGTGAAATTTTATGAGCATAAATTCTGACAATCCTAGAATCTGATAATTCTGAAAGTCTCAAAACAAATTCCCTGATCCTTTCATTGCTACCATCTTTCAATCCCTCCTACCTCAATGTTCTCTGAGTCTTAGGTGCAAAAGTACTCTGTAGATGTATGCACTGGGACTGAGAGCCACGGCTCTGCATTTTGATTAGCTGTGTTTTAATGTAATGGTCTCCATCTGTTGCAAAGGGAAGTTTTCTTGATGAGGGGTAAAGGACTACACTTACCTATGGGTATGAAGACAAATGTTTAGAATGTAATTAGATATTATACTGGTATAGTAAATTGGAGACTGTAGGTGCTCCTCCAAGATCCATGACTTCACTAGCTTTGATTAGTTGGCCAGGTTTCCAATACCAGACACTGTTTCCCTCTGTTTAACTGCTCTTAAGTTCAATTAGAGAGTTGTTTGTTATCACCAAGGTAGTTGTGCAATTACTTCACCCTTAGCGTTATCATAGCATGCTGGTCATTGTAGTGGTTCATATGTGTTATGACTATATGAGACTGTTGGTTGCTTCCCTTCTTTGGATGCTTGCATCTACCATAGAAGACAGTTATAAAGGAAATCATTAATTATTAATGCCCACAAGGTTGGATTCATTTTTTTTCAGCCACCTACAATACTTTTTTACTATCCTACTTGAAGAAGAGAGATTTTCAATAATATGTTCCTCCCTATTCATATCTACACCCCTTGTCAAAAACTACAGTGACAAAGTCATACACTGATATGGCCAGAATACTTATTTGTGACCCATGTGACCCTAAAACTTTTCCTGCATTTATTTTTGAAGTTCAGGATGTTGAAAGAAGACCTTGATATATGTCAAACACTCTACCAGCCACCAGTCTACACTTAGCTTAATTCATACTTGATTCCATAAACTGCATTGTATATATACTGAAACGATCATAGATAGACACAATCTATACCTGAACAACCTGTTTCTTAACCTAAGGTGACTCAAGGGATGAGGTATGCTTGCTTCTTCATATTTGCAATTTGTTTTCAGCACCAAACAAGTTCTGCTCCATAATTTCTTCCTCAGTTTCTATCCTCAGGTCCCTTAATTTCTAATTGAGTAGCACATATGTGCCTATATATTCATCCTACTGTGAAGGAAAAAAAAAGATACATTAAGCCCCAGACTTAACAGTTTATTACAGCTTGAAGTTAGTATTAAAGTTACTCCTGAAGAACAGATTGGACAGACAGATTGCATGACTTATAAAAATAAAAATAAACTACTGATTTGGGATATCAATAGGCTAATTAGCAGAATTTGAATTTGAATCCTCAATATTTAGAAATTCACTTTAATTTACACTAGGTAAACATGTAAATATAATTGGATGTAGACATTTGACCTATAAGCTTTGAAGGTTTTGACTACTATAAAATTCACCCTAAAAATATTTTCCAGTAGGGGAATGGTGGCACACATTAAACCTAACACTCAGGAGGCAGAGGCAGGCAAATCTCTGTGAGTTCAAGGCCAGCCTGCTCTACAGAGTGATTTCCAGGACAGCCAGAGCTACAACAGAGAAACCTTGTCTCTAAAAAACATACATATACTTTTTCCCCCTTAAACTAAGAGTTTCTATGTGTGTCTTTTCAGTAACTCAGTTTACTCCCTATGAACTTACCACATGGGCATATATTAATAGATTCACTTCAGATTTTCATGTTTCTCTTATCTCTAAGTTACATATTTCACAAACAAATAATATTTCATGTGTGAGTGCTTTATTGTGTTAATGCTAAGTATTCCTTCATACTATTTTATAATATATTTCTTGATTGATATTTGATTTTATACTCTATGAGTAAAAATACTGTCAGTATTTCAGACTAAGTTTTCATTGGTGGATATTTATACTCATCCTAGGTAAACATCAAAGAAAAAATTTTCTGGATTGGGTGTTGGACATTTTTATCATGATTGCTAAAGAGTTTTTCCGAGCTTCTGTCCAAATTGAATTTCTCACTAACAAATAAATCCCTGTGACCTGCCCCTAATAGACACAAATTCTAAAATGTAGCAATTGTAATCGATGTTCAGTGGCAGATGAAAAATATGTGTTTCCTTGCTGATTAATAATTGTGTTACCATAGTGTAGTCAACATTAAAATACATTTTCTTATGAATTATTTGTTCACATTTTTGTTTCATATAGACTTGTGGTCTTTGTTTTAGATTGATAAACTACCATTGATATAAGGCTTCAATTTTTCTGTTTATTTTCAGTAACTTGCATTTTAACAAGAAAGTAATACTTAATTTGGGTGAAGTCTAATTTTTCAAGTTTTTTTCCCTGACTTTAATATTCTTGGAAATGTTTGCTTAGCTAAACGTAGCAATAAGTTGACTTATGTTTTATAGGTCTTCCCTTTACTCACAACTTGGCTTTACAGAGCTTCATTTACTGCAGTTTTATTTCTTTGTGGTTAATTCTGGTCTGATACTAATAAACAGAATGTTCTGGAAATCAACATTTTTAGTTAAAACATGTTACTTTCTGAATACAATGAAACTTTCAACCATTCTGTTCCTATTGTCTTTGATGTGAACCTCGTCTACAGCTTATATGTTCCCCATACATGTGCCATTTAAGACGTCGAGACCAACAGCTATCTGGGTTCAAACTGACTGTGGATTCAGGAATTGCTTGCATCTCTTGCAATATATCCACATGAATAAGAGGAGATGGCATAGTTACAGAAAGTCTACAGTTTCCATCTAATCTAAGTATGGTGTTTCATGTGAATTGTACTTTAAGTTATCATGGCCATCAAGTTTCATGTTTTCATTTTTGTCCCATATAGATAAGCAAATTCTCCTGTATTATTACTTCTAAGTAACTGTTGTCTCCAACTGAATTACCTTGTTAACTTTGTGATTTGCTTACATATACATTTGTCTGCGAAACAGATCATTCTCTATTTGTTGATCTATTTATGTATCTTTACGCCAATCATACAACTATCTTAACAATTTTCTTCAATCAAAATTCAAACTGTATCCATCATTAATTCGTTGGGTTGTTACATCCCCTTTGAGTCTATTTTTTACTACTATTTAGTGTTGGTGAACTTGTCTTTTTATAGTATATACTACATAAAAATTAAAAAATTAAAGACTTTATTAAATATGGTCTCAACTTTTAGAATAGTTTACTTATTATGTGTTTCTATGCAAAAGTATAATTTTTTCTAATAAATAAAATTGGAGGAGAGCATGATGTTCTATACTTGTGATATACCACTGGGGAGTAGATACAGGAGGATTGGTAGTTCAAGAGTATCTTTGGTTACATAGTGAGTTGACACATAAGGAGAAAGGGAATGTGGGAGAGAGAAAGAAGGAGAAGGAAGAAGAGAAGAAAGAGGAGAAGGAGGAGAAAGAGAAGAATACAAATAAGATGAAAAGCAAGATGACAAAGACAACAAAGAAGAAGAGGAGGAGGAAGAAGAGGAGGAGAAGAAAGAAAGAAAGAGGAAAGAAAGAAAAAGAAAAAGAAAGAAGATGAAAGAAAGAAAGAAAGAAAGAAAGAAAGAAAGAAAGAAAGAAAGAAAGGAAGGAAGGAAGAAAGGAAGAAAGAAAGAAAAACAACTGCCAGAGAAGGAGGGGAGGAACTGGAACAAGAAGTCAAGGGAAGGTTAAAAAAAAGGGAGATAAAATTTGGTAATTGTAAAACAATCCTTTTTTGTTGGAAAAAAAAAGATTCATTTGCAAATTTGAGTAAGAGTCTTTAAAATTATTTATTTTAACCTTTGGGCCATAAAAATACAATTATCAGTTCAATTACTTATAAATGAAACTGACCCTATAGGTGGGGATTGAGAAGTCTTAACCATTGATTTTGAGAACCCAAGCCAAAGATGCATGTGTCTAGTGACTTCGGAAAAAATATCATTATTGCTTGGATCACTATTAAATTGCTGTGAAGTTGATCATTTAAGCATTTTCCTTTCTTGACCAGCTGTCAATCCGTGTTCTTAAAGAAGATTTGGCTTCAGTGTGACCCAAGAATATGGAAACACTCTAGTTCTAAGGAGAACAATTAATTTTCATCAATTATAGTTCAGTATAATTACACTGTTTACAAAGCCCAGTCTAAAACCCATTTAGTATAAATATTAATAATTTCAGGACAACAAATTTAAATATTTAATCAGGTATGAGCCCTCCTACATCAGGACTTTTTGGGTCTATACTGTGGTATGCTTTTCAATAAACATGGCAACCAAAACTATCCCTGATTTAAGAGAAAGAGACTTAAAAAGGAAGGGTATACTGGCTTGTAAATGGTTAGAAATCTAATGGTTGGAACAGCATCTAAGTGTTCTTTGAATCGTGGAAACTAGCTGTATACTAGACAATCATTTTAAGGGTAACTCACTAAGAAATCTGATCACTATAGTATAGGCCAGCATTCATCAGGATCATAGGATATTAACATCAACATCAGTATGATCTTGATACAGGCTAAAATAAGAGTGCTGAGTTCCCATATAAGCATGTGCCATCAACACAACAAGGATGTATCTGGGACTATGACCACCTCACAAGCTTCATGAAAGATAATGTTACTGCCTATCCTTAGCTATGGAATCTGGACTCATAATCTGTCTCTACTAGGGAATGTGGAGTTCAACCACATTCCAAACTCCTCTAATCAGCCCCTTCATGCAAATAATGGACAATTATGCTAAACTTTTATAAGTAGTTTCTATTTAAAATATAAGTGAATAATGACGCCTAATTGATAGCAAGTAGAAAAATTGAAAGCAATACAAAAATCAATAAAAGGGAACTCAGTTTGTCTAGATGTGTATTTGCTTGACAGTCAGTGACAAGAAGTGAAGGTACTCTATGCAATGAATGTCAGCAGGGAAAGTGAATCCAAGGATTTACACAATTCCCTCCAGAGCAGTGCTCCAGGCTCCCTCTATTCTTTTTATTGTTTTCATGAAGTCACTATAACTTATAAATGTTTTCATAAAGGAAAATGAAGCAGAAACTAAACCAAAAAGGAAAATATACTCATCCAGAATTCTTGCATCCTTACTATAAAGCCCTCTGCTCCATTGAGTGCCAGTCCTTCGAGTCTACCTCCTTGCTAAGATGAAGCTAGGACACCTGTTTGTCAGCCCCACATGGAATTAAACACACTATTTCTCTCAGATAGTTTTGTTGGCAGTCACAGGTGGATCTGCTCCAGGAAGAGTAGGATTCAGGTCCCTGGAGATGCCAGATTTACAAAGGGCAGGGAAGAATGGCAAAGACATTGATATTGTACAGTTGTGAATTTTTGAAGGCTGGAAATGCAGAGGAGGGTGCCTTTCTAACAGTGCTTCCAGAGAGCTGGGCTACAGCATGCTGGGAATGGATATCCACAACTTCCCCCCACACCAGTGCAAAATTCATTCCACCTGCTTTGTAGTGGCCACACAGGTCATCTGCAGTTGGGACTCTTTAACCCTCCCCCTATTCTCATGTGCTAATTTGACCTTTTTCAACGTTTAGTAGTGCAGATGTCTTTCTCCATCGTCCAGATCTCAACATTAACAGACATTAATTCAACTTTTTCTTCTACAACCTAAGGGTAAATATAAATGTTAAATATTAGTCATTTTGTGGATAGATGTATCTGGAAACTGGTTCATCTTAATAGATGTCCAGGCTATAAAAGAGAGTTATTTTTATTTTTGTGTGTGTGTGTGTGTGTGTGTGTGTGTGTGTTAACATACTTGTACATGCACCAGCTTGTGCTCTGAGGATCAGATCTTTCCTACCTTTTCGTAGGTTCTTGGGATGGAAATCAATTGGGCGGTGTCAGCCTTCTATCCTTGGGCAGCAAGTACATTTACCCACTGAGCCATCTCTCTGGACTATGAAAAAAAAATTAAAGAGGTGCTTTAATGAAACTAATAGAACTGACTGATTTTATATTTTTATCTTGTAAGATGAAATATTTTGACTGATGGAGTAGTATCAATTCAGAAATAGCATTCAATTAAAGAACTATCTTGCTAAGAATTAGTAAATTTTGTAGACTCATTTGAGAAGGTAAAGTTTTATTTATTTAATTTTTGCTGTGGTTGAGCTTTATACGATGTTTCTTCATTTCCCTTATGCTTTGATTTTTATTTATTTATTTATTTGGCATTTGGTTCTTAACTCACAATCAATGAAGGGATCCAGCTCTTGTCATCCCTCAAACACCTGATCTTTATCTCCAGCCTGAGTTGCTCAGTCCCTCCTGTGGATAATGTTTATGTAACTATTGGCCGTTTTTTATACCATATTAGAATTTTTAGATACCTGCCTCTAGTATTTGTGCTTTCATTTTATTTATTTCATATTGTGACCACATACAGCGTTTCTACTAGTATATGTATGTATTAGATGTCCAAAGTTTTATGTTCATTTTCCCTTGAGTACAAGACACACGGTTGGATTTGAAAGAATGAACTTCTCCTTGGTAGTTTGGTTATCAACATCATTCATTCATCTCTCTAACATGTGCTCCACATTCAGATGTTCCTTCTCTGCACTTCTAAACCTCATTTAAAAACTTTCTTTCTAACTTATCCTTATTGATATAGGAAACACAAGTTTTACTTACCTTTTTGGGAATGGTAGTATTAAAATGGAATAATATTTTGCTTAATAAAAGGCTGTCTTGACTGGGAGTGTGTCCCTAAGCATTTTACCTGTCCTTGAGTACCTTAACCCCCAATTGGGTTGCCTAGTCCAACACTGAAGTAGGGAATCATGTCTGACACTGTTCCAGCTTGTTGCACCATGTTTTAGCAGTTACCCTGGGAAGACTGCTCTTTCTTGGGGAGAGGTGGGGTGGGAATGGGAGGATGAAGGGTAGATCTGGGAGCAATGAAGGGATGAGTGGAAGGATATTAGAATGCAATATATGAGAGAAGGAAAATTCTAATAAATAAATAATTAAAAGAATTTTAAAAGTCTATCTTGTGGTAAGCCTCCAATATTTATTATGCAATATCATATATACATTATATATATATATATATATAATTGTATACATATCTATCTCTGTGTATATATATATACATATATATATAACGTTTGAACTATGATAATATCTGTAAACATTGTTTATAATAAATGACATCTCCTTTTAGATTCATTTGTGTAAGACAAGGCATAGCCTTTAAATAATGCTTATTTTTCAACTATTCCAAGAGAAATTATGTCCTAAAAATATCTGTTTTGATACTTTGCAAGATGCTAAACCTGTCACTCCCTGAGAGTTCTTTCCAATCACTACTATTTCACATGGAGTGGTCAGAATCTGGGAGAGCTTTTTAATTCTGCTTCTAATATTTCTGACAGTGGTGCACAGAATTCTTTCTTTCTTTCAACAATGACTACAACTACCTCAACCATTGATTTGTGGTGCTTCTTGTTGCTGCACACTATCCCTAACATGATTAGAATTCCAAGGATACTTACTCATACATACACATGCACACCGTGTTAGTAATCTCATCATGTACAAGACACTTCACTTTACGAAGCCCTTTCACATTCACTGCTATTAGAGTTTCCCAAGAAAAAAAAAGATAAGAAAAAGTAAAGAAAAGGAGTAAAATTCACAGGTCAAACAAACCAGGGGGACCCTGGAAGGGAGACTTCAATAAATATTGTTTCTACCTAGAAGAAGTCAGAGAAGAGAGGTTTTCCATATCCAGGTGTTCAGGCATGGCAGCTATGGAGTAGAGAGGCAGAACTCTTAGTTTATCTGTTTTCCCTTACTATGACTCTGAGAAAAGCCCTTTCCCTAGGCAAGGCTGACAATACACCCTGACGTGATAGCCACAGAACTCCAAAGGGCAGCAATGACAATTGGGTGATCCTGATCTTAATAAGCTTTGGGAAATCAGCAGTTTATGCAGTTCAATTTACTGTGGTAGGTCACTCTGTGTGATTTCTCTGCAATCATCCTCTGCATGCTCTTCCGGTATTTCTGAGTTTTCGTAGATTTTCATCTCCAAAGTTTTCATCTGGAAAAAAAAAAAAAAAAAAAACAACTTGTACATGCCCATCCCAGAGAAATGATATCCTTACCATTTTCATTATGAATCAATGAAGGAAGAATGAAATGTGTCTTAGAAGAGGGTTGCTATCTACAAGCCTTGACAAGAAACATCAGGTAAAGCTCTGAGGACAAGATGAGGAATGGGGGTGGGGTGGGAGCTTCATGCTCTCTTTAAACATCTCACTTTAACATATAAAGTCAACAAAGAATTAATTACACCTGATATTCCACCATAGTTCTTTTACCTTCAAAACAACTTGGAGATCTGGCTATTCGTGCTAGAGTGCTTGCCTAGCATGCAGAAGTCCTGGGTTCAGTTCCTAGAACTGCATTAAACAAGATGCTGTGCATCTATAAGCTAAGCACCTGATTGGTAGAGACAAGAACATAAAGTCAAAGTCATCTTCAGCTATAAACTAAATTGGAGGCCAGCCAGGGCTATTTGAGAGCCGTTATGTAAAAAAAAATAATAACATTGGGAGGCTGAGTTTAAACTCATAATTCACTGACCATTCATTATTTCCCAAGAACATGGCAGTGTGGGCATTAGGTAGCTGGCCAGATATTAGCAAGTTTGTAGTACACTGGGAACAACCTGCAAAAGCAGAAACTGGTATTTCAGGATTTTAACTTTTTATCAGAATAATATGACTTGAGTCATATCTTTGAAGCTAGAAGACCATGTGATATCTTGAGCTGCCACTGATGGATGACTGTCTAAACCTGACAAGAGGGGATCTAACCAGACATGATTACTGTCTAACAGAAATGTTTCTGATAAAAAACAGGACATATCATTGCCATTGCTATCCACGCATAAACCTAGACACAGTCTATCTAAATAAGTCTGTATATCACATGGATGGGACACAGTCCTATGAGAAAAGTTAATTTTTCTAGAACTTTCCTAGAAGATAATCTAAACTTACATGAGATGTGTAGGAGAATGTCCTCTCACACACTGGGTGCATGTTTTCCCCTAGTCTGAAAATACAAATTCTGTTTCTCTCCTATACTCCTCACTGTGTGTGTCTCCTGGAATTTTTTTCTATAGAGAACATAAGGATTGAAGGGACAAAATGATACCATACAGACACTGGAAGAGTCTGGATATCAGACTCGAACTCTTCTAAGCAATTGTTCTTTGAAAAGCATAAAGAAGGTTTCATCAAACTTGGAAGATAAATGGGGGTAATGAGAAGTTATTGTAAGTCGCCAGAATTTAAGTGTGTCCATTCTTTAGAGAATCTGATTGAAAAAATTGGAGTAAAATTTGAAAACCCTTTAGTGACTGTTGGAAAGGTAAAAAAAAATACATCAGCAGTTTTCAAAGAGAGAAGACATGCAAAAAACAGTCAACCATGGAGAAATTAATGCATTATTTGGGGGAGTAAAGTAAAGATAGAAATACCTCAATGGCTGAATCTTGAGGCATGCCATGCTCTGCCTTGAACAGTGTGGTACTGAGGCATTCTTGTTGCATGATTGTGACTGAAGACTACTTCCCCAGCTTCACTTCTAGGAGGGTTTTCTTTTGTCCCACTATCAGTTCAAAATTGCCTTTTTAAAAATATTTTGCAACTCTACAATGGATGGTCAATTTCACTTTCAGTCTGGATTATCCTAGACTTTGGAGATATCCCCAGGGGGATTTTTCCATTGGTCTGTTGATCCTCAATATTTTCTTTTCTTTACCTACTTCCTTTTAAATTTCATCAGGCCACTAAAGTATGTACATTACATGTCAACTAAATGTTATCTAAGAAAAGTAGACCTGACCTGTTTCTTTTATCTCCATTGAGAGTAATAAATACATACATAATATATATATATATATATATATATATATATATATCTCCAAACACATATATGTAATAATAATACATATGTGTAATATATAACCATGAACGTATATGTGATATATTTGTAAGTATATGCTTGTGGTGTATAGTCACATATATTGAAATTTATATATGTATGTATGTGTGTGTGCATGTATACAAACATAATCTACAAATATTCTTCAACAGAGGAACTTATTAGGTCTAATCTCCATCCTTACACTTATCAAGGTACAGGGGACTTAATTACCATTCATTGTAAATGGACTTGGATGAATTTTATTGTTGAGAAACAATGGATATAACTTGGCTTAATGTAGACCCTAATTTTACTGAATCAATTTCAGCCTCCCTTTGCTGTTGCGGTCTCTTAGCATCTCAATCTGTTCTCAAGAGTGATAATGTATCTCTCATCATTGTGTCATTGACAGCTATCTCCCTGAGGGTCAGGTAGCTGAGAAAGGTGAAATTATTTTGAAAACTTAAAAGAGAAAACACAGCTATTAGGATTGGCAAATGTAATGGTTTGAATAAGAATATTCCTACAATAAGTTTGTGTATTTGACCACTTGCTTCCCAGTTGGTGGTGTTGCTTGAGGACATCTAAGAGGTGTGGCTTTGATGTAGAAAGAGTGTTTTTGAGGTTTCAAAGCTTTATAGTATTGCCAGTTAAGCTTCTCTGCTTTGTATTTGTGGTTCAAGATTTGAGCTCTCAGCTTGCTACTTCTGTGACTGTGCATGCCTGTTTACTTTTATCCCTGCCTCAATGGAAACTTGTGCCTCTGAAAGTATAAGGCAAAAATAAACTCCTTCTTCCATAAGTTGCCATGGTCACAATGTTTTATCATAATAATATAAATGTGACTAATACCACAGCCCCTATATTCTAATATGAAGGTGTAAAACTTCATTCCCATGAGACTCACTATACTTTCCCAAAAGGTGCATTTTCTACAATGTGGGCTCACTTAAAGGTTTTCTCAGTCACTTGAATCATGAGGCCAAGTTCAGAACTGATAATTATATAACTCATGGTTATTCTTAATGGATTGTTGTCAAAATATTTTATTTCTGCTCTTATATCATGAGAAAAAGCCGAAAGTAAGATAATTTAACCCAAAGAAAATACTTGTTTTTCATAAAGTTGTAAACTAACACTACAATTCAAACTCCTTTTGTGTAGGCACAGGTAAACAATGGGGAACAAAAAATCTTAGTAGTGAATTTTGATAGCAGGTGAATATTGGAACTAGATAATATCTTGTTTGGATTCTTCCATATAGCCATCCATAATACTTCATCAAAATTTCACATCCTGACATCATTTTGCATAGATAAATTTTATAAAATCATGACTTCCTGAAAGATAGAAATCTATCTCACATGATTACTGAAATAATTCTAGTGTATTGCTATTATGAATAACTAAGATTTGAAAATATTCCCTGAAGAAAATCCTAGATAAATGTTGTCAGATGCTGTAGAAATGAGTGCTGTTACAGTTGTGTGTATCCAGTTGTTACCACTGCTTCTATTGAATAAAACGGTGTAGCATTATGTTGGTAGCTATAATTACTTTGTAGTCCACAGCTTATAAATGATCTGGTAACACCTGGGTGGGATTATTATTGAATTAGCAGAAAGATACACAACATATGGAGATTGTGAAGACAAAGTAAAACTGAATTTAAAGGAGCCTCTGATATTCTCTGTGGATCCAGCAACCAGAGACGGTTTTTAATTCCTCCCTGTTGGAAGATAATAATAATGTTTGAGTTTGTTCTTATGGAGCATTTATATAGGTGTACCCTTGAAACAAAAACTGAAGGAAGATGACAGCCAATGACCAAAACAATGCATTAACATATCTCCCTGGTGAGCAAGGTGGATAGAAGAAACACCAGAAGATACAAGCTGTTGCATGGACAAGTAAATAGCTAAGGTCAAACAAGTTATATGCAATAACTCCTCATTTTAAGAACTTGCCCCAGTCCTAGATCTACGCTTATGAAGTCAACAGTTAAGCACTCTTTGTGTACAAGCAGCTACCAATAGAATCAATATTAAGTATCCTTGCAATTGAAATATATCTGGGCCATGTATATCATGATGTACAATAGTACATTACATAATTCACTTTATATTCAATAGAATTAGTGACAACTATGGTATCTTCTATAATTTGAGCTAGAAACAAAAATAATTCTGAATAATCAAGGAAGTGGTAAGAATACATGTGAACATATGCTTTTACCATTTTACTCCAAGAAGAGAAATTGGATTACATATAGAATATATATATATATATATATATATATATATATATATATATATATATATATATATATATATGAATTGCAGCACTATAAAACCTACCCAATAGATATGAAGCTTTCAGGTAAGTAATATGTTTTATTATTCAGGTATGTGACTATGTGATGTCTGCAGCAATATAGCCTTATAGTAAAGTTTGGGAGGGTAACAGAGAGCAATGGCTATAGCCTGTAATGCATGGGGATATATGGAGCAAAGAACCATATTTTTTTGAAATATTTTTTATTACAGCTATTTTCTACATTCAACATAATCAGTTGTCATGTGGGTGTGGCAAGGACAGTATTGCTAAAAGCATTAGCAATTGTGTCTCTACCTTGGATCTGTCTTTTGAGTTTCAAACTTGACTGTGTATATTAAAACTCAGCATGGGATCCTCAGTCAGAATGTCCAGGTTTTAGCTAAAAAGATTCATCATAGATAAGCCTTCTTCTTCTTCTTAATATTAACCAAACATGTCCTATCACTATAGTTTACTTCGTGGGATGTTAACACTTTCTATGATAGGCATAACTCCTCAAAGCAAAACCATTCTAATAGAACATTCAGTGTCCTCTCATCACCCACCAGACTTTTCTGTACAAAGACTTGGCATTTTTTGAAAATCTCTGTACATAACAATCTATCTAGATCAGTTCTAGCTTCTTGTTGACATCTTGAAAATACACAATAATACCCACCCTCTCCCTTCTTCTCCTTACCTCTTTCTTCCTTCCTTTCTTAAATGGCTTGGTTCTTAATGCACTGCCCTTTGGAATTCTACTTGGAAATAATTTTAGCTAGTTTAGGGATATTTTTTAAGATTCTTAAATGAAAAAAATCTCTCTCTCTCTTAAAAAAAAAGAGACAAGAGAATAGTTATGAATAAACTGAGAACAAATTGGATCAGAGTAAAAAAGATTCCTCTCCTCACCCCCCAAAAAGATATGTCATAAGAGCTCTTGATTTAGCATCCCTTTCAGAACTGGCTGTTGCCTTTAGCAATCCCTAAAGTGAACACAAACAAAACAAATCCTTTCAGCATATCTTCATGAAGCTGTCTGGGATGTGACAAAACTTTGAGGAACTGTTTTGTGATAATGGTTTTTTTACTTTATTGGTACTTCTCTAGAGAAGGTGGGGGAATGGTTGCTTCAAATACATAGAGCTAGAAAAAGCTGAAGTTAATAAAACCTTGCAGAATAATTGGGGAGGGAAGAAAAAGAGGGGTAAAAGGACATAAAAGGAATGAAAAGGAAAGTGGGACCTATAAACATAAAAGCCTGAGGAGTATATTTTTGGGGGAATAGATGATGTAAATCAAAATTGGGAAAAGTTATTGGAGAAGCAAGAAAGCAAATAAAACTAGGAGATATACAACGCCTGTCATCAGTCTGCACGTCCAGCTTATCACTGAGTTTTTCAGACCTGTTTGTGTATGAGTTTCATCTGGCTACTGCTATGGAAAATGTTCAGATTTTCTGAGATTTTTCGCACTGTCAGAAGAAATAATGGGTTGATGAGCTTCAGGAGCAATAGACACAGCATGCTCTTTAAAAATGAGAAAAATAGAAATTGAGCTATGATAGTAAATAAAGCAATTTATGTTGGAAATAATAATTACTAATGAAGATAAATAACAAAAATAATAATATGTCATTCAAAGAAGGTAAATTAACAAAGAAGGAATCAGAGGTCAGAATTTGTTGATGAAATTTGCACTTAATTTCAATGCTTAAATTTCCGTGTACTGTGAGTATGCAATTAAAATGAATGAGAAATATATTTTCTAGATCTTGGGATAGGTCATTGATGGAATTACAGAGCACATCCAAAGTGGTGAGAACAGATAAAGGCACTGAAGAGTTTGGAAACTGCATGGAGCAAGCAGCTCCTCTGCTGTTAAAAGGCACAATCATCTGGGAGGCATATTGTCTAGAAATAATGCTTATGGAATAGGTGGGTAGGTAATCAAACAGGAACAAAATATCTTTATCATTCCTGAAGTAGTTTAGTTCAGTTCAGCCAGGCCACCACAGTAAAATGTCCAATTACGTGTATATACTCACTAAGATAGCTGCTCAGAACTTAGATTTACAGTCCCTGAGCAATAAGTATCTACATAGTGGCCAATGGCCTTGATTCTGACCTGTTCCAGTTATCATGGAAGAGTCATCATGAGTCGAAGAAATTGAATTTAGGAACAAAAGAGGTGAAATAATTTAATTATTTGGAAAGATTGGTTGGATTGAGGTGCACATCAGGATCCAGAATTTTGATAGAGCTAAACCAGGAGATTCTATTCTTGTGTGATTTGCTTGGTAGTGGCTTCAGCCAGTTTTGTGACTTTGACTAAGTTTTATAACCTTCTAACACACAGAATCCTCATCACTAATGTGAGAAAGCATCACTAAATGGTTTCTGAGCACTGCCCTACTCTGAGACACTATTATTTTCTATTCACGATAGCAGTCCCAATTATATGGCGCTGTGCACCTCCAAAATGTATTTATGTGATAATGTTTGTTCTTTCAAACAGTCCTGTGTGGTAGCTCATATAGAAAGCACTATAGCTCATTTTAAAGATAAGAAAATGAAGGCTTAGGAAGGTAGAATGTCTTTCTCAAGGTTGCTTAGCTAATTAGTATCAGAGCAAAGACTAGAAACACGAGTGTGCTATGGTTGTAATGATATCACCTTATTCCTGAGAGAAAAAAAAAATTAAAACCACATGAGAAAAGCATTTCTTTATGTCAATTTTCTTCTGCTATTGCATATCAACAGGGATGAGAGAGATGTTATTAAAAAAAAAACAGAAAAAAGATCAGAGTTAGAAAAAGAGAAACCTATGGCTGTTCATAGAACATATAAGCAGAGTTTAACAACCAATTTTCTCATAATTTAAATTTTTGTTTTTAGAACTTCATAAATGTGCACACTATTTACATGATCTTTCAACCCTCCCTTTCCTCCTCCAACTTTTCTCATGTCCTCTAGAGTCTCAAATTCATGACCTCTTTTTTACTATTGTAATACATATGTATGTATGTATATATATATATATATATATATATATATAATATACATATATGGCACATATATACATATATGCCATCTACGTTGGCATGCCATATAGTGTTGTCACTGTGGTCCTGTTTAGGTAATCATATTGTTGAGATTCCATGTTTACAGCTTCCGTGGTATATATAGAAGACATTATCTCACAGAAAACACCTTGGTCCTTGAGCTCTTACAATCTTTCTGCCCCCTCTTCTATCATGTTTTCTGAATTTTAAGTGTGGAGGTTTTGTTATAAATGTATCATTTGGGGTTGAGTATCACATGGTCACATGTTCTCTATGCATTTGTGGACATCTGTAATGGTCTCTGTCTTCTACAGGAAGTAGCTTATTTGGGGAGAGGTGGGGCCTCCACTTATCTGTGAGCAGAATGAAGTTGGAAATTATACTGGTTTAGAAAAGTGACAATAGTATGTTCTGCTCCAGGGTCCATGAACTTACTAGCTACAGTGGTTGGCGTGGTTTGTAATACTAGCATGAACTAACTCCTATTGAGCTGGCCTTGAGTCCAACTTAACAGCTGTTGTGGTCCTCAGGATATAACTGCCAAATCAGAATGGTCAATGATGTGATTCTTGGTTTAAACAGAAATATTTTAGCACATTTATTTTGAATATGTATGTTGTTAAGGATCCTCCTATGCATATAGTGAAAGAGACAGAGATTTCTCAAAAAAAAAAAATACTTGCCAAAATAGGACTTCTATAGTCTATGATAGTCTAATAGTCTAATGATAATATCACACTGGTCTAAAGGAACATTTGTTGCAACAAATGGAGAGCATTGCATAAAACCACAGCCAATCAAAATGTGAGTTGTGGAGCCCAGTTCCAACTAATAAATTTACAATACAATTCTGCACATACAGCTCAGAGGATGATTGCAGAAGAAGGTTCAGAAGGATTGTAAAAGCAGAGGAACAGGAAATATGTTGTTAGATTATGTCTCCTAGGAAATGTAAATCTCTAGACAAAGAAATACAGGCAACAGGAATGCTGACAGTGGAGGGAAATAGTCTTCTCAAGGAAGATCAATTGTTTAAACAATACCAAACGGTCAGCTGTGAAAATGTAAATAACATTATACACATGGAGAAAGAATGGAAGGAGTTAAATGATGGAATTATATTATAACCTCAAAAACATAAAAATAAGATCATGGAACCTAATGAATGATTATATATATAAAACACATGAAAATTTCTGACAAGGACCAAACTGAGTGCCTGTGAGTAATTAGCAAATTTTTGAGGAGCTGATATTTGGTATTGGAAACAAGGTGGACTGTCTTGAAATTTGGCTTAAAATATTAGAAAACTGATCAATTAGACAACATATAGTTGTAAATGTAGAAAATTAGAACTTACAGTTCACTGTAAATCCTGGACATGTCAAAAGTCTACCTCAACCCCTGCCTACATTTTTCTTTGACTCTTTTTCTCATTTCCCAATTTTTATTTCTTGTCTCAACTTCTGCTTTCAACAGAGCCAAGATAAGACACTAAATAGCTTGTGTTTAATGATCCAGAACATCATATAGGAAAAACTATAAGAATAGAAGTATTTCAGTGAAATAAGGTATATTCTACTATAAAAGAATCCCCAAGAATTCTTATAGGAACATAAAATATAGTAGGTTCATAAAACTAGGTAATTCCATAAACATAATTCCCCTTCAGTTAATAATGTGAAAAACTACTGATGTGTTGGACAAGCATATATTTGCTAACAAACATCTGTAACCCTAGATATAAAGCTCAGTAGTACACAAGAAGAAAAAATTTACTAAAGATAGCAATTTGTGATATATACTAGCATGCAGTTTATATTTATGCCAATATGTGCACATTTAAATTTAAAAACACAGTTTAATGGATGAAAATACTATTAATACAGAAGTGGTATGGAGACAATGGTTCACGTTGTTAAACACAATACAATGAGACGGATGGTGAACTAAGATTAGAATCCTTGTCCTCAGATTCTTGCTATGTGTAGATGTTACAATGAGTTCTTTCTCTCTCTGGTCCTCAGGTCTATGTAAAATTAGTCAAAAAAATTGCATATGATGATATTTGTGAAGATGCTTCTAAAAAGAAACAACTTTGAAAATACTTAAGAAGTAACAATCAATTTGCCAAAGTAGGTGGGGAAATTTAACAAAGCTCAAGTCCCAGATGAAGATCTGCTGAGAGAGGGAACATCAACTTTCTCCAAGGAATAGACCTCTGATAGTTATCCAATCCCAAATCATTATCTCTAAACACATATACATACAGCAATTCTAAATGAACTCAGTAGGTTGCATTTATAAATGTGTGTGTGTGTGTGTGTGTGTGTGTGTGTGTGTGTAACAATGATAATTAAAGAATAAGATGTCGTGATTTGAGAAGAAGTGGGAGGGACACCAGAGGTGTTGGAAAGAAAGGGTGATAGAAATTAAATACACAGATCAATGTTTCAAACTATAAAATTTTAAAATACGTTGAGTAATTATCATATATCATCTCCAATTAGTAAATTTTCAGAATGCAAATGTATTGAAACTCATTATTGAAATCTACTTCATCTCCTCACATAATTTTCCAAATTCAAGGTCATTTGAAACTTGTTGGTCAAAGAAAAATTAGTATTTTACTGATTGTTTCCTCTGAATAAAAATTATGCAATTAAGTAGAGAATAAATTCTTTCATAAGCTTATCTAACTTTATTGTATTTTATTACCTTGATAGAAGGATTCAATTTGAATTGGGAAAATATTTTTCATCTCCATTCATGAGTCACATCACCAGCCATGCAGAGACAGAATGGGGACAGAAATGATTAGAAAACCACTAGGAGTAATGACCCAGCAAGGAAGAAGAAGACAGTTGCTGTGGAAGAAACGAAATCTAGCTATTGTGATGCAAGATCCTTAAAATGTGAAATGGAGTCAGAGATTTACTCCAAAGGAAGAGCCAGAAGTGCATAGGTGAACTGCAGTGGGAATTTTCACTCTCAGCACTTTTGACATCTGGTATTCTCTCTCTCTCTCTCTCTCTCTCCCATTTTCCCTCTTCCTTCCTTTCTCTCTCTGCATGTGGAGGCCAGAGGTTAACTTTTAGTGTCTGTGTAGGAGTCATCCATCTTATTTTCTGAGACTTGATCTCTTACTGTCTTAGAGCTAATCTTGTAAGCAAGTCTAGTTTGATAATGAGCCCCAGAGATCCTCCTGTGTCCATGTCCACAGCACTGAGCCATGCAATCTTGTCTTTTGATATTTTTTGTTTTAATTTGGGTTCTGAATTTAGAACTCAGGTCTACCTGCTTGCAAGGCCAACACCTTACTGACTAAGGTACTTCCCTAGCCCAATGCTGACACTGAAGGTCACACAACTTTTATGGAAAAAATGTCAATAGTTAGCATTTGATTCTTCAACCTCCAACATATACATAGCATCTTTTCAGTTAAAATAGCATTTCTTCAGACCTATTCCAATGCATCATTGGGGACAATTCCATCATTTGAAATTTGGGCACACCACTCTTGAAAAGTGCTAAGTAATACCACTTTTGGTGAATTCATATGAAGACTGCTAGTGCAAATGAATGAGATCTCTGAATTTTTTCTTCTTATTTTAAAAATCTGTTTCTGAGGCTGGTGTTAAGTTGTTGGGAAAGGGCTTATACTAAATAAAAGGATCTGTTGGGAAAACTTTGAAATGGGAAATTCAGGCCAAAGGTCAGAGATGTGCCTATATTTCCTTTGAATCAACTAGTACCTATGACTGACTGTGTTGTAGTGATAGATGATGGAAACATTAAGAGAAGAGGCTTCTGTAAAAATGCTGTATCTTTGCTCCAACTAAACCTAGCTCATTAGTATCTACTCACACAAATAAAGAACTCAATGTAATATTTATTTTCACACAGCATCCTGTCTGATGTGGCAGACCTCATAACCTCTTCTGAGTTAGAAAAGCAGCAGAGAAAAACATAAAGAAGCTTATGGCATTTGATGCTGTCACTTCGTCCAGATGCCAGTTCCCCTCCCTGTGTGTCTTGCCCTTTGACTTTTTCCTCAGGGAGTAGAACTCTAATAGCAAGGGTTGTGTTTCCTATGCTCATTCTTGATGCCAAGCATCATTGCATTTAGTCATTATAGGGATCCTGTGAATTATGTTGATTATCACCATTTTATAGCTGAAAAACTGGAGACTCAGACAAAGCGACTTGAACATATATCTAACAGATGGCTCCACTGTGATTTAACCTAAGTCTATCTCCAGGACTTGGGTTAAGATTGACTGCACAACCATCTTTAAAATTAATTATTTTATGTCTTCACCATATGTTATTAATGCACTTTGAATATTCTGCTGTTGGCAAACTACAATAGTGTATTATAGAAAGATTTCAACTGAAATGATACTTTTAAAAGAGAAAGTTCCCATTATCATAGTTTCAGTGGAGATTATCTTAATTTTTTTAAAGATATAGAAATATAACTCATTGCTAGGAAATTTTCTGTTGTATAGAACAGTACTTCTCAATCTTCCTAATGCTGTGACCCTTTAGTACAGTTCCTCATGAAGTGGTGACACTCAACCATAAACTTATGTTCATTGCTACTTTATAACTGAAATATTCTTAGGTGACCCCTGTAAAGTGGTGTTTGACACCCCCCAAAGAAATTGTAACCCACAGGTTGAGAACAACCTAGAAGGACCTAAGTAAAAGACTAAGGGCCTTCTTGTCTAGCTTATTGATGAATCCAGATACCTGATATAGAAGGAATTGAGGCAGCACTGGAGAAGTACTTCACTCTCTCTCTCTGTCTCTCTGTCTCTCTCTATCTCTCTCTGACTCTGTCTCTGTCTCTCTGTGTGTGTGCTACAGCATTCTGCAAGGAAAGCAGAGAGAGCAGTATACTGCTGTGTCTACTCAGACTCTTAGAACAATATTCTTTCAGAAGCTGGTATTCAAAAGCTCCTGATACTCTTTTGGATGAAATGGCAAGTTGAGTGGGTAGAAAAAAACATCTTAATATCATAGAAATGGAATTTTTTCTGAGTTTTATTTTTGTCTATGCTACAATCAATATGAGTTTTGGAGAAAAAGATCAGATTGTACTTGTAGTTTTCTATCTTCTTGCAGGATCTTGAGTAGTTATTTGAACTCCAAGTTGAGTGTTAAAATATACACTACAGTTTTGTGGATTTGTTTTCAGTATTGTAGAAGATGTCTGCATTGGGTCTGCCACATTTGTGCCCCAAAGTATTTAACAAATGGTATTCACATTTGTTATTATTATTTTTCACTAGGATTTACTCTTATTTGTTTGGTTTTTATGTTAACCTGATGTCTATCTTTCTTATTCTTGTATGTTCTTGCTCTCTTGTCTTTGTTGTGTTTTGTTACAAAACCAAAGATCTCAAGTACTTAAATGATATTCTGTGACAGGTATTCTCTCTCCCTCCCCATATCCCTCCTTTGTGTTTTCATGATTGTGTGTGGATGCTCATGTAGGGTATAGTTAACCTCTGTACATTCATATTTTGGCACATGTACAAGTTGGAGATGACCCTAGATATTGTTCTGTTACCTTTATATTTAGATTGAGACAGAAACCCTTATTGGCCTGGGACTATGTCAAGTGGGCAAAGTTAGCTGGACAATAATCTGCCAATGATAATCCTGTGCCTGTTTCCTCATCTCTGTGATGGCAGGTAAACCATACCAGTCCACTTTTACATTGTTTCTGGGTGTCTGAACTCAGGTGTTCACATTCACAAGACAAGTATTTTTCCAACTGAATATGTCCCCAGTTCTTTGTATGATCAGTAATTTCCCTGATGAATTGCTTGCTCTCTCCAAGGCCCAGACTTATGGAGGCCCAGGATTTGATCACACATGAGTATCACAGAAGCAGGAGATGATGTGTGAGTTACTGAGCCCTTCCACAAGAAGCAACATACTTTGCTGCTGTTCAGTTTCTTGTCTAAACCAAGGCAAATGGGTCACTATAATTTCATGTTGGCAGTGAAATTCCTAGAATGGGAAAGCTATCTAGAGCATGACAGTGTTCCTTCTCTCTTCAATGGAGCCTTTTCAATGATACAGTGGTGTTATCATGCCCATCACAATGGTGAATGCAAACAGAGTAGTGAGTAGTGTCTTCATAAATGCTCGTACGGTCTTTCTTAATAGTGCATCTAAGGTTCTTGTAACATCTTCTAAGGCTCTGGTCATGCAGTGTACTGTCTTGCCAGCCCCTCAGCACTTTGCACAGTTCTCTGCACATCTACTTACTCAATAAATATTTGTTGAATTGAATTGAATAGCATTACAGCAGCATGGCTAGGACCACCCACCAGCTGGCATACCAAGCTCATGTAGGTTTATCAGTTCTGTTTCTCCTGCCAAACACCAATCCACTCCACTAAGCATCCCTCAGCTGTGAGTCTCTATTTTGGCAAACTAATTGACCTTAATGTAAATGTTCCTAGCCACATGAAATGCATTGTAGAGTGTACACCAGCAGTCACAGATGACTGCCAGCTGCCAACACAGGATGGCATGCAATTTATCCCTCCACAAACCTTCCTAAATACAACAAATAACAATGCCTTTCTTAGAAACCTTTCTACCTGTTTGTACACAGGGAATCACATTTTAATAACTGATACAAAAGAAAAAAAAGGATATGACAAATATTTAAATGGAGGCTTGCCTTCCTCTCGGAAGGAAGCCATCTGAGCTTATTGGAGATCATGCTTGGCATCACTTACGAATTACAGCAGCAGACCACCTGGTGTGGAACTATACTAGGTAAAAGGCACTGGGTGGTGTTATGTTTTCCTCTCCACTATTGTTACACTTAGAAACCTTTAGCTCCATATCTACTTTGCTGGACATTAGTTTATGCATCTCTCAAATGGAGATAATGATGCCCATATAATCCCTTTTGAAAGCTGTTGAGAAGACTACAGTGAAAAAAGCAAAAACTTCTCTGAGCAGGTCAACAATGTTTTACAAAAACCATGGAACACAAGTAAAGATATTTTATTTTTACCCTCTGCTCACAGTCTTTTTTGCTTTTCCATGTTTGTTCTGAGCCATAGTTCTGCCATGAGTTGGTCTATTTCATAACTAAAGGTTTTGTTTAAGGAATAGTAAGGAAAGACAGGAGAGGAATTGCCTATCTGCAGTCAGATTCTGGTAAACACTCATGTTATGTTTAACCACATGGGGCTCAAAGATTTAGGTAAAATCTTCTCATTCCATATAAATCACTCTAACTTAGAATCTATGAAGACAAAAAGATATTGATGAAGAGCAATTGAACCCAGTTTCTGAGACCTAGATTAAATAATAAAGAATGAGCTTGTGCTCTCCGAGCTCCAGAATTCTGCAGAGCGGTGCTGACATTGTTTCTCTGGAAGAACCTTGAATCTCCAGGGTGTGAGAAAGACTGTTTTCTGAGTTACAGCCCAGCCCTTTCCATCACAGAGTCTATGATGCTTGTCTATGTTGCATCTTGCTTTCATCTTATGCTATTCTGCACAGTGAAGTCATTGTTCTGTTAACATCTTTACTAATGTCCATGTGAACACTTTGTTCTTAAATGGTGACTTAGTTATTTAAAGTTATCATATTCATATGAGGGTGTTATTAACTCACTCGTTCTGGATCCTTGTTTCATTTCTTATGCTGGCATTCCCTTCTACTTTCTCTCTATAGGTGAACAAATAAATTACTTCAAGTCTGAAAATTAGCACACATATTCTTGTTTTTATGGGACATGTGCAATCATATAAATAAAAGCTTTTCTTGTGGCTGTTATTATTATTGCTATTATTATTTGAGAGATAGGTTCTCTCTATTAGATAGCCCTGTGTGACTAGCTATGCAAGCCAGTCTGGCCTTAAATTCACAGAGATCTGCCTGTCTCTTCTTCCAGAGTGCTGGAAATAATGATGTGTGCTATCACATCTGGCTCTCTAGTGGCTTTCAGTGGAGTGGCTAATTTCTATGATAACTTTTTCTCTGGATTCATATTGAAAGTGTCAACTTCATGTATGAGTCGAATGCTTATGGCTCTCTGAACACAGGCCAAAAACTAAAGAGAAGCTAAATTATGCTGATTGAGCCCAGGGAGAATGCAGTAGAAAATAGAGCCATCAGAAAAGAAAGTCAACAGGGAAGAGTGAGGTCGAAAGGTGATTTTAAACAGAGAATACGACAACATAAGAAAGAGCATGGCAGGGCAGAGGTGAATACAGCAAAGACAACTGAAAGTGTAAAGAATCTTCCTGCCTTTTACAATTAATATTTATGGTTGAGTTGTTATAGAAGATATTTTACAAAACCAGATCTTGAATGTTACCTTCTGTACCAGCCAAAAAGAATAGGTTATTATTATTGTTATTGTTGTTATTATTTATTCCATATACATATAGTTTGTTACAATCTCATATATACCCAAATAGCCTGAAACTAAATATAAAGCCAGGGCAACCTTGAATTTCTAAACTTCCTGCTTGGACCCTCTGAGTGCCTATATTAAAGACATGTGCCAATTCACTTGGTTGATGTGGTGCTTGGGCAGGAACTCAGGGCATTCTGCATGCCAGGCAAATACTCTACGAGCTAAAACACATCCATACTTATTTTTAATGTTTAATCACACCTCATAAAGAGTAATTTCGTTCATTTGAATAACTATATTCTAAACATCTGATATTAAGCTCTTGTAATGTTAAAGGCAGTAAGATTGAAAACTCACAATAGACAATGTAACTTTACAATTCTATCCCCTTCTTACTCATATTTTTCTTTCCTTTTCTTCTCTTTCATTCCTTTCCTCCTATACTCCTCTCTCTCCCTTTCCTCCTCTCTTTTTTCTCCTTAACATTCTCCCTCTGTTTTTCCCTCTTTGTAACCTTTTCCTCCTCCTCTTTCTCTCTTTGTTTAATTCTGCCTACTTCTTCTTCCAGAGTGCTGGAAATAATGATGTGTGCCACCACATCTGGCTCTCTAGTGGCTTTTGGTAGTGTGGCTAATTTCTCTCTATCATTTATTCTTTCAGTTCCAGTATCAATCATTTTTCTCTCAATAAGATTTTTAATAATTTATTTTTTACCATATTTCAATAAATATTATAAGAATGACAAATGCATATTTTTCCATAGGTTGTTCTGGGCATTACTTCCTATCTGTTGACGGTACCTTAGGCTACATTGTGGAACAGTCTTATTTAGAACACTGCCTGTGTTAAAGAGACAGGTATGTCAGAGAATACATTGTTAATTTCATTATTCTTCATGGTTCTTCATCTTTATCTTAAAAGGGAAAACAAAAGGAAGGGAGAAAATGAGAACAGAAATGAAAGTAAAGAGAAAAATAAGAAAATGCAGAAGTGATGTTTAAGGACATAAGAATGTTTTGGAGAAGAGGTTAGATAATTTAAACGCTTGGCACATTTCATCGTTCAACAATACTTAAAAACAAAACTAGTAATTGGCATTTGCAAATCAAAACAATAGGCTAGAGAAGTGACCATGTATAAAGTTCTGTGGATGGCATGAAACTTTGAGACTGATGTTACTGACTTATCACTTATATGTGACACGGTGACCCCACTGTACTATTCAAAATGGTCATCACAGCTCATTAAGTTGAAATTAGAAAATATTAAATGAATCAAGGATATGATGCCCTAGCTGCACTACCCGTATTTTAAATGTTTTTACTGTACTTGGCAAGCTGCTACCAAAGAGAAGCACAGAATATCACCATAACAGATGTCCCACTGGGTAGGGCCACTGCAGTGCATGGGAGTTTTAGGGCCAGACCTCATGCCTCTTGCATTTTATGAAGGATACTACTACTGTTTATTTGCTATGATTTTCTATCATTCTTTGAAGAAAACAATAACATAGACAAGACATGCCCACTAATCTTTGACTGTTTAAACTCTGAGGATAAAAGATTTCACAATATCCAGGTCAATGTCTTGGTAGACCTCTGTAAGTGATTGGTGAAATTTATGGACCCAGCTGGTTTGCAGCTGTAAAATTCTGTATTTTTTAATGCAAAATGGCATCTGTGCCTGCTAATTGGATACTTAGGTATACACATATAAATTTCCTGGATGTTATAAAGGTGTATTTATTGAATCCTGCCCACCTCCTGCCATTTTGAGAACGATTGCTTGGATTGATTTTCTTTGTTATGATGAGATGGTAGAAAGCTCAGACTTCTAGGCATAAATATTGCCTGTTGGGGAGCATCTTCCTTCTCACAATACCATTTTGATTTCTCAATCTCTGTGCTACGAAAACCTTTGTATGTTGTGGAAGCTGCTTGACTAAGTGTGAGCTCTGTAATCACTGCATGGCTTGTAAGAACAATGAAGCTGTTGAATGCAGCCCTGCCTCAGAAGTCAGATTCAAGCTTAGCTCTGAGGCTACAGGGAAGTTGTCAAGACTAAGCTTAGTCCATCCAGCATCTCTGTATTCTAATGGTACTATCTAGTTTTCAAAGCTACTTCAGCAATAGGATGTGGGTTTGTTCTTCCTCCAGTATGCACAAACTTTATAAAATTTGTTCTCAAAATTATTATGAGGCAAAGACAAAGTAACTTAGGCTCCAGAGCTTAGCCATTTCTCACTGGAGCAGATTGCTTTCTGATTCTTTCTTACACTAGTAATTTCCATCAGAAAGCCTGTTAACCTCAAGTTGATGATTGCACAAGTGGAATGGGGGCCCAAGCACTCTGATCTGTCCTAAAGCCAATACTAGCTATTTGAGAAGAAAAGAAACACAAAAAAAATTAAACACCTAACTGCAGTTGTATCTGCTTTTAATGTAAGCACTACAAAGAGTGAAACATAAATGCAAAGAGAGAAAATGGTTTTCAAAAATTTAATATATTCAGAATGAAAAGCTCTAGCTGTAACTAAAGGGGACTTTTCACCTCAAGGCAGACAATTAAGCCCTATCTGGAGTTACGTACAGTTTACACATTCAGTTATTTATGAGTTTTGTTTTTTTCACAGCACTGTCTCCTGGGTGGCAGAGATGATTTATGCCCATTCAGACTGCAGCTTGTTTGTCCTTCCCTCTCTTCTGAAGCTCATGTGGTCTGATCTTCTAACATGGCTGACGAAGTTGAGATGAAAAGGGTCATAATCCTTTCATCTGGCTCTACCTTAAAATAGTCAAGCTGGAATCAAATTTCCTGACCTTTGATATTCAACAGAGAAAAAGAGAAAAGTATCACTTACAAAACAAAGTATTGCTTGGTAGACCTTGTCACTTAGAAATACAAACTCTTTGACCTAGTGTAGAAGTGTCAGCACAGATCAACTGACTTTGCTGCCCTAATATGTAAAATCCAAATCTCCGAAAAATTTCCTTGAGCCTCCACAAGCCAACACACATATTAAAATAGTTGACTCATAACACTTACTTTAAGGATAAAAACAATTTTTATTAATAAATACTAACTCTGAGCTGGTATAAAACATTTCAAAATCTATAGGTGATCATTTCTTTTCTTACCCTTAATTAACACATTCAACAGAAAACTATAATTTATTTTTACTAAAGAGAATTAAAATGCAGAGTAGCATCATATCAAGTCAGCAATATATATTAGATACTATAGAAATTCAGTAGCTAGTTTGGGTTCCATAGGGGAGGTTTGATACAGGAGGCAAGACACACATACACACATGCACACACATGCACACTCATGCACACACACACGTAATACACAGTGCAAGAATGAGATTGGGGAAAAAATTCAAATCAAAGAACATTCCAAAAAACTAGAAGTTGAAGACAAGTACTGGGAAGGCTGTGGGTATGATGTGATTGGTAAAAAGCCTCCTTTTTAGATGATGCAGGGGACATTTGAGAGCTAGCAGATAAGCATCAGTCTTTTTTTTTTTCCCCATAAGTCAATTCTTCAGCTTTTGTGCTCACCCGTCTTCTCAGGTCACTTATAAATATAAGCAATGGGCATTGTCATCTGCTGTAGCCTGGCCTACAGAATCCAAAATCCCTTGGCCCTCAATGCTGAGATGGTCTTTGAAACCTAAGAAGAGGTGAGGAACCCTGCTGTGGATTCCAGTAAGGGAGAAGAATTCTGCCTTACAGCGTTCAGACTGGTTTGAGGCTTTCACATTTTTCTTTCATTCTCCTTTAGAGCCATCAATTGCCTTGTACAGACATTGAATTCACTTACAAAGTTAAAACAGAAAATAAAATGGAATGCAATGATCAGGAAATTCCATTTGTTTTTTTTTTTCTCTCTCTCCCTTTCATCATTTTGTAGAATGTGTACAGAACTATATGAGGTTATTCATTTGTACCAAAACAGTAATATAGGATTTGCCATATTGGATCAGTCCATTGGTCCATCAATGTTGTATTCTTACTGCCTCTGGCACCAGATGATACATGAAGCACCAGAGGAGAGTGAGTTCCCTGCATACCCAGAAGGCAGCGAGTCAATTGTGCAGTGCAATATATGGGGTGAAAGTCTTCAGCGCTCAACTTAGGGTTACATGAATGAGACAGGATTTGAAGATGTCTGAACAAAGCAGGAACTGCATCATTTGAAGACAGATTCAGGCTATTTGTACCTTTAGAAATTGTCTCCAGTGTCTTCCTGCTCACTTTCAATTATGAGAACTATCATTTATCTCACAATAATAAATTGTAGTAATGGTGTCAAACAGCCCCATTCCAGCAAGATGAAGACAGGGCTGTATGACACATGACTGTTTATCTCTGGTAAAGGCAAGCAAACAGCCAGAGTTGGAATTTAAGGAAATACCTCAGAATTGGACCCCTTTACCATGGTTATTATCACATGAGACTCAGACTGCTCAGTTCCTTAGGCTATTTGCTCCTTTCTAAGATTTGGGAGCATAGTGCTTTCAGTGGATACCCACTTAGTCTGAACATGACTGGGGAAATGAGGAGCCATGCATAATCACTGTGCAAGTGAAGATAGAATTGTGTCACTGGCAACACTGAGATGATAGGTGCAATCGGATAAGATAAGATCAACTCTACCTTAATGGACATGGAATGAACATTGTGTGGGTATCGTGCTCCTACAGTGGAAAGCAAAAAACATATAAAACAAGTAATGTAGTGATTCTCAGAATCTAATAATTGTGCTATGAAAAACCCATTCTTGGACCTAGAGAGATGACTCAGTGGTCAGAATTGCTGTGTAAGCATGAGGACTGGAATTTGGATTCTAGTGTCCTTGTAAATGCTAGACATGGTACTGATCACACCTGTGAAACAAATACAGAGGGTGGTAGAGACAGAAGGATTCCTGGGATATGCTGGCTGCCAGCCTGGTTGAAAATATGTGATCTCTGGGTTCTGTGAGAGACTGAGCCTAAGAGAAGCAAGGCAAAGCATGATAGAGGAGGATGCTGACCACTCTCATCCGGCCTTCACAAATGCATGCTGTGCACTGTGCTCACAGACCTCACCCATACACACAACAAATAGTCACATGTTCTTTTTTTGTTTTTTAGGTTTTCAGTGCTCTAACTCTGGCTGTCCTGAAACTCACTCTGTAGATCAGGCTGGTGTTGAACTCAGAGATATCCGCCTGCCTCTGCCTCCCAAGTGCTGGGATTAAAGGCATGCCACTCCCGCCACCACCACCTGGTTAAATATGTTCTTAATATTAGCTATCAACTTACAGATTAGGAATAGTATTCAATACAGAAGGCAGTGTTCTGATCCAATTGTAATTACCCTTTATTTCTGGTTTCAATAGTGATTCTTAACTGTGAAGTTCCTGCTAAGACCTGTTAATTATGACTGTAGTACTGATGGTTGGACCAGTCTACACACTCAGTTGGGTTCAATGAAAAATGAAACTGTAAGGTCTCAGTTTGAAAAGCAATGAAATCTGACTGCTAAAGGCACTGAAATATAGAGGTTTGAAAATTTTGTTTTAGGGTCTATTGATTGTTTGATCATGTGATTCCTAAATTTATTTTTAATGATAGTCTTGAAAAAATAATTTTAAATGTTATCATGCATTTTATTGTTCATTTTTATATGCTGCAAATCAAGTTCTAAGCATTCGAATAAAAACATTTAAATTGCATCTGGAATTAACAGGACTGGGTTGTCTAAACTCCAAGCTCATCTATTTTCACAAATGTGGTTCTCATCAATGCTGCAGATACCACATGAAATTGACTAACCTATTTGTAGTTCAGTCACTGGGATACTTGCATATCTTGTTAATGCATTGTATCTTTGGTTTAATGATAATGAGGAATAAAAGAAAAACGAACTATATGTGTCCCTATCATTCCATTTTTTTTGTGGTTTCAGTTTTATAGTCACTGTTTAGCTAATTCACAGGACATAACTTATGAAACAGAGGGTATATGAAAGACCTTCAATAATTCATCACTACTAGACTGAAATAACCTTCATTCAACATTCAAAACCAGTCCTTCTTCAGAGGGCAGTGTGGTCCCTCCCACTGGGTCATAGTTCTAGCACAGGAACACTGCATTTTGTAATCTTATTGAATAATATGTTACTTTTGGTCTTTTGCAAAGCTGTGCTCTTGGTATATTGTGGAGTTTATTTTATTTTAAATCGGAGACAATTTCATATTTGAGTACTAAATTTGTATCTTTTTCATTACACATCTGCTCCTCTCATTCCTCTCATGCCCTATACACTGCCTATTATTGATAGCATCTCATTTATGTATATGGTTTAAAGGATTAGCACTTGCTGAGTCCATTTAATATTATCCCAGTGTACATGTGTTGAGGAATGACCACTTGTGACTGGGTAACTTATTGGGACATTTGTTACTAGGAAAGAAAGATTGTCCCTCTCTCAACAGCCAATAATTGTCTATGGGTCTTCATCTAGGGGAGGGCCCTGTGAAACTCATCATATCCACTCTGGTTTGACATCACAACTGGTGGCATCCTTGTTTAGGCAGTTATGTTGCTGTTGAATTTCATGAGTAAAGGTTCCCTGTCTTATCTGAAAGGCACAATATCACAGCAGACTTCCTAGTCCTCTGGCCCATACAATCTTTCTGTCCCAACTTCTGCAATGTTCCCTGAGCCTTATGCACTGGAAATGGGCTCCATGTTGAGTGTTTAAAATAATGCATGTTGGGAGTGTGTTCGACACTTATATGATTCTTTGGTTCTTTACAATTGCAGGTATAAATTACAAGTTCAAAGGACCTTCTTTAAGAATTTTGGATAATAATAGAATGTTAACTTAAATATTTGGTAACTTTTTAAGAAAGCAATATTTAAACTAATCTAGTTATAATCATATGACAGTAGTTCTGAGCCTGGGCATTGGTAGAATTCCTGATATATTTTCGATTGCCAGTTTATGTCTGACTATGTGTTATAAGATATACTTTGTGTTTATTACTTATTTAATTTTCATTATGTCCTGGATTTGTGTCCAAGCCATCTAGTTCCAGAATCAATGCCCTTTCTTATCAGTCTAAACTGTATCTGAATGTTATTTTTTTATTATAAGGTAAAATTAAATGAATAGTGTATAACAAAGAGGAAAGTTTGATAAAATTCAATGAGCTTGGTGTAATATTTTCATGTAACAGTGATTTATGCATAAATGATAGAGAACAATCCATTCTTCTATTTGAGCAGATAAGTATACCTAATTGAAAGATTTTCTACTGACCAAGTTAAAAAGGTGCTAACCTTGGGTTCACATATTATGTTCAGTTAACTCTTTAGTAGAAACTTCTCAAGGCAACTTTTGCAAGAGATATTTACTTTTCTATATTTTTTATAGAAGTGTTCTGTCTTGTTATGTGAGTCAAAACTTCAAATCAATGTCAAGAATATTGTTTGTCTGGAGAACCCCTGATAATAATTGTACCCCTCTACATGATTGACTTGTAGTGATCAGTTGTACCTGATGTACCCTGCTAGTACATATAAAAATACAGTGTTTTACAGAAAATAAAAATAACCACTAGATGGACATGGCACAGAGTATTTAATGATGTCACTTTGCTTCAGCTAAACATTGAAGTAGAAGAGTTCTCTTCACCAGCTGAGGTGGGATGGATCATGACCAGAAATGTTCAAGCTCATTTCAAATCTCCACATAGGACATTTTTGGAAGGAGTTCCTTACATACAAAAATATTTAGATAAGATTATACTGGTTAGTCTGGACCCTAAATACAAAATTAATAAGCAAGAAACTTGAACACACCTATACAGAGAAAGGAAAAAATATATACAAGGTCATACACAAGAAGATAGAAGTTGGATTGTCACATCTACAAGCCAAGGCATCTAAGGGTTGATAGAGGCTAGCAAGGGGAGAGAGACAAAAGGGGTGGATAGTGCCCTTAGCCATTGAAAGGAAGTGATTTTGATGATACTTTTAGTTCAACCTTCCTACTCAAAAAGGGAACATTTCTATTGTTTTAATTAAGTGACTCAATGGTTGCTGATTTCTTTGTCAGTTTTGGGAATTACTACAGTGTTTCTCTGTTGGTTGCTACTGAGTACCGGTGATAGCTGTCAAATTTAATGAATTTTTTAATATAAACTATGTTCACAAAGTCAGTCAATATTTTCATAGCCTTTGTTCTATTTATATAAGAAAATATAATGTTCCTAGTTAGAATTTTAAAGACAAATGAACAAAACAAAAATCTAAAGAGTGGGCTGATTGATTCATTCATTGATCTGTGAAGTCAAAAATAAAGCAATGTCTATGAGAAATTCAAGTTATTCAATTAGGACCATGACCTACTTTATATAAATGGTATGCAAGATGATCAATTCGCTGCATAGATAGATGGATTTCAGAGTTTATAAAATGGGAACTAGAGAACTTGATCATACATAAAATTCTAAATTGTCTACAGCACCTCCCAGATTATTAATGCTAAAATATATCTATCTCCTACTATAATCAGCACTGAAATTCACAAAATATGATCAACTGTATGCTTTTCCCAAAAAGAATAAGGCACATGTTAGAAATGAGGCAAGTGGCTTTGGTAATGGCTATCCACCCCTCTGTTTCCCCATTGAGAGTCTTATTCTGACCTGACATTCCCTGCTAATGTAGATCAAATAGTATTGTTCTGCAGAAAAATAAAAACAGCAGTATGTTGACCAGAAATGGGACATTCAAAGATGCCATTTGCTTCCTGTTACCTTTTTGGTAAGAAAAAGATGATAACATTTTACCATCTGTGCTATATCAAGAGGGTTAGTGAGAGTAAGTCATGACCAGTAAATGACAAAGACTTAGTGTGTGTGTGTGTGTGTGTGTACATACTGGTGTACTGATTAGGCTTTCTTGTTGTTTTGTTTGTTTCTGTCATCTCGACACAAGGTAGAGTAGTGGTTCTCAACCTGAGGGTCGAAATCCTTTTGGGGCTTGAATTACCCTCTCACAGTGGTCATCTAAGAACATCTGCATATCAGATATTTACATTAGGATTCATAAGAGTAGCAAAATTACAGTTATGAAGAAGCAATGACAATAATTTTATGATTGGGGTATACTACAACAGGAGGAACTGGGTTAAAAGGTCACGTGTTAGGATGTTTGGGAACTACTAAGCTAGAGTCATCTGGGAAGAGAGGAGCTAAGTATAGAAAATGTCCCCATCAGACTGGCCTATAGGCAAGCCTATGGAAAATTATCTTGATTAATGATTGATGTGAGAGGTACAGAGGTAGGGAATGTGGTCCCGAGGAGTATAAGGAAGAAATCTGTGCAAGTCACTAGAGAAAAGCCAGTAAGCAAAACACTTCCGTGTCGGTTTCAGTTCCTGGTTCCAAGTTCCTACCTTGAGTTCCTGCACTAACGTCTCTCAGTGCCAGACTGTAAGATGAAAAAATAAGACAAATATACTATTTCCTCTTCAAGTTGCCTTCAGTCATAATGTTTACCACAGCAACAAAACCACAAATATGTATGAATGCCTGTGTGTATGTGTGTGTGCATACGTGTACGTGTGCGTGTGTGTATGTGTGTGTATATGTGATAGAGAGAAAGAGGGAGAAAGAAAGGGAGAGAGAGAAAAAAAGAAAGAGAGACATGGAGACAGAAGGAGAAAAAGAAAGAGACAGGGAGACAGAAGGAAAAAAGAAAACAGAAATATAGAATGAGGGCGTCCTGCCAGGAGCACAAGACAGGTTGGAAGGTGCCCAGAGACTCCCTACTAGATACCTTTATGGCACAGAGGGCAGCCATCTCCTTCAAACTGGTTAGCTGAAAGAAAAATCTCCTTATTCCTATGAAGCAAAGAAAATAAACTTAATCCTTAAAATTAGGGTATGTTTCATTTCTTTCTTTTTTCTTTTCTTTTCTATTCTTTTTTTTTTTTCCAAAGAAATGGTCTAAAGTGGATAATAACATATCAACCATTCTGGAAAAATCATGAAACATCACAATGAAAAAGAAAATCTCTCTTGTTACAGAGGCCTGCAGTCAGCCTCCCAGTTGTAATTCTCTCCGACAGCTGGATATTAAGAATGTGAAGAATATTTTCGAGTAGATTATAAATAATAGTGTGAGACAGAATGAATTATATTTTCCAATAATTATCATTACATTATAGGACTGGGGGGAGAGGATGAAAGTGTAAAGAATCTGCATGCAAGGAATTAAGTCCTTCTCCTCTGCAGAGAAAATGAAGCAGATAAAAGCGAGGGAGTACAGACATTGGGAGAGAACGAAGCAGAGAGTAACAGATAGAAAGACACAGGAGGAAGGAAAGACAGATGTCAGAAAGAAAGTGAGAGAGACCAACATTTGTTCCCAGATGAGTGCTGATGAAGTTTCACAAACCTAAGTGAAATAGTCAGGAATGTCATTGCCTGACTTGTGGAGACAGGATGTGTCTGTCAGCAGTATCTACAGTTCCAGTTCTCATTGAGTGAGTTACTCACAGGCTTTTCCCCTTTGAAAATAAGAAATAAAGCATATGTGTTTATTTATTACATTTTCACCACCTTTGAATCTGTGTGCTTTATATAAAATTAGTCTAATGCAAACTCACAGGTGATAGCATTACAACGAATATGAAGAGATTAACGTCTTCCATAATTGGTTTCTAATAACATTACAAAACACCCTGCAGCAGTTTTACCTCCCTACCCAGTTCCCATGATCTGGGGGTTACCTAACACAGTTCTAAGAAACAGTCAAGATTTTTTTATTTTGTTTTTAACGTTAAGCTCCAAATCACTTGGATTTATTTTTTTTCTTAATATGTCTTGAGTCAGCTTCCTGGGACATACCCTCTTTAACCAAAGAGAAAATGCATTCCTTTTTAATAGAGGTATTGTGAAATGAAGTGTCAAAGCAGGAACATAAAAAAATTAAGGCCTAAAAACACATTACACAGGAGAGAAAAGGTGTTCTATGAGTGGAGAATGAGAATTATTTATCTAGACTGTTTGTCTACATAATCAAACCTGTCCAAATAAAACTCTGATTCTGGAAGACAATCCTGATGTCTCCAGGTCTGAATCCAAATCTTCTCCACCTAGTGCAAAGTCAGGGCAGTGGAGTAATAGATAATAAAGAAAGAGATTTGATAACAAGGTATGGCAGAGGAAAGGATTCACAGAAATAAGGATGAAGAAGAATGATGAAGAAAGAAAATCTAGTTTATGAGGGGCAGAAGCAGGTATTCACGCCGGGATTAGAAAAACAGAGACTAAGGAAAGACTGAGACAAAAACTTCACTCTGCTGTTGCACAGAGATATGTTCAAGTTCACCTGTCACAGAGACTAGCCCACTATGTGATGCCTCTTCAGGTTTTCAACAGACAAGGTTACCATGGAAACACCACTAGGTTTCTTACCTACTGGAACAATGTGAGTGTGGAGTTCTGTAGGAGTGCCTTGTGAAAATCCTTCCTGCCTAGGAACAGAAGAGTGTAGCATGATGAACTAGACTTTGAAGAATGCAGAGTGCTTATTCTACATAGAATTCTAGACTGATGAATTGTTCTGTCAGGATTTGTCTCCCCTCTAGGCCAAGGGACCTAACAAAATCATGTGTTCCCCTACATGTGTGAGATGCAAACAAGTGTTTTGTAATAAAAGATTACGAATCCTCTCCAGTTATCTAGTCATGAATTCATGATTCTTATTGCATTTTTTCCTAATCCTTCTCACTCCCACTTATGCATCCACAATTTATCCATACTAATAAGGACCTGAACTTCACTCTCTTCAATCCTGGGTTCAGTGAACAAAATGTACCACCTCTCCAGTAATATGCACAGCAAAGCCATCAAAAACAGAGGTATAAAGCCAGGAAGGTCTAGTAAAATGAATTTCAAGCTTTGCACTTCTTTCTCTTTGATTCCTTCTTAGAAAAGGAGGTCTATAGTTTGCATTCGGTGTCATGTCTGAGATGTTTTAAGGGATCTTCTCCCCGTAGACTCAATACATGAATCTTATGGAAAAAGTGACATAAAGAAAAATATAACATTGGACCTTGATAAAAGTTTTAGTTTTAAGGTAATTTATATTCATTTATGAGAGTGCATGTGTGTTTGTGACAATGTCTGTTATTATGTAAGGGTGAATATGGAGGCCAGAAGAGGGTGCTGAGCACTATGGAGCTGGAGTTCCAAGCAGCTGTAAGCTGCTCAAATTGGGGACTAGGATGCAAATTTGGGTCCTCGGGAAGAATGGTACTGTTCTTAAATGCTGAACCACCTCTTTAGCTCCTAGGAAATGTTTTTAATAAAGGATAATTAAAGAGGAGGTACTTTTCTTTACTTATAGTCTTCCAATGTAATTAGTAAAGGCAACTGTAGGGGGGAAGAATTGACATCCTAAAAAGGAAGAAAGATTAATAAACCCTGATTGTTAACTCAAAAAATTACAGCCCTGAAACTTCTAGAATGTTTCATTATATACATTGAAATATTTTAATAATTTTCTTCTGTTATTAATTTAGTTTCTGTTAGTTCAGCTGAGGATAATTGAATCAACATAAATACCTACCTTCTATTCTATGGTAGAATATTACACACACACACACATGCATGCACAGATATGTGTGCACACACACATGTGTGCTCACACATGCACACACTCATGCACACACACACACACACACACACACACACACACACACACAGAGGAGGGAAGGGATAGGAAAGAAAGAGCAGAGAGAGAGGAAAGAAAAGAGAGGGGGTAGAGAGAAAGGAGATAGTCTTTAGGAGAAACACAAATAAGGAAAATCTGGGAGCCAGACAAACTAGTTAAATCTTGCTAGTGATCTGTGGAGATAAAATTAATAAGAGACATACAGGAAGTTGAATTGAGACATAGGAGGGATATTTTACTTTTTGATATCGAGTGACTGTAGGGTAAATTTTCTGTTGATATATATCAGCATTGGCAAAAATGAGAAGTCCATTGGTTCTCATGATTTATCAACGGAATTTTCCTTTTAAAATAAAAATTATTTTGTTATTAAAAAGAACAGTTAGATTGTGTGGGTCCATATTCTGATACTGAGAATCCTGTTGTGTTCTCAAAGTATCTGTGTTATTGAAGAAACTTTTAAAATAGGTACAGAGAGAAATGAGAGGAAGATGTTCAAAAGTAGAGACAACTTGGAATTGAGAAAGTGAAGTTTTTTCTTTTTGTTCATTAACTCAAAGCTCAATTCTTAGACATCTCAAAAGCAATACATTTGTTAGAATAGAGAATCTGAGATGGTAAATACTATAAAGTTTTTAATTTGAAGGGCACTATTGATGAAAGGGTTTTTTTAGGGGGGGGCATTCTAGTCTGCTTCCTGGTATTCTCAGTCTTAGAGAGGACACAACCCCAGGAAGATGACTATGTTCATCAAGATTAAGTCTCACAGATCCTGGTTGGAAACGGAGAAACTAAACTAACATCTTTAGAAGCCACACAGTTTATCTGTTTCTTTATAAAGTAAATTAAGAAATTACCTCTGTACAAACTTCTGCATTCCTTTCTCTAAGTCCTTCTTATAAGGAAATATCCTGTAGAACACCATGGCCAAAAGCAACTTGAGGATGAAAAGGTATATTTGACCCATTTTTTCTAATTATAGTCTATCATTGAGGAGAACCCAGGAAGAAACTGAAGCAGAGGCCATAGGAAAAAATGCTGCTTACTGATTTGCTCCCCATGGCTAACTCATCTTGCTTTTTTATACAACTGAGGACCATCTTCCCAGGGGTGGCACTCCCTACTGCTAGCTGGACCCTCTAACAACAATCATTAATCAAGAAAATGACTCAGAGATTTGCCATGGGACAATCTGCTGTAGACATTTCTAAATGGAGGATGCCTCTTCTCAAATTTCTCTAGCTTGTCAAGTTGAAAAAAAAACTAACCAACACAAGAAAAGAACATTTTAAGACAAACAACATTATAAAATATTTAATTACTCAAAACAAAAAATGGTGTACAAGAATCCCCACACTGTCTATTGTGTTTACACTTCCTTTTATTACCTCTGAGTTGGCAACAGGCAGTTCAATTGAACACTAGTGTTTCAGTCAAAACTGTTTCAAATGAAATTATCAATTAAAATGTAATTTTCTCAGACTATCAAGTTAATAAGATAATTTATAATGAGTTCAGTTTATAAATGGAATTTGATGATCATTTACTAATTTTGATTCACTATTAAAAACTGCATATACCATTCTGTAATTCAGTATTATTTCTTACAATGCATGGCAGATTAGCTCTGTACCAACTTACAGATACTTCTGGTACCTCACCCCATTTTACATTTCTATTGAAAGTCTTAAAACTGCCAACAGCTATCTGAATGTGAGCCAGTAACTGAACTTTCATCTGTCCTAAACTTCCTTAGGACCTTGAGCTGACTTCCATGCCTGCTTGTACCTAGACTATTGTCTTCATTTAGAATATCTCACATCAGAAGAGACAGTGGCTGGTATGCCTTCCTCAAACACAGTCTCAAGAAAGATGTGATATACTGTTGCTCCTTCAGGAAAATCCTGAAGTCTGAGAAAAGGAACTCTAGCCTAGTATCCTGAACAGTGGGGATACCACAGAAAGATGTCCCAGGGATAAGAAAGAAAGTTCTTACAGGTTACGCTATCAGCTCTTGATAATAGGAGCAATGGTAGTACAACAGCATAGACAGGCAGCCTCCATACTCAGTGGAAGGATGGCTGGCTTGGGTGGCTGAAGGTTTAAGTGGTCCTGAGTTCAATGTTACTAGTCCCAAGGACAGCCATATCCAGAAAGTGACATGACTGGTGATGACATTTAAGTGAAGATATGCACCATGACTGCTGGGCTCACCTGGACAATAGTTTTCTATTTAATGAAATCCACAGATTTGGTATGATGGAAGGGATTTTGAGAGCACAGCCTTTCTCTGGTTGTAATTTGGAAGAAATACCTCTCAAGTGGCTTTCCTTTATATCCCAAAGTTCCATAAAAGGGGACTGAAACCAATTGCGTTATTATTCTCTGACTTTGGGTCTTCTGTAGTTTTGCATTGAGGTCAATTCTCCACTTCTGTTTCCTCCCAGGCTCTAAAATTGATCCAGTTCTAAGGCCAGGGGAATCTACAAAGCTTAAAGTCTGTAGCTTACAGCGTTCACCTCTTACAACCAAGTGCAAAATGATCTTTAATGATCTTTTCCACTCTTAAGAACAAAATTCTTACAGCAAAATCATAACTAAACTGTGACATTACATCCTACCTTCATAGCAAAACCCATGCTTCCTCCCTAAGAGAGATTCTGCTTGTGAACCACAGCCTTCTTAATTGGGAATAGGTCATTTGCAAAGACCTTTTCTATTTGTAATTGTTGGCTGCTAAAACATCTTCCTATCACCCTTTGCCTGTGTCCATTCACTCAGAATTATCCAATGAGCCCATACTCATTGTACTAGGCCTGCACTCCTTTAGGCCTGGGAGAAGGTATGGGGCAAAACCAAAATGAACTTGTTTCCACATTAATACCGCTCACTTATCTTTTGACCCTCTCTTGACATTCAACCCTGAAACCTGTATTCCAGACAGTTTTCTGTAACATCTCTCCATGTAAGTCTAATGACATCCTCACCTATTAGTTGTCTCTGACCCAGTTTTGCAAAGCTCTGAGCTAATCTTAGTTGCCAGCCCATGGTATCACTGGCAGGGCATCATCCTGCCCATCCTGCATCTCATCTTCCCACACTGCACTTGCTGATTCCATTAGTTAGAGTCACTTCTCCATCTGCCTTAGGTTGTTTGTTTTTGGTTGTCCCCGTCAAAATCCCAGCAATTTTCTACCTCCTTCACAAAAAGCCATTTGTTAAGAGAGCCGTTGCTAAAGCATTGCCAGTCATTTTCCTTATGAATTTTAGCATTTGGCTGAGGGTAAAATAAAAATTTTGTTACTAGGCAGTAAAACTCTCCACAACTGAATCTTCACTTTGTTCATGGATCAGCAAACACCCCAGTTCAAGTCTAATTGAAAAAAATTGCCACATTTCTATTAAAAAACCTTCTCCTTCATGAATGTTTAAACAAATTAACTTGTGCAGGAAGAAGTGATATGCATATCAAAACAATTCTTGAATGTGAAGTCAACCAAAGCTACAAAGGCCAGCTTGCTGGGAGGTCTTCCTTTAGAATTTCACACTAGGGATTTCCAAGGTACCCTTTCCTCTCTTCAAGGAAGCACTTCTGTTTTGATCTTAGATACCCCTAGAGGTTGAACACTTGCTTAAACATTCTTGGTTTCCTAAGAACCAGGATGGCTTTGCATGACTTTATGAAGATGAAACTGGTACTATCTCTTAAACTAAGATGCTGGGATCTCTCACTGTGCATGCCTAAAGTTCAACAAAATGTTAGACTTGAAAGTGTGTCCAGGTCCATGATGCACTTAAATATTTAGATTTCTGCCTCTTGATACCCTTCTCCTATCCTCAATCCCTACTCTGGGAAGACAGACCAGGTTTTTTGTTTGTTTATTTTTTAACAAGGTAGTTTTAACAGGGATGGAAGAAAGTGATGATGTTTTTTGTTTATACCCCTGGTAGCTACATTGTCTACATGGACCCTGATTTCATACAGTGAGGGTGTATATGTGTGTAGAATATAGAATTTCCTTGACATTCTACTGATATGTGAAATTGTGTGTTTTCTAGGAGAGCATATTCACAATCTGGTCCAGTTAGAGAATTTCTACACATATTATTTTCAGAAAGAAGAAAATCTGCAGATAAATGTTGCTTCTTTTTGTCATCTTGAATTTGGACTCTGGAGAAACTCTACTCAGGTAGCAAAAAGCTCTTTGGTGGCCTATGCCTGTTAACATGAACAGGATATTCACCTGTTGTGCCTTGAAGAAAAAGAATATCAGGACACTGAGGATTTGGAATTTGCCAAGAAGAAATATCTTTTTGTTTTCCAGGAACTGTATGCAGTGGTCACTAGTTATTAATGGACACAGTGAACTACACTGAGATGATGACAACTCAGGGGGATCAGTTTACAAGGAATGAATGGAGAATAAGGAAAAAGAAAAGGAAACCAAAAAAGATATAAGAGCAGAGACAGAGAAACTCAAATCATGAGAAAGCAAGAAAGTCAGAAATAATGTTGGAAAGAAGGAGAAAATGAAAAATAAAGGAAAATTCTGATCTTGCAGACTTGGTTGAGATATGTGAGCTGACGGTTCCCACTCTGAAAGTATAGGAAAAGAATTCATAACTAAGTAAATAAATACATGGATAGATTAATTTGTATGTCATTTTCTTACTTCAAAGCTGATCCTTCCCTTCCCTTTATGTTAGTCAGTACTTTTATCTTCCAGGTAATGAGACCTACCCTTAACACACATTGATACCCTCTTATGAAGACAGATTTCTTATTTATGGGTATGCTATAAGTACTGAAGTCTGGCTACCACAGAAAGATGAAGAAAACAAACAATGGCACCAGTTTTGGGTACCTACCAATTCCCAGCAGACATCTGCATCCAGTTGTCTCAACTAAGGCCACTATCCTGTCTTTACTCCTCTCTTGGTGCTGTAAACTGCATAGAAAGGCAAGACACTGGCTGTCTTCAAAGAAACAAATGAGAGATCCAGGTGAAAAGGGGGAGTGAGTATTCTATTGAAGCTTTGAGTCAGAAAAAGAATGAAAGTGTCTAAAACCTTACAATATAGACATAGGTGTGGAGCAGACTTTTGGAAACTGTGGTAAACAAGCTTCAAGGTTTTGTTCATGTTACTCATTCAATTACTTTAATGTATCTGACGACAACAACTGTTTTGTTAATACAGGGTGTTTTAGATACAGATATCCTCGAAGCCCCACTCTCTTCTCTGTTTTCTCTCCCAGACTTTTGAGTTTTCATTCTTTTGTTTTTCCTCTTTCTCTTCCTCTCTCCATCCTTCCATCTATTTTCTGCCACTCTCCAAGTTATACAGTTTCACTCAAACTCATTTAAATCACAGGAGTAAGGAACACATTCTTAGTAATAGTTTAAAGCCTCACAGAAATTGGCTGCTTTTGTTTTCATTTCTGTTTGGTTACTTCCCATCCCAGAGATAAACCATTATAAATAAATACAGATTTAATCTCCTGAACCCACTGCCAAGGGGAAATGTGTACTTCACGTGAACGGGAGAAATGATAGACATTGAAAAATAACCTCTCTGCCCATCAAACCTTTCATTTTCAACCAGAAATAATTACAGTGATGGTCAATGGGGAGATAAGACTAATTTACAGATGTGTAACTGTGGTTTCTATGAATGCATTTTTATATTCAGGGAAAGGCATGAGACCCCCAGGTCCTGCAGCATTGCCTATAATCTTTATTTCATTTTTAGAAGTTAAGTTGTAATAGAATGTAAAAAGGGAATATATAAAAAGTTATAGAGCTGGGAGAAAACATGGTTTGAAGTAACCTACCATTGCCTGACAGGGTGTGCCCTATGGGTATGCAGAGAATAGCAAGTACCATTTGAAACAAGCACAGTAGAACTCTGAAACTAGACAGAGCACCCAAGAAAACCTTCCTAAGTACTACCTGATAAACTTTCTTATACAGAAAGTATGTTTGAACAATTCTGGGATTCTGAGTGCAGAGGTATTCAGACCACATGAGTGGGTTCTTCTCATGAATTTGTAGCCTTATCTTTACATATTCCTCTTGTGTTCTCCCAATAATCCATAAATGAAGCAATACCCAAGTCAGTGTGATTGATCGTGGTGTGATATACTCCTACACTTATGTGAAGGAAGTTATTTTTCTACTCCCCTCGCAATTTGTCCCTAAGATGCTCCAGGGAAAACCCTGTACTCCTGTGATATGTTTGATAGGAAGATGAGACAAAGTTCTCAAGTTTCAATGGGAAGTACTGTATAGTTAACCACTCTCATTTGAGCCTGTGGATGTTTTCACAGAGAAGAATGCCCATTTTTGCCACAATGTTTATTCTGGTTTCTTGAGAGATACTGAAGAAGAGAGCTATCTAGCATCTAAGAAACATGGTTACAAGGGTTTCCTGTGGCACTCTCCATCCTTTGTTCTTCAATGGAGCAGAAACTTTGACTGTAATTTTAAGGTCACTAATTTCTAATGTAAGTTTATTTCATCACCAAATTAGTGCCAGATGTAATGGAAACTCTTTTGTCTTTTGCCCATTCTGTTTATATTTTAATCTCACTTCAGTCCAGTGAAAGATAGACTTAATTTAAGGCTGAGGGATCTTTGTAATACTATTGTCCACTAAAATGTATTCAGGATAGTCTAGAAATTTCATGTATACGTTTGCACCACTTAGACAGTGACAGATTCTATGCACGCTCTCATTCTTCCTTCCCTCTCTCTGGTCGATGTAGCAGACAATTTTTAAAAGAGAAGAGTAACGATACTCCTGACCCACATGAATAAGTACAGTAACCATGAATAGATCTGACAAGGGGTGAGGAAGGAGAGTAAGACCAGCATCAGAAGGGGAAGCCAAGGAAAACACATCAAGAGGAATGGCCTTATTTGAAAGTAACAGAGCTAAGATTTCAGAAGACTTTGGGTGAAGAGTGGATTTGTGAAGGTAAAGTGGCAAACTGGAGTAAGCAGATAATGGGGAATTTGGATTATTTTGAAAAAAAAACTCCATAGCAAATGTAATTTATTTGATGAATTTGGCTACTTCTGCTGAGTGGTTTCCAAAATAATCTTTCAATTTTCCAGTTTAGTTTGATTTTGTATAAAATCAAAATGTAATAAGAGGGCATTTATCCAGCTATCCAGTGTAGTTGCCATGAATATTTTTCTTAATTGGCACAGTGTGCTTTATTTATGTAGCCCATGCCCTGAGTCTAGTCAAATCTTACAGATAAGAAAACCAAGTGTCCATACTTCTTACCTATGGGTGCATTTGGATATTGCCCATTGACATTTTTTAATACAGGGTCTACATCTACTTATTTTGTTTTTGTGATACCTGACTATATCTAATTGATGACTTTCTTGGATTAATCTCTTTATTGCTGTCTCCTGATAATGCCTTAGGAAAATGTGAACATGCACACTCTTTGTTGTGCACATGTTTCTCTGACATCCACATACAGAATTGCAGCTCAAGAGAGTTCTTTACAGAAAATCAGCCTCACATACTCTCCGTTAGCCAAAACTTAACCATTTACTGTTCAATGCAGTTAAGCCTCTGGGAAAGGAATATTGCTGAAATTATGAGATCTCAATAGTTTGGCTAAGGTGTAGACAAACACTTCATAGATTACATTTAATCTCTAGAAAAGCCCCTTTGTTTTTGTTTCTATCCTGTTTTATTGAAAACAAAATGTTGACACTTCTACTCTCTTACACACAAACAAAGGAAGAGGAATTAAAGCCTTCTTTGCTGATCATCTGTCCTTCAGAAAATGAAGAATTGTCCTTCTGGTAGCAAGAAATCATGGGGTCACCGCTGTCCCCTTCCTGAGAGCATATACTAAAGCCAGATTCAGAGACAATATGGCATGGCATCACGAAAGAGAAACGACACATCTAATAACTACCTGAAATGGCTACTAATTAGCTAAAATGAAAATAATTAAGAGAAATGACAAATCTAATACATTTTCACTTTGGTGTTGTCATATAGCACTGTGAGATTTTAGCTTTCCACTTTAAATATTAATCCCAGTGGGGTTTTCTTTAGACAAGGAGTCCTAAACAGCATAGAGATGGAAATAAGTCCATACACACACCCCATCAAAGTGTGTTTTGGTAATTTTCCTAATTCAATGATTAGTGAGGTGTGGATTAAGACCTCACAAAGCCTTCCTCAAAATCTATAGTGTGTGTGTGTGTGTGTGTGTGTAGCTCATTTATACCACTTAGCAGCACCCAGCCACAGAGATCACAAGGAAAGTATTTGTTTTTAATTGTCTTTGATATCTTCAAAGATAAGAAAGTCTTACCCACCCCTTTTCTCCCTCTTCAGCAACAGACAAAGAAGGTTAAATCTTATTAGCATGTCCTATATAGCTAGTTGTAACCTAAGTAACCTGTCATGGCACTAAATGCTACTAGAACTTTCCCTGTACTTGCAAGATGGAAATTTTATGCATCAACGCTTTTATGCATGCATCTGATTTGGGGAGTTCACTGCTTCATGGATATGAGCATTGTGATCATGTAAATTGATCTACATAATGGGATTTTGTGTGTGTGCATGCATATATCTCTATGATGTGGATGTATGCAAGCATATTCAGAAACGAAATATAACACATAAAATGTTAACTTTAATGATCTGAAATGCATTAAATTCAAACAATCTTCTATATGCATGCGGACATTACATCTCTATCATTGTGCTCTGCAGGAATTTAAAGGAGAAAAAAATCATCATATACTCTAGTGTGCCATGCTGAGTATGAGTACAACTTGGTACTATTCTAGGCAGTAAATAAGACCCAAGGAACTCAAGAATTATGGAGCTTTTAAAGACAGTCTTTGCACAGCTGTAATGAAAGTGCAATCTTTTCTGGGGATCTACAGCTCTCCTTTCCAGCCTTGACAAAGCCCTTTGTCTCCAAACTATCTATTGCTAAATACCAAAAGTTCTAAATTGCAGAGTTCTGATGTCCAAAAGGTGAATGGTGCTCTCAGCTTCTTCTTTTCCTAAGTTCATTCACTATTACACCTCATCGCTTCATGTTCTAATAGTTAGCTTTGTCAAATATGTAAATTAACTACAGCATTAATTCCATAAGACTAATCTTACTCAGACAACACAACACCTTAACCAAGGTCCACTTAAAGCTATCTATAATAAAGTCTGTTTGGTACCTTAATCCGTTAAATTAATTTTGGGCAAATGATATCCTAGGAGGTTTGCAGCCTGCGTATTAATCACTTTCAAAACTATGCCTTGTGTTAATGACATATAGTAACCTAGTTGTTAATTTTCTCAAATTGGATTCAATTGCTTGCTTTCATATGCATCATTGCCAACAATGAGTAAACACACTACAACATTCACATTTAATACCAATGAGAGCATAGTACAGATGGACAATGCTTCAAACAGTGCTCAGAATATCGTGTTTCCTGTTATCTAAAGAAAAAAAAATACATGTAGTGAAAAAATACTTTAAAAATTAAATGAGACTAAAAGGAGCTGCTTCGGGTTTTAGTTGCAATCACATCAGTTATTAATTCCATAGAAATAATAATTCTGTAGATTCACTTTTGAAAATAAGTCACCATTTTAAAAAGAATGGTGCCATGTGTCTAATCAGTATAGTTGTTTGGAAAATATTTATTTCATAAGTGTTTAATTGTGGAAAACCAAGGATGGATCATGATCTATTATTTTGGGAGTTTTTGTTTCTGAACTACAGAAAACATCAACAATTACAATAAGCAGACACTTGTATGAAAACTTGATAGCCTTGTGTGTATGGCATGGACTCTATCAGTATATAGGGAATATTGGAAACTTCATAGACTCTTATATAGAGCAATGCTAGTATTTTAGTTTGGGCTCTACCTTTTCTAGTACACAAACACTTAGGACCTCTAAATGTGCATCTCCATAAGTCTAATAACTTATCCCTATGTAAACACTCAACAGACATGAAGACAGGTTGGTTGAAATGGGGATGAAGCCTAGGGTGACACAGATGCAAGCCTAGGAACGCCAAAGTTGTTGCAAACTAGGAAGTCAGGAATTTGGGGGAGGCTTTCTTCTTAGAACTTCCAGAGCAGCCTCGTTGCAGGCAACTTTGTACATCTGACCTCTAGAACTAAGGCAAAACGCACTTCTCTTGTGTGACACTATATATTCTGTTATGATTTCTAATGGTCATTCTAGAAACTTAATATACTGGAAGTTGCTTTTAACAAGTGAATAATATTTTATCTTTTCTAACAAGTTATGCCTTAGGGATGTGGTAGTCTGTTTCAATCAAAGACTAACATATATGGTATTGTAATATATTTATATGTACTGACACATGCCATGTACTTGCTGTGGCTTTAGTTGTGTGTCTTGTAGAAGTGCTACATGCTACATGAATTCCCCCCAGGCAAATGAATGTTGTACTTAGAAACATTTTGGCATGTGCGGGAACAATCTATTTCTATTCTCTGAGAATACGAGTCTATTCAACTCTGAATCCATACCCTGTAGTCTTGCCCAAATGATATGCTACTGTCTAAGAAACTGCTAAGTTCTGAATGGTGGACATTGTCTCCAGAGTCTAGAATTGGCTTTAAATTCTAGAATTGAATTGGTTTCAATGATGGCCTTTTAGACAGACTTGGATTACCTTAGCCCAATAACAAGAAGCCAACAAGAAAAACTCCACCAGGAACCCATAGGGAGATGAAAAAACAAAGTGGGGAACATCCTCAAGCCCTAGTTCAGGACCTGGGAAGTCTGAGACTCTCTTTTACTTTTTTACATCCTCATGCTTTAGCACAGTGGTTACTCAATAAATTTTATTGGTTGATGGATTGATGGATTGTATTTGTCAAGCTGACTAATCACAAAGCGTATTTTAAATCTCTAGATGAGACAGTGTTTTATTGTTCATTTGTCTTCTGATTCCAGCTGCCCTCAAGATGAATTATACTGGGTAATATAGTGCTATTATGAGAAATATCAACAAGAATTCAGGATATCATAAAGAAATGTGATATAAAATGTCATAAGCCGGTATTTTTTCCATTCTCTGCATTTATTATCTCACATTTGGAAAATCAGAAAATATGAGAAAATTAGATGTGTTTCTAAAAACAGAAATAATATTAGTATAGACACACATGAGAAAATTAAATTGCAATCCTATTGTCAAAATCTAAGGGTCTCGAGATTACCCCTTTATCTCCATGGCTGCCTCTTGGCAGAGCATAACTGAGGATCATGCATTCTGGTGTCTTTTGTTTTAATTTTGTTTCTATTATTGCTGTTGTGTGTGTTTAACTGTAGGGTCCATTACAGCAATATCCTTAAATGGCTCTTCCACCTCTTCATTGTCCTACCTGGTGAAGGATTCCTCATCTTCTCTTGTTTACCCACTGAGGCTTCTCTGTTCCTTTTATTGCTGAAGTGACTATGAGTTGAGTTCAAGGTAGTCTCAGCTCATGTAAATTTTGAGTTTTAGTTGACTAGATATTTCCTAAAATAACTGTAAGGCAAAACACAGTATTCCGTTTACATATCAAGCATTGTAAGAAAGTGGAGATTTTGAGACTTCAAAGAAGAAAAGTACAGGATCAAAAGTATCAGTAAAGAGTGGTCAGGTTTGTGTTCAGTCTTGCTTCAGATCATCTCATTTGACAGGAATCTCTCTTATATCCCACTGGACTCCCAGCTCTTTGTTTCCCTTAGTGAATATGCTTTCAACACAGCATAACATCTTCACATAGTAATATAGGTTGAAAAGCTTTTGATACTCATGTTTTCTGTTAAAAAGAGAGTGATCATATTGATTAGTACACATAATCCGCTTACTGTCCTTTAACTAGGGAACAGAATTATCCTAAACAGCTTCCAGTTTTCCCTCTCACTTTTCCATCTTTTCCTTTTCTTGCTTCTCTTATCTTGTTTCTGTCTTTTTCCCTCTTTGCTTCCCCTCCTTTCTGCCCTATTTTTATAGCCCATTTGGAGCAGGAATCTCTACTAATAACAAAGAACCAAGATATCAGGTTCAAAAGACAAATCAAGGGCATAAGTTTTTAGGCTATTGTGTGTACTTGGAAAGACATGGTTTATTTGTTTAACCTCTGAGACCTGAGCATATTCCTAGTCTCTTCCTATGAATAAAAATAGAATGTTTTTAAATTATGAGGTAAGAAGTCCACTATTGTGTTGTCACTGAAATCACATAATCATTTGTGATCGTGTCAGGGAAAGTCAATGTTAGTGTAGTGTGGGGTGGGGGCAGAGATTCTCCCTGGGATCCACTCTTTTCTGTCACTTGTGGCATCAATAAACTTTGTCCAACCTTTATGGGTCCCTGGAGCTCAGTTTCTTCTTTTCACAAAGGCTGGATGTAATGAAATTATTAAAAATAACTTAACTGAATATCATCACAGGATTTATCTTTTTCACTTGTTCTTCTATGACAGTATAGGACCAGAGATGAAATAAGGAAATTAGTTAAACAATGCCTTCTTTGTGCTGAAAGCATTCATTTATATATTGAGATATATATATTTTACATGCCTTTGTAATTCCTACGTCCTCTGCCTTAGTCCATCATCTCTCCTTCTCTCTCTCTCTCTCTTCCTTTCTAGGTGTTTCTCTCTCCCTTTCTCTTTCTCTTCCTGCCTCTCTTCCTTTATTCCTCCCCTCCCTTCTTTCCTTTGTTGTCTGTGTACGTGTGTGTGTGTGTGTGTGTGTGTGTGTGTGCGTGCGCGCGCGCGCATTTCTTGGGACCAACACCAAGTCTTGGTGTGTATTCTTTCAGTGGAGTATTTTTGCAGCCTAAGTCTTTGCTCACTTTTAGGTTGGTGAAGGTACAATTGCAATTTTTCCTATTGTGTTTTATGACCATTTTTTCCCTATAAGTTTGTGTTATAATAAAATTTATCATAGTAAAATCGGTGTTGCCTAATTCAAGCAAGACAAAAATGAGAAGAACAAAAAAGAAAGAGGGGGATCAAGGTATTGAAAAAGAGGAAAAAGAATGAGAAAAAAACAAAAGGAACAATGACATAATGTATAAGCCGTCAAAATGTAAAAGTCAACTGAAAAAATACTCCTTTTAGCCACATAGCAGATTCCACAAATAGGAATTTCTCATTTAAATAGCAAGCATAACTTTTAGCCTCTGATTTCCTACCTCAAAATACATTAGCTGACAGGGTGTCACTGATACTCATGACTGAACGACTGAAACATGACATGAAAGAGCAGTGGTAGCAAAGGACAAGCAGCTCTCAAAACTGCTGTGCAGAGAGATGGTGTGCAGCTTCCCCAGGGGCTCTAAAAAATCCATTGGTAGAAACTGCTGCTCTCTACTTTGGAGGATGAAAGAGGTGTTGTTTGCTTGTAGCTTCTTCAGTGGAGTGTTTCTAAGGCCTTATCTCTGAGTTCCAGGGAGTAAGTATGCTGACTGTTGACTTTCTGCTTCCTGATCAGGAAGAATCCATGTATGAATGAAAAGGAGCCATGACAACTGAAAAGGCCAGCTAAGCAAACATTAGGTGTCCAGTACCCAAGTAAGGTTCTGAAGGAAAACAAAAAAACAAAAAGACAAAATGTATTCTTCAGTTCATTTCACAATGTACTGAATACAGTGGTTTAGTGACAGAATGGACCTTAAAGTCATGATTATGACGTGTCAACTTGAATTACAAAAAAAAAAAAATGCTTCCTCGGGTAGGTTTTTGTTGTCAGATAAGATATCTACTTCTCTGGTCCTCTGAGCTACAAGGCTTTAATCATGTAAAATACAGTTTAGCATATAAAAAGAAAGTAGAGAACACAGTACATTGAGTCTGCTTTTCCATATGTCTAGAGCTTGTTCATTCTATAAAGATCAAGATCGGTCATGTATGAAGTCATTAAATGAATGCAGAGTAATAGGAGAGAAGGCAGCATAGGCTGAATGGAAGCCTACGCACATATGAATAGATAGAATGCATGCCTATGGAGAAGGCCTTTCATGTATAGAATATAGGACTGTGATTGATCAATGGAACTCAAACAGCAGGAACAAACTAAAATTCATAAAAATAGTTTGTAGTCCTCTTTCTAGGTCTAACAAAGTATTACTAGCTCTAATAAATTTTAGCTTTTAGATGCTCCCAAGGTATCAGGTATCAGGTGCTAAAATAATAAAGTGAGACAAATATCTCATTTCATATGGACAGGAAGTCACTGGTTGTTGTAATGGAGAGCCTTGAAAATCCAAACAGAAGCTCTTTCAACAAAAGGAGATAGTATCTTCCATTTTCCTGTATTTTCTTATTTGAACACACATGCACTCATGCATGCTCATCCCTAAGGTTCATCTATTATTAAGAGTGTTCATTATTGTGGAGTTCTGAAACATGCCTTAGCTTCTGTGATGATGTACTCTGGAGACCATGAAGCCACATGGTCTTTAACACATAGTTGGTGAGATTAATCATTCCTTTTTACAACAGGCATTTTCAAATCTCAAAAGCCTTAGCATTCTGAGCAGGGAAGACACAGGTAATATGTGACTGCTTAATCCAAGTTTGCTTAAACAGTCCTCTACTGAGGGCTTACTTAGAATTCCTCACAATCTTTTGGTTTATATATGAATATAGGTGATTGTTTATTCCTGTTCATCCAATTTTCACAAGGAAAGGAAATAAAGAGTTTTCTTAGCTAGCTTTTGTTTGCTTGTATTCATTGAATCTGCTGTTTGCTTCCTAAGAGGCTGTGTGTGTGCAAGATGAAATTGAGTGAGACCCGGCAGTCCGGAAGTGCGGAAACTGAATGGTAGGCTGGCCTCCTTTACCAGATGAATCACTCACTCCAAGCACAAGTGATTTAATTTTGTGCCTCAGCAAAACTGTAGATTACAACATGCCATACACCAGTGGGTTGCAATCCCAGTTGTGAATTAGAATTCTGTTGGGAACTAATTTTAAATACCAATGTTCATTCTCTCACACAGAGTGTGAATGTTATGAGGTGTCTGTGTGTGTGTGTGTGTATGTGTGTGTGTGCAGTGTTTGATATCTAGGTGCTTCCAATGTACATGATGGAACTGGATGAGAATCAGTCCTAGATCCTCAAATTTTCAACAGTAATTACTGAATATAGAGTAATATTGTAGCATTCATGTATAAAGAATGTGCTATAATTTAACTAGCAAATAACAAAGAATGTGGAACTGATATTTTCTTAAATAGTGTTGTATAATTAATATTATTTAGAGAATAAATTGATGTTTTATATAAACACAAAGATGGTTTCAGTGGCATTAAAGTAGGAATTTTGTTCTCAAAATTGCCAGGAGTCCATCACAATACCTGAAGAATTGCTAGGTAAACCTCTCTTATATCTTTTATCAGAGGTGACACTGAAATATTTTATCACAAATATTTAAAATTGGGACTAAAGACATGGCTCAGTGGCTAGGAGCATTTTCTGCTATTCCAGAGGACATGAGTTTGATTTCCAGTACCCATATATTAGTTCACAACTGTCTATAGCTCCAGCTCCAGGGAATCCAATGCCCTATTCTGTCCTGCAAAAGTACCAGGAAGACTCATGGTGTACTTGAATACGTGCATGCACAACACTAATATGCATAAAATAAAGAATAAAATAAAAATTAAAAATATTGGAAAAAGTTCAAAATTGGAACTTCAAATCCTCTTTCTTATCTAGAGAAATGTTTTGTTCTGAATCTAAAATCATATACATTGTCAACATTATTTCTACACATGATTTACATTTTACTTCACATTTATCTTGTATTAACCCATATACACACAACACGTGATATGCATGATGCTTCTATTATGACTTGTTCTTTAAGCCCCTGAAGAGCTGCCCTCAAAGCAATATCAGAATATGCCTCCAGAAAACATAAGTATCCTGCCATTAGTATCTTCTAATCCTTCCTGTGTCTTTAGTCCCATGATCTGTGAGAACATTTGTTGGGCCAGCATTTTGTTTCAAGTCCATTATCACAACTGTGAATTGTTCTAAGTCCCAGCTTGCAGGACAGCATCATGCACCTCAAGATGCCTTCTTAATTTGTTTACTTACCTACAGCAACTCTCTTTAACCTCCGAGTCCTTTCGTAAACATTTTTGTCTTGTTTGATAGTCTCTAGAGTAATATGTTCCTAGGGAGAATTGTATTTGTTGGAAAGAATCATAACTTAATTTTGCCCCAAGCAAACACAGAATCCCTCACCTAACACGTCACTTTCTACATCAAGCAATTGCAACACCATCTTGTGATCAACTCATAGTTTTCTTACTTAGAAGCTGTATTTCAGGATCAGTGGGGAAATGGACAGAGGGAAAAATAGAGGGAACAGAGGGAAATAGTTCACTATTACATCAATAGTAAATAATTCACTAATTAACACTTTTTCTCTTTTGCCTTAGGCACAAATAACCTTGAGTGTCTGGGCCCTAGTACAAAAGTCACCTCAACCTCTATCATCTCCATCAGCATTCCTCAGAAAGAGCAAAATTTGAGTCAAGGTGCAGCTGCCAGATGGCCATTTCCATTACTGTCTCTTCAAGCCACAGGCACAATACATCTATCTAACCAGTTCCTATGTTTGTATAAACACTTCAAAACACCCAATCAATCACATCTTTCTAGCCAGCACTTTTCTTAGGGGCCTATATCCCCTGACCTAGTAGAGACTAGATGGGACTCCTTTCTTTCATGAGCTGAGGATTTAATGGACCAGACACAACAATGGCACAGGCGAGCGATTTCAAGAAACTCTCATTATAACCAGGATCTATGTTGCAGGAATTCACAGGATGCAGGCATTGCCTTTAGAGACACCTTACCGTATAGAGAGTGTTACAAACAACCAAGCTGACAGCTTTTTCTAAAGGTCAAAAAAGGTTATGTGAGTCTCTTAACTGTAAAACTCTGGCTGAGGAGAAATTTATAAGTTTCTATCTTCCGGAAAGTTGACTTTGGTAATAGTGTATCTATTAAAATATGTGCAGTATGGTAGCCCATAGTACACAATGAAGTAGAAAATGATCAAAGTTTTCCTGAGCATAGATGTGTGTTTATGCGTGTGTGTGTTTGTGTATGTAGTATGTGTGTGTGTGTGTGTGTGTGTGTGTGTGTGTATATGTGTGTGTGTGTATGTGTGTGTGTAAATTGAGTTGATATCTAAATACTATCTCATAAGATGCATTGCTTTTCTGAAAGCTTTTCTTCCTTGGATGCTTCTTGCAAGTATGCCATTTTCTGCTTCTCTTTATTTCTTGTAAGTTCTTTTATAGTCCAGTCCCTTATTTTGTGCTAAAAATTACAAACAAGTTCTAGGATTAGTGAAGTGGGTTTTAAGAGCAAAAGGGTTAATCTGAGAATAATCTGTCTTCCACAGACAGAACATTTGTACAGACGAAACACAAAGCCATTCTGAAGGAACACTAAGCCAGCCCAGGCTGCATGGGGACACATCATTCTCTACAATAGAGGGTCAGGAGCATAAAATCACAAACCTGCAATGACTCTGGCTGCAGGAGTCGTAACATCCTCATTTGAGAAACATTTAACAGCAGAAATTTTCAATACTTCAGTTCAAAAGATCTGAGTACAAGGAACTGAATATGTTGGAGAACATGGAAAGTCATTGGGGCTGACAGAGCAGATGATATCCTCACTACTCCAGGAATCCAACCTCAAACAACTTCACTCTGTTATGAAAATCTGACAGTTGATAGGGACAAAAAGCAAGTTGTTCTTCATACTCAACAGGACTTGGAGCTTTAAGATAATCATAGGGCTCTTCCATAAACTAAATGTGAACTACTGTCAGCTGATTCCCAGTGTGGATGAAGAAATGAATCCTGACTGATCCTGCTGAAAGTGTTACAGGACATTGGAAGTACTCCTTTTTCTATCTCCATCTGCTTTCACAAGCAGTTGAAAGATAAAACTCAAAATTTTGAAATTCTTCACATACACTATGCTTATTTGAGATCATCATCATTAGGTGCAGGGTGTTAGGCTTTTTTTTAACATGTCATCTACTTCTTAGCAACATTCCTCTACCTTCTGGTTAAAAGCAAGTACCACTATCCAGAGAATTTAGATTGAATGGTTTTGATCTGTGTGTATAGAAGAAACAGATATTGTCTGGCCATTAATGAACCAGATAATGACCTAGGAAACATGAGGTGTGATGGTTCCCTCTGGATATTCAGCGGAAATATCCTCAGCTTCCATTCATTACTCTAAAAAGAAGAGAATGACATACTTTTGATCTAGTACTCAAGTCAGACAAGAGGTGTGAAGAAACAGAGGTTTTAGAACAAGCACAGGTGCCATGTTCAATGTAAAGCTGACTTCATACAACCCTTCTTAGCTCACAAGTGCTTCCTGTACATCTCTGGGTTTAGGCACAGCAAAGGTCATGACTCAGTGAGGTATCCGTCAAGACAGACTTCTCTGTTGAGTTGCAGACTCAGGTCTTCCTTCCAGACTTCATTTCCATTTTTATGTAAACATTAGCACTGCCAGGGAAGCTGGCATCTGTTTGTGGTACAAGGGGCTGAGGCAGAAGTTTACCAACACGAATACTAAGCAGAGATTTGTTTTTACTTTCATTCACTTGCCTTTGTTTTAGTTTATTATAGTATAGAAGGAAGAGTTGATATCTCCTGGAAGGATAATATAATTCACAATATAGGGGTGAGATATGGAGACTCTTAGATAAACCCTCTGCCTCTGTTACCGCACTCAGCAAGATCTAATGTCTCTGGAAGTACTGGTTTGAATAAAAAATGAAATATTGGGCTGTGGAGATAGCTTAGTTGATGAAGTGTTTGCTTTGCTTCAGCCCCATTATCCTTGATTTTTGTTGTTTTGTTTGTTTGTTTGTTTGTGTTTTTAAATCCAAGCCTGGTAGCACTCACTTGTAATCCCAGCCCTGGAGAAGTGGAAAGAGGTGGGTCCCTGAGATCACTGGCTTGCCAGCCAATCCTACATGATCGGCCGCAGGCTAGTATGGATCCCGTCTAAAGGAGACATCCTATTTTCAATTGAAGAATGGAGCCCAGCGTGTTATTTATTGAAAAATAATGTCTTCATTCTTGGCTGAGTTGTATGGCTAGACATTTGTTTTTTGTCTTAAAGATTGTTTATTTTCTTGACTCAGATTCTTGCAGGGAAGATGAACTCAAAGCTCACTCACCAGTCTTCACAAAAGGAATGGATTTCAGAGCTCCAGCAAGAGACCACTCTGAGGTAGGAGGGAATCTGGCCAGGCTGCCTAGGGAAAAGCAATAGCCAGTTCAAGCCAGATTGTTTGTCAGAGACTCTTACTTCCCTGGAATATTAAATGAGACAGTTTGAGTGCTTCACATTGTTCTTTGCTAAATCATGATCTCCTCTTGTCCCAAAACGTTTTGAGAAGACTACAACTTCCCAGTTTTTGTAACGTGTCTACAACGATGAATTCACTAGGAAAGCTTCACCTTTCACCTGATGGATAATGAGCTCCTGAGATATGGCTGGGTCAAGTGCAAGGAGTTTCATCATAGCCTGCTAGTTGAGCAAGTGGGAGGAGAAAGAAGAAAGATTCTTTTCCATGACAGGGGATTGTCTTCATCATTTCGCTTGCCTCTTGTACCTTACAAGCATTCTCACCCTGTTGAGTTCTAGTGAGTGGACTTGAGGTCTGATGTCTCAAACCCACTGTATAAAGGATTCCACAGTGGCCACATCACCTGAGCGTCTTGGCCAAGAAAGCTGGCATTAGTAGTGATCACGTCTTTCTTTTTCTACCTGCCTCCTCCAACATTTTTTTTCTTGTAGTAATAAATATAGTTGTATTCCAGTCCCTTTCAGAGTTATTTTATTGATTCACAGTTTCATACATTTATATAATGATTTTAGTTATTTTCATGCTCATTCCCTTCTCTCATACTCCTCTCTCTCTCTCTCCTGATGCAATTTTTCTTCCCAACAAATCTGCTTCCTACTTTCCTGTCCTATTTTGTGAATGGCCCACTGGATTTAATTGTAGTCTCTTGCCTGAACATGGTGTGAGGATCTTTACTGGAACAAGAGCAACTTCTCAGTTGCTGAAAAAAAATGAAATCCCTTCCCGAACTAATAATAATAATCCTTCACAGAGAAGGGCCTTATAGATTTGTCTCCCATCCAAGTTGTTGCTTTGGTAGAAAGATTATCATCTTGACTATTGAGGCAGATATCCAACCTGGAAATAAAACTCACTATGCTCATGTTAGTGCCTCTTCTTTTCTATAGACATATAGATGTCCTTGAAGATCTACACTTACATTTGAACAAGGCGGTATTATTTTCACGCCTGTGGAGTCACCTCACTTTACAAAATTCACTTTATAGTCCAGGTGTGATACACAATGTCACAGATATTCACTGAAGTTGACTCATTTGTGCTACAGTTTAGTCAGTCTTTGACAGAAGCAAGTTTCCATATCCTGTGATTTTGTTTAATTTTTTAGTTCTTTAAATATTTTTATCATCACATCCACAAAGGACATACCACATAAATTCCTTAGGTACTGCATTCTTTTGTCCCTCACTATTACAAATGCCTCCCAACCACGCAATTCCCAATAATTTTTATCCTAAAACTTCTAAGCCTGGAGAACTGCAGGAAATGCCACCTTAGTCATCCAACCATCTTTATGCTCAGATAGACGAGGGTCTTATAATTTGCTTATGTCTTCCATCGTGCTGCCTGGGCTCTCTCTCTTAATACACACTACTCCTAGAACCCCCTCCACCACGGTCCCCACTATATTGTAACCTCAGATGCAGGCACAGTATGGTGCTGAGGGCAACAAGAATTTCTGGCTGATGCTGTTTGCTCCTACCCACTTGGAAGTTCTCAGGTTAAAGGACATTTTATAAAGGACATGTATTAAGACATTTCTCTATCGTTTTGATTAAGTTTTTTACCCTTTGCCCTTTGCTAACTCTCATTATAACTGAAATTAGTTGCTCACTGGCTGTGTTCTCTGTTCAATTATATGGTTCTTGAAGACAGGGGTCAACCTTATGATCTATCTAGTCCACTGATACATCTTTAGTACCTAACGCATTTCCCTAACAGCCACTTATTTATTAAGTGGATTGATAAATGGACAGAGAATGAAAATACTGTCATTACTTTTTATTAGATTTAGCAAATGATTGTTCAACCTTTCATTTGAATGTGCCCTTGGGACTATCAAGAACTTCACTAACTCTGCTCCTCTCTATCACTATTGATTTGTCTGCATGGTCTTCATTCCTATCCATGCCAGAATTGGTTTAAGAAAATCTTTTTGCACTCCTTCTGTTTGCACTGGAGATTCTGATAAAAGTGAGTGTGTGTTTAATAAATTAATAAAAACGGACCTTTATGTGATTTAAAATTTTTAAATGTAACTATTTTGTTGTTTTGTTTCTTTCTGTTGTTTTGTTTTTTCAGATAGGGTCTTGCTATATAATCTAACCTGACATACAATTCAATATGTAGCCCAGGTTGGCCTTGAATCTGTAGGAAACCTCTGCCTCACAGTCTATAATTGGTATCAAAGGTATGCCAACATGTTTAGCTTAAAATTTTAAAAAAAGAAATCTTTGAAGTAAAAAAATGAAATATAACATTGCTTTCAGGTCCCAATGTTTTCATCATAATTAAATGATATTTCTTGCTAAGTGGTTTGTGCAGGTCAGTTTAAAAGGACACACCTTACATCCGTTATAGCCACTAAGAAGAAAGAGTAAACTTTAAGGTTTCTGTCTATGCATGCAAATTTGGCTTTGAGTTTTCTTATATGAAGTAGACCATTTTCTACTGGCTACCAGCTTAAGACAATAAGATTTCAGCAAATGCTGGCCCTAATATGTTTATAAGGCAGCATATGCAATGGGGCATCATCCCTCATCTTGCTCCCATCAAGTAAGGCTTGCATTGACTCTACATCTTCAGGACATGGTGCTCCCTGCTTTCCACCAGCCTATCAACCCTCCGTTCCATATCTACTATGTTGAACACTTTAGTAAATTTTTGTGATAGTGGTAAAGAACCAAACTCTACCACTGGAGAAAGGATCAAAGGCCAAATTTATCAGTCTACTTAGTATCCAGAACTGAGGAGGCAGCAAAGCCCATTGTGTAGGAACAGTTGAAGATTGATGAGAATAGACTGGAAACCTTCAAATTTGGTCCAGGTACTCGGCCTTTATAAGCCCTACATTCTGGAAATGGTTCACTGTGTTTATTAGCTCAACAAATTACGCATTGAAATAAAATGGTTTATATTATTTTTAAATGATTGTTCAAAGTTCTCAGAGCAGTAGATTTTACAAAGATATAAGGAAAAAATTAAAATTTTAAAAATCTTTGTAAATCATATAATCAGATACTTTCAGGTAAAATCTGAGAAAATAATTACAGAAAGTACCATGTCCCTAACACCTAAGTGGCCTCTGCTCCATGATTTACTCATGGTTTTGGTTCTGATTGTCTTGATTGCATGTTGTTCAAATTTGTCATTCCCTATTCTTTAGAGAAATGCTCTCAAAGCAGCTTCTGTTGTTCCTGTGTCAGCCATTCTCACACGGCCAGAGAAATTCCCTCTCTCAAAATGGGGGTCTGGGTGCATCCCTCTGAAGTTTTCTCAAAGTGGTCAGTCACTGTTTGCAACAACTAACTGGTCTGGATAACCAGAAAGGGGAGTCTGATGGAAGCAGACAAAACAGGGAGGGAGAAGTATGTCAGCCTCCTTTCATCTTCCCAGCCACATCTACTTGTGGAGAGTCAGCAGCAACAGCACAGCCATCTTCAAAGGAGAGGACACCAAAGCAAGAGGGGGAAAAGTCTTAATGACTAATTGGCCAGCCATCTGTCTATGTGTGTTATCTCCCTATGTTACCTTCACAGTTTTCCTTTTTAAGTTCTCATTGATCTAAGCCCAAAGACTTTAAAGAGTGTAATATATTCTTGTCTGCTCCTCAGCAAAGATGCCCTCATGTATCAGAGATGACTGTCTTGTAGACTTAATCATTATTTTATCAATTAAGGAGCAGTGACCCCAGGTTTTGACAGTTTGGCCTGGACAGTCTAGCTTCATGGAAGCACTAGCATTAGAAACTCAATTCTCTTAAGTTTCCCTACTTCACATCTTGCCAGAATACTATTTCACTGAAAGAAGTATCTTCATTTTAGAGCATGTTGCTTGAAGTCTTTTATATTCACCCTCCTCATCTCCCTATCTTGAAACCAGAAGCCTTGAATTGTATTCTCTTCTATCAAAACTTATAATCAGAAAATAACTTATATCTGTCCTTTACCACTTAAGATGAATAAGAATCTATGCTCTGCACTCTCTGAGGATATACTCCTGTTTGGCCTCATATCCTAATTTTTGGAATGTACTAAAACTCTATAGAGGATGGATCTGACAGAATGCATATGTCTTTGATTTACTTAAAAGCAATAGATGGAGACTGGGCAGTTTCACAACAGCCATCTGTACACAGTACTCTGCAAAACCTAAGAGCCCAGTAGCTATTCGGTCCACAGAGCTGGATGCTTCAGCAATCCCAATCTGTTACTGAAGGCCTGAAGAATCACAGCTCTCCTGTTGAGTTGTAAGGTGAAGAAACTGAAGTCTGATGTCAGTGAAGAATGGCAGTGGTAGCTGAGATACAACCCCTCCTCCAGTCGTCAGCAGAGAGAGAGACAGAAGACAGCACTGCTCTTTCTTAGATGTGTTTGTATCTGGGTTGCAACTGAATATGCCACATGTACTGGGGAATGGACAAACTCCCCTCTAGAAATTAATCCTTCTAGAAAATCCTTCTAGAAAATATTAATCCTTCTAGAAAATACCCACACAGACATGCCCAGAGTCATGGCTCCCAGTTCATCAGATTCTATCAGGTAATAAGCAAGATCAACAATCACAGTACCTCTATGCACTTGGCACTTGAACTGGCTGAGAGTAGAAGTAGGGTATTGTTTGATTCCAGTTGCTGAGCTGTTATTAGCAATAGAAAATGCATAGGCTACCCTGTCTCAGAAAACTATATATGGGAGAAACGAGGACCTAAGATGAGTGCTCTTTTTCTGCAGAGCATCTCCAGCCAAAACACGCACACACACAAATGCAAAATAGTCCTGAGTTCCCAGAGAGGACAGAGAATAGGTCTATTATTTCTTTGTCTTTTCATAGCTAAATAAATGTGTCTTCAGTGTCATTGCTGTCTCCATTTTGGGGTTTCTCTCTCTGTTGCCTCAGACCTCCTGGGGACTCTGAAGGGGGAACATCTGTGTGTCTGTTTTACTCCCTTTTGCTAAACCTGCTAAATAGCGAAGAAGCTAAATTTTTAATGTTCCGGAAGCTCTGTGTGTGAAGCGATGATATTGGTTGCAATTGAAGAAGAGTTTTAAGACTGGCAATTTTATAGCAACTTACATAATGCATGCCAAAGTGTGAGGCTGTTATGGAATCGCATCTGCGATTGAGAGCTGCATAATACAGCAATAGTATTTGAATATTATCAGATTGTAAATGGTAGAAATGTGGTATTAAGTGTTTGTGAGGAGTGAATTATGCCCTATTATACTGCAGACACCCTGGGAGCAGTGAAAGCAGCCGGTGAATGGCGGGCTCCTTTGATTTATTAACAGGGCTAGTTGACTGGGATTATGCTTATTTTTATGTGTGGAACCATTATAAGTTCTGAGGCTGTACTCAAAGGGGGATTCATGCAGTGAGGAGGAATAGTAGTCATATGCACCCCTCTGTCTGCCTGGGCTATTTGATTTTATTTGAAAATAAGAAAAGTCTACCTATCTATCACCTATCTGTCTGTCTCTCTATCTCTCTCTCTATCTATCTATTTACCTACCTAACTATCTATAATGTAATCAATTCTCCACAGACGAGGAGACTTTGGGTGGAAATGGGGATATGCACTGGAAAGCTGAACAGACATGATCAGAGAATATAAATATCATGAGGGCAGGGCTATCAGTGAGGGGTGGAGATTATGCAGTCTCATGGAATGGAAGAAGTAGACATAATGGTCTGGAACTCAGAAAGGGACACAGGCCACACAATAAGCAGGGTTTATAGCTGTAATGATGACTCTGCAGAGAATTTGCTCTTATGGCTCAGGGAACAACTTGGGCAAAGTGTGAGTAGCATGTCTGCCATAGGGAAGAAGAATGGACAGCGAGCAGGCCCAGTGCTCCTGCTGCTGGGTTCGAAGGGATGCCCTGTGCTAACTACACTAAATGCAGTTGTGATACTATTCAATATAAAATACTTTAAGCAGAAAATCCACAATTATATTGCAACCTAATGTGCAGCAAACATTAAACATGCTTCTGCAAGGAACATCCTCATTCCGATTCTGAAGATCTAACTGGGGAAATGGATGATTTATTATAGGCTGATAGATTGGAGAACGTGTTGAGGGGTGAATAAGCTTTACCAAGAAATGAGTGTTTCGTTTTATTTCTTTACCGCTTATGATATGATTTGAGAACGAGCTTGCAACATTTACTGAGGAGTTAGAAATGAGGGAAAGCATGGTGCTGTTGGCTACAGTTGGACAGGATGCCTGATTGGTTTCCACAGAAACAATAGGAAAGTGGGAAGTTGAACAATTCTCAAATGGAGGTCAGAACAACAGGCTTGCTAGAGTTGATAGCTTTCCTCAACTAGTACATATATGGAATCACTGTATTTAAAAGTGATATTGAAAATAAAGTATCAAAAATCACTCAACAGCAGCATGCAGAGTGCTAAGTATCCAGAAATCAAGAGGGCAGACAAAACCAAAAATATAGACCTCCAATCGAAAGTACAAGCATTATGAAAGCAAGGATCTAGAGTGAAGAGCAAAGTAACAACTCACAAATCCCCTAAAATTTAGAGAGGATTCAAATAAAAAAAGAGAGGGAGAGAAAGAATAAGCCTGGAAAGTCTGAAATCCCTCCTTGCCTTCACTGTAGCTCTACCCTGACGTCAATATAACCTGCTGTGATATGACCTGGCCCATAGCCCATGGAGTCTGTGCAAACAGATATAACATTGCCAGAAAGGTAACAGAGGATCTCAAATACAAAGATAAACACACAACCAAGCATAACCAAATATCTGGGGAGAGCAACACCATGAAGGAGAGGTATGAAGCTTGGCAAATAGAACACTGAACTCACAGGAACAGAAAATAAAGCAAGGGAGGTATTTGAGTAAATATTATGCACTTCCACTGAGAGTGACAGAGAACATCCTGATTATTTAAAAATATTTAATTTCCTACTCAGAATCTGAAACTTTACTTCTTCAACTGACAATGGAAATATTAATCGTGGACTATTCAAATGCTTAAAGAATAAAAAAGGAATTTAGAAGTATGATGGGACTGAATTGATTTTACCTTCCATAGAATATAAAAGAACAAATATGTGAAATAGTTTATAGCGTTCTTTAGATATATACAGAATAATGAGCTATAAAATGGTCATTGGCATATTGGAGGCAAAGTGAGCTGTTCAAATATGAAATTTTAAAATCTATCAGGACTGAGAAAATTTTAATTTTTAAAATAAAAGAGTATCTGAAATGGTAAATGTGATTTTCAACAAATGAGAGTAAACAAAGAAACAGCATTTTAGGATTCAAAATTCCAAGGTTCTAATAAGTGTCCAGGAAGAATAAAACATTGTGAAGGTATTTCCATATCCTAACAGCACTGAGGTGAAGCCTGCCTCCATAAGACTGGGTTTGGAAAACTCGGCTCCTTCATGATCTTCAGGGAAAAATGTGTTGAAAATTATTATTAGTTTTTGAAGGAAAATAAAAACATTTAATTTTATATTTTGATTATGAATATTTTACTTTTAAGTCTGAAGGAATTATTAGGACTTTTTTCAAGTTTGTAAAATTACTTAGTCTTCTAGAAGGAAATGAGACTGAGAAATGGCAGCAATCTGAGAAATCTTGTGTGTAACACACTGTCTAAATGCACACAGTTCACAAGGTATCAACCTGAAACTAAACTCACGAATGACAGAAATTAGGCATCTCCAGTGAATATATAACAGAATGAATCACAAGTGAGTTATTATTTGTGTTTCATAATATTTTCTTTATTCATGCTCTTAAACATTGTCTTGTTTCTCGTGAGCATTGGTTGGTGAGGAGATATTTCCTTCTCTGAAACCACATTGCCTAAGCCATCCTTTTCTTAGTCTGAGGTGTTAAACTTACTTCCCTTTATTTGTGTTTTAATACTAATTATAAACTCCATAAGTTATATAAATAAATTAATTAATGCATTAAATTAATAATGAAGTAAAAAATAAACATTTAAAAAGTACTAGATAGATAACTAAAGGGAACTGTAACTCTGTGCTAGTTTGTGCAGCAGATATCAAGGAGTAGCTAGAAAGTGGAGATGATGAGGCTAAAGGAAGAATCACAGAGAATTCTGTTTTCTATAGAACAGTATATTTGATATTAAGAAAGAGAAAAGCCTTGAAGTGCCAACAAGCAAGCAAAAGACAGACTTCCAATATTTCTCTCTGCACTCATTGCTGGGACAACTACATATGCAGGGAACTCATGCAAAAGACCAATTTGGTGAAAAACCCTCAGTTACATCAGACAAAGGTTGTGTACTCACAAACATGGAAATTAAATGAAACGCTGGGAAAGTTCTCCTCGCCTACTTTTCACAATAGTACTAAAAAGAGGAAAGATGACAATCACAAGAAGACAGGAAAAAGGAAAACTTACAAGAAAAGCAACTTTCAAGATGTAAATGAACATTTAGAACAAATACTTTATGATCACCGAAATACTATGTTCAACTATGCTATGAAACAATGCTGTAAGCCTATACGCCTGAAAGGGAGTTAGTGTAGAATGAAGATTTGAGGATGATCATTAGAGGAAAGAATTCACTCAAGAAGCAAATATAGTAAACAGAGAGGGGGGGAGAGGAGAGGGAGAGAGGGAAAGAGGGAAAGGGGGAAAAAGGGAGAGATGGAGGTGGCATAGAAGGGATCATGAATAAAATTTGGTCAGGTCATAAAATTAAAACACAATATAAAATTGAAATTGAAATAAAGGGAAGTGTTTAAAAGGATTAAAGTGAGTGGAAATGAAGGCTTAATTTCTGTAAAATCAAAGCCTCTAAAAGAAAAAAACAAATCTTAAAAATAAAATATTTAAAGAGGTAACTCAAAAATACTCACTTAAGATTTCTAAAAGAAATTATTTTTCACCCTTAACTCTGAAAGACACAGGATGAATAATTCTGAAATGATTCCTAGTAAAGGTACTGTGCTTAAGAAATTCAAAACAGATTCTGCAAGGATCCATGAGCAATAATCAATTCACTTACAAAAGGAAAGAGAAATAAGCAACACACAAGGCCAGCTGCATCATCTCCATGGCAACATTCAACAGCAAAGACAGCTGGGCAACACCTACAAATTACTGGAGGATAGAAACTGACCTATGTATTTTATCTCTAAATCAGATGTCAATCAATTATTCTATCACCTGACGAGTGGTTTTCAGCATGCAAGAACTCAGGAAAGATTTTCTTATGTGAACTTGTGAAAATTCAACATCTCATCAGAGTTAATCAAAATAAGAGTCAGGGCTCTCCAACAAAGACTTTGGCAGGTGCTATGTCTAGATTAAACTGTGACAAGAGCAGATATGACCCAAGGTCCTAGGTCAAGGGAGGAGCAGTAAGTCTGCAAATACAGAAGTCACACAAACAGTTTAAACCAGGAAAGAAAAGTAATGTGGTTGAAAGACAAATTCCTAATCATGTAACAAATTAGAGGTAGTCACTAATGAAAAATGTAAATGAAACAAATGTGCTGAGGAAGTACAGTGCCAATTCTAGACACCCAACAATTGTTTAAAACTTATTTTATTTGTGTGTGTGTGTTTACATGTGAGTGTGGTTATACTAATCTGTTCATGCACACCTGGAGGCTGGAGGTTGACTCTGAATGTCTTGCCCCATCACCCTCCACCTTAGTTTTTGAAGCAGGGTATTTCACTTAATGTGGAGCTCAGTTTTGGCCAGACTAGCTGGCTGTCAAGTCTCCAGGACCCATTTGTTTTTGCCTTTCTCCAAACAGGGAGATTACAGATGTAGGATGTCACACTAGGCCTTTTATGGGTAACAGGGCTTGGCAATCAGGACCTCGTTCTTGATCAGCAAGTATTTTAAAACTCTGAGTTATCTGTCAAGGTCCAACAACTGTCTAAATCTTTGAAATTAGTACTATAAAGAAAAAGGTGCAGACATATTTTAGTATCAGAATTATGAACAGATTATAAAAAAACTATCTTAAAAGTTTGTAAAATATCAATCTTTAATTCATGTATATATGACATGCCAATAATTGAAAGTAATTAATTTCATGTTAGAAGGAAAATGCCTTTCACATGTGACTAAAACTTAAGCAAAATCCCAGTATACTGATATCATGTTTAATACCCTACCATACAAATAAATAACATTTTAAAATAACTCAATAATAATCAGAGATTTCAAATTGGTATAAATTTTCCTGAAAACTCAAGGAAAGTGATAGCAATAGTCATGTGCATACTAGAAACATTCAAATTATGGCCAAATGGTCCCAAAATACAGCAACAATGCACTACATCTTTTAGAATTTAAAGAATAAAATTTCCCCAAAACTTGTACCTAATAAGTGTCCCTGTGCTAGGAAACATGGATCTAACATCTTTAAGACAGAATGAACATGTGAAAATACATTCATGGTGTGCTTTTTCACCTTGTTCTGGACATTAAAATCAAATAAATTGAGAATTTTACTAAAAGTATACTCATGTAATACAAAAGCCCTAGAAAATATCTGAGTCTTGTTTCATGAACACAACCCTAAGTTTCAAGCAGCAATAAGCTGAATTTGTTGTGGAAAAGCCTGCTTGGTGAGGACTCCCCAAATGGCTACAATGGTATCAGCCAACAAAGAGTCTGACACACTAAGTTACAAATCTCATTTTTGACAGACTGTACACATTTCATAACTACTGTGAGGGAAAAGAAAACCAACCAATCCCAGTGCATGATATATGCTGATTTCTGCCTTGTACACAGGCCAAACTGAAAAGAGAATATGCAGTCAGATATCAAGGTATGATGTGAAAATTCTGCTTCCAAAATCAATCCAGTAAAAGTAAGTCCTGACATAATGAAAATGGATAGGAGTCAGCAAAACACAGGGAAAGGAAACTACACAAGGTATGGAATGGACAGAGGGCTGGCAGGGATCTGGGGTGGGTGTGGCTTAAAAGGAAGAAAAATACAGAATCAAGGGATGCATCATTTGACAAGTGTGATAGAATAAAAGGAATCAGATAAAATAAAATGTACAAGACAGAAAAAGATAGTAAGATTAAAGGAAAAAAATCTGGCACATTGACAATATGCCTGGTCACTTTTGTTGTGAACTGTCCTAAATTTTAAAGTAAATAAATAAATTGATAAATAATAAGAGGTGAGTAATCCCGTGGACCAACCTCTAATGTTCTGTGCTGTCACAAAAGGAAATGGTTAAAATACACAAATTTCTCAAACATAAGTCAGAAGTAATTTAATTCTTTCAGAGATACCACAGGAAAATCAAGGAATATATTTCAATTAAAAATGGTCACCATACAACAAAACTGCCAGGGAAAAGGAGAAGACTAGAAATCATCATTGAGATAAAAATGATGGTCCTGATGTGAGAGAGAAAGAGAGAGAGAGAGAGAGAGAGAGAGGGAAAGGGAGAGAGAGAGGAAGAAAAAGAAAGGAAGGAAGGAAGGAAGAACGATCAACCATTTCTGGACATAAAATAATGACTGGCAGTGGGGACCAAGAAGATAGCTTAGCCTGTGACTTAGTTCCTATAAAAGCTTGAAGATCTGAGTTTGATCTCAGGCACTCAAGTTTCAAATAAGCTGAGTCTGACGATGATACCCTGAAGTCTCAGGGAGGGTTCCTCTCCCAGTCTTGTGGAATTGCCAAACCCCTAGTCCTAATGAAACACCCTGTCTCAGAAATCAAAGTGTATAGTAAGGAGTTACACCTACAGTTGATCTTGATCCTCCATACCCACAAAAAAACATGCACACTTGCAAAAAGGTACTTAGAAAACAATTTGTTATATATTATGAAAAACTGTGGAATGTTGTCAAAAGTATTTATGAAGAAATTGGAACAAAGATAACAGGAAAAGATTATAGAGAAAAAAAATACTTCACTACTGTGCAAGCAATAGCTAAACACTCATGAGAACACTAAGTGGTGGTGGTGAGGGCGGAGATAAGCCAGACTATAAACGTTTTTAGAAATTTAGAAAGCAGAAGTTGAAACTCTCTTAGTAAAGAAATTAAACTATAGTTATCACTAGAAGAAAAGTGGAAACAGGACTGACATGTTGGCTCTGAATATGAAGGTGACTACCAAGTCAAACCAATATTTGATTCTCACATCTCACATGCTAGAATGACAGAGCTGACTCACTCAAGGTGCCCTCTGATCTCCACATGTGTACGTGATGCATGCCTTGTCCCCCATAGATAGAGAAATATAGATAGATAGATAGATAGATAGATAGATAGATAGATAGATAGATAGATTATTTTTTAAGTAACGTCTTTTCTAAATACTACATAAAATCTTAAGCTTAAAATCATCTATTTCTGACCAGTGTGTTGGCTCAGTGGGTAAAGGCATCTGCTGTTAAGCCCAAAGATCTGATTTCTTTCCCAGGATCCACATGGGGAAAGAAAGAACTATAAGTTGTCCTCTGATCTCCACCCTCATACAATTTTATGTGTGTACACACACATACACACATATTAAATAAATATAACTCAAAACATATGTGAATGTTATATAGACGAACAAGCACACATGATTTTTGGCCTTCTGGCTAAAATCATGTGTAAGAAAGAAGCACATAAAATGTAACAACTGTGTAATGATGACTTATTATAACATAATTGATCTGATCAAAGTATTAATTGTTTTAATCAACAAATGAATAGTTTACATTTGTAATAAAACAAAAAAGCAACAAATTCCTCACAGAAGACCTACTTAAAAGACACGTAAAAAAATTCAGAAACATGAAAAATAATTAGAGGCATGCTATGGGACAAGAAACCAAACACTGCTGTAACTTGACAGAGAAACACCCTAACTCAGTATCATTGAGCCTTCAGCAGAGAACATTTTTCAACACTGAACTGCACAGAATAAACGATCTACCCATGAAAACTCATCAATGAATAACACAGTGACCACCTTTAGAAACCAATAAACTTAGGAGCCTAGGCAGAGCCCAATCATGGGATGCTGTTAACAGAGTGAATAAGAGGCAGCAGCTAGATAACAGGTACATAAGATGGGAAATCAAAAAACACTAGGATGTGGTTCAGTTGGTAGAGCACAGTCATGAAGCCCTGGGTTCAATCCCCAGCACAGCACAAAGCAGTGACACAGCTCTAAACCCAATACTCAGGAGGCAGAGGTAGGAGGATCAGAAGTTTAAAGTCGTCTCTGATTTCACAGAGAACTTAAGACCAGCCTGACTACATAAGACCAGGGCAACATCCCTTAGGATCAAAACAAGATATTTGCTTTGCATAATAATTTATATTTAACTTTATGTACTGACAATAATATTACAACTCTTTCTCCTCTATGTCATCATCCCTAAAACTGACCATAATATTGTTTATAGAGAAAACATTATTAATTTTAAACAGTTATAAATATAAAAGCCACTACGATTAAAATTCACAAAAGTAGAAATTTATCAAGCATGAGAGGTAAATCCAAAAGGAAATTTGGTGTGGAAATTAAAGTCTTCTATTAACCCTGTAACCAAGGGAGGGATGTAATGTAAAACGACAACCTTTCCTGAAAGTGACAATGAGAGGAACCGAGGTCATAGTGTGTGGCCCATACTGAAATCATGGATAAGTACACAGCAGTAAGCATTGTCATTAGCAAGCATGAGAATGAAGAGTGTGGCAGTTTCCCAGCTCAGAAAACTAGAGGAAGAACACATATCCACAACACACACATACACACACACATACACACACACACACACACACACACACACACACACAAACACTTCACTTACTACACACATGCACCACACATAAACATATACACACATCACTTGCCATATACAGGCATGTACTCTCCCACATACAGCACACACACACACCAGATACACATAGACCACACAACATACATATAGACATACCACATATACACATAAACCACATCACACACACAGGCATAAACTAAACTCATACTTATACACATGTACCACACACCACACATCACAGTACACACACACACATACACACATACATAGACCACATAAAACACCTACATACAACACATATACACACATGCAATAGAATAGAAATGAAAATGGAGAAATATAAATAGAGCTGAGGAAAACATCAATTCTACTCTAGTTTATAAAAATTATTAAATATAAAAATGTTCAGTTAATTTAAGCAAGAAACAAAAGAGGAAAAATAAAAAACACAAAAAAGTCAAGATAGGAGGAAAATGGCTTTTATAACAAATAGATTGTTATTTAAATTGGAACATATTATAAAAGTTTTGTCATAAAATTGAAAACCCAGACATGATTGTCTGAAAAAAATGCAACTATCAACTAACAAAGAAATGTTATAGCCAAGAAAAATGATGTTAACTGCTACAAATATGTACCATGGGATTAATGTGAGCTTGTCAGGGTTTTAGTGTACCTTATGAAATAAATATATAAATTTACATTAATCATGTCTCACACACATGCAGGGGAGCCTTGCCATTAACAACATACTATACTCCAGTCTGAACATCTACTCAATGCTTCTTGATTTCTCTGTCAACATTTATGCTCCCTCTTCATCTGCTGCACAGGAGGAAGGTGACTTAACACGCTCATGGTGGTGACAATCCTTGGATTCATCTTGAAAACACACATAGCATTAGTAACCTCTTGCTTGAAAGTCCCTATAGGCAGCTTGCTGAGCCCAAATCAGGCTTCCTGTTGTGGCTGCTCTGAAAGTGATGACAGACTACTGTATCCTGGAAAAGGGACTCCCACTTGTAGGGATGGACATTCTGATCAACCATGTGCCCCCAGGGTAGGGGTGTCATGAAGGCCCCAAGAGGTGGCATGACTTTCACATCTGAGTGGTGTTATTTCCATGTTCGTCAGCCCACAGTGGACCAATTACCATTTTTAATGTCACTGTGTTATACTGAAGGTCATTAATATTTGATGAAAAATTATTGGCCAAAGTGTAGTGAATATTTGAATATAGCTAATAATTATCAGACCATTACTAATATTTACTGAACACTTCAGAGTACTAGACACTCTAAATTATATATGTATGTTATTCAGTCTTCACAATAGCTTCATTAGAAATCTAAGGCATAATGTATCTATTCCATGGTTTTAAGTTGCTGATGTTTCTTATCTTAAAGGCTATTCAGAACAAGTGTAATTAATTTTCTGACTCTTTCTTACTAGTGGTTTCCCCAACATTTCATACTATCATAATTTTTATGAAGTCCATGGAGTTCAGAAATAATTTGCCTAGACCTTTGTTCACAGTGATTAAACACTTTTACCCTGGAGTCACTGATACATTTCCAGAAGGTTTTTACTTGGCATGGAGCTACTTAATGTCCAACAGCACAATCCTGATTTTTCCACCTTCTGGTATGAAAGGCATCACATATATTTACCTAAACATGCTTTAGTAGCCTCTCAGGGCCCACAACTGAAGAAAATTGACTCTCCCTCTCCAAATATAAAGATAAGTGGTCAGTGTATAAAGATTGGACAAGAAGGACTTCTCAGCTCTAAGTTTAAGGATGTAGAGAGAATCAAGGCTCCCCATCCACAGATTTATTAATGTTTATGATGCTGGGTAACAGGAAAACTGGAGAGAAAAGGGTATATGCTTAATAGGTCTCATAGAAGAGACATGAAATATGTGTAAATTTCATAGGTTATAATAACCATTTATTATTTCTCTTTTGTATCATTTTCTTCTTGTAGGTTGCCATCATACAGAAAAATAACTTATATTTGCAAAAAAACCATATCCAACAATATATTTCATTAATATATTGTTTGTAATTCTTCAATGTTCAGCCAATCTCTGTTGCTAAGCTTCTAAATACACATACGTTCCATTTTGTGGTTTGTGCACACACATTATCACATTTTATGGATTTGAATGTAAACACACATGGCAAAGCTTTATATAAAGATCACTATGTGTATATATATGCATATCACTGTATAAGATATAATCTCTGCTTACAGCCGAGAGGGAACACAGAATCCTATGCACTTAATTGAAGCACACACAATAAGGCAGACAAGAACTACCCACTGGCGTTTTTCGCATGATCTGGCCATTTTATGAAATCTTCCTGAGACTTGCTTTTTTGCAATCAGGGAAATTCCCAGTTTACCTGGAACTGAATTTTTATAGGAATTAAACAAACCTATATCTATAATGTTGGTCATAGTACCTAATATAAGAGTAGGCTTAAGATATTGAATAGGTATGCATCTAAAAATTAGTAGCATATGTTACCAGATTCTTTTAAAATCCTAGCAAAGCTGGGGGGTGGGGGGCAATGCAGTTCACAAATACAGTAGTTCACAAATACAGTTCACAAATACAGCCTCCCATGGATTTGTTCACCTTCAGCCAAAAAGCCATGAGAGTATCTGGTGTACACCTACAGCAGCAGTATAGGGATCCCTTCCTAAACAACATTACCTCAGTTGTGTATAAACCTTCTCCTTTAGCTCTTCTGTTCCAGGAATCTTCATTTCTACAGATGCAGTAATATAAAACAATAGGAAGATGCCAATTTAAATTTCTTTCTTTGGCCACAGACAGTATGTAAGAATCAGTGGTGTAGAGTGCTAAGTTAAAGCTCTTCCTCAGAAGGGACAGGGTGTTGGCTGGGATTCTGCAAAATAAAGAAGCTCAATTTGCCAATTGCCTGAAGGGCAAAGGAGTAATTTTTCCAAGATGAGTCACTTCTACTAATGGCATTCACACTAGGTAAACGAACACATGTGCTTGTGTTTCCAAAAAAATAATCATTCAGTTGGAATTTCATTAATTTTGCATATCAATGTACAACATCATTGCTACATTTTTTCCACCACTTAATGATGTTAAATGTTCTGAAGCTGTGGTGAATCCTACCAAAGTGAACATTGGAATATATGTATATATATAGTCTGAATGTTGAGTGTGTGGAGATTTGATCTAGGTAGAAGTCTTACCTGTTACCAGGACACAGGACATTATTTTATCTGTTACAATGAAAGAAAGAGAGAAAGAAAGCGGTACAGGGGAGGGCAAAGTAGGAAAGAGAGAGAGAAAGAGAGACAAGAGCAGTTGGAACAGGGCACTTGTGGGTTTGGACATTCTTGGTTCCTTGTGTTTTGTTAGATTCTAAGAATGTGAGGACTTATATTACATCAGTGGGAAAATGCTGCAATGTGACACCTATTATTGATTTTCAGTGTTGGCCTGACGTTATTACACATCTAATTATATCATTCTTCTCAATGATAGAATTTAATTTTCTTCCATCCAAATGTAAATAGGCCCCCAAATAGGCCAAACAAATTCTATTTTGCAGAAGAACTTCTTCATTGTTTTTAGTGATATTTTTCCTTCTATCAGCTCAGAGGAAAAATCAGTGTGTGCCCAGGGCTCTGTGATCCAGACTGAACTGGCCCATAGCAAGTATGAAATTTCTTTGAAGTCTTCCGTTTTATCTCAGAAATTCATGAATATCTTACATTTTAGACTATAATGTATTGATGTTTGTTGAAATATAAAAAATGTTTCAATTACGTCTCAGTTCACTTTCTCATTTTTTTATGCTGAAAGTTGAAAGCCCCAGGATGCTGGCTTCTGTTTATTCTTCTGGTTCATAGATTGAAAGTGACTGAAATGCATGTGTGCTCACAGAATCTGAGAAATTTAAATGTAGCAGAAGTCATGATTTCTCACTAACTGGGGACATGCAGCAGGGACCAAACCCATGTATGCCTTAGCCTTTCAGACTGCTGTTTGCCACATGGTACATCTGTGTAGGTAACAGAAAGCTCATGTACGAACTTCTTAGATAATTTTTGTATGTTTTTTACTTGAACCTTATCTTCCATGCTCATATCAAGCATTAGTGGGTACTTGGTACTAAAATCAAATTGGCAATTGGGTATATATTTAATTTTATCAGTAAGCTTTCAGGTATAATGCAATGGCTTGGGAAAGATCTTAAGAACAACAGAAGTCCATTCCATACACAATGATGTAGAACATGCAGTCCTCATGTAAATACAAAATTGGAATTTACTCTAAGGTGTATAAGTTGCTGTTACTACCTAATAATGTCTGTATAAGTTAACAAAGTTCATTAATTGACTGAAATCAGACACTGCCTGGTTTCATTTGTGTGTACTATTTCTTGAGAGTAATCCTGATCTTTATATCACTGAAGTGATTGAGTGATTGAGAAAATCACATAGTGATTGAGAAAATCACTATGAATTCTATCACAAGAATTATTTTTACAGATTTATGTTTTCATCCTCATGTTTCTCTCCCCCATCTCTAGCTCTGTGTATGTGTGTGCATATATGTATGCATGTGTGTGTGTGTATGTGTGTGTGTATATGTGTATGCACATGAACACCTGTGTATGTGTGTCTATGAAAAGACTTTAAATGTTTGGAAGTTTATTGTTTTCTATAAGGATATTGATTTAAAACTGTTTATACAAATGTTTTACCTTTAATCAATGTTTAAGTCTGTAATGTCTATCTGTACCAGGCTTTCCTGGACAACATTATATGAACATCATTTTGAGTGAATATTGGAAATATATATATATATCAAACCCCTTGGTAGCAGACTTACATTTCCTGCTTTGTTGAATGGTCATTTAACTGATAGCTTTTAGACAAAGTAGAAATTAGGGACAAGAGGAGGCTATATATCATTAGTTGAATTAGTTGCTATTCTTAACAATATGAAAACAACACAAAATCCTTATAAATTGTAGCACCAACTTCCTGTGTGTAAATGTGCCATTTATATGTTGTAATTTACTTGGCTTTTCTACCTTTTGTAGGTCAAACCTGTCAGTTAGTGTAAAATACCCATACCAGAAAGAGGGAGATTAAACACTTGAAATTTCTGTCTGTTATTCTATAGTCCTCAACACTACTGAAATTAATTTGCCTGATTGTTAAATCAGATAAAAGGATGACTTAGAATTATTTTTTTCATGTGACTTTTCCTTTCATGTCCTTTGACTTTTGTTTCTGAGCTTTGGAACTTTCCTTACATTGACACCTATTTTTAATGATTCCTAAACCCCTTAATCTCCTTATCTTCCATGGTTGTCTCTGGTGGACATCATATTGTGCCACAAGTTTCCTCCTGTCAACTTTCCAGTTTTGTTGTTCTTGAGCTGGAGAGATAGCTTAGCTGTTAAAGGCTAGGCTCAAAACCAAAACATCAAAATTTATTGTTTTTGCTATTGTGAGAGTTGATAACTCATGGCTTGTAGATGAAGTATTCTTTCTAGAAATTTCCTTGGCCGTATGCACTTGACTTATTCAAGCTCTCATTCTGTTCCAAGGATATTATGCATACCATAACAGGTTAGAATGGAACTTAAGATTGTGGTCCTCTTGGATGGCTCATTTCTTGTAAATATTCCTGTAGGAGAATCCAGTTCATCCTTTTGCCCGATACTGTCTTTCAACTATCTCACAGATGTAGGTTAGGGAAATGATCATTGAAAAGTCCCACATGCAAATTTTCACTCCAGAAGACTTTTTCTTAATCACTATTCACCCACAAATAAGAATGGACTGAGCTGTCATCCTTTCCAGAATCCTCCCTGTCTTTTCTTTGGTGAGTAAGACAGGAAACAGAAACTCAGGCCTCAGCTGCCCACCCTTCCCACTCAGTAAACTACGAATTAGAAAATTGGTTATGGAACTGTCTAGCTTCGCATAATTTTGTCTTTTTTGGTTTTATGGAATTGTTAATTACTGTGAACTATTTTTTCTCTGTGTGATAGGAGCTTGGAATAGATATGAGCTTCTTTCTTGAAAGGAACACAGAAGGTAATGGCAATATACATTTTCTGTGTGTGTGTGTGTGTGTGTGTGTGTGTGTGTGTATGTACATGCACAAGTATGCACTCACATATGCATACATAATATACCATATCTGCATATGATTCTAAACTATTGTCTTATGAGATCTCCCTGACTTCTACTGTATCCAATATGCATAGTTAATTGATAATAAGGAACTGTAGCCTTGTATTCTTAAGTCCTTAAGAACGACATCAACTTTTCCATTACGATGGAACACTTTTTACTTTCATAGGGAGATACAGCATTGGAGGCTTTCACTTGGTTTTCACTGTAATGACACTTTTTATACCACAAACTAAGGGGACACTAAGGGTAGTCTTCTGGAAGACATGTGAATTTCAACAAAACACTAAGCACAAGTAATGATCACTGGACAAGTCCTGGTACCTTAGGAACCCACCAAGAGTCAAATGATATAGCATTCTGTAACTCCTGCTTAGCCCAAATTTACTGACTCAACATCCTATGATAAGAATTTCAATATGTGAATATTAAAGACGGAATCTATCTGTAGATCAGTGATCTTGGAAATCTTTGGTATTTTCACTTCAGCAAATGTATGCTAATTATCATAAACTTCATAAACCCATTTGAATAGTAATTGATAAAATCCTTAACACATACCCAGGATCCTTGAAATACGGCCTTTCCATTAGTTTTAATCCAGGACTGAAAAATGAATCAAGTTCTGAAATAGACAAAAAATAGTTACTGTTTTTTGACCTCTGCTGTTTGATAATCTGCTGTTGATATTCTTATTTATATAAATTGAGAATTATACTTCTTGTCAGCCTATACACCAGTTATGAACTTCTAGCTATTTGGCTGCTGCTTCATCTACAGAGAATAGCATTCATACAAGGAATACCATTCATTATGACATCTAGACCCATACAAGTTTTTTTTTTTTCCTTAGAAAGAGCCCAAACACTGGCATATGCCTGTTTCATTTATGAGACAACTTTAATGCATTATCAATTTTATCAAACCAAGAATGCATCTACTTACATGTTTGCCCAGACCAACTTTTATGATAATATTGGTATTATTCCTTTGATTTACTTCAGACCAACACTGCTTTACTACTGACATGCAAATTATATGTTAATTTTATTCTTGCCTTTAGATCTGACACGAAGAGCTTGAATGTTTTATGGACTGTGTTTGTTCTTCCAAATGCCCATCTGTACCTGAGTACGGTTATCATAACAGGTAGGCAATGCCCTCAGAATTAGATATTTCTAATAAATAATTTATCACTCAGAACTTGATTATCTTGGCCATGGTCCTAATTATAAGTATTTTCCTGATAATTTATAGAGGCTTGAAAACAATCAAATTTCCCATCAGTTACTTTGGCAGTGTTTGTAACTGTTTCTACTTTATTGATGAAGAACTCATGTGTAACTCTGCCTTTTACCTTTGCAAGAAATCAATTAAAACTTAAAGGTAAGAAGGGTTTTCTTTTATATTTGGCATTTAAAATTTTTTTATTTCTGAAATTAAAATATACTTGCTTTTTTGTTTGTTTTTGTTTTTCGAGGCAGGGTTTCTCTGTTGTAACTCTGGCTGTCCTGTCCTAAAACTCACTCTGTAGACCAGGCTTGTCACAGAAATCTGCCTGCCTCTGATTCCTGAGTGCTGGTATTAAAGGTGTGCACCTCCACTGCCCAGCTAAAATAAAATTACAATATTTTTCCCTTCTGTTTCCTCTACAAAAACCTTCTCAATACCCTTCCCTGCTCTCCTTCAACTTCATGGCTTCTTTTTCATTAATTGATATTACATGCATATACGTATGTTTGTGTGTGTGTGTGTGTGTGTGTGTGTGTATATATATATATATATATATATATATATATGTATATATATATATTCCTAAATATAACCTGCTCAGTTATTATGAAGTTACTTGCATGTATGTTTCCAGGGATGACCACCTGGCACTGAACAACAAATTGATATGGTCTTCACTGGGAATGACAACTTCTTCTCTCAGCAATCCTCAGTTGTGTGTACTTCTTTGTGTAGGACTGGGTCCTCATGTGCTTTTCCCTATCCACTTTGGCATATCAACTGGAGACATTCTTATTCAGTTCCCATTTAGGCAGTCACATTCATGAGAGTTTATTTAGTCGATCATGTCCTGACATTTCTAGGAGACACAGTCTCACAAATTTCCTGGTCCTCTGTTTTTTACAATCTTTGGTCCTGTCATCAGCAATGTTCCCTGAGCCCCAGGATCAAAAATATTTTGTAGATGTATCCACTTGGACTGGGCATGACAAATCTGCATTTTGATTGGTTGTGGTTTTCTTTAGTGGCCTCTATCAGTTGCAAAGAATAATTTCCTTGATGCATTGTGAAGACAATATTGTGGGTATAGGGACAAGTGTATTTAAATTGTTCTTAGGAATTATGCTGGTTTAGTAAAATAGTGATTATAGGTTTTCCTTTAAAAAGCATCACTTCACTAGCACTGAATAGTTGACTGGTTTCTAGTTCAGACATGGTTTCCCTTTTGTTAAGTGGGTCTTGACTCCAATTAGAAAGCTTTTGGATATTTCCCAGGTATGTATGCCACTATGGAACCCACAAGGTTATTTTGTTATCCTGGTATTTGACGTGGTTCATAAGCATCTTAGCTGGGTAGGTTTGTTGGTTGCCTCCTTCCTTTGAAAGCTTGCATAGTGTCATCTTGTAACAAGAGAGTCCTTGGGAAGAGACATTCCAGTCAATTCCATCTGAAGGTCCTCTAGGCCACGTGCCTCAAGTAAATGATGCCTTCAGCAATAGGAACCCACCTTCCATGTCTGGGAAGTAAACAAGGGTGACAGCAACAGACTAATGTTTTGGTAGTCTCTTGGACAACCCTGTCAAAAAATTCCAAAGAAAGTTTTCATGTCTGTTATTGGGGAATTTTTGAAATGATCTTTAACTCTCAGAGGGAGCTGTCTACATAGATGTTACAGGTTCATAAAAATTGTATTGCTGTATTTTTACACAAAATAAAGTGTATTGTGTTATATTTTAGGTAAACAGTTAATAGTATGATTCCTTGTGGTTTTTTTCAGACATTCGTACTCTTACTTTCCTCTCCTCCATTTTTATTAGGTATTTATTCTTCCTGAAATAATCACTTTCCCCCCATTTCCTCTATTAATTAGTGTGTATCCTGCTGTTTTGCTTTACCCTCCTCCTACTTTCATCTGTATTTACCTTCCTCCCCTCCCTAAACAGCCCCCCTTACCCATTTCTCTGATCTAGATTCTCTCCTTTATCTTTGTGTCCAAATATTCTGTCTCCATGATTCATTTCACTTGTAAGGCTTTCTTTTGAGTTTCCTGATTAGGCTACCGGGTTTTACAACTCCACCTTCATTCCAGCTTGAGATCTCTTCAGTGCTTCCATCTAATGACTGCATTTTGTTCTCTAGCTTTGGATTATTTTGCTCATTTCCATGAGCCTTTTCTTCTTTTTCCTTTTTCTTTTTTTGGGGGGGTGGTGATGGTGGTGGGCATCATTCAGGCTTTTATTCTCCTTAAGATCTTTTACCTTTATGTCACTGAATTGTTTCTCTGAGTGTTTATTAAGATCCTTGATTCCTTTTATGAATTTATGATTGTTCTTTTACAGTATGTTTCTTGGTATTCATCCAGGTAATTCTTATTGGCAAGCATTTCTACAGAACTGGTGGGGTTTGGAGAGAAGATACTAATTTGATCTTTCATGTTATTTGTATTCTTGCCATATGATATGGGCATGTGGACTCCCTTTGCTACTTCTGAGTTTGTTATGTACAAAAGGTTGGAGATGAAGAGATTTGAGGATTCCTTGGGTCTTTAAGTTGGAAGAATCTTGGGTGGACTGGTCTAATATACAGAATGTGATTCCTGTTCAAAGTCTGGGGTGTGGGGGTAGATTTCTCTAGGTGTACATATCAGATATGATGCAGCAGAGTCCTGTGATATACAAGAAAAGGAGGTAGGGAGCTCATGCTTGACACTGCAGAACTGGCCAGGAATCAGACACTGGATAGCCCAAAGACAATTCTTAATGACATTCTGTTATTGCTCATAGACAGGTGCCCACCCTAATCTCATCATCATAAGGGAGGCTCCCTCTGACAACTAAGGGGAGTAGATGTAGTGGCCAAAGGACAAATATTGGCTGGAGCTCAGGCAACCCCAATAAATAGTGGAAGGAGGGATTGTAGGAACCAGAGTTGTTGAAGACATCAGGAGATAAAGCACCACAGAATCAACTTATCAGGATCTCTTAGGCCTTACCAAGACTGAAGGAGCAGACACAGATCCTGCAGGGTCCCCTACAAATATCTTATTGTTATCTAGCTTGATGTTCTTGTAAAGCACCTAAAAGTTGGAGAGTGTATGTGTGTGTGTGTGTAGGGGGGTATCTATGATAATTTTACCCCATTTTGGGTCCTCTTTCCTCCTGCTGTGATCCTTCATCCAGTCTTAATATAGGGGCTTGAGTCCAGCCATGTCCCTTCTTAATATGTCCTGTTTGAGCAATAACCCTGAGAGGCCTGATGTGTTCTGAGGGAAAGCAGGGGGCATTGGGGAGGGGTGGTATCTGGGACAGAGGAGAATTGTCAGGGGGGGCTGGGAGGAGTAGAGGGAGGGAATGATGAGGTCATAATGTATTATATGAGAGAAAAAATCTAATAAAAAGAGAGAGAAAGAAAAACTGTAGGGAGAATCCTGGCCCAGGCTTAGAGTACGTTTGCACTGAATGTAGGGAAGACCAACCTAGGCTGCTGCATTTGTTGCTGCATTCACAGTACATCTGATGACTTGAGGAAAAGGAATGGATGGTGATGTCAGAAATCCTCAAAAATCTAGACCTTGGTGGAGGATGTGAGAAGTCTGGGCACCTAGTGGAGTCAGAAAAGTGATATGGAAGGGATGTGGGTGATAACAGATAAGGTGAGTCCTGAAGGAGGCCTAGAACTCAACTGGCACAAAGGGAGGTTGGTCAGAACAACAGATGTGGGACTCAGAAAAAATGAGGATAGGATGGTCAGGCTAGACCCTGGAAGAGGATATGGAAAGTCTGGTTTTCAGGTAAGAAGTATTTTAATATAACAAAGCACTGAGTGACTTAAAAATTAAAAAAAAAAATATAGATACCTGAATTTATAATAAAATAACTGTTAAAAATTCATCAATAAGATTAATCAACTTTTATATGAAAATTTCAAAGGTATGTACTATCCTACCCCTCTTTGGGGGGTGAACTAAAGCTCAACAAATCCATGCATGTTGTCTAATATGGGAAAAAAACAGTTAATAGGAGGACTGGATTCCAAAACAAAACCTGTCTGTCTCTAAAATCTACTTCTCTCATTCATTCTACCCTACTACGTATGTCCTTTTATTTCATAAAATATATATCTACAGAAAAAAACAGTAAAAGTATTATCATAGTTCTGTAAAACTTCTAGATCATATTTGTGCCTTTTGGCATTTTAGATTTCATCCAAGCAAAATTAAAACGTCAGTCATTTCCAAGGTTACCCTTCACTGTAGGTATTTGTCATTGTCAGGAACTTTTTAACCTGGAGAAGATCCCAGTATTGAAATTTAAAGTTATCTTCAAGGATAGATATCCTGGACAAAGATAAAGGAACTTGGGACAAGGTGAAGGAAGACTCCAGTAATGAAATATAGAACCAGTAGCAACATAGTAACACAGGCATACTGACACTTAAGGAAGAACGAAAACTCACATTTGCTCCTCTCCATTACTTTGGTTTAGTAGGAAAGGACCTGAAGCTGTTCATGAGCACTGGGAAATCTGAAAACTTCTTTGTGAATCACTACTGTAAAATCCCTTTAAATTAAATATGAATATTAAACAGTAGAGAAAATAGTTTAATGATCAATTATTATACTAGTGTTTGGGAAGCAGAAAACTCATAGCGCCTCAAAGCCTCAGCTGATCAGCTCAAGATAAAGTAGAGTCAAATTTTCTAATTACCTAGATGAGGATTCTTCAGTATTAGCAAGGCTCATCTTTTCCTATTACAAGGACATACCTTGATGCTACACCTCTAGATCAGGTTCTAAGCATTGCTTAGTACCCAGAGGAAGGCGGTAGAATAAGCTAGCATAAATGATAACTTTAATGTTCTTTTCCCAATGTGGGGGTCAATTAAATTTAAATCAGTGTAAAACCACATTCTGTTTAAGGAAAAAATGACTAAATAACTAGCTGGTGGTAAATGATCACTGACCAGTGTGATTATTTTGCATGGTAAAAGCATGTATATGCTATGAGGTATGCCCTTAAAAACTGTCCATCATTCCCAATACTTAATATGTGTTATGAATTCTGCTAATTCAATATGGGAAATTCACACATTTTTAGTCCACTTAATATTTCATAGCATAATTGAAATGCTTGCATTATGTATAGTTCATAAATATGGCAAAATCAGTAGAAATAAAGTCACATTCACATTTATAAGCATCAATAATAAACATTACATATATATATCCTTGGACATGTCTATAATATCACCTCTGTGACTAATTTCTGGGTAATTTGCTAAGTAACTATGCAAATATTTTTGTTCTGTCTTGAAAGAGTCTCTGGTTTCTATAGCTAGGAGATTGTAAATTGTGTACCTACCAATGAAAGTGAAAAGGCTCAGGAATCTCTACTTCCAAATGAACTTCCTGACTGTTAATGCTCTGATTAGGAATTATTTCTGTGTTTTGCTAGTTTTTAAATGTGCCAGTATGTGAACATATTTTTTAATGTTTAATGCTATTTTTATGTAATCTCACCTTTCTAATTCTCTTTGTCTCTGTTATTAAACATTTCTCTAATGAATTTGTAAGGGTTCTCCAAGCAGTCTTCCTTTAGACGTATATATGTGTGTGTGTGTGTGTGTGTGTGTGTTTATATGAATATATATATATATATATATATATATGATGTATATTATATGCATATATATGATACATGAGTGGATGATATGTATACCATATATTATAAATATCGGAATATCAGTAACTTGAATCTCCCATTACTAAGATATAAAAAGGTTAAAGTATTCATTAGTTGATTAACATATTTCTGGTGGAGGAGATGAAGGGTAGATGTCACAATATCAAACACTTGAGAATTTTAAGGTAAAATTCATCACAGTGGGAGAGGACGAATGGGATTAGATTGTTCTGTGTTATATTTTTCTGTTTTGTTGTTGTTTTACTTATGCCTATCTACAAATTCATCAACTATGGATTTCCTGATCATTTTCTGTGTGTCTATATTTTTTTCTGTTTCTTGTTTTTTTGTGCTTTGGGTCAATGAATTCTTGATCCCAAGCCCCTCTTTTGTGCTTCTAATGCTGTGTGACTTTTGTAACACTCATGCTCACTCTCTGCAGATGAACTTTATCTAAAAGGTTCTTGAAATAAGGTTGGATAAATGTAACTTGATGCACTTTTCCATTTATACATTTTTTTTTTGTGGTCCATAAAGGTCCACGTTTAGTGCAACCGTCTCTCAATTTCTTACCAAAATTGTGTCTGGGCCCAAATTCCCAGCTCAACATTCCATAGAGTGAGACTGCACCTCCCTCCAAGGTTTTTGCATCCACACTGGGCTGCCTATTAGCATAAAGCTTGGGATGGAGCTGAATTATCATCTCTTTCCTAACAGATTGATTTCCACTGGGTTTTATTTTCTGTTTGCTTGTTAATAGAAATGCCCAATGGCAGTGGCCCGAGATCAAAAGTATGACCTAACAGAATCTAAAAGTTCATGTTTAATTTTAAAATCAAACTCCCTTTAGATTCCTACTATTGCCAAAATTCATCTGAGAAGCAGGAAATGTCATTTTCCTTCCACCTTCAAAAGCAGCTGAACAAAATTTAAATACATCTGGTTATAACAAACAAGCTAAAAAGTGCACCACAATTGGGACAAGCTTGTGCCCAGATCCAATTTCTATGACTGAGTTAGAAAGCCCTTGAAAAATGGGCTCATGGCACAGTCCCTGCTGGGGCATTATCTGGATGCTCTTTGGCAGGAAAGACTGAAGAAATAAGCAAGAGTGACACTTTCCCAAAGCAAGTTAAGTACCCCAATAATGGCTGAGGAGAAATCACACTTAAAGACTCTCCCTAGCAACTGGAGTTGATGTGACAACTTCTCCTTGCACATGACTTCTCTGGTTGACAAATCACATGATACAATCTTTGGGTACAATGAGATTTTATGGGTATTAATATCACAATTCTTGGAGGCAAGACCATGTGATTGTATTGTGTAATTTTATTTCTTTCTTCATTTAGAGTTTTCTCTCTAACCTGTAAACTGAAATTATTTGAAATACAGCCCTATGCTTTACATTTTTTGTTTGTTCGTTTGTTTTTGTTTTATTTTCTGAGACAATGTCTCACTTTGTAGCCTTGGCTTGTCTGGAGCTCTCTGTGTAGACAGGCTGGCTTTGATCTCAATGTTATACCTGTTCCTGCCTCTTGAATGCTGGGATTAAAGGTGTGAACCACTATACTATGCCATATATATATGAATATATATATATATATGTGAATATATATATATGCCATATATATATAAAGTTCAAATATGAAATGAGTTTTCAACTTTTGTGTAACATAACTTCATATACTACACTGTTGGTAATTTTATATATATATCTTAAGATCACTGTACAATTACCTCATTTTCTCCTTCCTTTTTCTTCTTCCAAACCCATTCATGCACCCCTTGGTTATCTTTCAAATTCATAGCCTCTTTCTCTTCAACTGGTTTTATATATATATGCACGTGTGTGTGTTTGTGTGTGTGTGTGTGTGTAGATATATATTTGTTGACCATTTAGTATTGTCTATCTACTGCCCATTATTGTACCTAGGAGCATGACTTGGTAATAGCCAAGTCATCTAAGGGAAATGGGTTGAATGTGGTCCTTAGTGAAAGGATGGGTTGAGTTTGAGTAAACTTGTTTCTCTGTCAGTGGGTCTGGCCTTGTCAGAACTTCATTTCACACTATACAAGACTGGCTAAAAGTAACGCAAAGCACTTCACAGGAAGAATGTGTATGTGCATGCTTTTGTTCACAAGTAATTTATGCCATATTTCCAGGTCAGCATGCTTTTAAAGGCAGAATATGCACTTGACACTCTATATATTGAAGCTCTGATGGAGTTCAGTGGTTATAAAATTATTTTTGTGGGATGGAGATATGGCTCAGCAGTAAAGAGTATGTGCTGTTCTTGCAGAGGACACAGGTTTAATTCCCAGTACCCACATCCAAAGGCGATCTGAGCTCCAGGGATATCCAACACATCTAGCCCATTACATGTACACCAATACACAACAATAAAATCAAATAAATTTTAAAAATGAATCTTAAAACTTTATTATGAGCTGATCAAGAATAATACCAATTTGCCAAAGCAGAAGGGTGGGGGGCTCAACACTACACAAAAACCTACAGACAGCTAAGAAATACTAAGAGTAGGAGGTACAGTCTTTCCCAGGGAAAAAAGTCACACTAACTCCTTCTCCCATACCAAATAGAAAGTCCTGAGAACATACATAAGGGGAGTAGTATGCAGACTGAGAAGGTTAAATTTAGCAATGTATTTGTATATACATATTTTTTTCTTAAGCAGGTTTTCTACTGATGTGATAAACACCATGACCAAAAGCAAGTTGGGGGAGGCAAGGGTTTATTTAACTTATTCTTTCACATTGTAGTCCAACATTGAAGGAAGTTAGGAAAGAAACTCAAGAAAAAACAGGACAGGAACCTGGAAACAGAAATTAATGTGGAAGCCATAGAGGGGTGTTACTTATTGACTTGCTCATCTTGGGTTCCTCACCCTGCTTTCTTATAGAACCAAGGACCACTAAACCAGTGACGGCACCGTCCACAATGTGCTGGATCCTCTCCCATCAATCACCAATTAAGGAAATGCTTTAAAGGCTTCTCTTTAGAGACCAACCTTCTGCAAGCGTTTTCTCAATTGAAGTTTTCTCCTTTTAGATCACTATAGTCTGTGCCAAGTTGACATAACTCTAGTCACTACATATAAGTGCATGTAATAATAATTAGTGGACAAAAGAGAACATGAATTTGCAAAAAAAAAAAAAAAAAAAGTAAAAAGCAAGGAAGTATTGGGGAGGTTTTGGAGGAAAGAGTGAATTATGTAATCATATAAATTCAAAAACAAAAGAAAAACTTATATTACTTGTTATTATGTGTATATACATTTCTTTATTTGGGAACATGCCAATGAGTATAGGTTTCAAGAGAGCTAAATTCACTGGATACACCTGAAGCTGGAGTTAACAGATAGCTGTAAACTCTTCATTGTGGCTGCTGAGAACTGAATTTGGGTTCATTAAAATAGCAGTAAGTGCTCTTAACCTCTGTGTCTATTCTTCTTAACCACGAAAATGAAAATTTTAGTCAGTTCATCTGCAGGAAACTCAGAATTTGAGTGTTTACTTGCTAAATCAGCACAGTCAAGTTCTTTTGAGTCAGTCTCTTCGTTTGCAGAATTGGTTGGAATATTGCCATTTTATTTTATTATTATCTTACCCATTTTTACAATAAAAACTCATTTACTAAAGACCGGTGGAAAGGTTCAGGTCTGTGATGACGCCTCTGTTCTGTTTATATTGTTCCTGTCACCTTTTCCTCATAAATCTCTCCCTATCCCCCTCTCTTTCTCTCTCTCTCTCTCTCTCTCTCCCATCCCTCCTTCTTCCTCTCCCTCTCCCTCTCCCTTTTTCTTTGTGATGTGTGTGTGTATGTGTGTGTGTGTGCATGCATGTCTCTGTATTTCTATTTGTGTCTCTCTGTGTCTCTCTCTTTCTCTCTGCTCCCCCTGTTTAGTCCTCATCTTGTCACTGCATCTTCTTTTAAACTGAATATTTTATATTTCATTTATACAGAACATATTAATAGATATTTATCTAAAACAAAAGGTCTGATATTTTTAAGATTTACTTATTTTTACTTTATGCGTATGTGTTTCTGCTTACATGTATATACTTATATCTTGTGCCTTCCTGATGCTTGAGGAGATCAGAGAAGGGCACTGAGTCCTCTGTTAAAGATGGATGCTATCTGTAGGTGCTGAGATCAAAACCTCTCCTAGGCAAGAGCAGCAAATGCTATTAATTGTTGACTCATCTCCACTACAAGTGTCTAATATGTATTTATTTATCTTTTCCTATATTTGCTCCAGACAAATGGTCTCCTTGAAGTTTTGAATTGTCACAGACATGTGCCTAGGATGTGATGTCCTTGGTTGTATCCATGTTTAGCTAATGTATCAGAAGCCCATTTTAATTTGCCCTAAGTATCTCAGACATTGCTTCTGACTTATATCATGCTCATGAATTTCTTCAATACTTGGTCCCTTTCTGCTATAACTCCATCTGTAATTTGGCATAGTGGCTCCACTGCTTTCACATCAATGGAAACACTGGACTAGACCATTGTCAGTAATCCACAGTCCATCTGGTCCGACACATGCTGCACAGAACTCCCAAGCTGACACTCACTGCTGCGTTTCTCTGCCTTGATTTATTTTATCCAACCCTATTTGTGTTTCTAGGCTTATCCATTTCCCCTCTTCAGTGTTGAGTGACTTCTCAAGAATAATCTGGCTCCTGGCAATTGCTCCAGCCTCTTTACATTCTTTTTCCTTTTCAGCATTCCTGTCCCCGAGTGGTCATCACTACAGTGTTGAAGGTGCTGGTCCTCTCCTGGAAATAACATCATTTAGCACAGGAAAGTGAATACTTTGCATGCTCATTAGGTCTTTGTAAGAAAATGAATAGAGCAGTTCTTCAGTTGCTTGACATTTTATTAACTAAAGCCTGTTTATTAAATGGTCTTCTGCAGTATCCAGAAAATTATGTATAAAGTCCTTGGTGATGTCTTGTTACTGAGATTTTATGTCTGCATTTGGAATTGGTAAAGAGAAGCATAATTTTCATGGTTTTTGCTTTTACAGTTATCATATGCTGATCCTCAATGAGTGGGTATTCTACTTAGGTATTGTATGAAAAGCATCTTTAATATGAACAGTATAAAACTAGTATTCACTGTAAACAAACTGTTCATACTCCTGTGTTCATAGCATACATCCAAAGCTTACAAATACAGAAGCTACATGATATTACGTGTATCAGAATTCTGTATCTAACTTTAAAACTATATTTAGAAAACAGGAGAGATGTAAAACAGGATGGAGTAAAAGGAATAGTGGGGATCCTTGAAATCCTAACAGGATATCACTCTCTATTCTCTTATCATAAACCTATGTGGTATGTCACTAATGGCTCCCAATAGGGTTCAGTTCAATAGAAGTAAAATGAATGTTAGAAGTAATCATGGTTCATCTACCAGACAAATATTCTTATCTCCTTTTCATGTGACTCCCACCCAGTCCTGTCCTCGGGACCCTCCCAAGACATCTTGGCAGCTCCTCATTCTTCATGATCTCTCAAGGTTTCCACATTTTTTGTCTCATTTCTTATCTTTTAAATACATTTCAATAAATATGCAGAGCTTTATATTTACAGAGGAAAGAAACATAAACAATACGAGCATTCATCAACTACATGAAATGTTAAGAGGCTGAGAATAGAGTAAAGGAAAAGGAGTTTCTTATGAACAAAAAATTTGAACTCTGGGAACATTCGAGTAACAAATAGAGCATATAAAAACATACATAATACTGGACAAAGAATACAACCTGGGGAACGACGTGAGTTGGGGAATGAGAGAAAAAGAAAACTTTTTATCTTGACTACAGGAAGAGCTCTGTCCTTTCTCCGGAATTTAAAGCAGAAGAGGAAGAATGTCTGCATGTATTCAGATCAAGAAACAAAGGCAGGTGAGATTTTGTAGAGCAGTTCCCTATTTAAAAGTTCAATTGGCGTGAGTCACTGGCACAGTCACAATGAGCCTTTGTACTTCCCCGAATGGCTTTTGTTCAAAGATCTAGCAAGGCAAAGAGCTGCAAAGAATGCCTGTTCTCATTGTGGATGGAGGACAACTAAATCAGAAAAACGGAGGCAGAATAGAGGTAGGCTTCTGAATACTTCATTATTTCATCTCTATAACTTTTCTTTACATACTATTTAAATTCAAAGAATTGAAGTGCACAGTTCAATGAGCTTTGTTAAAATGATCTCATCCCTGAACTCTCACCCTATCTAGATAGAGAATATTGTTCTCATTCCAGGAATTTCCTGCCTGGATTCAAGCTACACTCTTCTCAGGAGACAATTGCTAACTGGATTTTTCATTTCATTATAAATTAAGAAAAAAGAGTATGGATTTGGGTGAGTGAGGAGGTAGGGAGGATCTGGGAGAGTTGTGGGAGAATCAACTGTAATCAGAATATATTATACAAAAAAAATCTGTTTTCAATAAAAAATTGATTAGTGGTGTCTGCTTTGGAACTTAATATAAATTTACTTTATATAATGTATATTTGTATTTATGGCTTCTTCATTCACTTCAAAAACTGTTGTTTTTATTTATAATACTAAAATCTAGGGAAAATTTAGACCTTTCATATTCCCTTATCACCAACACCTCCATCAGTATGAAACATATTCAAGTATGAACACTAGTGGATTCAGATTACTATGGACTGAATGGATATCCATTGGCTATTCTGGGAACACACCCAAGATTCCAGGATATGTGGAATCATGATATCACTGGCCTGCTTAGTCTGTACTTACTTGTAACTGTTTTCTCTTCTTCTTGATGACCTTGTTAACTGTGATGAGTACATAGATATCTTTTACAGCATATCTCAGTTTGAGATTTATAATTTTCATGACTTCCTCATGATTAGTCTAAATTTATAGATTTAGAACAGGCAGATAATGAGGCTCTAAATTTCCATGTCCATCTTACAGTATCAAGAAGTGCAAACTATCTGGGTGACCATTGTTGGTGTGGACCCTGATCACCTGTCTGATGTAGTTGGCCTGGACTTTCTGCTTTGAAATTCCTCTTGTCTTCCTTCAGACTAATAGCTTAAGGGTCCTCCACTGCTTTATGTGTGCAAAAGCAGGATTGCATCATGTGATTGCACAAAGATTTACTTATCCATTGTAAAGTCAGAGAACATTTTGTTGTTTCTAGTGTCACCTGGTAACAAATGTTGAAAGTGGTTATATAATTTCTTCACCTTTGTACTTTCTCTTGTTCATTTTTACCCCATATATTTATTTAAATTTCCATGCTTCATTTTACAGTTTCTTTGTACATATTGTACTAAGGTTGTTCCAAGGACTTTTGTTGGGATTTCTAAATAAATCAATCAGTTCTATAAAAAACAATAGCAGAATATATTGGGTATTCCAAACAGTAACAAGACACATCTCTCCTTTTGATTAGGTAGGTTTTTAAGCAATTTCTAAATATTTTCTGTTAATTTATAGGTGAGCAATTGAATTTAAAAGAGAATACTCACTTCCTTCTGAAACCACACTAGAATGGTAAAATTCTTAGACTTTTCAATATAAACATGTTGCTTCTGTTGTTAACTCCTTATACATGTATTTATTCCTTCCTCATCTTCTTTCTTTTGGCTTCCTCTGTAATAATAAATAGAGGTATGATCAGGGCTAATTTTCGATATTCCAAATTTGAAGAAAAATATTTTTCAACATTAAACATAATGCTAAGCATTTGAAACTGCTTGGTCAGGTTGTTGAGTTACTTTCTATTCTTAATTTGTTCAGAAATTGTACTGCAAACATGTGGTAAACTTTGCCAAGTAACGTTTCTACACATATTAGCACAAGGATGTTCTTATAGTTATTCTGTTCAAATGTTTTATTATCTTCTCCAGTGTTTGTGTTATTAAACCAACTTTGCATTCCTATGAAAAAGTCAACTTAGTCATACTGCTTAATCACCTATATTCCTAAATATTATATTTAAGAAAATCATGTTAATATAGGCTCTGTATATTTCTTGTAATGTAACTGTCTGATGGTGGATGCAAGACTGGGTTGGTACCAGAAAATGCAGGGGTAACTATTTCCATCTCATTTTTTTCCTGAAATAATTTGTTCAAAATAGTGTTTCTTTCACTTTTATATCTTAGAATTCAACAGACAGGTCATAAAATGCCCTAACTTTTTATTATTTGCTTGCTTACTTTTTTGATGTGAGTATGTGTGTATAAGTGCAATCTGCTATGTGTTCTGTTTTTTATGAATTAAAGAAAATCAAGTTTACTATATTTTATTTATGATTTTCAAAATATTAATGTATTTTCATCATCAGTGTAGGAATTTTGGCATAAAATAGATGTCGGCAACATCATATTTAAAGAGAAAAATGTTTCTGTTCTTGATAGATGTACAAACTGGGTGGTTTTCTTTCTATGCATATTACCTCTCCCAATATGACAATTTGTCCTAAACATTTATATACTAAACACATTGGGAATAATTCCCTTAATAAATCAATGTCACCAGAAGTATGCTAACAAACAGCATATTTATGAAACAGCTTATTAGACAAATACTGAGCTGTATTATAAGGTAGAATTAAAGACTATAATTGTCTTTCCTCATATTGGATAGCTCTTTTGTTTAAGTTTGAGGCATGTGTTTCTGTTTTTAAAGGCTTTGCTATTCTAAAAGTGACTTTACTATTTCCAACTGTATTTCTAGGTAAAAGGAATATTTCTAAAAATCATGATTTTAGAATTTCTTTTTATGACAATTATTGAGCAAACTTGTAAGTGGAAAAAATTGACATGAGAATTATATAGGATACTATGATGTTTTGAATCAACTACCTAGTAAGTGAAACCACTGAAACTCAGGTATTTCTGAGAATCCTGTGTACATGCCACACTGTTGTATACTGCTATTTACTGCTGTTTGGTGTTCACTTTAAGGAGAGTGTCTTAGTTTATTCTTCCCACAAAACAGAATTTGAATTGAAGATGCTATGCCAGAGCATCATTTATAAGGTGAATTGGGAGTAAAAAGAAGAGATGAGGTCTGAACAAGAGACCAAGCTCTTTAAGTGTGTTCTTTTGGGGTGATGAGGAACAGAGGATTGAGGACAAAGTTCTCATATGCACAATGCATCACCCACTTCCTCCTTTTTATAAATGTGGCTTTGGGATTCACACATTGCATGCCATCCTATCATGTACTGAATATAAAAGTACTTTATGTCTGCCATAAAGCTGGTATTTACAAATAGTAAGCTATTTAAAATACACACTATATGGCTTTTTCCTAATTCTAAATTTAAATGTAAGTTACTTTAAATGATCTTTAAATTATAAATTAATAAATATTAAATTATGTTTAAGAGTAAGCATTTTCTTATAATTAATCAATTAGTAATTTCAAAAAGACAATGTTCATATCGTACTAGGTTACTGTTGTCTATTGGTTAAACAGGCAACTTACTAAGTAAAATTGATCTTAGTTATTGTATGTGACTAGAAGGTAATTATCAATTAAAACTTCAACAGCAGAAGTGGTTCATTTTTTTGTTGATTACCATTGCCATTGACTGCATGAGCCAGGCTTTGACTGTCGAGTCATTAACTGAATATTAGGGAGACTTGTCACACTGTCTTACCAGAATTCACTTGTATGCTCCATAGTCTAAGTCATAGACACTCTGTGTCAGTACACACTGCAACTTCACAGATTCTCAAAAAATATTTAAATCTGAACATACTGGTATCAGGAAGCATGCTTCTGACACTAGACATAAATATAATTTTAATAGGATTGTGTGGTTTCCTAGGTCACCAAGCTGTTCTTTGGCTATATTCTTTGTCAGCCATCAGTTTAATGCTGATGGAGGGTGAAGCCCTAGTAGCATTCCAACGCCCTCTTCAGGATGCAGTTGTAAGTGCTTTGGGCAAATTTTCCTTCTTGCTTACAATTTTAAAATGCACCTCACAAATAAGGGTAAAGAATTTAAAACAGCTTGATACAATCAAGAGTGGGTGTTAAATTGAATTTTTCTTAAAATTAATGAATTTTCAAAGACACATAGAGCTTGGTAAGATGTCTCCAAACAGAAAATAAAACAGCAATAAAAATGCCACAGTATGTTGAGGTGGTAGTAGCACATGAAAGTTTTTACGAAAGGTTCAAATGAGAAAATCAAAAGAGAAAAAAAAATGACAGGAGGGATAGAGATATGCTAGTTTTTTGTTTGTTTTTTTTTTAACCGTGGGGGGGGGTGGAAAAGATTTTTATTCTTATAAGACTCCATCCATTGCCTTCACTGTAAACTAAAGTGGGTTTTGGAAGTCATTTTCATAATAGCTAACAAAAATGTAGTTAGCAAAACACCGGGCTTCCTAAACATAGAAGATAATTACGTTGGAAGAATGATATTCTGTTGCCTTCAACATTTTCGAGATACACTTATTCTTCCTGTACTCAATACAGAACAGAAAACAGAGATCAACACATCCTTGGTAGCCCTAGGTACTCACAGTGGCAAGGTGCAGGGAATCTGTGCAGATGGGGGCTGAGGTAAAGTAAAACCTGGGAAGGAAAGAAATACTGCATTCTACTGCTGGCATGAATGTACCACCTGAATGGTATTTTTCATTATCTCCTGCACTGGGAACATTCTATTAGTCCACTGGGAAGTCATAGCGGAAGAGACATAATTATCAGCAGAGTAATGGAGAAGCTCTCACTAATGGCCAGCTATTCAAATATCTCAATATAATCATCGTACCCAATCTCTCCCCATTGCATACTCTCTGGAGAAACTCATCATTTTTTCCACTTACTCCAGCATAATGAATTCATTTTGCATTTTCTTTGTGAGAAATTAAGAGGAATCACAATATAATGTGTTGACATTTGAAATTCTGTACAGAAAACTTTAGGCTGGCAATTTGGTTTAATCACAAGCTAACAGGGAAAGGCTGTTTATTAAATTAGTTCCGTGTGTACAAAATGTTCATTTTCTTTGTAAATCTTTGCCTCTGCACCTAGGTTTATATTTTTTTAATGCTAGTCTTTATAAATTCGAGGTTTCTTAAAAGAATAGAAATATGTTTTCAGAGAAAGCATTTCATTCCCTGACCTCTATTTTAAACATTAAAATGGTTGATCTTAAAAATGATGCTGAAGAGAGATATTTTCCACTTTGAAGAAGTGGAAAATAAAACAAGTGAGAAGTTTCCTTTAAGAGAAGCCACAAACGTATATATTCATTTCTCTGCCATTAAACCACTATGTCGGCAGCATGCATGGAAAAGATTCGTCTCCCATCTACTTCTATAATTATCAAGTAACTCTATCGCCAAAATCATTAAAACATCTGATCGTCTGTCTTACTTAGATGATATTGTGTATATAAGAATGATGATTCTATCTTTTATGTTTTAAGAATGTAGTATCAACTTACGCTTATCAAAAGGCAAGTGGATCCACTAGGATTTTTCCCTGGAGCAGGGAAGTATATAGAAGCGCTGGGTGTGTATTGTTAATAAATGCAATATACTAATATTTTTAACCTTCAATCTATTATCTCTTTTCCATCACCAAAAGAAACTATAGGAAGCAAGGATAAGCTATAACAAAGGTTACTGTCTCACAGCACCCAAACAAAAAGCAAGCTACTCTTGCGTCATATAGGCCCACATTCATTCACAAAGCAGAAATCCTGAATCTCTTCAAACCATCCTGCTGTGTTGACCTCCTGGAGAGCCTGCAACTTGTTTATAAAACAAGGTTTTCAACTTCATTTTACACACTACCACTTTTAATATGAAGCAACTCAATATACATTACTTAACATGGTTTTCTGTAAAACAGATCTTCAGTGGGTAGTAGACATAAATTATTATAGAAAATTGTTTAATTTCAAAATACCACATTTTAAGGAATATTTTGATAGCAAGTGATGAGGAGCTGATACAATTATCTTAGAGGATATTAGGAAGGATCAGTGGGATCAGTTCTGCATTAGGATTCGGGAGAAGTCTACCGCCTTTAAGACTATGAAGAAAAGCACATGTAGGAACATACTTATCATAGGCTCCACCTTCTGTAGTCCTTTTCTTGGAAAGAGACCTAGATATGGTCATTAGTAAAAAGCATATTACCACTCAGTTCAATAGACTTCCAAAAAATGAGATAAAGATACAAATGTGAACAGCAGTAGTCTGAGGAAAGTTACAGAATTGTAGTCTGTATTAAAAGTTAGAAAAAAAATAAAAAAGGGAAGCATGGAATAGAGGCACATGATCCATACTAGGATTCTCTGGAGTTTCCAGGCTAGCCACATAAGGGCACTTTCTGGGGCAGTGCATTTGTGACGAACAATTCTGAAAAAACAAATAGACACGATAGAATTTCCCAAGAAACCTGGAAAAAAATGTGAGCCACCATGACCAGCATGCCCCTAGTTTACTGAATATCAGGGAGAAGACACTAGTCTTGAACTTTATTTTTCCATAGCCTTAATTTGAGTCATGTTTGATCTACCATAAAGTCTTCTTTTCTATAAGCATACAAGCACAAATTCCTTTCCAGCATGGCTACAAAAGAATATGAGATGTACCTGAATATGTGGTTCTTCTTAGATTCCTAGGTTAAAGTTTCAAAAAATTTCAAACCATCTAGCTTTCATCAATTATAGAAAATCCAGGAACTTCCAATTTTTATTATGAAAATTTTATTATTTATGTCAGTTAATGGTTTTAAATAGATACATAAGCCATGTTTGTCCTACAGGAAAGAGTAGGAAAGATGACTAAGAACTGTCTGTGATTTTTCAGAATCCCAAGGAACAACTTTTGGCTAGTGTCTGTAATCATTTTCCTCCAATTACCACCAAAAGGCTTTTCAAAGGCTGTTACTCTGACATACTTTCAAGTTGACATCTAAAAGTTTCTGTCATAAATTTATACTCATGGTACAAAGATACAAAGTCAATGTATTATAAATGTTGATATTTAACTATAATTTTGGCTCACTGTGTTAAGTACATCTAGTGGAATCTAAATGCTTTGATTTGAAAACTGCTATCATTACTGGAAAAGATGACATGAATTTCCTTAATAATTTATTTTTATATATTTTTTACTTTCCACAACTTTTGATAACACTCTCCATTGCCATGGAATTTTATCTTTTAATGTATGTTTATGACTCACTGATTCGGTACTCATATTTCTCTTTTAAAACATCGTATAAAGTGTAATTTAATATTTGATGGCTTTTACTATGCAAAAATATTAGCAATGTCTTCTTAGTATGACACTAGGAGAGGACTTGGAGTATTGAGTTGAGGGGGAAGAAGTTAGGAAGAGGAACATGATAAAAACACACTTTTCATGTTTGTATGAATTTGTCAAAGAAATAACAAGGATTATCACATATAATTAAAGTCTCCTTGGTGTAATTATTATAACAATTGTCAGCAATAGTGGATTCAAATTCTAAGAATAGAGCTATGAATGCAGCCCAGTTGACAGAGTGCTTTGTTACCAAGTATGAAGCTCTGGGTTCAGCCATAGCATCACATAAACTGGGTGTTGTAGTACACCTCTGCAGCTCAGTGCTCAGAAGGTAAAGGTACTAGGACGAGGTTCAAGCTCATTCTTGGCTACACAGCAAGACCAGGTCCTATCTCAGTTACATGAGACTATTTCCTTGGGAGGGGGAGGAGTAGGACCACCTTATATCTCTTGTCAAGTAATATTAACTATAAAAGGCAAAAGCCCATTGTATGCCTCTTCGTGACACAGAAGGGCTCTTCTTTTGTTAGTTATGGATGCATGATGAGTCTCATCATCACTACTATGAGACCTTGATTTTCTGCCAATACGTTCTTTTGTTTTCTATTTAAAGGTGTTTGAGTGACATATAATCTGATAGGAAGTGTGGTACTTTCATCAGTAGAAATAGAAGCATTACTATCCAAGCAATCAGTGAAAAATTTTGTGTGTGGAAAAAAATTAACTATCTTTAAATGTGTATGAAAGTGGTTTTTGATTCTTCTATCTCACAGCATCTCTTAATTATATTAAAGGTAGTTAAGTTAACAGATAGATTATAATTGATAGCAATAGATAACATAGATACATCTACAGGTAAAAGATGCACATGGAAGACCACACCATTTGGTCTTCCAGTGCTAAATGATCAACCCTGAAAACATACATATAACTAACATATTATGGGCATGTCTCCATTTATACAGTGCTAGTCATGCACCATATCCTCCATATCTGTTGTACAAAGTTATCTTCCCAAAGGATATGTAACTTGGGGTTTTCTTAGTGTACTATTATTTTGAGACTGCAAAAAATTCAACTGTTCAGAATGCAAGTTTATAGTAAAACCAAAGCCATCAAATTCATATGCTAAGCATCCAAAGACCCATGCTACTTTAAATAGTTCTGGACAGTCTAAAGTTCTACCACTGTAAGGTTTAAAACTCATAGCAGTCATAGACTTTTTTTTAAAAAATATTTTATTAAAGTAATGTGTGTGTGTGTGTGTGTGTGTGTGTGAGAGAGAGAGAGAGGGGGGGGGGAGGGAGAAGAGAGCAGGTATATGCATGTGAGTGCAGTGAGTACATATGAGTGAGGCCAGACGAGGGCATCAAATCTCCCAGAGCTCTAGTCACAAGTAGCTGTGAGTCACTTAACATGGGCATTCAGCATGGGAACTTAGGTCTTCTGTAAGAGCAGCAAGTACTCTTAACCCTGATCATTTTCCAGCCTTCAATTCTAAAGTTATTAGTAATATTAAAAGTTTAACTAAAAAACAAAGCCAATACTTGACTAAACTTACAAATCTTAGCTTTATTTTCTGAAGGCCTTTCTCAAAGCTTATCATCAAAATTTTAGGTGCATTATTGTTTACTTTCCTTTTTATTTAATTTCAGGATATAAGGAATTAAACCTCACATCCTCAGATCTCTTTTTTTGGCTGTCCTTGGTTATGCAGGTCAACAGTTATCCTTCTTATGTTGGGGTGTCACATCTGCAGGTATGACCTACAATGAGCATAAAATATTTAAAAATACTTCTCTGTACTCACTAGAATAGACCTTTTCTTTCTTGCCAATATGCACTCAAAATACAGTGTAGCAAGCATTAATATAGCAGTAGCATTTGCATTAATGAGAAATCTAAACCTGACTTATTCTATATAAGGTGACTTATATGCAAATACTTCATTATCATTTTTCATGGAGATATGAACAATTGATGACTTTGGTAACAAAGGAAGACTCCAGATCGCTGCCTTTCTGTGTGGTTAGGGTTTGCTCTTCACTGTTTATTTCAAAAAGAATTTAAAGATTTATCATCTTATAATCCCCATGGCTATGATTTCTTGGAATATTACATTATTTGCTGTATAATAATCTTCCAGTTGTCTGTGGGTGAGTATGCATATATTTTTTGTTTGAACTTAGGAAATGAGAAGACAATGTTTGTTTCCTTTTTGTCCTCAAACATCAAAAATGTATTTTGCCTTGAGAGATTCTTATAATATGGCAGTCAAATGTGTGTCTGCTTTCTCTAGAAAGAATGACACACTAATTTCTACTTCAAAGATTAACAGTCTATAAACTTGGCTTATATTATTAATTTTAGAAGCCTTTTTCCAATGTACTTCAAGAAGGTATCATCAACCAACTGTGTTTGGTTTAAGAAAATGGAAAAAAAAATCACTTCTTGAAATTAGAAATTTTAAAAATCGGTGTTTAAATGATTAAAACTCAAAATCTTTAAATTTGGATATAACATGTTAACAAAAAAAAAAAAAAAGAACAGTACTCAATTTGATGAAAAACAGACCCAAAACTTGTTTTTAATTTAAACACTATAAAAATATACTTGGCAGATAAAAAAGCTATAACACACACACACACACACACACACACACATACAGACAAACAGTCACATAAACAGACACTTCGACACTTACTGCTTTATTCTGGGATCAACAACCTGAATTTTAGTGTCTATTTTTCAGAGATTCTATTTTATGTTATGATACAATTACTATATACCACTACTTAGTTGCATCATTTCAAAATATAAATATAAACACATTCAAAGGCAAGAAGAACACAGTCCCAAATATAAAAATTTCCTTGCTCATATTTTCTAACAGTCTTTCCTTTTTCCTCCATTTGCTACATGAAATGAACTGCTACTCAGCTAAAAGCAATACTGAGCTTAGGCCCAGGGTGTAGATTATTCAGATACTCAAACCATTTCTCCCAAGTTGTGTTTAATTTTCCCACGCCTTTCCTTGAATCTTTGGATTGATGAGTGGTTTTGCTTGCTACTTTTGACTAACTTCTTCATTCTGTAACTTGAGATTTGTTTTGTGAAAGTTTTCAGTAAATCCCAGATCTTGCTGTAAGCTGAACACATGTAAGCAATAGGTTAGATCTGTGAACATACCAGACACTTTGGTTGCAGGCTTTAAGTCTATGAATTTTGGAATAACTTTTTGTTCTTTGCATGTGACTGAATTTTAAGATAATGTCAGTGGTTATGTGACCAAAAGATCTCAGTTCAAGCTGAAGCAAATTAGTCCTATTTTCAGTTCTGTTTCTTGTTTTCCATGACAAGAGCTAATTCTGTAAATTTGGAGGTTCCTAATTAAAGATGAAGTGTTTGGTTTGTGTGGTTGCTGTCCATGTGGCAAACTGAAGGTGGTAACTGTTCATCTATGCTACAAACTGAACAAAGCTGTTCTGTTCAAATTATTTTGGTGAGATTATGACCCTTAATAGCATTATATTATGAGGTGGTGACTTTGTGAGATTATTATGTGCCATCATTCTGTATAGAATATGTGCCCTTGTACCAGAGACCCAAGAAAATGCCTTCATCTCTTGTGCTATGTGAGCATGATGAGAAGACTGACATTAAAAAGAAAAGATTAATTTTTATATTTTATTTATGTGTGTATGTGCATATTGGAGGGTGATGCTATGTACCCATGAGTGCAGATAATTCCCCAATTTAGAGGAGGGTATCAGATCTCCTGGATCTAGAGTTATAGCTGGCAGCAAGCTGTATGACTTAGTTTCTGGGAACTGAACATGGGTTCTCAGCAAGGACAGTACGGACTCTTTACCAGTGTACTGTCTCTGCAGCATAAAGAAGACACATGTATGAACCAGAGAGAAGGCTCTCACCAGGCAATGAACTACCACAACCTCAGCCTCTAAACCTTTGAGTGAGAATATTTGTCATTTATGGTGCCCACTCTATGCAACTTTCATTATAGCATTCCAAATGCATAGTCTCAATAGGACACAGCTTATTCTGGTGAAAAGTCAAGTGACCTTGTAGTATGATGTTCAGGGTTGAATATATATATATTATATATATATGCAAAAACAATTTATGAAAAAGAGACCATGAATTTGAATGAAAACAATGATGCACAAATAATAGGATTTGAAGGGAGAGGAGGGAAAATCATGTTTAGTAGTATAATCTCAAAAAATAAACAACTTAAAAAGAGTGAAGTGACTTTGAAAATTGTGTTTGAGCAGAATCTTGTTTAATCTCCACCACTTTACGTTGAGGAAGTGATGATTTTAGATGGAAACTTGACCTCATGCTACTTACTTGTGTTGGGAAACAGCTAAGATTTAACTGAGGTTTGACTGATGATTCTATTCCACCTTTCCCTCTGACAGGTTCTATGATTTCAAGAACAACAGAAGTTCAGGAAGGAAAAAGTTTTGAAATATCATCACAAGTCCATTTGAGGTAGAATCTGAATGGTGGTTCTATGATAGGCTGCCTGAGCCAGCACGAAAGTCATGGATAGCCAGTTTGAATTAAGGCCTGTTCATAGTCTGTCACATGAAAAATTTAAATGTGTACACATTTGCAGAGGGAAGATATGCTAAATAACTTCAAACTGTTAAACATAATATTTAGACCCTACATCTCTGTTCTATGTGTTACTCTTAGTGAAAATACAGACAGAAACGGGTGGTACAGCATTTTCTCCACACCTAACATCATGAGCACCTAGAAAATTACACATGGAGATGGAAGAGCTAAGACTCAGATACAGGGAAATGGGGTGAGATAGAGAGAGGGAGAGCCAGAGCACTTCACAAGAATGGGAAATAGAATTTTTGGGAATTATGCAGTCTGATGTCACAGAGAGTTTGTTTTCTTTTTGGTGGCAAGACTTCATCAGAAAGAGAAAATAGAAATTAGAAAGCATGTGTTAAGTGTAGAATGTATACCCTATGGAGGAGAAGAAGGAGGAGGAGGAGAGGAGGAGATGAGGAAGAAGAAGGGGAATAGGAATAAGAAGAGAAAGAGGAAGAAGAAGAAAGAGGAGGAGGAAAAGAAGGGGAAGTAGAGGGAGCAAGGAAGCAGAGGAAAAAGAAGAGGAAGAAGAGGAAGAAGATGGCAAAGTTTGTTTTTGTCCTCTCTTTATTTGGGGGAGTGCACCATGAATTGAATGGAGGTGAACTATGTTTAAAGCCTTGATGCTCTTGAATTATTAACCTTCTTGAATCAACCTGTATTGGCTTCTCTCTCTTCTTCCCTGTCATATTACCAAGCAGCATATTGTGCCATCACACTTCAGGAATCATATTTTATTTTCTCAGTGCAAAGCAGTAGAAATATATTTCTTGAGCTAACGTGGTCTTTCCACTATCCTTGGGATTTCTGATTTTTAGAATTTTTTCTATCAGGTATAGAAGTAAGCCTGAGAAGTAGGAGAGTAGGCTGAAATGAGAAACTGTTAAATCATAAAGTGTCACCAATGGATCACTACCAATGGCTCACAATTTATATCCATTCCTAAAATCTGCTCTGATAAGAACTTCAGAAGTTCTTATTCCCATATTTGTCTTAATGCTGCCTTCTTCACTTTTCTAATGCTGTGAAGAGTCACCATGTCCAAGGAACTTATAAAAAAGAAGTATTTAAGCTTACAGTTTCAGTGGGTGAGTCCATGACCACTATGGCAGGTAGCAGGCAGATAAGCATAACACTGGAGCATTAGCTGATAACTTAAATTTTGAAACAACAGCTACAGAAAGGGAATGTAGGAAATAGCTGGCTAAAGGCACAGTTATAAATCCAGTTTGATGAGAGTACAGCTCTGTGTCTGCAGTCAGCTGCCTGTACCTCCAGCCTTTTGATTTTACACATGATCACGGCGTGCTGGAGTGACTATTCTGTGTTACTCTAGCATCCTGAAGTGCTGATTGGCCTTTCCTCCTTCTTTTCTCTTCCCCTTCTTCCAGTGCAAATGTCTGCTTCTCTTTGTTTTTGGAATTCAACAACTGGCTTAATTAATCAAATAATTTGTTTTTATTTAATTAAAACAGAAGCTATCATTCTCTCATAGGTAGACTCATATTCTCTGTTTCTCAGTTGCCCTTTAAGCTCATATATTTGAAAGCTTAGTTCCCAGTTGATGAAACTGGGAAGGACTAAGAGATGTGGCCGTGTTGAAGTAGGTGTGGCCTTGTTGGAGGAGGTATGTCTCTGGAAGTGAATTTTGAGGTTTCAGAAGCCCATACCTTTTCCAGTTAGTGCTCTTTCAGAAGCTAAGCTTTTCAAAGCTTAATCTAAAGAAGTCACAATCTCAATGAATTACTTCAGCGATCCTACAGCTGTTGTCAAAAAAGAGTAAAACACCTTCAAATTATAGAACTTGATGTTTGAGTTTAATTTTAAGCATCATTAAAATGTCCTTTCCTTCTTTTGAGTTAAAACTTGAATGGAGGTAGGTGGAGAAAGACACACCAGACATTAAAATCCTGATTTAGCCAATTCCTGAAGAATCATGATTTGGTTCTTCAGAAAAATTAGTACAAGTGAGACAAGGTCTTTAAAATAAAAGTCATATGGCTGCAATTTGCATTCCATTAATCCAGCTCTAAAAGTTACTCCCCACCCCTTTCCAAACTGTCATATCATATCACCATGTTAGAAAAATGTTATTTCTTATTAAGCACTGCAGAACTCTAGTAATGGAAAGAAAATTATAGCTCTTCAGACACTAACGTTCCACATTTGAATGCATAGTCCACAGAGGTTCCGTGGTTGTCAGATCCTTATCGCATGTCAGCAGTGTCTCTTCTGCTCCTCTGAAAATGGACTAGGGGCCATGGAGACAACACTAACCCCTTCTGTGGGGTGTGCATTAGGCATTCCTAATATCACAACCTATGATTATCATATGTCCACAACTGTGATTTGGACATTTGGAAAAAACAAATGAAATCTGCAAATGAATGGGCATTTCTTACCATGTGCTCTCCTTCACGGCCTTCCAGATTCGAGAACGTCACATTTGCCAATTTTCAGGTGTGAGAGAGCTCCTTTGGCATTTTGTTGAAAAGTAACCTGAAGAGGATTCACATTGCTCCAACATCAAATTGTTGAATCCTCCCACCCTGCCCTTTTTAAGCCAATTTGATTCAGCTCAGAGAAAATGCAGTGTGTATCCTAGACTAAAGTAGGAAGTAAGGATCTCAAAGTGCACATAATTTCCTTTTGTATGGAAATTTATTTTTAAGGCATTTCTCCCTTTTGATTTTGTACAAGAGATAATTGTGAGCAAAGTGGCCATATATGTAGCAGTCTTTTTTTTTTTCACCACTGTGACAAGTAACTGAGAGAAGCAAATGAAAAGAATGATGTATTTAGTTTAGATTTTCAGAGGTTTGGGTCTTTGATGACTTGTTTCCACCATCTGAGGACTGAAGTCAGGCTAGGCTTCATGTCAGGAAGGGCATAGTAGGATAGAGCTCCTTACCTGACAGCCCAGGTTAGTGAGGGAAGGGCAGGGCCATGAAAACACTCTTCAAAGGAAAGCAGACCCTGGTAGATCTGCTTTCTTTACCATGTCTGTGTTTACAGTCCTATAGCTTCTCAGTATTCCATGCAAATTTTAAATTTCTCAGTGTATTAGATTGGAGATTAGGTCAAGGTGCTCAGAACAAAAGCAGTACTCAATGATGGGCTTTTCCAGGAGAGAGTCAAACATTAAAACATGACCCTTTGGGCTTACATGAAATCCACAATGATATATATTAAACCACAGCCAGGACACACTTAAAAAATAGTGTTATAAAATATATCTTCAGATTCATTAAAGCTTCTCTATTAGGTTCCCAGGATACCTGTGAGTTAGTATTAAGGGAGATTGTTGTTCAGTGATATAGCTCAGTTGGTACAGTGCTTTCTTGGCATATATGAAGCTCAAGGTTCAAGTTCAGTCTCCAGCATTCCATAAACCTACCACAGTGGAATACGCTTGCAATCCCTGCATTTGGGAGTTGGACACAAGAGACTAAGTTCATGGGCAGCATATAGTACAAGAGAAAAAGAAAGGAATCAGGTGGAAAGGGAAAAGTGGGGAAGGTGGAAAAATGGGGAAGGTAATTGGAAGTAAGACTCTGGTTTGTTTCCCTTTTTCTTTTTTCTTTCTTTCTTTTATTTTTTGTTTTGTAAGAGAAGCTTTTCCTGTTGTAACTCTGGATGTCCTGGAACTCACTGTGCAGACAGCTGGCCTTGAACTCATGTATCCACCTGCCTCAGACTCCCAAGTGCTGGGATTAAAGGCATGTGCCACCACCTTTGTTTCCCTTTTTCTGATCTGTATTTTATTCTGACCAGCCTTTTCTCCTCAACAAGATTATAGTCTATTCTGAGCTATAAACTTAGATAATTGTCCAAGCTGTCACTTCACAGTCCACTTCTTGTGAGTGCTTACTTATTGCAGGACTGGCCTTCCTTAGTCTCTTCTGGTTGATACAATATATATTACTTATATATGTATGTACTTATGTATGTATTAACAATATATATTTGTATATTTTATGAACAATGCAAAACAACCTCTGGTATTTCAAAAATCTGGAAAGCCTAATAGTAAGGCAGATTTTGTACCAAGTAAGGACCTGCTTTCTGATCATTGATGACACCTTCTTGCTTGACCTCACCCGAAGATGATTTACTCATGAGATTTGCACTTGAGCCCTCTTCATCTCTGCATTGACCATTACCTGGACAGAATGTAAACTGAAGAACAAGGAAGGATGCTGCACAGTAGTTTCCTCCAAATCAAAACATTCACTTCAAGAGGCCAACAAAGAGTACATGTCTGCAAAAGCTGAAATGTACAAATCTTGAAGAATCCTCCCCAGTTTAATGTAGAAGCTATAAACAACTACTTGGGGAGGAGGCTAACTGGAATTACAGAGAGATTCTCCTACCTTTCTAGCTGCCTGCAGGTTATGAAGAGAGCCCCAGCATTGTGCTTTTGTAAGCCATCACGCATGCTGGTGATGCAGCTGATTTTGAGACATTCCTGCTCCTGTGAGTAATCTCTCAACCATATTCCTATTAGTAACTCCAATAGTTCACTAAGTGGGACTTTGAAATAATTATTACTTTGTTCTGCTATAGGCTCCATCTGTAAATGTGTGTGTGTGTGTGTGTGTGTGTGTGTGTGTGTGTGTGTGTATGTGTTGTGTTTCTATAAGAAAAGTCTTTCATGCAATTAACTGGAAGAAACAACATTTCTGACCACAAAGTATCCCTTTGTGACTGGCATCCGCCCTTTAGACACATACAAGAAACCCAAAAGAACCTGCCCCTCATTCATACCAGGGTATATTAAACATTTTCTACTCTCTGAGTATTCTCCATATCACCTATGCAATTTTTAGGCAGTTAGTCACAAACAATAAAAACCTCAAGTCAAGCTTCACAATTAAAATAAACAAAATGAAATAAAACAAAAGCACTGGGGCTAAAAGAGATTTAGGAGAGAAGCAGACTACCTCATTTTATTTATGAATTGGAAAGTGCTGGGCACAGTTGTTAAGGTAACTCCAAAGCACTGAGGTTTGGGGATACACTTTTTGGATTAAAATTCAGTCTCCAGCAGAATGGTCCGACATTCATTTTTCCTTCTACTGTCTCAGTCACAGTAGATCATTAGGAGGAGAAGAAAGAGCAACATGCCTTGAAAAGTTGACATACACTGCTGTCTCGATGCCAGGCTCCAATGCTATGTATCCAGAATGTCAGCTTTAAGCTCCTTCAAAACAATACCACCTGAAATAAAGCAACAGGCGGTGAGAAAAGCTGTCAAGTCCCAATTTGCAGTTTCTAGCAAAGATCACAGCAAAAACAGACTCCAGATCAACTTGTCTTTATTTCAGCTCCTCCAGGGCTGGCACCAGCTAACTGCTGGAATTCCATGAGAGCCTGCTGACCAGCTTTGTGCTTGCCTCTCCTCCTGCCTGGTTCCCCAATTAGCTCCTTGTTACCACACACCTGCAGTGTCTTTCCCCCCTAGGCTCTGCTCCTTTCTGTGTGTCTTTTAACCCCTTCTGTACACATGTTTAAAACACTATTGAGGTACCTCTATGAATGCTTGGCAGAATCGCTGGGGCCCCTTTAATCACCAAAGTAATGAGCTTACGGGGACACTCCTATAATACGATTGCAAAGCCAAGGATAGATCTATCTTCCCTGCCTGTGAAATCCACAGAGATACTCTGAACATAAATACTATTCTTCCAGGTCATCAGGTAACATTGCAGCACCCAGAAACCCAGGCTGTATATCCAGAGGATTTAGTCAAAGGGAAGATGGGAAAATAACTTTCATATCAAAACTTTCTGGGACCCAGAACATCAAAATCTTCTATGCCCAATGAACAATGAAGACACAAGAAAAAAGACTGATGTGTGATTATGAAGACAATCTCTCAGCTGCCCTGCCCCATGGAGCTTTGGAAAATAAGGAAGGACAGGAGTGTGTGCCATAATGTACTGAACACAATGGTTTCTTCTGTCAAGTCCTTGTCTTTCCTACAAATCTTTCTCTCATATTTATGTCTTTTTTATTTTGCTTTGCAATACAATAAGTAATCTAGGATTTCATTTAAAATATGTAAGTAGGTGTATTTAGAGGGAAGGGCCTGGATAAGCTTTGGAAGGAACTAAGCTTTAAGTCTTGAACTTCTTTGTCTTTTCTATCTCTGCCCATGGTAGGGAGAGGTGTAGCTTTTAGGAGACAGACAATATTGGGAGGGAAGTCTATACACACAGTCTGCCACTCAGCAGCACATTCTTAGTAACTGTTCAGACTAGATAATTATTATTATTATTATTATTATTATTATTATTATTATTATTATTTGTCAACTTGACCCAAATTAGAACTATCTATGAAGGAGAACCTCAGTTAGGAAAATACTTCTATCAGATTACCTATAGCTAAGACTGTGGAGATATTTTCTTGTTTAATGACTGATGCAGGAGAGTTTAACTCTCTGAAGACAGTGACACCACAAGCCCTGGCATCCTAGATGGCATAAGAAAGCAGTATGAAGAATCCATGAGAAGTAAGACAGCAAATTAATTCCTCCATAGTCTCTGCTTCTATTTCTGATCCAGGTTTCTGCCTTGAGTTTCTACACTGACTTCCCTCAGTGATAGAATATGACCTAAGCCTTGTAAACTGAAATAAACCCTTTCCTCCCTGGGTTGCTTTTGGTCATGGTATAGAGCAATAGAAGCCCCGACTAAGACAGTAAGATGATATAATATGCTTGCAGCTAACCAAAAAGCTAAAAACAATAATAAAAATAATAAACAGCTAAATACAACAATATAATATTATCCTACATCCTACATGCTAGGATAATTAGCTAGGATAAAGCTAATATACTTATATTCTGAAAGATCATTTGGGTGTAGGTTAGAGTAGCAGAGATTGATAACCAAAGAGACAGAATTCTTTGAGTTTCGTTTTGGTTCCGTGTTGAATATGGCTGAAATCTCTATGTTGAAGAGACCTGGGTTCCTATCTCAGTTCCAATTATTACTGTTTGACTTTGGAGATAATATCTGACCTTTTAAGCCACCTATAAAATTATTACCTATCCCATGTCATTAGAATTAAATGAGAGTAATGCTCAGCCAAAGATCTTGTACTAGTAAGAGTTCAGTGTCTTAAAGATCTCTTGTCCATTTTTCAGATACCACTACAATCATTTTCCTTGGGAGATTTTATTAGGTAAATCCTATTTAGCTGTATAGTAACACTGAAGACACTATGTAGCACTACTTAATTATTCATTTATCACTGTTTGCTAATAAGTACAAAACAAGCAAATTGAATATTTCATATTTATAAGTGTAAAGGAAATAAAATACAAATATTCTGGTGAGATTTAAAGTATCTTTAGTTGCTGATGTAGGATTCCATATTTCTTTCTAACGAGCAGATAATTTTAATTCCTTAGCATCAGATACACTAGGAAGATTGAAGTCTTTCTGGCAGTTATTAGACAACTTGATACATTTATTTATGGGTCATTATTTTGAAATTCATGTGTGATATGTTATGAACTTATGGAAAGCTGAAAATGCTAAGTATGGCTCTGCTGATGAGGTTTAGCAGTGTGTTTGAGCATAATTTCTTCTCTGGGAATCCTGGCACCTGTGAAGTCTCTGAGGTCTGGGAGAAAGAAGTATAACAATGGCAGATTGTGTGTAAATGAGCCTGGTGAGGGCTAAAGACAAATTTGTAGGGTCTAATCTATTTAGTGGATACTTTTATTTTGAAGTAATTGTCTAATAGAAGTATCATGTGAGACACATGCATAATTTCAGATTTTTTGGTAGGTATGTTTAAGAAAGCAAAATGAAAAGAGATAAATAAATTTTAATGATCTTTATTAACTAAAAAATAACCCAAACAGTATAATTTCAATTTATAAATGTTTAATTATTTAATTTGTATTTTTTAAATTTTATCATTCTTATTGCATCTTAATTCAAAGAGCAAATTCCATTGGAAATTTTGACCTGAATTTCGATTATGAAATTTATAGCTGAAAAAGTAAATTCTAACTTATTCTTAGACACTCAACTGGCAATGCTCAGAGAGTGAGACCTTAGGAGCACTCAGTCCTAGATAGGATGCCTTTATCAGATCTCTACCCTCAGGGCTCCCAGATCTATGAGAAAGAAGTGGAGAGAAGATTATAAGAGCCAGAAATGATGGATGACTGCAAGGAAACAGTGCCTTCCAGACACAACAGGACTGATGCACATATGAACTCTCAGAAAGTCTTGCAGCATGAACAAGGCTTGCACACTTTCAAGCCAGATGGGGATCAGTGCTGAGAGAAAGAAATGGACACAACCTCCTACCACTAACCAAAAAGCTTTCTGTAATTGACACTCGCTTGCAAAGGAAAAATTAGTTTTCTCCAATGGATTCACTACTAAAGGGTAGGCCCCATGTCCAGCAGTAGATGGCCACCACAAAATGAACTCAGCAGTATTTTTGTAGACTTGTTTAGTCTCTTATTGCCCTGTTTGGACTTTTTTATTTTCTTATTAGTCCTTTACTTGTATATTGTGTTTTCTAATTTTGTGTTTTTATGGATTATGTGTGTGTGTTGGGGGGGGGGGGTGCACACGTGCTTTGCGCATGCCTATATGTGTGTTCATTGACTCTCTTTTTAAAAAAAACAAAAAAAAACCACTTTTTTTGCCATTTTGTTTTTCTAAAGAGAGAGGAGAGTGGAATTTGATGGGTAGGGAGGAGGCAAAAATCTGGGAGGAGTTGAAGGAGAGGAATATTAATCAAAAACTATTTTATGAAAAAAAATTAAATTTAAAAAGAAAAAATGCAATCCAAAAGAAAAAGAAAAAGACAGGTGGAAAGGAAAGGAAAGGAAAGGAAAGGAAAGAAAAGGAAAGGAAAGGAAAGGAAAGGAAAGGAAAGGAAAGGAAAGGAAAGGAAAGGAAAGGAAAGGAAAGGAAAGGAAAGGAAAGGAAAGGGAAACTGAGGTCTCAAGGAGGACTTGACCTTAAGAGAGAATCAACTAGCCTTGCCCCATCTGGTGTGCGTAGGCAGAATCCCATGGCAGCAACAGAACCTGACAAGAAGGATCCTCCTTTTCCACACCTTTCGAATGACAAAAAGGCCAGTAGATAAGCTCTTTTGGTGACACACTGTCACCTAAGCAGCAAGAAACACCTATCTTACTAAAAAGCAAAAAGTAGTCACTGAAACTAGAAAGGGGAAAACAGTCAGCTTTAAATATTACAGTTTAATAGAAAGAAAAGTGTTTATTTTTAATTTTTTTCCAAATTCTTGCAAATATAGTTTCAGCATAATGTAGCAATTAAAAATAATCATAGAAACTATAGAAGAGAAGGGCTAAGATGCAAGGACAGAAGATCCCCATGTTATCCTTGCTTGGTTTCTCTTGCTATGATAAAATACTGACTACGGATGGAAGGTGTATTTGGTTTACAGGGTTACAGTCCATCATCAGGCGAAGTCATGGAAGGAACATGAAGGTAGGAACAGAAGCAGAGGCTGTGGATGAATGCTGCTTACTGGCCGTATTCCTCTGACTTGCTCAGCTACCTTCCTGGTACAACCCCGGACCAACTGATCAGGGGTGGCACCACTCACAGTAGTTGAGCCCTCCTAGTTCAATTTGCAATCTTTCTTTCCCCTCTCCACATTGATCCCTGAGACTTAGGTGAAGAATTTCTGTTGCAGATGTTTTCTCTGGAACTGGGCTCCACAACTGTGCACTTGATTGATTGTGATTTTCTGTAATGATCTCTGTATACAGCAAAGAAATAGTTCTTTGATGAGAGGTGTGGACTGCACTTTTCTATAGGTATTAGGATATATATATGCAAAAACAATGAAGAATGGAAAGGCCATGAATTTTAAAGAAGCGGTAGATGTGTTGTGGGAGAGTTTGGTAGGAAGAGAGGGAAGGGAAGAATGATATAATCATACTATGCTCCTAAAATATTCAAAAAACATTTTTGAAAAAGTCCCACTGACATTGCCATAGGCCAGTCAGGTGGGAACAATTCCTCAGTTGAAGTTACTTCTTTCTAGTGTGTCAAACTAACAATTGAAGCTAATGACATACACATTCAAAGAAAGGGGAGAATGGTAGATGACTATAATATTTAACCCTGGTTGTAATTAAAATTTCCAGTTAATTATTAAATATTGCCCTTGAACATAGTCAAAGAAAGAAAATGTGATAGGTAAGAACAAAAAAAAAAAAAACTAATGTTAAACTAGTTTATTAAGTGATTCTGAAAACTGACTAAAAACCCAGTAAGTTTTATTAACAATATTACTACATTGTGCCAAGATATTCAAAAGAATACTTTGAAGATAAAGAAAAGACATGTAACAAACATTTGAATAATGTCAAAGCTATTGGATATAAGCTCATTAAAGGATGAATATAAGAACCCAAAGGGAGATTAAGGCTGTGTTATGTCTTTACAAAGATATCAGAAGACTTCTGCATCATTCCTAGTTGGGGACATAGAATGGCAACAGATGAGCATTAGCATAGAACCTCCTGTTTCACAGAGGTTATCATTAAAGTGGGTGGTAAATAAATTATAATTGATCCCTTAGAGTCATTTACAGTGAGAAGACAATCTTGATCATTATATCAGAGATTTCTGGGATGTAAAGGTTAACCCAGAATGATATACCACACTGACAAGGTCAGTTAATGATAGCATTAATAATGGTACGTGTAGTGTTGCACACTGACATTCAATTAAGAGACATTTCTTGAAATTTTGAAATGTTATAAGACTCCAAGATCAAAAGAAACAGTAACATGATTTTACTTTCAAAATAAGTAATAAGAATTTTAATTTTATAAACAAATACAAAGTTTAGCATCCAAATTTGGAAGGACTGGCAACCTTAGTTTGATCATTTGTGCAGTTTCTTTCTTTCTTTTTAATCTGTTTAGGGATCTGAGGGATTTTTATGAGAAATAATAGGTAAAAATAAATTCAGTGTAGTTGAATAATGGTAGTAAACGTCAGGTTAGATATTCAGTTATGTGAAACTCATTAAATTATTTGAATATTTAAGTTGAAATCTGAAAAATGTTACCATGTTTTGACTACAAAATGGATATAATCATTTTAAATAGGGTCTTAGTATGGAACTAAGATTATTGAATGGAATGACAATGTGATTGCCAATTGGGACATATATATACATATATGTGTCTCTGTATGTGTGTGTATGTGTGTGCGTGTGTGTGTGTGTGTGTGTGTGTGTGTGTGTGTGTGTGTGTATATATATATATATATATATATTCAACAACACAAGAAATCAGGGGTTGGCATTTAATATAGCAGATACTCAATTTAATATAGCAGATACTCAAAATGACCAAGTATACCCTGGAAGATAAACTGTCAGGAATATTTTATAAACAGCTTCTCCATTTGGTAAGATGCTGGTGTAAGTGATATCTAAGGTCTCTTCTAGTTTCCTCATCTAAATCGATGGAGCTGTGGAATAGAGACATTTTCCTTTGAGCATGTGGCTCATGGTGAATGCTTTCCTCTGAATTACTATTCTATATCCACGAGAGATGAGCAGTTATTAAACAGGAATGGCTTCTCCAATTCCTTCTGCCTTGATCTATGAGTGTTATCATCATAGTACTCAAATTCAATATGGAGTGAGCCTAGGATCTCAATCAAGTCACTTTTCATCTTTTTATTGCACTTGTACAAGCAAAAATACAAACTCAGTCCTCGTATTTTGATGATACCTTTGCCTCTATTGTTTCTTAAAAAGAAACATTTTATTTTTTCTGTTCCAGACACATTTAAAATTGCAGGTCAATTAACTTTGCAATTTATTTTAATCTTTAGCATATATTCAGTCTAATTCCAAAGGTGACAGGTTTTATATTACACACTAGGGCTGAAATAAGGATGTTATAACACTAATTCTCAGCTTTGATGGTGTTCAAGTTCCTTAATCAAGAGACTTAATTCTTATGGTCCTTATAGGAGAGAAAGGACTGGCTGTTGGCTACTGATGAGTCATAGATGGATTTCTTTTTCTATCATCCTCGGAAGTCATCTGTGAGTTCTTTCAGACCTAGGAGTTGTAAATGCATAGAGTCTAGATTTCTCCAAGGAAATATGAACTTCGTATATATCCTATGCTCCTCTTTCAATACTTCCCTCTGTCTTTCATTCTTTAACATTTCCTTTACCCAACAATTTGTTGCTGTGTCTTTGGGAATCACTTCATGTGTTAATCTTGTGCTCCTAGTTTAAACCTCTAATGGACTGTATTATTGTCTTAGAAGGAAACATGAAAATGTTTTGTCTGTATAATAAAACAGAAATCTTAAGTTCTTGGCATTTCAAATATTTTTGACTATTTTTATTTCCATATTACATACATTCATTCACATATCTATACTTATCTAACCATATTTTTTAGCATACATGCTTTAATCTTAAACAGATGACATATGGCTGTGGACATAACTCAATGGCAGAGCACTTTTCAAGAATGCAAAGCCTATGTTTCAAATCTCCTTACCACTTAAAACAAACAAAAGAATAATAAAACACAGAAAGTGAAAGGGAAACATCACATTTTCAGTAGTATGTGTTTTTACAAAGGAAAAATTGTATACAGCAGAATTTCTTGTTCTATCTTTTAAAATTCTCTATATGCCAGAAATATGTCATTTTGTGGTGAAAAACACCTGCTTAAATAACACAAATAAATATATTCTATATTCTTTTCTACTTTCCCATGTTATTTCATTGTGTTTATCTACTTGTAATAAGAAAACTACATTATCAAGAAAGGGAAGCATGAGAAAGTTTCTCCCCATCTATACAATCACCACCCTTATCTATACACTTGCAATAGCTACCTTAACCACCTGGAATGGTGGAGGTTTGAAACTCTACCAATATTTTTACACTTTCGTTTTCTAGTATTTACTTTCTGCCAGTATTAGACCTTAGTTAATGTGTTGGTTAGGTTTTGTCAACTCGATGCAAGTGGAGTCCTTTGAGAAGAAGAAATCTCAACTGATGATGGGTGTCTATTGGTTTGGTCTGTGGGCATTTCTATAGTACATTTTCTTGGTTAGTGATTGGTGTGAAAGGACACAGCACACAGCACACAGAGGGATGTGGGGTCATCCCTCCACAGGGTTAAATAACAAAGAAGGCAGAGCAGGCCACTGGAAAAAAGGCAGCAAACCATGTTCATCCATGGTTTCTGCTTCAGTTCTTGCCTCCAGCTTGCTGCCCAAATGTCCCTCAGTTATGGACTGTCACATTAAAATGTAAGCCAAATAAACCCTTTCCTTCTCAAGTTCCTTCTGGAATTGGTGTTTGTTGTAACAGAAATAAACTAAGACAATCAACAAATATTCATTTCCTGTTCCCCAAGAGAAATCCACTATCATGGCAATATGAAATATTAAAGGCTCGTGCTCTGATAATTTATCACTGAGGTGATTACAAATGCATGAGGAAATTGGTGGAAGTGTGGAAGCACCTCTTCACATTATTTGAACCCACTCCATGATGGATCTATTAGATAAACTCTTTTAAGATTTGGACTTAAAGTTACTCAAATAAGTCAAGAACTATGTGAAGAAATAGAGGAAGTAATAGAGATTACATGAAAATAAATTTGATACATCAAAGAGGAAAAAAAAAAAAAAAGAAGGAGTCCTGGAGTTGCAGAGTTTTGTCATGGAGACAATAAATGCATTGTGTGATTTTAGACGCAGATTTGGCCAGACAAGAATAAATCAACCATTTACAGCAGTGGTAACTACCAAGTCAGAAGAACAGAAAGAAAAAGGATTGAGAAGAAAGAAGAAATCTAAGGTACCTGCCGCTATCAAGGAGGCAAGTCTGAGTGTGGCAGAATCCAAAGGTAAGAGAGAGATCATGAGAACAAAATATATGAAACAATGAAGGACAGATTTTCATAAATATTATAAAAAGAAAAACAAACTGAAAGTAACATAAATTCATAGAACCACAGGGAAATATTACAGTCAGGTTTTAAAAGGCCAAAGCCAAAGAGAGAATTTCAAAAGCAGTATGAGAAAAATGACTTATTATTTATAAGGAATCCTTAGCAGACCATCAAGAAACTTCCACCAGAAAGCTGGAGTCTAGAAGGTTGTTGGATGCAAAAAGTGAAAGAAAACAACACAAAACAAAATAAGACTGTCAATCAAGAACCCTACACCCAGTGACAGAATCGTTCAGTTATAAAGTGGGTGTTAAGACACCTCAGATAAAAATAAATTTCATTATCACTCTACCTGCAGTGTAAATGTCAAAGTATCAGAGAAAGAAAAGGTGACTTGGTAGTAGCAGGCAGCTGCTGGGTGTGTACTATATCTCAGTATTGCAAATACATGAGCAATTACAAAATCTAGTGTTATCTTAAGGTTGTATGTAACCCCAATGGAGATTTCTTCTGTGACTCGAAGGGCTAGCACATGAGATAATCAACTTACCATGGACAGGTATCTGCTCCATAGTACATTAGTTCCATGAGAAACCTGGACAACCAAAGCAAAATGTGGATTTTCATAAAGGAAACTAAAAAGAGTAGTAAACTTTTCACTATAGATAGATAGATAGATAGATAGATAGATAGATAGATAGATAGATAGATAGATGATAGATAGATGATAGATAGATGATAGATATATGGGGATGGCTGTGATGGCATATACCCTTAATTGCAGCACTAGGGAAGCAAAGGCAAGCAGATCACTGTGAGTTTCAGGACAGCCAGGGCTACATACTGATAACCTTGTCTAAATAAATAAATATCAATAATAAATAAATAAAAATTTTAAAAGGAGTATGAAAGAGGAAATAAATACAAAACAGGAAAGGAAGAATAATAACTGCAAGACATACAGGAAAGTAATACATAAAAAACAGTTAAATCCTATTCAGGTAAATGCATTAAGTTTTCAACTGAGAAGAATTACTAGAATAGATTTACCAAGAAAATAAAATACTATTACATGATATAAACAAGAAAACTCACTGATATCCAAAGACTCAAAGAGTGAGAAAATGAAATGATGGGAACAGACAGTACATGCAGAGTAAGCTATAAGTTATTCTACTCTCAGACAACAAGGTCAAAAATTTACAGGAAACAGAAGTTCTACGTTAATGAACCCTTCACTGTAAAAGGGCACAATGGTAAACATCTATTATGAGATGAAAAAAACTAGTATTCAAATCTGATGGAATTAAAGGGATCAATAGTACTCCAGAGAGAGTGATGAATTTAACATAAAATTTCACTTTAATAATGATCAGAGGATTAGAGAACAAAACAACATAATAAAATCACTATGTTTAGCAGACACATAAAGGGCATTCTGTCACAAAGAAACAGTGCATATGAAAAAAGATATTATAGATCCCCCCAAAAAACTAAAATTGAATTTCATATGATCTTGTAGGTTTTCTGGATATATCCCAGAAGAAAAGAAAATGGGGTCTTGAAGAGTGATTCACCAATCTTAATAGCAGTATCAACCACAAAATCTTTAAAATGTTTTTATTAATTATTTGAGAATTTCATACTATGTTGATCATATTCAGCACCTTTCCCTTCCTGCCACCTAAATTCTCTTCCCTTCCTTACTAACCAACTATGTATAGTCTTTTCTTCCTCATTGTGTCCAATTGTACTGCTCATATGCACTTGGGTATTGACCCATCCAATAGCAAATGGTTAACCTACCAGCAGCCATACCCTTAAAGAAAATCGAGTAAGATTTTTTTTCTGGAATGAACCTTGAATTTAATCAGAAAGTGGTTGGTTACTCCCATTACACTTTATCATCATTGCACCAGCTTATACATCTTGCCAGACTTGTCATTAGTTTGCATAGATTATGATTATGGTCCTCTGGTGTGTCCATAGCAGCTTAGCACTATGAAAACTAGTCACTAAAGACTCTACAGACATAAATACAAATGCTCTGAAATGTTATCCAGCCTTACAAACAGAAGAAAATGTTGGCGTGTCCTAAACTTAGACACTCCCAGAGAGGATTGGGCAAATTGAAATATGCCTGTCACAGATATTGCTTGTTTCGGTGATATGAACTGTTTGGAGTATTCAAAATTATAGCTACAAAACAAGAATAATAATTTTGAAGATATATGGTGGTGTGGATTAAAGATTTGTTTGGTGAGTGGAGTGTGGGTGTACACAAGAATTGTGCTCACCTAAAAATGGCTGACAGGGGCAGCCATGTAAATATACATTTTACCATAATTAAAGAAAAAAATGGAAAAACTATTTTAAGTTTCTAATAAAATCCAATTTCCAATTCAGTTTTATATTAACAATTTAAAAGCATTCAATGTGTAAGTTTTGAGAAAAATGGAGTATAATAATGGCATATAAAATCATGTTTTAACATGATCAATATAAAACCAAAATGGTTAGCATTTAAGAGTTGGCAATTAGAGGCTCATTGCTTCCTCTGTGGTTATTTGCTCTAAGTGGAGGTGCAGGGATATCCTAAACATGAGAGTTGGAAGGGAAAGCTAGGGAACTCATTGAATTATGCAGAGCAGAGAGAGTTAACATTTGCGTTGCACCCTCCGGATTTTGAGGCTGGAATCTTCCTGTCTGGTGCTCCACAGTGCTTAAGTGTTCTCCGTTATAATCCCAGGATTTTTTCCTTGATGGAGGCTGGAGGTAGAGGCATCCCAGGGGAGGATTATTACTGGCATTGTTATTTAAAAACACAGTAAACAAATGACAAGTAATTCACCATAGGGAACTTCAGCCCTGAGCTTTGAGATCCTGGGGGATTCAAATGGTATTTTCAAAGTTGGATTGCTGTCTTTGCTAGCAGAGCAGATATGGAATATACATCTAACCCTATATAGACATAGATATACTCACACTCAACACACAAAGAATGATATTTTTTACATCAGCGTACTTTACCCACCACGATCACCACAGTGAGGTGTTCAGTACCCAGAGTATGTATTTGTAATATCTGGCACTTGGTGTCATCTAACTGAATTCAACCTAGCACCTTCTGCTTCATATCACTTAAGATGTCTTATGTTTTCTTTGAGTTTAGACTATTAATCCATTAGAACAAAATATTTAACATACTTAAACAGGTGATCAGAATCTCCACAATTAAGTTAATCTGCTATTACCTTACGGCCTTACTGTATACCCTCTTCATCCCCGTGAATACATGACTGAGATTTCATTAAACACTTCCTAATTAACATTTAAAAATATACTTTCTTTATACAAAAATTTATGCCTAAATAGGAAAAAATAGGGAAATATAGCTTAAACACTTGAAAATAAGAGCTATAGTTTTATCACTGCCAAAAGATCCATGTTGCCTACTTATTATTTGTGTTTCTGGAAAATATGAGTTTATACTATGTAATTTGGTGTTCTAGGTATTAAGTACATACCTATAGGCTCTTTTAAGAAGTATTTAGGCCTGGAGAGACATCACAGCAGTTCAAAGTGTTTGTTCCTCTGCCAGAAGACCTGGGTTTGGCTCCCAGTTCCAAGTACCATCCAGTAGTTCACAACCACTTCTGACTCCAGCTCAAGGACATGATGCTTTCCACTGAGAACACCCGTCCTAAAGTGTTCACACTCTCACATAGACACATAGAAACATAATTTTTAAAATAATCAATCAAATAAATCTTTAGAAAAATCAAAAAATATGTTGGTCATTATTTTTGGAATGACTTTTTTTCCCTCTTGCAATTTTAGATCACAATTTTAATGCAAATATTTGACTATTCATTCTGTAGATATTTTATAGTTTATGAAGTCATCTTTCCCTTTTCTGAAAATGTATCTATTTCTGCTTTTCACTGTGTAAGTTTACATGTGTGTACATGTATGTATTCATAAGCATGCATGTGTGTGTATATATAGGTTTGTGTGTGTGTGTGTGTGTGTGTGTGTGTGTGTGTGTGTGTGTGTGTGATCACACACAGACATTCATGCACTTAATGAGACAGCTTAAGTGGTAGTCCAAGGAAGATACTGTGGAAATAAATGTGTTCAAATAAGAAAAACAAAGGCTGTTTGTTTAGAGCTGGCTGTATTAAAGGTGTCAGTCCACCCCAGTCCCTCCTGTTTTCCAGAGGTGTACAAACAATCACAGGGTGTGATAGGTCTCCTAGAGATAGCAGGGGGTTGCTTAGGAAGGTCTTTGATGTCGAGGATCTTAGCAAATGCACACTGTAGACTGTAGGCTTGCAACCCAGAAGTGACCATTTTCGTTAGTTGCTTGAAAGTCTACATTCAGCATTTTCTGTTGAAAATTATGATAAAAAGTAGGTGATAAAAGTAAGGATTAAAAAGTATGATTAATTGCATCTACACTATTTCAACTTAATTATAAAGCATTCAACAGATTCAGGCAGCTACTAAGCTTTCAGACTAAGCTTTCAGGATGCTTGTGATTTTTTTTTTTTTTTTTTGAGGTTCACAAGAAATCTTCTTAGGGTTAAACAGCAAACAAACAATTGCCAAGGGAGAGGATACTCATAAGTGAAACTGAGGACTTCCTTCATTGAACTCTAGGAATGTGGGTGTGCCTTTCAGTGAGGGTGCTTGCAAGTAGTTACACTAAATTTATTGGTTCCCCAAGGGAGACTTTAGGGGGCCATCTGTGACCTGTAGGTTGATGAACAAGGAAAGCAGACATGTGTTCACTCTGTCTAGAAATATTTAAAAAATAATTAGTTACTCTAGATAGGTGATTGAAATTTCAAACAGGATGTTTCAGGTTGTAGGTGAGAGTTTAGTATTTATATGTGGTTTGGTTTATTTGATTTAGATGGACTCCATCCAAATTTTTTTGAACAAATTATTTTTAAATATTTCAAATACATCTGGGAAAATTTTTTGTTTGCCTAGAACTCAGAGCTATATTCACATGAGTTGGGTATTCTACAACTCAATCACATTCTTATTTTTATATTAAAGAGTTTAAATGGACTAATTATGTCCCAGCCCATCTTGAAACATCAATAATTTTAATTAATAAAATGCAACAAGTGACCAAAAAGATCATAGTGTATTAAGTTAGAAATCAATATGAAAATAAACATAAAAAAGCAAAGAAAGGAAGAAGATAAGAAATAAAAAAAATAAAAAATGTGGGGAAGGGTTCAATTCTAAAAATAAGGGAAAATTAAAAAAAAACATTACGATAAAAGCTAGATATATTCTATGCTTTTAGAAAGTAATTAAAGATCTGAGGAGGATCCAATAAAAATGGATATTTCAGTTATTTATATAACATAGAAGGATTCCATATCAAAAATATGAAAATCAGAAGAAGCAGTACTTACAGAAAATTTATGGGCTTTAGTTGTTCCCATCAAATACCTTCATCCAGACATGGCTTTTAATGCTTTTCTACCTTTACCATTTTCCATAGTCGGGAATACACACTCCTTTGTTCTATAGCATTCCAAAGAAAAATTTGCCTAAGTGCTTCAGAGTGTTTTTCATATATATAGCCACTCAACAATAATAAATACATTCTATAATTTTGAAGAAAAAAATAATATGATGTAATCTACAGACTGCATTCACATGCCAACCGTATCTCAATGTTGTTTTTCTTTTTTGTTTTGATTTTTTTATGCTGGAGTCCTCTCCCACATAGGATCCTATGCAGCACATGTGTTTGGGTTTCATAGTCATGGCACCTCCACCAACTCACTTAATGTGAAGATGTTCATTTGCTTTATGTCTCTCATGAAGCATTGAGTTTGGTAAAACTCAGTCAGCCTGTACCATAGCTGTACTTAACACAATTACATTTAGCTTTCTCACATTTGGCAAGAATGTTTCATAAGCTCTCATCTTGTGCCTGTTCTGCTCAAGTCTCTGGGATACTGGTAGATCACCATAGTGATAATTATATATTTCATAATTTGGTTACCATATATCAAGACTTACTTATTTTTGTTGTGGTTCAACGTTACCAGGCATCTCTTTGAGTAAAAACTTTTGTAGATTATTAAGTCCATTCTGCTGTCAAGCTTGAAGTTTTTGACCATGCTTTTTTGAGCCTTTGTGTCCTTGGGCAATCATTGTTTTCTTTATAAGCAGATCTTTGGACATTAGAAACCATTCCATTGTAAAGAATATCTTCTATTTCAACCCATGCATTCATTTATTTGTTTATTAAACCAGTTCCTTATCCAATGAGGAAAGAAGGGTTTAACTCAAAGACAGAGTTTTTTAGACAATGTGTTTTGGGTGAAATTCATCCATGCTGCTTTCTGAAATGCAAAACTTGGGACTTTGCTGTCATTGCTCAAAATGCTCATTCTTTGTTTTGCTGCCTTTTCAAGTATTAGAGATTTGTCAGCATGATGCGTGACATGTGGAAAGCCACTGGTATTTTATCTCTGTGTGCTTCTCAGTGAGGTGGCAAGCATATTTTGTTTTTACATTAGCTTGCTCATCCGTGCTTTGTTCTTTTCATTTTTAGGTTCTGTTGTTGTTGGTTTTGTTTTATTTTCAGTGTTTGTGGTAGTGATGGTCTTTGAGATATTGGTATTTTTTTTCTTAAATGTATTAAAGATCCATACTGGCAGCATGTAACTGACTGTAAAATATCTTTCTTGTCAATCATATCTTTGCTGTAAATGTTTACAAAAGTGTATGCCTCTGTGAGCCACCAGCTTTGGAGGTTTCTTTCTTTTTCCTGTCTGACAATTAACAGGGACATTGTTCCCTATTTCCAACTCACCTATCTGACCCAAGCCCCTATTCTCTCATTTACTGTTTGCAGCTTGCTGTTCTGTGCAGATACACTCTTTCATTGATCCTCTCCTGGAAATCTGCTTGTTCCATCATTGAGACACCGCAAATTAGCTTCAACTCTCTATTTTGAAGCCTTGGGGTAAATCCTGCTTTAAACCTTGTATTCCCTGTAGGTACAATAGCCTTGGGTTTTCCTTGAAGGGAAATTTTGATAAGCAGCAGTTACGTTTCATACAGATACAGATTGTGGAAACAGGGATTCCCTCCAGAACAATGAATACTTCAGTCTAAGGAGTTCCCACTGTGACCTGGTGCTTCATGGGGTTTGCAAGAGCATGTGAGGTACAAAGCCATATCAAAACTATTTTCATGTAAAAAGGAACTCGTAAGCTTTTGGTTTGTTCACATCTTTTTGCGAGTGTGATTTGCAATTTTTCAAGGCAGAATGATTTATAATATTACACAGAGTGAAGGCAGAATCTCATGAAAGGATTCAGCACACTCTGTTTATTCAGGTATCAAAGAGATTTGCAAAAATGTAAATAATGCAATTCTCAATGCAGTTGGTTACTTAGAGAAATAATGATCATTTATTTAAATATGCCATACATATCTATTTTTAAATGAATTAACAAATATTTGAATTTCATCTCAAACTCAACTTACTGCATGATAAATACCATTAAGTATTATATATATGAACAAAAACAATAGGAAACCTCAAATTTAAATTAGAAAAATGAAAACCAGGCATATTGATTCTGTGTTTGAAGACAATAAAGGACAGAGTGCTTAATAGTTCCTTTCAGTAGCCATAATTTCCGTATCCTTTGTTGGGCTCTGTATGACCAACCTTCCTATAATCACTTTGAATCCACACATATGGTTCATTCCTTGAAGTGATCAGTCTTTCTTTGATCAGAACTTCCCCTGAGAAGGAACTTGGCAGACTTGCATCACTTCAGCTTTTGGTGTATTCCATAGAGACACTATTCCTGTAGTATTTGCCTCTAAATCACTAAACTCATGCATTGACTTTATATGTTAGCACTTTATCCTTTCCCATGCAGAATTGTTATTTAATAAACACACCAAAAAGAAGAAGGTGTTAAATTTTAAATGTTCGGTTATGTTTGTTACTCCCCTGATTTGTCAGTTCAAAGTCACTTCCTCCCTGTTTTTCCACCCCTGCCCCAATGTTAGGATACTAATTCTCTCATCCAATCTATGAGGAATTCAGATTTTAAATATATTTCTAATAGGCTAGTTATTTTTAATGGGATAATTCTAAAATTCGGTGATAGTTGTTGACTCCTATGCAGAGTTTCTAAGCACAGCAAACTTTTATAGCTAAACTCTTAAACACTGTAAATTAGGGAGAGGGGGAGAGGGGTGCCTTAGTGGGTAAAGGCACTTGCTGCCAAGCCTTGTGACCTGAGCTGAAGCTCTGAAACCCTCATGATCCAAGGTGAGAACTGATTTTCACAAACATCCTTGCCATGGACTCAGTATTCATCCCGTGCAGAATGGCTAGAGATTGTATTGTAACATTCAACATGATAGTCTTTCCTGTTCTGAAGCGCGAGATGTTTCCAATTATGATTGCAGCTAAAGAGAAAGGTCTGTAATAGGAAGCTTGGAAAGCTTTGCTCACATTCTGACTGCATTTTTTAATCATCGCTGTGTGTCTCTCCAGTGCATCCGCCCATCTCCGAAGCTAGGCTGGTGATTCTGATGCACCATCATGGCTAAACGCAGTCCATCATTTCAGCAGGCTCTTCACATTGTGTTGTTGTTAATGATGCCTTTTATTTACCAGAACCATAGGCGATATGATATTACTCTCATTCAGCGAGTCCAGCAGGAGACTTTTAAAAAGTGTAATGCATTGGCTCTAATGTCTCTGATCAGGTGGATCCGGCCTGGAAAAACTCCAAGTGGATAATTACATTTTGCTACCTATAATTTCCACCACTCCTTTGAGAGCAAATAGCATTCTTCTCTTTTTAAACTCAACACATGTGCGATGCTTTCTGAATGATATCTTAAAAAGAGAAGAAAATTAGTCAGGCTTAACCTCAGGGAGGCAGGAGAAAAAGAATAAAGAATATCTCACAAAAAAGGGAGACCATTCTAGAATCACGAGGGCACCAAAGTCAGTGCTTTTCTTCTTCTCTTCAAAATTCGTGTCCTTTTTTTACTTTACCCATCTTTCTTCAATTACAAATAAACACCATTCTCGGGCCAAACATTTCACCCATGAAGAGAGGGAGCAATCTCATGAAATCATTCTTACTAAGACGTACACATTGTATTTGTAAATAGGGCTGAGATATTTGAATTGTAGCATGGATAGCTAGTGGAAGGAGCAAGACACAAAACAAAGCAGCATCTTATTGGAACAGAAATGCATACACGTTGTGACAGACAGACTCAAAGTGTGAGTATGGTCCTGCTAATCTCAAATGGACCTTCCAGCACCATCAAAACTATACTGGTTTTTAAGGTGAAAGTAAATACCAGCTTTTATATTCATGTACAAGTCTAGGCATATACATGTGGCTGGATCTAGCAGAACTCTGAAACATCTGTGGCCCTGCACTGCGTTGAACATAAGAGGCCTCATTTCCAGTCAGCCTCAACCACACCTTTATGGAAAAAATGCCTAGAGTCTAAGGATGAAGGTGAGTGAATGATTCAGAGGAGGCACAGCATTTCATGCAAGAAGATGAGACCATGAAATCTATGGAATAGCCAGACTGGTTGTCAATCTCCACTGGGACAATCAGAAGGAATGCAGTGTCTGGATATGTATCCCTGGCCATGATTACTGCATGGGTATGGGAAACTCCTCCCCCAATCCCATCTCTTCCATTACTTCATTGACATTCCACACTACCATTGACTTTCCATACTCCAGTGCTCTTGTACAACCTTCAGAGGCATATCAATCACACTCATCCTCCCATAGCTTTTTCACATCTAGTGACATTGAGTGTCAGAGTCTTCCTACATTTCCCTCACTGCCTTCCCTAAGTTCAGTATTTGAATGAATGTCAGTGTCCTTTCAAGTAGGATTTACAGGTCTCTAGAGCTTTGATCATTGTTTTGCCCTTCAGAAGTCTATGATTTCAGAAATCATCATACTTATTAGTATGAATGGTCAGATAATAAATATTTAGAATTTGAAAACTATGGGTGCTTTTTATCTTGTTACTTATTTTTAATTATTCATTATTGTATCTTTTGAGAAGCTGAAATACACCCGGTTACCTCATGGTTTGTAAACATTCTCCTCACCACAGTCACATATGATAGCATGAGAATCTCAATATATTTTGTAAAGATATTAGGATGGAGAAGAAATAATGATACCTTGCTGCTAAAGATTATTTAGATTGCAATTATTGGGCTGAAAAGTTGGTTTAGTAGTAAGCATGTTTTGTTGTGAAATGTGCTTGAGTACTATGCACAGCACCTTTTATCAGGGAGCTCACAACTACCTGTAATTACAGCTCCAGTGGACCTGACATCCTCTTTTCACCTGTGGGGACACCCTCATGCATATGTGCTTACACATACACACACACACACACACACACACACACACACACACACACACTCACACATGGGGCAGGGAGAATGAGAAAGGAAGGGAGAGAAAGGGGGAGGAAGGGAGAGAAAAAAGATAAAGAAACACATATACACATTTTTTAAATTAAAAAAGTGTTTGATATATTTAAAAAAAAACAAAACTACTACCTATGATTTTTTTTGTCTACATGCATCTCTATGTACCATACCAGTGCTTGATAGCTAAGGCATCCTGAAGAGCCATCAGATATCCTAGAGTTATGAGCTGCAGTGTGGATGCTGGGAACTAAAGCCAGGTCCTCTGTGAAAACAGTCAGTGCTTTTAACTGCTGAGCCAGCTGAATAGGAAAAGACCCATGTGAAAGCTAGGAAAGGTCTATATTCCAGAGGTCTCCATGAAGGAATCACATTTTGATGATTATGTGGTCAAGATGGAATGTGGAAAGAATGCTGGGAATGTTGGCAACCATCTTTAATCCTACTATTCAGAAGGCAGTGGTGGTCCATGCCTTTAATTCCTAAGACAGAAAGAAAATGTGGAAAGCAGGCACAGGAAGTAGAGCTCAGGAGTCAGTGTCACAGAGGAAATGATGTCCGACATGAGTCAGAGTGAAGGACAGGCAAAATGATGAATCAGAGGACATTAGCAGAGTGAGACAGAGTGAGGACATGCCCAACTCTCTTGATATAGAAATGGGCTCTTAGCTCAGAGCAGAGTCAGTTACAGAAGAGTCAGTTATAGAAGTGTTATGAGGCAAGCAATCTGAAGCAGGCAGATGGAGGATAAGACACAGAGATAATGAAGTGGTTTAACTGAGGAACAGAGAGGCCAACTGAGGCAATATGGAACAATGAGAGCTCTGGGAGAGACACGGAAAAACAGAGGCAGCTTGGCAGAAGAAGTCAGTATCTGTTGTAAAAAGGGAGTCAGTTTGAAGCTGAGCAGAACAGTTCAGTCTGAGGCAGTCAGAAAATCAGCCAGGGTCTCACAGAGTCAGAAGAGTTCAGTCAGAAAGCTCAAAAGTTCAGTTTGAATCAGTAAGCTTGGAGAAGAGTTTGAGCCAAAAAAATGAATTGAAGGAGAAAAGTCAGAGTTCAGAAGGAGCTAGTCATGGCTCAGTCATCAGTGGTCTCAGAGGCTGAGGCTGAAACATTCTAGGTCCAGGCTAGCAACTTAAACATTCTAGACTGTGCAGAGGATGAAACCATCAGTTCTAGGTTTAAGAGTAGATTTATGGAGGCCAAAACACTCCGGGGCTCCAGGACAAAGAATTGGTGATTTTATTAGACAAAGAATAAATGGCTTTTGCTGTGAACTAACATTTACATCTGTTGAATCTATGACTACACCAGCTCTCCAGCTGATAAAAAAAAGTTGTTGATCTAGAAATTCTCCAATTTCACTACATTACTGCTTTCTAATTACATATATTCACATCAAAGCTATTCTGTTTTGCTATTGTTACTTATTTTATAATTCAAATAAAGTAACATGTATCACTGCCCTCCCATAAATAATTATTTACCCCCTCCTAATATCTGTTATTTTCTTTCATGTATATTAGGTGTGTAATTCTCATTTCTTTACCAAGAATAAAACTAGTTTGCATTAAAATTGGATTGGGCTTGAGACTTCCTAAGTAGGAAGTATTTAGTGTTGGCGTGAGTTTGTAAACTACTTTCTACTTTCCTGCATTCTTACACTCATATAGCTCCTGGAGAATTTTATTTTGAGCTCACAACTTCACATTTAAGGAAAGGTATCAATATTACACCCATTGTTCCTGCTCACTTGGCTTAGTTTCATTGGTGGAAAGTTATTGTAGAGAAGATTCCAAGAGCAGAGACTACCAAACAAAATGAAAGCATACAGGGGGATCAGAGATGCTAAACCAGACTCAAGAAAGATTATCAATAGCTCAATAAATACTGTTTGTATTAACTTGATGATATTTCATAAGGAAACACATTTAACAACTCTTGTCTTCTAAGCTCAGAAAGGTCAAGCCCAGTAGAAAATTAAATACTTGAGAGATAATTTTGTTGTGATACTGACTAAAGTAGCCAAGCCAGTGAATGATCTACTCACCAGGTGTGTCATATTGTTCAACAGTAATCAGAAAGATTGAAAAATTTGGGATAATAGGACCTTTGAGGTAGCTTAAGTAGTCAATTATTTGCTCTACAAACATCAGATCCCAGCACTCAAGTAAAATTCTAGATATTGTGGATCTTAGTGTTAAAGAGGCAGAGACAGCAGGATCCTTGGGGCTTGCTGGTCAGTCAGTAAAAGGTAAGCTCCAGGTTCAGGGAGAGATTCTGCATCAAATAAATAAGGTAGAGACTGATTAGGGAAGATACCTGACATAGAGCTCTGGTCTCCACATGCACATATTCAACCTATACATGTGTACTGGCACAAATAGATAGACACAAAAATTGGCCTGCTAAGAACATTTTGTTCTTCTCTTGTCACCAAATTAACATGCCAGAAAAAGAGCACAGATATGCAGCACAATCAGAATACCCAGTTCCAGCTTGGAATCAGTCATCTGAAAAAAGAGCTCCCATGAGGTTTATATCCTACACCTCCAGTATCTCATTCAGAAATGGGATATGTTGTCATTACTTTAAAGATCCATTGTGTTCCAGGCTTTTTGTTCTCTGTTGAAGGGTGGAGGGGACATCTGCAGAGGTTGACAAGGTCAGAGAGGAGATAAGGTATAGGTTAAGAGAGATAATGTCAGAGACAGAGGCTGGGAGGATCTTGTAGCTCTGACTACAGGGCTAACTGACTAGCAATCAAGGTGCTTTGTTATTTATACAGACTTCACACAGCAAAGACAAACTCATGGTTTCCAAGGTACACGGTTTCCGAGGTACAAGATACAAATGACAACATTTTGTAAATACCTGGGCCAGTTTAGATGAGTTCCCAAGCCTTGAACAAAATACAGTCAAATCTTTGGTGGTTTAAAGTATAACCCTGAAAGCTTTCTCAGGTCTAAAAGCCTCTGTAGCTGACTTACTTTTAAGATCTCTATGAAAATCTGTTTGTATAGCAGAATTTCTTTTGTTTCCTAGTTAAGTGACCTCACTGTAACTTGGTATAAGCCACTCTTTTTATAAATGACAAACCCTTATGCCTAATTTTGTTTTCGTTTATATCATACTACTATGTAAGATAAAGGTTGTTTTAGCCAATCTAATTTAGTTATAAATTTCTTTTGCTCTGGAGGCATGTCATGGATAGCTCCTCCATCTTGTAAGCTAAATATCCAGGAAACTTTGAACATATGTAGGAAGAGGCTTCTGATCTGCCACCACTTCTCCTGGCCTGCTGGAGCTTATCAGCTTCTCTCAAGTTTACATTGCTCTGTTTGCTTGGTCTGAGTTTACTCAGGATTATATGCACCAAGAAGATCCTGAAATCATAGCCTCATAAAGAAATTCCTAGTATTTTTGTGCTTACCACAATCTCCGAGGCATAAGGAAGATTCCTGGGCAAGGTAAGATAAGGTTAATTCCCTGAAGGCAGAAGGGGTTGTAATAATTAGGTCTTTCCTAACGACTGAGAAATAACTTTCTCCAGTAAAGGCATAAATGAATCATAATGTAAAATATCCCCTAAGAATGTAACATGTAGAGACCAAATCTGAGAGTGGGAGACAGCATGACAACAATCGTAGGATTTGACTCAGTTTTGCTTGGAACCATGTCAAACAGCTGTGATGGCTTCATGATTTTTGCTGAATTCATGGGTCTTGGATGTGCCAGTTCTCTAGTATTACATTGGTATTGGGGTTTTGGCATTAGGGGACTGAGGAAAAATATGTAGACCAACTGATTATATTTTATCCTGAAGCTATTCCTGAACTTCATGAATCTTTTCCATCTGAAGTTTGTCATTCTGAATACATAAACAAGTCAAGTTGTATGTAGCTCCAAGGCTTGTTGGCCATTTATTGTCTTTATACCAAATTATAAACAATTGCTTTAACCAGTTAAACTTTCAGGTTGTTTTTCCCATTATTTTTGAAAAAAGAAAATTATCTTCCTCTGTCTTCTACCATGGTTCTGGGGAAGTGATGAGAAACTGCTGAAAATTCTAGTGCACAAAGTTAGTTCATTGCTAGGAGTTGGAGGATATCACAAGCCCCCTTCCCCTCTCTTTTCACAGCAACATTACAGTAGGCACAAATGCAAATATACACATACACTGACTTCCATGTTACAGAATGGAATAGTAAACTCATCTTCCAGGAAGCATCACCCAGGTCCTCGTCATCTCATTCCTAAGGAAAACTTTGGCAATAAAAAGTAGGTAGCGAAGACAGAATAAACCCAGGGATTGATAATGGGGTGGTTCAGGGAATTGGGAAGGCAGTAGAATATTCTTGTCTTTCATCTTCCCTGGTTAAATATGAATTAACATTAAAATAATATATTTTATTTGAATTATTGAATTTCAACTATTAAATATTGTAATGTTTTGTGGGTATTCATTTAGCAAAATTGTTGTTAAATTTTATGTCACATAATTTTAAAGAAGTGCAGCACAAGACCACTGTATATTTCAGCTTCTCTCCCATTTTAGGTTCTTATCTCCTTGGAGGAAAGAATTAAGTCAAAAGACACAGTTTAATTAGAATTTTTACTTAACAAAAATATGCAAAGTAAGTACTTGGAATAAGAGACAAGAGTGGGCTGTAACAAGTCTGGGGAGGAGGCTTACTGTGCTGAGTGTCTTAGATTTTTAAAGAATTTTTTAATAAATAGGTAGTTGGAAGACACATGCAGTAAGGTGACCCACCAATTTCCTATTAAATCATGATGGATTCGCTCTCCATCTTAGTGTATTTTCCCCATTGTCTCCATGGGTGTCAACATCATGATACTTTACTCATGATGTTACCATGATATCAGAATTTCTGAGAAAACAGACCCTTCCTTGGTATATTGTATGGGAAAACAACCCAAAGCCTTAATTTCTTGTGCAGCAGAAAAGGCTTAACTGCAGCTTAAAGGATGTTTAAACACAGGGAGCCATTCTGCCAGCCAGGAGACACAGCTGCAGATTCCTGAGCTATCTTGTATCTATCATCTTGTCTAACAGGTATCAGAAGTACATTTTCATCACTGTTTTGAGGAAATAGCAAATTATGGTCTCTTAAAGGTCCAATAAAATAATATTTCTCAGATTATGAGCTGTGTCGGGTCACCTAGTGTTCAGTTACAAGTCTAGATTTACTTAATTTTCCAAAAGTGCAGGTGCTTGTTTATGTGGACAATCCCATTATTCTGGGGAATTCTTGTCTAGCTTTTCTTCATATTAAGATCATGTTTTCATCAGGAATTCTGTTCCTTTCGGGAGTATAGGGCCAATTGTAGAAAAGCTAGCTCTAAAGAAAAAAAACCCAAAAACCAACAACAACAAATAAAAACAATTACAAATGAAAAACAACAACAACAGCAAAACACAGCACCATATAAAGAGGATGTTGAGGATGTTCATGAGAGAATGGAGAGGCCAGTAATCATCCAGAAGGTATTGTCTCCTGTGATGGAGAGATTAATTAAATGCAGCTTCTGCATGACATCAGACATGGACAATTTTCAGCCATAAAATGCCACTCTTTCCCATTTACATGAGGGTCATTGGAGGGTTTTGTCTCCATATCACCAGACAGAATACAAAACATTGTGACATGCTTAATATTTCTTCCGCCAAGATGTCCACTCTGATTTCTCACCCTTTACGGAGCTGTTGATTTCATCTTGCACTTAGCTGTCAGAAAAGTGATTCTATGAGCAGGACCAGTCACAAAGTGAAAATGAATTATACATCAAAAGTGACTGCATTTGAGTAAAAAAACTTAGACTTCAGCATCTTCAAATTACTATATGATTTAAGAAGGAATACATGTAAGGAGATAGCAATAGACTGGGTGAAGGGGGTCAGAGTTGGCCCAGTTTAATATAATTTAGCTTTCAATTATTTATTTTCTGAAGAGCTCCTAAGCATACAGCATCTCTTTAATGGCAATGTCAAAAGTCTTGACTGGAGAAAAGGCACGGATATGGCAGGTTGCTATGCATCTAATGTTATAAGGCCTGTTGAAAGCTGAAGTACTCAGAAGAGCAAGGGAGCCAACAGGAGCAGTCAGCTGGCAAAATGAAGGGCAGGTCACCTCCCTGTGCTTTGATGACAACTGGCTCCCTCTTCTCAGAGATATAACTGGCTTTATCAGCCACTAACTCGGAGAAGGCCACATGTCCAGTTTCACACACTGAACATATACAATCTTGATTAAATCTCTGACCTTTAATTTTACCAACAGTAATGTTAATTTAACAAAAGATTTTCATGTTTTCTTCAAGCCACTGTGTCACAATTAGAACCGTGAGCATACCTGGGAGGATTCATGCAAAACCTGTCTCCTTCTCCAGGTTCATCTTCAAGAGATGAACTTGAGTCACTTAAGAAATTACATCTACATCAGTGAAAACTTAGAGTAAACAAGTGTTGTAAGGTCCTGTATGACAGCTGTCAGGGAAAGAGTCAGTTTTCTTCAAAGGTGTGGCCTCTAGTATGGCCACCATGTTCTACACTGGAATATATGGGCAGCACAAGCAATTACAGTTTTAAAACATTTTTAAGAGACTCAGAAATTGGGGGTAGGGAGAGGGGAGGTGGATCTGGGAGGAGTTAGGGCAAGCAGTGTGTAGGGAATATGATCAAAGTTCATTCTATGGAATTCTCAAAGATTTTGTGAAAATAAAATATCAAAGCACAATGCTAAGGATTATAGTTTAGCTATGCAAGAAGTTTCAGTTCCAGCCCCAACTGTCTAGCGGAATTACATCCTTTCATCCAGATTACATCAGCACCGAGAAGGTGGCAGTGTGGCGGGTGTGATTCCATGTATTCCCAAACATGTGGTGTTATCAGAGGACTAGGAGAGAAATTCCACCATCACTGAATATTGAAGCCCAGCTTTCATGCTACCATCTTAGCAGCTTTTGAATCCACAACTGTGAAAAAGTTGTGAAGGAAGTGTCAATAGGAAGAGGAATCCCAGGATCCTGTTCTTCTTGTATCTTATTAGGCTTTTGAAACTCTGTCCTTTACTCACTTGATGGAAATATCTCTAGTTCTTAATGCCTAGGGTTCTAACTTTTAAATTTTAAGCTTACCTTTATTGATAACTTATGAATATTAAGACTTTATTTCTTTCCTCCTTCTTATTAAGCTTTGGCATGCTTTTCTTATTAAAATTTTCATCTCCAAATATATTTGGTGTTTCCCCCCCATGTTGAATTGTGTCTCCCTTAGAGTAGTCACCTTTGTCTCAACTTTTGTGTCCCCGAACTACTCAAAAATCTCTTCTTTGCATGAGAACCTGTCAGTTGGGTAGACCCCAGGAAAATACTGACTTATGCAGTGTTTTTACAAATTAAATTTATTCACAAGAATTCATGCTCATCATTTTTCTAGAATATCTACTATATCTACTATTTTTTTCATCTTTAAATGGAAGAATTCAGTGACTGCGACAAGCTATTATGACTTTTATGTCTGACAAATTTATTTTATGAAGAATTTATTTAACAACACCTCATTTATACTATCAATATATTAGTGTTTCTTTTGCAATAAAATTATTTCTTTGAAGGAATATGTGTGGTAATCCTTCTCACAGAATTCCTGCCTAGCCAATTAAATGTGTACTAGGTTTTGGGGTTTTGTTGGTTTGTTTTTTGATACTCAGATTTGAGATTGATCTGGATAGGCCACTGCTTACATTGTATCCTGAAAGAGAAGTCAAGATGACCAGAGCTGAAAGTAGCTGGTCATTTTGGATACATAGCCTGGAAGCAAAGAGAGAGAAACACTATTTTCAGTTTGTTTTTTCCTTTTTATTCAGTCAAGGACTCTAGACCATAAAGTGATGTTACTCACAGTAGGGGCAGGGGGGCTTTCCTCCTCTGTCACATTTATCCAGGCAGTCCCTCATAGATGTGTCTTGAACCTTATTTCTTAAATGATTCTACATTTCTGTCAAGTTGAGAATGCTAACCTTCACAGCTACTATTTTGTACTTATTCTCTATAATTATGCTAAAAAAGTTATTTTCAGTTAACAAAAAAAAAAATTGTCAAAACCTCCACTCTCTTCTTGAGGAGATTTACCTAAATTAGCATGTTTGACAGGCACCAGGTATCAGGAGGGGAAAACCCTGAGATATGTGAATTAAAGGAAACCAAGCAAGCAAATGGTTCCTTGGTGTAGGATGACTTCACAAGACTACACTGAAGGGCACAAGATCAAACGGCTGCTGATAACCTCTAAATTATCTGCTGATTGGAAGCACAATGATTCTCTTCTGCCCACTGTTGACTATTGTAGCCAATAGTATCTATTGAGCAGATTTTATGTGTGTCCTGTAACTCAAGTTCTGAAAAATTGGCTAATTCTCTCATCAACCTGAAACCAAAGTCTAACTCATCTGTCACTGGCCTTGCATTTCTGACACTAGAGACACTGAGATGTTCATGACTTTTCATTGCTGTGCTGTGCTACTTGGCTCATGGAAGCACTTGGCTCCTCAGCCTCATGTTTCCCACCTTTGCGAAAGGTGACAATGGATGTGTATAGTGAAGAAACAAAAGAATAAGTAAACAAACAGAAAACAGAAATTGGGGTCCAGAAGGTAAATTTATCACTTATTATGTATTGGTTTTTACTCTTAACTTTCTTGAAAGACAATGTTGGAGCTTTGCTTTCTCAACTTTGATGTTCAGAGATTGTAACCACATGCACGTACAGCTTATCCTTTTAGGAATGGGATTTTGCTTTTCAAAAAGATCTTTCACAGACCCTCAAGCCTGGAGCAGATTGAGCTGGGTCCTGCTGCTTGGGTCAGGGATGAGCAGATCACAGAGGCTGGACTCCTTCCACTCCAGCTGTGCCCTGTGAAAGCTCTGCAGAGCCCGATCCTTGCATCTACAGGGTAACACAAGGCCTGAGGTTCTTTTAAGTTCTTATTTTTTTCTGTCATTATATAAAACATTTCATTCTAAATTGTTGCTACCTTAAAACTCTTCATTTTATCAGATCTCTTCAACACATTCTGAAGGGAATAATATTAAGAAATGACCAAATATTTAAGGATACAGTATCTGAAAAAGGAATTGTTCCCAGGTGTATATTTTAAAAGTTCTAAGTGATTTCTTAGCATATACAGGGAAGTACCAGTTTCATGCTCTATGGAAACTTCTGCAGAGGCAGTGTGGGCCACAGCATCCTCCAGACACATCTAATGGGAAGACTCAGTTTTCATTGCCAGGTACAAATACTGGTTCATCAACAGTTTTTAGTTCACTCTGCACACTTGTGTCCAAGAGGAGGATGGCTTTATGATCTAACTGCACAGGTCTGGGCTTTCAGAAGAGTGTGGAGCACATGGTGCTGAGAAGTCATTGTTTTTTAATCAATAAAATACTCATCAAGAACAAGATGACAAGGCAACTGTATGTTGAATGAGAAAGCCAATTTCCTTAAATCTAACTGGTATTTAGAAAATAAATTTTAAAAAGAGAGATTGGAATGAATTAAATTAAAACATGGCTAAGACAATTCTTATGTACCCCTCTACAAAAGCAAAGTACTGGTCTGACTACTTGCTATCTTTTCTCATTATTAAACCCAGCCACTGAGCACTCAAATATAATTAATGTCAATCTGTTAAATTGAGGAAAACTAAGCTGTAAAATTAAGAGAGTGGGAGAAGCATAGTTGTCATAAACTAATGTATTTCATGAAAATAATGTTACAGGAGAGGAGAGTGAAAAAAATTTCAACAGCCTTTGTTTGAGAATGACAGGGATCTGTTGATTTCAAGACATGGAGTTTAGCTCTCTCTTGACTGTTTTTTGGTTTGACTCAGCTCTTTTGTTTTCATTGCCACCTTCTGCCTGTCATTCAGAGCTTTGTCACAGGAGCCATTCTGCCTTGTATAGGAAAGAGAGGCAACTATGAACAGCACTACTAGCTACAGATGGCATCACCACTCTGAAATCCAGTGATGCACTTTCACATGGCTCAAACCTCTGGAAAAGAAGTTTCACTTTTGCTCAATAGCTCAATAATAGCTCAATAGTTTATCTACTGTTTCGGTGCTATCTGGGGGAAAAATACAGCCGTTCCCGTTGTATTGAATGACAGAAGGAAAGAAAAAGTCACTGCAGTGCATAAAATGAATTATAGCACACATACTCACGCACATGAGGATAGTGAGACAGTACTTTTATCTCACTAAATTACTGGCTTTCCAGAATCATTGTAACTTGTTAAAGGTGGCATTGAGCATCATGATCCTTGTCACCTGATATAAACTAGATGTTTTCCCACAGATCTCAGGAAGCTAGCACATTACTTTTTCTATTAAACAGTATAGTATTCTCTATGACCCTGACAGTTTCTTGATTGACATTCACATGTGATAAAACTTGAAGCCATCACAAGACAGAGAATGGAAGGCAATGAATTTGGGGCAATCTGGTTTCTCTTAGTAACATGCTTCCCATTCTTTAAAGACTTACATGATGAGGTAGCCTGAAGCTGAGGAAGGCTCTGGAGAGAGAGGAAACCCATGTTCTGCTTTCTGTCAAAGAGAACTAATATATTTTTAATTCATCCATCAAAAAGATCATGTCTGGTTTTTCCATTGCAAACAGAGGAGCAGATAGGACGAACATTTATTACAGCTAGGTGTGATCTAGGAGTCTGCATGCCAAGTTTCAAAGATTCTGATGCTAAGCACTCAGAAGGGTAATTATGTCCTTTTTTAGTTGGTTTGTTTGTTTTTGTTTTTTGTTCTTACGTAGGGTTTTTCAGTGTCTCATGTTGCCAAATACATGTAGTGAGCAGGCATTTTCATAGGGCTAATGATATGGAGTGCCACACTTGAGTCAAGCAAAAAAAAAAAAAAAAAAAAAAAAAAACAGTTGCTGGTTACTTGGACAGCCATTTGGTCCTAGACAATGTTGGACTGTCTTTTTTGTGTTTTTTTAACCCCCAGAGTCCTCCCTTGAGTTCCTGCTGTAATTCATTTCTCTACTGTTAGTCTATAAACTCCAGGCTGTTTTCTTTTACTTACTATGACTAAATTGATTTCAGCGTACTTTGAACTACAGATTTTAGAAGCATGCCACAAAGAAACTGTGTAATTTTCTAAGAAACAATAAATGTCTTTCACAATATTTTCAGAAAGTCAAAGAAAATAACCCAATGTAATGGAAGAGACACTTCATAAATTCTTATGATTATTTGCATAGAGCATCTACCCCTTGTTATGGTAGGCTCTGCTGCTGCTGCTATCTTACTATAGAAATACTAAGCAAGCGATTTATTCACATTACCAACTGGCAGAATCTCATCTTTCTTCCACATACATAATTTTCCATCAGCAGATTAGGGATTAGTTTCCCCTCTCCAACAGTCCATTTTCCACAAGTACTTGGACAGAATATGGCTATTTGCTATTTGTATGAGACACATTTCATATGTAAATGGAGTCCATCTACATCAGAGTGGACATTGATTAGATACAAGAGATGCTAATCAAAATGACTTTAAACATTGCAGAACAGACAATATCCTTGTTAGTTTCCCAAGGATACCAGAGAAAGTCACACTTAGTATTCACAGACTATGCATTGGTCAGGGTGGGGGTCATTCATCCTTCAGGTTTAGCCTAGTGACAACAGCACTGGAGTAATTCCATCACTGGAAATGGGTCACCATGAAAAAGCTGTGAGGAGTGGGACAATAAATGCTCATTTTCCTTTTGCTCCATCTTTCTAGATTGTTTCATCAGCAAGTTTAAAAAAGTGACTTCCCTGTAAATGGCCCCTTCCTGCTGAGCTAGCCAAAGTGCTTTCCATACATTATCTCTTGTTTGTGATCACCTAGTTCTCAGAGTTTGATAGGAGTCAGAGGATTGTCCTTTTTAATTTTTTTTTTTAACTTGAAGGGGAAACTTGGATTACTAGGTTGAAAGAACAGACAAGAGATTCTTTTCAAGATGCTATGCAGAATCAATCCTTTTATAACAAAAAGAGGACAAGAGGGCAGGACGGAAAAGATCGAAGGAAGGAGAGAGACAGAGACAGAGACAGAGAGACAAATGGATAGAGAGAGTCAGAGAGACTGATATGAGACAGAAAGACAGACACACAGAGAAAATATTTATTTAGAATGCATTACTATAATTCATATTACCAGGCTACCATTATTTCCCAAAAGTCGATTCTTATCTGATGTTTTTACCTGTATTGGCTATGAAGTTGGCTAATTTTTCTGGCTTGTTTCTACAGGCCAGAAATGATTATTGAGCACAAAAGCCATATTCTTATACATGTCACATTAGCAAGCTGTAGAAATCACCACTGGATGGATTAATTATAACTTTCTGATGGTGGAGCATTGGGATGCTGCAGATACAGAGCCAAGTTATCTCTGGCTATCATTAGTTCCCACAATCTTGTGAGCCCCTGCCTCTCCCTCTTCAGCTTATCTTACATGCACATTCTACCTCAACTGGCTAGTACCCTCCAACTCCTTCATTTCCCTTCTCAGTGTCCAATATAATGACCTTATGATTTTCGGGTAAAAACTTTTGGAATGTATTAACTTAATAGACTCCTAACTTCCATTAATCCCAAAGCTAAGAATGTCATCAGAGAGCATCTGAGACCTACAGCAAAAATTTCCACTCTTTGCTGTAAACTGATTATTGGGTATTCCCATATTACATTTGAAACATATCCTATTTTATTTTATTCTGTGAATACAAACCTTTTTGAAAACTTTTCCACGTTAGAACATACTATGTGTTTCAGGCCCACAGTTGCTCCTACTTGGATCAACAATAAACTCTCTTTTTTTCTTTCTTTGAAGTCAGAGCTTTGCTTTCATCAACAATGCTGAGTGTTTAGAACTGAATGAAAGTAGAGGGACCTCAGAAGCAGCATCTTCTTGCATACTTTGCTCACACCCTCCCTTGAGTTACATCAGAGAAACTAGAATCACCTTTTATCCAAGATGGTCCCAGACACCAAAGATGAGCTCTCCCAAGAGTCAGTTATAAAACTAAGAGCATCATGCCTACCTTCTCCTGTTCTGCCATGTAATGGCTGCCTATGAAGACATTTGCTAGCATGGCTTGTGTTTGTTCTCATGAAGCCTTAAGAGCCTTGTTTCAGGAGGGTCCAGCTATATATGCAGAGATAAAGACTATAATATAAGTGGTTGAAAGCATGTGAGCAGAGGTCTTTGTTGGCCTTTTCCACACGAGTCATTACAGGACATAGAGAGCCACGTTTCTCTCCACTTGTCCCTTCTATACTAGTGCTTTGAAAACTCAGGGCTCTTCTTCAGTCCTTGGGTTTCATGCTGAAGGCTCTTGATAACAAATGTCTTTTATAGCATTTTAATTTTTTTTATTGTGTGTATGTATGCACATATGTGTCAAGGTGTAGAAGTGGATGTCAGGACAAAACTGGTGAAGGTCATCTCACTCCTCTACAAAGACCATCTTGGGCACCAGAGTCATGTTGCCAGGCTTCACAACAGAGGTCTTTACACACTAAGCCATGCCATCACCCCTCACAAAAAGTTGTGATTAAGTAACTATAGCATGCTTTCCTTTTATCCACCTGTCTATTATTATATCACTGTCCAGCATGATCTTTATGACAAATAAAGTATCCCATGTTTGAATGAGCCTGAAGTTCATTTTCTAAAGCCCAGTTTTACTCAATAATTCACTTTCTTCTCTATCAATGGATATATCCATACACATACCAGACAATTGACAGGTGAAATTTTCAGCCTTCACAGTCTTATAACTTCATGTGTTTGGATACCAATATTAGTTTGCTTTCTTATTTTTTCTCTATATGAGTTATTGAGGATTTTACAGCTACTTAATCCTCCCATTGACTTCTTTTTAGCTTATATTTAATGTGATTCAAACTTGTGGCTTTAATCGCATAGGGGAGAGATTACTCACTTCCTCTTCTCAGTACTGAGTCATTAAAACTCTGCATGTTGGAGCTTCATGCATAGCTTACCAGATGGAATTGTCCAGGTTTCTTTACAAAAATCATAAATACAGGAGCTACTAATGTGAGAATATTTTTATCACACAGTTTATTAAAAACATTCAAACTGAGCAAAAGTTAATAATTAAGGAAGATAAATTTTAAATTCAGTATTACTCAATTCGCTGAAAATTTTAAACTTGAATGGTACATTTTACAATTAACATTATATTTTAAATTCTAATTTTGTAAAATCTTCAAATTAAAGAATATTTAAACATAATTGTAATATATATGAATTTAACTCTATATTAATTCACTATTAAAGCATAACTTAACGTGCATTATAATAATTAGAAGAGTGGTTGTTAAGATAATTCTCTATTTGAACAGCTGGAGAAATAAAAAAATGTTGACTCTTTAAAATATTTTTAAAATAATTCAAAAGATTGAATGCAATAATAGCTTTCTCAAATAACCCAAATGAAAAGCTAAAGTCTAAATTAAGAAAAGATTTCATATACTTTATTACTTTACTCTAGTTTTTTAATGAAGATTCATTGCTTTTGAGAGATATTTTTTATGTTTCTTAAAACTGTTTAATCTAACTTTCTTTGGTATTCAGTTCAACTTGATTTAATCATCATTAATCTAAATTGGAATTATTATAAAATTTTTGGAATGACAATTAAAATCATCAGCACCTTGCATGCTGGTTTGATGGATTCTCTGCTGGATTACTTCATTTCCTAATTTCCCAGTTCTCAACATCTGTCAAACTAAATTTACTACCAAACGGCCAAGCCCCAAACAACAAAATGAGAAACAGCAGCTGCAGCACAAGGACCCAAGAGGACCCAAAATTTGTTCAGTCCCTTCTCTAGTCATAGAGATATCAGAATTATATTGACAATTTTTTAAAATTTATTTATTCTTTAGCAATTCTACCACTCTGTAGTATAATGGTCTTTGATCAGAGTTCCCCCAACGCTTATTCTTTTTCATCCCTTCCTACTCCCACTAAATCTTCTTTCTTTTCCAAGTCTTCCTCCTTCTTTGATCATGAGGTTATACTCTATCTAAAGTAACTTGCCTTGGGTACAATCTGTTCTCATTTGGCTTAGAGATTTTCAACTATCATTAATAGGCAGTGTGCATGCATGTGTGTGTGTGTGTGTATGTGAGTATGTGTGTGTGTGTTCCTTCATTGCAGTTGTTCTCAGAGAGACAGGTGCTCTATGACCAGGGATGAAGCCAATCAAAGGGTCATGATAACAAACAAGAATACTATTGATGGTGTCTTCTGCCTCTAACTGTATTGTTGACAAAGCACTGCAGTTACAGTAAAGAAGGAATATGGTCATTTCTCTTCAACAGTCCATCCCTTATCCCTCCTATACAGAATTCACTTACTTTGAGGATGATAGCTTTCTGTTCTTTCACAGACACACTCAGTGTTTGGGTCATCTGCCTCTCTTCTTTCTGAGCAGACTTGGACCTTTCTTTGTCTTTTTGTTTGTTTGGGATGCAATTCTCTGTTATGCTTCAGGTATAAGCTTAACCATGACAGGGTATAGAGTTCTTCCTCAGTGATATTCTTTGAATTAACCAGATCCCACTCTACTTAGGGTCTATAATATCACATGGTTTTCCCCTCACTACTATCCACATGGGCTGAGTAAGCCCTAAGATCAGAAATGTTTAAGGAAACAGTTACATCATTTCTCCATATTTTTGAACATTGGCATATACAAACTAGAATTAGGTCCAGAGACAAAATATAAAATGCTTTATGGACCCACTTAATTTTATGCTTTTTCATTATCTCTTCATTCAACAAATTTTTACCAAGTACTTACTGTATGTTGGGCTTTTCTCTCATGAATTTTGTGGTCTAGAAATGCAGACAAATATAAATGCATATAAGAAAAAAACATAAATGAATAAATACAACTATGAATGCCATGTGGGAGAGTAATTCCAAGTGTACTAATGAAGCCAATGGGAAGGTCAGGGTGGTAGTATGGAGGCTAATTGGTAATTCAGTTTGGGATAGACTAAATTAAAAATGCCTATGGAACACCTGAACAGAAGTTTCAATTATGCATTTGTTATTGATATTTATCCATCCATCTTCAAAATGGTGGCATAAGAGAGAAATGCTTTCTTAGTTCTTTGCCTATTGCAGTTCTAAGTTCATGGCTGAAATTACTGCAACAAAAGAGATTCACAAAAGGAATCCACATTGCTTTATTTGTTTTTGGCCTTTTTGAGATAATTTCATGACACAGAAATATCCTTGCCTTAACTTCTTGAATTAAATGCTTAGAGCCAGGACATCATAAATGTTTATTCAGTTAAATATTAGTATAAACTCTTCATGAGTTAACTCCTGTAAACAACTGAAAACCCAAAGACCGAGAATCTGTGTGTGCTGTAGACAGTCAAGCTGCCTGATGGGTGACAAATTCTGATCTGGAAGCAATAATTTTGTCAGAAGACTGTTCAGACTACTCTTTACTTCCCTGGATTACATTCCTTCCCTTTGCGAACAAGGCAGGAGCATCATCCCTAGGGAGTCACCAGGGAAGAAAGGTGGGATAGAACCACAAAAGTAACTTCCTAAGTCATGATCTATTTCAGGAAATTCTGATCCTATGGACTCCTTGGGGAGTTACGGGGTCAGGCAGACAAGGTGCTTTTCTTTTCAGTTCCCAACTTTTTCAAGTTCATTTCCCACATTTTTTAGAAAGTGTCTCTTGTGTCTCCTTAATGGAATAAAGGTTTTCCTGATGACCACAGAAGAAATAACCTATTGGGGTAGTAGAAGACTCTAAGCTTTTGCTTGGTGTTCGTTGAGAAAGAATTAAGGCAGAGTTGATTTCTTGGCTCAGACTTGAAAGATATGTCACACCTAGTGAAATCAACAAATTTTAGGGCATGTGCTGCTCATTTTTGACATATTGTACCAATTATTTTATTTCTGAGATTTGAAGAATACATTATGAAAAGAGCATGGCAGATTTTCACAACTTTATAAATTAGTGAATAAAATATAGCTAGTTGAGCCACAGTGTTTAGTCTGTCCCTTGTTCTCCTTCCCACATATAGATTCATGAACTCAGAATTAGTCAACAATTTATGGAAAACATTTCAGAAGAAAAAAAAAACATATTTGGGTCTCCACTTAACAGGTACATACTCTTTCTTGTTACTGTTTTCTAAGCCACATAGCACAAAAGCACTAGTGCAATTTTAGTTAGAAGTAAATCGAGATTCTTTGACATTATATAGAATAAGAGGGATCATGTGAAGACAGTTATTGGTTTACATATGGGGTTAAAACATTAATTCATTCCTGTTGTCTGCAGATGATTCTGGAGTTAAATATTTTTTGATACTAAGAAAGACTAATTTTTTCTCTTTATTTCCTATCTCCTCCATCTCCTTCTTTCTCCTCCTCCTCTTTTTCTTCTTCTTTTTCTATTTCTTTTTCTCTAAAGTTGACCAATACAATGCTTATCTACTTTTCGATAGTTTTAATGGTAAGAATGTAATGATTTAATGGTTACCTTTATGTGTAAACATGACTGTATTTTTATTTATGCTTGCAGCATAGGAGCCAGAAACTAAGACTACATATTCTTTCCTATCTCTATCAGACACTCACATAAACTCACATCACTATCATCTTTTCATTTGAAATAATGTGAAACAAAGGAAAAATGCATGAAATGGCAGTTTCATTTATAAAGGAAAACAAAGACATTCATACATGTTAAAAATAAGAAATAGTTATACAAAATATTTTGATAGTGCATTTTAGCTTCGTGATTTTTCTAATATAGCATCATTAAACTGTGCTGTCAGAATGCTGTAATTTGCTCATATACTCCTTTTCCACCATGACCCTGAATTTTCCAGATGCCTCTATCGTTTTTTCCCTTTGGAATCTGTCTTCTGATGGAGTCTATGCTTCAGTGTTAGTGTCCTTGTCAGGGCCACACATATTCCAATGTTCCTTCAGTGGCAAAGAACAAAGTCTTGCCTTTGTATCTCAAATACAGTCACCTCTGTAGACCCATTTAAGCTGTAGAATTCTCCAAGAGGTTGACTGAGGATGCTGCTCAACATGCTTGAAGTTAAACATCTATTTCAGTCCAATTCTGTTCTCCTTAGTCCCTTGAAGTTATAATTCAGAATGATGCTCCTCATTCAATGTTCTACAAGTACATTTCTTGCTTGGAGGTTATTTGCTGGTGAACTGCTTGTGATTGATAGGGTTATCCATGCCACCTGCTGTAGACTAAGGCAGCAAACAATATATCCAATCCCCTTTCAGAAATAAGCATGCCCCATTTACTATTAAAGTTTGCACTTAAAGGAATATAAATGTCTTTCATCCCTGAGTCATCACAAGCATCTGCCAATCTTCTCTGATGGGTTTCTGTACACACATATTGTGCTTGAGATTGACTCTATTGTGCTTCACTGTCTGAGTGAATGTCTGACTGTATGAGCAAATAGTGAGTGACAGAAATATCAGTTGAAAGGCCAGTCAAATATTCCTATTGTTTATCTCTTTTGAATTTATAAAACTTCAGTTTAGGTATCCTCTCTAAGAAAGAAAAGTAGAGGATTCCAAGAATGGGATAAAGTTGAAATAGTTTTGGAGGGCCAAGTGGCCAATCTGACATACATGAAAGGTTTATTAAAAATAAGGTTAGTACTGGGTACTGGTGGCATATACCTTAATCCCAGCACTCAGGAGGCAGAGGCAGGTAAATCTCTGTGAGTTCAAGGACAGTGTGGGATACAGAGTGAGTTCCAGGACAACCAGATTTACAACAGAGAAACCCTGTCTCGAAAAGCTAAAAATAAAATAGTGAATAAATAAGATAAAATGAAATAAAAACAAGGTTAGCATAGAGAAACAGAAGTCATGTTGGATTTAGGGATTCTCATTAGCAATAGGGATGATTCACTATAATGAAAGTGTGTCCTCTGAAGTCCTGGGAGAGGCAACAGAAAGAAAACGAGGTTGAGTCCAGATTTATGTGTGGAGATTCTCAGCTTGAGGACACTGAGGATAGAACTAGTCAACCTCAGAAATTGCTTTGACTTTGTCATGTTGTAGCTATAGACAAAGAATGCTTTCAAATTGAGGTTCCTATACACAAGATTTGGTAATGTATGTACACAAGAGATATACACATGACATTCATGATAAATGAATGAACACATGGATCTGCACATTAATGCTAATAGGCAGAGACATGGATGAAAATGTTCTATCTTGATGAAATAGCTCTATAGCATTGGTTCATTTACTTTCATTGTTTTAGAACATTAAATTTTATGCATAAAAGACAATGTTTTCATCATTTTTGTGGAAAGACAAACTCAATATCTCAATGATTATATGTGAGTGTTGTTGATATAGATTGTCCAGGCATGAATGCTCTTGAATGAGCCCTTACATGAGTATGTGCACATGTGAGGATTTTCTTGAGATACATAGATAAAATTGACAGGATTTGGTCACAGGTATGAGGACCACTTGGTAATTTAAAATGTGCAAAATTATTTGTCACAGAGATTGTGCTAATAGTCACACTTAACAGGGCTACACAAACATTATTTCTATTTATTTATCCTAGAATTTATTTCAGAAATATGCAATATCTTCTTCCAATTTTGGTGGCTTCTTTTTGTTAGCTTAATAACATTTTAGAGTAAGATTTCTTTTTCATTTCACCATATTTTCAGGTAATAATCCTTTATGGTTATGGTTTGTGTGTTTTCTGTGGTACTTGATTGGTTCATGACCATGTGCATGATAATCAAGCAGTTTTCTACTGTGTGATCACTCTAGCATTTTGGCGCACATTTGACTATGTTTAAAAGATTAATTTTCATGCCATGGTTCCCAAAGTCTTTCAAAGCTTTTTGTAATATTTTTGCCCCCCTCCCCTTTATAACCTAGATTTGTGAGCTTTGAAAACAAATTTTAAACAAGTAATAATATATGGTAGAGATCCAAATAAATTTTTATGGTAGATAAGTGATTGCCCTTCCAAAATTTTCACAGTATTTTCCCCTATTTTCTACTACTGAGTGGCTTAGCTGGTCATTAATGTATATCTTTGGAGACCTGATTCTATGTCTGGCATTTAAGGTTTCTTCCTTGTATTTCATATATCCTGGGTATCTGGTAGTGTTGTGATTATTTTTTTATTTAAAGCCTGGTATTTGTTATTGAGCTTTGCGTTTGCATACAAAATTTAAAATCTAATTATAACATTAAAAAGGAAAAAGAAGAAGTTTTGGACTTTTGTTGGAACTCTGTTTAACCTGTAGGTCTTTGGTAGACGTTGACTATTTTAATATTGCCTTCTCCTGTCTATAGGAATTGTGAATTCATTTCATCAAATATATTTTCCACTTATGATTCATAATTTTGTCCATAAGATGTTTGCAGATTCTATATTTCAAAAGATTAATGTTCAAATTTTAGAGTTGCATAGTATATTAATTTATTTTTTACATTTTCCAATTATACACTCTCTAAAGAAATGTTATTTATTGCTTATACTCACTTATATCTAGTGATTTGCCAAGTTATCATAATATTTTTAAAGCCAAATGTCCTTAGGATGGATAATCTGACCATTTAAAAGGAAAGTTCAAAAGCCTTTGAAAAAGGAAGGTAAAAAGAAACAAGCTTGGCGATCTATAAGCCGTCCAGCCAATACCATTCCAGTGATTGAAAAATTTACAATAAAGACCTCATGAATGGATTTTCACAAATCCAGCTTTTGTGTTTGTCCTTGGAATGTGTCTACTGCTAAGAAATAGTGTTCTGCTGTGTTCAGATACCAAGTTCCATTATTGTTGGAATATGGCTTTGGGGTTTACAACAGATAGAAAAGTAAAATATAGCACCTTTGCCCATACCTCCATCTATACTTCAAAAGAACAGCTCTGTTTGATCCTCTCCCTGGAGTTCCTATTGACAGGGCATCAATCATCTTATTTGTATACCACTTTTCAGAGTCTTAATGTGCTTCATGGGACCAGTCACATCCTAGTGCCTAACACAGATGAACACATTCTTTGTTCAAAGGGCAGGCTTATCAAGTTTGCACTGCTTACCTTTCTTATGCAGCTGGTACTTACTGAATATGAAATAGGGTCAAATCTGGTACCCATGCCATTAGCAGCAACGGTATTGGGACAAGTGCTCAATGGTCTCTTGAAACTGCAGGCCGTAGGCTGCTGGGAGACAGTGCATGCAACAGGTAATTAGGTATGCCAGACTTTTCAAGCTGCCTTTTGCAAGTAACTCACTTCTACAACACTCAGTGTCTTAGTGTGAAAAGTATTACAAACCACTTAAGAGGCAGAACATGGTAAAGAAGACTCTGACAAATTAGGTGCTTTTATATAAAATTAGATGCAAATACCACTAATTGCAAAGCATACAAACAGTCTTTATTGAAAATTTGCCATGGTTCCTCATAGGAACCCTAGAATGATAAACTGCTTGCTGAGGTCTTTCTTCTCATTTTTCATATAAACAATTCATGGTCCCTATGACTTTTCTCTCAAGCTATCTTATATACTTCTCTCATTTATCCATTAGTCATGTAACACACACCTTCTCCTTGTTCTTAGATGAATGATGTCATCTTAATTTAAACTACAGTATGTGGGAGATTTGTATATATGTAGTAATGCCACATGTATGTGAGAATGTTTCTGTTATGCATACTATATAACTACGTGAGAATCAGTTTTGAGTCAGAGCCTTGCCATCCTGTGGATTTCTATTTGAGTTCAAATGACCACATATGTAACCATGGTGCAATTTGTTCACACACACAAGCAGATATTAAGCATCAATATTATTACATGTTGCTCTGAAAAAATCTTCTTATTCACATTTCTGCACATATATTTTGTAAAAGTATTGTTACAAACTTGAGCAGAGCATATATATATTTGTTCTTTAATTCATTCTATTTAGAAAAGTTGTAAGAGAACTGTGGTTAAATTAGATCATATCTAACACTTACTTGATTTGAAAATGAAGAATTACAATGCTTCTGATCCATAGGAATAGAATATGGTAACATAATTTGCATATGCTTTCATACACATTTTAATTATTGTTTAAATAACTGTAAATATAATTATATATGCTCAAAGTAATATGTATCTATACATGAATATTTTTAAATATTCAAGAAATTAGGCACTTTTACTATAAAACATTTAAGCGTTGTACATTAAAGTTTTGCTTCATAATTATATAAATCTAATTGCAAGATGAAGTATTTATTAAAGTAGCTCTGAAGACAATGTTAATGTCTAATTTCTATTTGATTCCAGTGAGTTTTCTTTTTAGGAAAACAAAATCTAATAGTTTTCATTAAATAAACAAGTTATGTCCTGGAAAATACAGATATGGAGCATCTAACTTGTACAAATATTTCCCTCTCAACAAATTCCCTATTAACAAGTACATGTATAGTCATAAAACAACCTTTAAGCTACATTTTACTAAGCCCTACAGCAGATGAAAGTCAAATGCAGATGTGGAATGGGAGCCAAACAGATGCTGAGAACCCTTTCAATACCCTAGAGGAATGCATTCCCTATCAAAAAGAAACTTAATTTCAACTATAAAGAATTTGATTATGTATTGTTATACAAAATGTGATTAATGTTTTGTACTGATTAATCAACTACAAAATATATAATTATGCCATCTGTATTTCCTAGCTTCTTGTCACTTACACATTCCGTCGGGAAACTGGAGATGGGGTATAGTAAACTTGTGGCACTTGAGAGCTTTAAAACTGCTAGGACTAGTAGGTGGAACAGAATAACTTAGAGACCCGGTGCTCATTCTAATGGAAAATAACTAAAGATCGTAAACAAAGATAAGCCCAAAGGCCACAGGCTGCTTGCAGACTGGAAGACTGAGAGAAGAGCTGCCAGGCACTCAACACTGCAAGAAGAGCTGCTTCAGATAAATCACTATTCTTTCTGCACTCCAAAATCAGGCTTCTGACTTCTCTAGGCTTTTGGAAGTAACACCTCAATGCCAGGCAAGATTTACCATTTATTTCAAAATACTAATGCAGTGAATATGTCTGCATTTGATAAATGAGCCTGCCTCCATTTTAGGCTTGAAAAGCCATCTTATAGTAAAGACAAACTAGGTTCATTCCTGTTTATGGTTAAATCTCTGTTTCTCAAAGATTGGGCTATGCCCCACCTGTAACTTTAACTACAAATGATTTGGTACTACCTGTTCCAGGAAACAACCACCATTCCTCTGTTTCAAAAAGTATTATGACCTTGTTGTGACCATCTTGCAACCATATCTTATGGGCAATTTATTATCCCTAGGTCCTGTTTCTGTAACCTCACCTATTTGCCTGCCAAATATCCCATTTAGAAACTCACTACTCCTGAAATATAAAAACTTTTATCTTATCCATGTCCAGTACTGATCTCTTGAACGCCACTTTTGGGGAAAGACAGCCTGTATACATGAATAAAAAAGCTTGCTTTAATTAATTTGGCCATGATGATTTGGGTATATGGTCTTTCTCCTTGAATCTATGGGATTAACACATTCCTATTCCATATCAGTCCAAGATACAAACATAGGATTAAGGTTTTATCATGATTCATAGTCATGTCTTTCTCAAAAGTGAACATGGTATTATCTTTACACCTGAGTCCCAGCTAGAAAAGTTTCAGTGTAATTGATACTTACTTATCAAGTTGTGTTCTACAGAGTACCTGGGGTTTAAATATATGATTTTTGACCTAGATAATGGTGAATAATGTTCCTCATTGATTTTTCTAGTTGGATTGTTGCTTGGAGGGGTATGATAGATAGAAGCAACTTATGAGCGCCACTTCAAATTCCTGGTGGCTTATGGGATAACGCCCTTCCTACTGGGGGAAGTGTTGAACTAAAACTGACTCATTTTCTCAAAGTGTACTCTTAACCTTAAATAAACATCAGGATCACACAGATTCCATCCCTTACACGCAATATCTGAGACATACCTCCAATAGTTATGCATAACCACTCTAGAATAGGTTTAAAAAACTGGGTTTTTCTAAGTTTCAGATAGTTTTTATGTGATAGTCACCTGCAATGAGTATCAAGGAAACAATGATTGCTCAAGTGTTTCTCCAGGTCTCCATCATCAGCATTGCTGGGAAGCTTTGCCAGAATTGATGAAATCAGTCAGTCAGGCTCTGTTTCAGCTCCACCCCTGCTGTTACAGACGTGGATCAGAGTTCTGAAAGCACATTCTCAGATTTCCATGTTTTCGTATACCAGAAGAAATATTTGGAAGAGGGACACAAAGAGAATGGTAGAAATAGTTTATTAAGAAAGAGAAAGACAACCCTGAGGGTAGAAATTCAGTAAGTTGGGAAGGCATACAAAGTTTAATTTTGTATCCATGACGGTAGTGAGCTTTGTGCATTGCTTACATAGCAGCTGCCCTCCTGAAATATCTTGGTTTTGCTCTCACACGTTTTCTGGTTTGGTATATATAGCCCTGGCTGAGACGGCTACAGGTCTTTCTCAGCCACTAGCTCATATCATGTGTCAATCTCAATGCCTACTTACCTGTCACACTACTAAATATGATACTCCATATAAGTGGCCCAATGTTGTACTGAGCTGAAAGATGGTGTCACAGTACACATGATCCCCAAACTGTCAGCCTGCATCACTGTAACTGAGAGGCACAAAAGGATTTAGCCTTTGTAGATGGAAGAAACAACACTCACTGTGAGTTACGGTGGCCTGGAAACATAGGTTATTGTTTTTCAACATATCAAGCTTCAATACGGTAACAATTTCATGAACTGTCAATAGTACTAAAGCAAAGAAAGCCAGAAAAATTGCAAATACATTGGTGGGTACACAGGGTAGGTAGTTTAAAGTAAGTGGGGAAAACTGCTTTGGGTCTCTCACCTGCTATCTGACACCATTCTTAGCTGTTTGGTTGGTGGGAACTCAAAGATTGTTCACACATTTCAAAGGAATTACCAAAGGGTCACAAAAATGTTAGCTCACATGCAAATATAGCTAAATAGTAACCTAAGAGGTTCAAGATGTCCCTAGATAATAATTTAGTTCTGGCTTGCAACATTCTTACTTACTTCTACACACAATTGAAGCTCTAATCAGTTACTCATTCTTTTTAGTCAAGGGTTCCTTCTAGGAATTCTCCTTTACTGCCTTCTCTGAAAATCACCCATGGATTCTGAAGCTGAGGGCTCATGGTCCTTGCTTTAGGTGCTCCTGGACTAAAGTACTCCTGCAAGGTCAGTGTGAGACCAACCAGAATGTGCTCAAGGTTTCTGTAAATTTATTGCAGAGTGTCTTCTTTCTCTAAAAGCAGTCCTTTGTTAAATGAAGCCTTTAATTTTAGACCCCACTTAGTAACATTGGCAAATCCTACTTCTAGAATGAGAGCTATATGTGAGACATAACCCCAAAGCTTTGTGTCTTGAGAGCTCTGAAATTAGCACAGGTTAGCCCTTAAAAGTAAATTAGAATTAAATGAATAATTAAAGATATATTTTCAATGAATTTAGTAGTAAACAATGTGTGCCAAAGTTCAGTGTTGTTTTTATATTTGTTTTATTTCTTGACAGGTATAGAAGACAGTATAAGTAAAATCTACTTTGCTTAGAAGACTGGTTATTTTTCCAGATTGACAACCAAAAAGAAGACCAGCTAGTCATCTATTGGCTGAATTTTGCTTTGGAGCCAATGTTCCTCCCCAAAGCTAAGCAAACTTGGTTGGATGCAGTGACTGCATTTACTTATTATTCATATAGCTTTAATGTTTATAAACCTTAAATCCTTTCAGCCATAAAATTGTGAATCTGCCTTTACCAATTAGCATAGAACAAGGAAGATCACTAATTAAGGGGAAACCATATCTGGAGGAAATGATGAGTTCATTAGTAATAAATCAGAAAATGGAGTGATTTCTACTAAGAATCTTCACAAGCATTGAATACTGAACTACTATATCAGGAATGCTGCTTCCTGGCCCCATAGGGCTGCTGCCTCTGCTCAGTGGTCTGACCCTTTTACCAGGACTGGACTTTGATCAAGTTGGACTGCTTTTAGTTACATGGTCCCTATTTTCATGAGAGAGATTGCACAATGAGAAATTAAATGTATTGTACTTCTTGCTAAACCCAGATAATCAATCTTCTTTTTGAGTTGCATGGCAGCAACCTGCATTTGTATATAGGAGAAGGCAAGAGTAATCAAACATGGACTTCTTCCAAATGATGCTTGCCCCTGTGGTGATTTAATTGGAGATTGTCCACTTTAGACTCGCTTATTAAACACTTGGTCCCCAGGTGTCCCAGGTATTGATTGCTGCCTTTCTGGTAGGACCTGGAATGTTTAGGAGGTGCAGACTTGCTGGAGAAAATATGTGATTCAGGCAGGATTTGAAAGTTTATAGCCTTGATCCGTTTCATATTCACTCTTCCTGCTTTCTGTAAGTGGGTAAGATGTGACCAGCCAGCTTCCAGCTCTTGCTCCTGCTGTCTGATGCCTCTACTGTTATGAGCTCTAACTTCCTGGAACTATAAGCCAAAATAAGCTTTTCTTCTCCTATAATTTGCTTTTCATCATGGTAGCTCATCACTGAAATCTAAAAGTAACTAGGCCTGTGCAGCGGGTTTGCACTCTTCTATAGACAGTGTTCTAGTTACTGGCTTGAGTGCTGCTTCTTTTCAGTGTACTCAACAAACCATTTCTATTCTGGTCTACAGATTGAAATAATTTACTATTTAACAGTCCCTTCCCTGCTACTACAGTGGCATTGGGCATCCAGTGCCACACAACTCTTTTCTCATTTCTTACTCATATTCTGATAGCTATGAGATATGAATGGACACACATAAGATGTTCTGCTGCATTTAAACTAAGTTGGGGGATAGGTCTTCCAAGTTTTGAGATAATGTGTAGACTGAGAAAGGACATCAGAATGTGTCCAGCAACATTAAGGGGACACATGGCTTATATGTAGGATGAAAATGACCTTTATTCTCTTTTACTAGGAAAGAAGAAAGAGATTAACTGAGACAGTTAAAATTTTAAGATAGAAAAGGAGTCACTCAGTGGGAAAGAGTGACATGAATAGAGTCATGAAAACTTTATTACAAACAGGGGTTTTGACATATGTATCATGCTTTTACAGAGATTTTGATACAAACCTCAACATATCTATGTCAGAACATTGAAGCTGGGAACAGATTTTCTACCATCATGTCTCACTGTGCACAAAAGCATTGTATTTAGCATTATTTCTCTGTATCAAAAAATATATCACAATCTGCCTAATTAAACATCTTTGACAAATAATTAAGTAAGAATGTGTGACTTCAACCACACTCATAAGTTGGGTCCTCACTCCCTAAAAACCAAAATCAATCAAAGAGTCTACAAAGACCAATGGTATCAAAGGTTCAAACAGCTTTGTCATTCCTCCAAACAGAAAAGCAAACTCAAACACTTGCTTACCTAGAGTTGGGAGTTGGTCATTAAAAAGAAGGGAGATAGTCATTTTGAAGAGAAAGAAAAAAAAATCAGAACTTAGTGACCTGAGAAAATATACTTTAGGGTAGAAGAGTAGTAAAACATAACTACTTCTATGTAATATAAATACATGGTAAGCTATGCCAATTTTTTTATGATAAATACCATAAAATGCATTACTATCTTTGTTTGTTTGTAAGAAGACAGTATCTTCTTACCTGTCCCAGGCACATCCCAAACTCTCGACTCTCCTGCCTCAGCCTCCAAAGCGTTTGTGCTGGGATTCAAGGCAATCTACCACCACATCTAGCCCAAATACAAAAGAGCTGTATATATAGAAAAAGTAAATCAATAAAAAATATATCATGGCATATAGTACAACATGAAGAGAGGAATATAAGTCACAATTTAAAAAGAAGATGAACCAAGCAATAACAGTCACAAATTGTAATCAACTTGATCCTTGTCCCCTAAATCTAGACCTTGACACTGAGAAAGGCAAGGATAGGTACAAAAATCAGTAGCTGTCACACATTCTTGGTTTTGCATTTCCTGTTTTGGAAGGTTAAATCTCTTTATAATATGCCGAATTTGGAAATAATCAGTGAAAAGAAAATTCATCATTTGCATACCAATGAAGGAAAAATAAAGTAATTTTATTAAGGAATAAAGAGATTTATCTATGCAGAGTTGATGTACAGTTAAGATTTCATTGTTGAGTAAAAGACAAAGATAAAAAAATAGTGAGGATAAAGCTGCAGGACAAGACACAAAGCTGTGAATTGTTATGATTGGTCTCTGAGAGTAGTCCCCAGATGGAGCAGAGATTGTGGAGGCAGGAGCACATGCCAGCAACATCTGCACAGTCTGATTAGACAAGAAAACACAGAGTACTGAATGTGTTTTCCAGAAGTCCATAGATTTCTTTAGTTTTTGTTCAAAACATGGAAAAATAAAAGTACAGGACACCACATAATTCATCTTCAAAGAGAAACAGAAAAGTACGAGAGTTGAGGAGTATATCAGTGGTGAAACATTTGCCTAGCATGTGCCTGGTTCTGGGTTTTCATTCTTAGCAATGAAAGAAGAAAGCAGAGAAGATAAGAAGAAATGGAAAAAATGAGGAAGAGAAAGAGAAAAAGAGGGAGTGAAGGAAGGAAAGGAAAGAGAGTGAGAGAGTAGTGCTGATGGGATCAAATATTGCTTATTCTTTTTGTTAACAATTCTTGGTTGCATAGTTATTGTGATTAAGAAGATGTGATTGTCTAAAAATGTTTGTAAAATCAGAGTTCCTCCTTTCTTCCTTTTCCCTCCCCTTTCCCTCACCTCACCTCCTGTCACATCTTCTGTCCCTTTCCTTACCCTGTGAGCTCTCTCTCCCTCTCCCCTTTCTATCCCTTTCTTTCTTCCTTCTTTCTCTGTGTCCTGCCTTCCTTCCTTCCTTCCTTCTGTACATCCTTTCTTCATAAATTTTTCAAGGATAGTTTTCATTCTGTAGACTAGGAAGGCTGGGAACTCATCATTCAGCCTAGGATGGCTTCCTCTTTCTTTTTTAACCTCCAAGCACTGTGACTATAGGTATAAGTCACCACTTCAGGATTTTGTGATTTTTATAGCCTCCTCCCTGACAATAAAAGAAAATTAAAGGAAGCCAAAATTCTAAGGAACATTTCCTGTTTGTTGTGAGGATTCATGTAAACAAATCTTGTTTGTCAGTAACATTCTGTGTGTGAATCCTTTGTATGATTGCACAAATGATCTCAACTCAAAGGAAATTGAAGTATAACTGTTTTAATTAAATTGCCTAATATTGAAAAAACATTATTTCTACATGTTTGTCATTATAAGCTTTTAGGAAAAAGTAAGCACTAATGCATTATTTCAGCAGTCCAAAGATATCATATCAGACTAACCAATTAACAGAACCATTAAGGAAATGCATTGCAATTAAGTTTAAGTGTTGGACAGAGAGGACTTGTTGGTAGATAAGAGGAATCATTACACGCAGGATATTTATTTTTACATTCTATAATCTTGGCTACCACTATCTTTTTAGATTGACAACATTGTACAACACTGGACTTAAAAAGAAAAAAGAAAAAGCCAATATGAACAGTTAAACAATTATCATTTTCAACCTTTATTCACAAATGGAAATTAACAGGTAAGCTGAGCATACAAACACTGGGGTCTCAGTTGTAGTCTTGCTACAGGCAGTTCCAGTGATTAGCAACCATGGGATGCTCTCGAGAACTTACCGTGTCTCTCAAAGAAGAGCGTAGAGTGCTGCTGAGTCAGCATGGAGTGTGGTTTCCCCATCTTGAGGAGAGATGTTTCTTGCTTGCAGGCCAGGTAGGTATGACTATCAGGTAGCACCTGATGAAATTGCAATCCATCTCCATTCTCCCAAATAAGTCTTCCATTCCATTAAGCTTACAACTCGAGGAAACCCACACTACCAAAATGCCAATGACAGAAAATCCCAAGGACATGAAGCATTTAAGGGTTTCTGTTCCTTTGCTTAAAGCAAACAAACAAGCCAAAAGAAAACAACAATAACAAAAAACAGGTTAAAAAAATAGGCATATATGTTTTCATGAACCATGAAATAGAAGAGATACAAAGATGAGGCCAAATCATAGTGTTCACCCAGACACTTACATTGCTGAAGCTGATAATGACAGTCAGATTCAGTTTGTTGACCCCCCCCCACCCAGAAAAGATAGTAAGAGTGTTCTTCTTTGAAAATCACTTTAAACATGATAGATTTATATAAGGAAGCTGGGCATGAGGACAATTACTTGAGAAGAAGACTTAGTGATGTCACAATGACTGCATAAAGATAGTAGCAGATTCCTTGCACAGCTAGAGCACAGCTCAGGGTAGAGGGTGAGAGAAGAACAAATATAAGTAAAAAATGAAAATGAGCTGAACAGCAGGGAAGTGCATAACAATATACAATTGTTCCCTCAAATTAACACTTGAAAGAAAATTGCAAAATGGATGATGATACTTAGATAAATGTATTATGAACAAATTTTGTAATATAGCTTTTAATATAAATTGATCTGCTATAGACAAAGTTAATTTCATATTAATATCTTAAAATAGTTTAAACATAGTCAATCAGAATAATGTAAAATCTGAACTTTTCTTGAAAAAGCCATGATAAACAGAGTTATTGAATAACAAATAGCAAAATAATATTTAAATTATCCTAAATGATAAGATTATTCACTGGAACAGCAAAAGACTACTCAAAATGTATGGGCAGAAGAAATGAAAGGACAAATGCTCATAACAGATATGAAAAGACGTTTAATAAAAATCATCAGAGAATTGGAAATTCAAATATTTCTAGTGTAGCTGACTATTAACACATAACATGTCTGCTAATATCTCACACTGAGCAACATTAGTTTTTAAACATATACTTTAAAAATCCAATAATATAATATGATAGTGTTTTAATGTGTGTTATCAAATAAAATGCCAAAGTGCAAAGATATAATAATACTCTTTGACATAGTGATACACTTTAATACATAAATAATTTCACCTGGTGGTACATGTCAGAGTTTTGTATGTCTGTCACTGGGAAAGAACATCTAAGATCCAAACTAATGATAGTGTTTATACCTGGGGGGGATTTAATGAAGTTAATATTAGTGCTATGAGTGATGTGATTATTCATATTAATTACATATATATGTATATAATATAACTGTATGACAATTAACATTATATAATGTATTATATGCAATATATAAAATATTATCCAGCACTCAAGAGGTAGAGGCAGGTGTATCTCTCTGAATTTAAGGCCATACTTGTGTATAGAATGAGTTTCAGGACATCTAGAATTAAAACAGAAATCCTTCTCAAACAAAACAAAGGAAAGAAAGAAAGAGATAAAGAAAGAAAGAAAAATATTAAAAAATAACAACAAAACCTGAATGTATCTTTTTATTCTTTCCAAAATAGTCTCAACCACTGAAGACTCAGTTTAGGTTGAAACCAAGCCAAAAAATATTTTGTGTTTTATGAATGCTGATTTTCAGTGTGACAAGTAACTGCACACAAAGTTTGTTTTAAACATTCATGAATGTTCTGCTTTATATTAAATTCTTGAGGTGCAAATGATTTCTTCCCTGAGTGCAGTTGTCACAGATTCCTGATGCCATAAACTTTAGGTATTAATTATGATTTCAAACTTTCATAACCAATCAAGGACAGAATCATATAGATCTGAATAACCTCAGTTGAGATTTTGTCCTTTGTAGAGAACTGACATGGAACATGGGCATCATTACAACACTGACTCTGTGTGACGTGTCATTAACCCTGTGAGGACAGTATGCTAACAGATGATTTAAAGTCACCAATGTCTAGTGGCATGGGCAACTAGTCACTAATCAATATACCAGGAAAACCAGAGCTCAGGACTGGGCAAAAAAGCACCTGATTATTGCGTTAAAGTGAAATGAAACCATTAAATGTCTACACATAGAAAGAAACAAATAACATATTCTTATGAAGAGATACAGAACAATACATAGAAAAATGAACTTAAGCCATGTACGTCAGAATGGATAAATTTCAAATAGCATATTATTCAGTGATAGTTGAACAGTTTAATTCTGTTATGCACATTTTTAAAGCACATGAACTCTAAACCTCATTTAAGATCCATTCATAACCAGTGGACAGACAATGGTTCACACAGCCTGTTGACAACCATCTGCTCTTTGAAAGAAGTGGTTTTTTTTTTGTCGTTTTTAAATTTACTTAAACAAAATGTTCAAACAAAATGTTTAGCCTGACATATATTTGATTTTTATATTATTTTCTAAAATTATATGATTTTTTTCATTTAAACTTATATCTAATGAAAATTGGTATCTTTTCTATGATATTAGATATATTTATTAATATTGGAGAGGAAAGAAACTTTTGTGCATATGTCTTATTTTTGGAATAAGTCCTCAAAGACAAATTTCCCATAGTCTGTTTGGATCATAGTTTCCTAAACTTAATTACTCTTTCTCTCTCTCTCTCTCTCTCTCTCTCTCTCTCTCTCTCTCTATATATATATATATATATATATATATATATATATATATATTACATCTCTTAGAAATATTCTTTAGCATTTAAGTATCTAAATAGTGTAATTTGGATCTTAGTTCATCAGTATGTGTGACTGTATAGTTTCTGGTGGAGTTGCTGACCTGATTTCCTTTAAAAGTTGTAGATGTGGATTCAGGGCTAAAACCAGTTTATTCTTTGCTAATTCAATCCCTGGTCCTAGAGAGTTTCAACCTCTGTACAATCTTATCTTAAGCCTAAAACTGGAAAGCTTTAGCCTCCATAAAATTTAATGTTCAAGCCTCATATCTAGAACATTACAACCTCTGAGACTTACTGCGGCTGACTGTGCTTACTATGACTAGCTGTCTTCTGAACTATGAACTGTAAATTCTAAAGTGTTTCTTACTCTCTGCTTTCTATTTTAGCTTAATCCGTACTAGAACTGCCCTTCTCAGCTTTTCCTTCTGAATTTAACTGTCTCTTCTCTGACTGCTTCAGATTGCCTGACTGAACTAACTCTCTGCTGTTTCTTGTCTGCTTCCACCCTGTTCTGAGCACTACTTCCTGTCTCTGCTTCTATCTTGCTCCCTTTCTGCACTCTGAACTCTGAACTCTGCCTGCTTCCGGTCTGCTTCTACACTCCCAGGATTAAAAGCATGTGGCACCACTGCCTTCTGAATTGGATTTAAAAATGTGTGCTACCTTGGGTTTAAAGTTGTGTACTATGTACTAACATTCTTTCTACCCTGGAGCAGCCATGTTGCTAGATTAAAAGATTAAATGTTTCTCTATAAGAAGTCATTAAATAAAGTTTGGCTTGAAATTTGTATAAAATCACAGGTAATTTCTGAAATGGTCCCAAACATATTTCTGTCATTTTGTAATATTTGCATGAAGTGATGTTTTAAGCATTGACAAGTATTTAAAAAAAGATACAGGTTAACCCTAAAGAGCATTGGATGCTTCACACATTATAGTTCCAATAGAGAGCTAAAACTTAATTTGTTATATACAAAAGTAGATAAACAATCTGAAATTCAAACTTTAAATTTGTTTTCATTTTTAGCTAATTTTAAAATGTTATATATATAAATACATATATATATATAAATATATATATGAATACAAACACATCTGTTGATTTTTTGTTAGTAAATGTTTGATTTATATATGCATTTTATTAGTCTAAGATTATGTAAAAATTTTTCAAAATAAAGAATTCATTAGTAAAAAGACTAAGAAGCCATAATTTAGGTAACTTACATTTTTCTTATGTGTTATGGGAAATTTACAATATTTGAATAAATAAAGAATGAATAATTTACATTTTTCCTTTTTATTATAAAAAATAAATATAGTTTGTTTATTCCATGTGGGAAATACTTAAATATCTTGAGTATGGGAGGAGACTATATGTGAAAATAAATACAGATGGAAAGACTGCCCTGTGCCAGGTGGGATATGCTCACACCATAAAGAGGGTTCATGAAATTTCACAAATCTTGAAATGTCAAAATTATTTTATAAGCTAGCTATATGCACTGAAAACACCATGCAACATACTGATGAGTATAACCTACTTATATTTACATTTTTTATCACCATATTTTTTAATTTCAAAAATTTATACATAAAAAAATTACCAACAGTGTAGTATATAAAATTAGGATACACAACAATTGGAAATTCATTGCATGTTTGAATATTGTTTTGATTGTTCCCTCTGATTTTTTTGTTGTATTTTTTTGTGATACAATTGTCAAATAAAATGATATGTGTTTAGGAACTTGGGAGATGGATCCATTTTAGTGGTGTGTGTCTGTAACCCTACTGCTGGGAGATAAAGACATGTGGATATCCAGTGCCCAAGATTTTCTAGCTGACCAGCCTCGCCAATTGGTGAGCTCTAGGTTCAGTGAGATATGTTATTTCTAGAAATACTATGGAGAACAATAAAGGAAATTATCTAAGTTAGATTTTTCCTTCCAGAATTTGGGTCAAAAATATAAAGAAGTTATAAATATTGAAGTTGGATAGCACCCTACATACTATATATATACATACACATATATATATACACACACATATATACACACACACACATATATATATGTATGTATATATATATATGTATATATATATATATATATACTTATAGATATCACACTTTCTGTATCCATTCACTTTCAGTGAACACTGTGGGTGATTAATTGTCTCGGCGACTTTGAATAATATACAAGGTGGTTAGCTCATTCTCTTTAGATATGTACCTAGAAGAGAACTTCTTAGATTAATTTTCTTTGCAGAAGCACCTAAAAAGAAGATTACAGAATTAATTTTTTGAATATACCCCTAGTAGGAGGATTCTTCAGTCATATTTTAAATTATTTTTTTAAGAACCCTCACTACCAGCAGTGTTCAGGGGATCCACACTACCAGAAAATTTCTCTCTCTTCACCAACTCTTAATCTTTAAAAAAATCTTTTTGCTATAATATATTTATAGGTGGGACTAATGCCAAATTGTAAATTTTATACAAAACCTTTATGTCTATGATATTAAGAATTGTCTTAAAATTTGAGAATTTCACACCATGAGTATTTGCCTCATTTAGATCTCAATCCTCCTCCAACTCACACCGCCTTTCTCCTCTCAAATTTATAACCTCTTCTATAATTATTATTGCTTTTTATATATACTGACCCTCTAAGGTTAATGAATGTTGTTCATGTTTCCATGCATTTAGAACTGACCACTTTGGATTGGAGGCTCATTCCTAAAGAAAACTGGATCTTCTTCCATTAGAAGTCAATGGGTACCAATAGCTCTTGATCTAGAGGTGGATAATTGTAAAGTTTTCTTCCATACATGTTAGGATACCAATTGGTAGGTCTATAGAAATCTTGTACAGGAAGCCATATTGTTTCTCAATCATTGTTCCTCTCCATATTGGCCATTCTTTAATATACTTGATCCTCATTTCTGTGTATCCTATTAAGACACATGTATTGAGTTTGGACAATTACAGGGTGTCAGGAACCACATCAAACATCACAAAGGCCATTACTTTTATTATCATCCAGACCTTGGAAACAAGAAAAAAAATATCCTGGGGAATGATGCAAAGTGATGTACAAGATGAAGTTCACTCTGCTCATTTTACTTATGCCTTCAATTGATTAGGTTGATTCTAATTTCAATTACTTTTTACATTATATTTTTCTTATTTGCAATTGTATAAAATGTGGATAGACCATGTACCATGAAGAGTACAGAAGTAACAATGCAAAAGAATGCCTGTTGAATACACACTGTGTAGCTGACCTGGTACATGCTTGGCAAAGATCAGTGACAAGCATGAAGACATTTCTCTTCTCAGGAGACTCTGAAGAATAAACAAAAATCAATCTGAAAAAGCATAACATTAACACATAAACATGAAATGCCATATTTATAGATGTATAAACTTGTCTATCCTATCATCTATTTAGCTATCTATCCATCTTATCTATTTTATATATATCATCTACCTATTATCTATTAATATTTCTATCTATCATCTATGAATCAATTATCTCCATCATCTTGTAACTCTGTCTTTTATCCACCAACCCATTTATGTATCTAAACTACTCCACACCTAAAATGCTAATGAGAAAATATCATAGATGTGGTGACCAGAAGTTTAAATATTTTGTGAGTGGAGTAATTGCATGCAGAATGCCTAAAGAATAGTTCATAGGAGGTCAGTTTTGAGTAATTAGATACTTAAATGAATTCAAAAGTAAACTGAGTAAGCAATATGAAGACTATGCAGAAGAACTTAGTAAACCTAGTGATCAACAAACATAAAGATCTCAAGGTTAAAATGTACATGAAGTATTCAAAGACCAAAGATAGTGAAGCCCTGGGTATTTGTTGGCGTGTCTGACAAGGGTAACTCCTGATGTCTATCCTTAAGCAGCCTCCAAGTTCTGCTCATCATGACTCTTGAGTTCCAAGAAAGCAAGATGAAAAGGAGATATTAAAATTTTAAACAAATTTTGAGTATTTGGAATTTAGTATACTTCTTTTCACCCAGAAGTTGTATATATTTATCCACTCACCTCTTCCTACTCTACTTCAGTTTTTAATAGCAGAAAACAGAAATCTTCTTTAATTTGACATAATTTAAAATAACTTTGACCACTTCAACCGGTAAATGTTTTTTGTTAATATTAAAAGGAATTACATGTCTGCCTTTACAAAATGAATATGAGCTTTGTAGAGAAAAGCCATGGTGAGTTCTACTTTTCTATAGATTATTTACCATTACATTGTAGTCTCTTATTAAGATAGTTGTTTTAAAAGAGCAAAAATTAAAAAAATACAATTTAGTTTTAACACATCACACAAATCTTACAAAATGTATACTTTTCGACTACTATGCTAATTGTACAAATAATCCCTAATTTATGTGAATATGTCTCTCAGCAAGTAATTATATACCTTGGTCATGTGTCTTGGTGATAGAATTCTTTTGAGATAGAAGACAAGCTTTTGGTTTGTCTTATCCTGAACAAACAGTAGAATCTCTAAAACTAATTCTGAAATTGTGTCTAGACATTGATATTTGTAAGACTGAAAGATATTCATTCAATTACTTTTGAAAACTTTCCTTTCACCCCACTCACAGGGAGTTAAAACACTAACAGCAACTATGAACGTGCATTGTCTTCTATCTTATACGATCAGCTGCCTCTACATATTTGTTTTGCACTTTGTATTCTCATCAGCTAATAAGGTTTGGTACTTAAATGTATTTTGTTTATTTTTAAAATTTACTTTTTATATTTTAGTGAGTTTTCCCCATGTAACTACAAACATCCCAAAGATAGAAAACCTTTTCTGCACCCAAAAAATTCTTCAATAAACAGCTCAGTCAATCACCACCCACCTCTGGCCTCAGGCAACTCCTCTCTGTTCTCTATCATTGCAGATTGAATCTGCCTTTTCTGTGTTTCACATTGATAGGATGAAGCAAAGCTGCTCATTTTTGCCCAAGATCTTTCAGTCCACATGCTGCTTTTAGATTGATTATGTGGCTGTGTCTGCCGATGAGGTGTTTTTCACTGTCAGTACATCCCAGTTCTTTCTTTCACTCACTCATTGGAGGATATTATTGAGACACTTTCCTGTTTGAGATGCTTATGAAGTGTCTCTAAACATGCCTGTGCAAGTCTTTGCCAGAACATATTTTCGCCTCTTTTCGTTTGCACAGTTTAATTCTTCTATTATATAAAAGTAAATATTTATCTTTTAAGAAACTGAAAAAAAATTTTCAAAGTTGTTGATTCACTGATTTTGAAGCTCAATGACAATCCATGAGGACCTCAGTGGCTCCATCACCACCAACACTTCCTGCCATTAACCAGTCTGCCTGTGGTGATTTAGACATTCTAATGAAGTTATTCCTATAGACTGAAGTCTCATCCTGCAGATGTCTAATAGCATGTTGCATCTTTATTTCTGTTCATTGCAAATTTCTAAATATTTATTCATGATGTTTAACTTTGATTATTTATCTATTTAAAAAATTAGAATGGAGTTGTCCAATAGTTAAATAAGGCTTTGCATGTATATGCATGTATATGATATATTTATACACATATGTATGATGTATTCATTTCTAATCTCTATCACTAATGAAGATATGATAGATACCATTATTCCAGTTTACATATGACACATTTTTATACTGATTATCTGTGCATATACACAACTATTATTCAATCATATTAAAATACTCAAATGCAGTGACTTCATATTAAAAACTCATAACACTGAAAGTCTCATACCTTTCATGGTGAGATTATGTCTTAAATGCCACAGCAAAAGGAACAACTGCTTTAAGGAGCATGGGATGAGACAGTGCATCTGAGTCCCAAACAACATATGATGCTGACCCATACTTTCAGTATTCAAATGCCACAGGCATTTAGCAACATGCCAGCAGACCCAGCAGAGTTAACAGGAAAGCAAATACCATGAAGCTAGCAGAAGATCTCTATGATTGAACAGAATTCATCAATACTTCCCATTTTCTCATTGACTACAGTATTGTAAATGTGTTACAATATAAAAACACAGATGAGTATTTTCATGAAATTGTTTACAAAATATTAAAAGATGTACTTGCATTTTGTAATTTACCTGCTGTCACAAGAATGCTGATCACTTATGTGTTGATTGTTTTACTTAAATTGAAATCCCTCCTCTTTTTGTTTGCATGTAAGCACAATAATGGCAAAGATATTGAGATGAAGTTACTCTAGTATGTATAGGGCATCACCTCAAATGTATATATAGAATCAGTCTTGCTAACAACATGTATATGTATATGTATATGTATATATATATATACATATATATATATATATATATATATATATATATATATATATATATGTCATATTTTTTGAGAGATTCTCAAGAGACAGCAGCCATGTTTGCCATACTAAAGCACAAACTTACAGGATGTTTGATTCTAAGACTAAGTTCCTACAACTAAATTCTTAGTAGAAAGGATATACAAGAACACCCTAGAAGTCAATTCAGCACTAGACCAGGGGTGATACTTCATATGATACATAGTATACAGTTTCATCCTTGTCATCTTTCTCACAGAATCTCTGCCATGGAGACGATTGACGCTTTGACTCTGTTCAGGGTCTTGTTCTGAGCAAGGAACACATATGCTGAGTATATATTATCCATTCTACTGTCCCCAGCAGTTTCATAGATTATGAAATCTATAATAAAATCTGTTGACTGTAAGTCTCATTAAATATGATAAAATTGGTAATTTTATCACAATGTGAAACTGAAAACAATTGTTCTCTAATTTAACATGATAATTACTGTTATGTGTCAATTTGACAAAATCTAGAATCACTTGTGACATGGATCTCTGGTATGTTGGTGGGAATCATCTTGTGTATGCTATTTAAGGTGGAAAGACACACCCATTCTGGGTAGCACCTTTCCTCAGGCAGAAGTTCTTAGACTGAGGAAGGTGAAGAAAGTGAGTTGGGCACTAGAACACATGTACTCATTCCTCTACTTCTGACAGTGGATGTAACGTCATCAGCTGCTTCAAACTCACACTACTTTGACTCACTCCAAAGATGAACTCAAACCTGCAACTATGAGCTAAAATAAACCATTTCACTATTGTGTTGCTTTTGCCAGAGGGTTCAACCTGACAACAGGAAAACAAATGGAGAAATTCAGTCATTATGATGAAAGTAATAGAGATTTTTTCAGATTTCTCCATTTTTCTTTGAGTAATATATATTTTGAGGAATTCTTTATTCCTTGAAAAATGTTTGTGGTAACTTCAGTAGTAATTCTGTGGTTGAGAAAAAGTTCCAATTTGAAATGAGATCTAGAAAGTGCTTTAAGATGTCACTGCAAGATGTCACTGCAATTTGGGGGATTCTTTCTGTAGACATTGGTAGAAAAGACTTTCAGTCTTTCCAGGGATAATTGGAATCTCCATTGCTGAGAAATGATGTGTAAAATGATGTGTACTCTTACATCAGAAAAAAAAATCAGACTACTATCATGAGGAAATCTGTTGTCCTCTTTTAGAACTGCCAGACCTACCCTCTGTACCACTGAAAATTTGTGAATCATTCACTTGAACTTCTCCTGCCAGTCTCCTAAATCTCACACTAGTTACTTTTGAGGAGATCCACAGATTTCCCTTCACTCTTGAGTTATTAGATGTTGCTAACAAAACAAAACAAAACAAAAAACCCAAAAACAAAGAACATTAGCGACAAGCATTATTCAGGTATCATCAGATAGGGCAAACTTACCATAAGGGAGCTGAAGCCTCGTTCACATATTCAACCAAATACAGTGAGTCACATGAAATAGGGTCTGACAAAACTGATCTGCATCCTTACATAGGCTTTTGTGTAGGACTGTAACCTCAGCTGTGCCATTACAGTTAGCACTTGGAATGTACTCATCAGCATCCCAGGATGATGCTGGTAAAGGGTTTTATATATCCTTGGTATTAATCCTAAATTTAAGAAGAGATAGACAATAAAATATATGAAAAGGATCATTTTAGACTTTACTATACAATCACCATTTTAATTGCTATTTTAATAGGTAAAATTTGAATAAAATATTATGTTAAAGATAATAAACAACTTAGTTCATCTGCAATCAAAATTTCTATTTACTTTGCTCAGTATCTGCACATTTTTCTTTCTGTCAGTCATCTCCAATTCATTTTAACATGATATATTTTCTTCTTTGGATGTCTGCCTTCCATATATGAATATTAAGTAATTTAACTGAGGTTACATTGTGTTGGCATCCTTCATGGAAACTGGCACAGATTGTGTTAACTGTACTGTTTTGTATTGGCCCATGGATGCTTACTGAAAACTGGTTACCTCTGGAGGGCATCTCACAGGTAATCCTGTTTCTTTGTCTTTCTCCTTGAAGTGTAGACATAATGATGGGGATTTGGCCAGTTGCTCACCTACAAGGCACTGTCCCATCTGTTTATCTACCGTCTTCACCTAATGATAACTCATGATATCATGAATTCTGCTTTCCTTTTTTTCTGCAAGAAGCAACCAGGACTTTTAACACAGTTGCACTGTAATGTCTTACCAACTAGCTTGCTTTACATTTGCATTTTTTTCTCTAGAACACCAGGGTTACTTTTATTATAAACCTTATGGGTTTTATAGGTTTCATTATAATGTGAATCCACAGAAATTTGAGGATTAGAAAGTAATATCATTAGTTATATCTTCAGGGGATAACTCTGGTCACCTAAAAATCCTTGTGAAGTTATCATAAAATAATATTTGAGACATTTGAAATGACTTATAAAAAAAAAAGAATGCTACTGGGAAGCAACAATTCCTGTAGAGAGTTATACAAATCTTACTTTGCCTGGGGAAGGGACCTGAAATGGCTCACACATAAAGCACAGGGCTCGTGAACATCTGAAGGCACCATTCAGACCTGCAATGAACGGGACAGGCCAGTGTTTGGCCAAGCATGGAGGCAGGGAAAACAGCCAGCTTCTGAAATGGGCTCATTTTCCTCCCTGTGTGTTTTGTGAATTGTATGAGTTAAGCACGATTGTATCTTGTTAGTTTCTACAACAAAACCTGTAATGCAGGTCCAGCTAATTCTTCAACGGCAGGCATATAATCGTTGTCCTTAAGGTCTTTGCATGTTCCCTTGGGAAAATTGTCTATCTAACCTATGTATTCACAAAGCCATCTCACATTCAGGTAATTTCAGAATTCTGTCACTGTCCAGTGAGAAAAATGCATTTTTAACCTAGGTCCTCATCAGAGGCATTGTTTAGAAAGCTTCCACTCTGAAACCCTCTAAAACAGAGCGTATCTTTCTCCAATCATTATCTCTTATTCTTCTCTCCTCGTTACTACAGAACTTTTCTTTGCTCTCCCCCTCTCTCATGCCTTTCAGGTACAAATCCTGTCCCTGACTATTTGAATCAATTATTTTTCTACTTAAAATATTACTAGACATGTTAGGTAGGTTAAGTGGATTTGAAAACAAAAATCTATAGGAAGTATTAATATTTCAGCTTTCAGTATTGTATTAGTCAATTTCTCCAGATAGCCAGAACTAGTTAGGTCCTATACAATAAACACATATGGTATTATATGAGATGGTGTTTTCCAGAGAGAGTGACTCATATCTGTAGAGGCCTTGAAGTCCCCTCTTAACTTCATATAAGCTAGAGTTTATAGGATATTAATAGTGTGTTTTGGATTAAGTTCATAATCTAAGAGTCAAGGAATTGAATCATGTGACTCTCTATGCCAGGGAACTAAGAAGCAGCTACTCAAGACTGGGTTTCCAAGGCTAGAGAACCAGGAGTTCTGATTTCCAAAAGAAATAATAGAACTCACATTTACTAATTTTTAATGTAGTTGTTCATTCCAAAGCCCTCATACTGTAGATGCTGGCCTTTCTCATGGAAGGGGATCTCCCTTCTCAGATCAAAGATTCATATACCACTCTGTCAGCACTCAGATAATGTACCACTCAATTAAGATTCTCTTAACCTAGTCGGGTTCAATCCTATTGTTATCACACATGAAGTGCTAACAGTTTAATGATGTCTATGGAAGAACAGTTAAAGGTCTTGGAAATAGGATTTTGTTCAAAATTTACTTTTAGCCTCTCTGAAAAAACAAATAGACAGAATGGCCCATGTGTGTCTTAGTTAAGTTTCTGCTGCTATGACAAACTTTATGACCAAAGTCCCCAGTCACTACATCATGTTCACTATACTTACTATGTGGTCTTTACAGGCTCACCATCATATATAGTCAGGGAGTATACCCACTGGAGGCCCACAAACATAATGGGAGACATCTATTAGATAGAGTCTATTGTAGCTAAATACTTTCCTTAGTTCTCTGATAAGGCATTATTCAAGTGAAGTTCACTTGAACTTCACTGTGTCCAATGTGGCCTATTAAAATTTTCCTTAAACTAGATGCACAAAAATTTGCATAAGTATTTTATTATATGAAATTGGTAGATATGGATTGACCATAGCAAGACTATTTGCATAAAAGCTGTCCAAAATGAGTTCCCCAAGTTGTTTCCAAATTGGCAACATAGTGTAGATGACAGCTACCTTAATTTGCTGGATGTTAACCACAACTGTGTGATGCCAATAGGTGATCTATTTACATTGAACATGTGTGTATATTCTAATTTTAAGTATCAATATTCTACCTTATCTATTGTCTTTATCAATAGGAAGGGGATTAAAGATAAATAGGAATTTGATCATATCTCTCTAGATATCTTTGGCCAATTAATTCATTGTATTTGCATTTTAGCTTTTAGGGAATTTAGTCCTGTTGGGAAGAGACACTGGCTAATAAAGATCAAAACTAAATAGTCCCATTGAGGTAAGAATACTCCCAAACCTTCCACCTGTTTTCATTACTCTATATCAAGGGAACTGGATTGCAGTGGTACAAAATTAGTTTCATGTACATCATAAGGTTCTGAGTCAATTAAGATTATGAATGTATTATCTGGTTACAACGTATGATTCTCAGAGAATATCTTTTCTTCAACTTGTTTCATGGTACTGTCTTCTACTTTCACTTAAGAACAATCAGAAAATTGTAGAAGATGAAAGCAAAATTGCCCTTTAGACTTCAAAAGAAGGTAAAAATAACCCTCCTCTTACATGCCTTCTATAGCGAACTACTAACATACCAGAGTACTCATTGGAAAACAGAGTTTATTCAATATTCTTAGCAGTTTAAGGTGCTATTTTGAGTCAATATGATCGTTAGGAAGAGAGTAGATTGAAATTCTTTTTCTATTTTATTTTTTTCATTAGAAATAGATTCTCCTCTCATACAATACATTCAGACCACAGTTTCCCTTCTTTCCACCCTTCCCTCTTCTCCTAGATCCATTCCCTCTCCATTTCTTTTCAGAAAGGAGACAAAACTAGTTACAATAAGATAAGGCAAAAATCCATCGTATTAATATGGGACAATAACAGGAAAAAGAGTCCCCAGAACAGGCAAAAGAATCACAGACACAACCACTTTCACTGTTAAGATTCCCACCAAAACAACAAGTTTATAGCCATTATATCTATGCTGAAGACCAGGTGCAGACCCCTGCAGGCACAGTGCCTGCCATTTCTGTTTCTGTGAGCCCATATGGGCCCTTCTTAGTTGATACAGTGGACTGTTTTCTCCTGGTATACTCCATCCCTTCCAAATCCTACAATTTTTCCTCCCTCTCTTCCACAGAGTTCTTAGTGCTCCAAAGCAATGGACATGGTAGAGTTCTCCAATTTAGATTGTCTCTTCATAGAGTACAGCTATGAGTCTCTGCACCCTCTCCCATCTCCTGCAGGAGGAAGGCTCTCTGATGATGACTGGACAAGGTACCAACCTATGAGTATAACAGAATAACATTAGAAATCACTTCATTAATATTGTTATTAATATTTTGACCAGTCTTGTTTGGTAGTAACCTAGGTCTGTGGACTAACCAGGCTCTTTTTCCTGTCCATCCAGGTAATGTTAAGGATAAGCACCCTCTCACAATGTGGACCTCCAGTTAAACCAGAAATTGGTTGGCCATTTCCACAAGTTCTGTGGCACCATTGCCCCAGCACATCATACAGGCAGGACAGATTTTAGGTTGAGAGTTTGTGGCTGATGTCCAGGGCTTTTTTTTTGGGGGGGGGAGGGGTAGCCTATATAGTAATTATCCATGCCAAAGGGACTAGAACACTGGGGTGAAGAGTCCATACAAGTATCAGCTTGACCCCTCTATGTTCAATGAGCTGTGTGGATGTTGTCCTTGGCGTGGGACCTGTTGCCAGATTGAAGTTCTAATTGCTTTTATGATAGAATCGGCTTACTGTGAGTTGAAAAGTACCTATCTGCTACGATTGCCGTTTTTCATACAAGCAAAGTATTCAAATTTATCTACATTCAAAATGTGTGTGCCTCCACAGTACATTGTTACCTTTTGATTCAATCTTGGAGTGTTTAAAATGCTTAATACTTTTCTATGTAAAATCACAGTTAGATCAACTTAAATGGCCCACCAAAGTTTTGCACCAAAATAAGATTATTTAAAATCCCACATGAGCATGACTAGAGCAATTGGTTTTGATGTTTGGAAACCAGGGTGGAAGTTTGGCATGGAAAATATATTCAGCATTTCTTTTCTTTTCAGTGTTTTAGCATTTGACATCAGGTGCCCAAACTGACCCTGACATTCTTACTCCCTGAAGACTTAGCTTGGTGTTCCTAAGAATAAGCCCTGTGGCACCGCTTTTAAATGCAAAACAATCAATCCCAGGGAGAGTCTATATGACTTCCTCCCCTGTAGAGCTATTAAACATTGGCAGACTTTCTCCCTGTCTCATTACTTTGTTGTTGAGGACAAGACAGTTGTATACTCTGTGCTAAAACAGCCAACTGGTATTTTTCAAATTATCTATTTCTAAACTAGTTTTCTCTCCTCTACTCCTTCCTAGAATTTGCAGTAGACTCTCTTGTTCATATTTCCTGTTGCTACCTTTGACTCTATTTCCAGTCCTGGCAATCTTCTAAGACCTGCTATTATTTTAGACTCTGGGGTAAAATAAGTAAATGTCTTTCTTCAAGCAGGACATTCTCACATCTGTATGTTTTATAATATTTGATAAAAAGTATTTATGTCTATAGTTGTAGAAGAAGAATGAGGTTATTTTGAGCATTGTCTCCTTGGACTCCTAAATATATATATCTTAATATTAAACATGTGATTAAGTCAAGAAGTCAATTTCCCTGACTATACCTAATCAACATAATTTAATGACAAAGGATTCTGCACTAAACAGATTTATACTATATACTATTTCAAGAGAGAAATAGACACATGTTGATGAATATATTTTATAATATCAGGGATCATAAGAAGAAAACTGGATCATAATGTGGTTGGAAAAATATTTTTCTGTCTTCTGGGACTACAGTCAAGCATTCTTCTATATGGAGCTTAAAAATAAGGTGAAGTCTATTTAGTCAAAATTTAAATTTGATGATATCAAAATCATGAAAGATTTATAGGTATGTTTACATCTACATATTTGATATTTTCCTGTTTCAGTTCCAAATCTATGATATATTTTGCATTAACTGAATTTTATAAGGTATGAATGGGTTAGATAGTTTAGTTTATATTTTTGCATACTAGTGTCGCTCATTTTAGTGTCATTTGTTGACCAAAGAACCATTCTTTTCACCCATTAAATTACTTGAAGACATTCATCAAATATTAATTGAAAATCAATGTAGCCAGGCATGGTGATGAACTCTATAATTCTAGCACTTGGGAAATAGAGGCAGGAAAATCCCAAGGGTCCCAGGTTAGTCTGAGCTACAGAGTGAGACCATAACTCAAAAAGACAGTTAAAAAATAATATTTGTGGTATTTTATTACCTAGGTTAAAGTCAATTGCACATATGCTAGGCCTGGACAAAACTAGTTCTGTCAATAAGTACTTATGAATGGTGAAAGAATTTATGGGGCCCTATACCTCTTGAAATATATTGGTTACTGGTAGATTCTGCCAAATAGAAATGCATCTTCAGTTGTGAACCAACTGGTGAGCTCACCAAGCTCCAGTGTGCAGATCCAAACCCATAGTCATATAGACAGTTGTGATTAAACTCAGAAATCCATAAAAGAAATGAGAGGACAATAATATGGAAAATAGCATTGTAGGAAGTAGGAATGAATGACAGACAGATTGGAGTGGGTGTGTGAGGGTAGGGATGAGTGTAAATGAAGTACATTATGTGCATGTATGAAATTGTTAAAGAACAAACTTAACTAATGAAAACAGACATCTTAATAAGCAATGAACATATGTAAATTACCCAGATAACGAGAAGGTAGGGTTTTTGACTGAAACTCCCTCAGAGGCCATGGGGCCCTGACCTGGTCCTTCACTACTTTTTGAAGGATAGCCTGGCCAGGTAAAGACTTCAGGATTCCAAAAGTTCAGCTAAGAAATAGTTTTTATTTCTTTTCACAAGCTTTTCACTACAAGCTCAAATTATCATTTATACTGAAAAGGAAATATGGTAGTTAAATGCCTAGAAAAATGTCAGGAAACACATCCCTAGGCACTGATGTGAACATTAGTATAGTTAGTAAACTTTAGAATCTGCTATACACAAAGTCATCAGAGAACTTAGAAAATAAATTAAAATGTGTATGCACATAAATTTGTTCATGTGAGTGCTCAGGCTATGAAAAGGAAGTCAAATAATTAGTATGTAAGCAAACATTTGTTATATCTGCATAATCAACCAATATTTGGCCATTTAAAGGAACAGAGGAAGTATTGATAAGACCTACTTCACAAGTGACCCCAAAAAACATATCTAGGAGAAACATTAGATAACAATGTCATGTGCTATGTTCCTTCCATGAACAAAAATAGTCCTGAAAGAAAACAGATATTGAAATAAAAGCCAACAGTGGCTTCCCAAGCAAGAAGGAGGGAAATAGAAAGAAATTGCTAAAATATTAGAGATTTAGGTCTGGGATGTTCAAACTTGCTAAAATTAAATGAAAGTGGCCATTGTACGTTCTTTCTGCTAAAGGTAAATGAATCCAATGCATTCATCAAAAGAATTAAGTTTATGGTATGTGAATTATATTTTGATAAAAACGATTTTAATAGATATCACTTACATTCAAGATAAGTGTAACAACTCTGCACATATTCTACTCAAAATAATATCATGAATGCTTTTAAATTGCAGTTTTTATGTCACAAAATTACTGTCACACCACAGTTACAAGGATAAATCTGAAATAAGAGTCAACTGGAAAGAGAATAAAGTTAGAAAGGATCAAATAAAAAAGATAGCATTTTTTTGATAAGGAGGAGGGGCTTAAAGATTGGTTAGTCCTTTTCAGGACGTCAAACAACGAATAGAATGGGGCAAAGGTCTACTGAAGAATATGTGAAACACGTGCAGAAGAGCCATGTGAGGCACTCTGTAATTAAACCTGAATGCTAAGATTGGCTTTGTTCTAAGAGATGAGAAGGCACTTCACAGGGGTGCTAGGGAAGCCCTTGGAGAATGCAGTCTTTTATGGAACTTAAAGGTTTTGCGATATCATATGTGTTTTGTGTTTGCTCAGAATCGGAACATTTTTCATTTTTATTGGAGAGTTGAGGGAATCCTCAGACTCTAAAGATGCATAAAAGACATTCAGAGAGAAAAGAAGATGGCTTTCTTGAAAATTGCTACTTAAGCATTCTGCAGGCTGTCTAAAGAACACTGTGGTACAGAGGATGCAGTTTGCCTTCTGAGCATTCTCTATCCTGGTGGTGAACTGTACTCTAGCCTACTCATTGGTCTTTGTGTCTGATGATCAGCCTATAGCCATATCCTTCCTGAATGACACTGAAAAAGGTATGTACATATTAAGCATTGAGGCCAAAATAATAGGAACATGACCTTTATCCTTGGCAAAGCCTGGGCTGGGAATGTAGTTTAGTTAATAGATTACTTGCCTAGTGTGCACAAGAACCTAGGTTTGTTGTCCAGTACCCCATCAAATCTTGCATGGTGAGACACTAATTTATTCCCACCACTTGGTAAATGGAGAAAAGATGATCAGAAGTTCAAAGTTATCCTGAGCCTTATACACAATTTGAAGTCATGAACTACATGGATTACATGAAAAAACTATCTCAAAATGAATTAAAAGAAACAAAAAACAAAAAAAAAAAATTCCTAAAAGAAACAGTTTAAAGAGGAAGGCTGGAAAGTAAATAGAAAAAGAAGAGTGTGTTATTGAAGGTACAGCAAGGACTTCCACTTAGTCTATGAGAACCAGAGAAGGAGGTCATTTTAAACTGACATGGAATAGGGCTAGGGAGATGTCTCAGTCAATAAAGTGCTTGCTGTCCAAGCATAAAGACCCAAGTTTGAATCTCAGTACTCACAAAACTCTCACACATACAAATATACACATAGTAACTGCTCTCAAAATGTGAATACAGGCATAGTAATTGCTCTCAAAATAGAGGGATCTGTAATTCCATGTCTGATGATAAAGATAGACAGATCACTGAGGCTGAGTGACTTGCTAATATTTCCAAAAAGATGAGTTTCAGGTTTGGGGAAATACTGGCTCTCAAAACATGCAGTGGAGAAAAGATGGAAGATATCCTGAGAGCAATCTCTCGTACCAGACTCCTCCTACTCCCACATTGCTGGCAGTCACTCCCGGACAGAGAGGGAGAGAGAGAGAGAGAGAGAGAGAGAGAGAGAGAGAGAGAGAGAGAGAGAGAGAGAGAGAGAGAGAGAGAGAGAGAGGGAGAGAGGGAGAGAGAGAGAGAGAAGGTGTGCACATGCAGAAGAGAGAGAATTAAAATTAAAGAAAAGGATTCTGAAGTTGGAAAAGGGATGAGTGTGTGTAAAGTCTCTGAGACAGATGTGTGGAACAGAGTGTGCAGGGCCTATGAGTGAGAACTATTAAAGTTTTACAGTAAAAGTTGCTAGTTTGAACTTAGTACTTCTAAGACGCACAGCTGAGAGAAATGAAGGAAACATATCAGAGGTGCAAAAGTGTAAGCAAGGAAGCCTTTGCAGGTATGTAAATAAACACAGAACCCCACTTATACAGGTGTCAGAATGAAGGAAAGCATGGTCACTAAGGGAGAAGGGACCTCTTATGAAGTCACACATTTGGTGAAATCTATCAGCAGGGAATCATATGTGGAAATAAAACTCATGAAAATCATTGTTAATGATACAGAAAACTCTGAACTAGAATCCAGGACTTGAAACATTTGAAGAAAACATAGTAAGGGGAATAACAGCCAAAAGCATTGATGCAACTACTCAAACTGAAGAATAACAAAGTAATGACCTTTGACATTATTCCATGTTATTAAAACATGAATACAATATTTCTTTTGATTTAACTTATATAACCACTTTATCTGGCAATAATGCAATATCACATTTTCCTAACTGTTTCATTTTCAGTAACCTTTCACAGGCTAGGCAAGAGCTCTACCACTGAGCTAAATGTTATATTTTCATTATTAACACTAACTGCTGGGGATTAATCCCAGGGCTTTACACAGGCAAACTAAGGGTTCTACCACAGGTGGTATCCACAGCTTGAAGCAAATGTTATATGATTAACATTGGTCAATATAATCTGACGTTTCTCTTTGTTTGTAAGCATACTATAATAAGATTTCTTGAGACTATAAACATAATGCTTTTTAAAGTAATTTTACTTATAAAGTCAGTTTTTAAAATTAATTTACATTATGATGGTTTCAAAATGATGGCTTTGAAAGTTGGATCAGTTTTTAAATTATTAACCATTTTTCTGCTAAAACATTCCAACTTCTATCCCTTTCTTTCTCCATTTCTTCTGCTCTCTTCCCTTGCCTTCCCATTTTCCTTCCTCCTTACTTTACCTAAATTAGATCAATGGGTATCTAATAAATAATTTGCTTTCATATCTTATTTCAATCATTGTACCAAATTTTTCCTCAACTGACTAACTCAAGACTTAGTCTTTAAAAAAAATTATTTTCATTCAATATGTTTTGATTGTGGGTTTTCCTCCACAGAATCTTCCCTACCACTAAACTCACCCAATCCCACTATTTTTTCCTCCTTTCTTTCTTTCTTTCTTTCTTTCTTTCTTTCTTTCTTTCTTTCTTTCTTTCTTTCTTTCTTTCTTTCTTCCTTCCTTCCTTCCTTCCTTCCTTCCTTCCTTCCTTCCTTTCTTTCTTTCTTTCTTTCTTTCTTTCTTTCTTTCTTTCTTTCTTTCTTTCTTTCTTTCTTCCTTTCTTCTTTCCTTCCTCTCTCCCTCCCTCCCTCCCTTCCTCTCTCTTTCTTTCTTCTTTCTTTCTATCTCTCTCTCTCTTTAGAAAGCAAACAGACAAATCAGAAAAAAAAACACACCAAGCATGTAAAAACACAAAAGTAGAAAACATAATATACAAACAAAAGAGTAGTAAGACAAAAATTGCCCAAACAAAGCACTATGAGACAAAAGTCAACAAAAGTATCATCAAGTTCCTTTTGTATTAGCCATGTACTTTAGGGCATGGGGCATACCCTTAAGTGTGGTTAATGTATGTAATGACATTCCATTGGAGAATTTTTTTTTTCTTTGTAAGCAGGTGTCAATTGCAGATAGTGTCTTTGTCAGGTTAGCAGCTTGTCTCCACTTCCCCCTCTCAGCACTGTCTTATTTGAACCTGTACAGACCCTGTGCATGCTTCCACATTCAGTATGAGTTCAGGTATGTGTCAGTCCTGCTGAGTATGGAAGTCACTGGTTTCCCTGGAGACATCCATGACCTGCTCTTACACTTTTCTGACTCCTCTTCCCCATAGAGCTCTGATCTTTAAGAGGAGGGGTTTCATGAAGACCTCCCATTTAAAATTGATGGTTTAAAAAATCTCTCAGTCTCTGCACATTTTCCAGTTGTAGATCTTCTTATTAGTTCCCTCTACTACAAAATAAAACCTCTCTGATGATGGCTGATTAAGGCATTAATTTACAGATATTGTAGAAAGTCATTAGGAGTCATTTTATTGTTAAGCTCCTTTAGCAAAACAATAGTGTTTGGTTTTCCCTAGATTCATTTACTATACACCCAGCCCATGTTCCTTTCCATCTGAGCAATGTTAAGCATGGATTACTTCTTGTGGTGGGGCCATATTATAATGCTTTGTTACTCCCATAACATTTGTGCCACTATTATACCAGAATAATTTACAGGCAAATTGCCATTGTATATCACAAGACTGATGGTTACCTTTCTTCTCTGGTAGCATGCAAGAATACCTTCTAGAAACATAAGTACCAGCTTGACTTCAACATGTTCAATGAAACATCCAAATGTTGTCTTCAGTAATAGGGCCTTAGCATCAGTTTGTGGAGAGCAACCTATAGCCTTGGTGATAGCCTGAGATGTTTGGAGGTTTGCCTGGGGACCCTTTGGCCGAAGAATCAACTAGAGATAACCCATTCCTGGCACTGGAGGTTTCATTAGGTGGTAAAAGATATCCAGCTGGGGCATTGCCACCCTGTTATTTGATGACTCTATTTATATTTCTTTCATATATGTATGCATATTGGGAAGCTAAAGAAGTAGGTTTCCACATATCTCCTCAAAAGGCTTTTAGTGTTGTTTGTTCCTGTCCATATTCCTTTTCTTAGTCCTCACATCCATCTCCCTCCACGTTTATTACTCTCATACCAGTTTCCCTGCTGTCTTTCCATAATTATGTATTGCTGTAGTTAGTTGCTGTGGCAGCTCTCCAGGAGACCAGGAAGCATATTCACTGGTGGAAGCCCTGCCAGACCACAGCAGAAGAAACCACCCTCCTGGCCAGTGTCATACTCGATCAACAGTGGAACTCTGAGCATCTGAGCTCAGGTGTTTTTATTCATTCAGAACTCCTCAGGTGCAGATCATAAGTAATCAAGCATCCCCCACAGAAATCCCAAACCTACAAATAACGCAAAATGCCAAGACCTATGCATTATTTTTTCCAATGGTGCACAAAATCAATTATTTGAAACATAACTGAAAATAAACTTCCACAACAATTTCCCCTTTTTTGGGATTCCTTCCTTCCACATTAGTTCCCTGCTATATGTATAAACTCTGTAGTTTTATATATATTTTAGCACATTTATCAAAGATTAAAAGCTAACATCCATGCATAAGAGAAAACATATACTATTTGTCTTTTTGGGTCTAGGTTACTTCACTCAGAATGAATGAGCTATACCCATTTGCCCATTTAGTTTTCATAATTTTGTTTTTTTTTTACCAACTGAATAATATTCCATTATGTAAATATACCATATTTTCTTTATCTATTTATCTATTCATAGACGTCTAGGTTATTTCTAATCTCTGACTGTAATGAATAGGGCACCAATTAACATGTTGGAACAAATATCCCTCTTGTAGGATGAAATATCCTTTGGATATATAAGAGTGATATATATGGCTGAATCTTGATATAGATCTATTCCTAGCTTCCTGAGAAATCGCCACACTGATTTTCATCATGGCTGTAATTTTTTGTATTCCCACAAACAATGAATGAGTGTTCCCATTTTTACATATTCTCACTAATATGAGCTCTCATTTGTTTTATTGATTTTGATTATTCTAACTGATATAAGATAAAATCTAGAAGTAGTTTTGATATGTATTTCCCTGGTGACTAAAGATGTTGAACATTTTGTTTCTCAGCCATTTGATTTTTATTTTTTGAGAATTTTCTGTTAGATCTATACCCAATTTTTAAATTGAGTTAACTATTTTCTTGATATTTAATTCTTTTTGTGTTAGTTATATCTTTTGGATATTAGATTCCTATTGGATATGGAAGTGGTAAAAATCCCTTTCCCATTGTGTAGGCTTTTTTTTTTTTTTTTGGTCTGAACAATGGCATTCTTTGCAGTATAGAAGCTTTCCAGTTTCATGTGTTCCCATTTGTTAATTGTTGATCTTAGTGCTTGTGCTAAAGGTGTTCTGTTCAGAAAGTCCTTTCCTGTGTCAATGAGTTCTATACTATTTCCTAATCTCTCTTCTATCAGGTTCAAGTATATCTGGTTTTATTTTGAGGTCTTTGGTACACTTAGAGTTTAATTTTGCAATTTAATTAATTAATTAATTAATTAAGCCATTGTGAAAGGTATTGTTTTCCTGATTTTTTCTCAATCTATTTGTATGTAGGAAGAATATTTATTTTGTGTGTTAATTTCATATTGGGTAGGTACATAGAGAATAGACATCCTTGTCTCGTTCCTAACTTTATTGAATTTGTTTTGAGTTTCTCTATGTTTAGATTGATATTGGCTGTAAATTTCCTTTATTACATTGAGGTTTTTCCTTTGTATCTTTAGTCTCTCCAGGTCTTTTATCATGAAAAGATGTAGGATTTTGTCAAGGAATTTTTCTGCATTGGATAAGATGATCATGTTTTTGTTTTTGTTTTTGATTTTGTTTTTGTCTTTCAGTTGGTTTATGTGGTAGATTATGTTTATCAATTTAAGTATGTTGAACCACTCATGCATCTTTGGATATAGCCTATTTGATCATGATAGATGATCTTTTGGATCTTGGACTAAGTTTTCAAGTATCATGTTTATCTTATGTTTTCTTCATCTTGATTTTCTTTCCAGGTATGACAAATGAAATATGAAAATCGAAACTAGGACATCCACTTGCTTTCAATTATTTTACAATATATCAGAAGCATATGCAAAACATACACACCACACATAAGTTTTACACACCATGTATATATACACATATTCCCCCACATACACATCAGACCCCCCCAAACATAGGCACACATACCACATATCACACACACACACACCTCACACATACACATAAATAAACACATGCCACATCTATACATATGCACATATATGTATATACATATACAGACATAAATGTATGAAAAACAAATATACACACATGTGGTTACTCACATCACATGCACACACACATATGTGCATTCACATATACACACATGCACACAAACAAATATGTAAACACGTATGCATAAATATACAATATACGCATATATATAATGCGAACATGTACACACGCAGACAAGAATACACTCCTCATTCCTCCATACACATACAAATACATATACACAGTATACACAGAGAAACAGAGAGACACATGTAACTATGTAAACATGCTACATACACATATACACACGCATACTAAATGCTCTCAAATCTAGTTTTGAGAACTTTTGACTTCATTACTGCATAGGAAAGAAAAAACAATGATGATGATTGATGATGATGATGATGACAACCACGATGAAGATGAAGGCTACAATGATGATAGTCTGCTGCTACCACTGTCTAGAGTAGATGTCTACTCACCCTTTATAGTGGATTGTCATTTATTTTGGTATATTGACTTTCCCTGAAGTTGAATTAGTCTCCAGCATGAAGAAAGTTCTTGTTGAAAACTTACTACTTGACTGACTATTCCAGGTCAATGAAATGAATTTTCTCCGATAAATTCTGATATTTCTTCCTTGTAATTTATTCCTTTATCTTTATACCTCTCATGTTAGCCTAGATTCAGAAAACTGGTCATTGCCATCATTGAATAATATTAATTCTATCAAAGGATATTGCTTGTAATTCTCCGGAAGAGGACGAGGAGAGTACACCACAGCTATTAGTTTCAGTAGAATAAAAATTGCTCATTCATAATTTTGTGTGTGTGGTCTATGAGCTGTAAAGACCACTTAAGGTCACTGCTTCATACAGTATTAGGTAAACATTTAAGAGGTAAATACTTTTATCCATCTTTGCTTCCAGCGAAGAAGTAGACCATGAAAACTCCAGAGGCCTGGCTTGATAGATGCTTTTGCTTCTATTATTTTCCCTGAGCTGAGTATTCACTAATGCTTTGTGTAAATGCAGGTAACTGGACCATGTTCACTGTGAAGAAAGAAAAGTAGATGCATCTGTTAAGCATATATCATACTTATATATATGTTCGTAATGCAAGAATATGATAAATATAAGCACAAGAAAGAAGACAAAAGGAGTCTCACTGCCTGCTCATGAGAACTGCTTCCATCCACAATAAAATGAACACATGTATGATTCTTTGAATTCAAAAACAAATTGAACTAATAGGGAACAAAAATAGTTACTGCCTTACTATGTGGCTGTTAATATTGAGTGGTACACAGCATCTAGGATACTTGTGTTTATTTGCTGATTACAGATAAGTATCAATTTTTTTATGTTCATCCCTATATTAGTTTCATTTGTCACTTGACTGTTGTCACCCTATGAGCTGTGCTAGCAGATAGCCAGTGTAAGTAGAAAAATGAAAGTGACATTTTATTGGTGGTAAGGATGATTTCATGATTTAAAAAAATCCCCATGGATTATTTGCTCATGTTACAGATGTGTTAATAAGTTATGAGAGCTCATTATATGTTAAGAGGATCAAATTCTGTCTTCCTTGATATCATTTATTTAACTTTCTATTATCTTTGATTTGATGTACAATTCTCACATACAAAATTTGTCAATGTTAAGTGGTTAAATTGTCATTCGTCTTCACTTTTATTTCTTCCTTCTTTTTTATGATCTGTGCCACTTGGTTCCAAACAAAGAAAAATAAAGATGCAATTGTATTGAGTGTCTTGCCAGCACTGGCCTTCAAGAACTCTTGTTGTAAAAGGGTCACAGAGACAGCAGACTTTTAACAGAGGCTCCATTTATTTTAATGAAGGTACACATGTGACAGTTAACTTCATCAACCTTTCTCTCTGTGTGTCCTAGGCCACTTAAGTAGCAGAGGACTCAAATTCTAATAGGGCTTAGGAAACAAAAAGCAAATCAGTAGAGCTGTTTCCTCACCTACACTCAAATAGTAGCAGCAGTCTAGCACTGAGCATTTAAACTATTAAATCAGGAATCTTAATGCAGATCTAAGACCAGAAACCTCAGATTTGTTTTCTTGCTTACATGGACACACACATATGCAAGTATACATGTAAGCATTGTGTCTTCCTACTGTCAGGGAAGTGTTGAAACTGAGAAAGAAGGAAAGCCAGGACACATCTCTGCCCATTAATGGAATTAAAGGCTATGCTTTCCCTGGGAGAGTATGATTTAAGGGCTAATCAGCACCATGGTCCTTGCACATTATCTAAGAAAGTGAAAATCACTGGTGACTGTGTCTGTGCTTGGCAGCTCCAGGGGAATCTCTGCAGGCCCTCTGATAACTTTTCATGCAGCGCTTGAATATTCCTTCCCGTGTAATTGGGTTTATTTGCGATATATAAAAAGCAGCCCGTGGCTAATGGTCTGATGCATTCTGTACGTGTTTGAATAGGACAGTTTACTTGGACAGAGGAAGAATTGTGTGCCCAGTCTACAGCAGTGGCATGAACTGCTCTGCTTGTTCTGCATAGTCCCATTAGATCACTCACTGGTATGCAATTCACATGTCTTTAGAACATTGGCTCCAAATGAGTCATATTCAAAAAAGGCTTTATTTTAGGCCATTGAAATCAGAAACAGTATCCTAGAGAAGATGATTCTAAAAGCAGATTTAGTTCATTCATGTGGGGCTCACAAACTCTTCTAGAAATTTGTATGTTGATTGCTCTTCAATGGCAAGGCAATGCTTCTGTGGGGTAAAAATGACTTTCTGTGCATTCATTAGACGAAAGAAGAGTCAAGGTACTAGAAGAAGAAAGCCCAGATATTTCTTTCGGTTGAAAATAGTTTCAGGAAGTTGACAGTGTAACTTGAGGTAGCAACCAAGCATTAAGAATAAAAACCTTGCAAAATATCACTTGTTCAAAATACATACATCAATATCAAAGATTTTATATACATACATATATATATGTTTCTTAAAGGGTCATGGTGACATGCTACACAGGGACAATGAATGTTCAAACTTTGAAAAATATGGGTAAAGAATTTAAATAATCTACATTAAATACTCTGCCCCCATACACACACTCAATCACCACTCCAACACTTTACTGGCATGAATATTATGGTAGCTGTGGGAACCTGGCTCATTGACTAGTGCTCATCCTGGTGTTGTAGTGCCATGGTCTTGATTCTACCAGCAATATCATCTCACTTGAGTGGAATGAGAACATAAAAAAGTCTTCCGTCACAAGACTCAAGCATATTATCACATTTTTCAGCCAAAAGTATTTTGTATACCTTGTCAAATCATGCTATTCATTTATTTCATAATAGTCAAGGGTCTTCTCTTAGCTACATATCTTTTCTGTCCTTAGAAAGCATCAAAATTCAAGGAAAATACAGAGAACACACACATAGCAAAGTTCTTAATTTTAGAATACAGTTCTACCAACACACTCTTCCTTCCTCACCCTTAGGGAATGGTTTTCTATTCACACTTTCTTCCAGGACCATTCAACGTCTATTACTTTCCTCTTTTCTAGTCAGTTATGAGACTTTATAAAGTATCAAGAAATTGTGTGTCAAAGTATGGTCAGTTTCTCAGGCTCAGTGACAGGAAATCAATTGTGTTTGCCCTTTAACCTGAAGTTATTGTCACCTGCCAGTCATAATGACATGAACAGTGTAAAGAATGGCTGCTTAGAAGCCAGGAAGCTGGTGTATGATTAAAAAATCAAGGCTATTTTGGGACAGAAGTGTAAACTCTTAATTTCGGAGAAGTTATTTCTGGCTTAATTATGGCTAATCCGTTTATCTATCTGAATTTCCATTTTTCTTTGCATTAAATGATCTGCCATTATTTGAAGTTAAACACTGTTTGATAAATGAAGAACATCAGGTACTTTTAAAAACAGCTATCACATAACTCCTCATAAATTACAATCCTTTTGAGTTGAATTAGAAACTAAAAGTAGTTTTGATGCTCTTGTGGCTATCACTCTCAGGTGGCAGGTGGAAGAGGAAGCAGGGCATGTCTAAGGCCTTTGTGGTTGCTGGAAGAGAAAGTGCTTGAAGTAGATGACGTTGGTTAGTGACTACAAGGAAGGAAGTTGAATTGCAAATTATGAAGCAAGGAGGAATCAGGAGCTACTGTCTGATAAGTATAAGAATGACATCACAACAGAAATATGTGGATGAGGCCACTCACCAGTTTTGTAGGACACAGTAGCTATCCTAGTAGATTTGAAATGATTTATATTTATGCAAGCACACATGCATTCAGCACAGGAGGAGAAATATGAATATTTTAAATGAATTATTTGCAATGTTCATTTAAGGAATTTCCAAATTGAAAGCCTAAAATTTATATATGAAAACATTGAAGCTAATAGAATCTTCAACTTCAAATGAAAGAGAAAAAGTGTAGTGGTTAGTCCAGTCCAGCAAACAGATACAAAGAGCTTGAATATTCTAAATTATTTCTGAGTTTGAAAGTAAGTAAAATAGATGGAGAAAATTATGTGTCTTCTCCATGAGTTTCTTTTTTGATAATGTCGGGTCAGAGCCATTAACTTATATTTAAACAGATCGAAAAGCTAATGAGTTGATATGCTAGAAGGTGATTACATAAACAATGCAAGCTCAAAGATAAAACCACAACCAGAAGGTAGAGAGTCCTTGTGGCTATAATAGCCATGACTAGCTCTAACCCAGCTTTGCTAAACTGGGATATAAAGAACAGTAATCAAAGTGGATTTGTGGAGCAGAAGGACCATGCTCTGCATTGCTTGCAATTATAAAAGTCAGGTTTTATATTTTTTTCATAGAAAGATATAAAGAGGAAATATGGCGATAGAAGTCAAGCTACATAATTATGGTATTATAACATATCCACAGCTTTATAGCTATGTAAGGTTTTTGTCAATAGGAAACACCATACAGAATGGTGGCATTATAGATATAGCTTAAAGCTTCTTTTGACTCATGACACAGTAGCCAAAACAAACCACTTTCAAAGCTCAATTGTTACACATGTATAATAAAGCTTTTCAAAAATATTCTCAACTTTCAGTTATATAAATATGTTGTACAGATGACTATGTCAAATATGTATTTCAAAATTAAAAAAATCTATGTAAATACAAATAAAAATATTTTATATGTTTGGATGTGTGTTTTTACTGAAGTTTATTATACAAGACAAGAGTATGAAAATTTAACTTAAAGTTTCAGTACACTAAAGTCAAAAATAAACACTAGAACAGAGAAAACATCTTTAACAAAAGGTGCTTGTCTAATTGGATGTCTGCATGTAGAAGAATGCAAATAGATCCATATTTATCATCAAACACACATCCCAAGTCCAAATTGGTCAAAGAACTCAACCTAAAACCAGATACACTGAATCTGATAGAGTAGGATTTAGAAATGCATTGGCACAGGAGACAACTTTCTGAACAGAACACCAGTATCTCAGGCAGTAAGATCAACAGTTAATAAGTGGAACCTCATGAAACTGAAAACTTCTATAAGTCAAAGGGCTCTGGCAATTAGACAAAATGGCGGCCTATAGAATGGGGAAAAAATTATCACCATCTCCACTTCCAATAGAGGGGTGATATGATATCCAAAATATATAAAGAACTCAAGAAACTAGATATCAACAAAACAAATAATCCAATTAAAAATGGGGAATAGATCTAAACAGACTTCTCAAAAGGGGGATCTCAAATGTCTGAGAAACACTGAAAGAAATGTTTGACATCCTTAGCCATCAGAGAAATGCAAATCAAAACTACTTTGATATTCCATCTTACACCTGTCAGAATTGCTAAGATCAATAACACCAGCTCATGCTGGTGAGGATGTGAAGCAAGAGGAACACTCCTTAATTTATGATGGACGTTTTCAAATTGTGCACCCACTATGGAAATCAGTATGGTGATTCCTCAGGAAATTGGATATCGACCTATCTAAAGACCTAGCTATACCATTCCCTGGCATATGCCCATAGGGCTTTCCATTCTACCACAAGGACACTTGCTTAATTGTGTTCATAGCAGCTTTATTCATAGCAGCCAAAAATTGTTAACAGCCTAAGTGCCCTTCAACTGAGGAATGGATACAGAAATTGTGGTACATTTACATGATGGAGTATTACTCAGCTATTAAAAAAAAATTATCTTACGACTTTTGCAGGCAAATGGATGGAACTAGAAAAGATCATCCTGAGTGATGTAACCCTGGCGTAAAAAGACAAACATGGTATACCCTCACTTATATGTGGATGTTAAGTGTTAGACGAAGGAAAACGGTGCTACAATTCATAGACCCAGAGAGACTATGCAACAAGGAGGGGCCTATTGTGAACACAGGGATCTCCCAGGTAAAGGAGAAATAGAACTGAAGGTGCAGCTGGGCTGGGGGAGATTGATACTAGGAGCATAGGGAACCAGGTCAGAGTAGGAAGGATGGAGGGAAAGAATATATGGAGAGAAGACAGGAATTAGAGAACATTTAGGGTGTAATTGGAAGACCATGTGCTATGGAAATTCACTGGAATCTGTGACGGATTCCCTAACTAGAACTTCTAGTAATGAGGGATATAGAGCTTGAACAAACCATCTCCTGTAGCCAAGTAAGGTTTCCTATGGTAGAAATGGGACACCATCCGAGCCACAAAACCTTCCACCCTGGTCTATCCTCCTTGCAGGATCCGTTGAGACAATGGAAGGACAGATCCCCATGCCAAAGGATACTTTGGTCAGGTCAGGAACTAGAGACTGAATACCTCGGAGATGATTTCTAATTATGTCCTGTTCTGCGCATAGAGTGGTACCTAGTCAATTCTTCATCAGAGAAGCATCTTCCACAAGCTGGTGGGAGCACATGCAGAGCGCCAGGGCCAAACATCATGGAAATCTCAGGAAAACCCACAGAAGAAGAGAAAGAGGAATTGAAGGAACTAGAAGGGTCAGGGACACCAGGAGAACAAGCTTCAAGGCATCAACTGTCAAAACTCTTAGGAGCTCACAGAGACTAAAGCAGGAGACATAGAACCTATAGGGTTCCCTAAATATATCTTTTGGTTGTCTGACTTGGTGTTCTTGTAAAACTCTTACAGGCTGGAGTTGGGGAGTCTGTGGCCCTTTAACCTGATCTTTGGACCCTTTTCTTCCTTCTGGGTTGCCTAGTCCACTCTTGATATAGGGATCAGTAAATACTCTTTTCTTAGGGGAGTCAGGGTTATGTAGGGGCACAGGGTAGATCTGGGGGAGAAGGGAGATGAGGGCAGCTTGGAGAAATGAAGGGAAGGGAGCAGGTGGGTTGGGATGTATTATACGAGAGAAGAAAAATAAAACAAATGAAAAAAGAAACAAAAAATGAAATTTCAGTATATTAAAGTCATATTAAAATTGGGTAAATAAAAATATATCATGAAAATTTTCAATGTTTATAATATCACTGTAACTTTGCATCACTCTTACTCAGTCAGTTACTCATCTGGGCTATGAGCAGTCTGCACACTTTGATCATGGTAACAATACCACACCATCAGGAATTGGAAAAAGCACAGTAAAAGCTCTATTGTGTGGTTAAAGAATATGAAGGTAGGTGCTGGTAAGGTTCAAACAATGGGAAGGAATAGTTGCAGTCATGGGAACTCCTTTATGTATCAATCATCAATGTTGTTTTATTTTAGAGGGAGTTGTTACATCTACACAGGGTATTTTGAGTTTATGTCATCTCAAATAGCTCCTTTTATACATGTCTGTTTGTGAAGACTTGGGTCAAACTGTCTTGAGTGGATTCTGTAGCCCTTTCTTGGTGACAATGAAGACTTTCATTTGACCAATTCTATTTTCCAACTTCATGAGTAGCCTAGAAAATAGACTGAACCCAAGTAATGATGACTTTGCTTATAGTTGATTGACAAAACACAGTAAGCCAGTGTTCTATGTGGTATTGCAGTTACCAGCAGCATTAAAACACTAACCTCTGCACATCCAAGAGGTGAAAGTCCGAATAGAAATGATTCGAAGACATCTAGCTGACATCCAATAGAGAAGTGCATGTAATATTATTCTTGGGGCTGTAGGGGACCACTAAATAAATGAGATTACAGAGTTGCTCTATTTTTGAGAGTAAAAGCAAGAAAAGTAAGATTTCTATTTTTGGATATGTTTATAGTACATTCCTTCCGATTTATTGCCAAAGATATTGAAATGGAGATAATATGTGTCTTTAGAATAGTCTTCTTTGTCTCCAGAATAGATACCAAAAACTATGCCAGTGAGAAGGATGTACAAATTGCAATGCTAAAGTAAAATTAATTCCATAGGGGAATTTTATGTATGCACATGTGACATGTGGATATATATATGTATGTGTGCAAATTTGTGTATCTGTGTTCATGTATATATGCATGTATATGTGTCTCTGTGTATGTGTGCATGTGAATGTGTGTTACTGTATTTATGTGTGTACATGAATGACTGTGTATTTGTATGTGTGTGTCTCTGTGTGTGTGTGTGTGTTATGGTATGGAAAAAAAAACTGAATGAATTCGTCATATCATTTAATTTTCTCTGTAGTTTCCTCTTGGCCCCACATTGTCATCATTGATATCAAAGAGTTTAGAGGCCCATTAACACTCAACTGTCATTTGAAGCTGTGGTGCATTTAGATATTGTTTAAAGCTTCTGAGGGATGAAGATTTTAATTTCTAAGATTAATAAACACATTCTCTAGTCATCATGTACTCAAAGAATTCTATGCTCTAGTGTGCTCCCAGTTGTGTTTGAAGGCTGATATTAAATTCAGTTCCATGGTACACATTTCTTTCCCCAATGAGGAATTAGGTGAAGGGGTCTATAGGCACAGGAAAGAGGTTTTGGTTAAATTTTAGAAGAAAACATTAGAAAGTTGCACAGGTAGAGTCAATAATGCATGTGTGACAGAATATATAAAATTTCATGACTCAAGGAGTCACTTGACAAGATACAAGGAAACTAAGAGAAGATAATGTTAAGATAGAAAATAACTTAAGGTTGGAAACTGTGAATTTGAAGTCTGGGTATGTCATACAGTACTTGCCAAGCATGCATCCGACCCAGCACAGGAAAATCAAAGAAAAGTAGAGGGAGAAAAATTATGCTAACTGCAAATATAATGATGAAACACAGAGAGATATGCCAGAAATACATAAAATTGTAAATGTTCTGTCTCAACCAAGCATTAACCAAATTAATAGACTTTAACAATGGAAATAAACTGTTAAAAATACTTGGAACTTTAAATATTCAGCTTTTATAGTAGCTAGTTGTAGTAAATATAGGACACTTGTCCCTATGCCCATTCCATTACTAAGCAGGGCCAGTTCTCAGGCACTCCTGGCACACTCTTGATCTTTGAGAACAGCTCCTGCCCCAAATCAAACCTTCAAACAGGTAAGAGGCATTAAATTAAAAATTCAGAAACAAGAGATCTGGGTAAATCCTAAATATTTACATTAAAAAAATTCCACAAAAATCCAAACATCAAAGGAAAAAAAAGATTATCAATAAAATATCAGATTTATTGCTTTAAATAAGTATAAAACAATTCATTAAAGTTTGAGCATAATAATGATGCATGACAGTAATTTTAACTGCAACGAAACACTCATACAGAGAAAACTATGAGCCTTATCCAAAGAAATAAAACAGAATCTAAGTAATTTCTATTGGTTGGAAGCCACAGTATTGTAAAAATGGTTATTGTTCTCAAATTAATCAATAATCTTTATTACAAACTACACAAAGCTTTATTGTAGAAATTAAAAATCTGATATTAAAGTTAGTATATAAAAACTAAGATACAGACTATGCAAAAATATTTTGATCTGTATGTGAGCAGCCTACGTAAGCATTTCCAACATTTGGGTGAATGAAGCAGGAGAACTCAAAAGTTGAGTCAGTCTGGATAGTGAGAACTCCTCTGAAAGCAAAGACACAGACACACAGACAAACACACACAAACAAGGGTATAAAACATGCATTCTGATCAGAAAACTTACTCTAAATTTATAATACTCAGAACACAGTGGAACTGGCATGAAGACAGATTTTATAATCAAAAATGAAATATGAGAGTAAAAATAAAGTATATATTAAAATTGATTTTTTAAAAACTTCAACATACAACAGTTTTTTTTAAAGTTTGTATAATTTAGAATCTACATGCAATATAATGATTAATGAAATGCTCTTCTGCCACAAATAAAAGTTAATTCAAAATGAATTAAAGACCTAAATGCACAATTAAAAACATACGATGCTTGAAGAAATACAAAGGCAAAAATCTCAGAGAAGTTAGATTTTGCAAGGTTTGGGGGATACAGTTCCAAGAGTTAAATCCGAACATGAAAAACTTAATAAATTTAATTTTATATAAAAAGATATTAAAAATTACAAGCTATAAATCATGAAATTATTTGCAAATTTTGTATCTGCTAAAAGACGCATAAAATACACTCAAGTATGTTTTATTTGTTAAGATTAGAATAGAAATCTACATAAAACGGGCAAGCAACTGTATAGTAATTTTGCCTGTGATATTGCAGAATGACTTAAACTCATTAAAATGTGCTCTTATCACAAGGAAAAGCCACTAAAGCCACAGCACGGTGTACAGTCTGTCCCACAAGAATGGTTACACTACAATAACAGAGTGCAGAAAGAACCACGGAGTGTTATTGTTTTACTGTAATATAATGTTAATAAAAAGAAAAAAGCACATATATGTTGAATGAGACAGGAAGAAAGAAAATATTGTCAGTTACTAGGAAATGGTTCAGAGACTAACTGTAAATGAATGCTGGTAGATTGATGTTCTATCAGCCATATTCATTTGAGTAATAAGTGGCAGAAGATGCTTTGAGTTTGTCCTATTTTTTCCTACAGGTATTATGAAGGAATTGAAATAAATGTCTTTTTGTTTTTAATTTCAAGAAATGAGCACTCTGTGTGTAGGACATGATTTTCATATTTATATGACCAGGAATCACAAGAATGTTTTTGTGTGTGACTTGTTGGCCTTCTCTTACCTTTGAGATTGTTCTTTCCATCCTGAGATTGTTCTAAAAGCCTTGAAAGTTATGTTCACAACAACACATATCAGTAAGAGGTCATTTGCATTTTTTCAAAAACATCTTACCCTTGGAGTGGATTTCTTTCAACATATCAAAATGTAGCCTGTCACTGGGGCCATCTCAACCCATTCAGAACTGTCCTTCTAAGAGACATACTTCCATTAAAAACCCAAACATTTTCATACTGGAGTTACCTTTGGTGTGATAAAGCCTTAGAAGAAACAAGCTCAAGTGGGAAATGTGGTGAGAGCAGTGAGGAGTCAGGAAGATGAAATGAGAATGGGCTTTCTCAGATACAGTGTCTGACATTTGATTTTCCTATCTGTAGTTGAGTGGGGGTGCTAATGCTTTTGTATAAGGAAAAGGAGTGAGGGTTTTATTTATTAAGTTATGAAAATTTAAACAGACTCTGAATTTTTCTTACAAAAACATGTCTTTTTAGCTGATTTAAAAGAGAAAAAAAAAACACTTGATTTTATTTCTAGAAGGAAAATTTGCCATTTTATCTCACATTCTTTGGCCGTTTTTGAGATTCAGCTCCTGTTTACATCATTTTATTAGAAAGGTCACACCCTGTGATGCTTCTATCATCTGTGCAGATGGAGAGCAAGTAATGAAACTATACGTTATTCTTAAGCTTTACAAACATTTCTGCAAGTATTTCAAGTATGGACAAAGAAAATCAGTCTGATGATCAGAGCTGAAGATTATGTATCATTTTAAACAAGACATTTTAAACAAGAAAAAAAACGTTTAAACAAGGCTGGCAGAAATCAAATGCAAAGAGTGAACAATGTTAACACACAGCAAAAAGTTTTTAGGGACTAGATCTTAGGATTGGAATAGTAAGGTGGTGGGATTCAGTACATGATGGTCCAAACAGGCACTTTGACCTGTTGGAGGAATTGAGAACAATAGAAAAGGCAAGTGCTTCTTGGCTCCTTCCATACCCGTTTCCATGAAATGACTCATTACAGCCTAGGGATGCTGTGCTGATTGCCCAGTAACATAAGACCTATGAGAGCACTTCCCACCTCTATATTCAGAAAAAAGGCACATTGCTGTCTGTGAAGGAGCAGGAACACAGAAGAATCTATCTATTAAAAAAATAGACTTACCTTACAAATTTACATTGACATTCCTACTCTACATTCTTACTCATCATTTTTGATTATATTTCCCCAGGAATCTGTATTAATTATTTTTCTAGTTTTAAAATAGGTGAGCCCACTTCTGGTCTTCATTACCTAGGAAGATAAATATGCCTCATAAAACTTAAAATTTAAAATGTCATATGATGCAGCTTAATGCTCAGCTCTTCGTCCACTGATACACAGATTCCAGTCATGAACTTAAGAGTGGGAAAAGCAGTGCTATTTTCCCTTCCCACTAGAGTTCAAACACTTTGGATACTAATGGACATGTTATGAGACACTAAATGCAATGTATATACATGTTTTATTCTCACTATTGCAGTGTCACTCTCATTATTGTTGATCATCTGTCTCCTTAATGGAATGGGGACCCAGGAGCCTTTGTGGTATACGTGCTTAGAAATTATGTGTTGAGAATGTAGCACAGTGCTTGAGCACATGTATAAAACCCTAGCACAGTTTCAACCCATAGAACAACAGTAAAATGCATTAGAATTATAAAAGGAATTATGTAAAGCATTCAGTTTGGGACTCTTTCCAGGGTTTGTTGAACAATAAATCATGTTAATTATAGTCGATGAACTTATTAGTGTTTGATAGCAATTCCAAAATAAGTTACCTTCATTTTGAAAAAGTTTTGCAAATAAAAAGAAGTCTTTATCAGATCCTTTTCCTCTTCTTCTTCCTCTTCTTCCTCTTTCTTCTTCCTCTTCTTCCTCTTTCTTCTTCCTCTTCTTCCTCCTCTTCCTCTTCCTCTTCCTCTTCCTCTTCCTCTTCCTCTTCTTCTTCTTCTTCTTCTTTTAGCTGCAAATCCTTCCAGACCTCAGCAGAGGGAACCACCATCATGGCAGGTGCTATCCTGGACAGTGGAACCCCAAGCTTCTGAGCTCATGTGTTTTTATTGATTAAGAATGCCTCAGATGTTCCACTGACAGCATGTGCACATCACTAGCAATCAAACCTATCACTCAACAGTGCACAAAACAATAATTTTATACATAATGAAAAAAAACTTCCTCAACATCTTCCTTTTTCTATAGAAGCCAATCAAAAAATATTTTATCTCTACATTTTTTCTACCAATTTATATGGTTTTGATGTTCATCATATGGTTTGATATTTATCATAGCCAATGAAAATCTTTCTTATGATTGATAAAGAATTAAGCCAAATTTAATCTTGGAAGAAGGATTTTAGAAGAAGAAAGTTTATTAATACCTGCTAGGTTTAATGCATACATTTGGTCATCTGTTTTCTTTCTTTTAAAAATTTTATTTACTTATTAGAATTTTTCTTCTATCATTCATTGCATTCCAACATCCTTCTGCCCCTCCATTCATTCTTCCCAGCTACATCCTCCCCATTCTTTTTATGGTGATGATAGAAAGCAAACACACACACACACACACATACACACACACACGCACAATCACACATCTAATACACACACCTAACTACATAACTGAAACCTGCTCAGTCTCTGTATTGTTACTTTTATGTATGTGATTTTAGAGCTAACAGCTTGGTATTGGATAACCAATTAAGAGTTTCTTCCCCCAGACTGACTATTTCTCATGATTTACCATTAAGAGACCATGGATTTGAGAGAGAATATGGGGCTACATGAGAGGGGTTAAACAGAGAAGAGGAAAGGGGGAAAATCATGTAATGGGTTTTTGCAACTCAATTGATGCAGTCAAAACCATCCCACATGGACATGTGAAGTTGCCTGCCTATCTACATAATCCTTCATTGGACTTCTGTCACAGGTAATTCAGGATCATATTAAGTTAACAATTAACACAAATCACAGAGATGTAGCTCAGTTGGTAGACAGCTTGGCTAGCATGTACAAAGGCCTGAGTCTGATCCCCAATACCCCATAAACTGTGTACTGACATACATCTAGTCTCATTGTTCTTCAGGCTGAGGCAGAAGAAACTGAAATTCTGGTCAATCAGAGCCAAGCGTGTCAGCGTTTACTTTCCTTACACACCTGTGTGAGATTTCTCCTTTCAGTGATAGACTTCAGAAGCAGAAACCTTACTCTTCCATATGTACAAAGCATGGAGACTTCTAGAGCCCAAGAAAATAGTGTAGAGCATGATTATCTAGAAGGGGATGAGGAAAAACAGAACAATGCTCTCCCTTCTTGGGACCTCATTGGCCAACCTGGAATTAATGATAGTATGAATTTTTGTGTCCTGCCAGTTAGATTATATATTTGACAATCAGAATAAAGACACATTTTTCCTTTTTTCTTTTTCCTTTTTCAATTTTAAATCCAGCCCTGGATTTAAGGTGTTAGCTCATCAGTGAGGCAATGAAATTCTCATTTATTGAGCTAACAATATTCCTTCAACCCTTCACTCTTAGGATAGAACAGTAACTCCCTATTAAGATGTAGAACCAGAAGCAGTGGATGTTGTTCTAGGTTCCTGAGGTAGAATTAGTGATAGCTCTGAGGTTTGGTTTAATTCATAGAAAATGAGAGATTAGAAAAAAAAATCACATTTTCCAGTTTTCTTTTCATTTTGAAGTCATAGACTAACAGATTTGCAAAAATGTAGAACTCAACCTCATGTAACATTGACACAGTCCATAGCACAGAAAACCCTGAACATTAGCAGTAGCACAGTACTACTCGCCATCATAGTCTTCATTGTATTTCATTAGTTCTTTCTAACTCTGTTTTCTTTAAGTTCCAGCATGGAAACTAGTACACTAGGCAACACCTAGTTGATATGATTTCAATGTGCTTTTCTTGTCCGTCATAACCTTGACATTGTTATTGTCTGATGTTTGTGTTCTAGGGTGCCTTCATGTCCCAGAACAAGGAAATAGACAAAGAAATGTGGATAATAGATGAAGAAGCAGTTACATATATATTTTTTACCATTACAGGATGGAAAGGCAAGGATAGAAGAAAATGCTGATAGGATCTCATATTAATTTGTGTTTTCAGTAACAATAAAATTTATTTTTCTATATGTGAATAGGAAGTGTGATTGTTTTCAAATAGAGCTCTCACTTTCAAAACTATCTCATCATATATATGTATATAAATAAATATATACATATATATATTTATATATACATACACATCTCATTGGCATCCTTGAGGGAGTCTTTGATAGAATAACAATCTTATTTTTCCTTAGAGCATAGATCATCCCTATGTTCTAGTAAAAAAGATAGAACTATATGGAACTTCCAAGAACATTACTTTTTTCAGACTCCAAATCTAAGAAGAGAAAGCTAGGCAATGAATTGTACAGCTGAGCAGGGTTATATGTCAAGGATTCTTTTGCTCCTAGTGGAGCCATCAGTGAATTTTGAGATCTTACTAATTGAAAAATGTTGTTTGACTATTCTAGCTATAAATGTTCTAAAATCTTGTTGTGAAATATTAAAAGAAATAGGAAGGCAGACGTCATAGAGAAGTCATTACCATCCTTATGAGCTAATTTTATCTAGAATATCATAACAGAGTATAGGTGAATTATAAAGGAATACCCTGTGTTTGGGAGAAGATATATCTTAACATGTTGGTTGCTTCTTTGGGGCATCATTTGCCCTTTGGAAACATACACTGTCTTTATAGTTTTACAAAATTAATTCTAGATGGGAGATGAGAGAACATTAAGGTTGAAGCAGCACTGGAGATTCTAAAATGAAACTGTATGTTTGGAGACCTACAGTAAACAATATAATTTAAAGCAGAGAGGATGTCTGGTACTGTAGTAAAATCATGAGGAATAATAACCCTCCTGTATCTATCAATAGCATAGTCACATTCATCAGAAGATAGCTTAATTGTCTGAAGTCTCCCTGAGGAAATGTATCATTCTATGCATTGGCCACCACTCCTTGTACCACTTTAGTTTTGTCTCCCTTAATAAATATCAGAGAGCACTGGACACAGGAAGAGAGGATTCTATGGGTATTAACAGAATGAAACATGAATTGCCATGATGGATTTCATTAATTAGAAATTGAAATTAAAAACAACAACTTGTAAAAAAAATTGCACCTCTTGAGGTAGTTCTAGGACAATGTCTGTTCTAATTTTGGTAGTCAATTTGACAGAAATGTTTAAAGTATGAAACACTGTGTCAGAGAAGTATGGTGACCCAGAATAAAAACCACAGTGGGAGGGAAAGAGGCCTTGCATCATCTCCCTTTCTTGTGAACGCTTTGATTAGACAGTCTCAGAAAGTCATCTTTGAGGTGATGCTGCAATTCTCTCTATATAAAAAGTTTAAAAAAGGACTTTTTTTGTATATTGTTAAACCTAAGAGGCATTTAAGAGGGTGTTCAGCCAATATTTAATTATAGAAACTGTCTTCTGAAGCAGATCCTTTGCCTCACAAGCTACTCTGATGAGCAAGCAAGAGGTGAGATTGTGGGACTGTAGGAGTGAGAAAATGGGAAACCAAGAGGAAATTGATCTGCACTACATTCTGAGTATATTTAAACAATATATGCTCAGGTCAAAATAGTACATCCTCCATGAACCAGAGTTCCTGTGTCTAGAAACTCAAGCTGAAAGTATTGATTCTTCAGTAAAGGGGTGCAAGGAGGAGACAACAAAAACAATATTCATGGAAGCAGCAATCTCACTGAAGAGCAATGAGTGATGGCAAGAACAACAGACCGGTGCTGTTCTAACACCTTCCTCTCTACCTCCCCCATTATTTGCTTAGCTTCTTCCCTAGGAGGTTGATCAGGATCCTATCTTTAATGTTCTTACTGTAAAACCATGGGGTGTGGTCAGTAATAGAGGATGCTAATGTCAGCTTGTATCAGATGGTTGAGGAAGGATGATTCCTAGCTTGGTAATCACAAGAAGTGCTCTTAGCCATGCAACTTTCTCTACAGACCTGTTATGACTTTTCAAGAGAATAAAGAGATCTAATATGCAAATAAATGTAATACATAAATTGAATGTTAAAATTAATTCATAAGTAAACAATCATTCTCCTGAACAGTAGCATATCACTTACATTGCTAGTTCCCTCAATTCATGAAATTAAATTAGCTTATCCTGGGGACTGATGCTGTAAGATAAAAGATTTTAGTCTGGAAGAAAAACAGTATCATTCTAGACTAGAAATAACTTTTAAAACAAATTTTCACATAGAATGCCTTAAAATACTTTAAAAAATATGCTTGTTAGGAAATAATATACAAAACTCAGTGAGAGCAGATCTGTAACACAACTATATCTTCAGAGAGAAAGCACAGCAAGCATCCACATAGAGTAAGGAATAGCTTCACACAGTCACTGACAGAGAGAAGGAAATGAAAATTGAGATATTGATAAGCACAGCTAATATACTGAACACGTAGCAGTACTCTCCATCATCAATTTAAAAAAATTGTATCAAATCTCAAAACTTTCAGAGAATTGAAATCAAAATCAAAGTCACAAACTGTATTGTTGTAGAAGTCTATTTTTAGTTGTGTTTAAAATATTGTTTTGTGCATTGTTGAGTAGGATCTGCCTAGGTCTTGGCATTTTGTATTGTTTGCAGGTTTTGGATTTCTGTGGGGGATGTTTGATTGCTTATGATCTGCACCTGAAGAGTTCTGAATAAATAAAACACCTGATCTCAGACACGCTGGGGAGTTCCACTGTCCAGCATGCTACTTGTCATGATGGTGGTTCCCTCTTCTGAGGTCTGGCAGGGCTTTCACATCTGAAAATGCCTCCTTGTCTTCTTAGCTGAGCCATCACAGCAGCATAACTACGACAAGTGGCGCTTGCAGTGTAGGGTCTGAAGTCACACTTGTCAAAATGGAGGCAAGGAAGAACAAGAAAGAAACTCCAGACCTTGAACAGTCTGGCAAAGTATGCTCAGGGCAGCTCCTAAAGGACAGAGATTATATATATATCCAAAAATAATGAGAGGAAGTCTCCTGAAGGAAGAGGAGAGAGAGAAAGAATAAGCCTCTATGAAAAGAAAAGGCTGTGGAAATTAATAAATAAATGAGGAAAAAAGCTTCAAGGTGAGAGCCACAGGATGGAGGCCATTAGAGATAAAGAATTCAGCTGGGAACAGGAAAAAAAGCAAATTTATTTCTGCTTTTCCTGATCATGGAGCCAATGCTCCCTCCCACCACTGGCAGTAGCATGCTCTTTGACAAACTGAGTTTTCTCATAGCTGTGTTATATGTGTGTAAAGCTCAAGGTGTTGTGTTTGAGATCTATGAAAGGGATTGTATGTTTCCCCACAGCAATGGTGAGAAAGAACACCTAACTGCTAGAGTGTTTTAGCCAGCAATTCTTCCCTGTGGCCCAGGACACCCTGATGTTATGGAAGCAGCATCTTGGAGCCAAAAAACCACTTAATTAAATTGGCTAGTTTTTGAGATTTTTTTCCTTCAAACCTGCAAAAGGTAAGTGTCTCTGGTGATAAGAACTCCACCTACAAGGAGACCCTTATTGCAGACAAAGTGACCAGTTATTTTTTCCAGCTAACCATATTCTATCTTAAAACGTGGAAAGTGTTTCCTAAGGCACAGCATACAGAAACTATCTGCCATAAGTGGCTGAGGTTGCATCTCATTCTGGCAGCCAAACTTGGTACTGTAAGCATTACCCAGATTGTACTGGTTTTGAAGGCATAAAGAAGTTGTTGGAACAACTGAGGTTTGCTACTGTAAGAGGCCAAGAAAGCCCATTGATGAAGGTGCAGCCTTGATAATAGTTGAAGGCCCAGATGAAGGGATCAGGTAAAGAAGTTGAGGCTTGGCACCATGAAGAGAGCCTAGAAGATGTTATTAGTGAAGGTATAGCATCAGTGGCAGTAGATGGCCCAGACTGAAAGTGTCATAGAGCGAAGTTGAGGTTTGACACTGTAAAAAGAGCCCAGAAGAGGCTACTGGTGACAGTACATCCTAGTTGCAGCAGAAGACACCAGTGTTTGGAAGATGCCAGTATCATGGGATGACCACCAAGAACAGCAGCAGCAGTGGAGTGAAGCTAGCCAGATCCTGGAGGACAATTTCTGTGTGATGACCCTGAGAAACACTTTCCAAATTTTAAGATAGAGTCTGGTTGCTGGAAAAGTAACGGGTCAGTTCATGTTTGCATTCAAAGTTCAATAGAACATTCCAAAAACTCCTTCATAAAACAACAGCAGTTATCCTGATTTTTTTTAACAAGTTTTTTTCTTAGCATCATTGTAGGTGAACCTTATCAACAGGAAGGGTTCCCTCGTGAAGTGGAGTTCTCATCACCATAGCAGATGTGTCTTGTCAGGACCACCTCATCGGTATCTGGGCTGCATGTTAGTCAGGTTTGCAGAAAAAACAAAAACAAAAATGAACTGCTCAGTTAAACTAAGTGGACTTTTGGCTCTAAATCATGGCTTCCCACAAAACAATTATTTCGTACATAACTAAATATGAATGTCCACAAGAGTTTATATTTTCTGCATCTGCTAGTATATTACATTTTTGTTCATTGTACTAAAAAATGTATATGAAAGCTTGTTATACAGACAATATTGCATAATTACAGAGAAAGAAAGTACATTCTGCCAAGTATCAAGCCAGATGATGAGATGACATTGAACTAATAGTAGAGGAGTAGAACAAATACCTCACAATTAGGCTTCATTGACTAACATTTAGCTAAAGGCGACACCAACAATGAGGCACAGTTGAATGGAAACTGTATGATGTTTGGTAATTGAAGCTGGAAGAGTTAACTGTCCAAATTTTAAAAAAATCATGACATTCATGTTTTAGTACATCCAAAACCAGTTTGATCAATTTTTAGAGTTAAGTAAAAATAAGAAAAATAACAGAATACAATATTGCAAGAAATTACCAAGTTGTTTCTAAACACATGAAAATAAGGTATTCTATTTTAGCAAACAAATCGAGGAAGACAGAACAGGAAAAAATCATTGGTTCACTAAGGACACTTTTCAACTGGAGTCTGGATCTGAAAAGCTTCACTGAGAGAATTAGTGAAGTTATGAAATCTCTGAAATTTGCTTTGATAACCACTTCAGGAATTTGCTGTATTTGGAAGCAGACAATGCTACCATGGAAAAACATTTAGAAAGGTTATTGGAACTTTTCAGGCAACCTTTAAGGTGCAATTGTTGTTTCTCTTAAGCCATGATTATAATTTCCAGGAGGACTACGACACATAAATGGCTAACCCCCTATGTATTAGTGAAGTCATCATCTTCATCCATACTTAGGCTGAGTGTAATTCTTTATCACATTTAATGCAAAGAAGACTATTTTGTTTCTCTAGTAACAACCCAAGATAAGGCACAGCATTGTGACTGTCCTTGTGTCAGTGCTGAGTGAGATGGCCAGAATCAGGACTCTATGAAGAATATTAACATTTTATGAGCATTCAATTAATAAGTAAGGGAACAATATAAAGGCAGTACTCAGAAGAATTACAAATGACAAATAGATTCATGGAAAATTATCCAACACCCTTAACTATCATGATAATATAAATCTCCCCCACCCAGAAGGGCTATCACCAAGAGATCAAATAACAGCAAATGCTAGCAAGGATTCAGGGCAAATCAAATGCTTATTCACTAATGGCGTGAGTGTAAACTGGTGGACCTATATGGAGCTCAGCATGAGGGTTAAACAAAAACAACATGAACAACAAAAAACTATAGGGTCTTAACTGATGAGACGCCTTGAGTCCCTTATCTCATATCTTCAATCAAAATTTAAGTATATGTACACACAACATATACATACATATATTGACGTTTAAGTTTTAGAAAGAGTATTTAGTGATAGAACAGGTCATAGCAGAAGGAGAGGAAAACAGGACAAGTAAGAATAACGGGAATAAATGTGAATAAAGCACAATGATTTACATGTATTAAAAATACCATATTGTAGCCCCTTATTGCGAATAGTAACTAAACATTATTTTTTAACAAAGAAATCAGGCACAGACCAACAGGGAAGATCACACGAAGATAAAATGCACAAGCATAGGGAAGAAATTCATCATAAATAGAAACAATAAATGCTAGCCTGCACCAAACACGCCCCCCCCAATTGATATAATGACTCATACCAAAGAGAAGTTTTTGGTAAAAAAAAACAAAACAAAACAAACAAAATTAAGACACTCCCAGCATGAATGGTACTAGGGAAGGCTTACTCCTAGTATTATTTGTAAATAAACAACAAAACAAATTTTCTGTGTCTCATACCATGTTCTCATTAATAGAGAGAGACCAACCAAAAGAAAAATAGGCAAGATGATTAAACATACATTTCACAAAGCTATAACCAAATGTCTGTAAAGATACTCAATTACCTAGTATTGAGTTATTCAAATGGCACCAACAATGAAGAAACCCACAGAGAGTGTTTCATTAGAGTACTTGTTTATTCCTGAATGTGAAAACTACTTTTCATTTATAGGTGTGAAAGGGATAATTCAGAATCACATGTAATTGCTAGAGTTAGATTTCTTTCAATATGAAGGTGGGAGATAAAAAAAAATCAGTGAGAAATAGAGAGACACAGAGTAACAGGTAGTTTTAAAATGCCATTCTGAATTCTAAACCCAGAATGTCAGTGGCTCAGAACCTTCCTTGGCATTGAGTGGATGCACACACCATGTGGCTTCCAGACCGTGCTCAATACAGTCATCTCTGTGGTGAAGATTAAACCAATGAGCAACAAATATCTGAAGAATGTATAGATGTAAATTACAGAAAAAAATGACATTGCTTCAAATATTTCACCCTTCTCACTTCTATTTTGTGCTGTTTTATATTTTATAATATTTGAGAAAGAGAAAAAGAAAATATAGGATATGAAAGAAGAAGAATAAATGCCTTCGCAGAGGAGAAAAATATGAATTAACCGATTATTTCATTGATATCTGCTTGTCTAGCTTTTTTTTTTTTTAACTTTTGAATCAACAGAAGCCAAATTCCCATGGGCTGACAATGTTATTTTGAGAGAACTGGACACAAATCCATTTTCACAAATGGAGAAAAGTCAGATGAGCAAGATCTTTGGAGTTATCCTAACTTTTCTCTCCTTTTCTTGTTCTCTCTCATCAATCTTCTCTTCATAACAATGTTCAAAGACAAAAATATTATTGAATTCTATAAGAAAATTTAAAATCATTCCACATCTGCTTGCCTGCCCATAGTATAATCTACTACTAATTACACCAATTATTCTCTGTAAGAGATAGTGATACAGCCCTCAGTGTTAATAGCAAGGCATGTCAAAGAAAGTAATTTCAGATGATGGAAACTGCCTGGACATTCTGGAATGTACAGAACAGAATTATTCACCACCTCTTTAGGTACACCTGGGGCAGAACAAAGCTACTGAAGTGAGTTAAAAAGGGTCTTTATTTGGGTTCCTGACTATGGTCCCCATGTGTCTCTATTCGTGAAGCCAGTTGACTTGCTCACCCTCTGTGCACATTCTTCCTAAACACCTGATCCCCCAATTAAGCTTTACACCTGCAGAGGCAAAACTTCCATCCTGCTCAATTTCTGCTTTTAACCCTCTCCACAGCTGAGAGTGTCTTCTGTGACCAGAGAATGAGCACAGCATATTCCCCAAGGAATATGAATTTTAAGAGAAATTTAGTATTCTTGGGGTTACCAGGGCAACTTTTGGGGCTTGGATGATGATCTCAGTAATACATCACTGGGTAAAAGAACTTTGTTCTGAGCAGGACAGAATATGAAGGTCAGACTGGCAATTCCGTGTAAAAAAATGTGAGTCACAGAATCGGCTGAAGGGTGGAAGAGTCACTGCTCTTTCCTGTGCCCTACAAGATGAGACTGATTGTGGAAGATGCTCTCTGAAGAAGACTCTCAGTGCCACTGTGCTGCGGTTGAAGCCTGGAGATGAAGGTATTTACATCCACATCATCCTAACCATGCCAACAGCTCAGCCTGTTTAGGCCTTTCTGTACCCTCAGAAAGTTCAAATGTTTCCCTTATCAAGAAGACTGCAGTGTGCACAGGGAAAGCATCCTCATCACTGATGAAGACACCTCAAAAGCAGCACCGATTTTGACCCTTTTGTAAAGTGAATTGATAGCAATGAGGCAAGCTCACTGTGGCCTCCACTTGTAATTCAGGGTCACAGCCTCAGAAATGATTGTTAGATGATCAAAATCTCCAAAATATGATTTGTCATGCTGAATTTGTCCTAATGTACATTAATCCTCATCAAAACACTTGAATCACATTTCCATAACATGGTACGCAGTTCTGTAAGGAGACCTTCATGTATCTAAGCATACTTTTTAATTTCTGAATTAGTAATTATTGACTTTGTCCAAAATTCCTAAAAATGTGTACTGTATCATCTGCAGATGATTTGTAAATCTTACCTAACAGAGAGTTTGTGAGGATCAGTGTATGTGAGAGGAAATGGACACAAATGCATAAATATATGTACCCATGCACACACATGAACACACACATGTGTACTTATGCACATACTACTCAGACAAATTGTAACAATGGGGACTGTCAGTATTATCATCATTGTGTAATCTGTAATTATGTGTTACTTTGTTAACCCTGATTCCTTTCTATGTGCCATTTACCACAAATCTGTCTTCCTATCATTTTCTCCAAGAGAACTCACGCAATCCGAATACTGAAGCATCATTATCTAAAACATTCTTAACAGAAACAAGTATGAGATATAAATTAAATTGCTGAAGTAATATCAATTTAAAGGAGCTAGTTGATAGGATAAGTAACCATGAATACCTTTTTCCCTTCTTTCTTTACTTGTAAACTACTGAAGCAATTCCAACTGTATCTTTGTTGTTTCACAAAAGGTGAAATGGATGCACATGTGGCAATATGTTGGTGTTGCTAACATTTTTGAATGAAGAGGATTTTGATACCTTTTAATTTATTCCATTGCATTTTCCTTCATATATTTCAGATAGGTTTTGTTTGTAATAGTTTTGTTAAAGAAAACAAACATGATACATGACATAGTGTTTGCAATATAATTCAACTGGTTTCTTCTTTTGGAGAGATTAATATCTGTTCCTGATTTTAAAAAAGTACAAAAAGAAATTCAGATTCTTTCATTGGAGTTTTATCACTAAAACACATTCTGTTGAGAATAATTGACTGCCACTTGTCTAAGGCTGTTAATTAAATTGCTCATTTTATTTACTGAGTATATAGTTATTAAGTTTAAATTTGAGAGGCAGACTAAGATGAACTGTTAACACTTCCATAATTGTCCAATGGTCACAGAATGTGAAGTGCCCATACCTCAGACACCTCCTGGAATATGTACCAAAACATTCACACCAAATAGATATCCAGTACTATGTGATTTACAAATCAGAACATTTTTCTTTCTTAGGAACAACTCCTCTGTGATATCTGAACTTTCAGTCATTCATACCTACATCTTTTTTTAAGTGAGTCTAGCAGATACTTACCCTTTCCAGAGAAAATTTCATAAGCAAGTAGCTATTCAAATGTGAATATGAATGTTAAAAATTCCTATGAGCACACTCAGAAGCCTGAGTACAGGCAGCACAAGGATACTCTCTTCACTCAAGGCTTTACCTTCATGGTAGAAAAGGAAACAAACAAGTTACTATAGGGAATGGTCATAATGGCCTATAGTCCATCATCCACAATATTGTCCATAACATATAGAATCCAATAATATTGAATAAACAGTAAATAATGTAACACTTGAAATTTAAACGCACTCTAGGCAATTCTCTTGACTTAGAATCAATTAAGTTCATCTCTTATTTTAGTCAACGTCCTCAAAGGATTTAGGAGTACCAATTATGAGTGATTCAAAAATTGCTCAAATAATTTGTTTTGTATGAAATATTTAAGAGAAATGACTTTTCCTGGAAGAAAATCAAATGGAGAACATATTTGCACAAGGCATTTACAAGGTTTATAAGTATATCCTGATTTCCACCAAGTAACTTGGTAAATCTGCTCTTCCATAGGCACCTGCTCACCCTTGCTTCTGCAAACCTGCACACCTGCCCATCTGCACACCTGCTCACACAAGCATATGCTCATTTGCAGAAGCACTTTATAAAGGGCTCCTAAAAATGCCTAAATTCAGTCCTGAAAATAGCAACAAAATATCTACTTAAGAGACTAGCTCTGAGTGCCACAGTAGCAAACAAATAGGTTACTGAAGTTGGCAACAGTGCCTAGGGAAACAGGAAAGGAATTTTTCTAAATTAACAATATTTTTGGGAAGAGCTCGGGTTCCCACTTTTTGTACTTCCCTTCAAAAAATAGTGTTTTGATTTCCTACACATTGATTATCTAAAACATTTTTGCCTGTACCCAGGAAAACATTTTTATCTGTTCTGTAACTACATCCTACCAACAGTTACCCAAAATAATTTACAAAATCCTTGAATAATTATTCTTTTTATTTTTGAAATTATAATATACTTAAATCATTTTTCTCATTCCCTTTCCTCCTTCCAAAACTGCCCGTAAAACTCTTCTTGTTCCCTTTCAAATTTATGACATTGTTCTTCAGTAATTATTGTTATATAATATAATAAATATAATATAATGTAATATAATATAATACAATATAATATATAGATATAGATATACAAATATATATTCTTAAATATATAAATACAACCTGCTAATCTGTACAATGTTACATGTATGTATGTTTTCAGGGCTGACTATTTGATATTGGATAACCCATCAATGTGTTCTTCCCTGGTGAATATTATTATAAAATCTTGAATGCCACAGGTTGAACAGGAGCTATAACAGGCTCCAAGGAGGGCCTGGATCTCTGCTTTCATGTTTCCTCTTTTAAGAGCTTGCAGATAAGCTCTCATTATCAGGAAGAAGAGATGTGGGTGACATCATCTTGATAGAATTCTGCAGCCTGCAGTGTTCATATTTCTATTCTCCTTTCCTCCCTCTTTACTTATTTAGGAGTGTTTCATCTGAATCATCACTTGTTGGACAGTCCTTTGTGAATCATAATCCTCTCTGATACCACTATCAGTGAAAATGGTGCTGTCAACATTTATGTCAACGCCGAGGTTGTAATTTTTGACAGTAATGTTCCTGGGCTTGATCTAAAACTCTTTGCTCACATTGACAGAGCTGCCTGTCAGCGTCCCTTCTCCCTGACACTTTTAAGTGACTGAGGACTTGGTGGAACTCACTTTAGGAAAAAATCTCATTCCAAGTTCTCCCATTAGGTCCATGGCTCATCTGAAAGAGCTGCCCATGTTTTCAAGAGATAAATGATTGCAGAAGATCAGGGACTTGGTTCTGCCTTAGGTCGCTATATAATTTTATAAATATCTGAGGAAATAAAACACAGCAGGGATGAATTTCTCCTGAAGGCTGGACCTTGTCATAAACCAAAGTATCTCTCAGAAACACCATTAGAGAACATTAGTCTGCCTCAGCTTCTTGTTTCAAGTCACAAAATGATGTTGTACAATTTTATGGTCCATATGATTAAAGAGCTTCTTCTTCTACTTCTTTATTCTTTTTTTTAACCAATTTTGCCTTTCAGTACTCATCAGTGTGGCCAAGTTTTTCTATGTTGTTCCCTTACCTTTTTTGGCCCAATATTTTATCTTCTAAGAAATTGCTTGTATTTCTTTAGAAAAATTAGATTAGCAAATATTAAAGAAGTTATATTATATGAAACTAAAGAATATTGCCAAAACCAGTACACTCATATATTTCTGATGACACTGTAAATAGGTATAAGCATTTTAAAAAGGCAATTTGGGATTATATAAGAGAAGCAGGAAAAAATATACATAGTGTTCCCAATAATGCCACACTTGGGAATATATTCTAAGGAGATAATTCACAGTAAAATAAAAGCTATATGGATAGAAACACTTATTGCAACATTATTTATAGCAATTAAAATTGGTTATAAGTCACATCCAATAAAAAGGACTAAATACAGTATATTATATCACATGGATTAAATCGCATGAAACACTAAAGAGAAGATTCCTATTATTTCTACATCTACAGTCACTTTTCAGTCTCTTTTTTGAAGTGCTTTATTTTTAAACATTTTTGAATGCATTTATGCCCTGTCCCAAAATGGACAGTGCTCCATATATATTGAGTTTGTTAGAAAAGTTAATAAATTTATCTAAGAATCAATTTCCCCCCTCAAAATACAGGGCAACAATATCTGTCCTAAAATATTGTTACTGCAGTAAAATCAACCATATAGTAAATAGGAATCAGACAGGATACTCATCTTCTATGTCTTGGGGATTATAAATGTTTTTGGAAAGAAGGCAAACTAGAAAATTTTTATTCCAAAGATGCTGAGACCACCTCTGATCAGTAAAAGCTTCTTCTGGTTACACAACTGGTTACTGTTCAAAGAATAAGAAACTGTAGAGTGTATAGTCTTAATCTTGCATGCATATCACATCCCCTGTATTCAAGGCTTAGGGAGCAATGCAGAAGAGAAGATGAAAAATATTTTGAGCTAGAGGCTATGGAAAAGAACTCTGAGACAGCTTGACAGGGTACTGCACACATGAACTCACAGAGGATGTGATTCTGTGCACAAGACCTCCACAAGATCAAGGCAGACAAAAGTCTCAGCATAGATAAGAGATGGATTCATAAACTTCCAGCCCTGGCTAAAGAACTACTTGCAATTGATGACTGCTGGGGTAGTAGTGAAGGTTGAAGAAGGATTAAATTTTCTTCAGGGATGTGAACCCGGAGGGGTGGGTACCTACATTCTAACATGTAAGTTATAAGCCTGACAAACTAGACCTATCCTGACTCAAACTATTCCTCCTTAGTAAGTAAACAATGGGTTTATCGGCTTTGTGTGTATATTTTTCACAATACTATATTCATATAACATGTATACATGACAGCAAACATATACATTTTCACTAGCTTTTAATGTTTCTGATGGCATGCCTTTTGTTCCCAATGCCAAAATCAAAGGAATTGTTTTCTACTACTGTAATTGTACAATAGAAAAAAAGGACACATTCCCTTCTTATGTCTCACATATGTGAGAAAATCCCCCATTCAATTGGTGTATCATCCCTAATATATCTGTTGAGTACATACTTTCCAAATCCCCTGGAAAGTTAACATGTCAGTGATATTATGCTTTCTTAGGCATATACTATTTATGTTTAATTTATGGATTAGTAACAATAAATGGCAAATAGAAACTTGTAATAAAACATAATATAAAAGTTGCCCAATGTTTTGTATCAAATGTTATTTATTATTTTTATGGTTTATTTGATTTTACTTTATGTCTATGGGTGTTTAGCTTTGTATTTCTATGCATCACATTCGTACCTGTGCAGACCTGAGGAGGACATCAGGTCCTCTGGAACTGAAGTTGCAAATGTGTTAGATGCTAGGAACCAAACCTGAGCAATAAGTGTGCCTAACCACACAGCCACATTTCCAGCCTCTAAAAGTAGTTCATCATTTGTGAGCCATTTCAGGTATTTTCCATCTTAGATGAATATTATTGAGTGGTGATAAGTTGGACCTGCATTAACTTTGGATAACGAGGAGTGTATTTCTCAGTTTTCACAAATACCCAAAGTTGTGGTCACAGGAATTTGAATATTTCTGTCATTGTAAATGCTATCCTTGTGTTTGATTTCACAGCGAACACCTCTCTTTAACGTGTTATCTATGATTTGGCTCATTCTGTAGCACAGACTTGTAGCACTACATCAGGAACTGTTCTATACACAGTGCTTTGCCTTTAGAGCTTGCCTGTTCTCACTGTGCATAGTGTATTTGAGATTCACCCACAGTTCTAGGATCATCAGTGAGATCCATCCATATTGCTAGGAATATCAATACCTTCCTCATTTGTATTACTTTCAATGTCTTCTTTAAGGGTGTATGGCATTTCTTATCTACCCAGCAGTTGAAATATTATTTTGTTTTGTTTTCAGTTATGAAGAACCTGTTCTAAACATATTGATGAAATTTGATTGAGTATAATAGGTCTTGCTCTTGAGTAAATACTCAGGACTTGGGTATATCTGATCAACATGTAAACATAATTTATTAATTAATCCAGCAATCATCTTCAAAATGATGGTTCCCATTTCCAACTCTACAAGTAAGAGTCCTATTGCTATATGTATTATCAGGATCAAGTACTTGGTCAGGTGTCCTTCCTTTGACTGTAATTGGGCTGTAGTGGATATCAAATTGGTTTTAACTTATATTTACCTAATAGCAACAGTAAGCATTCTTCCAACTATTTATTTGATCTCAATGTGCATTCTTTTAAAGATAAAATTTATTGTTTTGAAATTAAATTTAATTATAGCATTTATCCCTTCCCTTTCCTCCCTCCAATCTTTTAAATGTACCCCCATGTTTTCTTTCAAATACATGTCTTGTATTTCTAAAATTAATGTGTTGTTTATTTCCTAAATATATAAACGAAACACGATCAGTCTGTGTAATGTTAAACACACACACACACACACACACACACACACACACACACTCAATATATATTAATTATATAATTTCAGAGCTGACCATTTGGTATTGAATAACCAATTAGGAGCTCTATCGTAAGGAAGGCTATTTCTTCCACTGTTAACATTTCTTAATTTCCTGTAGTTTTTTTTTTTTTTTGTTGTTGTTGTTGTTTTGGTTCGGTACTCGTGAGATTCTTTCCCTTTCCTTTAGGATGTCTAATGGTGTCACCCTTATTCAGATCTTCTTTAGGCAGCCATGTTGTTAAAACTGAAATGTGTATCATCTTTTCATTTATAGGAGACACGTTCTCATATCAAACATTATATTCTCTGGATTTTCCAATATTTCTGCTCCCTCTTCCATGATTTCCCTGATCCTTGGGTGAAGAAGTTGTACTGTATATGTATAAGTTGTGGTTGGGTAACTTAGGATCATTTATTCTCTGCGTTTTGATTGGTTGTTGCTTTCTGTAGTGGTCTCCATCTGTTGCAAAGAGAAGTTTCTTTGATAAGGGATAAGAGCTACACTTTATTTGTGGGTATAAAGACAAATATTTTGAATGCAGTTAGGAGCTATGCTGGTTTAGTAAAGTGGTCACAGATCTATGACCTCTCTAACCTCATGTAGTTGGCAGTGTTTACAATACCGGACATGATTTCTCCCTTAATGAGAGGACCTTAAATTCAGATATAGTGTTATTGGTTACTGTCAAGCTATTAGTGTCATAACTGCACTTCTAGGATCATCATGTCATCCCGGACCCTTCTGCAGTTCATAGGTGTTGTAACTGGGTAGGACTATTGGATGCTTCTCTCCCTTGGAAGTTAGCATGATGCTATCTGGTACCATAATAGCTATTCCAGAGGGAGGATGATTTCATCCCTGATCCTTCTGGGAAATTCTGGGTTCTGTGTCTAAAGTGCATTGTGTCTTTAGCAATCAAACTTGCCTTCACCTTCTGCAAGACAATCAAGGGCAACATGATACCCTACAATGTTTTGAGAGTCTTTGGGAAACACAATTAAAACTCAAAATGCTGCTGCTCATGCCTGGTATCAGAGTTTTTCTTTATCTCTGGCTCATGGAAGGAAAGTTGTCAGCTCAGGTAACAAAATTTCATTTCAACTATATAATCTACATGTACACTATCTAATTTGAAGTAAATAAATAACATGATTATGCATGGCTTTTTTCACATATCATTACTGTTATTTTACCTTCCTCCTTTCCTCCTTCCTAACTTTTTTACACTTATGCCTTCAAATTACTTATATTCTGTTAGATCTCTCTTTATTGTTCCCCACTACCAATAGGCCATTTTTGCCTTCTTTATTTCTGTCATTACTATAGGTTGTATACTCACATCTGAAGATTTGGAGTTATCAGCTACACATGAGAAACAATATGCATGTTTTATCTTTCTGAGTCTGAGTTACATCCTATAATGTTTTTTTTTTTCATTTTTTACCTGAAAAGTTCATGATTTCCTTTTTTCTTTACACCTGAATGGCATTCCATAGTATATATGTACACATTTTTTCATTATCCATTTATTATTTTAAGATTTATGTTGCCAGGAAGTGGTGGTGCACACCTTTAATCCCAACATAATCGGGAGGCAGAGCCAGGCGGATCTCTGTGAGGTCAAGGTCAGCCTGGTGTACAGAGTGAGTTACAACAGAGAAACCCTGTCTCGAAAAACCAGAAAAAATTTAGATTGTTTTCACTTTCTAGCTATTATGAATAGATGAGCAATGAACATGGCCAAGTGTCTGTGGAATAAGTTATTCAGTCCTTTGGATGTATTCCAAGGAATGGCATAGTCAATAATATGGTAAGTATATTTTTAGATTTTTGAGAGTTTTCCACATTAATTTCTATATTAGCTGGAAATGTTAGCAGTTCCACTAACTGAGGTTTCTCCTTTCCTTGCATCCGTGGTCACATTTAGTGTTAGTTGATATTTTGAACTTTGCAGTTCTAAGTGAGGCAAATGAAATCTCAAAGATCTTTCGATTACATTCCTCTAGTTTCTAGGAACAATGAACATTTTTAGGTATTTCTTTTCTACTTCTATCTCTTCTTTGGTGAGCACTCTGTTCAGATCCATGGCCCATTTTTTAAAAAAAATATTGGGTTTTTGTTTTTTACTATTTGCTCTTTGAAATTATTTATATATTTTGGTTATTAATTGTTTTTTACTATTTGCTTTTTTGAATTCTTTATGTATTTTGGTTATTGATCCTCTGTCAATTGTACAACCAGCAAAGAAACTCCCTGGCTCTCTTTACATCCTCATTAGATAGTTGTTTTCTTAGCTATGCTCAGTGTGTAGTTTTCAGGAGATTCTCTTTAGTATTCATAGTTTGCTTTCTGGTGTGCACATCTCTTTTTGCACAATGAAATATCTAGTTTCTTCTTAATACCCAGTACAACATTAGTTTGCAGAACATGCCTCTGAATTGGATTCCTTGAAACTCCTTTTGGAAGATGAACTTAAGAAACGCCCCATTGCTGGGGTAAAGTAGATAAATAGTAATGAGCTACACCTCAAAAGATACGTGCCTTACTCCTGAATTTCTTTAATTATTTCAAGTTCAGTAGAGTGCCAACACTGGCAATAGAGTTGAGAATCAGATTTTTAAATGAGGCCTATGCGATTCACATGTGATCTTCTTTAAAAGTAAAATACAGATAACTGGGGTCAAGAAACCAGAAAAATGTTTTCAGAGTTATTTATCCTTCTTTTTCTGCTGGGCTTCATGTACTGTTTAGACTAATTGCTAACATTCTGTGTCTAAATGTTTACTGAAAGTTTACTACATATAAAACACTACACTGTTGCTCAATAAATATTTGCTGAACTCAAATTATAGTCATAGTATAATATTCATTGCTGATCTTTCTTGGGACTAAGACATATCTAGAAGCAGCTAGGAAATCAGTATTTTTAAAAACCTGCTATGACAACAGGCACATAAGAACACCTTCTCAAGAAAAAAAACTGTTTATATATTTTATGAACAAGGTATTAGATAGAACTAAATATGGATAGAGCTGAAGGTATCTGAAAAAAGATTGAACCAGGGGAAATTAGTAAAATCAATAGTGAGCATGGCTAAGTGATAATTAGGGATTGTAGGGAATTTTGGTGTTGCATATTCAGGCTTCAAATTGAAAAAGAAGTTGAAGATATACCCCTCTTAATATTACACCTGCACACACTTAAAACACAAGTTCACGTCTTGCTTTCTGAGTAAAAATGTGATCATTTCCAATGTGTAATTATATATCTCCCTCCTCTTCCCAAAGGGAAAAGCTCATTTCATAAATGCAATACTCAAATAAATCTGAGCAACAGTGGAACAAACACTACCATCTCTTAGAAAGCTCATGGAATTTGATTACATTCTTTTTTTTTTTTTTTTCTAGCTGCTATCCTCACCTTTGTCATTCTGCCTACACTCCTGAACTCCACCTGGGATCGGCAGCAGCAAAGCAACTGCAAAACTGGCTTTTCTCACACAGTCTGCCAAAAGCAGCAAACAGCAGATCTCAGGGGAGAACTCTGTGACATACAATTTACTACCCAATTTTGTTAACCCATGAGGTTTAGCTGCTAGCCCTTTCCAGAGAGTCAAATAAGCTTACAAGTTTGGGGCTATTTATTTATAATAAACTTTTAAATATTCAGCATGAAAAGACCTCGGGTTCCCAGCTTTGAGTACATCGATGGATATTCTTTGAGGATTTCAGAGAAAGAGACGCGTTTGGTATGTGGAGGACGTTGTATTATTCTAGCTTTCTGTTACTACCTAATATTTACAGTAAAAAGTATACTGCTGCAGAGCCAAAAGAGACCTTGGAAATAATCTGATTTAATGAGCTCATTTTGTAGAAAAGTCTGAATAGGAGTTACCCAAGATCACGTAGTTATTTAGTAGAAGAATTGAAATGAGAATCAGGCTTTATAACTCTGCACAAGCATATACTCCATTCAGAAAGTGAATTGAATTTGCCCCAACAGAAGCCTAGAGCCATTCTATAAAAGAAGTAAAAGAAGTAAAAAGCAAGATATTTTTTCAATAGCTTTACACTGTCTACAAAACACACAGCCAAAGGAGATGTTTCCTTTTGACTACGTATGACCGTAACCTTAACTGAATCCATTGAATAGAAAATGTGCAATGATCCAGTCTAGTACAGGAAACATGATGAAGACAGCTGTAGAATTGACGGCTAGTCAGAGTACATGTGGAGAGAGAGATGCCATTCTATATGATACAAACATAACCATGCAGGACTATGCACACGAACAATGATAATGGGGCCCATATGTGAACATAACATAGATAACCCTATACATTGTCACATTCTGCAGTTAATGTGGGTGAAATAATCATGGTCTGAGAAAAGTACTTAATTTAACTTTGTTTTATTTTTTTAAAGATTTATTTTAATTATGTGTATTTTTGTCTGTGTAAGAGTATGTTCACATGTACAGAGGTTCACCAAGACCAAAAGGAGGGCACAAGCTCCCAAGAGGTGAATTTAAAAGTGACATGAGCTCTGGGAACCAAAGTCAAATCTTCTTCAAGAATAGCATGCACTCTTAACTACCAAGCCATTTCTCCAATAACATTAATTTACTTTTAGAATTTTCTCTCGGATTATCAAACTCTCTCCTAAGAAAAATAAATGATTTAACCCTCCGTCACTGGGGGTTGCTGTGATAAAACACCAGAGTTGAAAACTTAAAAACTAAGGCATTTCTTAGTTTAAGGTCTCGGAATAAGGAAATTGAAGATTAAAATGGCAATGAACTAGATTTTTGACCAGGAAATGCATAGTGGTTTTCAACTAGAGAAGAACCTCTCTGTTGTAATTTGAATGACACATGTTCCCCACAATCTCAAGTCTGACCACTTGGTCTCTTACTGGTGCTGTTGGAGAGGATATTGAAACTTAAGAAGGTGCATCTTTGTTGGAGGAAATATGCCACTAGGGGTGGGTTTGGGGGGTTTATATACTTGCACTCCCTCCCGTTCTGTTTCTTTGCATACTACAAGGGGTTGAAGTGTGTTCTCTCAGTTTCCTATTTCTGTTGCTACATCATGCCATACCTTCCTGCCCTGATGGACTCTAACCCTCTAAAACCATAAGCCAACTAATCTCTCTCTTTCTTTTGCTGCTTTTGGTCACAGTATTTGCAATAACAGAAGAATAAGTAAATACTCTGTCATTAAGACACTAGCTCCATTCATGTAGCCTCAGCCTAATGACCTGCTTAAAATATTAATTCTATCTTACATCCCTAAAAGGGCTCCACCTAATACTGACATTTTGGTGAATAGAATTTCAACCTGAGATAATCTGTGAGTCAGAAAATAAGAAACATTTATATGGGTGAAGTAATAAGCGTATATTGATTTTTCTTTAAAATGTGTGAATTTTAACATAATAGAATGTGAAAATTATACATTTTAAATAATTTTTTCAAAGTTTTCATCTTATAAAAATTTTATTCTGAAGGATTTGATACCTATAAAGCATTTACAAATTAGTTTCTATATTTCTCCCCACTTTCCCTGTTCAAACAAGAACAGTGATGTCAAAACCAGGATTTTGCCATAATATGGCATTTTTTAAAAACATCTTATTGCTATACTTACTTATTCTGAAGCATATTGTATGAATGATTTTTTTTTTAATTCTGGTCCCTCATAAAACAGATGTCATAAAAAAAATGGCAGTAACTGAAGCAATTCCATGGAGGAAGACAAATCTAAAAAGGTGTGAAATGAATTAAGAGAAACAGAGGACAGGGAAGCTACCAGAAGCCAGAAGTAGCTGCATGCCCTCTTAAGCTTGAGGGGAAAATGAAACAGCAGGTATGTAAACTGAGACAGCTAAGCTTCGCCAGGCGTCCTGGGGCCTCAGACAGGGCACTGCCCTTTGGAATGGAAATAGGTTTGCAAACACAGCAAGGTGAAGAGCAAGCTGGGACTTAACTTGTCTACCTGTTTCTCCTCTGTGATTCTCATCCTCTGTGATGCCTTTACTTTGCTTGGGACGAAGATAGACTGAAGTTAAGGGAAAAGAAACTCAATGGTCAATAGAGTACAAGTGGGCCTTCCTAAAGGGACTAGAGAAATGAATGGATAGTATGTTCAAAGGACAGAAATGGAGGCTGGGGAGATGGCTCAGAGGTTAAGTACTCACTGCTCTTCCAGAAGAATGGAGTTCAGTTATAAGCATCAATGTGTAGAGACTCACATAACATGTCACTTAGCTCCTGATACTGACTGGCCTCTGCACACACAAGCACATATTTGACATACTCAAGTATATGTATGTATATATATATATATATATATATATATGTTCAGAACTCAGGTTAATAGTCAATAGGTCATGACAAGCATAAAAGAGATTGCATCAAGACATTCCAGTCTTACACATACTTAACTATTCCACTGTTACTGATCCAGTGATTTCATAAATAACTCAGTTTAGTTTTCTTCTGTAGTTTCATTTACGTTTTGATCCTTTTAGGTAAACTGTTATCTAGGATGTTCCTATATTGGCAATAGGTTTAGACTTCTTCAGCTTCTCTCCAAGATAAAGGAGTCTATATGCACCTATCTGAACCTACAAATAAAAAAGATGACAAAATTTATTTTTTAATGTACAATTGAATAGACAATGGATGTTGAGTAGCACAGTAGAGTTTCTCTTAAATATTAGGGCCAGGAAAGGTAGTTTCCAACTTTCACAGATTACTGTTCTGAGAATGTCTAACTATAGTACTTCTAGTAAGGGTCTTGGGCAATTTCCCATTATTAGAATACTCATCCCACCAGTTTTCCCAAAGAAAGAAAAATAGAGTATAAATTATCAAGAAATTATAGCTAACACTGTTCCAAATTTGTGAAATCCATAATGGCACACATAACCTCTGTGAGCCTCAAGAAAATGAAAGTCCTGATAAATACCTACAGGGCACTTTATACTCAAATTGTTCAAAGCTAGTGTTCAAAACTTCAAAGCAGACAGAGATGGAAACAGAATATATATTTTGAAACTCAACATGAAAAAGGGGAATTTTGGAAATATAAAAGCTGATGTAATTTATCATAAATCTACCTTTCTGATACTACAAGCATGTTAGAGGAAGTACTTCACAGAAACCCTACATAATAATGAATCTATATAAAGTAGTATATCTTAAAGTCATAACAAAATAGAAATACACACACATATATACAAATAGAATTTTTATATGTATACGTATATATGTATATATGTATATATATATGTTTGTGTATGTATGTATATGTGTGTGTGCATATATATATATATATATATATATATATATATATATATATATAATAGTGAAATTCACTACAAGTGTTTCAAGAGGGTGGTTATGATTCAAGCAAACATAAACGCATGCCACTCACTGTGGAATTCACAACACATGTAAAAATTAAATACTGATGACAGCTGTATAAAAATGGAAATGTATGAGGAAAATAGAAGCATGTAAAATATGCTCATCCTATATATAAAATACATGCTGGTAAAATGCAGAGGATAAAGAAGTTTCCCACCATGGGAAGGAAAGTGAAGCCATACAGTAACATACAGATATTGGTGAGAATTTTTAGAGAAATTTTGTTTTTGGTACTTAATTAAGCTGTACGGGTGTTTGTATAGGAGCAAGTTACTGCACTTATCTGAGGTGTTGGTTCCCCTGTAGCTGGAGTTACTGCCATTTTTAGCTACCTGAAATTGGTGCTAGCAACTGAACTCAGGTCCTGTGTAAGAACAGTGCATACTCTTAAGTGCTGATCTGTTTCTCCAGCCCCAAGTTTGCCATGTTTTTTCTGTTTGATTGGTTCGTTGGTTTCTGAAGACAGTATTGCTATATAGTCATGTTTGGTTTCACACTCACAGCAATACTTCTGCCCCAGCCTCCTGATATCAGGTTCTTAAGAAGTTAAGCTATAAAGTGTCCATACTCCCTAAATATTCATACACTTACTCAGACTCTGATTATGGAATTACCTGTTCACAAAAATGACTGAAAAGTAATGGTCAAGTATTTCTATTTGCAACTGACACAATATGGAAACAATGTACAATTAAATCAATAGCAAAGAGAATTGTATGGACAGAATAAAATATTCATTAAAATCTAGTGATCAAACGAAAGGTGCTATTGTTCCACACAGCATGAGTAAAGATCAAAATAGTTGGCATTTTTGAATATGCATCTTAAATGTTAACTCATTTATAATGAAAGAAAACAGATCAATGGATTCCCAGAGATGACTGGAAAAGAACCATTATGAAAGGTGGAAAAAAATCAGATTGATGACTTTGAGTGGAGTGACATGTTTGCAGATATATGCATAATCCAAAATTGAATCCAATTGAACTTTATATATCCACATTGTATGATGCTGGAAACTATATTTACATGCAGAAAGCTTCCATATCCAATCTTTAACATCTTTTATCCTCCTTTCCATTTTACCACAATCTCTTCCATTTTGTTTGTTTTCTAATTTTTCAATACTTCCTGGGATTCAAAAAGGTATCATAAAATAAAAACAGTAAATTTGTACTTAGGTACTAATACATAAAGAGATCAAACAGTAAAATCTCCCTGTTGCCTTGCTTGACTGAATTGCAAAGAATCAGGTGTGAGTCTCCCTCTCCGACAGGAAGTAGCTTTGTATATTTCTTATTAAACCTCTTAGTATAAATTAACACATACTTATCTTTGAATATTTAATTTAAAATAATGAATGACATCTTCTTCTAAGAATATAGCAATATAATGGTGAAGAACAGACACAAATCTGTCTAAAATTGTGTAGAGCTGTAAAACACTCATCACAAGGTTACCAACAAGCAAAAAAATTTTTTTCCTGGTGCAAGGAAGGTGGGCAAAAAATATAGATGAAAATTTCTGTGGAGACAAAATCCAAGAGAGACAAAGTAAGGAGGCTAGAGTTAGGAAAGTAGAGATGTCTAGATTATTTTCACCACTTAGCCACATCTCCCAACACTCTATTCCATTGACACTCCCTTCTTTACCTGATCAAACTGAACATTTTGTTTTTTAGAGCAAGAATTCCCCATTGCTCCTATGTGCTCTGCCTGGTGCTTGTCCTCATCTCTATATCTACCTTGGAGCGGTGTCTTTTCTTCCTAACAGTTGTGTGATTGCCAGTGAGTTAGAGCACTGATTATTTTCAGGAAAATGCTACTGGATTTCTAGCTGATCACTTGAAGATGCCACTTAAATACAGTAATTCCTCTAATTTATCTTCCTCCTTCTCCCACTCTTATTCCTCTTGATCTTCTTCTTCCTTTTGCTCTTTCTCCTCATCCTATTTTTCATCTTCTTGTCATTCTCTTATCCATTTCACTTTCTTCTTTCCCTTTTCCTACTCAGCCTCCTTTTCTTCCTCCTGCTTTGCTTCCTTCTCCATTTCATATTCCTACATCTTCAGCTCTTCTGTTCCTCCTTTTCTTCGCCCTCTTTTTCCATTTGTTCTTCTTCCTATCTCTGTACTTCTTCATCCATATCTTTATTTTCCTCTTCCTCCTCTTGCTCTTTATTCATTCTTTTCTTCCTTCCTCCCCTAAACTGCCTTCTTCTCCTAACCCCTCCTCCTTTTTGATACGAAGAGAATTTCCTCTTAAGATGCTAGCTGACCTGTCAAGTCTCTTTTCTCTTTAGCTGTTCTTCTGAATGTCTCCTTTTGTGTGTGGCTACAAAATTCTTAATGGATTCTCCTTTGTCAGTGAAAGTCAGCTCTCCTGAGGATGATTTGCTATTTTTGTTTTAAAATGGGACATAAGCAGGTCACCAAGTTATTTGCTGTTACTGGATGAATCTGTTGCCATCATTCAATTGTGTTAATTTTCAGGTCTTGAGAGACTTCTTGAAGGTATATGAGTACATATTAGGCATAAATTTGTAAAAAATGGTACTTGCAGATTCCTGAGTTGAACACCAGAATGAAATTACTTAAAGAGGCTTTGAGATCTGAGATAGCTTGTGTCATAAAACAAATGATTCAGTTTCACAATGTACAGAGAAAGCAAGTCTTTTGTGGCAATGATGGTCATACACAGCACAGATAAGCTCAAGGCTTCCTACATATTATGCATCTGGAATATTGGCATTGAAAGTCAAACACATCAGAATGCTGGTTGAGAAAAGGCTCCATGAAGACAGTGGGCTTCATTGGCCCTTCCATCCCTTGAATTTTACTCCAGTAACTCTCTGTATGAAGCATGTGCTTGATAATCAATTTCTTCTTCAGAATTCTTGAATGTTTGCTTACACAGACCTGATGTATGCCTACCTGCATTTACAGCACCACAATATAGAACTAATAAGTGTTGGCTTACAAGGGTAAGTTTTTGCCTATTAAATTTAATTGATTACAGAATATAACCATTTTTATAATGCTACTGAAGATTTTAAAACAACCGGACGTGAATGTTGAATAAGAATGACAGAATTAACATGACTATTAGATTTTAAAATATATTTTAAAATTCTGAACATTAATAGAAATACTACTCGAAGGCCAATTATAGAAGCCTGACAACTTTGCATCCAGCGAATAGACTGGAAGAAATTAAGTGTTAAAAGATGAGAAGGCAAAGGTATGTCTATTCATTAGCTGTGAGCCACAAAATTGATGGCCAATAACTGCAAAAACTAAAGTCTCTGGTCATTCCTTTTCTGGACTGAGATTTAGATTCTCGGGTGTTCCTATGGTTCTGTTGGATGAAATAGAGCTTTCACTGAATACAATAGCACCATGACTGCTACAGTAATTATAAATAATCTGGTGACAGAGCATAGCATCATTCCAGAAGTCAGATGCTAAAGTCAATTCCCCTTGTATAAAATCAAGATGTCAGAATGGCCATGCTGACTGACTCTGTAGGTTTTATGGGAACATTGTTTTTCTGCTTCATACCACCTATGATGGTGTCAAGACTTCAGGGTTTGTTCCTATGTAATTCCAAACACAGTCACATGGCCAGAATTTCTTTTATGATGTTTTGAATCTCCACCCCTTTTCTTTATGGACATGGATGGTTGCCTCCAGTGTATATATAAATAATCCAGCATGTGCTGCTCTTTTTAAGAATGCTTACTTAATGACATGTGTGTAGATTACAACCATTGCTATTCCCAGGGACTAGAACTTGTGATCTTTGTGATTCCCCATTTATTGTAGTGACTACCTTTGCTATAGTACTCTAAAAAGTAACATGAAGATTTTGAAATCTCACGCTGCTTTAGGAAAAACAAGATCTACATCTACATACCAGTCAAATCATATCAACTAAAAGTATAACTCTCTTTGTTTCCTCTATTGTTTAATGAAATGTACACGATTGGCATCTCATAACATTGTCATAGTGATATAATAGGATCATGTATATAAAATTTCTGCACACTTTCAACATCTTAAGTTTTGTCTAAATTATAGATACCACTATTTTTACAAAGTAGTAATTCTGTTAATTTACTGAATACATAATATCATTTGCTATAAATTTTACAAAAATCTCATAACACTTGCTTACTATTTTCTGTTTAGCATCAAATTGAACAGATAAAATTTATACACACAAAATTACTATAGAAGTCAGAGGTACACACAAGAAATCATTAGTCCTAGGGCTGGTAAACATAAGTATACATGAAGGAGAGTATGCCAAGCTTTTCTAACAATTTTCTATTTTAATAATTTATTCATAATATTAAATTTGCCATTCTAACTATCTCAAATGTGCAGGATTGGGGTGCCAAATATGTTAATGCTGTTGTAAAAGCATTGGTAACATTCATCTCCATATTACCTTTCATTTTGTGGAACCAAAGTTTTACATATGTTAAACAATAAGCTACATTCTTCTACCAGGCCACTGGAAATTACCATTCTACTCTCTGTGGTTTAAGATTTTGACTACTCCAAGTCTTTAATATAAGTGAAACTGAGACGTGTTAAAGGGCCCTACATTGTCAATTGCTATTTAGTTGGGAGTGCAGCACTGTTAAGTGAATTGACAGTGTTAGTGCAGATACTATAAGCACTCTTTAATGCCAGTTAAGCTGTTAGGGTCTGGACTGATCTGATACTTTGATTGACAGCTGTCAATTTCTTATGCCTAGCTGTAAGCAAGAAGCTGTCACTTGAGCAGACCAGGCAGTTTGGGTGACTATCCAGACTGTTGCTATGGCAACCTCTCCTTAAGAAAACTACATTTCAGCTGCAAAGAACATTCCAGTTTTGGCTGGTTGTCACAACTTCTGCTTCTGCAGGCCTTGACTAGCCACAATGGGTCCAGATGAACTAACTGCACAGGCTTTGAAAGACTTTTCTATGGGCAACATATGCTTTGATGTATTCTGATGACCTGACTCAAAGTCCAGCTAATTTCACTCAACTTAAAAGAGGAGACTTTACATGGACACAGAGCACTATGGTCCTTTTCCTGGTCATTTAGCAGAAGACTTTTGATCAGGTCTATGTGATTGCTGTGATGCTCTTGGTAGATATGAAGAAGTACTGTGATTTGTAAAATGTCAAGTCTGCCTTTGCAAGCTACACTTCATCTTACTGTAGAATCAATATAGGTGGTGCGATGCTTTCCATGAGAATGACCCTCAAAAGCTCATGCACTTACATGCTTAGTTCTAGTTGGTAAACTGTTTGAAAAGTATTAGAAGACTTAGAAGGTGTGGGCATGAGCTTCGAAGTTTCAAAGGATGCTCCAAGCACAGGCATCTCTCTCTCTCTCTCTCTCTCTTTCTTCTGCCTACTGATTAATATGTAAAGTTCTCTACTACTACTTCAGAACCATGCCTTTCTGCGACTGTTTTCTGCTATTGTTTTCCACAATGAAGAACATGAGCGATCCCTCTAAAATTGTAAACAGGGCATCAATTAAATGCTCTTTTATGAGTTCCCTTGTTCATGGTATCTCTCTGCAACAATAGAAGAGTGACTGAGATAAGTGGCTATGGTGATTAACATTGATTGTCAATAAGACAGGATCTAGAGTCATTTAGAAGACAACCTTCTGAGATTGCATGTGAGAAAGTTTCTGGATTCTAGTGGAGAGGGTAAGATTCAACCTATGTGTAACCAACACGATTCCGTTGGCTCAAGTTCAGATTGAATAAAAAGGAGAAATAGCTGAGTAACGGTTTCTCTCTTTGCTTCCTGACAGCAGATGCAAAGAAAGCAGCTGATTCATAATCTTGCCACAGTAACTTCTTCACCATGATAGACTATTGATTCAAACCCTGATTCCAAAAAAAAAAACCTTCCTTAATTTGCTTTTGTCATGAATTTTTCACACCAATGAGGAGGTACTTAATACAGAGTCGCAGACTAACATCCTCAATAAACTTAACATTTCACAGCTTTGTACTTTCACAAAACTTTTAGTTATATGTCTCTTTTTTTGTGCTACACACTGAACTCGGTGTCTTGGCTATGATAGGCGAATGTTTTAAACTGAGATGTGTTTCTAGCCCTGTTACAACACTGAAATTTAAGCCTTTGCTCTTTTCTGTCAGACTTTTGAAGAAAAGTGGTAGATGAAGCTTCAGTCTCAATCTGTGCCCACCAATATGCATTCTCTTGCAAAGGATTGGTTTTGCTACCTTGTCAAGAATTGTTTGATCAAATATGCTTTTGGTCATTTGTTTCAGTGCTTTCTATCGCATTGCTCTATGTCTGTCTTCAAGTTAAGACCACACTGTTATGGATAATATAACTTCTCAGTAATGTCTCTGACTCACTTTAGTTTAGTTATAAGTATTTTATTCATTTTGATGTTATTGCAGACATAATAATTTGAATAAAATTTTGATGAATTTTAACATAAAAATTGTAATTATTTTTTCACATCAACATTCTATTCTTCTATCTTGATAATATGTTTTTAGTTTTAAATTTATTTTTGTTGAATTTTTCTGCTCAAGAATTTTCTAAACATGGAATCATATCATCTGAGTTGATGATTTCCTTTTATAAGGCAGATACATTTGTTTAGAATTAAAAAGTATGGACATCTTTGCTGTCTTCTAACCTTAGAGAAAATGCTTTCAGCCTTTCATTGCTTACTGTGATCTTTTTATACATGGGCATTAGTACACATATATTGAAGTAGTTTCCTTTTATTCTTTCTTTCTGAGGTTTGTAAAATCATGACTATGTGTTAAATTTAGTTAAGTGAGTTTTCTGCCTCAATTGCACTTCTCTTGTGGATTTTTTTTTCTTTCTTTTGTTAGTCTAGCTAACAGTTAGTAGTGATCAGTGTTTATATGCTGAACCATCCTTGCATTCATGGATGAATCTCATTTTGTCATGGTGTATAATCCTGCATCATTTAGCTAATATTTTGTGGAAATTTTTCATTTATCACCATGGTGAAAATAGTATGTAATTTTTTTAAAAAATTAAAAAAAATATTGCTCTTGGATTTATAATCCTGGCCTTATAGAGAGAAGTTAGAAATTCCTTCTTCTTGTTTATATTTGGGAAATGGCTTTCCTTTTCTTTCTTGTGTTTCCTGATACTTTGTCACATTTTGTACTTCCAACTAGCCTGGACCTCAATATGTAGCCTAGGTTCAATTTGAATTAGCAGCAATATTCCTGTCTCATCCTCTCAAATTATAGGATTACAGAAATTAGCTACTATGCCTGACACTTGAGGAAAATATTTGAAAAGAACAGATAGTAGTTCTTTATTAGTAGAATTTTGCATAGGACCTATTTGTCTTGTTTTTGCTTTTTTTTTTTTGTCAGAAGACGCAATAGCCTTTTATTCTTCTTACAATTTTTGATTTTAATATGTTCATGAAATAGATAGGAAGACTGTTTTAGAAAATTGTTGATATTATATAACATAAAAATTTTGCTATGACATATGTAATTTTATATAATACTGAAGAGCTACTGAATGGCTTATTCATACTTTAGCAATTAGAGTAGTCTTTGTTTTTGTCTTAATCCACTTAGCTAAACATTTGTTAATTCTGTTGGTCTTTACAAAGATCTGACTTTGGATACCATTGTGTTTTCAAGTTTTTCTATATTCTGTTAACTTATTTCCACATTGTCATTATTTTCATTTTGTTCTGATTATATTAATTTTTGTTTGCTTATCTTCCTTAACGTTCCTTAAACTACACTGTTAGAGTGTCAAAGTCCTTATGCATATGTTTAGCTTGTAAAAATAAGGTTGTGTCTGTAAGATCTTTCCTCAATCTTGCTGTTACTATATCACATAATTTTGATGGTTTGGAAACATTCTAATTTTGTTATTTTTTCTTGATTCATTGGTTTCCAAAGACTGTGCTAATTAATTTCTACAAAATGGTGAAGTTTACTTGAACTGATCTCACTGGATTCTAATTTGATTAGATAACACAGTCTACATTACCTATAATCATAAATCTCTAGAGACTTAGTATGAGGCCTTATATCATCAGCATGGGAAAATGTCTCCTAAGAATTTTGGAAGGCATAGCATCTTTGGTTGGTGAGTTCATTCTCTATAATTCTGTGGGATTTTTCTTAAGTAATTATGTTAAAAGTTCTATTTCTACACTTATATTCTGGCTAGGTTGTCTTATCAACAGGGAGGTATAAAAATCTTCAATTCTACTGAATAATTATTTTCTACCTTCAGTCTGTAGTTCTTCTGTAAGTCTGTGGGAATTTATGATTATGTTGCTTTTCTTCTGTGTTAAGGAGACTTTGTATCACTGTGACAAGATACTTGTCAGAAATAAGTCAAACTGAGAAAGAATGTACAAACATTACCACCACTGTACTAAAACTTTTGTTAATATGTATGTCATTTCGGTGGTTTGAGTGAGAATGACCCTCACCGACTCATATATTTGAATGTTTGATCCCCAGTTGGTGTATTTGTTTAGGAACGATTAGGAGGTACAGCCTCGGAGGACACTTTTCTCTGGGAATGGCCTTTGAGGTTTCAGAAATCAATTCCAGGTCCGGTCTGTTTCTTTCTGCCACATGCTGGTGGACAAGATTTAAACTCTAGGCTGTTATTCCAGTGCCATGCCTGCCTGAGTGCTGCCATGATCTCTGGCGTGATGCTCATAGACTAACCCTCTGAAACTGTAAGCAAGCCCCCAATTAAATGTTTACTTTTATAAATTGCCTTGAATCTTGGTATCTCTTCACAACAATAGAAAAAATAACTCAGGCAGTCGTTGTCAATAGTTCAAGTTTTTAAAATTATAATTCTACTAATTTCAGAAAGCTATCTTTTCTATTTTTCATTTCTATTTGTATAGACTATATTTTCAACTCTTTAGTTTTTATCTACTTATGTTTTTAGGCCTAAAGTAAGTATCTTAAAAACAGTGTGACTCAAACCAAAATTAATCAAAAGAGATGGGAAACGAGACTTCATACTCATCGAAGGAAAAATCCACCATCTATGCACCCAAGCACACATTTATACACACATACTGATAATGGGAGACATCTATACCCCACTCTCACCAATGGACAAGTCATTCAGACAAAATCTAAACAGAGAAACAGTGGAGTAATAGGTGTCATAAACCAAACAGACTGAAGAGATATATACAGAACATTTCACTCACACACAAAAGAAAATAACTTTTCCTCACCTCCTCATAGAATCGTCTCTAAAATTGTCCATATACTTATAACAAAGCAAGTCTCTATAGATACAAGAATGTGGAAATAAGTGCCTGTATCCTATCAGAATACCGCATTGGTTAATTGCTGATTAAAGTGGAATTTCAACAACAACAGAAACAACAGAAAGCCTACAAACTCTTGGAAACTGAACAGTTCTCTTCTGAATGATGACTGGGTCCAGACAGAAATAAAGAAATAAGCTAAAGACTTTCTAGAGTTCAGTGAAAATATACTCAAACTTACGGTACACAATGAAAGCGGGGCTAAGATGAAAATTCATAGAAAAAAGTGCCTACCAAAAAAGAGTAGAAAGATAGCATACTAGCAAATTATCAGCACATCGGAAAGTTCTAGAACAAAAACATGTAAGTACACCCGACAGGAGTACATGACAGGAAGGCTGAGGGCTAAAACCAGTAAAATAGAAACAAAGAGAACAATACAAAGAATCAATATAACAAAGAGTTGGTACTTTGAGAAAATTAACAAGATATACAAATCCCTAGCCAAACCCCTGATTAAAAGGCAGAGAGAGAGTATCCAAATCAACAAAACCAGAAATAAAAAGGGGGATATAACTACAGATATCGAGGCAATCCAAAGAATCATTAGGTCATACTTTAAAAATCTATACTCCACAAAATTGAAAACTCTAAAAGAAGTGAACAATTTTCTTGATAGGTACCACCTACCAAAGTTCAATCAAGATCAGATAAACAATTTAAACAGATCTATAAACCAGAAGGAAATAGAGGCAGTCATTAACAGTTTCCTCATGAGAAATAGCCCAGGGCAAGATGTTTTTTGTGAAGAATTCTATCAGAAATTCAAAGAAGGCTTAATATTAAAACTCCTCAAATTATTCCACAAAATTGAAACAGAAACATAGAACCAAAATTGTTCTATGAGGCCACAGTCACCCCGATATCCCAAACCATACAAAGATTCATCAAAGAAAGAGAATTACAGAACAATTTCTCTCATGAACATTGATGCTAAAATACTCAGTAAAATACTTGCAAAGTGAATCCATCAACACATCACAAAGATCATCCACCATGATCCAGTAGGCTTCATCCCAGAGATTCAGGGTTGGTTCAATATATAAAAATCAATGTAATCTAGCATATAAACAAACTGAAAGAAAGAAAAAAACAACTTGATTATTCTACTCGACACTGAAAAAACCTTTGAAAAAATCCAAAACCCATTCCTGATAAAAGTCTTAGAGAGATTGGAGATACTTCACTTCAGTGATGTGTCTGGCTACAAGTTCAACTCAAAAAAAATAAATAAATCGGGAGCCCTCCTATGTACAAATGACAAATGGACTAAGTAAGAAATCAAGGAAACAGCTCCCTTCACAATAGCCATAAATAACGCAAAATATCATGGGGAGACTCTAACCAACCAAATAAAAAACTTGTATGACAAAAACTTCAAGTTTTAAAGAGGGAAACTGAAGATCTCAGATGAAAAGATTTCCCATGCTCCTAGATTGGTAGTATCAATATAGTAAAAATAACCATCTTATCAAAAACAATGTATAGATTCAAAACAATTTCTATCAAAAACAAATGTAATTCTTTACAGACCTTGAAAGGATAATACTCATGTTCATATGGAAAAAATCCAGAATAACTAAAATATTTCTGAAAAACAAAAGAACTTCTGGAGATATCACTACTCCCAATCTCAAGCTCTACTACAGAAGTTTAGTAATAAAAACTGCATAGTACTGGCATAAAAAACAGACTCATTGATCAATGGAACTGAATTGAAGATCTAGATATGAACCCATACACTTATGCTCACCTGATCTTCAATAAAGAACCCAGAAATACACAATTGAGCAAAGAAACCATCTTTAACAAATGGTGTTTGTCTAATTGGTTGTTACATGTAGAAGAATGCAAATTGATCCATATTTATTATCATGCACAAAATTCAAATTTGAGTGGATCTAGGACCTCAACATAAAACCAGATAGACTGAACCTGATAGAAGAAAAAGTGGGGAATAGCCTTGAATGCATTGGTACAGGAGAAAATTTTCTGAACAGAGCACTAGCAGCTCAGGCACTAAAATCAATGATTAATAAATGGAACCTCATAAAACTGAAAAGCTTCTGTAAGGCAAAGGACACTGTCAATATGACAAAAAGGCAGTCTACAGAATGGGAAACAATTTTAACCAACTCTACCTCTGATATAGGGCTAATATCCAAAATATATAAAGAACTCAAGAAAGTAGACATCAACAAAACAAATAATCCAATTTTTAAAAATGAAGTATAGATCTAAACAAATAAATTCCAAAAGAGAAATCTCAACTACCTGAGAAACACCTAAAGAAATTTCGACTTCCTTAGCCATGAAGGAAAAGTAAATCAAAACCATTCTGAGATTCCATTTTACAGCAATCAGAATGACTCAGTTCAGTAACAAAAAGGATAGGTCATGGTGGCAAAGGATATAGAGCACAGGGAACACTCATTCATTGCTGGTGGGAATGCAAATTTGTACAGTCAATATGGAAATCAATATGGAGATTCCTCAGGAAACTGGAAATCAATCTACCTCAAAACCCAGCTACATCACTCTTGGACATATAGTCAAAAGATGCTCCATCCTACCACAAGGACACTTACTCAACACTGGAAATATGTAAATCCAGATGAATATAGACTAATGTGTTTCTTAGTTTCAGCCAGCACCAAAACATTTTGGTGTAAGAGATCTCCATGAGGTTTTGTGTTTAGCTAGTCAGCAGCTCCTGCCTGCCCTGCAGATAGGGCTAGACAAACAACTACTCAGAGGTAGTGGCTTATATCCATTCTCACAAGTAACTTGCTTTGAAACAAAGAAAGGGAATGTGTTATTTTCTGCTGCATTAAATGCATTTATACATCAAAGGAAAAGGACACAGGAATGGCTCAATTCTAGTTACATACTTAAAATTCCATTATCAAAAATACACACATCCATAAAATATTCTCATACTCATTTGGATTCCTTTTTGTGTGCATTTTTGAATAAGTAGAACTGACCTTGAAAACAGAAAAACAAAATGCAACTGTGCATTTAATCCAACAATCTGAAAACATTTTAGAATTACTTCAACACTACAATATGTGAAGTCAAGAACTGCAGATAACTTTCCATTTAATCACCTCTTGAAAACAACGATTGTGCACCTGACAAATTAGTTCACAGATAGGACAGAACCAGGCATTAAATATCATTTGTAAAAAGTGTTGCTGAATAAACTTTGACATGGCTACAACCTGGGGCAAATATTCCATTTATGTTCTACAGTGTTATTTTCTTGTTGAATGCACAAATACTAGAGACAGTAATATTTTCATACTTTTGTTTGGTTATTTACTTATTTATCAAAATTTCATTTGATATTTTTAGACAAAGTTCAAAACAATGTCATTATTAAAATAAGTTATCTAAAAGCTATCTATTCTTAAATTTGATTTTCTCCTTGAATTTAATTATTTTAAATAAAATGCCTCATGAGGCAGGGAGGTTTCTGTGAATTCTAGGACATCCTGGTCAACAGAATGAGTTACAAAACAGCCAAAGGCACAACAGAGAAACCCTGTCTTGAAAAACCAAAAATAATAAATAAATAAATAAATAAATAAATAAATAAATAAATAAATAAATAAATAAATAAAATTCCTTTGGAAATATTTTCTTGTACAAATCTTCAAAAGTTGTTTTTTAAATCTACAAGTGATTTATTCAACTTTATAGATAGTATATGTAATTTATCACTAATATATTTATCAATGACAAATGTCTTCTAAATAACAAATAACAGATAGGTGGGATTGCTTTTAATTATAGATAGTTAGTGATAGAATACTTTGTACCATTAAAACTTGGTCATTTTAATGGAATGGATCCTAGATGGGCTTATTATTTCACAAACTCACACTAAGAAATTAAATTATTTACATTTTTGTAGGCAAGATACTGGGTAGAATGTTTGAAATTCAAAATAATTAAAGCAAATGAATTAATGAATTTATGAAGAATTTGTGTCTTTAGCACATGGTCTTTCAAAATGAAAACACCATCTATCTAGTAGATCAATCTCAATTGAGTTTCAGATAGGGAAAAACTATTTAAAATTAAAGTTATTAGAGGACATGTAAACCGTGTTTTCATTTCCATAATGTTCTGGCACTTGTGGAGATGCAGAGACTTTTATGTCGGCCATTTTCCAACAAAGCAGTTAAGTGATGACACCAGGGAATGCTACAAAATCACAAGAGTGCAGATATTCATGGGTGCCTTGCTGAGGGATAGATATTTTGTCTAGGCTGTACAACGCAAGCAGTACATGAAAATAACTTTATGATTAAATTACTCCAATTTGCTTTTATTTATAGCTGTATACTTCCTGAGGATAGCATTTGAGCTGAATGCATTTTGACAGTTCAACAATGCAATTCCTGTGTTCAATGTGAGATTACATATAGCTTTGTAGATTTGTTACCACTTTTGTATCTGTAGGATAACCTACATCTGGTTATCCACTATTTACCATTCAATAAATAATTAGTATCATACTGCACTTTTCTTCTTAAAATGGAACACGCTAAAGACAGACATGTATATAGGAAGAGAACCTTAACAGCTTTGTTTATTTGGATTATTGTGGAGTAATTTTCTTAAGATCAGAAAATATGTGCATTTAAAAATAAAAAAATTGGATTTAGGTACTAGTAGATGTTAAGAAAAAGATAGAAACAAGTATCTCGTAGTATCAACACAGTTTATATTTAAATCCCATCATCTTCAATAATTTTTCATGTTCTTTAGAAAATTATATAATAAAAAATGTCCTAAGCCCTCAAACTCTCCATAACACACAAGCAGTAATATGTAGAACTTTCGTGGGCCTTTGTACTTGTTTTCCAGACATCCAAGTTCTTTTGTTTTGGATAGAGTGATAACCATGTTCATTTACCATGAGGTGTGATCACCAGGGCAGCTGCTTAATATATACTTGCTGTACGTACTGCCAGAAAGATAAATCCATACGTTTTCCTTGTTAAGCTTGTTTGCAAGGCAGCCAGGCTTCTCTGACAAAAGCACCCTTGATGAAGATTTTGAAAACAATCAAGTACTCCTCTGTTTGTAGGTCTTTCCTTTTGTCTCTCCAAATTACAAAGTATCCATCCTGAGGCATATTCCCTAGTTAAGGTATTGGTATTCCCTGATAAAATGTGCCTGTATCACTAGACTATAGTACTGAAATGCTTATTATTCAACCTATTTACCAGACAAAGAGGACAGGAGAGTCTGGGAGCAGAATATAATTATGAGGTGAATTGTGAGCAGAAGTTGAATCATTTTGCTGTGGAGGAGGAAGTTCTGGTGAAGTGTGTAAGAGCATAGTGTCTCTGTAACCCCAACATTCACATATATCAATTGACCTGTGGTATGTGGAGTCTAGAATAGATTCATGTCTAGGGAGATTACAAGTATTTCCCTCCCCCGATCATATACATTTATTTTGACCTCTCATAGATTTATAAATTGACTAAACTTGAGTAAACATGTCCATGATTGGGAGTAAATGGTTGATCCTTAGTGGGATAAAAAAAATAAAGCAAAAAATAGGAAAGAAAAATGAGGACAAAGTGATGACATAGGGAAGGCACTAGCATTGCTCAGAGTGAGAATATGAAGTTCTGACTACCATGAGGAGGGCATGGCTGCTGCTTGTAGTGTTGGGAAAAGAGCTGCCTAGGCCTTGGAATTTGTATTGTCTGCAGGTTTTATGTAAAAGATGTTTGATTGTTCATGATCTGTATGTGCTATCAACAGAACACCGAAGAAGCTTCTTGTCAAAAAAAAAAAAAAAAAAAACAAAAACAAAAACCTGAGATGAGTGGCTCAGATTTCCACTGTCCAGAATGGTGTTTTCCATGATAGTATTTCCCTCTGCTGAGGTCAAGCTGGGTTAGTGTCTGTGAAAATGCCACCTTGTCTTCTTCACTGAGTCACCCATTAGCTAACTGATACTGTCCAGTTCTTCATCCCCTGAGAATAACAGAAAAGTAATTAGAATATCACGTATGAGCTACTCTTCATATCGTCTCAGATTTGGTTTAGAAAGGGGAAAGATGATAAATACATCAGAATTTCATTGAGAGAGAGAGAGAGAGAGAGAGAGAGAGAGAGAGACAGAGAGAGGGAGAGAGAGGGAGAAGAGTTTGAACAGCAAAGTCTTTCAGTCTGACATACATGTTTCAAGATGGTAAGGCACCCTGCATCACATTGAAAATAATAAGGAAATCCAGAATATGATGTCATGCATCTCTCCCCTACTCCTTTGAAGTATACATAACATTTGCCATGCTGCTGTGACTTTTGACTTGGCATTTAGATCTTAAATCAGCCTAGGAGTTAATGATGCAATACTGAGACTCACGAGTTACTTTATTCATACTGCTGAGCTGTTATTACTGCAGCCAAGTTTTAAATCCAGGCAAGAAGGAAACTCCTGATTACAAGGCACAATGAGTCATTGGGTCTTGTTTTAATATGTTCTTAGTAAAGGCTTTTGATTGTCACTAGATAAATCTACACAATTGAAAGAGATAGCATTGGAATGCCAAAGCCTTCCTTCCACTAGAAGTCTGTGACTCATTTTAGTGACTGACTCACTTAGTGACTTAGTGATTTAGAGAGATTCCTCTCATTTAGAGGGGAAACTGTCTTATGATCCTTTGAAAGAGCTAAACATAGATACCTTCATCATAAAAATGTGTCATTTTAATATTCACTTTCAGGATATATCAATTACAATGATAATGCAACTGAATAGTATTCCATAAGATACATGGACCATGTTTTTATTATGTATTCATCAGCTGAGGGATTTTTAGATTGTTTCCATTTCCTAGTTGTTATGAATAGGGAGGCCATGAACAAGGCTGAGTCAATATCTGTGGAATAGTCTATTGAGATCTTTGGGCGTGTGATGAAGAATTACATATCTGGGTCCTGTGACAGATACAGTTTTAACTACTGAAAATTCTTCACACTGATTATCATAGTAGCTGGACCAGTTTGGATTCCTACCAAAAGTGAATGAGGGTTCCCTTTTGCCCTGAATCCCATACAACAATTGTTGGTTGTTTTTGTTTGTTTCTGTATTTTTTAATTTGGCTATTCATCAAAGGGTAAAATGAGACCTCAAAGTAATTTTGTTTTGCATTTCCCTAATTTCTAGAGATGATTAATATACTTGAGATATTTATGAGCTACTTTTATTTCTTCTTTTGAGGGCTTCATTCAGGTCCCAAGCTTATCTTATGAAGAGCCCTTTTCTGTTTTGTTTTCTGTTTGTTTGTTATGGCCCCTGTTTTTGAGGCTTTTGTGATTACATTTTGTATATTGATCTTATCAAATATGTAGCTGGCAAAGATTCTATGCCACTTTCTGGGATTTCCTTTTTATCTGATTTGTTGTTTCTTTAGCTGTACGAGGTTCCATTTGTCCTCCTCCATTACTGGACATATGGTGTTTGATTTAGAAAGTCCTTCCTTACACCTTTTCCTTTAAGGTATTGTCTGCTAGGATAGCATATTTTTCCAGAAGTTTCAGTGTTTTATGTTTCAGGTTTAGAATTTTGATCCATTTAGATTTTTTGTTTTTTGTACAAGGAGATAGATACAGGTATAATTTTATTCTTCTACATGTGGACATCCAGTTTCCCTCATACAATTTATTGAAGATGTTGTTTTTTTATGTTTATGCTTATATATATAAATAATCATACTCTCATTTCTCATCAAAAAAAGTCTTGCAACAGAGACTATTACAGAAAACCGCAACCAATCAAACTGCAGAGAGGAAGTGGACATTTGGTGCTCAACGTCAATTGATACATCTCCAAGCCAATACCTGCACCAAAAGCTCAGAAATCATAGTGGAAGATAGAGTACAACAATTCTAAGAGCTATAGGAACAGGAAGCATGACGTAAGAAAAATTCATTCAGACTCCTAGTCCAGATGAAGTACTGCAAGGCATGTTGAGAGAGGAAAAGTAGCCTTCAACTAGGGAAGAGCATCCCAATACCAGGTGTCAGTAAATATATATATTCTGTATATAGGTATGTATGTATTGGAAATAGTTGCCTTATTTCCTCTCTTCTATTCTGGTTGTTTGAGAATATAGGTAGGAGTCTACAATTTTAGTTTTCCTGGGTCTCACAAAAAGCAATCTATTGGGAAACTTGGAAATGCCATGTCATTGAATGACAGGTGTAGTTTCTATGACAGGAATAAGTGAGCTCTTTATAAGATCGTGGAAGACAAAACAAGTAAGCAAAACCAGGAAAGTCATAGTGTTCAACATGACATAGCTTACAGAAAGGTCTGTGATATGAAACCAGGCTCCAGTATGCATACATATGCAGTGCAGGTTTGCCATTCTAGGGTGGGGATTCATTAAATTCCACTAGGAGTGATGAAAGATTCTGAGTGTCCCCAGTTACCTCTACTTACATCTATATTATTATACATGGGGATGAAAGGTCTGAAAATGTCAGAAAAATCCCCTATAACCTGAACCACTCTTAATCCTGTTTTCCCCTAGGGTTCTAATACTTAGCATCCTACTCATAAAATTCCAACTTCATTCTTATAGCTCCTACACATCCCATACATGAAAATCTGTTTTATATATTGCAGAGACTCTTGCATTTTTATTCTATACATTCTTGTGAACTTTTTGAACTTTGGAATCATTGTCCTGATTTTTTTCTCTTTTTTTTATCAAATCCATAGGGTAACTACACAAAGTCAGAGCCGCTTGACTCCTGTCAGTTTATTTCTTAGAAAGATCTGTGGGGTATGCGGAACTCCTGATAAGCTTTTGTTTACTTCTTCTAATATTTGACTTCTCTTCTCACTAGGATGAAGGCATATGTAGGCACAGATTTATTTTATTCAGGATGCAATCTCAGTAATTGAAGAAGTGTCTGGGTATAGGGAACATTCAATGAATTAGTTTGAGTAAAAGAATAAATTTTGAAAAATGTTGCCCTCCCAGAATCACACTTTGCAGTTTATGAGCAACCTCTTCGGCCCTCAAACCTGCTGATAGGAGAGCATTCAGAAAAATGCACAATTTTCTTTAGACTTACCAAAAACTGTAATAAACTCATTCCCTTTCCCAGCCTTTGACCTTGACCCAATTACATCTTGACACAAAATTGTGACAGATGGCCATGTTTCTTTCCTTTCCCATCCTTCATTATACTTCGTGATTCAAGATATTGATTTTAAGCTTGTTTAACCTCATCCAGCACAATAGACCAAGGCAGGAAAATAACATCACAGGATTGACCAAATAGGGATTTTCAGTAAATACATGTTGTGTTAAATGAGATAATGTGTTTGCACACCTGGCGTCCTAGAAAGAAATTTATGGGCAGAACACACAATGTGAAGCACTTTAATGACAATTGTTATTTTCAGTAATTCCTCTGTTTCCACTTACACATAGGAATAAGATTATGTACTTTCAATGAGTTTTCAATTATATACCAGAAGATACTAAATATGAGATAGGCATATGTAGAAAAATTAAAATTGTTCAGACTTCCCCCTTGACACCTCTTTGTGGGTTTTGCTGAAATTCTTAGTGTAATCAGAGAATTCAGCAAATGAAGAACTTGGCCAAGCAAAATTCAGAGGCAACTGTGTGTTACTGAAGTTCCAGTTTTAAAGGGCAGATTCAAGTAATCTAACAAATATTTGTTCATTTATTACAATATGAAATGTCTGTTTATGCGTTTGTGGATAATTGTGTATTTGACCACGTGTGAATGTTTATGTGTGTGCATGTGTACATGCACATGTGTTCATATGTGTATGTGTGCCTGTGTGTATCCATGTGTACACTGATATGTACATGTATATGTTCATATATGTGTGTTCATATGTGCATGTGTGTTCACCCATGGGTGCATGTATGTGTATATGAATCTGTATATGCATATGTACATGTGTGTTTTTATATGTGTGGGTACAAGTATGTGTGTGTTCATAGGTGCATGAATATGCATGCCTGTAACTGTGTCCATACGTATAGTTGTTTGGACTGAAATGCCTTGCAGAATCTCTTGAGGTAGATGCAAGAGCAGATATGAGTATGTCTCTGATTGGTTGATCTAAATAATAGATCTTGTTCTTCTCCGCTCTCAAAATTTTGCTTCTAGGAATTTCAGCATTCATTGTAAGTGCTCAGTCAAGACCATTCTGTCAATTCCTGGTCTTTAAGCATGAGGTCCAATACCCTACACTCAATACGTGGTCGTTTAACAAACTCTAGAAAATAAACAACAAAATTAATATAGGAATTCAAGGTCTATTGAGTATGGACAAGCAGCCAAAACAGAGCGATCCATGCCCAGAAGAGGTGAATTTTAGAAAATTCAAAGTCTGAATGTCATTCAGCCTGGCAGCGAGTTGATCAGGCACCATAACTATAATCTTCTGTGTGAAAGAAAATGAATGAGAACTCTGCTGTCTATCCGCAGCTCATTTTAAATCATGCTTTCTTAAAATACACAGAAAGGAAAAAGCATCTGGGCTTGCAATGGACCTCTGCTATCTGGCTCTGAAAATACATCATCTGTCAGCCCTGGAGGAACACAGGCAGGAGCCTCACTTTGTTGATTGAGAAGGTGATGCTTCCATAGTTTCCACTTTCACTCTTTTACTTATGGGAGAGGGAATTCAGGAAGGAAGTGGACACTGCATGGTTAATCAGGAAAGAGAAAAAAACCCTTTTGGGGGGATTTTATCGCCTTCTAATTAAGCATGGTAGGAGGGAGAGCTCCTACAGCAAGGCAGCAGGCTCGGAACACTGACAAGGTCAATTATCTCCTGATAAGCCCTGCACCAGCAAGGATTAATAATATGACTAATATTAATTGAATGTGAGTTCATTGAGTTTTATTTCTTATTTTAAAGTTCTCTTGGTAGGTATGCACACCGTGGTGCATGGAGAATGATGGATGGAAATGACAGAGTCACTAATAAGCCCTTAGACCTCTTTGGCCTCCTGGGCACATGAGGATGCAGGTTTGATTGGCTTTCTTGATTTCAAGCCATCTCAGCCCTGCTAGAGACTGGTAGGGAACTAAAATGGGCTAGTTTAATAGTGTGAGTTTTACAAATAAAGTAACTTCAGGACTATGAATTTCACATTTCGAAAACAATACTGGAATAAATCTAACAGTATGAGATCACTTAAAGCAGATTAGAAATAGACAGTTTGGATGACGAAGATGGTTTATTGTCTGTCTCCATTGACCTGAGTCACCACAGGACTGCTTATTCTATGCACATGAAAAATCATATACATTTAGCTTTATTTCGTATACTTTTCTACAAATTTAGGAAAGTATATTCATGATTAAGGCTCATCTTTTCTTAATCACTAGAGAAACAGAAGCTAAACTCTCAGTGAGAGTTGAGATCTTGTAAGTGACTTTACTGATTTGAGAATGGAAATGTTGTCATTTCAATAAAATTTCTTTTTTATACATTAGATATTGCTTTTAATCTGGAAATACATGGCCTTTATTAATTGCCTCTGTGAATTCACACATCTCCTTTGTAGGGATGCAAAGAGTTGTGGAAAGGTACCTAATTCTGAAACATACAGAATACCAGTAGAGTAATTCTTTGTTTATGAAGCATTGTGACATTATTATATTATACATTATGACAGGTTCATTTATTGACCATTTATTTAAAAGACTTTTATTTAAATTACAGTTACTCATAAAAATTGCATGGAGAATGTCATCAAAAGTTCTACAAGCATGGTTGGAATTCCAGAGGAGTGAAGACTCAAGGACAGCTTCGAATCTTAGTGAAAACATTGACACAAGGTTTTAAACACAATGTCAACCTTTTAACTTAATTCATCTTCAAACTTCTCCTACTCATCCAAGATAAAAAAAACAGCCTCTTCATCAGAACTAGTTTTTAATTTTTATAGCAAGTCACACTTGGAAACTAAGAGATGGCTTTATTAAATACATCCTCATCCTCTTGTAATTCTCATCATATAAGTATATATATATAGTTCAGAATGTACATTAGTTTTACTTTTCTAGGGGTCAAGTATTTGAGCATAAGATTTTTGTTGATATTTTCATACTCTACAAGGCAAAGTACAAGGCTAAGTATTCCTGCATATACAGTATTAAGTGGTCCATGTTCTAGCCATTCAGTATTTGGACTGCAATGAACTGAGAGATAAGCATTATGAGGGACCTGGAGAGATGCTTTTACTCACATATACTGGATTCTCTGGCAAGAAGGTCCAGTTTATGGTTCACATGCCCCATGTCACCAGAGATAGATAGCTATGAATGAGTACTAGCACAAAATCATGAACAATTTTCTTACAACATTGTGAGATTTCTCTTCATCCTTGTCTTTCTAGTCGTCTTTCTTCTCTTCCTCCTCTTCTTTTCCAATAACTCCAATTTGATATGCAGCTTCTCAGGCATGAACTCCACAGCAAGTATTTCATGTTTCAATATCAAAGGTTGGACATACCACCTACAAGGACCATGTTCATTTAGGAAACTATGTTCCTGCTGAGGATTAGATGCATAGCTTCCTATTCAAGATTCACACACCAAAGGTGTGAGAAGAAATGAATCTCACAGCAAAACAAGAGAGAGAGGAAGCACATTAGTGATGAGTATAGTCATAACTAGACTCTCCCAGAAGCACCAAAAATTTAGAGTAATGAACTTTGGAGAAGAGAGTACCATCTGTAATCTTATGTATGGACACTTTATACCAAAATCAGTGACAATTACTCAGAAATGTTTATTGCAAAGCTCATAATTATGGGAGATTTAAATGAATCTAGATCACTGAAGCCACTCTGTGTTGTTTATTTTCTCCTTGTTATTATAATGTACCATTTTGTATCATCCACAAACAATTGAGGTTCAAGACTTGATAACACAAACTATGATAAGTCTACTAAGAATTGGTCTGTTAATTCCCTCTTCTGTGACTGGGGCTGACATCTGCATCAAGCATGGAGTGACAGTATCCATGAGTGGAATATGAAAGGCTCAATAAAAATCCGTCAGGTGGGATGTACACTTCCAACTTAATTGTAGACATTGTGCTGTGATTTTTAAACCAAAATACTTAGAATCTGTACTGGCTCATCATGATGCCACTTCACACTGTTTTTCACATCTGACTTTCATTTTCTATTAAATGAACATTACATCAATTAATAGTATATAACTCATTATGAATATAATTTATATTTATTTGAATATTATGGCCATGTATTTGACTTCTTCTGTCTATTAACATGATTCTATGAGTAGATAGAATCTTGCATTCCAGTTATCCAAGGAGAAATCTTTCAGGTTACCAAAATAGAGAAAATAGCACACTGGGTTCAGACACAATTTATACTTGCATTTAAAAACATACATGCCTACAATGACATTCATATTTTGCTTTTTTTATGTAATGGTTTTTATAGAATGGTGGCACCCTACTCTTTCTATTCTGTTTGATACTGAGGATCTAGCTGACATTACAGGAAAGAGAGCTATTCTATATTTTGACTTGGTGCTTAAAATATGATTATTTGTCTTGCAAATAGCCAAATATTTTTCTGTTTTTTCTAAGATTGATACTATTCATTTTGAAGCTCCTCTCCTCAGAAAGGGATCAAAGCCAGAACTGCCTTCTTGTTGTCCATGGTCTTCTCAGATTGTTGTTTTATTTCTTACCTTTGAAAGTAACTCACATCTAGACTGTGTATGTTGGTAAGTAGATCTTTGTTTACTTTGAATGGTGCATAAAACATTGACTTTTAATTATATATTTTCAACTTTTGGTGACTGTATCCGGGGATAAATTGGATGCATTTTCTGTGGCTCATTCATCATCTTTAGTATTTTATTATTAATCTATATTCTAAATTGAAGGAAAGCAACTATGCAAAAACACCTAGAAAGTTAAGAAACAGATTTGGAGGGGTGGATAAGGAGCTCCTCTGTAAACCAAATTCCCTTAGTTAGAGTCACTGTGTCCAAACAACTAGTATGGGTCATACAAATGTGTTAGTGATTCCTTAAGATTAACTTGTGAGGAGTGGAATAAGCTCAATGGTAGAGTACACCCCCTCCCCTGACAATGGGCAAGGCCCTGAGTTGAATCTCTAGGAAAAGAATCATATTTAGTAAAAGAATTGTTTGTGGAGTCTTAATTTAAGTGAGGTGACTTTGCAACTCTGCAGTCATCGGTTGAGAAAGCAGACAGCTGAGGTGAGGCTGAGCCCTGTCCTTACATTCCTCTCACACCCCAAGCTGTACTGACAGCAGAGGGCTGCTAGTTGTCTGCTTCCTGAGGACAACTTACTTACTCTTACTTGATTCACAGACAACTTTCCAGAGATTAAAAACCAACAATATGTGGTGACATACTGCACTAAGAAGGTGATCACATTCATGCCTATGTGGACGTTAAAAGATGTAAAAACTGTTATTGGCAAATTTTACATAAAAAAATAACTCATAGAGTATGAAAGTGTAATGGAAAAGCAAAGGCCTATTTTCTATGAAAATAAAATATTCAGGACACTTATTTCATTTACACGACCCAGAATGCATTTTCCATTTATATGGTTTGCTTCATTTACCATGTTGCAACTTATAAAAGTTAACTGAGAGGGAAGAAAGCTTTGGAACATCTGTAGTGACAGCATGCGTGTGCTGACAGCTGTGGGATTTTGATATTACCAGTATTGCCTCTTCTACTCTACATTCTGAGACCAACAATAAAATAAAGTGAGAGGACCACCAGGGCACCCCTTCATGATGGCCAAGCCCTGACCTCTGCTCTTTGGGATTCTCTAGTAATTCCCAGAAAGCCCCGAAGCCAACTGTTGGCCAATTAGAACTTTCCTCATGTGTCTCATGAGCCCCCCACTTTCCTGAGAACCCCTCACTTCCCTGCCAGATATAAGGAGCCAATCCAGTAGTACCCATGCTCTGGTCCTGTCCAATCAGAGAGACCCCCCTAATGACTGGTGGTTCACTCACCTTTGGGGATGTCATGTTTTTTAATCGGACAGCCTTGGCATGCCAGTATGTATCCCATAGGACATAAACTGCTTTAAACTTTAAATTGTCCACATGTTACTCTCAGTGTTTACTTGAGCTCTTTCAAAAACCTAACAAGAGCAATGCCCACCACTTCTATTTCTGCCAAGCAGTGGTTCTTTACATCACGGGAAAGCCTCCTCACGCATTAACATTTGGACATAGAGTAACGAAGAAGATCTGAAGCAATGATGAGCTGACACAGATGGGAAGTGATTGATGACACAAGGCTGAAAAGGAAGAAGAGGGAGGAAGTATTAACATGAGGCAGAGGGGTTGATAATGCAGATGTAGAGCCTTTACTAAAGTCTATGTAGGAGACTACCTAAAGCTATCACTCTATCCATAGCAACGGCCAAAACAGCAAGAAAACTGAAAATTTGGTCATATATATCTATTGAAGGCAACAATTATTTACCAGTAAAACTTTCCACATGCTTTTCTTTTGGTTTATAACTGATATGTTCAGGGTAATTTCAGCTGTCTTAACAAATAATAAAACTGCTGAGTAGTGGTGGTGCATTCCTTTGATCCCAACACATGAGATGCAGAGACCAGCCTGGTCTACAGAGTGAGTTCCAGGACAACCAGAGCTACAACAGAGAAAACTTTCCTTGAAAAAACAACAACAAAAACAACAACAACAACAATGACAACAACAACTATAATAACAATGAAAACTGCATTTTAATCCAGTACAAAAATTCTTTTGACTCTGAATGGCAAATGTCTTGCTGATGGACTTCAGAGCTGCATCATGAGGGTGAGATTCAGTGGAGTGAGGTATGTGTCTGTAAGTAGCAGGCCTGTGGAAGACCCACAGAAAGAAGCCTGGTTAGAGAGTATTCTTTTCGAGCAGGAAGTGGTTAAAAAATGTTGATGCCTTATACCACCATCCTTGTTTGGACTCCACTGCCTGCATGTTCTGTCCTAACAGTGACTAACTTCATGGGAGGAATGAAACTCAACATTTAAACCAAAGAACTGTTGTGTCACAGTCTGTACAACCTTCCAAAAATTATTATGGGACTGAAAAGACTTAGAAACTCTGCTGTCTGCAAGAAGTGAAAAGATTACAGGTGAACCCATGCTGCCCTGGATCCCATGTCTGTTTGGGATTGTTACCTGCTCTCCCTGTTTCTGGTATCATTTGTATGAGAATTTGTTTCTCCAGCTCATATTAATAGTTATCATCAAAACTTTTGGCTATGCTTCCAAACACCTCATCAACATTTTGATTTTTAGAAGTGTACATTAAAGGTAAGGTGGATGCAGTTTTAACTTATCATCAAATACCATTTTAGTATAGGAAAGACAACAGAAAAAGGAACAAACATCAGACAAGACCATGCAAGAGCAGAATGCACATGGGTCAGGAGAGAGAAGAGTCACCACATCCTTTGAGTAGGAATCTTACTCTCACAATGGAGAAATTTGCATGATTCATCTCTCAGTAGGATAGAGGGAAGGGATGAGACCAGATTGAACATAAGGCAGAGGGGCCAAACATGTAAGACCTGAGGCTTGTATCATTCTAAAATTGCAACTGTTTTCAAAAATGCTAATTTATAAATAAATTTCTTTAACTATCTTAGAATCCCGAGTTATACCTTAGTCTGTGACATCCAGGAAAGCATAACAAAAATGTGATTCATTAGGAGAGTTTGCAATTGTGATTCTTATGTTGGATAGACGATCAGTTCACAATCAGTCAGGTTCCACCTCACATCTTCACTCTCCTAATTCTCAGGATGCTTGGGATTTTATCCTTACCATGTGGATTATTTCATCAAACTGCTCCCAGCAGTTGTGAGCTCAGAGTCTTGAGCAGAGAGGAAGTATTCATCTTTTTCCCCATTACTTCCCATGCAGCTCAAGTGTAAGCATGAAGAAGTGAGACAATTTGCAAACAGACTAAAATTCCACCGAGTACGAGACACCTCTGAGTTTTATGGAAGGCAATATCCTACTAGCTCTTTGTAAGTCCTTAAAAATAAAACAAAATAAAATAAAAACCGCAATGTTTCTTTAATGTCACTGCCTGAATTATAAGCAGAGAGTTGGCACATTGCTCATTTTGTTCATTCTAATTACAATTGCCCTGTCACCAAGATGCCAGCCTGACGAAGAACAAATCAGGTAGAGAATCCCCAGGGGCCGCTTAGTAGCAGGAAGGCTGTCTCCAGTGGAATCAATGTGACAATTCCTTCTCTCCCTCTTCAAAGTTGAGAGTCCCTCTGGACAAATTCACATTTGATTATTTTCACTAGGCTCTCTGTCTTCAACTGCTTGATTAGCATCTCACTCACCTAAGAAATTAGACTAAAGTTTGTGACCATTAAAAGGAAACCAAAGGATGTGCAAGGGTGCCTGCTCATGCATGTACAGTGAAGAAAAACCATTTTCTTAAAACTTTCAACCAAGGCTGCCCTACAATAGCTACTGTTTGAGGCTGTGCTTGCCTGTGTGTTTCTTTTAATACTGTTAGCTGATAATTTCATATATTCTCCACAAATATGAAATCAGAAATTTGGAAAATTTGGAGAATCAGCAAATGTGTGGTAGTGGGGTCCTAAGAACTTTATTTTCCTTCCTTCAAATTTACTACATCTGTGCTTAGAGATAAGACTGAAGTGTGTCTCCTGCTACTAAAATGCTTATTATTAATCATAATTCTCTTTGTTGAAACATATTTTTGCAGAATAATGAGATTAGCTTGAGAATAGAATAATTAAAATATATAACTGATATGCCAAACACAGTTTCTCTGTTAAACAATACATTAAAAGAAAATTTCCAAGATTTTTAGTTTTAGGTCTACTTCCAAAGGTTGGTTCTGATCCTTTAGCGACATAGGACCAAAATAGAAAAAAGTATAGATAGAACCAGATTTATACATTGGAACCTAGCATCCTCCCTCTTCCCTACAGACTTCTGTGGCTACTCTCCTGTTTGGAAAAATGATATGTACCCCATCTGTGCACTAAAAGCAGATGCCTGGAAACTTGTCACAGAAATTCTGTAGCTCATAGTTAAGCCTTTTCCTCATCATCTGGGGTGATGGAATCTTATCGTACTGATATCATACAATCCCACTGGTCCAGCTAGAGTATGCAATGAGTTACCAGATGTTTGTGTCTCCTGTGTAGTGCCCAAGTAATCTCTCTCTCTCTTTCCATATATATATATATTGCTATGCAGAACTCTCTATGTAACAAATACTTGCTGATATTAGTTGATTTAATGGAGAAACTGTTTTCAGGTTCCTGTCTCCCTGGAAGCAAGTTTCATTTGATAAACAGGGACAGTCTTCCTCGAGAATTCTAACTTATTTCAAAAGAGTATTATTAGTATTTTCAAGGAGATTGGCCATGGATGACTAGCTCTCCCATGGGGAAGCAGCTTTCTCAGTGCTGGCTCCAGCCCAGGTGAGGTGAAGTGATTCAGCACTGTTTCTGTCCAGTGCACTGTTGATGGCCCAGCTCCGCCACTCATGGCCACCTGAGCTGCTCAAGCTGAAAGAATACACCTTTCCCTAGGACTAGAAGGTCAACCAACAAGAACAGAGTTATATCAAGCAGTACAAAGATTAAATACCATAGCTTTGGACCGTCATACCAAAAAATAGGTTCATATTCTCCTTCATGCTTCAAGGAGATCAGCAAATTGAGTTATCAGCCACTCATGTGCCTGGTTCCTCAGTGTTCCTGGGACAGCTGAGGAGTAGTGTGACATTCATGTCACACACAAGGCCAGCATTTCACAGCACTCCTTTCCATCATCCAACTCTTATAGTCTTTCCACTTCTTTTTCTGTGATGTTCCCTAAGACATGGAGGGCGTTTATAGAAATGCCTCATCCATGATGAGCACTTTATGACTCATTCAAAGGTCTGTAGCTAACCGGTCTACTAGAACTGTCCTCTCTGTTGAGAGGTCCACTCATTCTCCTCAGCATTTTACCTGTATGGTGTTAACCAACAAATAAATTAATACATGAAACAGTAAATGATAGAGTGAAGCTACATGGAGGTATGAGGCCAGATGGAACCATCATTTAGAAACTTCCAACCACAAAGGATATATTTTCAGTAAGACTTAGAAAAACCTTCCAGTGACTGCAGGGAGGTGATGAGTCAAGGCAGAGTCAGTTCCCAGCAGGAGCAGTTATCTTCTCAAGTCTAATCAGGGCAGGGGTTGGTTTATCATTCACTGCCTTTCTGTACTTGTCTCCTTTGTCCTGATACACTTTCAGAGAAAGAGTGCTCTCTCTCCTCATCCCCTCCACCCTCAGTAACTTGGCATTATTTTGCCTTAAAGTATTGATATCTGAGCCTTAAAATTCTTCTTAACATTATACTGCCAAAGGCCATTGCTCAGTTACTTACTTTCAATGTTAATCCCATCTATTATGTTCCTATTATAGTTTGCTCAAATATTTCACCCTTCAAGTAAAGCCTTTTGTTTTCCCCTTTGCCTGCTGCAAACCATCCCTCCTGATCCACACACAATGTTTTCTACTTCCTTAGATGTTGAGAGGTGGGTCCTTTCCCACGTGGCTTAATCAATTGCATATGTTCACTTAAGTGAATGACTTCACATTAATACCCATATCCAAGTCATAGGATATTTGGCAAGCATGCTTTTTAAAATTTTATATATTTTTCATAGTGCATGGGGAGGAAAAGCATGCTGTGCATGCATGTAGGGTTCAGAGAACAGCTTACTTTCCATCATGTTGGTCCTAGAAATCAAACCAGATCATTAGGCTTGGTGGGAGGTGACTTTCTTTACCTGCTGAGCCATGCCACGCGCCCTTGTACAAGCTGGTCTTTTTATCAAACCTAATATCTCAAGTACAATGTGTTAGAAATTTTGTACTTCGAAAGTATGTTTTAGGGATAAGGACTAAAAGAGGTTATTTATCTCATAGTCAAGCTTGACGTTTGTACAGTTAATTTTCAGTTGCTGTGATAAAATAACATCACCCAAAGCATCTTAAGGAAGAAAGGGTTTAAGTTGCCTCATGTTTCCAGAAAGTTCATTAATAATGGTGTGGAAGGCATAGAAAGAGCAGGACCTGGATGATCACATACTCCTTCACACATCAAAGCACAAGGAGAGTAGCAGCTGAGACTCACAAGTTTTAAACTCTCAAAGTCCACCCTTAGTGACATACTTCTTCCAGAAAGGCTGCACCCCTTAAAGTTTCCATAACCCCCTCAGACAGGACCAACAACTCAGGATCATAGGCTTAAGTACATGAACATATGGGTGTCATTTCTCACTTAAACTTCCATAGAAACTCATCTGTGCTTGTGGTTAGTTGATACAGAGGAAGTTCTGTCACAAAACCACATCCAGGTTTCCTAGTCAGTGATTCACAAACTGAGACTTTGCACAGTGGAAAGAGAAATAGACTACATTTCAAATGTTGTCCCTGCATAGTGATAACCTTCAGAATAAACCCTAGGATGTGTGTAAAAAGTAAGAGTGCAGGTTTTTATAAAGCCTCTACCTTCTATTTTTCCTCTGAGAGTCTCATATAAAACAGGCCAGCCTAAAACTTGCTAGATTTGTGACAATGTCACTGAACTTCTGATCTTCCTGCCTCTCCCTCCCAAGTGCTCTGATTGTGAGTGCCACTGTGCCTGACATAATCCTTACTTAGGTTTTGATCACTGCACAGTCCTATAAGGAGGGTCAGATTTATGAATATCAGCATGAAAGAAATTGCCTATTGTTCAAATCATGCTTTCTTGCATATCTTAACTACCAGATTATGAAGTTTAATGTGCCTGGGACTATGTGATAATAGTCACGTATGGAGAACAGTAGACTACTCCGGTGTCAATCATGGCTGCAAAGAAACCTTTTTGATACAATTAATGAAATCATACTTTAATTATGAGCAGCATGTTTATTTAAAATAAAAACTATAGGACAACTCAAGGATAATAGAAATCCATTGACTGGAAACTTCCAGGAGGGACTAAAGAAATAGTTCAGTGTTTAAGAACTTCTTGAAGAAGGCCCAGTTTCAGCACTCAGCAAACTCATAGTGGCTTATAACCACAAAAACTCAGTTGCTGGGGATCTGATGACTGTTTTTGACTTCTGAGTGTTTCAGGTATGTACAGTACATGGTATGCATGGTGTGATATATATGGAAAACAGGGGGGGGGAGAGAAAGAGAACACCTTGCTTTTTAGATAGGCATGGAGGGACTAGAGAAATGGCTCAGTGGTTATGACCAGTGGCTGTTCATGCAGAGGACCCTGGTTCAATTCCCAGAACCCACATGGTGACTTACAACCATCAGTTACTTCAGTACCAAGGAACTAGAAAATTCTCTTCTAGTCTCTGGGCGTGCCAGGAATGCATGTATGTATACACATAAATTCAGGCAAAACACTAAAACACATAAAATGAAAACAATAAAACTAAAAATGGCACAGATATGAAAATAGTACTAATTCAGTTGCAAATAATATTAAGCATATGAAAGTTTCATAAAGTACCCTTTAAGATGAACTAACTTTACACAAAACAATACTTGAATAGTAACTACATTTTAGAAAAAAGGAGCGGGAACTAAGAGTACATATACAACACGTAATTAAAGAACAGTCCATGACTTTGAAAAAGAGCAAGAAAGAGTTTATGGGAGGGTTTGCCTAGAGTAACGAGAAGGGAGAAATAATGGAATCAGGTATTAATCTCAAAAATTAAAAGAAATAATTTTAAAAGCAGAGTTAATTAGAAGATTGAACAGTAATAGAATATTTTCTGTGCTGAAAATTGTTACTGGAGTTAAAAGGAATGAACAGACACGAAGTCTACTCAAGTTCCAGACAACTGCAGGACAATGGACACAGCACTACAGCACTGACCACAGCCTTTATGGACAAAGCGGGGTGTTTTCTAACATACAGAGAATTTTCATATCATAAACATTAATTCAGACTAAGAAATCAGACTTCTTGTGGGACTGATCCCTGAGAGTAGCAGGAACGATAGAAATGTGGTGCAAGAATGTAGAGTCCGGTTGAACTAGATCAAATGACTAATGGCATTCCATCTGCTTCCTAAATAGTCCCACCTTCCACTAATTCCTCTGAAATTTTGCCATTTCAGTCAAGCTGAGATTTATTAGCAGCCACTTACTGTGATTTACTTTCTGAATGATTTGTGTGCCTCTTTCCTGGGCTATTTGCATGCCTCTATTAGGGATGCAGCTATTTGGGGCATATCTGATTTATACTCATTTGACAAGTCTGCCCTTCTATTCACTTACCCCCATTTTGATTTATGGAAGGACAGAGCCATGTTCCTGGGACTCATTCATTTCCTAGGAAATTAACTTTTTAAAACTGAAATCTTCCCATTGAGTTAAAAACCTAACAAATTAAACCCAATGCCCTTTGCTTGGCTGCAACAAAGGTAGTTGCTAGAATTGGGAATTCTCTTCAGTAAGTTTTAACTGAATGGAATTTGTAATCAGCATCGGTGAGCTCTATTTGATGCCCATGTTCTCTTTCTTAGACAGTGCCTTTATACTTCTCCTCATAATGTAAACAAGCTACATCTTTTTTTCCATATGAGACATTCCCAAACTTTTTTTTCTATTCTTTTCTGCATATTGTAAGGTCATTGCTCAATGTTCTGCCCTTAAGTATCACAGGGAGAACGAATTTTTGGAAATATGCCACCCCAGTGTGTGTCATGAGCCTCCACGAGACAGCTGGGATTTGAAATGGGACAGTTAAAGAAGCAATGTATCAAACATAAATTCATTATTTGTAAGAAACCATTCATATATATTATTTAATCTTTAAAACATTCTTCAAGTTAATTATTCCATATATTTCAGTTTTACATATGAGGAAATTATGGTCTGGAAGCAAAATGTAAGATAATTTAGAAGAAGACAGTGCATACTTGAGGTGTTACAATCACATCACCTGTCAGTTATCCTGCTCTGCACTGGCTCCTCAGGGCAGAGGTGGTGAATTTTCATTCCATAAGATCTTAGGTGTGATTAGATGCATTTTCTTTGGTTGGATAGTTCTGTCTGACTTTCAAATCAAAGTACCTAGATACCTTCTTATAGCCAGAAAGCAAGGAAAGGAGGAGGAACCAGATTTAGAAGGAGTTGGGTTAAACAGCAACAAACTCTGACTAGCTAAGTGTCTTTCTGAGGCTTTATTCGTACATGAAATCAGCCTCACCCACGCATTTTGAAGGGTCTTTTTTCTGTAGTCAAATTCTAGTTTTTTCTATAGCAGTTCTGTGACTGTGCCCAGTGTCATAGCAGAGGTTATCAGAGGAAAAGTCATAGCCATGCTCAGCTAATTGTACAATTATATATGAATTTACCTCCAGATATGAAAACTTTTCCTGGAGCCAAACAAGAAATGGTTGGATAGGAACTTACTGAAAATTCATCTTACCTTGGAACACTGCAGCACATCTACACATGGACCTAGGATTATCATCTGAGTGCCATATGCATGAATTAACAGAAAAAGGAAGTTACAGAAAGCATCCTCAATCGGTAACAACTTGATCGGCTTCGTATTCATATATATGTCATTTGGCAAGCTCAGTTTGATGAGTATAACGTATTTCACACCTGTAAGCTGTCCAAAACTTTCTTATGTGAACAAAGTGTCTTTTAGAGTAATTTCTCTTCTTTACTTTGTTATTTCTCTACTTTTATGGTATTGTTGACAAGGGGAAGATCTGACAGAATAGTGGCAGCAGAAATAAGAAAGGAAGGAATATAGAAAGGGAGAGAAGAAGGGAGACAGGAGAAACGGAGGAGGGATGAGAGAAAAAATAAAAAGGAGGAGATAACATCCTACAAAGTGTGCCATTCATTCATTTACAATGTCTTAAAGTTTTTAAATAGGTATTTATTTTATTTTGGCGGATTATAATTATATCATTTCCTATTCTCTTTCTTCCACACCTTCCTATATCACCCCTCTTGGTTTCAAGTTTAAGGCCTCCCTTTCACTTTAATTGTTGTTTTACACACACATACACACACACACACACACACACACACACACACACACACACACACACACCACATATTCATAATTATATAAGTACAATCTGCTCAGTCTGTATAGTGCCTTATTAAGATTTAAGGGTAGATTTGTTCTTAATTGTTTCATAATAGTGTCCCAAATTGCTCTAGAAGAGACCATTATGGATGAGGTAAATTATAAACAAATAAAACGTATTTGCCTTGTGGTTTTGGGCACTGAAGTGTCAAAAGGACACATACGTGAGTGTTCTCTGATGGCATGTTAAAGTGACAGAGGGTATCACACACTTCACGGAAAATGAGAATTGGGCAGTGGAAGGTACGGTGCCAGTAAAAAACAAGCTCACATCAGAACAGCTTTCCTGAGATATACTGATCCCTCCGTACTTAATTTTTATGTAAATTCCTCGCCCCTCCCAATATCACCTGTGATGGATAAATCTTTATGTCATCTTGATTGGAATTCAGTGCCACCTGGAAGGCAGAAGTGCTCCTGTTTGTGTCTGTGATGGTGATTGGAGTACAGAATAAATGAAAGAATACTCAGTCCACGTGGGCAGTACATTCTTCAGGCTAGTGGACACAGATCAAGTTCAGGGGAAAAAAATAAATCCCACAAAGTCAATTCACTTTCCCTGTCTCTGCTTTCTAGCCAGTCAGGATGTTCCACCCCAATCTTGCTTTCCCTTTGTGGTGGACTGAGCCTTGTCTAGGCAAAATAAACCTTCAGCTCATTAAGTTGTTTCTATCAGGTGCTTTAGTGACTGAAAACTGGAAAGAGGCAGATGACTGTGGCATCTGATTATGAACATGAGTTTAGAGAGAACATAAACCCTTGCATAATGGAATCCTGTTTCATCTTTAACAGTGCCTGGAATCTGGACATAAATACTTAATCTTTACCAACTTCATATTCTGTCTCAATTCTTCACTCATTTGTGCTGTTCATTAGACCTGCAGCTACAGAAAACAAACAAACAAATAATTACAGCTAAAATATATTAAAACTTGGATAACAAAAAAACTGTTTGTAGGTTGCTTTCACTCCAGTGTGTGCTTTATGCATCTGTGTTTTAGACAGTTCTCGGATGTTGTAAAGCAGAGTCATATATTTTAAGTGGGAGTAGATGATGTTCTTTTTTCTATTTTTCTCATTTTCAAAGTAATTATAATAAATCAATTAAAAAAGTTTAATAAGTTCAGTATATTCCATAGAAATACTGAAATTTGGTGCAAAAATATCTTATCAGAGTAATGCCAAACGCAAATATTTTCACTGAGAAAATGTCAACTAAAATTAAGAAATTCCTGAGATACCTAATATCAGTAAAAAGATATTTTCTTTTTTATATACTTTTATTATTACTTGAGTCTCATACAATGCATTTCAATCACACTCCACTTCCAAGTCCTCTCTGGTTCACCCTCTTACCCCTTTGCTAATAATGCTAATAATAATAATAATAATAATAATAATAATAATAATAATAATAATGTCTAGCCTGCGTTGAGGGAGCATGGATCACAGGCATCACCATGCTTCCTGGAGGCAGCAGCTATCTCTGATCAGGGACATTCACTTGGCCCAGTTTAGTCTGAAATCAAACATGACCAAGTTCAACCTGCAGTTGGACCCTACCATCCATACATGCTCAATATTATTTTAGTTGAGCCCATAACCCACTTATGACTTATAGTCATGGATATATGTCTACACCTACAAAGAACGCCTATACTTCTCACCTGTATACATGTCACTGTTCATCCAGTGTGTGTCTTTTAGGAGTCATGCCTAGATGGTTTCTTTTTCTCCTGTCAAATCTATTTCAATCTTCATAGGCTAATCCAGTTACATTATTTCCCACAATGCACTGTTTGCCACAATCTATCCATTCCTTTTCATGTTGCTTCTGTTCTGACATGGAGGTTTCAATCCCCTGCAAATGCTTCATGTTCCCATGGTCTCCAGGAGGTCTTTCATATTTTTGCAGGTTCTAGAAGCAGCACAAGGAGTGGACACTAGGTAGAACTTTGAGGAACTGAGAGGGTGGGTTCTACACTGGGACCTTCACACTTCTGCTTGCACCTGTATATGGAAGGTAGCTGTCTGTGAGCAAAGGACAGGAGGCCAATTTTTATAATCTCTTTGTTTGAGAATTTCATACCTGCATAAAATGTGTTTTAGGTAAACTCAATCCCCATTTTCTATACCTATGCACTTTCAGGCAATGCCAAGTAGATTCAGTGAGGGTTTTTGTTTTTTGTTTGTTTTTTGTGTTTTGAGAAAGACTATAATGAAGTTGGGAGTAGAAGGCCAAAGTTGTGGGGGGCTTTGGGGGAATAATTGGACATTCCAAAGGAAAGTTACACTTATAATCAGAACTGAAAGATCAAAGATAATATTGTCATTTAGAATGAGTTTGAAACCACTGAAAACAAATGAACAAAATCTTTGTAGCAAAGAATGTAATCAGAGCAGGTGCTTCCTCACAGGCATTTTGCAAAAGTGCAGCCTATTTGAAAATGCTTATTGCAGTCCCTTAATCTCTCTCTCCTCATTCCTTAATAATTAAAGAATGCATCCATGGTGATGTTAACAGGACCCCATGCCTTAAGTGACCATCCCCATCTGCTCCTTGCTCCCCACCTGAAGCTCTCATCATCCTTTCAGACCATTGCTTGGGACAGCTGGAAAGCTGAGAGCAAGCTCATAAATATGAGTTTTTGCAATGCAGCCAGACGGCTGCAAACACTCTAATGGACTAGGGGTTTCTAACTCCTGCGGTATTGGCTTCCTTTCCTTTTATGAAGATCTGCTTTCATGTTGGACCTTCCTGCTGCTGCTTTGAAAGTTTGTGGTGTGCTTTGCTCCTCCAGGATAAGGAGATGTTAGATTTCACCCTATTTGCAATGTCCTTCTAGGTCCGAATGGCTGACTAACAAGGAAAGAACTGTTAGCCCTCTTTCTACATTCTCAGATTGACATCAAATGTGTATTATCTAAGAGTTTGCACTATACATATTACCTGCTCAAATGTGGCTAAAACCTAGATAAAGGTGCTAAGTTTAAATTTCTGAAAGTTTGCTACTAAAGCAAAGGGGAAATGTCAAAATGTCATTGGGTACTTTTGAATCATATGATGAAGTGCTGGAGAACACAGATATGAGGTGTGTATGTGGAAGTAATGTCTGGACATGAAATATTAAAAAGAAGATGGAGAGTGTTAAAACATAAGGAAAAAGCTAGCCCATGTGTAGCAGTAGAAGGAAGAAATAGAAGCCTATTCACAAAGAATAGACCTCATCTCTGTAATGTCTAAACAAGCTATCCTGTCATGGATGAATATTTTAAGCACTTCTGAAATTTATTATCCACCATATTGTGATGTCATGCAGCATTATCAATAACTGGTGTTTAAGTACCAAACAAGAGATCCCAGCCAGATATTGTTGATTTCCCATATACAGAAATTTCACCAATTACCAATTTTTTTTCTCCTTGCTAAAGACCTCTAACCTTGTTTAGTATTGGATGTTCATACACTCCTTGGCTTTTCTTCCTTCCCTGTGATGAAATGCAATTAGTCTGAGCAATCATAACCATTTATTCTGCTTGGAGTTCACTCAAGGGCGTATGACAGAGCCAAACCTCACCAATGACAAGAAAGGAGATTGCCACTGGGAAAGCAACTTGTCCAAGGTTAACACATTTGTAGGCAGCTCAGCCAAGATTCCAACCTAGGAAACATGATGCTATTGAGAAACAAGTAAGGTAGATCAAAGGTCCATCTCCTTACTCTATAACAAATGTCTTCAAGCTGCAAGATGAGAAAGAATATTTTGGACAACTTGTTAATTCTGGTTCTATTTAGTTTTAATTCTTAGTGATACACAAATAAATATGATAATATGAGACATATCACCTGATAACATTTCCTAATTCTCGCTTTGTGAACACAACAGAGAATGGTCAGATAGCTTCGTTCTGCAGTGTGTAGTAGTTTTATTTAATTTGGGTAATGATATTCATCTTTATTCTTTGTACTCATGAAAGTAAGGGTATGGTTTTTAAATGTCTTGCCCTCATTTAGGCAAAGCATATATCAAGTGATTATTAATTATGCAACTGTGTGCCTGATATAATTGCTATGGTAAGTTCATTATTTGTTCAGTATAGTAGTTTGTGTTCTGCAATCTTTGGTACCTAATGTTAGGAGTTCCTAGTCACAGATGACTACGACAGACTTGGAATACATTAATAATTTTATTTACCTTTCATTTATCCATGTGCAAATGCCCCGTGGAACTGAAGATTCTGTGTGCAGCTTTGGAGTAGCTTATGCATACACAGATGTGCAACAAGTTTGAGATACTGTTTTACTGCTGGTGTATAATCATGGAATGGTATGGAACATGAACTTCACTCCTCTTGAAACTGTACATGGTTCTAAGCTTTTATGTCTGAAGGCATAAAACACCTTTAGCCTTGCAATTCCCAAGATCTCTACTTACTGAGGCAATGTCATCTCAATGTCAGTCTCATTCAGGACCTTGGCCCCATTGAATCCTGACAGACTGCAGACTGACACCCTCAAGCTGCCACAGGGCCCCCACGGCAGGAGCCACCAATTCAGAGACTGACTCATTCATTATTCTGAAAGATGAAGTACCCACCACCTCATTAGCAAAGCTGCAAGATGAAAAACAGAAAACAGCTGGAGAAAGGGAAAAAAAGTCCTTTATGGATGAAGGAATCATGAGGGGTAGGACTAATTGGTTCTGCCCTGAAGGGATCTGGCTGCCTTTTCTTATCACCCAGGGCCATATTATCCCAGAAATGGTGCCCACACGTTTTCAGTGTTTTACTGTTGTAGCCAGGTAGTTCTTACCATTAGAGTCCTAATGGAATTCGTAGAAATGACAGATTGCTCAATAAATCACACACTGGTCTCTTCCATCTGAGTTAGAATTGACTGGCACAAATGATTGATTAACTTTGACAATGCCATATGGGTCCCGATCATATTCCTTCAGTTCATACTTTTAAACAATTTCAATTATATTCTCCTTTAAGTTCCTGCATTGACTGAATTCTTCATTTGTCTTCTTTGTTTTCTTCCAGAAGAGCATGGAGGGAAGGAGAGTTGGCGTTAATATCAGGTCTAACATCTTACAACTCTGTAATACAGGAAATGCTTAACCTTTATGGTCTTTTTCCTAGTCTGTAAAATATTTTATCCCTAAAAATTGTCTTATTCAGACGACTATGACTTTTGACAATATTACCATCACTCTCATTGATGCAGTTTTTGCAAACCCTTCAAATATTTCCAGTCTCACATACAATGTCCTTTGGGCGACATTTGGTTAATGTCATGTGTGGCATGTAGATTGAATTAAGTGATGTCCAGATAAAGTGAGGTCTTTCTGAAAATGTCTATAAAGGTGTAAGAATCCTAGGTATTTAAAGCAATTAGGTTCAGTTTTAACCAATTTGGATGAGAGTCACACAGCTAAGGTCCTAACAGAGATAAAGGAATTGTGGCATCTCCCTCCTTCCCTCTCTTCCTCCTTTCCCCTTACCACTCTCCTCCATCCTTACCTCCTAGAATTCCCTTCCTCCCCCTTCATTTCTCCCTTTATTTCTTCTCCTATTCATACTCTTCCAGCAACCCTGGCTTCTTTCTATTCCCATCTTGGAGATCAATTTTCCTCATGCTTTGGGATATGGGGTCACTCAATTCTCAGTCTTTTAGACTTGAAGCAGGCCTTAGACAACACCTTCCTGCTCTGTCAACACCCACCACCACCATCTCTAATCCTTATGCTAGCAGATTCACAGTGAATCACAGCCCTGGTTTCTTGTTCTCTAGTTAGAAATGGAAGAATTTCTCAGGAAGAATTGTCCTGTGAGTTAATTTCCACATTAAATCTTTTCAATACTCTTCTGAATACATATTCTTCTGATTCTGTTTATCTACAGAATTCTGACATTGACTTTTGGGCACATTTGTGTAGGATGTTCCAAAATTCTGACTTAACATTCAACTCTTAGAACTGCAGGTCTCTCCAAGGTACGTAAGAACAATCGCAATTGTGAAACTTTCACAACATTGTGTTCAGCAGAGCTTAAAACCTATTTATTGCCATAGTGGGTGATGCCTTTATCATTATTATTATTATTATTATTATTAATGTTATTATTATCATCATTTATTAATTTATATTTTAACACCAGGAACAGCCTATGCTTTTAGAGTAGGTAGATTATTGAAAGAATTTGTCATGACTCAGATACATGTCATAATTTTAGTCTCATTGTGAGACTCAGGTCACACAGACGGCATTCAGAGTGGAGGGACAATAAGACAAGGGGTAATCATTACAGATTTTTACCTGGGTAGCAAGTGCAATTTCTGAACTGTAGGTAGCAGGAGGAGGAAACAACTCAAGGCAAAGGAAGTTGGTTCCCCAAATTAAAGTTTGATGTTAGGATACAATTTTTATCTTAATGTTACAGTAGAGAAACTGATAAGGTAACTGTATGGAGTCTGAGGTCACAGAGGTCAACCAATGAACCAAGACTAAATCTATGAGGACAAGATAGATAGAAGGACACATGGTAGGATTTCATTCTGAAGACTCAGAGAAGAAAACCTAGCTTTGACCAGACAATATTAGTCTAAATTCCAATTTCAGAGAACAAGGTTAGAGGGCAATGGAAAGCAAGGGGAAACACAGGCATAACCTTGCCTACTGTCCTTCTTAGTGTGAGCTCAGGTCAGGGGCATTATAGATCCTCCAGGAGGAAATCATCCCTGAGGGTCTCCACTGTGAGTTCCTGGCAAACATTCAGATTCATATTGTATAAAGCAAATGCTGTCATCAATAGATAGATATAAGCCTCCTGAGAACCTATTACCTGACCATTACACTATTTCTTCCTGTAAAGGACATCCCACATCTAGTTAGCTCCCACATGTGCAACACTGTAAATTCGCAAGAATGGGGTCAAATTTTAGCATCAGGGATACAAGAAAGATCTGGACCAGTATACAAATTTTCTAGTTGCTGATGAGGTGGGTACATTTTTAGGTGTTACTACAGAATTTGTAACAAAGACATCTCACTTAGCGAACCAAGGAGGAGCTGCAATTCTGATGCACAACATGGCAACCTGATAGTTATATTCCTGTCTCAAAACAATTTGGTGTATGATTTTGTTTCTATATTCTTCTGAAATTTTTCCAATAAGAGTGTGTTTGGATACTTTCTGCTGTCTTTTGTCATGTGCTTTTGTATTTTGTGCTAGGTGCAGAGCAGTTATGTGAAGAAGGCTTCCTTTTCTTATTAAACCCCACTCCCTAGCACTAAAATTTACTGAATCATCTATTTGTTCTTTGTTCTTCTCCATGTATAAGTGTCAACCAAAGCCACTGTAACATTCTTTCCCACTACACACACACACACACACACACACACACACACACACAGATCCCTTTTCCCCAGACACAAATTTGACCATCCCTGTCCATCCCTTTCCAATATTGTATTTTAAGGAACATTTTGTGGGTTTTAAGGTGTCTAATGTCATTCCTGTGACAAAATCTACTCCACAGTGTAGTGGAAGTGTTCATTGAGTAAACTGTTAAAGCACATACATGTGTGTCTGCAATAACAATTAGTGAAAAAAAGAAGCCGTGAATTTGAAGGAGTGTGGGGAATGAGTAGGGGAAATGCTGTTGTTATAGTATATTCTCAAAAAATTATAGGAATTTGATTCTTCAATTTATAAAGAAAGAAGTAATAAACTGAGTCAGTGTGAAGCTTAACTCCCCTAGGTAATCAGTAACTGCTAATGCTAATGCCTCTTCAACACTAGTATTTAAATCACCAGAGGCTTTCTTCTATTAGCTTCCATTTCAGAGGAGAGATAGTTTTTTTGTTTAAACTTTTCCTAGCTACTAACTTTAAAAAAAAAAACTTAACCTCTAAAACAGGAAGCTCCCTCATATGAAACTGGTTTTTTCATCTGTATGAAAAGTTTACCACTACTACCCATGATAAACAACTTCCCTACATTTAAAGTGTCATACGTAACCTTCCTCATATGTGATCACCACCCTGTCATCGTGAGCTTATACATCTGTGCATATTTTTGCTTTATGGGTTTGATAAACTATTCTTTAATTCAAGGTGAAACAAACAAAACAAGCATAGTAATAATTTTCTCACTATTTCTCCGAGTAATTTTATTAAAATCATCCTTGCTGTATAGGGTTCATAGTAGTTTAATAATCCACTTTATAAGATTTTACCTTAGGTTGAGCCACTCATATAGATCATACTTATCATTTTGGTATTTACATAGTAGGAAATGAAGTAACTGAACTATGACCTGTGTGTGGCAAAAACCAAAGAGGGAATGTGAGTACTATGGGGACAATGGCTGTCGACTTGATCTGCTACCACTGATCTTTGGTTTCACAGTAATGGTATTCTCCTCAATATCTATTGCCTTGAGGGAGAAGTTAGGAAAAACACACTCAATAAGAATGAGAAACTAAAGATGCTTCTGCAGTAACTAGGGGGAATCCTCTGAACTTGCTCACCAATGATAGGCATCGTTGATGCCTATTCTCTGAGTCTTGCCCCTCCACCCATTCCTTGACCCATCAAAAATACTTAGCTAAACCAATTTCCTCACGTGTAACCTGGGAGTTCCAAAGGAAGCATCTTTATTTTATTGTATTTTTGTAGTAATGCCAACTTGTCTTGGACAGGGTCTATCTTAGCATCCTTGCTTCACATTTTTTTCTGGGTATTACAAGCAGCTCAAGTTCACACTGTGCTCCTTTCTCTCTGTCCTTCACTAGACTTCCTTTCGTATTTTTCACTCTAACTTACCAAGCAAGCATTCTCTTCCTCCTTTCTTCTACTTTTGTTTAATTCTTCTAATTCCATTTCTGACCTCTATTGCCTTTAATAAACAGCTGCTTCAAGGGCTGGCCTGTTTTTTCTTTTCTTTCTTCTTTCCCAATTTTCTCCTTTCTTCTTTTCAAGGAAATGGAAGGCTATTTATATTTATTCTTTATTGAAAATTCTTTTGTACAACATAATCTGTTCGTGGTTTCCCTTCCCTCAACTTCTCCCAGATCATTTCTACCTTTTCCCCCTCCCAATTCTGTGCTTTTTCTTTCTTCCCCCTTTTTAGAAAACAATCAAATAAACCACTATTTTAAACAGCAAATAATAAATGTTCACAAAGTATACAAAAACTGGACTATGCTTATGTGGTACTTTTACATGTTTCTGTGTTTTAAGTCCCATTGATTGTAATTCTCTTTTTAAACCATTGGATATGAGAGTTGCCTCAAAGCACAGGCCACGTTTTCTTGCCCATGGAGCACAGTGACAACAGCTAGGAAGAAGTTTAAACATCAATTGAATGGTTCCCCAGTGCTTTAAAATGGCAATTCTTTGGTTCAAATGTAGAATCTTACAGTGAGAGCAGACCAGAGCTCAGCAAACTGCTTCTGCCAGCCTAAGACCTTCTGACCTGCTCTATGGTGTGCTCATCTAGTCCATGGAGAACCCATAGAACTGTGAAGGGTAGAGTTTGTAAGTCACCAAAGAGAATTTACACTTTGTTAATAAGAACACAGAGTACGGAAGGGAGTTTGAATCACTAACCAACAGTCACGAGGCTGACATTTGCACTGGCAATCCATCAGTTAAGCCAGCATGTGGGTTCAATTAAGTATTGAATGATAGCCATATTTCATGTATTAATTACTTAGGGATCATTTAAACACTAAAGAAATGATTAAGTCATATCTAGTACAGATAATCATTAAATATATATATATATATATATATGTATGTATAAAATGTGTGTGTGTGTGTGTGTGTGTGTGTGTGTGTGTGTGTGTGTGTTCACGATGCTTTTTGAGAATGCTTGGAATGTTAGATAATTCTTAAGTAGTTGTGCTATCCAAGACACTTGGAGAAAACTAGAACCTGGGGTAGTGGAGGTCACCTTAGAGTTCTCCTAGATCGCAACTGCTCATCATGTTTTCTAGTTGGTATCATTCTTGTAAAGAATCAGTTAACATACTATGAATGTTGCCTTGTAAACAGAAATCAAATTACTTCTCTGAGATCAACAGCTTTCAGGGGGTTCGGTGACTCTCCACCAACCTGAACTCTTGGGACTATTCTGTCTTGTGTGATATATCTGAAGATGTTGCACACATGGCCCCACTGTGTTCATTATTACTGAGTGTATCCTTAACAATGGAATCCTCTAGAGGAATATTTGAACATATTCTTAAATATTGTAAAGTGACATACACTATCTATAAATTGAACGTTAAAATGTCTGCTATGTCTTGTGGCAGGAGCTGGAAGGTAACCTTCGTTAGCTATTAGAACCAGTTTTCTGGGTGTAGATGGGCTCCAGCTTCCTGGACTGCAGAAAGAATGCTACTTTGGGTAACCAGCAATTGTCTGTTCAATACTCTTAGAAGAAGCATTTGATGTTCAAATTTACTTTGTCTGTGATCTCAATGTTGAAGGCATTTGACTCTTTTAATACTAACAAAAGCGATTTCTGTGGTTTTTCCCAGAGTGTCCAACAAGGAGATATGGGAACACCTATGACTCTTGGCCTTGACATTTGTCTGATGGTGTCAAGGTCACCCTGCTGGGTGTTGGGGGATTTGGACTACAGGGTTCTCTTCATTAATGGAGCCTTTGTAGCTGTTGATGGTGCCTTTCCGCAATAAAAGACATGAAGACCAGGTGGTCAGGGATCAGTTTGTCAAGACTGCAGTCTGCTTCCCAAGTCATTACAGTCTTGCATCTAGAAGAATTCTCTTCTAGTCTTTACTGACCCACTTGTGACAAAGTTCTCACAATAGCATTCAAAATAGTATTCTTGGTATTCCGTAGAATAAGGTTGTCATTTGTTCTTTGCCTAATGTTTTGCCACATTTGCTTTGTATGAAGAAGGTACCTGTCTTTCTCAGGTGTTTTCTTTGAGAAGGATACACATGGTAGGTTTTAAAGCATTACATATACATCTTAGTCTGCTGTTGATGTTCACCCTCTGAGGACTAGTAAATGGTAGTTGAATTTTGGAAATGTCTTAATACCATGAAAACATTTTCTAAAGCGGCAGGGAACTGAGAAAATCCAACTTTGAAGGTGACTCAAAACCAAAAGTCAACTTAATCCACTACTATATTTGAAGTCTAACAATTTCTTTTTCCCAATATGCAAAGAAATACTAACTCAGTATAATGTATGTGAGACAAAGGAAAACTTGTTTATAAAGAGGTTCCTGTCTGCTGAGGACAGTAAAATGTAGTACTTCCACAGTATCAGCTATTGTGACAAAGAATGATATTTTTCTTTTAAATTCAGCTGGTGTCTCTTTTAGTACTAATATTTTTATTTTTTTTAAATATATTGTCATGTGTTGATCTACTTTTTTCTGACATTTTAGTTTTTCATCAATATAAACAGGTCCTCAAAAACCTCTATCAATTGACTCAATTTCATGTTATAGAAAATTCATTGATAATTAAAACATACACACACACATATAACATACACACATACAACACAACATTTTATCCTTTGAGTATGTCTATTAAATGAAAAAAGCAGAACAACACACATTGTTTGTTTTTTATAATACATAGATCTCTCTATATATCTATATCATCTATCTATAGCTACAGATATATAGGTATATCCACATGCACACATATACATGTATACATAAATATAGTGCATGTAAATACATAGTGTAAAATCATTGTGAATGAAGGAAGGTTTATAAAAGAAGATGAGTAACGAGAGGGTAATGGGTAGAAAGAAGACACATTATTTCAATTTTTTTCTTATGAGAAATCTAGACTTAGCTATTTCTGCAGTGTCACTACATCCCACTTCACTTTACATACATTCCCTTGAGTCCACATCTTTCTTTTGGTATTGATATATTCTAAGCAAATTTGATTTTGTCCAACATGAGTGGATCCCATTCAAAATGCCCCCTTGAAGTATTACTTCCACTGACACCATATAGATGCCTATATCTCTGATAACTCTAAAGGAAATTCATAACACTTTAAAAATTGAGAATGCACCTGTGTACTTGAAGAAAAACACCGTGAAAAATATTGACCTGCTTAGTCAGACACTGAGATAGGTGATCTAATGTGAGCCTTTTAATTTGAGTTCTAAAATCCTGGTTTTATTTGTAATATTAGTGGACTTTGTTCTGTCTGTTCATTGCAACAGTCCAATGCTTTTCTAAGTTTTGACTTAAATATATCTATGAATTATATTTACATTTCATTTACTTAGACTGAAGTTAAAGTGAAGAAACATGAAGTACCCTTCAAAAACTGTAGTAAAATTATACTAACAATATCAAAAGCCCTGACCACCCACATAATGAGACTCTGGTTCTCGGAAACCATAGCACAGTACTAGTGTCAGTGTCAACCCAAGGATGAGATCTAATTAGGGTACATTCAACCACTTTGATTATGTGTTTCTTGTTTGGTGACAAATCCATTCATTTTCCAATATTTCTGTGAGCGTCCAACAACTTGTTTTTGAGCCTGAGGCATATTTTAAATACATATAATTTTATGAAGTATTGCTAGGTAAATATCCACTGGCATGCACTCTGCTCTGGACTCCAAATGATACTGTGAAGCCTATTTAATGAATCTAAACTCAATCAATTAATATTTTTTGATACTGATTTGGCTTGTTTGTTTACTTTACTTAAAGACAATTGATTAGAGGAATGTCTAGCTGATTTGGTCTAGCTGATATCTGTTCCTTGTGCACATTGCATCTCATTTTCAAAGACAAAATGAATCAGGGAGCCACTTATGAAAAAGAAGTGGATGGTGGATGTAAATGTTGTCACAACTTTCTGTATTGCCCTGATAAACTCAGTTGACCCTTTATGCTCCAGTGCCTCCAGCACTATTATTCCCTATAGACCCTTTTCAAAGGAACTACAGAATGAAGTTGTAGTTTTTTAGTTTGTTGAACAATTACAATAAGAAATTATAAAACATGAAGAAAATATTGGTTTATGCTACATAATCGGGACTTTATTAGGAAACAAAATGACTTTTTTGAAGAAAACATTTTAGTAAGATTTGACCCGGTCGCACAATTGCATGTATGTTCTTTAAAATGTTCATTATTTAATTCCCTGGTTATACTCTTGTTGCTAATTTAAGAACAGAAATGAAGTGAATGTATACAATTTTGCTTCTCAATATTGAGAAAAAAACAGAGAGTCAAGATAACAAAACATTACAATGAAAAATGTCTGACTATATTTGAAGTTCTTTGCATTCCTCTTACATCAATTCTTCTTCCCTTCCTCTTTCTTTCTATTAAGAAATCATATCTTGGGGAAAGAAAATAACCAAGATATTGTAAAATCCTAGTTTAGCAATACTGTTAATGCTTTTTAGGATAATACTAGCTAGCATAGATGTTAATTTGGAGACTATCATGGTCCTTAAAAAAACAAGCACACCCCACACTTTAGGTGATGTCCAGATCCTTAGGTGAGAACCAGAGCATTGGGTAACTACCCACACCCAATTGTGTGGTAGCTACTGTTCTAAGGCTCTTACTCTTCTTTGAGAAGTCCTAGTAGGCAGAGACAAAATTACAAACCACCACTGTAGTAGTAGCCCACTTTGTGGGCTCAACAAGGATGACACAAAAGCATATCCATATTCATTGTGCATACCCTGTCAGACTCCAGCAGATGTAAACACGTTTACCACAAGTGCCCTACTGGATAGTGGAGCTATACTCCATACTGATTGTCTGCGCTCAGGTGTTTTACTGATTCAGAACTCCACAGGTGTTTTGTTGATAGCACATGCAGCACATGACCAATCAAACATGCCCCACATAAGTCCAACACATGCAGACAATACAAAACACCAAGACCTAGGCAGAACTTCACCCAATAGTGCACAAAATAATTATTTTAAATACAACTAAAAATAAGCATCTACAACAATTCCTCTTTTCTGCATAATCCAATAAAAAATGTTGCTCTATCTTTACAACACAGTTTACCACTACACCAGCAAAAAACTAAAAAAGAAAAAAGAAAGAAAAAAAAAGAAAAAGAAAAAGAAAAAAATTATAAGAGGAACAATCATGAGGGTTTTTAATGCACAGAACCAAATGAAACCAAACATCTATCAATCTTAATGTCTTTGGTCAGCAGAAAAATATCATTGTCCAATTATCTGGAATTTACTCAAAATCTTATAGAGGTCCTCCAAAGAGCCTGAATCACTGCTCTGCTTCTATCCTCTGCAGCAAATAAGTCTTGTCAGCAAATATGGCTCTGGCTGATTCTACTCCATTGTTATTGCTGTTCTTGGTGGTTATCCCATGGTACTGGCATCTCAAAAACTTCTGGGGTCCCTTGCCACAAATGGGCTGCACTTTCACCAATAACATTTCCTGGGCTCTCTTCAAAGTGCCAAGCCTCATATTATCTGCACAACCCCTCAAACTGAGCCTTCAACTGCTACTAAGGCAGCACTTTTACTAAATGGCCTCTCATGGCTTCTCACAGTGCCAAGCCTCAGTTGCTCTCCAAACACCCCTTCATACCTTCAATGCAAGCACCACCTGGATGACTCTTACAGTACCAAATTTGGATTCCAGCATGAGATGCAACCTCAGCCAGTTCTGGAAGAAAGTTTTTGCATGCGTACCCTGAAGAAACACTTTCTAGATTTTAAGATAGAGTCTGATTTGCAGGAAAAATAACTTGTCACTTTGTTTGTAGGAAGGTTTCCTCATGGGGTAGAGTTCTCATCACCAGAGCAGATGTGTCTTGTCAGGACCATGTCACCTCACCAGAGCTGGACAGGTTGTTTTTCTCTTAGTCAGTTTTGCAGAAAAAACAAAACAACAACAACAAAAAAAGCCACTTTAACTAAGCGGCTTCCATAACAGCTGAGCATCTGGGCCAGTGGGAAGAATTTCAGTTTGAAACATTCTGGCAGTTTGGAGTTCTTTCTCAACACCACTATGGGGAAAAATATCCTCTTCTTTATTCACCTAAAACACAAGATCTGCATTGGCTTCACACACACAAAAAGCCATCAACAAACTCAGTTTATAGAGCAGTACACTCTGGTTTCTGTTTTCCATGCCCTGGCTGCTGCCAGCAGCAGGAGGGAACACTGGCTCCATGATTAGGAAAAGTAGGTAGAACCTTGCTTTTTCCCTGTCCCCAGCTGACCTCTGTTTTCACTATGAAAATTCATCCAAAACATTTGTCTGAAACATGGCTCTCATTACAAGCTTCTTCCTCATTTACAACCTTCTTTTATAGAACTTTCCTTGTAGTAATATCTTAATCTCTGTCTTCTGGGAAATTCTCTGAGCATATTTTCCTAGACTCTTTAAGGTCTGGAGTTTCTTTCTCTTCTTCCTTGTCTCCATGTTAGAAGAGCTGATGTGATGTCAATGCCCTTCTTTACCTTCTACCTACCACATGCCTCAGCAGAGGGAACTACCATCCTAGAGAGTGGAACCCTTAGCTTTTGAGCTGAGGTGATTTTATTGATGCAGAACTCTTCAGGTGTTCTACTGAGAGCTCATGCAGATCATTAAAAATCAAATATCTCCCATATAAATCCAACACCTGCAGACAATACAAAATGCCAAGATCTAGGCAGACCCCTACCCAATAGTGCATAAAACAATTATTTTAAACACAATTAAAAATAAACTTCTACAACACACCACTATTTTTCAGATAAGACCAATGAAGCATACCCCTGGAGTTGTTCTCCAAATCACACATCACAGTGTAGACTGAAACACAGAAAAATAACAGTGTTTATATTCTATGAATCATGGTATGCTTAAACATTTCTGGATGACTATGTGGAAATGATTTGAAAAGACTGAGAAGTTAAGGTCTATATCTGATTGCATATACTTAAATGTCATAGGATGATCTGTCTAATTGAGGGATAACTCAGAAGTCACTAACTGGGCTAACTGTCTTGCTGTGCTTTCTGCTCCTGACTTGTTCTATGCTCTCCTGACCTGAATGGGCAAGGAAAAGATTTACCAATTAAAGATGCTCAAGTTCTGTCTCACAAGGTAATCTGGGGAGGGGAGGAAGCTAGTGTTCAAGGCTTTCTGCCTTATTCAGGATCTACCTATCTGCAAATGCAAATAAGGAGCTGTGTGACAGAGTTTCACAGTTATCAAATCCTAAGTGTATGCCCCTCCCCCAAAGCCACAGGTTATTTCAAGGCATGGATTTTATGTCAGTAACATCTTAAGCTCTCTTTATTTTCAGAAGATGAAGACCCATGCAATTTGATGATCGTAACATGCTAAATATCATTCCTGGTGGGATTTTGTTTTTTTGTTTGCTTGTCTGCTTATTTTTTCATGGAGTAAGAATGGCTCTGTCCTAGTATAGACACATGAAACCAGGTCTCCACTTTGTTAGTCACTCTGTATTAAATGACCTGGCTGATTTGTGTTACACACATGGGGGGGGGTGAGAAAGAGAACAGAGAAACAGACACAGAGAGAAGGACAGCGAGATAGTGAAAGAAAGACAGAGACAGAAAGAAACGCTGTGTGGATTTTTTCAGGGCCACAGGAACATGTATCATAATATAAATATACCTTGAAGGAATTTTGCATTTGAATTTATATCTGAAATGAATTTCTCTGTATCCATATTAAGTCAACCCACTGAGCTTCCATACATGAGCATGAATACATAAAGAAAGGAAACTTTTTTTTTCCTTGCAGCACAAGCCCATGTGGTGAATGCATTTATTTAACTCACATACTTTTTTTTTTGTTTGGGCTACCTGAAGCTGTGTGTATATTCTGTGTGTTTCTTTTAGTCTATCTTTAAATTTAGATAATATTGTCAAGGATTCAGCATTTCTATTGCTTTTTCACATGTGTATAGATTTAACATTGAGGCTTATCTATTGAAATTATCTCTGCTACTAATGGCCAGAAAACCAAAATGTTTGTTAGATTTAAAATCCATTGCGAGGAATGTGAGTACAAAATATTTTCTTATTTTTCCCATTAACTATGTGCAGAGTGTATGTTGTTTTACTTTGATGCTTCTGTCTGTAGTTTAACTAGTGAACATACATTGTTTTCTGACATTTCAAACCTCATGGATTGGGCTTATGTTAGGTTTGTAGTTTTCTAAGCCTTTGGTAAAACTTTCCAATTTAGTGCTATTTAATATTTTCATAGCTGTGGTATGCCTTCCTTCTTCCACATCATTAACTGGTCTAGACCTGAGAAGTAGTCCACTCTCTTAAATATGGATAGTGTATACTTAATGTCTGTTCCATTTGATCCAGTTTTCATTCTTCCACGCTCTTAGATATTATGATCTAAAGCAGGTAGCACAGCTGTATCTTTTCCCAAGTCTACCTGGAGTATATGCTTCACATATGTTTTTCACATGTTGGACTTGGTGCTTTTCTCTAGCTCCAGTGGATCTTTTTAAATCACACCTAGCAGATAGCAGAAACATGTCAGGAAAAGAAGCCCATTATTGTAAATAGAGTGAATATAGTCAGCATTTGGAGCCATATTCAGAGAAGTCTGAAAGCAGCAGGATTGATGCAGTTTGTGTCTCAGTCACAGTAGATAATCTGCAGCACTGGCATGGTCATTCTAAATCCTATAGTCTGGGTAAACACATCAATGGATAGTCAGACATGTTTATTATTCCCAATAAGTGCTCTGGGTCTGACAATTCTTCTTAGTTTAATGTATGAATTTCATTTCATAACAGCAATGATATTCTCCAGGCTGTGCATTTGTTAGGGATTATTGCACTTCTTCTGTGGTTTAAGTCATTCTGCCTTTAGTCTTATGCCATGTAACATGACCCAAGGCACCTTATAAATAGCAGAACAATGCATAGCCTGTCATGTGTTATGGTTTAAATAGCCTTGTAAAGGGACATGGATTACAGAGGTATGATAGTAACTATCCAGCAGGAGTGGTAATTTAAGTGCCTGAGTTGGATAATCTGTATGATTAGTATCTTCATATTTTGGTCTTTTATGTTTTGTTCTACTTAGAATTCTCATTTACTGAAAGCACTACTCAACAATACAATGTGGTAATGGGGTTGAGGATAATTCAAGATCTCATTTAATATTTCAAACTTCCCATTGTTTTGTTTACCAATTAGCTGCCAAAGGTTAGGGTGGAATTGGCTGACTTAAGCAGCAGCTTCACTCACCAAGCATCCAAGCCTCCATTCTAAGTTTTAGAGAAGCTTCTTAGAGTGGAATTCTCAATGGCAATGCAAGAGTAACCCTGCTTCAGTGCCACAAGGAAAGAGCAAATGAGCATTTGTCATGTGGGGGACCTGCAGATGTATCAGTGCTATGTAAAACTGGGAAGGTGGTTTTGTATAAACCAACATCTTACTGCATCAGGAATTTTTCCCACATTGATATTTGATGTTACAGTTTCACAATGTACACCATCATGTTTGTTTTGTGCTTTGAAACAATAGCATCCACACATTTAAATATCAAGAATCTTCTGGATGAACTAGGGCAATGGGTGAACTTTTAGGATTAAGTTTTTAAATTTGTAGTCCCCTTATATCAGCTTATTTTTACAAAACAAAACACAGTTCAGTTTGCAACAGCTTGTTTTTTTCCTGTCAAGTGAATGGAAACATTATTTACATAGAGTATATAGTTACAAGTAGAGCACAGTTGTACATTCACAATGCATATACTATTTCCCTGTTATAATCATTAGTGGTTATAGAAGACAATACACCATGTACCTTATGGCTACTGTCTCCATAACATTTAACTGTCACTTTATTTTAGTCTATTTAATTATGTTGCCCAGTTAGAATTTGTATTTTCAGTTTTCTGTGTGGATAGTTAAATTCATCCGTCATGGATAGGATACTATGGATCTTATCATGAATGCACATTGTTGAACAGCTGGACCTAGAATTTTCTCAAGTTATACAAAAATATATCATGTTTTAATCTCTGTCCATTGGTAAATGACTGGCCATTATGCCAACATGAAAAATAAATGCCATTCAGCTCTGATTCTGAGTTTGTAGGAAAAGTACCACTCAATGTATCATTTTCTTTCATTCACTTTAAATTCTAGACAGGAGTTTATACAAAGCATGTGTCTAATTGTAGCCTGTACATTAATGATGAGATACTGTGGTGACTGAGAACAGTTCTGCACAGCAGTTTATAGATTAAGTTCTGCAGTGCTTCATTCAATGAAAGGAGAAGAAAGCCTGGTAAGGTTGACAATGGCCTTCATTAAAATCCATGTAATAGATCTAATATGGCATTTTGTAGCATTTTGTAGAGCTGTTCTTTTTTTTTATCCAGATAAGAACAGTTATTGTTTTTAAAAAAGAATAGAATTAAAGGGATATAATAAAAATACCAAATACTTCAGTATTAATTTATTATCTCACCCTAGTACTATGTAACCCATCATATATACTACTAGTTCAAAATGTCTATTTTTCTTTTCCCTTTATTCCTATTTGCAATTGAAAGCCTGCTATGGATGAAAATCAGACCTAGTTACTTATCTTAGCAGCTACAATATGTCTTCAAAGAGAAAAGTTATGCCACTGATTCCAGGTAAAATTACAGATTGCAAAATGTTCTTCCAAAGACTCTCCAGCTTTCAGCTAAAAACAAAATTTCTACCTTCTGGCCTGTATTTCCCTCTTCATTAAACCTCCCTATATGCTGAAGTCATTGTTTCTCTCTTTTCGTGAGTGACAATCAATAACGCCATAATTGTTAAATCCAATCTATGTTACATTGTACAACTAGATACATTGGGACACTGATCTACCTTTTATGCTATAATATGACTATTTAATATTTTAACTGCTTTTCCTAGTGGACTCATGAGATAAGATGCTTAAAATAGCAATAAAATAGCAATACTTTTTTCCTGTGACCATGCATTTTGCATTCCTTGTAATCTTCATTTAGTTATGCATATGATAAGAAATACAAGATATATTTGCTTGTCCCTACAGCACAATTAGGTGGTTTCCTTAATTGTTTCAAGCCATAAGAAAACCTGATCTTAACGGGGGATCACTAAATGTTGGATCCCGAATCACTCGCAGCATCTCCTGTGATTGAAACTTAGTATCAGTGAGGTAAGGCAGGTTTTTCATCATTGAAGTCTCCCTTCAGAAACTTCACAATGACAGCCTAAGTTTTTTTTTTCTGCATATATATATTTGAATGTTCAGGAAAGATAAGAAAGCCTGAAGAAGAACAGATGTGTTAGAAGTATGAAATGGATTAACATCAAAGCCCCCTGGGAAAAATCTGAAACATGAAATGCAGCCTCCTGACTGACAGGAGCTATTCAGACAGTGTTCAAAGCCTGGTAGTGCATTGAGGACTCTCTCTTCCTGAGCTGTGAGAGGTCTGTGTGGCAGATAGAGATGCTGGGGAAAAAAATCCCTCTCTGAACTTTAGGAAATGCAGCCTCTGTGAGAGCTGATGTGCAGGAGATGGGGAAGGCAAGACTTTTTTTTTAGAACATGAAAAAGCTCACTCTACTTCATAGATAGGCAGAGAAACAAACCATGGAAGTTTTTGATAGGGAGAATAGTGGGAAGAGCTGTCTGTATAAAACCCTGCTTACCCACCATAATAACTTAAAACTGCTGTATTTATGAATCATTCGTCAGGCCTCTGTGGGTCTGAAACAGTGAGACCCCAGCATCTTTCTGTGTCCTGCCATGGCCCCATGAGTTCTAAAGAATCATTGAGAGTATGTTATTCATCACTATTTAACAGCACAAACAATCAAATGAAAATCACCTTATCCTTCACAACAGTTTCAAACAAGTTTCTTCTGAATTATAATATATTTTAGAAACTGTCTTTTCTTTTTACAGAATATGTTACATCATTTTCAAACATGATAAGCAAGTCACCAATGGTATAGCTCTGCAAATCTTGCATATGGTTTGATATGCAAATAGGAATGAAACTGGGAGAAAGACCTAGAAATTGGTGGAAAGCTCCAGTTAAGCATGTGAGCCACCATCATTGCAGGTCACAGATCAACAATGCCATTTCATTTTATATCCACGCTTTATACAGCAACAGCACAGTCCTTTCTGTTGTGACCATGAAGTGATCTTCTGAACTCCTTCCCCAAACTTCACCGAAATAAACGAAAAATGTATGTGTGATTGTCTTGTGTGTAGGTGCCTTCAGAACTGTGACAAGACCACTTTGCCAAAGGTGACCTTGACCTTGAAAAGAATTGAAAAAGCATATTAAGCAGGTAATAAGACTGTCCTTTTCATATTGTCTACCAGAAGCCACTGCTGACTTCCAGGAATGCTGGACTGTGATGGAAATATATCAGGAATTACGGTCACCGCAACTCATTTCTTACCAGCTGTCATTTTCAAGGAAAATAACATTCCTATTCCAAATCTTCACACACAATTTAGAATATTAATGCACTTATTGAGTCAACAAATATTTATTTGAAATTTGATGTTGAAGGCAATACCGTGGAACAAGAAGAGAGGACAAGAAGCTTTCATTGTGATTGATGGAGTTCACAACATGTAATTATCTGTCTAAATCAACCATGTTGCTCATGTCACATTCTGTTTTTTCATCACAGGGTCATCTTTCCTTTTTATATGGCCTGGCCTCGAAGTTTTAATTACACTAAGGTAAATATTGTGTGACAGGAAATGGCCTACAGAGTTGGATATACAAACCTTAGATGCTTTCACTTGTTTCCTTTGAAAATATCAACATGGTAATATCATTCCCACTGTCTGATTTTTAATGTACCCAGTGCATATTATGATTAATTATAAATTATGAGAAAATATTTCTTCTTTGATGTTTGATTTTTTTCAACTAAGTTATATATCCAAGTAACTCAGCATAGATCTTAAACAAAAATGCTCAAATAATTTTAGCTGAACATGGATATTAGAGGTGGTCTGCACTCAGTCCATAAGAAGGACATGGCCACTTCCTAGTAAGCTGATACTTAATGTAAACACAGTGGTTGATTTTGATGAGCAGATTATTAAAATGTTGGAGCCTATTATCAAAGCAACAAACCTTTCTTGATAAATAAAATAGTATATTGATCTGTTGTTATCCCTATCAGTGTGGTAAAGCTGAAAGTCCATGGAAACATAGGCCTGACTTTTGCTACTGTGTATTTGTTTCCCAGAATTCTCATAGTTACATTTGCTTTCAGGATACTCAAATTCCTTCACTGAAATATATTTTTAAATACAGATATTTCTGTGATGGGTGAAAAAGTAATCTATAACTTACCTTTACTTTTAATATTTTATCCCAGAAATCATCTAAATTTAAAAAATCCCTCATTAATCACTATGGTAAAGGGATCATCTTATTCATCTTTGTATTTACAGCACTCAGAAAAGTAAGCAGAAAGCATTTCTCGTCACTTAAGTAGCTCAATGTGTGTGTTACATGAAAAGAAAGATAATAATTGTTCTAGCATCTTGTCAGTGTACATATAATTCCAGATTTGCCCTGTGGTGGATGATTTCCTGGGTCTTTTCCAGATCAGAGTTGAAGAGAATACTTAAATCTTCAGTGTTATGACATCTGGAGTCATTTGGTCAGCCATTACTAAAGATTGTCCCAATCTACAGAAGAAAAAAAGGGGGGTCATCTATGTAAAGGCCAAGGGGACAATTTGTCCTCTGAGCCACATAAGGTAATTTCCAATGGCAACATCGTACCTAGAGGACCTGTCAAGAGGGCTTCAAATGTTCATTTCCTTCAGGGCAAAGAACATTCCCTACCTTGGTGGGAGTGGAACAATAGAGATGCTGTAGATACTGAGTGTAAAACTGAGGTGCAAAGAATGCTTGACATCAAATTTTTTAATTTTAACCTAAAGAGGAAAAAATTAAAATAATAAAAAAGTGATATTATAATAAAAGTATTTCCTCTTTTCCTACTGTTGGCTGTCTGCTTGAGGCCATGGTGTAGTGTTTGCTTGGTTTTTTTTAGTCCCCAAAGCTTCCATAGACTTATTCCTTATCTGAGAGTTTATGTTTTGAAGAAGCAAAAGCTGCAATTATAGATGCATGCTTTTCTAAACATGGTCACAAGAAGCCTGGGACATGAGATAAAATGGCTTTGCCTTAATGGAGTAGAAAAGGATAGCCAAAACTAGAAAGAATGGCACAATGAATACTGTTAAGAAATTAAACAATTGTAGTTTCATCTGTGATGGTATTCACAAGACAGAAATCATCACTGACATTTAAATACATTGATTCTGAAAAACATTGATCACTAATATTTTCTTCTAAAAGGCATCATTAGTGAATTGATTAAAATAAGCACAGAAACAAAAGAAAAATAATAGCAGAGGTAGGAAGTGATGACTGTATAGATCTACCAGGATAGAAACTCAGGACTGAATGGAAGGGATTTTAAATAATTAAGTTTTAATGCCAGAAATTTCCAATCACATAATAGTAATCTCTTCTATCATTTAGATAGAGAAAATATTATGGGATGTTCAGAAGAGATAACAAGATTTTAAAATAGAGGTGAGTTAGCCCTAGAGAGGTCCAAGACTGTGAAGTGGAGAAAAGAAATGAGCCATGCATTCAGTACAGCACTGTGAATGGAAAATATCAATATCCCCTTGAATTTCAGGTTCAAAGTGTGTTCCCACCAAAAGTTAGTACTAAAAGAGAAAGTAATTTAAATTATCACATTGGAAGTTGTGATGAGGCAGGACAGAAGCAGAAGACTTCATAGTGTTCTCATTCCATGAGAAGGCTCCAGACATTGGGTTCACCATGCATTACATGTTGTCTGCTGCTAGACTGCCTAACTTCACACTCTGCAATGGATTTAGCCAGTAAATCAAAGCCAAAAATCATCCTGTGAAAATTCTACTCAGACAGTTGAAGCACGTAGCAAAAATATCTCACAACTTCTAGGGAACATCTATTGAGAAATGCTGTATTCGCAAAGTAATTAGTATGAAATTCACTAAGATTGAAACATTTTATCTTTAGTTGAAAAAAAATTATGTCATTTACATACATACACATGTATATATTTTATCAGTTTTCCATTGAACTTAACAATTAGGAAAATAAACAATATGTCTCTCATAGGAGTGAATGTAAATATAGGAACAGGGTGTTGTTGAAAAATGTACCTGGAGAAGTGGAGGTGACAGGAACCAAGGACACTGAGTAGGAGAATAAGGAAATATTTTAAGTTTTATTCTATTTTATTTGCTTTAAAAGAAGCGAATAAAGCCACTTAGAAAGATTGTTTCTAGGATATATGACTTGAGATAGTTAAGGAAGGCTGCTGAAGAGCTTCAATCATATGAGAAAACCACTCAACCTCTCATTTATCTTGCCAGTAGTTATAGATTCGTGAGCAGTAAGATCTTACTGGAGAAGTAGTAGACAGCCAATGGAAGATTAGCACCATTAGGAAATGACAGAATTGGCATCGCCATCATCATTCCATCACATATCATACCTGGACCAAAGCAGGGCTGTAAAAGGGAACATGTGGTTATGGAATCTGTAGTCTTTCTTTGATTTCTAGCCAGGTGGATGGAAAGCCAGAAGCTTCTTCTCTAGAGTTCACCACTCAGGAGAATATTGGGTAATAGAGGCTCCGTTTATCAGGATCTTTACTCCCCTGATTGATTTCTTCCACTTTTTATTTTAATTTGAGAAGTGATAATATACATTTTAATATTATATTGTTCCTGTTCTCTACAAATAAAACTGATGTTTTTTTTTTTTAAATTTTGTATTTGAGATTACAATGTAATTTCAACATGTCTACCTTCTCTTTCCTTCCTCTAGATCCTCCCTTATACTCCTCCTAGCTCTACTTTAGATTCACCATTCACCATCTCTTTCTTCATTAATTGTGATTTCATGCATATAGTCTTATTCCTAAATATACTTTTCCCATATAACGTTAATTGTATGTATGTTTTCGGGCCTGACCATTTGGCTTTGGACAAACTTGGTGTGGTCTTCTCTGAGAACAACTTGAGTATAGAAAATGGGATTTTAATATATATATATATATATATATATATATATATATATATATATATATATTACATGTAATGTATTATATTATATAATAATATAATAATAATTATTATATATATAATATGTTATATATAATGTATTATAATATATTACATGTATTATATATACTATATGTATAATATATATATAGTTAACAAATATGTGTGTTGTAATGTCTTTTACCTGCTACATTGCATAAATTTATCTGTTTAAAGAAGAAAACAAGAAATAAATTTCAACTTTCTTGGAGAGAAATCAGTAGCAGCACCACAAAGTTTTAAAGGCAAACAGACTATAAAATCTGTAAAGGAGAAAATGCCCAAGTTTTCAATGCCAGTTTTGTACTGGATATTTCTCAATGTATACATGGGCACCATATCACTTGAGAAACCTCTGAGGTATACGAGAGTTTGATTCACCAGTTAATGCATTGCTCCAGAATAAGAAGTTGCTTCTGGGTCTCTACACTTCAGCTTGTTTCATTTATGCTGATGAAACTTTAAAAACATGGTGTGCCTTTGTTTGTAAATAAGCAATAATAAAAACCAGCCCTCTAACCAAATAGTTAACACTTATCAATAATTATTATATCACACATTATTTTAAGTAGTAAATTCAATTATGAAAACAAGCATTTGAAACAAAGTATTCCTCTCTAAACATATAAACAATAACAGAAACAGAGAAAAATTAATTTTTCTCAAAGCTTATACAAATAATGGTAATACACAAGTATTTAAGCCATATCTGACTCCAAAGTTCATGGTCCTAATAACTGTGGTAAGTGCTTAACTATGGTAAGTGCTTCTACATTCATTATTTTATTTGAGCCTATAAAACTTTACGAGAGGGGTAGAGCAAGCATCCGCTCACTTTACAGGCAATGAAATGGAGGGTTAGACATGCATAGGGCTAGTAGGCAGTAGGATAATACCTTAAGTCTGGACCTTTTGGCTTCAGTGCACAAGTCTGCTGTTACGAGCTACAGGAGTCATGTGACACTCGGTAGTAGAAACCACATGCCTGTGACTACTAAGGACTACATAAAGTTCCACTGATTTTCATACATAAAAGTTACTAGGCATCCTGTAAAGACTATAGAAAGATTGAAACAATTTCTTTCATTCTATGGAATTTGTATCCTCTGCCAAATTCACTTGATAACACCACCTAGCAAATCTGCTGTTAACAGCAAACAAACAAACCAAAAATCTGTGTATGAATGCTCATTTCCTTCTGGCTTTGATTTGGAAAATTCTTTGATTTAACTTTATTTTAGACTAGATGAAGTCTATATTCTGGCATCAGCAAGTTGCAATGAGTTAGTGGGGCATGATAATCACTTATAAAATAACAACACAAAGTAACAGTGTGTACTGAGTGCCATAGGTACTTAATGAGGATGAATGAGGGATAATACTGTCAAGCCAACTTGGAGAAAAAATGCTGAGCTGTGAAAAAATGCATTAAATCCCCATGAAAGGAACAGGCCTGTAGGTGAAGAAAATGTATGATTTTAGTAATATCTACAGATTTCATAACTGATATCTTGGAAAATATTTCCAAGCCACATTCTTCTATGGTTCCTCAGGTGTTTAAGGTTAAACACAATTTCTTTTTCCCTACTTAGTGCTTAAAATCTACCATTTGGGATAAAATATGGGCCCCTATGTCGAACCTCTAGAATCCCTCATAAACACACCCCAACTCCTGGAATGAGTAGTGCTATACATATCTTGCTTGGATATCCACTGCTTACCTTCTGGACTGGTCTTCTAAGAGCTATCTTCAGGTCAGAGAGCAGGGATGGCAGTCACATGGAATAACTGGAGTACACAATTGTGGGCTCAATTCCTGGCTGCAAGCTCTGGTGAGGAGTCATTGGCAGCTGAGGAGAAGGAAAGGCAAAACATGGAAGTGAACAAACTTAAGGCCTGTAGATGATTAAAGAGTAATTCCTCTTCCAGCTCTTGCTCAATCTCCTTCAATCAACTTTCCTAGTGAAAAGTAGCACTCACTTGGGAAAAACATGACACCAGCAGAGCCCAGACCTCCTTGTATGCTCTATCCTCTTCACTTCAGGGAGCAGGGCCTGAGAATATGGGACCCCTGTTTCAGCAGCAATCACTGAAGAGATTTTCTCAAAGTCTTTTCAATATCTTGAGAATAATGTTTCTGATGTGTAGGGAAACTATTGCTTCCTGTTACTTTTACCTTACACTGGTGGGAGCTGGAAGGAGGCTAATTAACTAAATGTGTTTGCTGAGCAGGCATGAGGAACTGAGTTCAGATCCCTAGCAGCCATCTACAAAATCTAGTTATGACTGAATCCCTGTGTGAGGTTGAGGATCACTGTTACTTTCTGATCAGCCAGTCAACTTGAATCAGTCACCTCCAGGTTCAGTGAATGGCCCTGGTGAGTATTTGGGTAGAAAAATTTGTGGATAGGATCCCTGGTGAGTGCCTTCTTGTGATGTCACTGGTTCAACACTCATTGACTCGCACAGCTTTCCAGAAAATTTGACCACACATTCTCCTGTTAGAACTTAGTCCCCAGCTCCTGAATGATTCCCTTTCCAGCATTCTTCATTCTCTTCCTTTAGTTATTGCTTCTACACATCTAAGGATCAGGTAAGCCCTATTCATGGTAGAGCAACTTATGATGCAAGTGAAGGCACATTGCAGACTCCTTTTCAACACTTGTCAGTCTTAGTGTGAAGCAGAAAGTACCTCATAGCATCTCATATGAAAAATTAAAAATTGAAGCCACTTTAAATAATATCTCCATTTCTAACCAAAGACGTCATGTAGGAAGCCCATTAATAGTAAGGTTTTGCTCTTGTGCATAATTTTGCATTTCTAAAACACTTCCCCATATTTAATCGTATTTGATCCTCATGACAACCATGCACAAAATGTAGGGCAAATGTTAGCTTGAGGGACAATGTGGAGGGGTGGAGAGCGCTCTGAACCAGAGTCTGGAGACCTGATTATGTCAGTAATTAGCAGAGCTACCACAGGCAAGGCCTTAACCCTCTCTAGACTGGTTTTTCTTCATCATAGCACGAGAGGTTGGCCTGGAGAATTTCAAAGGTTGTTTCAACTAGCAAAATCCAGTCAGACCCAAAATACAGAGATGAGAATAAATCAGGTGGACAATAACTTCTGTAGAGACACCATGATCAGGAGCAGAACTCAGACTCTGACCAACACCCAGTAAATTAAGAGAAGCATGATGTTGCAAATGACACTGCATTGGCTTAGTAACTTCTACACTAACCACTGAGGACATACAGCAGTTCTTAAATGATTATATTCATATGTTTTTTTCTCTCATGCTACAGATGGGGAGGCCACCAGGTACTAAAGGTGACTGACATTTGAATGTTGTAGATTATTCCATCACTACCCACAGGTAAATTTGTCAACAATGTCAATAATATTATGACATAATAAATCCTTAACATGTTTGGGTTGAAATTTTGACTCCACTTTGGATTACATTTATTCATCTATAAAATTGGCATTTTCACTTAAAAGCTATTGCAAAGACTAAAAGTGATGAAGAATTTAATTTTTGAAAATCAAAATTTGCCAAGTATATTAGTCTTTTTCCATTCTTTCTTCAAAATTTTCCTTCCAGTTAAGCAAAGCTAGTTCTAAACTGGCAGTTATCTTTTTTTTTTTTTTAAATAACCAAAGCACTCACTCTTGCATATCCAGAGAGTTAAAGCTGTAAAATGGGTTGGTGGATAGAAATCCTAGAATGCATGGTGAATGTATTTATTATTTATATTTATTTAATTGTTAGTTTATTGTCTAAAAAGGTAGCCTATTTATATCATCAGAAAATACAATACTTAAGGATACACTAAACCAACATTCAATTTCTATATCAGCATAAAATGATTATAAAACAATGATGAAAGCAAATATATAAATAAATGGAAAATGTCCTCGTCCATGGCTTAGAGAAACTAACTCTGTGATTATTGGGAGTGATATACAAACTTAACTACCACTTCGCATAACTTCTACAACAATGACAATGTTAGTTTCTTCCACAGAAGCAGTGGGAAACATAATTAAAGCTATAAAGAAACCATGAAATATTATTAGTAGCCCAAACAATTTTGACTGAAAGAGAGAGAGAGAAAAAAGAAATTAATGTAGGAAGGAAGGAAGGAAGGAAAGAAAGAGACAGGGAGGAAAAGAGGTAGGGAGAGAGAGAAAGAGAGAAAGAGAAAAGAAAGAAAGAAAGAAAGAAAGAAAGAAAGAAAGAAAGAAAGAAAGAAAGAAAGAAAGAAAGAAAGAAAGAAAGAAAGAAAGAAAGAAAGAAAGGAAGAAAGGAAGAAAGAAAGGAAAGGAAGAAAGAAAGAAAGAAAGAAAGAAAGAAAGAAAGAAAGAAAGAAAGAAAGAAAGAAAGGAAGAGGTAGAGAGGAAAGAATCAAATTAGAGGTTGCCAGATTTCAAAATATGTTACCAAGATAGCTGCCTTCTAAATATTTGTGTTGGTTTCCATAGACAAATGTTACTCTCAGCATTAGTCAGAAAGAAAAAAGAAAAAAAAAATCTTAGTTTCCAGTGTATGGTGTTGAATTCAAAGACCTATGTCTGCACAAGATACTCGAAATAAATTCTCAGTCCTAAGCAATACATTTATACCATACCATTTAAGTAGCAAGAAGCATTTCAGAAGAAGCCACAGAAAGAAACCAAGGGCCAGAAGGCAGGGAGAAGTTTATGAAATGTTATCTTCTGGGCAAGACACATCCCTCAAAGTCATCAACTCACAGCATCTCTGCATTTCTGACGTGGATCTGCAAAAGAATGAGTACATCAACACTTAGGCAAGGATTGGGAAGGGTTTAAGGAAGAGGGGAAGTCATTGCTTTGTTTGTGTACAGACTGGTGACTCTACCAGTCTCCAGTGAATATCCCTAAAACAATGGTCAAACAGATGGCCCTGCTTAGACTAACTGGGTGACAAAACATAAGCAAAAGTTCTGAATCCAGTATATTGATCCAGGATGCTCAATTATCTTCTAACCAGGGCTTTATTGAGAATAAGAAAATATATCAGATGACAGACTTTTTCTTGTTATTTGTCATATATGTTATTCAATTTTTTTTAAAATAGCAGCAATGAAGTTATTGTGCACTGTTTCTTTTACCAGAGTGATCCCTCACTTACTGTTGGGGAGATGGTCTTAGGATACCAGAGTCCTTAGGTGTTCAACTTCCTATTGCAAAGTGATAAATACTTTCCATATGATCTAAGAGCTTCCTGACACTTCTGGTGGGCTCTAGATTGCTTATAGTACTAATGTAACACACATGTAATCAAACAACTGACTTGCTTCATTATAAGAACAAAATCTGTACCTTTTCAGTAAAATCACAATGGTTTTGTTAATGTTCTTGATCTTTGTTTCTATGTATCTGTGGATGTAAAAGTGTGGAAATGGAGAACCGGCTGTGTTTGCTTTAATAGAAAAAAATATCCCATAATTGCGGAATTTTCTCATGCCAGAAAGCCAGGAACTGGGTGTGTACATGTAGCAATCTGGGTGACTTAGGTCACAGCAAGTGGCATTTGTATAGCTGTAATTTTCATTTCATTTTTCATCCGAGATGCCTTGATCAGGCTGAATAGATTCTGAAGTGTTCTTTTTTTCCAGGAAGAGGCAAAGTGACTCTGCAAAATAGCCTGATTTTTGGTCCAACGGTTTCCACTGGTTTGGGGTCATTTCATCTTTTCATATGTGCTTCATAATTCCTTAAGGTTTGGTAAGTTTATTAAAAGTAATAAAATCATTCCTTCCTTCCTTCCTTCCTTCCTTCCTTCCTTCCTTCCTCCCTCCCTCCCTCCCTCCCTCCCTCCCTCCCTTCCTTCCTTCCTTCCTTCCTTCCTTCCTTCCTTTCTCTCTCTCTCTCCCCCCTCTCTTCCTTTTTTCTTTTATAGAAACTAAAACATTCCCTTGATTTTACAAACTTAATGAATGTGAACCATGGTTTCAGTACTTCATGGGCTCCACAATGGTATTCCAAACCTTAAACTTCTTCCTATCATCCCCATCCTCTGCTGTAAACAGCTGCTGATACCAACTGAATTTTAGTTATATTCTACAGAGAATGGTGAGTAGTCTCTTGAAACCGAAAGTCCCCAGCACAGGGTTTTGCAGTTTTCACTTGTGGACACGTTCCTCATTATTTTTCATTTCATGGAAGTCGATATGGTCTCTAGTGTGAGGATGATGGTTATTGAAAGTGAATCTCTTTTGTAACCTGTACAGTATGGATCATTCCCATTGTATGAACCCTAGAACCTCAAAACCCTTGCTTGACTCATGTCACTGTGTTCAACACAAGATTATTTCATTAGTGAATAAATGATTCTTGGGCTGAGGATAAAGCTCCTTGGTAGAACAATTGCTAAACTTGTATATGGGCCATGGGATCTATCACAACATAGCAAGATATTTCAACCTGTGATGTCTCAAAGGCTAAGAATTCTGACAACCAATGTTCTTTGTCACCAGCCTTAGCCTTAGTTCTGGCCAGTCATTTATAAAGGTGAAATGAGCTCCCAGTCCATATCCTCCCACTACGAGGATCTACTGACTTATGAGTTTGATTTTTGTTGCCCAGTCTGTGTTCTGAATCTGGTTAGTGAGTGCTATGGGAAAATATCCCTCTGTTTATGTACTTTTTTTTTTAAATCACATTTGCCCATCCTGTAATGACTTTTCAAGTCTATTTTATAAACAACGAGTCTGTGTGTCCACAAATACATGAGTGTGTAACAAGTGTTTACAGAGACTTTACTGCACTTAGAGTGTGCTTACATGTCATCATTGTTAATGTGATTATACCATAAGAAAAGTAGTCCATGTGGCATGTAACAAGGAAATCACATAATAATTATATTTTTAGCTTAAATAAGACCAGAGAAAGTTTAATTAAGACTTTTAATTAATAGTTGAAAGATTAATCAATCAATAATTACAGCAATGATGATGGGATATAACTGTGCTTAATTAGAGGGGGCTGATTAATGATCAGAATAAACTTTTTAGATTCCCTGTCTTAAAAAATACCATAAATGATGGATTTTTGTTCCTACCATTAAAATGAAATGCCAGAATTGCATGGGTGAGTCCTTGGCAACTGGGACACAAAAGGAAAATACATTTGATTGAAAAGAAGGAATTTGTCCTATTATTCAGCTTGTATTTTATTATGGTGCTAATTTGTACAAGTCTGAGATTAATGGATGAAAATATGCATCTCAGGAAGTCAGAAAAGGCAAGAAAAAATAGAAATTGCTTGAGACAGTTTTCTTTGGAAGCTCATTTCTCAGGGGTGATCTTTCCATCTCCAAGGTCAAGAACATTCTGTGAATTCAAATGACATTCTTATCAGTTCATCATATGAACAGATGAGATGAGGGATCTGAAACCTTAAGGACAAGGTCCTTGTTTACAGGCTGATGACCCCTCTGACTTCTACCTGATCTGTTCTAATCAAATCCAAGTGGCTGCTGGGACCAATGCCAATTCTCTCTCAATATAATTCAGTTCTCTTTGGAGACCTGGGTAGGAGTTCTCATCTCAGTGCCATATTACTAATAAGGATGAATCCCAGAATGCATTGTGCAAATGAACATGCATGCTCTAGAATGGTAGCATTTCAAAGAAGGCAGCACAAGACCAGGAAAGAAACCAAAATCAGTCTAGTGCACCAATGAACACATCAGCATAAAAAGCTGTACAAAAAGACAAAAGTATTTTTAAAAGCCACAAGAAAATCTGTTTGCCTCCAAATTGGGAAATAGCTGGCACTAAAATTACCCAATGACTATACCCATTTCATATTTTCTTGCATCTAATTCATATGCACTTTTTCTTCCTAAAAGAAATCTCACCCATAATGAGCATTTTACATGCAGAAGAAGGTCTGAACTAAGCAATTCATGAACTCAATTTATATTTATATTATCCACTACATTTTCCCAAATGTACACCATTTTCTGGAGTAACTGCAAGTAAAGAGAAAAACCATGAAGCCCAACTGCGAACTTCTGTTATGTAGTTGATAGACATGAGATACAACCATAGCATTCATTTTTTGCACCACCTATTTTTGCTATATATTAACACCTTTCTACATGCATTTGAAAAACAATGTGATTTTTCCATAGGATATACCTCCTAATGCATGTGTACATTATATGTCTAGTGTTAACTGTCCACAGAGTTAACAAGAACACATCCTTCTTAAGTTTGCTCCTCAGAGAGTAATCACAAGTTTAATTGTTTTAAGATGATCAATATTTCTAACAAACTTGTGACAAATTTTGCAATTCTCTTAATCCCCTCAAATAAGATGGTTCAGTAGAATGATTAGCAAAATGCAGGAAAATGATAGGCATATGACAGATTTTTATAACCATTGGCTATGTGGTTGAACTTAGCCTTCAATATTTCACCTAACTCTCTGAAATTTGAGTAGTTGAGCTTCAAATGTCAACACTCTAATCCCACAAACACCATCCTTTGAATATGACCCACCCCATCTTGAAACCACCCAGAGACCACACTGAACAGTCCTGCTTACCAAAACTCCAATGTAGCCAAAAGTAGCACAGAAAATAAAAATGGCATCAGTAAAAAATAGAATTCCCAGAGAATTTTCTACTAAAGAAGATGAGGAAGTGATCAAATTCGTTATAATGCTACACTTAAAGATTATAAGTAAGAAGATAATTAATTCCTTTTTGTTTTATTATGTCAAATTTTAAGCAAAAGTTCTGCATCATTATTTAGTTACCATGAGCCATATACAAATTTACTCTTCTGACAACAAGGTAACACTACTCATATATTCAGGAGAGAAGACTAAAAATGTTGGCTTTGCTGGATAGTTAAAATCTGTTAGAAAAAAAAGCTATCTTACATGATATTCAGCCTGTTGGTGTAATTAAACATAAATTCTGTTCATACTTAAAGTAGATTTGTGACTTACATTTCTACTATTGTTCATATTGTGTTTTTACTTCATAACCATATACCTCACCAGACCCAGGTGCTTTTTCATATTCCCATGGGAATCAACACACAAGGAAGAAGCACTCTGTCCTGTTGAGTAGATGTTTATCTGCTGTGTCCGTTAGATGCAGGAGAAGCCAGCTAGGCTTGCATGTAGACCAAAAGCAAGAAGCTGTTTCCGTTCTATTATCTGTCAGTTTCTAGGTGGAGAATTTACCATTCTCAGAAAAGAGAATAAAGGCAGTCCAGTGTTGTTTCACACACATAAATGAGGCTGCTCCTTACAGAAAGACAACTTAACACAGTATTTTGTGTAATAAAACACTCAGAAAATTAGGTGTTCTGCATTGTAAATAAGAATGGTACCTGCCATGTCTTATTTTGATGTCTGAAAATGCTTTCTAAATTTTGCAATTATCTTAATTGTGTAATTAAACTCAAAAGTGAGTATTGGAGATGAAATGTAGAAGACTGTATGGTCTTCAGAGGTGCTAATGACCTTTTGGGGCATGCCTATTGCCTCGCTGCAAACACAATACCTCTGCAAACCTTCATAGATACAGCTGTATTATTCCTACTCAATTGTGCATGGAATTTAAGAAACATATTGTGATGTCCTTTGGCATTGGTCTCAGAGGAAATGAGAACAGAAGATGAGAAGTCATAGAATTCCACAAACAAGAAAAGAAGTATCCTCTGCCAAGATATTGAAAGTAAGGAAGCCCTCATGGGCAGTGTGGTAACTTTGCAGTCTGATTTGGGGAGCTATGGTATAGACTTGAGGCTAGTGTGTGTGTCTGATCACAGGGCAATTCCTGCCAGAGGGAGTTATACTCGGTTAACTGCTAGGAACATGAATTCTGACCTATGGCAAGCTGAGAGCTTGCTTTAGAAAGTGATGTTTACCTTGTCTTAAAAGGCAAAGCCAGGGTTATGTAAGCATTTTGGATATAAGCTCTGACATGTGAATGTGGATCAAGACTGTAACAAGGCATTGTCTGTCAGAACCATGTGTGTACTGCACATAACACAACTAAGTCTTGCACAGCAGAATGGAGTATAGTGTCAGGGGGCATTTTGATGACATCTTATTTTGGAAAGCCCATATCTACCCTATATCCAATAAGTTTCATATCAGACATAGAAAATAAGGAGTTAATATTTGTGACAGCATCCACAACACATAAGTTTTACTCTTTCCAATATGCAGGCCACACAACAAACAAATGTATTAAATGTGCTAATTTAACTCTAGCAAAAATTCCTAAAGTAACAATTTTTGTGAACCTCATGTCATGTAAAAGGAAATGGGAGCTAAGAGACTCAATTGGGCTTCTCAAAATGGGCTCAGCCTATGTGACTCCAGATTATTGTTTATTTTTCTTTCCTTTTCTTATTTTTTTCATCACCACAATTTTCCCAGTGTCCAAATAAAAAGCAGAGAAAGGAGAGACATCTGCCTTATGGACAGTAATTTCAGAAATGGAATACTTTGGTGTTACTCATAGACTCTAGAATGCCTCCTACAGCCTAGCTGTTAGCAATATGGTGGCCAGCCTGTGGTCCTCTAGGCAGGTGGTGGAACCTTTAGGAGGTGGAGCCTAGGGGAATGAAGCTGGATCATCAGCAGGTTGCTTTTTAGGTACAGTGGGATCCTGACCTCTCTGTCTCTCTTTGTTTCTCCGAGTTCAGGAAGTGAGCAGTATCCTTGTCACATGCTTCCTGCCAGAGTATTCGACACAAAGGCAACAAGAGCCAAGTGAGCATGTACTGTGACCTTTGACACTAAGAACCAGCATAAACGTTTGTTCTTTTCAATTTCTAATATTTTGTAAAAGTGACAGTAGCACATTAGGCTTTGAGAAAGGTGTAAGAGTCATGAGTCAAAAGGAAGAGGAGTCTGAAGAATCAAAGACCTCTGCAGGGCATTTATAGATATTTAAGTCATAAGTATGTTATTGAAATCTGGGATGCAAACTTTTCTAAAAAGAAGAAAGAAATTGTTTACATAGGTACATTTAGGTTAGTGGAAAATGCTATGCACATTCCCAGGTTTGAGTGGGTATCCCCTCCTCCAGGGTTGTGGTGGATAACAGGTGTACTATTGGCTTTCCTTCCAGAATGTGCCTGTCAGAGGGCTTCCTTCCACTACAGTACAGCTGAAGATCCATCTTTGACAGCTTAGGGCTATAGAAAACATCACTGTAAAGTCTCCACAGCTTGGGAAACATGGTGGTTAACTGGCTCATGGGAATCAAATTGTAGACTTAAAAAAAATCGATGTTTTCTATGATGTACAATATCATTCATTAGGGACCATAACAATACAAGTATGTAGATAATGACTGGAAAATATCTTCAGAATTCTTAAACCCATAATTCATAAAATATACTCAGGTATATCCAAGTAGATATTTGTATGATAAGTCAAATGAACTTACTGTAGTGTAAGTTAGACCTAGAAGAACTATGGGTGGTGTTCGTTTTATTCATAAACCCAGGTAAAGATAGGTCTATATTTGCGAAGTTGAGAGCAATATATTTTTAAATGAGACCATCACTGAGGCTCCATCACCAGAGCAAGTATTAATTAGACAGAAGTATTATTTCCAAAGCCTCCAGGTTGACCCTGTCTGTGAAAGACATGTCTGTACTTCTTGAGAAGAGATCTGGAAAGACAAATACTTTTAAAATGAGTGAAAAACAGATAGGCCAGGAAGAAGGTTTGTGAAATAAGAGAGACAGTGGGGATTGTGTTGCCTAGCAAGGATTTTTTTTTTTTTTTTTTTTTTTTTGCTTATGCTTGCTGGCATTTTTACTACCTTGTAGTTTTGTATTATTCTAGGTGAAACGTCATCACTTATTACAGCACATTGGGAAGTGCCATACTGGAAATGTCTGGTGGATGATGCTTTGAATTCTGAGAAGACTGTGCTGAAGTGTCACACTGCTGATCACAGTAAGTAAGCCATGTGCAACATCTAGTAAGCAGTTTTAGATCACGTCAACTCATTTTTGATAAATGAGAGAGATATGAGATGGCCCTGATCTAGTCTCTTATATATTTATGTCCTATGACGAGTCACCCTTCTACATGAATAATAAACATGTCCAGAGTACGGAATCTTTTTAAGTTCCTCTATGGTTCTGGGAGGTCTATGTGTGTCAGAGAGTTTATGTAGCAAGTAAGTATAAACTCTATACTAAGTTAAAAAGTGAGAAACAGGACACTTGGTTATACCAGGCATGGGATAATGTGTGATGTAAGCTGAGTTATAAGGAGTGAGGAGGTGTGTGTTGGGATAGCCAAATAGAAACCTTTTGAGCATGTGGTAAGATTGGCAAAGTATCCTGGAAAGCCAGGGCCTCCAAGGTGGTAGAGACATGCCATAATGAGATGCTAACTAGCTGAATAAAACTTACATAAGTATACCTTTCAGAGAGATAACGTTAGAGTTATGGGAGAGATCAGATCAGCATGGTTAGTTATAAAGATAACGAAGTATTCTTGATGAGTAAGAGAAGGTTTTGGTTGCAGGCAATTTCTCCATGCTTCTAAATACCAAGAAACTTATATTATTAATAACTCCACTGAAAGGCAATTTTGCTGCTTAAGTTAAATAAATTAAGTGCAATCACATGTTCTTTCAGTTAGCTCAGAATTTAGCATGGGACCAGAGCTAAAGGAAGATCAATAAATGTGCTTGGATCCAAGCTGCGAACTCATACTAGCACTGGAGAGGTCAGAGTGTAGAAGAAGGCAAACTTCATTCTAACATTATAAAATTAAATTACTAAATAAATCCATAAAATTCAGGGAGTCTCAACTTCTTCAGTGCTTAGATAAAATATAAGAATTTTATTGAATACAGTGTCAATCTCTTCTGGCATTTAAAGCCATTCATTGCAGTTGTACTTACTGTCTGCAAACTATATCTTAAACACACAACAGTGGTTGACTACCTGATTAGCATCAAGTGTGTTGCTGTGTCTTTACCAATTTTACAATCCTAACAAAGGAGGTGGGTGATATTCAAGGGCTTTAAGGTTCAACATGGGTCACATTTTCTCAATATAGGGAATCCCAAACAGCTTGTTTATATTCTAAAATATACCATTGGCACGAAGATCACACTTATGCCCATTAAATTGCATGTACTTTGACAAGAAAACCGTGCAATTATTGTTTAATTTTTACAGCTTTGAACTTTCATTTAATGTTTTTTGAGTCCATTAGAACATTTGCAATGTGAGAAAAGTGACATCAACAAAGCATCTCTTTCTGCATGTGAATCTCAGCTTCTGTAATTACTGTCACTTGTCAGAGGCAGGATGCACATTCTGAAACCTAAAATCAAAAGAATACAAGTAAAAGTAGGGTTTCTTGAAGGAAGGAAGACTCATCTTCCTGTGTTGTTGGCTTGGACAAGCTTAGAATGCATTATACATACCGGTGGTTCATCAAGTCTTTTCATTGTGTGCAAATAGAAAACTAATATATAAATCTAAAGTTTCCTCTATCATTGTGCCTATTTAGCTTTCAAGAAAAATCTCTTCTGGCTGGGAACCAATAAGACAAGCATACATAAGTGAGTGGAAAATTACCCATTACTGTACAGAAAGTATAAATGAATAACCACATCTGAAAATCAGGTATCATACTACCTACAGAATACTGAAGATTTTATTTTCTTTCTGGTACCACCACCCTACTATTTAAAACATCTTTTGAACAAAACTGTGTAGACTCCAGAAGACCAAATCCAAGCATGGAGAGAGGAGTTTTGCACACAATCCTACCCATGACCATGGAGCTGTTGGCATTTAGTTACTAGGAGAACAAAAGGTGGTTATCTCTAAGACTATAGTAGCTGACATATTATCTCTGCTCCACTGTGAGACTACATATCCAATGACATTTGAACAGCAGAAGTTGGTCTTGATGGGGGAGGCAGGGAAAGAAGGCACAAAGGTGCATGTATAGGAATGAGAGGATGGATTTAGGAAGACTTGGGGGGAGGATGATAAGTCTGATCAAAAAACTAATATAAATTACCATTACCAATGGGAATGTAGTTCAGTAGCCAGCATAGTGGTATAGAAGATTTACAAATAATAATAATGGTCCAAATCAGTTCTAGTGTAGGAAAGATGTGTTTCTTCTAAGATTAAGCAGGGTAGAACTGATCTATTCCTTGTGATTCCTAGGGACAAAACACACAGATGTAGGAAACTTCAGAGAACAACAGCTGAGAAAGAGTCACTTTTATTATCATATCTTTGTATCCTAATAAACAAAGGATTTTGAACAAGATTCCTTCTGGACCTACCATGAAAAGATACAGTTTACCTTTCCAAAAACCAAAATATGTCTATCTTCATCATGGAAGTCCAGATTATAACATAGCCCATCAGATGATCTGGAGACTGGATATTGTTCTAGATAACTAGAGGTTACCAAACTTATTCCCAAGAGATATCCTAGCTGAAAGAGGCAGACAAAAGAGGTGGTGTGAGGGTGTGGGGTTGGAGAAACACCTGGTTTGACATCTCAAGCTGTAGAAAAAAGAAGGTCACATGCTTAGTAAGTTTTCTCAGAAACTTATGAAAAGTTAGCATTGGGACATTGAGAGCTATTTAGAAATATGGCCTTGGAATCTATGAAAGAACAAAATTCTGTGATATTTTTAAGTCTCTAAATTTGTGGTAATTTGTTAGAACATATCCAGGAAACTAACGCATGGTTCATTTCAAATGTATCTTAAATATCAAATGAAGAATCTTTATATTTTTGCAATAAAATATTTTATTTACATCTTTTATACTTTTAAAAATATGTTTATAATTGAAATATAAATGCATCTCTTTCCCTCTTTTCCTACCACCTGCCCCTACCCACTGCCTTCCATCCAATTTCTCCCATAATTTCTCAGTCTCATATTGATAGCCTCTTTTCCTTTTATTATATTATTATATACATTTATGTATATGTATGAATGAATATATAAATACAGCCTGCTGAGACTGTTTTCTTGTTTGTGTATATATGGAAATTAATTTTTAAGTGGTTAATAACTCTTTTCCATACAAGAATATAATTTTTCAAATACATGCTTAGAAAAGAAATTACTAATATAACCAAAGATCACTTGAACTGGAAGTTTTCTTTGCACTCACCAAAATAAAGTTAAAAATTTAAAAACTTTTCACAAGCAAGGAAGATGGTTCAGAAAGCCAAAACATTTGCTGCCAAGATATGAAGATCTGAGTTTGATTCCCCACCCACATGACAGAGGGAAAGAATCAATTCCAGAAAATTATCCTTCTTTTCTGTTCTTTTTTGAGACAAAGATTTGGCACAGGTCCCTCCCCTTTGAAAATAAAAGATAAAGAAAGAAATGGAATAACATAAAATATGACATGAGCAATGAAGAGTAAGAAAAAAAATCACTGTAATGAACCCATTCATTTCTATAGAAGATGAATTTGTTAATTCATTCACAGATAGTAGCTCTGTTGTCATTTAATATAGTACTAGTTGACATCATTCTATTCCCTATTTGCCAGCTTAAGCTTCTAGCCCTCTGTATTAAAATAAAGTCATTCTATGTCCCAGAGTCTCCTGCATTTATCAGGTAGAAGATATAGAACAAAGACTTCTGAATCCTGGCATGGATGCTGCAGGAACTTGTCTGCTCCATGGGGTGCATCTTAACTTGCCAGTAACCCTGAGGGTGTCTGTTAAAGGTCTTGGGTTTGGAGTGATGTTATAGTTTAACAAATGCTGAGGGAGTAATTGTTTTACTCATATAGCAGAAACATAATGTAGTAATTCTTTCTAAACTGCTGCCTTGGGGTATGTAAGACACTCATTTCATCTTCCTGAGACTCAGTTGATTTGTTTATCAATAATGTGCCTACCATAGGTTTTTCTCAAATGTATTTGGATGGGAAAATAAAATATGCATGGGTATATGAAAATAATCTGATAAATTATGTATTGTCCTTCCTAGTGTACAATGATAATAGGAGTATTTAGGAATGACCTTGCAGAATCTTCAATCAGCAATCCTTTGAATAAGGTGATCATCTTCTTAAAGGAGGAAATAAAGACTGAGAATTGTGGGGCTTGCCATAGAATACATGACTAGTTCTTGGTAGAAAAAGAAATTGAAACTCTGTTGGTAGTGTTTGTGATCCCTCTTTTATGTGGTCCTCTGCCATTAACAATGGAGTGAATCTTTTCTCAGTCCCCGTTTCTCCATTTCATTTTGCTTACAAAACTGCTATTTCTTCTACTATAGTGAATATCAATATCTTTTTCTTAATCTATCTTTGTGACAATATGCTAAATAAATTGGTCAACAAAAAGTAACATTGACAATCCACAAGTAGGAAACATTCAGTTCATTGTATCTCTCCTTTGTTCTGTTATGATATAGTTGCATTAAATGTGTTATTAATTCCAGAAGAAATTAGAGCCTAGAATTCTGAGTTATTCTCTCAAATAGAGTTCCAGATTCAAACTTTGCTCAAATTGTTCAAATGATTTATAAATGATACACGTATCATTGCAACTGGAAAATGTGCAAACTGGAAAATGCTGTCTCAGGGCTGTAAGGACTGAATGGCTACTTATAGTTCTGCGGCAGTGTACTTTGTGAATTCAACACTGTGTGCACAGCAGGTCTTCTCTTGTGTTGGATTGCACAAAAATCTTTTTTGTGGTATGACTATGATGAGTTCAGCACTTCATGCACATTAAGTCCTATAAAATATTTTATTTTCATTGCCTATACTCATTTATAAGGGGTTAATTTCTTTCATGGAATTTTTATCATTAATGAAATATCTTATTTGCCTTTTCTGGAAGATGACTTTATTTTGGCTCTCATTGTTGCCAGGAAATATTCTACTTCATAGTTTCAGACTATTCTTCTTTATATCTGACCCACTGAGCATATTGTATTGAGATCTGAGGAATTCTTAGCTGTATCCAAGGAGTCTTCTCTCATATTTCCATACCCTTCCTATGGTCTTCTTAGAAGTCCTGGTTCATATATGCCCCTGTCTCAGTCATTCAGTGAATCAGAAAGCTACTTGTTAGCAGATAAAGTATTTCTTCATTTTGTAAATCACACATTCAAGGTGATGTCTGCATTTAATCAAATTTTGACTTATGAATAAATGGATATCATATAAGAATGAGTTAGCTGAAGTAATATTAAAGCCAGGAAATATTATTTATTTTTAAACGAGGACATTTTTTAAAAAAGCAAAAGTGTGTATCTTATAAAATAAACAGATCATGTTATATATACTGGTTGAACACAAACTCTCTTACAGGAAAGTGTAGAATAATAAGAAGACAACATGATAGTTCATGGGATAATATCCAAATGAGATCCAGTAGAAAGATTCATGCAAATGTGTTTTCTTTTCTTGATCAAATTGCACAAGGGTCCTAAGTACTTCTCCATAGTGAAGGCCTCTGTTTTTTACAAAGGAATATAGAGAATCACTTACTCCTGCCTGCCCCAAATCTCTCCAGTTCGATGACTTGTTGGTAAAAAGCATATCATCTTACCTCCCAGTGGATGTCTTTCTGATTTACTACATCTCTATAGCTTGAGTCTTAGAGTTTACAAGTCTTAAAATACAATTTCAAGACATACTGCGTGACACTGGAACATGACCTTTAGGGATTCAAACAGAAGTCAACTCATTGGCCTTTACTGGTACTTAGTATGAGAACTATACTGTTTTAAGTATATGAACATTCCAAAAATAAGGTGAAGTCCAGTCATAAATGGCTCTAAAATCTAACTGAGGAGGGGGAGGTAAAATTAAAAATCAGGTGGGAAAAAGAGAGAAGTTCTAGGACATTGCCCTTGCTTGATGGCTATAAAACCATCTGAACCACTTGGGATGCCAGGACTTTGAGGAAGGTCTGAAACATGATGTCATGAATTTAGTTGGGTCATTAAAGTCTGACAGGAGTGGTGACATGGGGAGAATAGGAAATAACATGTGCCAGCCAAAACTTGACACTCTCAAGTGAGTACTATGTACCGAAAGGACAGAGGGAGACTGAATCACATCGAGGTATGGCGGCAACTCTTCCCTAAGTGAGAACCAGTTCAGTAAAATGGGGACAGAACCAGGGATTAAACCTGTAGGAATATTGGAAATGCACAGCACAGAGATGATACTGCAGAGTCAGAGGAGGACAGTGTGTACAAATGAGAGCGCTCCTTTGAGAGAAATGGGCTAAAGGCATGTTAATGTCAGAATGGCAGGCTTCCCCTACCCTGAGTGGGGAACCGAAAAATCAGACTATGTCCTCATTAAAAGAATATGAATAAGACTTACATTTTATTATAAATGCCTTGTCACTTTCATTGACTCTTGCACTGTCTGCTTGTGTCCACCTCTGCAAATCAATATTCAGAGAACTCCACCTCAGGTGCAGCTGTCTTGACCTAGAACCAGCAAACCTCCATGTAAAGCTACCACATTTCTCTTCATTTCTCTAGCTGGTTTCCTACTCTCAAATCAAGGACAGTTCTTGTCTGCTTTCTTTGTTCTGGAAGACCTTTTACTCAGCAAACAATACCTCATCCCAGGAAATAGATTACATGGTTGGATGTGTTTTGTTCCCCTGTAGCCCAAATTTAAGGCTTTTATCTGAAAATTTGAAAGTAAAGGAGACTCTCATCTTAACTGTCTAGAGATATAATAATGTTTTAACCCACTGAAATTTAGATTTATCTAAATTAGATTCAGTTAAATTCTCTCCTCTGTCATCCCTGTTAGAAAACATGCAGGCTTGCTTTTTAGCTGAGATTTGAAGTGTAGTCTCTTTATTCCCTCAGTTTCCATTCCCATCTCCTCCAAACAGTACACCCCTCTTCACTCTTTCATGCTCACATGTCCTCAACAGGGAGTTGGCCCAGCCTCGAAATGGCATGCATGGGGTGTGTGTATATGTGTGCAGCTTCTAGCGGAGATTAACGAGCTGCTTCCCTGGAACACCACGTAGGTTTAGCAGTGATTTTCCTCAAACGTGGTATGATCGAGAATTTGTAGAAGTTTATTCTTAGCTCTTTCCTTTGGCTTCTGCAACATGTTAACAGCTTGTGCATTTTGTAATGTCTTTTCTCATTGCCATGGTAACCATTAAAACTTAAGGTATATGTGAGTGGAGATCTGGGCCAGGTATTGGCTGCTGGCATGCTGGAAGACAGTACAAATGAAACTACACCAGGCAGCTGCTTCTTACAGGTGTGTCTAGCTGAAGGTTGATATGTACAGTTTCCGGATAGCAAAATATTAGGGAATGATTATTCATTTCAGAAAGACTAGACAATGGAATCTTTTTATACAGTGAATTCTTTGGTCAGTCTTCAAATTGGGTTATATACTAATATGCAGAATTCTTCTTGGAAAGAACGCCCAGCCCTGAGTTATGTGAACATAGAAAAAGTTTACAAATTTGCTTTTAGAGCTAAATGCTATCTAGATCAATTCACATTTTTGTTTGTTTGTTTTAAATGGTGGATGGCTATGCCAAGATGACATGTTGGCTGATTAACTATTCTCCAATTTAGTTCAATTTAGGGAAATCCAGTTGAATTTAATAATCCCAAGATTATACACACAATCTAAGGAGTCCAAAAGGAAGAACAGGAATGAGTGAAAAGACAGTGAAAACTACAGTTCTGCAAAGCTTGGTAACTGCTCAGGGAATCTTATTTCTAGTATGTTTCCATTTTACAGTTTCAGGAGAGTTTGTTCTTAGCATCAATGCTGTGCTAGGGTTTGTAGGAGGACCATAAATTCGTGAAGTGAAGTTCCCATTTCAATAAATGTGGATGTGTCTGGAAAAAGCATGTGGGAAAATTAAATAGAAATAAAAACGTAGTGATAAACAATTATTGGACTAGAAAGGAGGCTCATGAGCTTTGTCACCATGAGTGTTCACAGAGAGGATAGTGATTGGATTCAGTGCTGCAAACACAGAAGAGAACTGGCTGTTTGCATTGTCGTACCAGGAGGAAGATGCTTCTCAATATGTTACTGTTTTATATGACTCATAGGAATAACTTACATGAATCTTCAGTGGAAGGCAATGTGCATAGTGGTTGGAGAAATGGTTAAGTCCCTGGTGAAGATGACACTTTGTTTAAAATATTGAAATTCTTTAAAAGTGTTCAAATCTTTCCATGTAGTTCAGATGCAGATGGCAGCCAGTCCCTGTCTAACATGAAGATAACAGAAATGCATACAGCCACTGACGGGGTTTGATGTACTCTTAAGGAATTGACATATTTAAGGAAGGGGGAGAATATGCTATGAAATGCAGGGATATCATGGAACCTGACATAGTAATAACAACACAAAAACCACAGAATCTTGTTTCTTAATGAAGGATTTCCAACACACTGTTTCCTCCCTTCTCACCTTTTCAGCCACAATTATTAAATCCAGCATCCTAGATCAAAGACAAAATAACAGACACACTCAGAATCCCTCTGGGGACAGTGTATCTGGAGGAGGGTCCCGTCCACTGTTGTCTTTCATAGAGATGGCTTCCACGGTTAGGTCTGTGGGTTCCCGTTCTCAGACACTGGCAGGTGTTGCCTTAATCAGGAATCTTATTCATTGGAGACACTGGAACACAGCATTGTGTGAATGTCTGCTTGGAAACTGGTAGTGCGGCCCTTTTCTTGTCACTTCTAGCAGTACAAGAAGTGATTTCAGCAAAGTCCAAGATTCCCTAACTGACCAAGGCACTTCTGGCTTTGATGGCTCTGCCTAGCTTATACTCAAAGCAGCAAACCTGTAATTAAACTCAGCCAGCTACCAGAATGCTCTTCACAAATGAGAAGATAGTTGAGATGATGTATGCTCTGGGAAGGTACAAAAACAGTGTTTGTAGGATTGAAAGGGCAAAGAGAAGCTGAGTACAGGTGCAGTTCTGACATGCCCTTCTAAAGAGTGGAGCTGTCAGTCATCCCTGCCACCACTATAAACGCCAGGATAAAATGATACACACAAATAGCATAAACCTAGACTCACCCACAACAGACTCCTAGAAGCACACTATACACATAGCACACACCTAGACACATGCACACAGCATACACTTACACACACAAAACCCACTCAGCACAAAGCTAGATACTATACACACAGCACACACTTAAACACACACTCTAAACATATGCACCACATACACTGAGACACACACAGCACACACTAAGACACACTACACACACAGCATAAACCTAGTCACACAGTCTATGCACAGTATAAACTTAGACACACACTGTACACATAGAGAATACACATAGAAACACACAAAGCATACTCTTAGACATACACACGTTGCCTAAAAAACACACAGCACACACTTAGACACACATAACATACACCTGTACGTACTCCATCCATAGTATACATACCTAGACATACATTACACACACACAGTATACACCTAGCTACACATTCATAGTATACACAAATAACACAAACCTAGACACACAGAGCACACCTAAACAGACACATTGCACACATAAAGCATATATTTAGGCACACACTATACTATACACAAACACCAAACACCTAGAATCCTATACAGCACACTACAAACACAAAGATCAAACACTTAGCTGCATACCTTACCACATTATGAACACCCACATACACAAGCACATAACACACACCTACATACACATGTATCTTACTACACAAAAATAAAATGCATACACATGACACACATATATGATACACAAAGTCTGCACATACATCATCCAGACTACATATCACACTATTATACACTCTACACAATACCACCTACCACATCACATACATACACATCAAATATACCAGACATTCATCCACTCCCTTCTGTATACACCACATACCTGAATATACAGGAAAACTCATCTCTCTCTCTCACTCTCTCTCTCCCTCACTCTCTCTCTCTCTCTCTCTCTCTCTCTGTCACACACACACACACACACACACACAATACTTTCATTTTCCTTTGCTCTCTGGAGCATGGGAATCTGCTCATTTCTCTTCCCAGCCCATTGTTTATTTCCTTGGTGTTATCACCACCATTATAAGGTTAGACTGAAAGTGTCACTTGCCTCTAGTCTCAGTGGAAGAAGTCTCTCAGTCAGAAGCAGTTTGTGTCATTGTACAAAAATACACCAAGGTCTCACAAAGTGTGGGTGCACGTGTGGCTGCAGGAGTGGAGGAAGACTCTGTAGAGTGAGCACAGACGTGATGGTGGGAAACAGGACAATGTGGGCGATGTTTGTGCATACATAGAACTACACTTCTGTGCCAGACCTCTGCGACAGATTCAATTAGTCAAAGGAGCTAATGTTTTTGGTTCCTAGTTTCTTAATCTCTGCCAAAGCTACTGAACCAGATGCCTCTCATGTCCTTTCTATGGGGCTTTTACCAGTCATCTGTTCTCAGGGGAAGATAGTTGTTAATAAATGAATATAAGTAAATGGGTAAATTGCTATTCCCATCGCATACCTAAAAGTACTGGTGTCAGTAGCCAAATCATATAGACTTCTCAGTAGCAATGTTGTCAGGAAAGTCCTGCTTTGGGCATAATTGTAAGATGGCTGCCACATTCCTAACCCTTCTCTTCCCATGGGCATGTGAAGAAAGTGAGAATCTGAATATTTCTACTTGATACTTCTCAGCTGTAGAGGAAGACGTTACATAATTCTAGGGGGAAACTGGTGTGTTTCTCATGAACTGCCTATAGGGTCACAGGTCATGGATTCTGAATCACTTCCTGGATTTGAATGCGATCTCTGGGTAGGGGTCAGCTAACAACACCTTCAATCTCAGTACAGCAAGGCAGTGGGACCTACCAGTAACTGGGGAGGTTAGAAGAGATTTTCTCATCTCAGATAAGAATCATAGCCTAGCTGACAACTGGATTAGCACCCGAGAAGCCCCCCAGGCAGGGGCTTCAGCTAACCTACACCAACATTATTTCAAATAATGCCGGAACACTGGATGTGTGCTACTTTAAGTTGTTGCATTAGTAGTGTATGTTACACAGTAAAGATAAACAATGATAACACTCATTCTAGAGTACTCTGTTCATATAGTCAAGGGTGAATGTCTGACAAAGGTCGAGACCGTCCACTCACAAATTATACAAATATTTAAAACAGAAAGAATCTGAAGACCAATTTCATTAGCTGAGAGTCATCTCCTCTGGTCCATTAGGTATTCATCTAAGATCTGGGCATCAGATTTAGCCTCATATCCATGTATTCCAACCCCCTGAGTGCACACGCCTGTCTGTCAGTACAAGGCTGTGTTGTACACTTGTGTTTATTTAGTAATGAGTCACATCAGATGTTATAGGGGTAGGTGTTAAATCCCTTATAATGGATATAGCTGTGTAAGACCGCCAGTGGGGACATCTCCTCCTGACCTCAGCTGGTGATCACATTGTGCCCCAAAGCATAAGAACTGATAGGCCCTATAATTTTATCCAAGCTAACAGAACAGCAGCTGCTGTCCTTGAAGCTCGGTATCTGATTAAATCCCCAAATTAGACATTGCCTTTTGTAACCTGAATTCTGTCATGGTAGTAAAATCTGACAGAATGGCCTCGTCGTTTTCCTGTCTGCTATCATAGAGGTTTCTTCAAAAGCACACAGACTATTGCAGACCCCACAGGTTACTCAGGTACTTGATTAGAATTTGGGAATTTTGTAGTATTTTTCAAAATGAAATTGCAATCTTCCTAATGTAAAGACGGAGAGAGGGAGGCCAATTCGTCTGCAATTGTGTACCTACCTCCAGGGACACATCTCGCAGATTGTGCCATGAAAATAAATCGGAGAGTTTACAATTTCAAATCATTGCCTACCCTGTACTGTTTCACAGACAAAAGCAAATGTCATCCAACACCATCGCCACTAAGAACCCAAGAAAATCTGCCAGCACTTCTGCTCCTTCCTGAAGAAAAACACATTACAATCAGGTTAGACTACAACCTTTCGGAAAGTGTGTTGGCATTCTGCTTCTTGGAAAATGATTTATTATTTATTACTTTGTTTCTTCAAGATTGTCTTCCTTCTTCCTTCAGGAAAGGAGTTGTTTGCCTCCCACATCCAGAGTGAAAGCTTTCAACTGCAGCCTGCTGCAATTCCCACCCTAACAGTCAACCAGCAATTAGAACTGTTTGTTACAGTGACAGCCAGAGAAACATTAAGAGCAACAAGGCAGAAGCAGGGGAGCCAGAACAAGAGCCTGTTCATTTGAAGGAGACTATCGCCACACAGCAGCTAATCCTGGGATAGCAGGCAATTTGGGCAGCATGGCTGCAAGGGCTCAGCTTCACACATATGTGTCTGGCTGGAACTTTTGAGAAAGGTCTGATCATGATTTTGCTGGGAGGAAAGAAAATAGCAAGCCTGTTGTGGGGTTGTGAAAGAGGCAATCCACACTTTAATTCAATATTCTAATTTCTTAATCTGTTATAAAATATGAAGGAACAAATTGGGAACTTTATTCGTTAATTCTGGGTTTGAGGCAGTGTTGCAGGGCTCAGGCAACATTTCACAATAAGAATCCTGCAATGGAGTCCTGTTTACTTTACAAAAAAAGAAGAGGTATGATATTTGAAATAGTATCTCTGGCATCTTAGGTCTGTTATGTGGTCTTTAAGTACTTTGTAAATTTTATTTGAGGTTAATTGATAGCTTGAGAGGAAATGTTCTGTTTGGTGTCACAATTTTCTCCTGTTATTCCTGCCTCTTGATTTTTCTTCCCAGTCCTCTAGTGTACCCTTTTCAAAATTATAATTGAATCCTATTCTTGATTTCAGCAATTAAAAAAAGAAAGTCTTCACTGCTGGACTTGTAAGTTATCTTTGGAGGCTATCTCTTCCTCTCAAATAAAGCAAGCATTCTACTCTGTTCTCTCAAAGAAACCATCTGAGAAGCCCTGAAATACTGCAGGTTGTTTGATATTCTCAAAGAGAGGTATTTTTCCTCCTTTGTTCAAGAGCTATTATTAAGTAGAGATTCAAAAAATAGACCAAGTGCAGATAATCCTTAAACATTGAATAAGCATCTTGCTAGATATTTTTGCGTGCACATATTTGAATATATTATGTTTTCTATTCTCTAATGAAAAGGAGTCAGGTTACCAAGCAGAACTGTGAATAGGCATCTTTCTGAGGGAGCTGACACAAGGCTGGGTGGTTTGCACAGGTTGTTAAGCATGTTTCTGTACAGCTTCCAATGCCTTCCCAGAGGCAGATACTTCAAATGCAGAAAAGAAAAATGTTGGGACTTTTCCTCCTTTGTTTTAGTAAGGATGGGGTCTTTCCCCCTCTTATTTATTTTGCAAGTACTCAACAGCTCCACAGCAGCTCTTTTCAGAGTCAGAGGTGAAGCCACGCTTGACTAGAGACATCTAAGATCAATTTGTTGCCTCATACTTCAACATTAAATGCAGCTTGAAATATAATTGTTAGTCCATGCACTCTCAGCTCTTAGGAAGTGTTCCAGCTCCTCAGAACAGAGAATGTGGATATTGGTGATAAGCCAAGAAGTGTACCCTAAACCAAAGCTAACCAGAATTTTCAGCTCCAAGGAACAGGGCAGGGAGGAGGAAAAACAAAAGACAAAGAAGGACAACACAAAAAAAAGTCAGAACTTTGTCATTCTAAATACCTGGGAAGGAAAACATGTGGTTAAATTTGTAAACTTGTAAATAATTTATATGACATATAAATTATTTTTCTTAATTCTTATCCCTATTTTAAAAGTTCCACAGCCCCCTTTTCCTTAGACAGCTTCACAAACCCTGCTTTGGAGGATGACCACACAGGCAAGTGACTTCTATTTTCTATTTTGAGGAATGTTTTCTCACCATCATCTTGGCCTGGGATGAAGCAGCAGGTGAATCAGCAGTGTGAACTGGATGACTAAGACTTTTTCACATCCCTTTAGAGTCAATCTCCCAAATTCTGCCTGCTCTCTCCTGTTAAATTCCATGAGGAATTTAAAAATAAGTAAACACACAATCTCTGTGGCTTCATAAATTGAGAGGAAACATAGAAGCTGATTCTATGGTAGGCCCATCCTGTGCGAATCTGTAGTCACAACGGTTTCTTGGATGGAGAACAGAAGATATTGTTATATTAAATGTGGCACTTCCCGGGTAATGTGATACTCTTTGGAGATAGGTGAGAATTACTGGATTGATGCTCTACCTGCTTCCAAGCAGAGTGGCAAAGATCTTCCATGACAAAACATACACAAAGCAAAGAATTTTGACTTTTCTTTCTAATAGAAGAGTTTCCTAGCTAATTGGTAACATGAAGTCTTGAGAAGGAGCAAGACTATAATACCAGGAAGGTAGGGTATATGAACCTGCTTCATAAATATAACACTTTGTGACCTCAGATAATTTGCAGCCACTATTACACTGCAATTTGCAATTAGGACAAGGAACACAGTTCTGTTTATGGTGAGGGGTGTGTAGGATAAGCTTGTCAGCACCATTGATTCAAATTTAAAGTACCCATTTGTGACAAGCTCATCAGACAGCACACTGATATCTTTAGTATCTCTGTATTTTCTTGGTCACATTATGCATATGCTGGTACAACACAGCCATGATCTGGAATGTTTGAGTGTAAGAATCTTCTCACATCACAAGCCTTTTGATCATCACTTAGTCTCCATGAGAGTAAGGCTCTTCTAGGACTACTGGATCCTGTCCCATGTACTTCCACTTTGGTCTTGCTGTCTTTCTATGAAAGAAAACAAATCAGTATGGATCTCCTGAGACACAGTTCATGCATAAGCAGCACGGGATGAAAACTTGAACTACCAAAGACACAAGAAAATTCAGAAGCAAAACCTGCATTTAAGAATAGTTGCCAGGTTTATGGTGCACACCTGGAATCCAGAAACTGAGAATCTAAGCCAGTGTGTACTACACATCAACATCCAGCCTTCACAAACCAAGGTTGAGAATGAAATGGAGCCCCACAAAGAGCACTGGCCTGGATGTCTGGAATCCATAAGGCCATAGAATCAATTCCATAATCAAAATAAGCCAGCAAATAATGCAAAACAAACACTGACTTGAAATTGAAAGCCTTGGACAAATAGAGAATTCTGTCAGGAAATTGAATGGAAGAATGAATGAAATTAGGACATGACAGCTCCTAGACATGGTGGTGGAGGAGGTTTAAGTAGATATGATGGAGAGAACAGTCAACGGCATCTGACTGAACCAGGCTATGAGAGGAGGCAGAGGTGGTAGGGCGAACAAGAGCGATAGAGAAGGGAAGAAGAGGGCCCAGAGCCAAGAGGCAGACAGTGAGAGAGGGGACCAAAAGACTGGTGTGTCCAAATTGGCTTAGTTATATAAGGAAGAGAAGCTAGGGTCCCAGCTCAGTCCCTTGCTGGAGAGTTTAGGGTAGGTGGTGGGGTAAGAAGTGCTGGGAGGAGCCACAGTTACTGAGAAATGCTGAAAGAACTGGCCAGCATCCTCTTTGTTATGTTAATAGGCTCCTCAGCCATTTAGGACAAAGGGTTTCTATGAGACTTAACAGAAATGAAATACTTCCTGACTGAAAGGAATAAGGAGATAGACTGAGCCACTCTCTAAAGCAGCATAGACCAAAAACAGACAAGGAAAACTCGATCTAATAATCCCAGTACTGCCCATTTGGCCTTATGTGTCTAGAGGCAGCAGGAGTTCTGTCTGTCCTTTCACCTCTCAGGCCCTTTGTTCCCCCTTTCTCCCCTCCTTCTCCTATTCTCTTTATATTAATGAATCAGAATATTCTCTTCCCCCTTTGTTTCTGCAGAACCTTCTTGGAAACAAGAGTACAGAGAAAGCAGCCCTAGTGGGCATCAGAGCACTGAAATTCCCTGCACTTCCCTCCTTCTTTGCTCTTTGCAGCACAGCACACACTTGTGAAGCTCTGTCCTCTGCAGCACAAATTCAAGACAATCTTTAGAGCGACCAGGAGAACAACGCTTACCAACAGAACAGAGAAATGCAAAGGCTGACTGTACCTCCCAGGCTTGGTCAGGAAACAGGAGGCACAAAGCACTGGAAGATTTCTTAGTGTGGAAGAGAAAGAAATACTAATAGTAAAATGGGAGAGAAAAGAACCAGGGACTTTATGTTATCTGTACCCTGAAAGTCAGCCCTCCTTTCCTTCTGGAGGCCTTTCACCCATGCTAGGAGTGCTGCTGATTACATTCTTCAGATGGCTGGAATTCTTCAGAAACCCACCTGCTGCTGACCCTAGATGCACCCAGGGTTGTAATCTTGCTCTACTTTATACACTATGAGGACGTTGTACTTGTAAACTCCACTTAGAGTTAGTGTTCACATGTATATACATGCACACACACACACAAACACACATGCGCGCGCCCGCGCACACACACACACACACACACACACACACACACACAAGACTGTGCACCAAAACCCACATACACATCTTGGCAGGTATCAATGTTGAAGATTAATTAAGTATATATCAATTGTGTGAGCAGCTTCCACCTCCAGATACAGAAACTTTGTCATAGAAGACAGCTAAATGGATCAATAGTAGCACAACTACTAATAAGTGAAAGGGTTTGGGTTCGGTCTTTTGATCCCATATTCCATTTGTTCTAATACATCAGTTTGCCTTTGATATCATCTTACCTGGTTATCAAGGACCTAGTTCAAATCTTTATTTCCTTATGATGTCTTTCTGAATGCATCAATTTACAGAATTCTCTTCTTTGAAGTATGTGATGATAATAATGATAATTTCCATGTGATGTACTTTGAGTCTTTTTCAGAGTACATTGTGGTGATGTATAATTAATTATAAAAAATTATATTAAAATATTTATTACCACCAATGAAACTGGATTTTGGGTTAATTCAAATAATTATGTTTCTGAAAATGTGTAGTAAATGTTGGAAAGCAGAAAGTATCTTCCATATTCCTTCTTTTTTCTTGCAGCGTCTAAGTGATCTTTATATCTGCTAAGGCCAGATACATGGTACCTGAGAAGCTAAACCCAGCTCTGAGTCATATCAAGTGAAATACAACCAATTAACTGTATCACAGCTCAGCTCACTGTTGTTTTTGTGGCTACTGAGTCTTGATTCAGAATGTTTCTGTTTCTCAAATGCTTAGGAAATGCCAAGTCTTTTCCTTTCCCAGAATTCTCAATATTTATTTGTGCCAGCTTCTAGGGAGGCCAAGGAAGCCTAATGTGGAGAATAATTTTCAGATCTATTTGCTCAGTATTGCTAATGTAGCATGTTGAGCCAAAACATAAGCAACATTCCACCAGCCATATTGTAATAGATTATAAAACTGAGAGTTACATTAACAAGATAATCTAATAGGTATTTCTGAGACAGGATGAATGTGCATGGGCATTTTCTAAAGTATGCACTTGAAATGAAACCCGCTTGGACAGTAATGGAAATTGGGATGGAGGGGGGAAAGAATCCATCCCAAAGGAGCATCTGGGCTCTTGTCCCAGCAGCCATCACCCTCCAAGTACCCTGACCATCTCCTGGCAGCACAGTCTACAATCTGGGAAAGTTCATTTCTAGTTATCATTTCTTAGCCCTTTTCAGTCTGCACCAAGATTACACATTAAATGTGAGGACAAAAATACTCCTGGAAAAGCCTGCATTCTGCTAAGGCAATAGCTCTGTCTTTTGTTATAATAGATGGGACATTTTTAAGAAAGTTTCCCAGTCTCATATGATAAGTTAAAGATAAAAGCTATTTCCAGTATTTTTAGAAAAATAAGAAATGAATTTTAACAATGATCTACTTCACTGTTTCTCTAATCTTAAATCTGTGGTTCTGAGAAAGCACGATTAAGAGCAATCCCCTAGACTTCTGTCACAACTGTGTTTGTATCTTCATAGCCATGGAAGAATGGGGAGTCATTTCAACATTGGGTCAGAATCTTTGCATTATCATGTACTGAGGTGAAAGGAAAGGAAAATAATAAGGCTGTCTTAAGAGCTAATAGCATATGAATGGGTCTCAGGATTGATGATGAATGTGGGAAGTGGGTGAGCACTGAGCAGCACATGGATGGGTATTAAGACACATTAATTTTAACAGTAATAGATTTCTCACCCTCATTTTCCTATGTCTTTTCCATGCCCATATTTACTAGTATACTATCTGAGAGGTAGTGATGGAAAGTTATGGGAAAGTCTGCATCTTCACTGAGGACACAATTTGACATTATATTCCAGACTAGAGAGGCCTCTTTAACGAGGGGTTGCAAAAGGAAATGTTAAGCCTTATTATCAGGCATTCTGGAACCAGACAAGAGTCCCTAACCTGCTCAGATGTTCAAATGGAGAGCAACAGTTACATAAGGAAAATGGATATATGAAAAATAAATGCAAAAATATGCAATTGTTTTGTTCTTTAAAATTTTAAAATAGAAAAGGGACTGAAAAGTTTTGATAAAAGAATAGATTTCTGGCAAAGGGAGGGCAGTACAAGAGACTCAGTGCAAACACAGAGCCACAGCCAAGCTTCTGAAAAGGCTCAGTGGCATTATGTATTAGTTTGCACTCTGTTGCTGGGATGAAACACCAAAGCAACTTGGGGAGGAAAGGATTTATTTGGCTTGTAGTTTACTATGTACCAAAGAGGGAAGCCAGGGCAGGAACTCAAGGTGGGAATCTGGAGATAGGAACTTAAGCAGAGACCATGAAGGAGGACTGCTGCCTACCTCAAATTCAGCTACCTTTCTTATGCAGCCCAAGCCCATTTGCCTCTGCATGAACAATGATGTAATTTTTCTTAGTGTCTTGATGCATGTCTTTGGTGGAAATACCTCTATCATCATTACTTTAAGGTGATTTAGACTTTTATATTAAAGCACAAGAAGTTGTCAACTTTCAATTTTTTTTTATATAAAATGTGAAGCAGATCAAACAACTAGTAAATAAAATAAATAGAATAAACAGAAAGACAAAAAAAGTTGCTTGTGATTCAGTCTAAAAGTTTTCCCACCTCCAGAATCCAGTGAATTATAATATAATTAGTAGAAATTTCACACACTGAGTTAGAGTTAGATTAGTTTTAAACCAAAGCTGTTTTTCCAGCAATGTCCACCTGGCTTCCTGACATGTTACAAGATAATCGTCAAGCATCTCATTTACAATGGCGAATACATGAAAGGGTAAAATTGTAGAATAATATAGAGATTTCAGTTCATTTTTTTTTTATTTTTTGTATTCTGATTCCACAAAGACAATTTTGTAAGCCTCCAAAATTAACAGTGACTAAGATGGTGTCCATTAAATGTGTTTCCTCAACAGGATTCTGTTTTTTAGGAGATAAGCCCTAAAGACTTTGAACAAGTTAATTCTCTCCATGCTGACATAGGCTCAGAATTCTCTCACATTTTGTGAAATTCCATATTATAGTGGAAAAGGTTTTACATCTTCCGAACTCTACATCCAGCCAAGGATGATCTGTGTGTGAAGACCACCCCACCTTCTTAATTACAAGAGGTTGAAATAATAAGAGCCATAAGTGCCTTCTGAAGCAAACTTACCCAACTGTTAATTTTTTAAAAAAGCATTTAGCACAAGACTGAAGAATTTGTCTATGACACTTTTTAATGAAGAATGAAATTGTATTTGAAACTCTGGATATTTAAACATTACCAACTAAGTAAAAAAGCACAAGTGTGGTAAAATTTCTGAAATTCTACTTCCAGTACCTCTTACTACTTCCTATATGTGTGATCTTAAATACATCATCAAAAGGTCTGTACCAGTTCTCAAATATAACACTAGTTAATACCTCAAACTACCCCATAGATTTACCAGATGAGATGCAGCCTTTCCACTGTAGAGTTACAGCATGACATCAATACATGGGTACCATGATCATTGTTACAAATAAGTATGATGGGCCCTATGCTTTAACCTCAGCACTCAGGGGCTCAGGAGTTGGGGGTTGCTGTGAAATTCAAGGCTGACCTGAGCTAAATATCAGGAACAATTTTATTTTCTAAGTTTATTATATTTTTTTACATTAATACCTAAGGACTCTGAAGCTTTTGTAATGTCTACATGAACTATTTTTCTCATCTATACTAAGCCTCAGTCCTTGCTCAAATGATTACATATTACTCTATAAATGTTTCTGTATGCTAATTAAGAAAAAAGTAAAATTAACCTTAAAACTCAATTTAAAATTGTCACAAAGATTATCTATAATAATGATTTGTGCTCAAATCATGAATCCTTTCCTTTAGGGTTGTATTCAGTAAGTTGTTTAAATATCTCAGATTTTAGATTATTGGGTGGAAATAAACCAGAGAAACTAAAAGGAAAATCTTTTTCTTTTTAAACTTTTATTTATTATTATTGTGTGTCATAGGAGGCAGGATGTAAGAGGTTAAATTTCAGAAGTTGGTTCTCTATTTTCACTGTAGATTCCAGGAACCTAACTTGGGTCATTTGGTTTGCATGCTGGTGAATCTTAGCAGCCCTATTCAAAACAAATGAAACCTTTCTTTCCAAAGAACTATTAAGTGTTATAAAATTATTAAACAACTATACGAGTGTCTACCATGAAATTTTATGTCTTTTTGTTTGGCTGAGATTGTTTATGTCAATCTAACTGTGTGAGATGGTCTTACTTGACCCTTGACCTGTGCAGACAACATATTGCCACACATGGTAGCTTGGAGACTATAGAACATATTACTGTCATTTTTTTTTTCAATCAACTAGGCATTAATGTCACGGTTAAGGACAGACAATAGACTCAGTTGAAATGGAATGCATTCAGCACTTGAATTTGTGGATTAAAGAATTATTAAAGTCACTTGAAGTACTTCAGTGTTCAAATCAATAACAAAGAAGCTTGATAGACTCGATGAATTTGGGAAGCCCTGTAGACTTAAGAAAAGTATCCATGTGGAACAGAGAAGGCAAAAATTGCAAATAATATCTAAATATCTTCTAAGTGTCTACAGTGAATTCCAAGCTCTAGTGAATGTGAATGTTATATGATAAACTTCCCAGCTCTATCAAAAGTCCCCAGGAACATGCACTGACTGCTGTATGTTGAGAAAGCTTCACATATGGAATTGTTTTATTAGTGATGATGATAATGACAGCAGGGTGTCTTACCTAGAATTTTGATTTGGTGATGAAACACCATAGCCAAAAGGAAGTTGGGAAGGAAATGATTTATTTCAGCTAAAATATCATTTAAGAGAATCAGAGCAGGAATCTGGAAGCAGAAAATAAAGAAGTCTTTGAGGAATGCTACTTGCAGCCTTGCTCCTCATGACTTGCTCAGCCTACTTTCTCGCATACCCCAGGACCACCTGCCCAGGGGTAGCAATGCCTACAGTGACCTGGGCCAATCCACATCACTCATTTCTCAAGAAAATGTCTGACAGATTTGTCTATAGGCCAATCGTATAGAGGCATCTTCTCAGTTGAGAGTTCTTCTTCACAAATGACTCCATATTGTATCAAGTTGACAAAAAGTAAATAAATAAAATTAAAAAACCAGTAAAAACTATGAATACACAGGGGCTCTGTGTCAGTTAAGTCACTAGTTTGAAAGGATGTAAGTATGATATCACTTTAACTTGTCAACATGACACATCTTGAAGTCATAGAGATGGGAGTTTTAATTTGAGGAATTGCTCAGATATTTTGGCCTATAACCAGATATTTGGGGGATTCTCTAGGATTGCTACTAAGTCAAGGAGGGCCTAGCCCACTGAGAGTAGCATCCTTCTATAGGCAAGTAGCCCTGGCTGTATCAGAAAGCAAGCTAAGCATGATGCTGAAAGCAAACCTGCAAGCCGAGTTCTTCCATGGTTTCTGCTTCAAGTCCCTGCTCAAGTTAATGATCCAACTTCCCTCCGTGATGAACGGTAAACTGTAAGCTGAAACAAATCTACCCTTAGTTCCTTTAGTCAGAGATTTTATCAGTGCTACAGAGATGAAACTAGACCAAATCGGAATGGAGTGTCCTTGGGGAAGACTAACATGTGACCTTAAAGATCTGTAAAGGTCATTTTGATAAATTCAATGGGTAGAATGATAATGCCTTATTTTGAACACACACAAGAGTAAAAATGAATAGATTGAAAAGCAGAGCTTCTTCCCCCCAGCTGTGCAGGGATCAGCAAGACCATTAACAAGACGCTTACTCTCTGTGAAATGGTTTGTGTTGAAATTATTTTTTTAAGGGCATCATTCTCTTGGCAAAACTTCATTACTAATTTGCCAATTGAATATCCCATAAGATATTGAAAGGCGTTAGTGAATGCAGAGTGAGTATTTTGATTTAAATAACATGTGCATCCCCGTTGTTCAATAATAATAGGATGGATAACATCTACTTTAGATTTTCAAATGTAATTTATGATGATAAGACTGTTAGACAGCAGATGGATGAGATAATGGGTGAGGCACATACTGCTGGAACTCAGGTAATGATTGTGACATATTTTGCATAAGGTTATGATAATCTGAAAACAAAGTAATATTTCCTTTAAAAAACTGCCAAGGAGACTCGATTAATGAAACTCCACTATAAGACGTGGTCTGCGTCTTATGCTGCAAGACTTCTGATCCAGTTTCGAAAGTTTCCTTCCAGACAATTACAGCCCATCAAGTTCACAACAGAGGAGGGGGCTGATGGTGGAGCATTTTAGGATTTAACACTGAACAACCATGAAAAAGTATACTAGCCAAAGTAGGCAAATAATACCGGTTGATTAATTGACTGATCTGTGCTATTCTGTTAACTAAAGTCAAGTCAGGTATTAAAGGTACAGTCTCATGTAATCTGAGTTTCTTCCTTTGTGAGTTCTTCTGTGTTAATGGAATCTTTGGATGTTTACTTGATAAACATTTTGTTTCTATGGTTTTTGTGTTTGCTTTTTTTTTTTTTTCTTCATTATTCTGTCTGGACAAAATCTAGCTGATCCTCTTCCAGCTAACTACTTGAAGAGGTCATAGGCTAAGCTCTGAAAGACTTTACAAGACCCTGTGGACAGCAAGTGTCATAAGCATATAATTCTTGGGTTCTCTGCAAGCTTGGGGCATGCCATGGTAACTGTCTGTGAGCAGAGGCCATTACAAAGTGTTCCAGTTCATAAGAGAGCATGAGAAGACCAATCTACAATAAGGCTGAGAGGAGACATTTTCCCTGCTAGATAATGTTGGAAATGGCATACAAGCAGCCAAGAGCTGAATGTTACAAAGATGTGTCTAAATAAAGTAAACTTCAAGCTATGTTTGCTCTAGGTGAAGTCTGGTAAGGGACTGGAGTTAGGGATATCAAAGAGCTGATGTGAACAGTGAAATTAGAGAAGGACTTGAGAATCTTACCATAGTAGTTGAATTGATACACTGTTAACTCAGAGCAAGGTCCCTGCAGCCAGCAAGAACATTAAACAGGAGTCCCTGAAATAGCAATGTGAAGAGAAACATTAGTTAGAAAGCAAATGGTATCTGTTAATACTTCCTCTCTGCTCTGTTACACAAGAATAGAGATGTTGGGTGAGTAAAGGAATATGAGTGCCAAACTCTGAAGGCCTGCCTAGCGTGGACAGACCCACCTCACATCATGCCTCCCTTGGCATAGATACATAGAGAAAGATCTTGCTGTATTCAGATAATTGGGTTCACATGACAAATGATTTACTGAGTTCCACTGTGTTCTCATGAGGCTCTTATCCCAGGCTCTTATTCACTGTACCCTGTTTCCTCAGGTAGGAAAGGTGGTGGTTGGGCTGAAGAGTTTACAGGCATCATTCAAATAACCCTTGACTAGTTGCCTTTAGAGACAGATGAGGTTCTGGATGTGTTTCACACATGAATGTCCAGCAAAAGCTATTGTAACCACAATAATCAACATATGTTAAGAATAATGGGAAGGGTAGGAGCATCATTCAACACTGAAGTAGAAAGTGAATGAGGGTAGTTTAGGAATCTAACATCATTGATAACATTGTATCCACAGAAATATTAGTCTTGAGTTCCAAATATTGTAACTCCTAAGAAAGTGTTGAGACAGAATCATATGCATTATTGTCAACAGATTGTGACCTCTATTTGTGTTACTTTTGGGGTTAAATGATACCTATTTCATTAAACACCTAAACAAAGCTGGTGTGGTGGTATAAACTTACTATGTCAGAACTGTGGATGTGGTGAGGGAGAATCCAAAATCCTTGGTTTATCTGGGCTACATACTGAGTTCCAAGACCATCTGAAGTACTAGCCAGACCCTTTCATATAAAATGAAACTGAAACAAACAAGAGAATGAAAAAAGAAGAGAAACTTAAGTGAGTTTTAGGAATTCTATCTGCTGCTTCACACTTATATTTCATAGACCCCTGCAAGCCCTTTAATTTTCTGAATAAGAATGTAAATCCATGGGCATATGTTCCCACCAGTATCCCTCCCAAGAGCTCCTCTTCTAGACAGTGAGAACCGCTGAGTCTCCTTCCTTTCCCTCCCTCATTTCTAAAATCTTAAGAGACTCTACAGAAAGAAAAAGCAAGATATCAAGGCTGAAGTTTTATTCAAGTCCATGACTGTGATAACATAAAGAAAGGCATTTTCTGTTAGTTATCCTATTAGATAAGCCTCCTGTCTACTGAAATGTCCTCCAGGTCCCGGGTCCCAGAAACCTCAAACTTACCAGTGATAGACTCTCTATTTTGAGTGGAGGCTCTTAGGAAAGTCTGTGAATATTTCCATACTTGCCTTTGCCTTCTGCAAATTAATCTTGTAATACCCTTTTCGAACGAGGGATAGGAAGCTTTTGACATGTGTAACAAGGACTTGGAGATCCTTAGATGAAAGGAGTCTCACATGTTTCAAAGTATTATCCTTTCTGCATGTGTATTTTCTCCCATGGCCTAACTGAGGGGAGGGATTAGTGGGATTAATTGCGCATATGATCTGTCTAATCGGTTACGGAGAGCACGGAATGCTTATGACCTTCAAGAGCACCAAATAAAACAGCCTGTGCCAAGTTTCCCTAGCTTAGTGAATTGTATCATTGAAGGCTGAGCTGAGCAAGTGAAGGCTCAGCTGAGTTCTGAGACACTAACGTGTGAAGGGGCAGAGAAAAGCAATGGCTACACAAAAACACAGACACACTGTGAACAAACAGCAGAGATCCTGGGACGAAAGGTAATATGTTTCAAATACCATTTCACCCATGTTAATGTTTTTTAAAGAATGAAAATATGTATATTAGCCCTGGCTTTTTTGCATCCCCCGTAAAGACTCCATCCTCTGAATTCTTTAGTTGTATATAAGACTCAATCATCTTTCCTCCAGTCTGTTGAGAGGGTCTTACTAGACATCTACAAAGGAGTTCCCTTATAGAGAACGCCAGGATTATTGTTACAAAGGTCAATAAAGTTAAGCATTGCTAATGACAGATACTTCAAACTGCAAGGTGAGCCCTGCCTTCAGCTTCTGTCCTTTTAAATGAAGTCCATCAACTAGGCCACAGAATAGTCATGTGCTGAAAGTGACAATGCTTTCTGCTCCTGTCTATATTAATAAATCTTCTGTGCTCTAATTTTAACATTTTTTAATTTATTCATTTGTACATATTTTCAGTTATATAATGTCAACATGAACTCAACAGCAAGATAAGTTGGATTCAGAAGATAAGCTACCTACATTCTCCTTATATATGGATCAACAGATGTATATATTTTCTGCAATATTCTTTTGATACTTTTTATTTGTGTGTCTGTATGTGTGCGTGTGTGTGTGTGTGTGTGTGTATTGTGCCTATATTTGAGTCTGTATATGTATGATTTTGTTTGTGAGTGTGCTGGTACACAAGAGAAACTGTACACCTATGAAGATCAGAGGACAACTTTAGGAAGTCAGTTCATACCATACACCACCTTTCTTTGAAGCAAGGTCTTCTTGGTTCTCATTACTACATGATACACTCCAGGGTAACTGACCTATGACTTTCTGTGTGCTTCTCTTGTTTCTATAGCCCCTTTCTCTTTAGGGGTGCTTAGACTGTGAATAGCCTCATCACATCTGGCTTTTACATGAGTTCTAGTGATTAGATCTCAGCTCATCAGGCATATGTGGAAAATAGTTTCCTTGGGGCATTTCTCTAGCCCCTTTTTTCTCTGTTTCTTATCATTTTGACTCTTTGAGTCCAAAATACTGAAAATATAGCATATGTGTCGTTCACAACTGTGTGATTTCATTATTATTTCATAATAATTAAAATGACATGTTTCTTCATAAATTTCCCTTAAAATGTCATGTTATACTGAACAAGAGAGAGTCTTGAATAGAGATACATCTTGATGCAACATGCTCTGGAAGATTTTAGAAAGAAACAGGAAACCACGGAGGGCTGTGACTAGATGCTGGCAGCAACAGAACCATTTACTTTTCATGACCAGTGATGGTCTTGCTATTTGGGTATTCAGAGTAGAGAAAGATCTCGAATATCTTTGATCAACACTGTACATTCTTGGTATCTATCATGCAAATCATCATTGTTGTGCATATTTACTCTTATATCATTTCTATTCTGTGAATGCTTTAAAATGTATACAATACGTATATGAGGCCTTGATATTTTAAAGAAAGACACTTAATAGTTTCCTTATAGAAACATGATGGTTATGCACACCCACATTCCAGATGATCCAAATCACTCATGTCATTTGTTACTACGGGAAAATGAAGCAGTGCTGTGCTTTCAAATGGGAGTTGACTATGAAATAAGACAGATGAACAACCAGAGACATGCAGTTGGTCTTCATAGATCATACTGTGCACTTGTATCTTAAGTGCCTCTTCTACTTTCTTTTCATAGAATAACTACACCAAAATACCCAAAGCACAGATTGCTGATATTGACAGGAAATATTTGATCTTTGAACATATGTACAAATCATGAACACAATACATATTCTCCATGTCTCCATGACATGAAACAGCTCACATCATTACACAGACACAAAGTGATTTTTAACATCATATATGTTTCCTACATGATGTAGGATTGTAGGAAACCTCAGCTTATAGGTAACTCTGGACTATTCACCCAAGCAATGAGAACTGAAGAAGTGGCATGCTCTACACACCTAGATGCACTTGCTTTAATGGCTTCTGCAAGGCTTCTCACCTGAAGACCTACTAATCCAGGTAGAATTTTCTGGAGACATGTAAACTGAACAGGATAAACCACCTGGATTCCATGGATAGCTCTATCTCTTCTTGTGTGTAGGAGTTAATTGATGACTCTTTCTTTCTGAAATGGAAAAGTCAGAATCTAGACCACCCCTATTCATCCACCATGATTTACACAGACATATATAAGTGGACATAGGATAGAAATCTCAAAAGAAATGAAAATGGAAACACTTTCATAAATAAGGTAAATAAAGATGTAGAAGATGTTATGATCATGGTTCTTGATAGATTATAAAAATGATAAAAAGTACTACACACATAGAAGCCATATTAAAGCTTCACACTCACACCGTGGAGGCACATTGCCCATCATTACAATCCCTAGCACGAGCATGCAAGTGTCATCACTGTGTAAAATCACCATCTCATCTTTCAATGTATGAAAACTCAGGCATTGGGTGTAGGTTAAAACTCTTTTATATATGATCTGTAGATGCTTCAGAATAGAAAAAAAAAGTAGTGAATCTATATTTCTGATTAAGGTGAGAAATGCAAAAGCAAAATTTCAAACAATAAAACCATAGAGAATAACATTTATATAGTCCATCAGGGTATCAAAATGGTCTACTGTGTGGGTAAACTCTAGATTATCCAGCAAGCAAACCCTTCACTGAACATGACCACATTTTCTATTACAGAGGAAAGATAATGGCTTTAGCAATGAGAAATGCTGAATGCTTGCAGACTATGCTTCTCTAAATCTACATCTAAGTTTATCTTATCATCAGAGACCAGGTTTTCTAACATTGTTGCATAGCTGTCTCCCACATACCTACATCATACTAACAGAGCAGCACAGTGCAGTCTGACTCCATTTTACTATCTGCCCAGGTACTAAAGTACTTTTCTAACTAAAAGGAGCTGAGTGTTGCTGTCATGGCCTCCAATCCCCCAAAGATCTTCTACTCTATGCCTATATTCCCACCATTAATGCTTTATTTATCTGCATTAAGTACTGTCTTCTACCCAGTAACTTCATTAGAATGCAAATTGTACTGAAGCAAATATTACACTAAATAAACATGAATACATTTATTGTGTCATTTGTCTTTTATAAGAAACCTCAGGTGAAAGGGGGACTATTGGGCCTAGGAAGGGAGAAGACATTGATTTGGGGACAAAAAGCTTAAAAGGAAGGTTAACTTAATGTTGATGGCAGGGCAAATGAAAAAAAGAGACAGCACCCTCATCCTAAGCAACTATATGTGATGTGGGTTTTGTTGTTTACACTTCTAAGTACAACAGCCTTATTTCATTCCCTTACATTACAGATCTATTTCAGAGTCCAATGGATAAATGTCACAGTCTTTGCTTTCTGCTTGTAGAGCTGACTCCAGTGTCCTCCAGAAATACAACAATCAGTTAGCGCCAGGCATTCACAGGAGTGAAGTATGTGTTAATGAATATTAAATAATAAGATGAATTGGCAAGCACTGGGTCATTTTGATTCATGCAGGCGATATCGTTTATATATATGCATATATATGTTTATATTTCAGGGCACATGAATCAGAATACATAAAAATGTTTGTAATTTATCTTGATTCTTAATATTTATTAATGTATGATACTAATAAATTTTAGTACACCACTTGTAAATTTTTAATATATATTTGTACTGAGGGTTCAGTAAAGAGAGGAAATATTAGAAATAAAAAGAGCAGGATGATAAATGCACTCTTCTACCCCATTTAAAGTTGCTTTTTTTTCTGAATAAAACAACCTTGTGGTGTTAAAATAGTTTTCTTAATTTCTTTCCTTGGCATTTTCTTTCTCTCTTTTGTTTTTTTCTGGTGAAGTCATTGCAGATGTGCTGATACTTCCAGCAAACAGGCAAATTTTGAAGGGTGACTTAATCCAGTCCTTGAAGGGATGAGATCTGCTCTCTTTAGTTCTGCAATTGGTTCATGAGAAAAAGGAACAGAAGGCCAATCTTACAGGCAATCAACCCATTATCCTTTTCTGTGTATTTCCCACCTTTTACTAATTGTCCCTCTTGCTGCTCCTACTTATCTTAAGGCTTAATTTAAGTCTGAAGAAGTTATTTTCACTGTGGGGCAGATGACAAAGAAAAGGATCAAAGGGCGTTTAGACTCTTTAGGGACAAAACCTAAGAGGGACTTGATCGAATAAAGCCCACTGGGTTGTGGGCCTGTGAGGAGAGGAAGATTTCCTTGAATGGTCAGGAGTAGGGGAACTGTATAAAGGCACCTATAAAACTAGTAAACAACATTTTCTACTCTTGCATCACAAACAAATCCACCTCATAATCTCATCAAAGATGATATAAATAGGTTTATAGAGATAATGGGTTAAGAATTGATTAGTGAAATCTGGCACATTGTTGTTGCATATACTTTCATTTGTGTAGGGATAGAAATAGGTAAATGAATAACAGAACTGGAATTACTTATTGATAGTAAGTATAAGATAAATAAAAATTAAATTATTCCAAATTCTAATTTGGAAAAATCTCTTTTGTGAGGAATATATGTAATATATAACATATTGTATATAATATATGATAGATATTCTGTAATTAATGCTGATACATATTGTCTTATTAACTGACTCAGCGTTCAGCATGTACTTACTGTGTACACACTGTTTTTCTTAGCTGTAGGTCACTGGACAACAAGCATGGTGTCCACTCTCTTGTTAATGACAATTGCAGTTGATGATAGCCACAATAAGACCAACACACCCCATTCCAGCTTTCATAACACCTTCACACAAATTATTTTCTTCTGTTTCACGGTGATTATGTAAGGAGGAGGTTATTTCATGTGCAAGGCTTAGAATTAAAGATCCCTGGTGGTAAGCTAGAAAATTCACAAAAAAAAAATCAGGACTATTTAAAATTTGCTTCCATTATTTTTAACAGACCTCCATCCTTTTCTTCACAAACAGCTGAAGCATTCTATGTTGACCAAGAGAAAAAGAAAAGAGAACAATAAATCACATTTAATTGATCCATTGATCTTTAAAACTCATTGGCCAATTATCTTTTGATAGGGCTCTGTTTATCCTTAAATGATAAAATATTCCATATGGAAGTAGGTAGGTCTTTAACATTTTAACATAATGTTAAAACCAGGCACACACTGGCATTTAAAACTCCAATATCTTCATATGAGAAGAAACATAATTTGAGAAGAAAATGGCTTTTTAATGTAAACAGTGTTTTCAGCTCGTAATAAATTTTAAAATCCAAAGTTGAACTCTTGTTCTTATAGGTATTGTCCAGAATATATGAGTACACACACATGTACACATTCACATGTTCACACACACAAAAAAGTGAACAGCTACAAGTTTGTTCATTAACACAATGAAATCCTGAATGTACAATGAACTCCAAAATTTGTACTATGCTTGCTCACACAACTGTCTTTTATCTTATCACTGCTTAGAATCACTTAAAGGGTGACAACAGAGGAAGTGTGCAGCTCTCCTCAATTTGAACATATGGCTTGGCATTGCTGAAAGTGACCTTGTGTTAGATTTTGCCTGCTGGCCAGCCATCTTATGCCACTGTGGTCATCAGGATCTAATGTCTCCTTAATGACAACCTTGTCTCATTCCTGGCATGCTAATGGCCCCACCTCCAGAGACAGATTTCATATCTTAGTTGGAACACAAACTCCCTTAGCTTCAATTATTAATCAGAAGCCCACAGCTAATAATAGACTGTCCTTCCCATTCCTGATTTCAGTATCTGATCTTTGGAACAGGTGAGATCACAGATTAGAGTGATCCTCCAAAGCTCTTTCAGTCACTCCCTCCCAGAATAGGCATATTACAGAATAATGCATGTCATTAACTGACCATTCTCTTGGTTGGTTTTAAAATGTCTGTGTCCTCACTAGTCAGCCCTGATTTTCTTTTGCCACAGGAATAAAGAAACACCACAATGGGTATGTGAACTATATAGCATGACTAAATGTTTCTTTTTAGGCACTTAAGTCATGAAATGAGCATCTATTGGTCCTGATTAAAGACGACATATGCATAAACACTAATCCTCTGAATCATATATGACATCTTTGATCTGTAAGGAAAATGCTATTCAACTCTCTCTGTCCTCCTCTGTGTAGATGAACAAATAAAGGTATTAGAAGGTCTTTAGTCTTATGCAAAAGGGGTTATCATCTATTAATTTGAAATTTGAAAAGAAAGCATTTCCATTTAGGAATAAAACTTCATGTTAAAGGTTTTTGATACATATAAACATTGAAAGTCTTCTTAATTATTTTTTTAATCAAGAGCAAAAATAACCAACCAGGTTTTGTCAAGTATGATTATGTCAGTATATACAGTGTGAGTTGTTGCCAGTTACCTTCTCCAATATCTTGTCTATCTGTTCTAGAAATGATAGAGGGACAATGAGTTTCAAATGTAATAAAATGCTAACATTCTATGGTCATCTACAAGAGTTTATTGCATAGACATACTGAGAACAAAAGCAACAATAGTAGTCATATCAAAATAGGGTTCAGAGTCCTTCTTTCATCTTTATTAAGGTATAAAAGTAAAGAGGACGACTTTTGGGTGTTATATAGGTTTAAAGGATACAAATAAAGTTTGTCCCCAATAAGAAGTACCCCTCTTCTGTCTTCATGGTTTCCCTCATTGGCCAAGGAGATTGCTCCAGGGAAGAAATGTTTACATTCATTAAAAATGCATAAGCCAATGGACATTGGTACCAGTAGGGATATTACTTGGAAGGTTTTAATCTCTGTGTCCAGAAATTCCACAGATACTGACTTTCTGCAGTGAAAGAAAGATATTGTCCATTTTTATATTTGCTTTGAGATTTTTTTCTACAGGTCATATGTGATGGGTACGAAAAACCAATGCACCATCTTGAAGTAAACACAACCCTTGTGTATGGGTAATTACTTAAGGAGAACATTCTTGGGCCTTTAGATGCTGCACCCATTCACAAGCTGAGCTTTCCCTGGGTGAGAGAGTCTGCTGTTCAGATGACCTGTGTTTTCTGCAGGCTTTATTTATTGTTTTGATGTCAAAGGAACATTTTCTTACATTGGACCTCCTTTTTAATCATGGTGTCATTTGCTATAGCATTCACGTTCTCCACGCTCGTTAGTTTTGGTCAACTTGCTACAAACTAGATCACTAGGAAGAGGGAACCTCAGTGAGAAAAATGCTTTTATCAGATTGACTCATTTGTGTTTCTTTGTGGTATTTTCTAGATTAATTATTGATATGAGAGGACCCATCTCACTCTGGGTAGTGGGACTCCTGAGCAGACTCTACTGAGTGCTATACAAAAGAATACTGAGCAAGAAATAAGGACAAACCAGTGAGTAGAATTCTTCCATAGTGTCTGCTTCAATTTCTGCCTCCATATTCCTGTCTTGGTCCCCTTCCTAGCATTTCTTCTGTGTTAGCCTGTGTTGTGGAACTAGAAATTGAAATAATATCTTTAATCCACTTGCATGTTGTTTTTGGTCAGTGTTCTATCACAGCAGCCAGAAATCCAAAACATCCCCCCTTTTCAATAATGTTTTCAGATTGACTTTGAATGACAACTGTAGACTCTAAAACAGTGATGTGTATGAGTTATCTCTGTACTTTGCTGCTCCCCAAAACATAGCCCATCTTTCTCAATTGGTACACTTGTGTCAGACCATAACTGGGAGGCAGGCTAGTATCTTGAATATCTTGAATCACTTCATATCCTAGCTCACACTTCACATGGTCAGCTGTTTTTCTCTCAGGTATTACAGTGGATTCAAATCTGTTATTTCCTAATATTGTACTTAGACAGAGCTTATTTTCTCTGCTTATGTGAAGGAGATGCTCAAATCTGCTCATAATTTCTACTGGGATGTTTTCTAAGCTCTTCATATATGTACATAATTACACATGTTGTCAGTTTTATGTGTTGCAAACATATTCTCCAAGTTAGAAATTTCTTTAGGTGTGCTTTTATGGTGTTTTTGTTATTTTAAATTAAAATTATTCATGTTAATGTATCTTTTCTTTAATGTTCCATATTTAGGTTATTGTAAAAAATATTTTTGTCCCCTGTGCTCATACAATCTCTACAACATGTGCTAAAAATGTTATGATTTTGCCGTTTAAATTTACTTCCCCTACTCCAAATTTATATATACTTCTGTTAAATGACTATACCTTCCTAATAAACACTGATAGCATTCACATAAATCACAACCCAGTTAAGAGTTCCATTATGTTAAATTCACACATAGTAGGTGTGTTCTCAATACAGTGCTGTCCCAGAGTGACAGCTGTGTTATATATCACTAGCCTGCATCACTAACCCTTAGAAGATCTGAATTTCCAATGTTTGCATGGGTTACTGTATTATTAAGTCAGGGACATTGCTAATTATTTTGTTCTTTATGTAGATTATATTTATACATTATTTTTGTTAGCTATATACAACAAGGAGAAAATTGAAGTTTCTGTATGGTGGGGAAAAACAAAAAGTGAGGTAAGTTACTGAGTGCAATGAAAAGCCCAATTCTTATCTTCCTAGTGAAGAATGACCTTCATATGTGCTTCTGAGTATTCTTTTACATGTACACAAAGGAAAACATGTGCATGCACAAATGTATGCACAAAAATGCACACCTACCTCTCACATACATGCACATAAAACCATCCATCATACATACAAACACACACACACACACACATATACTGAGAGAAAGAGAGACAGAGAGAAGTATGTATATATATGTATATACATATATAGAGAGAGATAGATATAGATATAGATATCCATTTTTTTGGTTTTTTGTTTGTTCTGGAGACTAGGTTTCTCTGTTGTAACTCTAGCTGTCCTGGAACTCACTCTGTAGCCCAGGCTGGTCTTAAATTCAGAGTTATCTGTCTGCCTCTGTCTCTTGGATGCTGGGATTGAAGGCATGCCCCATGACCACCCAGCTTAGAGAGTAGTATATTTTGATGATACATATATCCATGAAATGATCTGACACAGAAGTTAGAAAGGACTCGTCTCCCTTCATTCTGACTCCTATTCAGTAATTGTTGTCACACACACTTACTCCAATGCTGACGGTCTTCTGAGAAACTAGTATAAATGATTTAATGAATGGCTTTCCAGTGACACTAGATCTTTTTGCCATATAAGTGAGGTAACAGACTTATTGCACTTACATTTAGGGATCTTATTCCCTCCAGAATAAAATACTTAGTTGGTAACAAAGAAAAATGACTACTACATAGCTATGCATGAGAGAGACCAGAAGTGTATTGTGTGAATTAAATTGTTAATTGAAAAACATCTACCTGCGACAAACAATGAGTTTCACAAACTCAACCAATAACAATTCACTTTTCAAGACCATCATTATGCCATTTTTTATCAACAAAATATTTTTTAAGTAATTTATGGTGAGTTATGATAGTTTGGCATGGAAAGTTCATAATATCATGATAATAGATGTAAAATATTCAACAGAATGATGGAAATAGAAAGTTTTCACCCATAGTCTCTGCATTTCTTTTTGTTTCTTTAAATTCCTGAGTATCCAAATGCTTATCATTATTATTATTACTTGTTTCATCTACTGTGTGCTTATCAAACCGAGCCTTTCTGTCACAGCTGGGGCAATCAAGACTTCTTTTGTTGCTTATCATAAATAAATACTCAATTGTAAGAATGTCCTCAGGGAAAGTTCATTAAAAAGAAACGAAAACGCTGGGAAATAAATGGTTATTGTGACTGCACTTGTTTTGATATGATATGCAAAATGTAATTTTATTCTGTAATGTCGGGAATGCAAAGAAAAATGTAAGATGGAGAAATGGAAAAGCTGCTACATTTGTTACGTTAGTTCAATTATCATCTTAGTTCTGAGGGTGGAGAATTTAGATTCAAAACACCATTTTGGAATAAAATGTGAATGTCGCTAACAGGAGAAGGAGTGAAATACATAAATAGGAATATTAACTGATAAATAGATAGAATTGGGCACATTGCTAGCATTTCCTGACAGCTACTTTTTTAGACTTAATGCTTATGCATTTGAATTTTTCTCTTTGTTGTCTTTAAAGTCTCTATTGGCAGTGTTCTTCTGCAGTTTCCCAAGTTAGTTTGCCTTCTCCTTGCTTTGGCTCAATGACAAGTAACAATTAACCAGTCAGCAAGCATTGTAATAGAGATGTGAATGGCTGGAGGTAAGTGCCTGATATCAGAACATAATTCTCTAGGTAAAACAGTTCCTTTCAGGGATCCAGGATAGAAGAATGAAATTAGCTCTGCTCCTCTCCAGTTTTAATTCTCATCTCTTGTCCTCGTTCCTCAAGTCATTTTCTCTTTTATGTCTCCAATGTGGATTTACATAGTAGTTTTGCTTTTTCTCAAACAATGAGAATGGCAAGGCAAGATGGAAGTAAACAAAGAAAGCACTTAAGACAAACGAGTGTTGTGAGACAAGGTGCAAGAAGCTTGAGGGGCAGGTAAGACAGATGGCAGAGAGAAAGCAAGACAGGTCTTTAAACTGAAAAGGCATGGGGTCAGTGGAAGTTAGCATGGGTTGGAACAGTGTGGAATTTAAAGACCCTGGTGTCGTTACTTACTAAGATGCTTCTTCTCATAATCAATTATTTAGCCCTAACTTGTATTCATTGCCAATGGCCAATTTGGGGTAATTTTGTCAAGCTGGCAGTACTGAAAGTATGATATTTGGTATTTTAAAAAATAAACACACACAGAAAGGGACACACACACACACACATGCAAACACAAACACACACATACACACTCACAGTATAGACAGCAAAATTACCTTAGCTAAAAGGAGTTGGGGAGTTATGTGACTACCCAGTGATTGTAGAATAATTTTCCTTAGTTGTTGGCAATCATTTTTTTCCTTTCTTTTTCTGTGCATTCTATCTTAAAAATATGTCAAGAACAACTTCAGATGGAGGAGTGGAGTGAACTACTATGATGAAAAATGATAGGAATGAAGGCAGAAAATTAGAATAGAAATAGATGATTTAAACATCTCTCTGTTATTAAACTTTATGCAAAGCATCATGTCTATTTAGATGGTAAAAGAAAAAAACAGCATCCTGCATATATTCTTTGGTCCCCCAAGAAATAACAATTGAAATAAAATATAGCTCATTAATTATTAATATATCTCAAACTTTTAGAGAGCAGAAATACCTGAACGAAACTAGAAGGAAATTTTAGTTTAAGGAAATAGATGGTTCTTGATTGCCTAAAGAAAAAGAGAATACAAAACAGCGTAATGAAAGAGTGATGATGGGAAAACACTAACATTGCTTTGTACACAATTTGAAAACAATGCAAGGAAGAGACTTATGTTATTAGAGTTCATTTGTACCAGTCCTCAGGGGACGTGTCTAGAGCATGAATTTGCAGAATGGTTGAAAATGTTTGTTGAAGGCTGGCCACAATAGTTTAAATACCCAAGAAATGGCTTTAAGATCATTGCCCCAGTAAAACAGAATCTATCAAATTCTGGCATATGATTGATGCTTGAAAATGAGCTATAAAAAATCATTCAATAAAGTGAAATAGTGAGAAAGTACAGCATATTAGAAGATTAGCTGGGTAATAATGGGGAAGTAGAGAAGTAGATGGAGGTTGAAGAGGCTCATGAGAAGCCACTGCAGGAAACTAGAGGACAGGACAATGAGAAAACAAGGTAGTAGGAATATGCCAAGAAGCAACATATGGCAAAGATGATATCCTCAAGGAGTGCTATACAATCTTGGCTATTTAGACCAAGAGGTAGTTCTGAAAAAATATGATGTTTGAGATAAGTTACACCAAAGTATTCACTGATGCTGAAAATAAACAGGCACTGATTTCGGACACAGTCTAGAATTTGATACAAACACCAAGCTAGATACCGTACCTTATGATGTTAACAGAAAGGGTGACAGAGGTTGGAATGGAAATCAAAAATAAAATCTGGAGATCTGTAACTCATAAACTGTACACTGAGACTTCTGTACAAAAATGATGGGAACATCCACCATCAGGAATAGGCAAGCATCATCTATGCTGTGTGGTATTGTGTTGTGTAATGTCCAACGTCCAACTTGGTGCAAACAATGGTTTCATTTACTGGGATTACTAACAGAAATATGGGTGAAGTGTTACTTACAGCAGCAGAAATAATCCAAAGACAGCTGCATCACCAAAGCCCACTCCAGTGTGGGATGCACCTCACAAAAGCTGGAAACCTCTAATACAATACATAGCCTACAGGCAGTTTAACAGGTTGGAGAGTTTCCTTTCGAAGTGCATCAGTTTTATATAACCCTCTTCCAGGCAGCTCAGCTGATTTTTCCTTCATCCAGGCCAATGGTGTGGCCTCAGACTTCTTCCTTCACAGACTGACTTGCCTCAGAGTGTCTCAGCTGTCTTTATGTTTATATAGTCTTGGGGAAGGAAGGGATTAGTGAATCTGGTCAGTTCTTCAGGGACTTCCTGAAGCTATTTCAAGTTGTTTACCTTATGTTTTAAAAGGCTTCCCTGCAGGATGGAATGTTTCAAACTCAGAAGAAACTGTTACACAACAGACTGGTGAAGAAATGTGTTAAGAGAATGTTACTTCCTGCCGATAATGTAAAAGACTAGTTATACTTTTGCGATTAAACCTGTGATCAGGTCCCTAAGCCAATAAAACATTTATAATATCAAGGAGATAGCTCAATGAGCCCCTGAATTTTCCTCATGGGAATGTTTCTTGAGGTCCAGCTGTCTTCATTTATTTGGTCTTGGATTATGAGATCTTTCTTTGCTTTTGATATTTAAGTAAACTATCCTCCTTTTCATATACAAGCAAAGAACATGAAAAAATAATAAATTTTACTTTGGGGGAAGAAATATTATTTGTAAGGCTTAATAATCAAAAGTGGCTATTTACACACTACAGGATTTGCCATACAATTTATTCAAACTTCAATCTATATTAAGTCAATATCTGTAGAGAAATTAAATCCAGTTATCATCACTCATTTCTCAGACAGACTTCCAACACCCAACTTGAATGGCTGAAACCATGGAAGATGGTAAACTCATACAGACTGCACTTTTCCTTTAGATGGTTCCTGTGAGAAAGGTAAATTGATTCAGGTCTCAGAAAGGTAGAAACAAAACCAACTGAAAATAAAACTGCAGAATTGAAACAATATAAGATAGTAAAAATTATTGCTCTTAATAAACTAAGAAATGTTAGTAAGTCTGGACCATATTTATCTAGAAATATATAGAACTTTGGAAATAGAAACTATATAGCTAGAGGTCAGGCTTGAATTTGAAGGAAGTCTTAACTATATTGATTTGGAAGTCTGAGTGTTAGATAATATTGAGTGGTAACAGGAAACTAGGGACAGGGCAAACATCTCTATTTTTGTGCTAGATTTAGTTATCTTGACTCAATCTAAGTCTAGGTGTATTATTGTCACTTAAACATCACTAAGAACTAATTATCTTCAGTTCATTTTCATGATGGAGATGCAAGATGAAGAAGTTGTACATACCTTGAATTGGTTCCAGCTAGCTAAGGTAGAATTAAAGATTACATGGTGTCCCAGATATTTCTAAATTAGGAAAGTAGTCATAGTTATACACAGTGTAGAGAGTTATGTGAATAGCCAGACCCCTATCTTGGGTCTCACCTAATGTATAGTGAATGTAGAGATGTAAAGGACACAGACAACAGGTGTGTTCTGCAGTTTGCTCTCTTCTGCAAAACCCAACATGTCTAGCACCATTGATTGGCTGTCTCAGTATCAAGGAAGGTGCCTTTGCTCAGCCTCAGGATGCAGAAGCAATGACTGCACTCTCATTACAGTTAGACTTGCTTGAGAGACCTTCACATTCCCTCCTATTCAATATCTGTTTGATTGTTCTTAGGATTTCGAAGGACAGTCTCAGCAGTCTCCCCTCCAGATCAAGTGTCAGTTTATCTTCCAGATCTCTGTTAGCTCAGCCTTAATTAGCTCCATAAACAGGTGTTCTCTGCCCAAAAGGTTAGGCTAAAATGGATCTCTTTCCTCCCGAGGCCCAATGTTACAGCAGCATTTGGAACTCACCGGGTGAAGCAGGGAAGGACACAGTGACTGGCGCATCTGTCCATTCCACTTCAGTTGGTAAAGTGATGTGATTGATGGCTTGGTTTAGAGTTGCATTCTAGGTTTACTCCATATACCCGTGGAAGCTTGGGATCTCAGTTTCCTGAAACTACCTTATTTCTCATTTGGAGTGCTGCCAGTTGGTACATAACCATTGCTTGTGCTATAATGTGGTCTGTGATTACATTATATTAAAATTATCTACATTTGTTTTCAACACAAGCCTATTTCTTTTTGTGACAGTTTTTATTAGTGGATAATTGTATAAATATATGTTAGCGCTTATTGATTATACTATTGAATATGTTAAGTTTTGTGTTTTCCAAAATACAATAAAGTCTATTCAAGAATGTTACCAAAAGTTGTACCTTTCCAGCCTTGCCCTAGTTCTCATGCATCCATTACAAAGCAGGACTGTGAGCCCACATTGAAGACATAATTTCTTCCCTTTTGAACAGTGGTCAGTTTTTGTATAATTCTTTGACTGAAGTTTCATCCAGTGTTTCATGTGTGCAATGGACTGACTGTGTACCTCAAAGAACTTACATTAATACCAACATTGTCTTCTTCTACTAGAGCAAGAAGTGTGTGAACCCACTTCTTTTAGATTTATGAAGTAAGTAAATACACTTAGAAGACAATAGCAGATGAGGACAACCACTTGGAAACATTGGTCAACACTCAGTACAGGAAACACAGGCTCTGGATTTATGTAATCATTGTACACTGAAATATATTGTAGCACAGATGCATGTCAAAATGGAAGTAAATTTTATATCAAATTTAACTCTGTAAGGAGGTCTGTGAAGACAATTTCACTAGAGGACTACTTAGGGATTTGGTGGTGTTCTACACGTTCAGGGATGAAATTTCCAGGCTTTTCTTATTCAGACTCCTTTGAGAATCTGTCAAGTCACAGCTAGATTAGTACTTTGGGCGTAATGCACTCCTTTCTGTGATATATAGTAAGTGTATGGGCTGGGGAGATGACTCTGTGGTAAAAGTGTTTGCTACACAAGAGGGAGGACTGGAATTCAGATTACCAGTCCCCAGTTCTGGGTGGCTCTGATGGCCTGCCTGTTTTCTAGCCAGAAGGAGAAGAGGGAGTCTATGGAGCAAGCTTGTTATTGTGATTATCCAGATCAACCAGTCCTGGGTTTGACTAGGATACTTGCCTCAGTCTGTAAGGGGAAAGAATGATCCAGCATAATTCCTGACATCCACCATGAGCTTTCACAGCTACATTCACACCCGCATGCGCACTCACCCCCACACATCTGTGCCCACACATAGGCATACATGCATACACACACAAGAAAACAGACAAAGAAAAATATACAAAGTGTCAATCTCATAAATATAAATCTAGCATAGTCTTCATTATTTCTACTGAACTATGAGTCATTCCTAGAATCATTATTATCCTGCAAGCCCAGTGGATAAGATCATGCAGATATCATGAAGAACAAAGTAAAAAGCTATATAGAAAATATTTTTCAAAGACTTAAAACTTTCAAATGACAGACTGTCAAATATCAATCCTATAGGGAGAGAATGGGAAAATTCCTGAATTCTCAGTTGCTGCCTCAATGACTTGTCATTCATTTAACTCAGAATCCAGAAAGCAAATGGCCTCATGAATGCCATTCTCCTGAAGTCTAGAGTAGGTTGAAACATTCGAGGCTGCCAAACAGTTTTTGTCATATTTTATTCATTAAAATACATTTACTTTTTTCTAACACTGTCGTTTTTGTACATCTTTAACAAAAATTCAGAATTCCCAAGAAATTCATCATTTTATGATCAACCATATGTAGGACTCTTCTGTATAATTTCAACCAGCCAAAAAATGTAGCCAACACACAAGATTTTAATTTAAATTTTTATTTATTTTTTTGTTGAGATGGTGGTGGGGGCGGAGCGGGGAGGTCTCTCTACATAACCCTGGCTCTCCTAAAATAAACTCACTATGTAGATAAGGTTGTCCTTGAACTCACAGAAACTAAACTGCCTCTGCCTCTCAAGTGCTGGAATTAAAGGTTGCACCACCATCCCTGGAAAGAAGCCAATATATAAGACCCCAGTGTTGCTACAATGTGTATAGAATGCCTGCTTTAAAAATAAATTCTGTGTGTTGATTCCATAGTAACCTGATGGTCTGAAAGTAGAAGGTGGCACATATGATCTATGTTCAGAAATGAGAGGATGAAGGCAGATTGACTGACCTGTGTAATGTCCAGACAATGATGATAATAGACTCTCTAGTCAGTTTTCCTTTGGTGAACTCAGGATCTACATCTTGGAACGTCTGCAAAGGTCTTCTCTTGTCTTCTCTTCTCCTTTCTAAAAAGTCATGTCATCCGCGGCTTTGATCACCAACACAGAGGAGTGATGATTCTCAGTTTTGTGCCTACTCATCTGGCTGGCCTGAGTGGTATGCTTTCCAATAAATAGCCACTGTCACTTTTCAAAACCATTTATATTCACTATGGCCAATGATATGCCTACACATAGTCCCCTGTGGGTCCCATCATCTGTTATTCTAAGATTACAACCTAGAAGCCTAGGCTCCCTTCTAGAACACTCTACCTATATTACCTGGTATATTCACTCCAACACCATATTTTATTAAGAAATAGCTATCTTAATTCTCCAGGTTCTTTGCTATCTCTGACAAAATAAACTTTCCCCTGATAATCTGAATATTTTCTAATCTTTTGGTTTGTGAGTTGTATTACATATAATGTAGCCTCAGATCCCAATTTCTATGGAAAATATAGAAGAAAGCAACAGTTAATATGAATAATTTGTGTAAAAGAGAGTTAATTCTTCATCCAAAAACTAAACAGGTTTGCTTCAAGTTTAATATCTGTAACACTGGGTAATCAGAATCTGTACTGCTTCCAGACACACCTAATGGGGCAAAAGTTACCCAGTCTCCAAAGAGTTCAGAAAGAATTCTGACTTACATCCTAGAGACAGAAAAATAATAGATCACAGAGAAATCATTTTGTTTTTTCTTTACTATGGTGTCAAAAGTCATTTTACATATTGCTGGAAAAGGATCTTCAAAAACATTTTCCTAGCTGTGATTTATGTTTCAAACCAGATTTCATCAGAAAATCTGTTTTATTAATATATGGTATTAAAAGACTCTCACATATATTTCCCATGGAATACATTGTGTGTCTTTCCCCAAAGCACCTTTACCACATGGGTGATTTGTGTTGGGAAAGTGGGACACATTTCAAGAATAAAGTTCTACCCCTAACCTTGTATTAGAATTAGATAATCTACCATAGTTAATGAGATTCTTTCATATATAAGAAAATATGAGAGGCTCAAAACACTATTAGTGTGGCTCTGTAGGGGTGTGTTATCCAATGCTATTTTGCTTTGAATGGGAAATAAAAATGAATGTGTAGTGATCAGTACTCGGAATAGGGAAATTAGTTAACATTTGAAAGCAGATCACATCGTGTATGAAATAACCCGGTTTATTGTAAAATAAAATGTTTGTCTTGTTGAACTGAAGTCTCTGAGTAGTTATCTCTGGAGCGCTTTGATTGCCAAAGATGAAGCCCATAAACATCTATTAATACAACACTGTAGAAAACATTTTCCCCTGTCTAAAACATTGCAGTTTCTGTAGAAAAATACTTTCCATATCGGAGAGATGAATCCTAATATTTGAAGCAATTAAAGCTAGAAGGAAAACAATAGTTCTTGAATGTTATCTCTGCACAGGGGTTTGACGAAAGTTGGTAGAGGTGCCCCGTAAGTGATGTGCAGCATTTTTATTGTCTTCAAGATAGAGGAAGGAAATCGTCAGGTGATTTTCCTTCAGCTTTTATGTTCTTATTTCAGGTTTCTTATATGAGCTTGATCTAGACCTGCCTATAAATCCTTACATATTAAAAAAATTAATGTATGAATTTAAATTCTATAGAGGTAATGTACATATCCCAGAAGCACCATCTGGAACTTCCAAATTCCATGTGATAGATAAGAGAGCAACTAAACCACATCAAATAAAGGTTGTCTTACTTGTGGTATGGCCAGGGCACAGGAGATTCTGGTTTGGCAAAATGTGGAGTGTCTCATTTTCATAATTTGGTTCAGTGATTCCCAAGTAAGTCACATAAAAAATAGGGAAATATTCACAATGAAATTTTTGTAAGATTAACAGACTCACTGAAGATAAGTAAATGCTATTCACATTATAGAGCTAGATGGCAACCTGTAGTTTTAACTAGGATCCTCTGACTGTTCTATGCCTCCAGCCATAGCTCATATACAGATGGTAGTGCTTGTCAGTGTAACATGTTGTTCAAAGTGGGGAATGTGTGGCACCAAGTAGGTATAGAATAGTCCATCCTCTTCCTCCCCATACTTGTGTTTTCAAGAGGAAAATCCAGGAAGCACAATAATAAGTGTGATGGCTGGTATATGCTCTTATTTACAGTGTGGGAAAATGTGATTGGGAGGGGAAGAGAGTTCACCACAGTGTCTTTGTTTACATTACTTCTTCCACGTGAGGGTTTCTGTGAGTCATAAGGAAGGCTTGGAGCAAGTGGTGGAGACAATGATGGGACAAGGGATGGGGAGACAGGGAGACAAATGAAGAAGGACCAACGGAGAGAAGAACATGGTGTACAATAAATAGCATAAGCCTTATTGCATCTGAGGCAGGAAGCCAGACAGTTGCATGGATTACAACTGTCTTGCAGTGTTGCAAAAACAAAACAAAACAAAAAACCAACAACAACATGAGTTGTCTCAGTGAGAAAAAGTGCTATGGATTCTGGAAATACTTGACAACAAACAGACCATGTGCAAAGACCATGCAGCATCTTTAAATTGGAAGCAAGGCAATTATGTGAAACCACTCAGAAGACAGAAAGGAGGGAAAAAGGTCTGGTACTAAGTACATTTAAAACCATCCTATATGGGACAGAAAGTAAAGATAAATAAAAGAGAACTTTCCAGTGTCTTGACCATATAATTGCAAAGAAGTTGTTGCTGTGAGTAAAGAAAAATGTTTGAAGAAGAGATTAGGATGGCAGAAAAGTTTGCCTCCTGTTAAATTTGAGACACACCATAAAGATTAAGTAGAACTCTGCTGGAGGTTGTAGATATTGGTTTGGATGTCCTAAGAAAGATTGGGCTGAAAATAGAATCTTCACAGTATACAAGGTTGAAAGCAATCCTTACCATTCACATTGCTTCTGTGAATTCAGAATGTGATGTGATTTAGAAAAGGGGACATTGCAGACATGTTTAATCAATTCTGGAATAGAGCAGTCCCTTATTTCCATAGTTCATGTTTATTATAGAAAGAGAATAGGATGGTTATAGGCAAACTGCTGCCTGACCCTCGACACAGATGTGGAGTGGTTGCTGTATATACTAAAAAAAATATGGCAATAGGCCTTTGACACAGAATGGCCCTGCAAATACCTTGATTTTGAACTTCTTTGTTCCAGCATTATGAAAGAATAGATTTCTACTCCTTTAACTAATATGGTATACAATGTATTGCACACCTGGGAACAAACAAATAAGTTACTAAGAAATAACAGATATTTAAAAACTAGACAAACCAGTGTGCTGGGGAACACATGATGCCCGAGCCTGTAAAACACAGAGACAGAAGGATCACAAATTTGAGGCTCGGTAGGATGATATACCCTGTCTCACAAACAAAAGGAGAATCTGACTAATCTTTCCAATAGTAAATGTAGTTAGGAAAAAAAAAATGCGGCTCAGAGTTTGAATTCTAGGAAGGAGTTATTTCAAAAGTCAGGTAACAGTAAAGATGAAAGGAGCCAAGTGAAAAATGCATACTAAGAAGGAGGATATCTGCCGCCTGTTGTGAACATGTCAGGTAGGTGAAGGTTGGTAGATTGGTCTGGATAACAAAGAAGTTACTGCCTTCTTCTGCAAGTGCAGCAAATGCTCTCAACCACTGAGCCATCTTCTCAAGTCCACATTTATTTCTCTTTGACAGTTGTTTCACAGAATAACCAGTTGGTGTGCTCTTCCCTGGGGAAGATAGTTTCTCCCACTCTTGGCATTTCTAGTTACTCGTAGTCCTTTGTGTAGTGTTGAGATCTCCTGGGCTTTCCCTGCCTAGTTTGGAATGTCTATTTTGGTCTTCGTTCAGCTTATGTTTAGGCAATCATGCTGGTGAGACTTTACTGGTATAACTTCTGACAATACTAGGAGACAAAATATCACAGTGAATGCTGTAATCCTCATATAAATCTTTGGCTCTTACAATCTTTGGCCTCTTACAATCTTACAATCTTTCTTGTCTCTCCCCTCCCTTAAAACATACATGTGAGTAGCATTAGTCAGATTTAGCAGGTTATATTTATAAAATATATGTATATATATATATATATATATACATATATATATAAATATATACACACATATATACATATATATATGCATGTAATAGTAATGTTTTTAAAAAGGAAGCTATGGATTTGAAAGAGCAAGGAGGAGTATATAACAGGGCTTGGAGGAAGTAAAGGGAAGAAAGAAATGTTGTAATCTCATAAATAAAAAAACACTAAAAATTATATCACTTCTAAGTGCAAAAAAAAATCACACATCATTTTATTTTGAACATACACATGTGCTTTGAACATACACTTGTGTCTGTGTGTATGTGCCCCTGTAACTTAATGAGTACATGTATAGCATAGGGGGTAGTGTTGGGATCCAGGTTACCCAGACTATGGAAGCTTCAGCTTGACAAGGTTCCTGGGCATCCACTGTCAGGGAATTGGAATCCCTTAACTGCCTTGCCCCTTTCTTATCTTTACTGTACAGTGACAAATGTTTTTCATCAATAATAAGGTCTGCATAGACCAAAAGTAATATCCAAATTAATCCTTGAGCTGGTCACTATGGGCTGGAATGAAACACAGCCATGGTATTCAGAAGTAAATTGTAATCACATCCGGACTTCCAAGTCCTGGAATGCGAGAGCAACCCAGGTTTATTGCAAGTGCATCATAAAGCTATTTCCAGGAGTAAATGCTGATCTTCCCAGGAAGAGATAAGCCTTAATAGATAGAAGCCAGAGAGCTTAGATAGAAAGTTAGTGCACCTGGAAAAACAAGCAGACAGTTAGCCCTTCACTAACAAAGAATATAGCAAGCCTGCACCAACTTAAAAGTAAACATTCCCAGGACTTAAAAAGAGAAATAGCCTTCAACCTAGCCAGGCCACCAGATAAGACTAGAAATTTAAAGCTTTGACTGAGAAGAATAAATACATACCAAGGAACTAAAAAACCATAAAATCCTCCCTTGGCCCTTCTTGGCACCCTGAACTATCTGTGCAAGGCAAATGGCAATATAATTCAATCAGCAGTGACATCCCTACCATCCACTAATTAATCATTGTATCATTTATTCTTGGTGATAACTGAGAAACTTTGAAGCCTGCAGCTATAAGGAGGAAAGATACTTTCGCATTAGTTCCTGTTTTGAGATATGCCTGACACCTGAATCCCTTAGAGAAGCATTCCTACAGTTTGCTACTTAAGCCACAGAAAAGTCTCAGACAAAGGACAGCGGACATAGAGACACAGACAGACAGACAGGAGAGACGAGGCAAATGAACTAACTGAGGAGAATAGATTGTAATGCCTAGAGAATTGGATTGCTAGTTTAGAGAAACTTTGTTTTATTCCCTTAATGTGTACATTGTTATTTTCTTTGATTTCATTCTTTGTTTTTCTTTATCTTTCTTTTTTTTTACTATTAAAGAGGTGCTCTTGCGTGTCATAATCACCATAAGGCATATTCTATGTGTCTTATTAAAGAGCATTAAGCTTGCCAACTAAGGGTCCCATAGAACAGTGAGGTACTGCACTCACTTGTCATAGTTTAAGTTGTTTATCCTCCTTCGTGGAAGCTGAGGAACTCATCGTGGGAACTAGAGCTGGACTCAGACCCCCGCAGGGTAGGGGGTGGCTATGAAATCCAGAAGAAGACATCAGGTTCCCTAAAGCTGGAGCTTCATGCTGTTGTGAGCTGTCCAAACTGAGTGTGACATTCCAACTCTAGTGCGAATGCTGGAGAAACAAGTGCTTTTAACCACTGAGCCATATCTCCAGCCTCTGTTATAGTTAATGTTGATTGCAGACTTGTTGAGATTTATAATCACCATGTATACAAATCTCTGGACATTTATATGAAGAACCGTGTATACTAAGAACTCAAATAGTTCCTTCCTAACTTAACTAGTTATTGTCAGTTTTAATTGTAACACAGAACAAAAAATTTATCCATAGGTGAACCAGGACATGTTGATGTTCTTATAAGAATAAAATCTTAACTCAGGCAAAATCAAATGTCCATAACTGGCTGTAGTATTGCCATGCAATGCACAGGTGAGAAAATGTCTTGAAAAATCTATCTTTTTGAAAAGTTACAGTTTATAATCGAGTTACCTGCATTTTGGGCTTTCATTTCTCCCCCATTTGAAAGTAATGAAGAAATAACAAAGAAAGCCCTTAGTTGAAAGTCTAGTGAGAAAAAGAGGCTCAGATGGAATGTTCTTTGGTGTATTCAAAAGGTCTTGGTAAGAATAGAAGATAGAATACCAGTAAATGATTTGGCCTGCACCTCTGAATTCCCATACACCTGCTCTGCTATGAAACTAACCAACAACTTACCTGATATATCTTCAATTTACCAACCCAGGAAAACTGATCCCTAGACAGACAAATTTGTATACAGCTTTTGAAGTAACTAGTGTGGCTGGTTACTGAAATTTAGAACATTCATGTGCTAATTAATTTGTGTATTTAAAAGCAGCATCCTGACTTAATCAGAGGGCTATATTTAACTATTTTTACATAGCACAATACAGTATCAGTTGATGTGTGAAGTGCTTCTTCTTTATTTATTTCCTGAGATATTCTTGTCATGGTCATCCGGTCCTAATATCTAATATAAGTATTTCATTTTGAACACTACAATAATGTTTTTTTTTTCAGACACCTAGGTGGTTCTTTGTCAAGATTCTCTGATAGTTTTTAGAATGAACATAAGGTTCAAAGCAGTGTCCCAACTGAGACATGCATTGCTATTGGTAGTGTGTAGGATGATAGGCACAACATGAATTTCACAGACATACAAATTCAGTTCATAAGAGCTGGAATACTTATTAAGTGAAAGTAAACTGAAAATATGGTTTGCAGTATTTGATTAGATATGGAAGGATTGAATATATTGGTAAAGTAAGAAGTACATTTCAAATTTGGAATTCATTAGAATTGACGGAAAGATAGTAACTTCCAAGTCTTTCCTAGCACCTACATCTTCTGGTTTAGAATGCATTACAGTCATTCTTGGTGACCATTCAGGAGGCCTGGTTCTGCAAGAAATGCTAGCTAGTCAGAAACTTCCAGTATCCCTGCCCCCTAGCAATGTTATTTGCCCTTGTTATTAGATTTTACTAATCTACTCTGTCTGTTGCTGTGTCACTTTTCTTGTTTGAATTTGGAAAATGGATGAGTCTTTCATATGAGTCTGACTTTTGACTTTGAGAGAAACACAGGGAAATTAAACTGAAAGGTATTCAGGAAGTGTGCATTCTGGAGATGCTGTCCCCGTCACATACTCAATATTTTCTTATGAGGCACAGTGATATGCTTGATGGCAAGATTACAAATAAACCCATTTCATAACTAATCAACAAAAATGCTCACAAGCAATATCTGAAAGCCATGTTCAGAATTTATGGTGGATATTCATGTTATAAGATAGATTTCAGCTATTTGTTGTAAATTTGAGCAAATGATTATTGTAACAAATGTATAAACATACATACATTACATTAATGTACGTACATACATTACTTTGGGTCAAGGCTTTGGAAGAGTACATAATTTAAGATTGCAGCTGTGCATTAGCTTATATTGTAAAAGTTGATTACATGGGAAATCCAAGACAAGTAAGTTGGTTGTTAAATTGTTCTCTTAAAAGCAGGTAAATCAAATAGGCTGAGTACACTGTAGTATATCAGTCTTAAAGTCTTAAGTGACCTCAAGGTATATTATTAACTCTTCTGTGAGGTCCAGTAAAAGTTCCAGTTTCTTTGAATGCAAGAGATATTTTTATGAAAATGCATCATCAAATGGTGTCAATTTTTCCTGTAGGAAGCTTAAGTTTACAGAACACCAACATTTTTGTGTCAGGAAAAGGGAAAGAGAAAAGAGAAAAGAAAGTGAGACAAAGAGAGGAGAGAGAGGAAGTGAAAAAGAGGAATAAAGAGAGAGAATGAGTCAACCCTCTGCTCTCTTTCTTGGTGAGCACTGACCCTATCCCATGAATTAAATACTCTTATGAACAAATAATTTTTACTTATTTATTTTAACTTATTTTATGTGTATGAATATTTTGCTTGCATGTGTACGTGTACCATGTGCATGGCTGATGTTCACTTAAGTCAAAAAAGGGCTTTGGATCCCACTGGAATAGGAGTTATGGCTAGCAGTGAACTACTATATGGAGGATTAGAACAGAACTCAGGTCTCTAAAAGAGCAGTAAATACTCTTAATTACTGAGTCATCTCTCCAGCCCCATTAAACTAATACTTGAAGACTGCATATCCCACAGCAGAGGTTATCAATTCATTGTAGAAATTCTGAAGATATAAGCCATTGCACAGACCATAATGATCTGATGCTCAGGAAGTCCATGTAGTACAGCAGTCATGAAGATGGATGACTAGACAGAGCAGTCTTGCTGATGATAAGATGGCAGTTTCCATTGTAGTATTCCTACTTTATCTTAAACAAGCCTTGTACTTTCATCATTTAATTTAATCAATTTTCCTTTCTCTTTTGTTTCTAAGGTACTAAACTCGAAATTCCCAGAATCACTCTCTAGAAACATGGAATGCCACACAAGGAGAAGGTATGCAATCCAGATTTCAGGTCATATAATCAATCATTTCTACTTTGGTGAGCATTAACAATATAGATTTACTTATCTAGATTAATACAATTCCTTTTTATTGTTAAAAATATTCTGTACCAAGAGAAAATTTTATTCCAGCAAAAGATTTCACACATCAAAGAGTAGGTGTGGGTGATCGCTTTAATGATGTAATACTATTAAGAAATTTGAAGACTTTGTGGATTAGAAGACTACATTACAATTTCATAAATCTTTTATGAGTTTAGTTTGGGAGGAAAACCTATGAGCCCTTGTCCAGAGTGGTCATGCTTCATATTGCTTTTTTTTTCTCCTTTTGCTTCTTTTGTTAATGAACTCTATGGAAAGCAAACAATGGGAAAGAAAATGATAAGAGACAAAGCGTCTCATCAATCTCATTGTGTCACTTTAGCTCAGAGGCCGATGTTAGGACTTCAGTGGTTTAGTCATATTGACTTGAAGTTAGGCTATTTTCAATTTGGGAAAATAAAAGACCTTCCCCCTCTCTCTTTGTTTTTTTCAGAATAAGGAAGTTTTCCAGACTTGAATACAGTAATGAGTTAATAATACTTAAGGTGCATCTTGCAGATTGTCAGATTGATGTTGGAGACTGCTAACAAGCTTAAATCACTTTGCAATCTGCCAGTTGTTACTTTATGCATTTTACTTTCTATTTTTAGCAATATACATGTTCAAAGTTGTTAAAGCTTAATTCTAAATCATTCATTTAAAGTGAGATAATATCTCTCCTTGGTAATAATAATGCCTCTTATGGAAAGTATTTTTTTTTTGTCTTGCTTTATATATCTCCACAGTTGTACTTTTCTTCCAAATTCTGTCCTTCTAACAAATTGTGTTTGAGGTAACTATCATTGTAAGCAATAGTCAGATATGCAGATACATATTGAATTTATGATCTGAGATGCCCTGAGTTTTAATAGACACCTATTCTTATTTATTCCCCTTTTTCCAAGAAATTTATCATGAGTCTTCTTCCTTCACCTTTTACTTTTCTTCTCTTCTTTGTTTCTGCTTTTGTACTGAGTTCACCATATCTTTGTTCCTTGCTTTTTACTAACAGTATAATGATAAATAATTTTACATTCTAGTTCTCTTATTTTAAGGGGCATCCCTAATTATTTAGGATACATACTTTACTTAACTTCATGTAAAGCTACAAGTACATTATTGTATCTTGTCAAAAAAAAAGAACATTGACTTCCTGAGCCTCTAAAGAATTCTGGAAACCCTTTAAATGTCTGTATTATAAGAAAGGTTATTTCTAACTACAAGTCCTGCACTCTTTACACATCTACTGGGACAGTCCTAAGTATATTTGGTATTTCTGCAGCTGATGTTATCTACCCATGGGGCACACACCTCTACCAAATCATATGCTGCATGTTTTAAGAACTAGAATTTTACCTTACTCTCACCTAGCATTCCCCACTCTTACATTTTTTGTCAGGACACTGATTTTCCATCAGCTTCTGGAGTGAGTCTGCTCATATCTGTTTCACACAGCCTTTGCCTCCACTGCAGCTGCTCTTCTTCATCCCATTGGCTTAGCTCCTCCAAGAAGGGGCTTATAAAAAGAAAATTCACACACACACTTTTATTTACTTCATATTACAAAATGTCATTATTAGAGATTGCATCATAGTGAGGAATAACATTCTAGAAAATTAATTTATTTGACGTAATACCTGTAATTGTATGTAAGATTCAGAAAAACACAGAAATATCAACAACAACAAAGACTACTTGATATATCAGAACATTAGTTAAAAAGTTGGGGGGAGCATGAATCATACGAAAAATCATTAAACTAAAAATTAATGAGTGTGAGGAAGATAGTAATGAGAATACAATGCTGTAAACATGTGTGAACACACACATAAAATGAAATTTAGTGAAAAAATCTTAAATCAAAAAGTGAAGTTAAAAGAAAATAAATGATAAAATGGTTACACAAAATTGGCTTACTTAACAATGAAAATATATGTTTGTATATTAATTGTTTTAATTAAGAGGCATAAATTACCATAAACACTATAGAAATGGGATTCCACTTTAGACAGCCTATAAGAAAAATTCTGTAAGATAAATACAGACACTTGAAAATTAATGAAAAGGAAAATACATTCCTTTCTTATGAAGCAAACCTAAATCATTTAGGTGTGTCACCTAAATCACAACTGGTTACAGTAAACTTCAAGGCAAATTATGAAATCAAAGAAGTGATGATTCTCTTCATGTATGTATGAAATAGAATTTCAGTATACACAAAACAATACTGAAAAAGAATGGAAAATTGCAGTTCATCATTGTAGTATTGAAATCTTGACATAACTTTCTGTAATGAGCAGAACTAGACCTAGGCACAGTATTGGTAAAGATATCACCCCCAATTCACTTTCCTGTGTCTACAGAAACAATTGTATGAGGTATAATTTAAAATGTATTATTGATTAAGGTATTTCAAAATTAAGCATGAAAATTCCAGAATGTAACATGTGAAAAAGTCACAAAGAAATGGTAGCTCATATATACAGTAGAATCTTTTTCAGCCATAAAATATAAAGTTATGTTTTTAGAAGAAAAAGGAATTCTTCTGGAGATAATCATTGGAAGCAAACTAAGTCAGACATACAATGAAAAATACTGTACATATTATTTCATATGTAAGTCTCAGATTTTGTATAGATTCATAAAATCATATCTGCATAGATGACCTGAAATCAGAAGTGAAAGTATCTAGGTGACAGAATGAACTAATATAGATGGAAGTGGTGGCAAAGAAAATTTGGGGGAATAGTTCAACATAGAATATGTTATTTAACATAATGCCATAAATAATGAAAATGAATAAGAAATCAGAAAGAAATTAGAACATGTTTCAAATTAAATAAAATATGTTAAAATTGTGGTGCACAACCAACAGCACTAAACGAATTCTATAGAAGTAGCAGAATGTTTAAAATAAGCATTCTAAAACACCACTACTGAAAGATAAAACAAATACAACATAAAGAAAAAGATTTAAAGAAAAAACAACATTGCAGCCTCAAAAGATGAGGAAAGTCTGTTTTGGAAGCCCATCATTCCTTCATGATAAAAACTTTCAGTTTGAATGCAGTGAAGGATACAGGAGAGGACACCTTCGATTTTATTCAGGGGATCTTAAAAGCCCCTAAATAAGTCAAATCAAAGGAAGCTGCAAATACATTTGACTTACTGATTTAACACTAGATAGTTTTTGTTTGTTTGTTTGTTTTTTGTTTTGTAAAATATGTGTAAAACTTGCACATAAGCACTTCTCTTCAGCACTGATTTTGAGGCCTTGCTCACTACATTCACAGCCGATTATCCCCCTGAGTGTAAGGATATTGAACTCAGATTCCCATGTATTTGTTGGCTATTTGTATTTATGATTTTGAGCACTGTCTGCTTAAAAGAATTGCCCATTTGTTGACTGGAATATCCTAGTGTCCAAGTGTGTGTGTGTGTGTGTGTGTGTGTGTGCATATGTGTGCATGTGTGTGTGTGTGTGTGTGTGTGTGTGTGTGTGTATGTGTTTGTTTATTCTTGAGAATTTCACGTGTATTGAATGATATATAGAGCTATGCATTTTTTTCCATTCAACTCCCCCAATGCATTCCCTTCTGCACTTCATGTCTAGTTCTTAATATAGCCCACTAAGTGTAGTTAGTGTTGTCCTATGTACATCAGCATGGGGCTATCCACTGGGGCTAATGAATCCTCTTATTACCCCTCTCAACACACACACACACACACACACACACACACACACACACACACACACACACGTATATATTGAAGGCCAAGAGTATTATAGCAAGATTATGCCCTACTGTACAGAGACTCCTGTTTATTTCAGCTGTGCTCATTTATTTTTAATAAATTTTTGTTTAAAATCACATTAACTGAAGAGCACAGACACCTGGGTTTTGACTTTGCTTACCCAGGTTTTGTTAATCTATGCCAGAGCCTCTGTATTATCACCTGCTAGATGTGTTTATCTTCTTGCTTGTCTTTGGAATCCAAGCTTCAATGTCCTAAGTTTTCATACAGAGGCAAAACATGGCAGTGATTAGCCTCACATGATCTGCTCTGGAAATAGTCATTCTTGTGGCCCATTCTTAGTTGGTTTTATTTGAAATCTTCAGTCCTAAACCATGGTTCTGAACAGGTAACACTCTTACGGTTCTTAATATTCTGGTGACAGAATGTCTCTTCTTTATCTCAGGTCATTAGATCAATGATTTTAGGGCTAACACTCTTTGATTCTGACATCTGGAATAGTCTTTATTCTTAATCAATCTTAACATTGTATTATTGTTTGGGAGGTTAATATTTTACTCTTTTTGTTAATCATTCTGTATATTTTAGAAATAATTTTTAAGTTTATTTTCACTTTTACACAAATTAAGATCATTGTTTTAAAAGCACCTTTTAAATATTTTTATTTTAATAGCACAGAAAACAGTCACAATGTAGGCAGTGTATTTGAAATATAAATAAAAGTATTTTATAATATGTGTGTGATTCAGTCATACAGCAATAAATTTGAAAGTGAGCATTTTTTCTCTATTCATGCATTATATAATGAATATATTTTACATTTACAATACAACAAAGAACATTGAAACTTAAAACAAAAGAATTCACACCTGCACAATGAATTTGTCAGAGACCACAAAGAGCCATCCTAATATACCACAGAGTTGTTCTCTGGGAAATAAATGTGTGTGGAAAAGATTAAGAAGTGCAAGTGCTCATTTAAAACAAAATGTGTCAAAATGTTCATTTAATGAATTCTACTGCAGAAATCATGGCTCCATCTTCTTTCAGTACATGTTGAAACTATGTACCCTAATGTACATTACAAGGCAAACATTATTTACTAGAGTGAAATGAGAAGTAGCCTAAAGGTTATGGAGACAGATTGCTTTTAATCAGAATACTAACTTTTTTACCAGAGACTTTATTCTGGGACTGTGGTGAGTAAAGATGAGCTTGGTGTTTTGCTTTGCTGATATCTTCCTCAGATTCTGGTCCAGCTGACTCATGGTCTAGTGCTATAAAACTTAAGGTCACTCAGAGGATTAACTTTCTGTGAAGTTGCATTTTAAGTAATTAGAAAATATATTTAGTGAGTGAAGGGAGCAGGCAGGAAACTCATGAGCATCAAAGAAGACAGAATATTGAAAATAAGACAATACATATTAGGTATTGATTTGCAGAGTTGCCTTGACAGACTTCATCAAAATGAAGAGAAAAGACAAAGGAAACTAACAATGATAATTGGTCAAAGAACATCTCTACAGAACTTGACAGTCACAACCTACATTATGAATTATCTCTGGAGACAAATGCAAAGGGAATGAAATTACTGTTGCATGACTGTGATTTTACAAACATGAAATTAACTTCAAAAAGAATGTGGCTTGAACATTTGGGGTCTAATATTTTATTTTGTCATTGTGTTTCTTTTTAATTTAATTCTCCCATGGACAATTCTCAATGATGTGTGACATTTGACAATTTCCCCTGTGAACTGAGAATCATGAACAGGAATACAGTGTACCTTGCTGTAAGTTATAACAATTTATTATTATTATTATTATTATTATTATTATTATTTATAGATTACTTTACTTACAATAAAGTTTCCCTTAGCTTGGAAATTGCTTATGGTGTCTTCCTGTTTATATAGTTTATTATATTCATTGACTTGCATATTTTGAACCATCCCTGAATTTCAAGGATAAAGCCAAATTTGGCCATGGTGTATCATCGTCTTGATGTATATCTGTATTTTTTTTGCAAGTATTTTATTGAGAACTTTTGAGTCTATGTTCACCATGGTTATTGGCCTACAGTCTTCTTTTTATTGTTGGGTCTTTACTTGATTTGGGTATTAGAGTGATACTGGCTTAGGGGAAGGAGTTTGTGAATGGTCCTTCTGTTTTTGTTTTTGTTATTTTTTTTAATAGTTTAATAAATATTATTTGATCTTTGAATGTCTCGCAGAATTTTTCTGTTTATTCATCTTGCCGTAGGCATTTCTGGCTGGGATGTTTTTCATTATTATTTCAGTTTCTTAATTTGGTATGGTCTGTTTAAGTTGTTGATTTCTTGGTGTAATTTGGGTAGACTGGCTGACTCTAGAAATTCCTTAATTTCTTGTAGGTTTTCTAGCTTATTTGGTTGGGCAACTTATCTATCAATCTTGTTTACCTTTTCAAAGAACCAGTTCTTCGATTCACTGATTTTTTTAATTTTGTTGTTGATTTTGTTTCTCTAATTTCTGCTCTGATTTTTATTTATCACTGTCAACTGGAGTTGTATTCGGTTTGTTCTTATTTTTCCAACATTTTGAGTTGCACCACTAACCCATTTATTTGTTCTCTTTCTGCTTTTTTCATGTAGGCACTTAGAGCTATGAATTTCCCTTGTGATACTGCTTTCAATATGTCTCAAGGTTTTTGTGTTGAGCTTTTACTTTAATTCTAGAAATGTCTTTATGTCTTACGTGATTTCTTCTTTGACATATTTATCATTCAGGAATGAGATGTTTAATCTCCATGAGTTGGTATATTTATTGGATAATTTTATTTTGGTTATCAATTTTAAGTTATACTGAGCTGTGGACAGATATGATACAAGGAGTGATTTCAACATTTTGGAATTTTTAAGGACTTGTTTTTTGTCCCAGGATGTGGACTATTTTAGAAGAGCATCCATGTGCTGCTGTGTAGAATGTGAATTATTTGATATTTGGGTTAGATATTTTGTAGATACCTGCATAAGCCATTTGATATACTGTAAGTATCCTTGTGTAGTTACTGGCCAAGGTCACCTAATATGGTTGGCAAGAAATTAACACAAATCTATGGGTTGGAGGGTTCACAGCAAAACAATACTGAGGTAGATTTTATTGAGAGCAATTATTCTTTTTATATCTTTACCAGAAACAGAAGTTAATGGCAATTTCCAGAATTAGTACTGTGATGTATGCAAGGATACAATGATGTTTGCAAGCTACTCAAAGTACACAAGATTAATGTCAAACTGTTCTGTTAAGCTTCCATGCTCTCATGGGTATTAAGGGAAAATACAGAGTATCACAAAGTGGCCTGAACACTTCATTGTCTGATGGAGTACATCAGTTTCTCAGAAACTGTTATAGCACAAAGTGTCCCAGGAGCCATGGACTCTAACCTGGAAAACATGATGAATACCTTTCTCAATCAAGAAACCAACTCTATGGTTCCTTGAAAAGTCAATTGATTTTGATGTTTCTCTATTTATGTTGTTGTCTACATAACCTGTCTATGGAGAAAATTTGATATTGAAATCAACTATTATTATTATTAATGAATTGATGTTGATCTGTGCCTTTAAGTCCAGTCACAATTCATTTATGAAATTGGGTGCCCAGAATATATATATATATATATATATATATATATATATATATATATATATATATATATAAAAAAAACGCATATATATAATAGTAATGCCTTCTTTGTTAACTCTTTCCTTGATTAGAATTAAGTGTCCCTCTTTATCTTTATTGATTAGTTTTAGTTTGATGTTCATTTTGTCACATATTAGGATAGCAATGTCTGATTGCTTCTTTGTCCCATTTAAGTGGAATACTACGGTCCTTCCCTTTACTCCAAGGTGGAATCTATCTTTAAAATTAATATGTTTCTTGAAGTAAACAGATAGATGAATTTTTTCTTGATGCATTCAGTCATCCTGTCAGCCTGTGTCTTCTGATTGGAAAACTGAAGCCATTGATATTTAAAATTATTGTTGAAATGTACATGTTAATTGTGCTCATCATGCTGTTGATTTTTGACATTGTTGTTTGTGTTCTCTGTGGTACTTTGTTTTAACATTATCATGGCTTCTTATTTCTTTCTGTTTCTCTGCTATGCTCATTCTTCTCTTTAGCTCCAAGTAATATATATTTTCTTTAAGTTTGATTTATTGGCTATAAATATTTTAGGCTGTTTATATCATGGGGAATTTTTTCCCCTTCAATCATGGCAAAATGTCTTGCTATGTATATTATCTTAGGTTGGCTGTTATAGTCTTTTAGGACTTGTAATGTATTTCTCTAGGTTCTTCCAACTTCCAAATTTTCTACTGAGGAATAAGCCATTATTCTGATGAGATTTTCTTTATTTGCAAGTTTCAGTTTTTCACTTGTAGCAGTCAATATACTATCTTTGTTTTGTACACTTAGTATTTTATCTATAACTGGGGACATGTAGCAAATATTTTGGTTGAATTTTAGAGACTCTTTAGGATACAGGCAGAGGAGCCTGGTGCCACAGTTCCAAGACCTATACTAGAACTTGTGGGTTGTGAAAAAAGTATGGATGAGGAGGTCAGAGAACCTCATTGGTCAAGAACTTGGAAGACAATGTGGGAAGTCTAAGTACTGTACTGAATGAGATTAACATAGAAGCAACTTGTGGATTGTCACAGATGAGACAAGAAGGGATGGATAGACTAGTACAAACACTGGTTTCAGGGCCAAAAGTTGATCTGCAGAGTTATAGAAAATGTGTGTATGAGGAGGTCAGGGGGACCCTGAAGGCTAGACCCTGGAGGAGGTTTTGAGAAGTCTGGATTACTTAGATATTATTTTTTAATAAAAATTTTACTGTTACTCCATATGACATTTGGGTTCTTAACTGATTCTTAATTTGTTTATTTATACCAAGTCCATCTGAAAACTTCAGGCAGGTCTTGACTCTTGGTGTCAGGGTTACTACCTAACAACAAGCCATTTGATTAAGGTTTAGTTAGAATCTATAGAACAACTCGTTTGTTGGTTCTTGTTCCTTCCATGAATACCTTCCTTTTCTGTGTTTCCACTGATCAACTTCTCTACCTGAACTCAAACACAAACTGAAGGACTGCTTGGCTACCTCATGCAATTGTACAGTTAAGCTATGACACTTTGTTTTAAGACAATTGAATTTTGGGTATGTTGAAATGAGGATAATCTTATTTTTGTTCAGAGAAAAATGAACAACACAGCCCTAGGGTTTCTAATTTTGGGAAAGGTCTCCATTGAACATAAGCACTTGGGAACAATCTGAATGTGTATACTTGTAGAGATGTGTGAGACAGTAGACCTGACATGGAAGTATTACAAAGATCAGCAAGTATGATTGCTCTCCTCTTTGTACCACACATATTCAGACTCCTGAGTTGTGTAAGCAAGACCTCTGATTTCTAATCTTAATTTCTGTACTTCCTCACTTTCTTTTGTATTAGACATCTGCATTTCTCAATAGGCTCTTTATTTCTCAATCATGTCATCTGCTTACTGAAATCTACATATGGTATTTATCTCCTCCATATAATCCAGTCACAAGGGATTTAGGTCATTTGCACTTGCTTTCTAACACCACCACAGGCTCTGTCAGCACTACCCATCAGTATTAGCACCACATAATTTAATTTATTACTTTAGCTTTTGTTTTTTGTTGAAAGAGGGTCTTTCTCCAAAACCCAGGATGGCTTCAATCTGAAATTCTCTTGTCTCAGCTGTGTCTCTTGTCAGCTTGTCTCTTCTGTGTACTCGAATCACAAGGGTACATCATCACGTTCAACATTTGTTAACATTTATAATCCTAGAATTGAATAATTTTATGACACTAAATTAATTAGATGAAGATAAGAAGAGATACAAGTACTATTACATGCTGTTGCAATTGGCACACAAACTTGAGGTTTGTATGTGAGCATACACCAAAATAACCTTTCTTCTAATGAAATTTCCTTCATTGCACATTTAGATTTACTACGCTTTCCAGCTTCCATTTCTAGTTATCTTTTAAATAGGTAAGATGTATCTGTCTGGGCTATAAGGACTTTTAATAATCAACTTCAGTTTTATCCTCCTTATATTTACCTTAATACTTGACAGAGTAACATGGATGAAAACAATCAAAGAACTTTACCTTGCCTTATTAACAATACAAGGATCTTATTGGCTCACAATATTTCTTGGGCTGTCTATCTTCATTTATTAATGGTTGAAAACTCTGTCCCTTACTTGTTTGCCTGGTTGCATACTTACTTTTTCTACAATAATTACTATTTGGGAAGTTTTTGAAGCCTTGGCCAAAACCAATTCTGGCAGGTAAAGCATTTTCAGCTAAAAAGTGGAAAATAGATTTAGAATCTCATCTCTGTGTCAGCATATAGTATTTTAAAACTAATCTATTCGGTTTCATTTTTTCCATTTTGTCAAACATCAAGGACACTCACGGAAAGTCATTTCTCTCCATATTTATTAGATTCCCAGTTTGCTGAATACAGAAAAGTGATATTTAACTCAGATTCTTTCAACACTACAAAAAAACTAGATTTATTACTTATGTTCATAAAAATAATTGCATAGCTTTATGCTGGATTTCACTGTATACAAAGTACATGTATGTTTTGAAATAACAATGTCCCTTAGTTGTGAGGAAAGTAGGAACAAAAGAGATTCAGTAGTTTACCCAGAATACACAAGGTAGTAAGTAGGGTTGGTCTAGAACCCAGTTCTTCTGTCTTCTGACCCATTACATCTTGCACAGTGGACTTATTTGGCTTTGTTGGAGCTGTAGCATGTGCTTGTTTCCAGGATCCTACTGAGGAGGAAGCCTGAAGACTTCTGTTCACATCTGGCTCTATTGCACATGTGTCAGCTTTGCAAGATTCAACTTCTTTCATCAAGATAATTATTTTACAGAGATGAAACTTAATGGAATAAATTTCACGTGGCTAGTAAATAGATAGCCAGTAGAGAGGAAGTATCTTATGTAGATGAATAGTGAGACTCTATGGTTACATAGGGAACTTTCAATTTATAGTATCGACATTAAAGAAATGTTAATTATTATAAAAATAAAGGTGGATACAGGTATTACAGAGAAAGCTACCAGCAGTATTTCATGTGAATGTAACATGACTACTAGTTCCGTAATCACTATTCTCCTGTTGACTTCCTCATTGAGTTGGTTCTCTCACATTTTATTTGGCTGGATTAGGTGAATAGGTCACCAGTATTTAGAGAGAACTTAGAAGTCCTTAATAACGATTTCCAGTTTTCTGTCTGGGGACATTGTGAAGACAGTGGAGGAATTCAATAGCTTTCTAAAATCACTAATTTATATAGCATGTGTTCATAATGCAATCTTGTAGCATATAGACGATGGAAACATAGTCATAGTGGGAAAGAATAATTCACATGTAAACTTTAAAATGAATAATTCAGGGACATCTCTCCTGATCTTTTTACTTTACAAACCCAGGCATCCTCATTTCATAAAGTAAGACATTCTATTATATTTCCTTTTTGAATTCTTCTGATGGAAATCCACATTGCTCCATATTTCCCCTTGGGGGTGGGTTCTTTCCAAGACTACCCAGCATGCTTTGTGAGTCTCCCAACTTCTCTACTTTAATTACTAGTTGTTTGGTGGCTTCTATTCCTTCAGGAGCAAATGCAGCAAGATTCCCACCTGCCAATTAGAGTTCAGATCATAGGCTTCTGACAGCAGCAAATCTTAGTAATAGAAAAATTCTTAGATCCTCTGGCATCCAGCCTTATCAAAAGCCTTGCTCATGTAGTTCTGTCCTTTATTATCTGATGATGGGGAAAAGAGTGGTCAGTTAGATGACAACTCCTATTTAGCATAGTATTCCCAGAAATATCAAGGGGATGCTGAAAACCTTCTTTGCCTCCATACTTTTTTCTTTCTCCCCCCTCATGTCCCTGTTTGACAAACTGCCTTTTCCGATCATGCTATATTCATAATCCTCATTTGTTTGTGCAGTATCAGCTCTCATTTGTGCACATGGGTTTTATCTGCAACAACAAAAAACTGTAATGTCAAGCAGGGTCCACCCCTGTGGCCACTTCATGTTTACTCATCTAATGCAAACTAATTTCATTGTTTGTCCAAGAAAAACATCACCAAAAAGGCAAATCTGTAATTAAAACATTCTCTGAAGCATTCCAAAGTTGAAAGAAATTAAGAGCGCACACTGTATCCATACTAGAAACTCCTCTCTATAAGGATGAATAGGCGAGGACTCTGTGTTTATTCTTTATGATATTCCATCTTCTCCAACTAATTCTTGAGCCTGCTCTATCCTAGCACAAAAGGTAAGGAATGCCAATGTTTCTACTACTTGCTGCTACTGTGGCTTTGCATACAGTATATAAATATAGTCACAATACAGGTCATGTTCAAATCCTGTGTCTGACAGAGGGCTAGAAAAATTTTAAAACAGATTCTTTATTCATTGGTATTGTTAACTGTCAACACGATGATTATTGTTATTTTAATTTAAAAGAATATACTGTTTCTCTCCCTCTTCTGTCCATTTGGCTTTAAATCAGAGAGATGGAAGGACAGAAAAAGAACGAAAAAAAGAGTGTATAACTCACAGAACAGAGCACTGCTGAGGGAGGTTTTGGATATTTGTACTTGATTCCACCAACACCAGTGTGCTGGGTAGTTTTATGTCAACCTGACACAAGTTAACATCATTTGAAAGGAAGGAACCTCAATTAAGAAAATGCCTCCATAAGACTGGGGCAAGCCTGCATGGCATTTTCTTAATTAGTAATTGAATGGGCGGGCCTAGCCTATTGTAGGTGTGAGTGTTCCTGGGCTGGTGGTCCTGAATTCTATAAGAAAGCAGGCTGAACAAGACATGGGAGCAAGCTATTAGGCAGCTTTCTGCCATGGTCTCTGCATCAGCTGCTGCCTCCAGGTTTTTTCTTGTTTTAGTTCCTGTCCTGATGTACTTCAATGATGAGCAATGATATTTAAGAATAAACCAAATAGATCCTTTCCTCCCAAGTTGATTTGGTCATGATGTTTCATCACAGCAATAGTAACCCTAACAAAGACAGCTAGAGGTTGTCATTTAACCCTTACAAGTGACAAGATGCTGTCTATGTGATAATGAGAATCTTCCCTTGTTATATTAGTCATGTAAATGATCATTTCTGTAAAGAAATAGCCCTGTGTGAAGGCAAAGGTCTACATTCCAGGGGCTATATTCAGATCAGAGGCCTGTGTGGTATGGATAGAGTGTAGAAACACCTTTAATCTGGTATTAAGAAAGAAGTGGTAGCAAACACCTTTAATCCCAGTATTCAGAAAGCAATGGTGGTCAATGCATTTAATCCCTGACAGGGGTGCGGGGGTGGGCAATGGAAGCAGACATAGGAAGCAGAACTCAGAAGGAGTCAGTGTCACACAAGAAGTGACCTCTGAGATGCGTCAGAGTGAATGCCAGACAAAGTGACTAATCAGAGGAAAGTTAGTAGAGTGAGGACATACCAACTCTCATGAGAAAAGCTGGGCTCTCAGCTAAGTTAGAGAGTGTTAAATTGATTAAAGTCATTCAGTTCAAGAGCAGACAGAGGAGTCAGTTGGAGTAGTCAGTAAGAAGAGTGAGTTGAGAAGCAGGCTGAAGAGTCAGTTGAGGTGCAGTTACATAGTTAATTGAAAAGTGAGTTACAGAGGAGTTACAGAAGATAAGGCAGGAGTAAATTATACCACAATCAGTTACAGAGTCAGGATGGAGGAGTGAGAGCTAAGAGTAAGACACAGAGACACAGTGGAGCTTAGCAAAAGACGGCCAGAACACACAAAGAGAGTTGAACCAGAGGAGTAAGAGTTTAGAGAGAGCTAATGAGAGTGGATAAGTTAGCAGTAGGTCGCAGAAGACTAAGTCTGAAGCCTTCTAGATCAGGGCTAGCATGTTAAGTGTTCAAAATTGTATGAAGCCTAAAGTCTTCCAGTTCAAGAATTAAGACTAGCTTGTAACAAGGGAAGAACAGGTGATTTAATTAGATGAAAGAATAAACTGCCCTCTGCCCTGAATCAACTTCTTCATCTGGTGAATCTACATATACATCCATATCTACATCAACACATTTCTACTTCTTCTGTGTCATTAAAAACTCTAACAAGAGCAGTACTCACTGTGATGAGTGTAATTTTTATTGAAGTTTTAAGAGTGCTGGTTCCCTTGAACTGAAGGTTCATATAGCTTTTTAAAAATCTGCTTACTGCATCCTGACATAACTAATGGTAACCTTGTACTTCATAAATTTCATGTGAGATCTTAACAAACTCTTTAGTACTGCTTAGGAAATATGTGACTAAATCTCATAAAAACAAATTCTTTTAAAAATGTAAATGATTTATAAGCAGCCAAGTATTATTTCATACCCATAATCACAGGATTTTGGGTACGAGATTCATTTGAAGGTAGCCAAGGCTACAAACAAGATTGTATCTCAAAGAGATAGGGAGGCAAAGAGAGAGGGAGAGAGAGAGAGACAAAGAGAGAGAGGTTGCAATATTATGGTAAGACTTTCTAAAATCACCAGTTATAAGCAGAATATGTCTCATTGTATGTAGTCTACTTCATTGGCCTACACAGTTCCTGGCCTATCCATGCTGAGCTCACTGTGTTTGTAGCACTTTGAAGAATCTTAATGATACATTGTATCATTCAAAATTAAAACCAAATCCTCATGTTGCTCATTCAACCTCAAAGGTTGTATCTTACGCTTACTCTGTCATAATGGCTGCTGTTAAGTGACACACCTGCTCTATGCAATGGGACTCAAATTCTAGGTTTAAAACACACACACACACAGACAAAAACACATTCTCTGAGGATGCTGTGCCGTCAGAGGCAGAGACAGCTGAGATAACCAGCTTCTGTGACTTACTTTCCAAAGCCATAACCACAGTGCTTCCTAGGGGACAACATAAAAAAAATATTATTATTTCTGAGCTGATGCAGATCAAAGTAGAAGGTCATGGGATTCTGACCACCAGAATCTGCGGTGGCCAAGAAAACATGAAAGGGAAGATTAAGAGAGAAGTACAGATCACTGTGGTCAAGAGAGCTAGAGAGGGCAGGCCTGAACCTCCTTGTTAGGAATCTATCCCTCATGCACATGAACATCACTGTACCATGTGTTGGTAACACCATGGTCATACAATGCCAATTCCTGTCATGTACTACATTGAGTCCTAGCATGAGGGCAAGAGGACATTTCCAAGGGGATTTTACTAATCTAAAGAATGTTTCTGAACAATATGAAGGCCTGTGCTTAATTTTTATTCTGAATCCCATGATGTATTTCAGGAACTCTGTATGCAGTGCCACACTGATGTTGAAGTTGTAAAGGACAAATACCACTGTCTTTGAGGAAAGAGGTGAGGTAGACAAAATATAACAAGTTGAGCTACAGAGGAAGCTGTCAGCCCTGAGAAAATACTTGTAATGTAGCTCTGCTGCTCACCTGGTGTGAGGAAAGGTCAACTCCTTAGTCACCACCTGTCATTCTCAAAGTTCCCTTCCACCCATGGGATAGCTGGTGTGGAAGACTTTAACAGAGACAGTGCAAGAGATGATAACCAGTGCTTGGGGTGCTAAAACAACAAACTGTAAGTGAGTTGTGCTTGTGCCTATTAAGCCTATTGTCTGCAAATTAGGATGATCCTTGTCACTGCTGCAGGAGGACTTTGGAGGATTACCAAAGAAGAACATAGGCTTTTTAGAATTAGAGTTAGTCACATAGTATGGTCAGTTGCTGCAGGGATTATGTGGTGGTGGGGTATGTAGTTTACCAGGAAGTAAATATTATAACACACTGAGAAACTGAGGAAAAAAGAAAGTACACCAATCAGATATATAAGCAAATAGTCCATATCAAGCACCATAGCACCAAGTGTGGTTTACATACCTGTTGCCCTGCCAAGCAGGTCAGGAGGCTAAGTGGTGAGGTTGGATGAAAATAGCTGGCCAAGGAACACTATGGGTAGAAAGAATCAATGGAGATAAATTATAGACATGTTAAGAAACAAAGACAGCCATATAAAGGAGTTTATATTAAGGCGACATGCTAACATTGAATTTTAGACGTACTTCCTCTCAGAAAAATACTGATAAGAAGAATCATTGACTGGTGTTTGTAGTTTTAGAAGAATTTAGGCTTCCTTTGCAACATTATGCTGAGCCTGTGAGCAAAGTCCACCATGGGAGAAGATACACCAGAGAAGCAAAGTCAGAGGACCCTCTGAGGGCTAACCCCTTATAAGTGACCTTCTTCCTTCCATGAAGTCCTACTTCATAATGTTTTCCCCACTTTCTACCATTACCACAGGCTTTGGGAGAACCCACTAAACAGAATTTCTATATCCTAGCTCTATTTCTTACCCATTAGTTAAGTTTACATACTAAGATGTCTGATATTCTTCCATTGCTACAACAAAACACTTGCAGGGATGTGATACTTATTGAGTTCATGGTTTTAGAAGTCAAGTTCAAGATCAGGTCACCCCATTGGTTTGGCTCTGGGAACAACCTCATAATGAAAGTTTTCATCATGAAACAAGTATGCACAAGAGTGTTCAAGGCAAGACAGAAAGACACACAAAGGTATGCTCTCATATCTACCTGTTTTCGTGTTAACTTCCTGTGTCCCCATTAGACCCACTGAATTTCCTCATGATAAAGCCCAAAATGCACAAGCCACCTTCACCGGGACCTCTTCTTAAGAATCCCATCATCCCTCACATTACTACAGTGGAGATCAAGCTGCCAACACTAGAATCTGGAAGGTCAGATCACCTCCAATCCAAAACAGATGGACAGGAGTTTCAATTCCACTCCTGTCTTACAGGAGCATCATGACCTTATATCTAATAACTTTGAAATATCTCATAGAGTAACTTAAGAATTATATTAAATTATCTATGCAAACTTCTTAGATTAAACCCAGTATTCATTTTCTAGAATATCTTATCTACTTTGGCCACACTCATGATAAATGCTACCCCTAACACCAAAAACTTGGGACTGGGCACAAGGAGACACATGTCACTTTGTCTCCACAAAGGTATATAGTTTCTGCTACTTAACTATTAGCTTTTAGTTTGAAAATACCATTTAAATTTATACTATTATTGGTGTAAAGGTATTTCTTGCTGCTGTGATGATAACTGATGATCTCAGTCAATGGTCAAATCAGCAGAGTTGAGTCAGCTAGTGGAGAAAATAGAATGTTGGTGTGGAAAGAAGGAAGAAAAGACAGAAGGAAGGAAAAAAAAGGAAGGAAGGGATGAGGGAGAGAAGTAGGGAAGGAGGGAGAGAAGGAGGGAAGCAAAAAAACACTCCTACTATTTCTGATTCTTGGTTATAGGGAAGCAAAATATATTTTAGGTACTTAGTGTTCTTTATACTCTTTATTGATCACTCAATAAATCACCTCTGATATAATCATGCTGGGTATTTAACATGGTGTTACAGTCATAACAATCACAGGTGTAGATCAGTTTCCTGAGAAAGTCAGATGTGTCCAAACTAGGAAGTACAATATTGCATTATGTTGTCTAGTCAATTATTTCCTTTCATACATTCTTTAAAAAATAAGGCTCACCTATTTTTATCATTCTGTCACAAATTTGTAAAATTTTAGGCTCTGCTTTGTTTGAGAATTTCTCTATACCTTCATTTTATTTAACACAATGTTTTCTTTAAGTACACATAGTATATTCTCATGAGATTAGCATAGATCCTCATGAAATCTTTAAGACTTCTATGAAATTTTGCTTGGCATAATTCACGAAAATGTGATTTCTTCCTCCATAATTTCCATCTAATGGCGAAAAATATATTAATGGGTATGTATGCCCACACATAACATTTTTGTCTCCTTTGGAAAAGTTCTTAAAGTCGTGTTCATGTCTGATTAAATAGAACTTAAGTGGACTAACTATAAGCATTTATTGCTTTTTATCCTTAAGCAAATACTATCTAGGAATGATTAATTTGGCTGTTATTATAAGTTTTTTTCCAATTTTAGTAAAAATTTAAATCAAATTTTAATTCGTTTTATTTTCATAACTTATTAAAGAAAAAAAACTGTGATAACTAGCTTAATATTTTCTACTTATAATGGAGAATTTCCATCTATGTACAGTGTTGGCTATATCCCATAAGTGTGGTTATACATGTATATTCATATTGTCAAAGTGTATTTGTTTTTAAAACTTTTTGGTTTATGTACATAAATATTGCCATTAACTTTTCATGTTAAATATCAGGGCTATTATCTGATATGTCCTTATCACAGAGGAAAAAAAAACATGTCAGATTGTGCAAGATCTGGAATTAACTATCTTTGCCAGCAAATAAATACAGACTCTGTATTGAAGAAATTTGTACCAAGCAAGGAGGGCAGATACTGGATTCAAGATCCAGACTCTTAGCTATCTGTCAGTCTATTCAGCTTTTCTCAAGAACACTGTTATCTAGAGGACACAGCTCAGTAAATTCATGCATATGTGATTTGATCTCCAGTTCCACCTCATAGGTGCTAGTTATTATCCTTAGTCAGGGAGACTCAAAGGCCTGGGTTTGCACTTCCCCAGATCCTGCCTGGCTTGTTGCATTGTCCTCCTATGGGGGAATTTCCTTTACTTCTTAAGGACTTCACTGTATGTTCCTCCTGATGTATTTTAAGTAATACATTTAAAGTTCTTAGTTAAATGTTTGTCATCTTCATTCTCCCTATCCTATGCTAAAACTTCATTCTATTAAATCTTCTCCATATTTCTTTGTTTTCTTTGGAACTTCCTACCTAGCCCAGGTGAGTCTTCTACCTATCTTCCAGGAAACATGCCTTTTAATTACAATTTTTGTAATTTCTACATTTTACCAAAGAGTAATTCCACTAGCTTGTTTTGTACAAATATATTATATCCTTGTGTTTCACTTACTCAACACTTTTGATTGTTCAGTCAAGCTTGATATTCTACCACAAAATTATTTATATTGAAGTGGAATTTATTTTAATCATACATGATGTGTGTGATTCCAAATTCTTGTCTGACCTCTTTAAAAAATTGTTGTTTTAACTTTTTTTTTCCTTTATGTGCTCCTATCTTTCTCCTTTTGCATTTAGAAATACTATTTTATCTTCTCAACCAGTTTTACTTTATGAGGTCCCTAAGGTAAAACTCTACCTTCTGAGATTTGTGTCAGTAAGCCCATGTTCAAGAGAGGTATTTGTTCAAGTGTACTGGTTACACGGTGCCTTGTCTTTTCACTGGGCTACAAGGATGCGTAGTACTTTTCATGTTTTTAACTAATCAACATATACCCTTTAGGGAGCAGCAAGTGTTAGTTCAGAGAATACCAATTATAACAGGATCCTCTTCACTTCTCTTCTGGGGCTAGGAATCTCCATGGATAATCTCTCCAGATTTTTCAGCACAACATTTTTATTAATTATTTAAAATTTTGATACTCACGGGAGTGTTAATAGGGAGGAAAGGAAAAATAATGTAATTATGTTATGATATCAAAACATAAAGAAAAATTTAAAAAATTATAACAACACCCATATGTTCACAGATAGTGAACATATTTTCACAATGAAAATCGAGATTAAGTTGAATGTAAATATGACAAAGTAAAGAGTTTGATGCCTGAATTCACCAGATTATTCTGAGGTTCCCTTTTGGGCATTTAAGACCAATTAAATAAACATATTTTTTTAAAAAATAATGAAAAATATATTAAAAAGGCAAATAGTAAAATAGAAATTCTTCTAATGAAACCTTTATAGAATTAGAATGAAAAAGTCCTGATTAAAAACAATAGAAACAAATGGCAGAAAGACACAAAACATGTTGTTCTGAAGAATAAAACAATGAACAGTAAACTATGAATAACAATGGTGTAGCTGATTGTACAGCACCATTTACTATTGGACTAATTTATTCAATAAGTGCAGCAATATGATAAGAAAAGAAACTGATAATACATGTTTAGAAATTTATCTATAAATATTTCTGTATGTAGTGATATCTTTATATTTGTAATTTTAAAATTAATCCTACTAATATAGTAACGATAGTAATGTTCAGCAAAGTCAATAGTTTTCTCTCTAGAAAGTAAAGAATGGGGGCTGGAGAGATGGCTCATCAGGTAAGAACACTGGCTACTCTTCACAAAGACCAGGATTGATTTTCAGCACACATATGATGGCTCACAACCCTCTGTAACTCCTCCTGCAGGAAATCTAACACCTTCTTTTGGCCTCTGCAGTCACCAGTCATGTACCTGGTACACATGCATATTTACATGCAAACACTCATAGACATAAAACAAATGAAAAAAAAGTTAAAGTGCAGGCAGGAATTATTGCTGTTATAATGTTTTTAAAATTCTTCAAAACCAAAGAATATGCACAAAAGGATGAACCTACATACTTTTTATGATAAAAATCAAAAGCTAAACAAATAAAACATTGTGGCATGTTGTTTGGTGCATTAATTAGAAATTAACTGACAATAACTACATAAAATTTTACTTGATTTTGCAATGGCTAAATGTGGTCAAATTTCATAATAATAGTGAGAAAAAATAGTAAAAAATAAAAGAAATGTAAAGGAAAACCAAATCTTTGTCTGATGTCACAGCCTCTGTAAATTCCTGACCCACTAAATACCACATTCACCTGCAGGGGTAGAGAGACAATTCCTAGAGTTCAGTCATGGTTTGGACATGCACGGCTTCCTTACTCCTTTCTTTTCAGTTTCCACATTGTTGCATGGTTGGAAGAATATCAAAAGACAAGAAATATGGAAAGGAAAGAAAGATTGCAACAAATATAAATTTTAGTGTTCATCAAGAGAGTTTAGTAAAGCATCATGAAAATTGTGAGCATGGATGTTTGCAAAATATGTGACTCCTGTCAGGATATAGAGGCATAACTGAATAATTATGACAACTAGAACTATCTGGAATGAAAATTCTAAACTATTCACTTTTTGACCATTTCATAGGGGAAACAATGAGGACTATTATTCTAAGCAACAGAAATCATATTAAGAGGATTACTATACTTTCTGTAAATATTTCATGTATTTTATATGACAATGTGTTATAATTTCTGGTGGAAGAAATTAATAGCCCTGTATATGAAAGCAAATGGGTTATCTATCTTATACATGAAATAAATTCAGTCTGGATTAAACAGATAACCATAAAATACAAAGCAATAAGCTAATTTCAATAATATAAATTAACATGGGGCATAAACTACCTTAAAAATACAAAGTAAGAAACTTAAGAAAGGGCAATAAAATTCAAATAAGAAAAGTATATACTATATTCAAGTTGATTTCATACCATGGGTGTAAATGGGTTTGTTGTGTACAAATCAACCAATGTTGCAGAGAAATTGAATCAAGGGCTAAACACATGATTACCATGGAGGTACAAATAAATTTTGGACAGATCTAAGTGTTCCTACATAGTGAAAGCCTTGAAGAAAGTATCTGAAGGATTATGCCTCAGCTTAATGCAGGCTGCATATGATAAGTCATTTTCCCAAGCCAAGAATGACACAGAGGTGCCAAATCTCTCCAATATGCAGAATAGGTATGGCTTTAAATCTTAGCCAGAGAAATTAAAAACATGAAAAAAAAATCAAACTAAAAGATTAACAATAGTAAAGGAACAATTCAGATTAACCTGTATCTAGATGATGTTACCCTATGTTTTAAACACACGGAAGATTCGTCAGAAATCTCAAATTATTTCATCAAAATAGCCAATTACAAAATGACTACACAAAAGCCATTAGACTTTCTATGTATCGATAGTGAACATGCTGACAGTAACATCAGAAAAAGAATTCTATTACAAAAAAAAATCCACTTAGGAAGAAGTCAAATAAAGCAGGTAAATTATCTTCACAATGAAAGTCCTAAAACACTGAAGAATTTTAAGACAACAATAGAGAATGGATAGGCCACCCACCATGTGTATGAATTTGTAAAATTGATGTTCTGAAAATGGCTTCATTACTGACATCATCTTGACATACAAATAGAAACTCATCAAATTCATAGTATCATCCACAAAGAACTACACAAATATCCTAAAATTCAAGTGAAAGTATAAATGAGCTCAAATAGAAAAAGCAACTCTGAGCAAAATTAATAATGCTGCAGACATCACAGGCATGATTTCAATATTACTACATAACCAAGTTAATACAGTGATAACAAACAAACAAACAAACAAACAAAAAGAGTCAACAACAGATTTGTATATGAGGGAAACAGAATAGAAGAGGCTGATATATACCCACACCTCAAAAGACATCTTGGAGAAAGGAAAACCTCTTCAATAGTTGGTACTGGGAAAATGGAATATCCATGCATTGAAGTCTAAAGTAGTCTCTTAGTTCGTATATTGTGCAAATATCAGTTCAAAATACGGGGAGAGAAAGAATATTTTCACTGGACCTTGACTGGCATAGTCAATGATCTCAATAGAACTTCAATAGTTCAAAATAATAGTAGCAATCATCAAATAGAACAGCATGCAATTGAAAGCTTCTGCACAACAAAGGAAACAAATAGGAGAGATGAAGTACACAGTGGAAGACACTTTTTCTCTCAGGTTTTTATACAACAGGACACTAGTACCTAGAATACATACCAAAGTGAAAGAAAACAGCCAATAGGAAAAACATAATTTAGTGAGTCTATGAAATGTTCTTTAGTTAGCCTATGTCCTAAACAAACATATTTCAAAGTGGCCAGTAAATAAAATGAAGTTATTAATTGAAATTCCATCTTAAGCCATTATGAATGGCTATTTTTAAGAGCGTAAACAAAGAGGGTAATGAGGGAAGCAGGAGACATTTGTTTATCATTTTAAACTGCTGACTGGTGTGGAAATTATTGCAGCAATACCAGTCTAAGACAGGCAAGTAGTTAACTTCAACATTTAAAAGACAGAGCCATGTTATCATGGCCCCCTACTCTTGATCACTGAGTAAGGTGTCAGTCTAGGTGCCAATCAATGCATGAAAGGATAATATGAATATGGTGTACATACATGACGCATTATTTTTAAACTGTAGAATGAAATTGTGCTGTTAGAAAGAAAACGGATGGACTTGGAGCTCATCAAGTCAATGCCAATGAGACAGACTCAGGCAATCATTACATGTTTCCATGTACAGAGTCTAGATTAATGTTAAATGAATTGACAGGTAAAGAGGGGGCTATTTCGGAAGAAGGGTAGGATGAGGGACAAGAAAGTACATAACTTCTGAAGATTTCAAACAAAGCCCATTGTTTAGATGATTAATTACAATATTTAAATGGATTTAAAAGAGAATTCTCAGATAGTGAGATGGCTCAGTGGGGAAAGTAGCTTTGCATAAAGCCTGAGGATGTCAGTTTAAGGCCTGGGACCTACTTGGAAGAGAGAGCAGATTCCTGAGAGTTGTTCTCTGACCTCTACATGGCAGCAGTGGCATGCACCCCTCACTAAATAATTTTTTTTAAAGTAATGAAACTTTAAAACAGAATTCCTGGAGGCAATTTTAGGCTTGACAAATATGAAGCATAACTTTGGGATGGTGCCTCAATTTTCTGCCTTTTCTTCTCTTAAGGATAGAAGTGCAGAAGTCTACTTGGAGAGTTTTTTGTTGTTGTTGTTTTGAGCAGAAGAATCATGGATGTATTTGTAAGATCTCTCAGTAAACTATAACATATTTGTTTAAAAAGACATTTAAAAAGACAAGTAATAACCCTAACATGCTAAAAAATATTGTAGTGAAATTTAAAGCTTTAATAGGCAAAAGTCAGGTTATCTAAAGCATTCCATGGTTTCACGTTTAGCTAATGGTAAGAATAATGTGCAAAAAACACAAAAAATACAATGCACAAAGGAGAAAATCAAAATAATAAAACAAAAGAAAAACTCAAACTCAGTACTAGTTAGGGAAATGCAAATAAACATATGTCATTACTTTACAACCATTAGACAGAAACAAATTTCTAAAGAGCAATAACACTTATTGCAGGTGGGAAATGACTTGTGGTGAAGCAAGAGGAAACAGTGCTTTTGGAAAGCAATCAGATAAATACACTAAACATTTGAAGAATATGCTCATTAGTCCTGCTTCTGGGAATTATAGGAAAAATAAAATGGATCAAAGAAATACAGGTCTTGAGATTTCTTTATCATAATATTGCAAGTAAATGGAAAAACAAAAATTAATATAAAAATTACACATAGGTCATGTGGTAGAAAATTACATGTCTAATGAAATAATCTTTTAAATAAATAGCATGTGTTTAGCATAGAGACAGGGTGGGTGGGGATATATAGTATTGAGATGCTGAAGAGTAGGAGGAGAAGGCGAAGAACAGAAGAAAGGATGTCTGATAAAACTACAGCTGTGAGATGCTGAGGCAAGGCCCCTGTCTTCTTAACTAAAGACTACAAACTACAATTACAAGGTGGTTTCCAGCTCTTCTTAACTAAAGACTGCAAAATATGGGTATGAGATAGTAAAAGGAGCTCCAGCCATTCTTAACTGAGGACTGCAAACACTGACAGAAGAACTTATTTTCAACCCAACAACTGGAGGACAAGAACAGTGACTTTAATTGTTGAGGGACCATGCTTATATTCTTTACAACATGGAAGTGTAAGAAAAACGTCCCTAATGAACCTGTGCCTCAGTGCCAAAACAAAGGAAATTATGATTCTGAAAATGCATGTCAGAACACAAAATGACATTCTTACTCTAGTTTGCTGCTCACCTTCACTCTGTCCAGCATGTCCATCTACCCTGTTGCTAACCATGATTCAGCCATCCTCTGAACATTTTGATTACTGAGTGAAATTACCCAATGTCACAAAACTAGCATCTATCAGGGTACAGACTGAACTTTGTTCTCCCAGGTACAAAGCACAATATTTTGAAGCCATTACAATAACTACCTTCAAAATCACTAAAGACATTTCCAGGGATCTTCCAATCTTCCTAATTCGGTGTCAGGTTTTTTTTTTTTTTTGTTTGTTTGTTTTTTGTTTGTTTGTTTCTTTTTTCCTTTTGGCCACTTTGAGCTTTCTGAAGCTGATCGGTACCAAAATGCAATCCTGTGATTTACAGAGCACTGCAAACGTTTTAATTTGCCTCTATGTACTTGACTCTTCATCTTGTTCCCTTCATATATAGTTGGTTGATGTGCCATTGCAAATCTACAGTCCTGAAAAAGGCACAGACTCATCTTGATCCCAGGCCATAGAAACTTTAGCATACTTATGAACAAACCAGATTAGGGAAAAGTCAGTTTTCACTGCTTTCCATATTGCTTGGTTGGTATTCTCATTACTCTGCCGTTCTTCCAAATATTCTTGTTTTTCTAATTCTTCTTCCCATTATTGTGAATGAAGATTTAGATACACTATGTGCTAGTTTAAATTAGCTCACAAAATGTTACCTGAATGACCTACCTATTAGGAACTCTTCATCTTTGGCCAATATCTAGATGTCTGGAATCTATCATGACTTCGAAATCAATTAGCTCCCCAAGTCATAGAATGTTAGTTTGGGGTTAACCTCTCACCATAGCATTAGTTAATACAGGAAATTTGTCATTTCAGTAAGCCTAGTAAAGAGTGCATTGCACCCTGAGAGCCCTTTAAATACATTCCTGGTCATTATTTCATTATTCTATTCCCATAAAAGTTGAGTTACATAAATTATTTTTGTTTCTAGATTTACTGATTCATTTTTATTGTTAACAATGGCATTTAGGCATCATTTCTTCTTTGTTGATTGTTTTTAAGTTAAATGAGAAAAATTGGTTTGTATAAACAGTTTTATAATCCAAAACCCTAGTTAAAGCACAGAATTAAACAATCTATTCAAGGGGCAGGGAGTAGATACTTTGGCTTTTACTTTCATGTATGAGTCAAGATTAGAGAGTCATAGGTGATGAGACAGGTTCATGTGTGCTCACATACTCTATCTACAAACTGATATTAAGACTGATCAACATTTGGATAATACATCGTTTATTTGGGATATTAAATAAAAATAAATATCCCTATGTCACATTCTTCAGGAAATGTAATTTGTTAATAGAAGTCTGTTGTTTAAAGTGAGATATGTCGCCCTAATTGGGTAGATAATTTGTGTGTTTCTAGGCTCCCTGTTGAAAGTTACAAGGTATCATTTTTATTGAAATAATCATTTTTAAATCTCTCCATTATGTTGTTTCTGACCTTAGATAGATCTAGCCTGAAATTCAAATGTATACTGAGCATGATGTCACATGCCTGAAATACCTGAATAGGGCAGTTAAAGGCAAGAAGATACCTGAGTGTGAGGCCAGCCTAGTCTACACAGCAAGTGCAGTCAGCTTGAACTACATTGCATGACACTATCTGTAAAATCAAACCAACTCTCAAAAACACATGGAAATGAATTATCTTGTAATTCCTGAAATTGCTTTATCAATGTTGTCTAATTATGAGTCTATGTTCATTAAAATAAAGTAATACTTCATGCAGAAGTTACATACTTCAACATTAAATAACATTAAGAAAGAACATATCGACAAAAATGAAATATTACTATCTAGTCCTTTATACTTTTAATATTTGGAAATTCGTGGAGAGTTCCACACTTAACAGATCTATTTGCTTCTGAGTTGCTTAATATATATTGTTCTCTCATATAATACATTCCACCACCACTCTCTTCCTCCCCTCCCTTCACATCTCCCCTTCCCGTCCCCCCATATTCCACCCCCATCATCTTCTGTCTCCTAAAGAGCAGTCTTCCCAGGGGTACCGCTCAAGCATGGCATAACAAGATGGAACAGAGCTTTGATGGTTGAGTTGTTGGGATTTAGGGACATTATAATTCTGAGGTTGTTTCTAGAAGAGGGAGTTTTGTTATAAAGTGAAGAAAACATGTGAATAGTTGAATAAAAAATATCTAACATGAGTAAGCACAACAGTCAATTAGGCTTAAGTGACTAGCTACTATAAAAGAGTGTATGACTTTGAGGGATGATAAAATAAATTTAATTACCCTATTCTAGGGTATGAGATTTGTTCACTCATGTTAGTTTAAACACTTCCTTGCTTTTACAAAGAAGTATGAAGGTAGGGTGATATTCCATCTGATTCATTTAGTATTATTACTTGGCTAATTCAGTTAATTGGTAGATACAATAAGCTCACTTCTTAATTCTTGTCTTCTATTCCCTGATTAATTTACACATTCAGATTTCTAGACATTCTAATCCTTTCTTTATTTTTTCCTTGCTCACCTACTGCTCAAGTCACAGATTCATTTTTCCTAAAAACCAAAACAGACAAACAATATCCAGACGAAATAATCAGAATAGCTGAGCACAAAATTAAAGCATTAGATTCTTCACAAATGGAAAACAACACACTTGGACCTGCTATGAGAGAAAGAAGTCTGGCCATTACTGTTTCAGGAAGAAAATCTAGAACCAAATACTGTGAGACAGTATAAGGATAACACTGGATTCTGTAAGTACAGAAACCATCCAAGAATAAACTAGACAGTCTAGTAAAGGGGCTTCCTTGTCATCTAAAACAGAATTTAATTAAATCATGAGTGTAAAAGAGACTAATGAAAATTTTGAGTGTTAAGTCTGTTGTACTTTTGCAGAGTCTGTTGAGTTGTTTAACACTACTCCTCTGCTTATTTATTCATACATACACATATACATACAAGCATACAGAGTGCAGTGCTTTCATATATATATATATATATATATATATATATATATATATATATATATATATATATATATATATATATGTTTTTGGCTACTGATATGTCTGATTCCTAATCTCTCTGCCATCTCTTTCTGAAACAAAATACTCTCTCTACTAGTCATTGCTGATTCTGTGATGCAAACTGAATGAATACATTGGCATTTTGGAAGCAAAAGTGATCTAGTATAAATCACATCAGCAATTCTTTCCATTGTCTTTGCTCTATGTTACAGGCTGGAATTTCATACGTTGGAGTATTAATTAATGGCTTTGTCTGCAATTAAATGTTGGTAAAACATGGCAGGAAGAGATTGTATAACCCCATTAAAGATTAAGCTAAAGTATTAAACAACTGGCATTCCCAGAAACATCATAAACAGGTATCTCTGGAATTTGCTCTGCCTCCAGCCACTTTCTTTTCTGTGCTTTTCCACCATGACAGACAATAAGTCCCTGCATGAAGCATCTAACTGAAATCAGGGCCAAGCAATCCTTATAATGTCATCTTCAAAGGTGTACCAGCCTAACAGGTAGCCAGTGTTTATCTGTCTGGGGGACTCTTACCTCTGTGATATAGTCCTAAAGAACTCCAAGGAAAAAGAAGCATATTTCACAAGGCTTTCTCACTCTGTTTTCCAATAAAGGTGTAAATGTTACAGCTCAGAGGTAGGAAAGGTATCCCCAGTGCAAGTGTTACAGCTCTGAAGGGAAAGGTATCCCAGCAGTTGGGAGCCAAGATATACAACAAAGTCACACCGCAAACAAACCTCACACAAGAGATTTATAGTGAGGGAAAAATCCAGCGGAGTGACAACATAGAGCTGAACTGAAAGCAGGCTTTATATCGGTTGTCCTGAGATTGGTGAGATCCTGTGGCCTGATCTTGGGCCTTTTGTAGGACAGAACCTGGTCACCCCTGTATCAAGTGACTGGGAATGGTCATTACTGCACTTTAGAGTAGTTTAGAGGCTCGGCCTAGCAGCCGGAACATAGAGGGCCTTATAATAAGTTCAATAAATGCTATGTATGGATCATGATGAGTCTGAGAGGACCAGAGTGATTTCACTTTTGTCCCAGGCTCCATTCTGCCACTTTCATGATTGGCAGTCTTTGACCTCAACTACTCAGGAATCTCCAATAGTTCTCCAGAGTCCCAAAGACAGCAACTAATTAAAATGTTCCTCATGTGAAGAGCTCCTCACTTCCCCATAAGATGTAACAAGCCAATCTAGTAAGTATCCTTGTTCGGGTCCTGACCAATCAGACAGATCTCCTAGGGACTGCCTATTTTGCTTAAAAAGCCAGGGTGCCTGCACTTCTAGGTCTCCATTTTTCTTGAATGGTAGACCCCAACATGCTTGTCTGTGTTCTGTAGCAATAAGCTGCTTTTTGTATGGCCATACATATTTCTCAGTGTCTACTTGAGTGATTTCAGACCTAACGAGACATATTAGGATTATACAGAGGTCTGTCTTACATATTTTTATTAAAATTATCTTGATTTCAAAAAGGAGAATGAAATGAAACCTTAAAAATCATGATTTTTGCTTTACACTGAGCTATTACCACTGGGGCAAGATTTTCTTAAATTATCAAGGTTTTATGCTTAAATGATTTTGTATTAATATTTATGATAGACCAGTTTTTATGACTACAAGCATAATGTTTTGAAAGCTTAAGTTATGTTTGAATTTTTCATTAAAAATAATATAGTCAGAATCAAAGAAGTGATACTTTACTTATAGTATATTATATAATATGTAGATTCTATGCATATCTTTGGCTAGGAATATTGCAAGGTCTGACCCAAAAGGTGGATAAAACACAAGCATTGTTCTCCCCTGAGTGTTCCCAGAAGGAGGTAAATATTCAGAATGGTTTCAGCATTGACTTTGCCCTTTATTTTTACAAGATCTGGCTTACTTTATTGCTCCTAAATTCAAAATATAGCCATGCATCTCTCTGAATGTGTCACATAAATTGCCTTCCATAAAGAAGACATTAGAACTATTCAAAATTACTGATTGATTAACATAATTTGATCAAGCATCTCTGAGAGTTTCCACACAATATTTAAAATTAATATGCTGTTGGCTATGCAGAGAACTGCAGTTATCAGTCTTATTAATAAGGTTGCTTCGTACACTGTTTGCTAATCACAAATAAGTTACCCCAATAAAAATCAGAAACACTGGAAAGAAAAACATGAAGTTTAACATGAGGAGAGAGCAGAAGAAAGAAGGAATGGGAGAGAGGGAGTAGGGATAAATGATCCTGGACACACAAAGTCCGAATTCTGTGTGTTTACTTTGGTGTTCACTTGAGTTACTTAGGAAAGCAATTTACCATGGGAATTGGTGTGAACAAGCACAAGAAGTGGATGCTTTTACCAAGTCGTACCAAGGGAGAAATCAAATTGAAATCTAAAATGTGCTATAAATTATTCACTGGGATGTTAATGTTTTAAACTGTCTTTTCACATCTCTTGCCCCACTGGGATCAACAATGATCCTGTGAGGTAGATAAAACTGTAACATCCCACTCTACAGATGAGGATATTTATGCCCTTCAAAGCTCAGTGAGTTCCCCAAAGCTAGGCAGTGTTTTAGCTAAAGAGTAGGAAGTATACATTGGATCTCTGCCTCTTTTCCAGATACATCATAAGCTTCTCTGATACTAGGTATTCAGATCAGACACTCCCTGATGGTCAAAACTCTGGAACTGAGAGCTAACAAGATGTTATTTACACTTGTTCATTGTATGTGTGGAAATACAGAGAGAACTTGAGGAACCAGTTCTCTCCTTTTACCATGTGGTTTCCAGTAGTAATCTCTGGTTGCCAAATGAGCAGCAAGTGCCTTCACCACTGGTCTATCTTGCTTCTCCTGGTAGATGTTTAGACACAGTAGACAACTGAACTGGATATCTTATCATATATGCCGTATATCTTATCATAGATAGTGCTCAGTTTTAGATGAAAATATGTTTTGTAAATCACTGTATTTAATAAATTCTGCATTAGTAACTGTATCTTATAACCCATCTCTTCAAATTAATGGAATACAATTTTAACCTAGCATATTCTAAAACATCATAAATGTATATAGACATATAGATATATAGATAGATAGACAGACATATATCTTTTACCATTGTAACTAAACACCTTTTGACCTACTTTGGGCATGGGTGGATTCTGAGATTTCTACCTGCTACATCCAAACCCATATTGCTCTCATGTCTCATTTGGACCATAGCATCACCTTCTATATTGTCTCTCTTATATATTGATTGCATCTCTTCTTTAGTCACATTTTGATTTATCTATCTTGTCCTAATATATTCTACTATCATCAAATTTTTTAAAAATTCTTGTAAGTCAGTGAAATAAGCTACCCGACTCTTCTCTGTGACACTTGGCATTATAATAAGAATATAAGACAGGCTTATTTCTTCCTTCCCTATTTGTTTACATTTTACTTCCAACTTTCTTTATGCTCCAGCTGACTCCAATCACAATTATTGAATTTTAGTGGAGAAGTTGTCACTCTTACCTTGTTTCTGATTTTAATGGAAATGCTAGAAAATTAGAGTTGGGATAAAAGTTCAGTGCTGTACTATGTATAGTCTGTGTGCTTAGATATTATGCAGTTACATCTCCTACAAGGTGAGAACACCAAAGGTGAAAATCCATTTTGACATTAGTAAATAAGTAGGGTATAGTCATGTTTTTGAAGTTAAATTTTAACATACATTTATTGTTTTCTCAGCAAACAGAGATCTTTTATTAAGCAGGAAAATCAAAGGTGGCTGTTTCGAAGTTATATAGATGGTTGGACATGTTAATGAAGATATCCAGTGGGAGGGTTTTGATTGTTGGACCTGTTTAACTTATTTAAACTTCTGTATCCTTAGACATTTGTAATTTGTAAAACTTTCTATTGACCTTTATAACCTTCTTGTCTGTTTCTCATAACCTTTAGAAACTCTGTGTGAAGCCAGTCATCAAGGTAGTCTGTACATATGAAATGAGCTAAAGAGGTAGCTGGGGGTAGGCGCTTGGGTGATGAAACCTCCCTCCCAGAAATCTGTGTCTTGAATCTAACATACATTTATGATTATTTATTCTATTATGTATTTGTTTGTGAGTAATTAGTTCACAGGAATTTGGTTAAGCTTGTTGACGTGTTGCCTCTGTCCTTTGTAAGTTCATGAACTTGAGGGTGAACAATATATGCCCACTGCCTTCAAGTTTGTGTTTTGAAATATCCAGTTGTTCCTTCCTTCAGTGGTTGCAAAATAACTGTGATTAATCAGAAAACAAAACAAAACAGAACTCCATAACAGAGTATGTGAGAACTATCTCCAAATCTAATCACCCTATGTACACAACTGATACATGAGTAATCCCCAGTAAAGCCCTAAAAATTAATAATTTTCAAAGAGTTAATAGTACTTGTGTTAAATCAGTAAAGAAAATTTGAATCAAATTGTGTTATAAAATTAAAGAACAAGTTTCAAAAGATGTCTAAATATTTAACCCAGGGTTCTCTGTGATGGTATGAATGCACAAACAGGAGACATTTCTTCCAAGCCTATAAAAAAATCAAGGAGTCTTATTATTCTCAATGCTTTCAAACATCATGTGCTTTGAAATCAACACCTTCTTTTAACTAACTTTATGACTCACAAACTGTTAAGAGTAGTCAGAAGATTGACAGTTTTCTTTCTGCTCAACTAACAAAAATAAAAGAGAAAACTAAAGAAAAAGTTTTGTGTGTACTGTTATATTAATAGTTATTTCTCCTCTTCTCTTAGCTCCCATTTTTTTCACATATTTATGATCTAGCAGTAGCACACATGAGATGGGAGTTCTCCTGGGATGATGTGCATTTGGCAGATAGTGATTTATATCAGATCAAAACACTGGCATTAAAAATTACTTCATCTTCTTTTCAGATTTTTCCAACAATACAATTAAAAGAAGCTCGGCTTTTTTTTTTTTTTAACAAATATAATAGTATTGGCATGCACACTGTCAATTTCTTTTTGATTGCATATGAATTCTTTCCTTTTATTCCCCTGACAAACTATTGGGGTAGGTTGTGAAGAGATTTCCTGAAATTTAAACAGAAGAAACAGATTTAACATGCTTTAACAGGAGATCTAAGGCTTTCTATTCTGTCTCTCTTTCACTTATATATTCTCTTCATCATTATATTTTTAAAAATTGTATAATCACCAAAAGAATATGGTTGTAAAATTTATTAATAGCTCTTCAATTTTATATCTTAAAAAAATGCTTTGGCAAGTTTTCAACTACCATGGTCATTCATATACTGACTACTACATTTACTCTAAACATGTGTTCAGTGGCCCTCCTTTTGAATAACATTCCCAAAGTACATGTAAGTTATGAAAGGTGTATTAGTTGGGGCTCTCTACAGTAACAGAATATATAGAATGAATCTCTCTCCCTCCCTTCCTCCCCCCCCCTCTCTCTCTCTATATATATATATATAATTTCTGTTAGGAATTATTAGAATGACTTATTGGCTGTGGTCCAGCTATTCCACATTTGTTGTCTATGAAAAGAAAGTCTAAGAATCCAGTAGTATCTCAATTCACAAGACTCCATGTCTCAGCTGATCTTTAGTATATGCTGAAGTCCTGAAGCAGTAGTCTCTAATGACATTGAAGGAATGGACTTGCTATCAAGGCAAGAACAAGCGTGCATAGAGCAAAAGCTTTTCTACTCCATGTCCTAATATAGGCTTCTAGCACAAGGTGTGACCTAAATTAGAGGTGAGTTTTCCCAGCTCAAAAGAGATGAATTAAATGTCTTCCTACCTCAAATAGCCAGATCAGAAGTAGATCTCCACACTTCAAATTATGCAAAAATTCATCATAGGTGTACTCTCCAGTTTTGAGTTTTAGTAATTTCCCGATACAGTAAAGTTGACAACCAAGAATAGTTATCACAGAAGGATAAGCATTTAATATTGTCACTGTATGAAACGGTTGGTTGGTTCAAAATGTACAAACAAATGTGGCTGAGATTCTAGACTAGTAAAACCAACTGCCCCAGAAGCCAAATGACCTGCGGTACATTTCTAGAACTCACTGTGAAAGGAAAGGACCTCCATGACACTTTTGGACTCACATATACATTTATGTATAATAATGAATAGAATTTAAATAAATAATAAAACTTGTAAATAAAAATCTTTCCTATTTTGTACATTTATTACATACAGCAATTAAAGCTGTGGGTGTTTAGACAAGGTTTCTGCTTTCATCAGTCAATCAAAGTCTCCTTTGTGTGTCCCAAGAACATTGTCATGGACTCAAAGTTAGCAGGGATCAGCATACAGGGAAAGATTCATTTAGGTCTTGAGCACTCCAGCCTGCCTTCTCCAATGAAACTTCCAGGCCAATTCAACTTTAAACCTACATTCTGTCTCAGTTGTCATCTACCTCAAGTTAAAACAAAACAAAACAAAACAAAAACAAAAACCTCCTCCTTCTACTTCCTGGCTAAACAGGGCCTTTAACAAGTGGTTCCGTAACTCAGGGGCAGATGATTAGCTGGTCACTATTTGCATGCACAAACAACAAGGGCTGATGTTTAGCTGGTTACTATTTGCATGCACAAACAAAGTATCTGGTCATCAACTCAGAACTCTGATTAGTTTACACAAAAATGAAATAGGAACTTGAAAAGTTCCTATATTTTGTATTACTTCTGATATTTCTAAATATCAGGCAGCACACTTTGTATAGATTATTGTTACCATGCTAAATTATCTGTTTATTTTTATTTTATGTATAGGAGTGTATTGAATGTATATAAGTCTATATACCTGACTGCCTAATACCTGCAGAGGCTAGAAGTTAGTGTCAGATCCTTTGGAACTTGAGTTACACATAGTTGTCAATCATAACATGTGCACTAGGAACCAAACCTAGGTTCTCTACAGGAGACACAGGCATTTATAACCATTAAGCTATCTCTCTAGGCTTCTATTTTTACCATTTTTACCTTGAAAATACGGTTTTTCTTCCTGGATTCTGAGTTAAAATGTGAAGTCTGATAAATTCATGTAACTCCATCTACTCACTGGGCAGTTGGTACTGACAACAGTGATGCTTTCAGTTTGCTTGAGCCAAGGGCTTAGACATTGCTTTATCTGTATAGAGAAATTTGCAATTCTATTTTTGTTGCCTGGCATCTAAAGACACCATGACAGTGCAGGTAGAGGAAGACCTGCAGTACACTGACATGGTCTTAGTCCTTGGAATCTCTGTATAGAGACAGACATCTGTAAGAGGAAATACTTTCCATTACATTTAGTGCATACAGTATCCCTCACTTCTCTCTAAACCACAGACCACAGTTCTATACTTGCTTTCATTTTCCAGGGCATGCTGGTTCAGTCCAAAAGATATTATGAGTGTCTCATATCTCAATAGGGCAAACATTCTCCACATATGACCACTAAACATGTCTATATCACAAAAAAATGTAACCATATTCCCTCTCACTGGGCTTTCTCCTCTTATAAGCTCACACATGGTTCAAGTGTTTCATTTTCAACATCGCACAAATCTGCCACTCATCAGTACTGTAAACATGCAACGGAGTCCCTGCCATTTGTCTAAAATCATCTTCCCAATGAACCGTCCACATGGCCTTGATCTCTGTTTGGCTGCTCTAATCATTTCCACCTGATCTGACAAGGTTTCAGTACTTGGAAAGTTTTGCTGAGATTTAAATGTTTGTATTCGTAATTGTAAAGCCATAAGCCCACTGAGCCTTATGGAGGGCTTCAGCTGCACACCTCATCATGAGAGAAAAACCAAATGCAAATCATTAGATTATGACTGTTGTCTATACCTGAGGAAGAGTTAAAATAGGTGTAGCGTCAACACTGTTACAAAACTGAGTCCTGTGATGAGCAATTTTCCAGATGTTTTATTGATTAGATATTCAAAGGCCAGATGTTTGGAAATTCTATGATTGGTGTGATGTTAACAGATTGAATGCCTGTTTTTCTAGTCTCTTGCAAATGTTTTGATATGCACTGATGCAAAGATCTATCCAAAATAGAAGAAAAGGAAATCAGTAACAGGCTTCCATAACACCACTGCTGCTGGACATTACTGCAAGACCAGCATTATCCTCTAAGATTTCTCCTGATCCATTGGCTGCGTCAGTGAGTAAAACTTAACTATCAGCATCAGTGTTATTGAAAAGTACAAATTTAACACAATGAAGCAAGTCCTTTGTTTTTTTGCTTTTTTTTCTCTAGCCTAGAATGACAGTCCCTCTTCTTAAAGCTGTACAACTGCTCACTTACCCTGTTTTTGAATTATATTTCCGATGGAAGTTTGCACAATGTAGAGAGTTTATATGCATCTCCTTAGCAGCTACAAATATTATTCCCATTGTGTCCTTGTTGAATAAAAGTACAGAATTAGCACTGGAAGATTGACTGGTTTCTAAATGAACTTTCTGATAGTAAATGCAGAACTAGAGGGAGCAGAGCACAAATGGAGAGAGGCATGAGGCTGAGCTTTGGAAAGCAATTAGCAAGCTCCACACTGACAACCCTTTGATGGCCTGAATTGCTTCCAAAAGATAAGAGTATATTGTTTAAAAAACAATTAAGTCCCACATGCACATTCATAAAATTATTTCACATTCATATGCAAATAGAGAGGCTCAGATTCTTTGAATAGACCAATGTGTGTCAACCAACAGGAAGCTCTTTACATTTGGCACTGTTTGGGGTGCACAAAGTACTTTTGCCAAATCCAAACCAGTCACTAGTGTGTTTCATTAAATCCCTAGTAACGGGGATTAAGTTTTGTAATTTGGCTAAGGTTTACTGTATAAGTTGTAAAGGCTTTCGTCAGGGACATTGGGTTATATGTTCTGACAGTAGAAATAAAAGAGAAAAGGCCTCACCAAAGGTAACAGCCCTCATGTATGACTGGATCAGGAATGGTGGGGACAGTTTGTTGATCATATGTCTTATGTGGTGGTGGATCTAAAAGACAATGGGGAGTATCTCTGTCTGGAGGGAAGAAACCTCTGTAGAGCACTTCTGCTAGATCAGGCTTTGAACAGAAGACAGTCAGAAAGGCTTGTCTACTGGTTGCCAGTTACAGTGTTCTTACTCTGATAGTGTGCAAGACAGATTTGATTGTTGCTTTCTACATAAGCGTACATTTGGCTCTAGCTCACCAAGTTGGTAGGGCTCCCATTGCTTTTAAATATCATGCTGTATGTAAGAGAAATGTTGAGATTTCTTTGCTCCTTGCTGGAGGTACCTATGCTGTAACCTGAAATCTTATCTTATATAGCATTGATTTACCAAGAATGGATATTGGGTAACATTGCCTCTCAATATCTGATAGTCATCATAGTCTAGGCAATACAACATTTTCAGTCATTGTGCTGACTAGTTTGAACTAAAAATGTCTTCTAAAACTTCAGTGGCAACTCATTAATGCTTTCAATTGTAGCAGTATGATGATTGAAATCCTTTTACATACTCAGTTCTTCATTGGATACTTGGGATAATGTGTAAAAAATCACATATGCTCACAAGGTAGTACATGCCTGGAATTCAAGTATTTGGGACATAGATACTAATATTGATAAGCCTGTCTGAGCTACATGATGAGTTCAAGGAAAGTCACAGTTTAATAGAGGCACTGTCTTTTTTTTTTTTTTTTTGAGGGAGGCAGGAGAGAAAGGAGATTATTTCAGTTTATGATTCTAGGCAATAGTCCATTTCTGTGAGGAGTCAAGGCAGAAACTCAAGGAAGGAGGATAGAGGCAGAAAATGAAGTGGAAACTGTGAAAGACTCCAGATTACTGCTTGTTCTCAAGGCTTTATGAGTCTGGTTTCTTATAGCACTTAGGATGACAAGCCTAGGTTTGGTACCTCTTATAGTGGGCCTGGCTCTCCTACTTCAATCATCAATCAAGAAAATGTCCATAGGCCGATGAGGTAGGGCCATTTTCTCAACTGAGTTTCCCTCTTCCCAAATGAGACACTAACTTCAATCAAGTTGACAAAATACCTGTCAGCACATCCAGCAAGAAAAACAAAGCCAAGGAAATGTGCTATTCCTCCTGCCAATCTTTGGGAGAGAGGCATGAGGTTGGGGTTGGCTGCTTATATATGAGCCTGAGACCCAGTTCCTCAATCAAGAGAATCTGGAAACTGTGAACTCTCTCAGGGAAAAGACAAATATCATAAACCACATAAATAGTACTTTTGTATTTCAACAGATCTTAAATCCCCTGAAATATTACTTTTCTTAATTCACATCAAGGTTCTTGTTGAGTCATTTTATGTCTTCATGATTTTTTTCTTCTTTCTTACAATAATTCCTGACCAGAGAATATAGGGAAATATGACAGGAACTCGGGGATTCTTAGAGGGTGATCTAAAGTTCTAGTGAAGTGGAAACTTCCTGGAATCTATGAGGATAACCCTAGTGAAGATATGTAGTAATTGAGGATAGGAGCCAGAACAAGCCATCTTCTGTACCCAGGCAAGGGTTTCAGTGGTGGATCTGGGAACTATACCAGCCACAAAACATTTGACCTATACTCCATTCTACCTGCAGGATCTACTGGGGCAATGGAAGGGGAAGAACCACACACCAATGGAGGGATCCCATGCCAGATCCTGCAGAGCTGGCCAGGAACTGGAGACTGAATAGTCCAGAGACAATTCCTAATGATATTCTGCTATGGTAGGAGATTGTTGCCTATCCCAACCATCACCAGAGAGGGTTCCTCTGGCAGCTGAGGGAAACAGATGCAGATGCTCATGACCAAGCATGAAGCAGAGCTTGGGGATCCATGTAGAAGAGGGGAAGGAGGGATTGAGGGGACCAGAGAGGTCAAGAAAACCAGGAGAACAAACCTCACATAGTAAACATACCAGGACACATAGGGGCTCACAGAGACTGAAGTGGTAGACACAGAGCCTACATGGGTCTGCACTATGTCTCCTACATATATCTTAAGGTTATATGGCTTAGTGCTCTTATTGAATTCCTTAAAAGTTGGAATGGGAGAGAGGGGTCTCTGATCCTTTTACCTGCCCTTGAGGACTCTATTTCTCCTACTGGGTGGCATCATCCAGCCTTGATATAGGTGTTCAGCCTTGTTCAGTCTTGTTAAACCTTGTTTGATCAGTAACCCTGGGAGGACTGATCTTTTCTGAAGAGAAGAGGAGGGTGGATCTTGGAGAGAGAAGAGGTGGAAGGGAGTTGGGAGGAGTAGAGGGTGGCACTGTCTAAAACCAGGGACTAGGGATGTAGTTTTGTAATATAACACTTGCTCAGCATGTTCAGGTCTGTGGGTGAGAATCTAAGAAGCACAGAAAATATAAAAGAGTGATTAAGAGAGTCACATGTATAATTAATCTAAGGTAATGTATCCAGTAAATGTAAATGTGGTCTGATTTCAAGCTTTAATCTTCACAGGCTGTAAAACAATACCTGGTCACAGTATAGGTCTCAGAGTGTGCCTGTTATTTTTCAACAATTATTAAACACCTGACTGCAGATGGTTAAGTATTTAGTTATGTGTATATGTGTATGTTTACATATATGTACTCATTTGTAAATTTTTGTGAGAGTGCATGTTGCTAAAATGCCTTCCAAAGAGGAGATAGCGACAATGTCTACCCCTCATCCTAAGGTCCCAACAGCAAACCAAAGTACAATGCCATCAGAGTTCACTCTGGATAGCAAATGAGTTCATGTTCCTTTCTTAGAAAGCATGATTGAGGGGCTATTTACAGACCTGTAGGTAATCCTTCCCCAACAAGCAGTACCTGAAAAGCTTTTACTCATCAGGGATATGGGTTTCCCTATATCTGTATCGCTAAGAGTACCCTCATCTTCCTTCCTTGGCCAAGATATTCCAGCCCCCTCCCGCCAAGGTCATGTACAAGTAAGACAGAGTTGAATACAACAGGAAGTAGGGAATGGTTGGATACCCAGGTGATGGTATGGTGAACCCCCACCCATCCCTCCATTAGAGGTTGTTAACTATAAATAACACATATTATATAACCTTGGAGCTAATCTCCCCAAGATGGTGGTTGCTTGGCTCAGAGGAGAATTGCTCACAATAGTGAACATGCTAGACATTGGTGTTGTCTCCCTCAATGACCATGCATATTACTGTTTTGAATCAAAGTCTCTCATTAGACTGTCTCAAGTTAGGCCCAGGGACCCATATATCTCTGCTTCACTCACACCAGAATTAGAGAAATTACTAATCATGCCAAACTTTTACAAAAATGTTAGGCATTGAACTCAGGCCTTCATGTGTGCATGTAAGGCACTCTACCCACTGAGTCATCTCCCCAGTCCACTTACTGAGTCTTTTAATTTGGAAAGTGTTAATTATTAATTCTATTCAATAATACTTTGTATGAAATTTGCATTGTTATGAGGGGGATTGATTAAAATATAGAAAACAAAATTTTACTAGAAGAATGTTCTCCTACCAATTTCAGTGTCAATGCTGAGATCAAATCTGCGGACGATTTTAATTTAGAGAAACATGGAAGTATGATTGTTAGCATGCAGGAAGGGTCCATCAAAGTTAACCTAGAAAGGTGTTGATATTAATTCCCAAGGCCAGATCCACAATAAACTCAGTCATCTAGAATCTGACCACATATTCAGATGTTAGGGTTGGTTTCTGAGTGCTCAGAAATGGAACTATAAAAATTTATAAGTCCTTAGTAAAGTGTGGAAAATCCTTTCTCAAGTAGGCAATTAAATGTGAAATTAGTCAATATATCAGAATCTTTGGAGAGGAACAATGCACAGTGAGAAATCAAAGAAAGTGCTAGAATGATAAAGACTGCTGGGGCTATTTGTGTAAGCATAAACTGCTACTCAAATACCTCTTCTCTGAAATGCATATGATACACACAAAAAGCAGTAAAACCTATAGGTCAGATCCTCAACCATATTCAAGAGGCCTGCGATGTAAGAGGTTTCTATTTTAATCTCTGTGCATACCTATGCATCCAAAATGAAGAATAAACTATAGTTATCTGAGTTTGAGAGGCTATGTCAGTATTCTTTAAACATAAAGAAATTACCCTACTTCCATAGCTCTGTCTACATAGTCTCTAAAAATCAGACAGGTGGTTGACTGTCGTGGTCCATTCCTTTAATCTCAGTACTTGGGAGGAGGTGGAGTTGTATAAGTTTGAGTATGATCTCCATGGGGAGTTCTAATCCAGCCAGGTCTACACAATGAGTCTCAGTGAGTGTCACTGAGAGACACAAAAAGCAGACTGGCAAGGCACAAGGAGCTAAGGAGCTCTCGATGCCCATTTTAATTGTGTTCAACAGGCTGGTGTTGAATATTTCTTTATTTCTCCTACTATACAGGAGGCTGCAAATGCAGTAAGGTAGAGTAACCAAGTCAAAGAGTAAGCAAAAAAAAAAAAAACAAACAAACCAATATTGTTTGTGTGTGGAAATCAATATTAAATACAGGTCATGTAGGAATAACCACTTTTTTTCTTAGAAGCAATGATCAAAGTTAAGAAGTAAAAATTAAAATAAAATGGTGCTGGAACAGTTAGGACAGGAGTCACTCCCAAGCGATTCCATTAGCTTCCAGAGCTCCTTGCTTGTTTCATTTTTCTATTTCAGGATACTGATCAATAGAAGTTCCCTCCTTTAACTAAGTAATCCTCACAAAGTGGCAAAAAGTCACTAAATTAATATTTTATTTTGTAGCAGAAAAGAGCCAGTGCTACCTACAAATGGTATAATTAATTAGGATTAATTTCATGTGCAAATTTTGTCATTGCCGGTGTTGATGGAGCAATGCATCAAAAAGACATCACCACTGTAAAATCGATACCAAGATCACCTTGATTACTGTTCCAGTGTGTGTCACCTGTAACACTCATCAGTCATGGTTAGTAGCAAACATCATAGAGAACAAATACAATTTGCTTTTTCTTATTGGCATTTTTCAAGATGAGAGATAATATGTATTCAGGGGCCCAGCTACGAACTCAAAGAATTCAGTCTCCAAAGGAAGTAGATGAGACATCAAGAGGGCCCTGGGGATGATTGAGAAGAAATTATGAGCAGGGAACAGGAGTAATTTTTCACATTGTTATGGAAAGGACTGATTCTGTTCGGGCTATGCAGACGTCCCAGGACACTTTCAGAAAAGCTAGTGAGCTTTGTTTCTATAAAAGAATATGTTCTGTGGTACCCACAGGAAAAAGAAATAACATAAGTTTATGGTGACGGTATTCATCTAATCCTTATCCTTTCTTCTCTTTTAAATAGAATAACCTTTCTGTTGTATCAATTTTGGCCACAGTGGAGCAAGTGGAGAGTACACATTCAATTGATTTTATCTTGAGTAGTTCCTTAATGAGACACAGTATATTAAATTTATAACTATGAAGGATTCTTTCAAATCTGATTTTTTCTTTTAATTCATTCCTCTGGGAGGTCCTCATTTTAGCTCTTGTGTCATAGTCAACACTGAAAGGAATAAGGGCTAGGCTTGTCGTGTTTGCTAGAAAGTCAATCAGGTTGTACTGAAACCATATAGATGTGAACACGTTTTACCAGAGTCACTAATTGTAAGAGAAATCCAGTGCTGAACAATGACAAATGTGTGGAAGCCCACAATTCTCAGAGCTTTTTCGTTATAAAGGAAAATAAGATGTTTGCATACCCCCTCACACACAGACATACACCCTATATAATATCATGGATCTGGAGTAAGTCAAAGAGAAACAATTTTTGTGAGAAGTTGAAGCCCAGTGGTAGAATGATTATGCAGATATTTCCCAAAGAAGATAAGGTAGAAATATAATTCATGAGGAAAGGGAGGGATAGTTGTATGTTGTATATATTATTGTCCTATTGCCCTGCCTCTTCTTGCTACATGGCTTTATATAATAAGAAAATATATAAGGTCAATTTTTTTTAATGTTGGCAATTAGACTCATGTTAAAGTAGCATGGTAAAAACACTTTTTAGAGGAAGAAACTGTATTAAATATCATATAAACAGAGGCCTAAATATCCTTAAATGTTTTTGCTGTGGTCAGCCATAATTAAAGGTACAAAAAAACCACAGGAATAATATTTTGTAAGTTGCCTTGTTTCATCCCAAATCATTTCCTAACTGATTTAATAACACATAAAGGAAATTCTCTGAAAACTTAAGTCTCATTGTGGAGAAAACCAAATTTGGATCTAGTCTTTTCAGTATTTAAATGATAGCTTTTCTTTGGGGATTACATGTGGTTGCTTGCTTACTCTGGCTCTTCAGTCTTTAGCTACCTTCATTTCAGCCTTCATTTGACTTCAATTTAGTAAACTCAAAGACCCCACTGCCTGGTCTTGTTGTTAGCGATGTAGTAGATGTGATCATTTTATTCTACCTGAATAAGAATCATGGATAAGTAAGGAGAAGACTTGGTAATACTGAAGCACCCAAGGTTTACACACAAGCAGACCCAGTAGCCTAATGCTGCAAATCCTACCAGCTGGGGATCATTGATTTTTGAGTTGAACCCAGACATTTACACCTCTAGACACTAAAGACAGAAGCTTATTGTTCTTACTTTTATCTACATATGGTTCTAGCACTTGGCAGTTTCTTCAGCTTCCAACAGCAGTTAGCAGCAGCAACAGAAGCCATAGGAAGCAATAAACAGTAGCAAGTGGCAGGCAGTGGTGGACAGTAGCAGGAAGTGGCAGTGGTGATTAGGCACCAGTGAACTGTAGTGTGCAATAAGTAGCAGTAAGCAGCAGCAGGCAGCAATAAGCAGCAGTAAACAGCAGTGAGTGGCAGTAAGCATCAGCAAGCAATAGGGAGCAGCTGCAGGAATAGCTACATCTCCCTTGTGGATTGTCAAATAATCTACAGAAGCAAACAGGAACTCTGGAATATAGAACATCAATACACTTCTCAATAATGGCACTGTGGCAGCTCTCAGATCTGGAGCACCAGAGAACTTAATACTTGAGGTAGATCTTAGGAATTCTTCCAGTGATAAGGACCCACAGCCTCTTTCTCCATTTGTAGTTCTCATTAACTTCTTCACCTTGACTACCATTATTCTCGACTACTGCTACCCCTTTCCATGGCCAGTCCTGGCATTGTTGCCACCTTCTATTCTTTGTGTTATCAGCTCAGTCTATGCTACTAAAAGTAAAGATTAAGCATGGGGAAGAAAACAAAGGTTGAAATAAACCAATTTACAAGGTTTAATATTCCAGCATCAGGGGCCATATGAGAGAGATGCATGTATATCCAGAAAGAGTGGGAAATGAGCAAAATATCATGCTTCTCAAGGCAGAAAGAATATTTGCCTCCAAAATGGTATACCTTATTAGAAGTGAAGGCTGTGCCTGTACTTACCATGGCATTTCATCTTGCTAGCAAACATCTAGGTATTTACCTGCCATGGGCCTTTTGTTTGGTTCACAGGGGAATTGTCTCTCTTCTGTTCTAATAGAAATGACTGGAGACTCAAGTAGAGTTCCCAGAGACTTGTCATAGTAAAAGATAAAGTAAGAGCTGATTGAAATATTTACAGCTAATATAGTATCTACAGGAGCCAGAGATGTGCTTCAGCAGCAAACAGCCATGATTACCATTTTTGTTCCACAAGACTTCTTCTCAAATCAGCTGGTATTCACATGAAGGCAGTCTGGCTGGCTGCATTGTTTAGTTTTCCTTCACTTGAAACAACTGTACACCAGAGAAGGGTGTGCCAAATTACTCTAAACACTATATTTAAAAGAAAACAGATATCAGTAGGAGTACTTTAAAATGGGCTTATTGATTCCATGAATAGTAATTTAACAATATCCAAAGTTTGTAAGACTCCTATAATGGGTCTCTCTGGTACTTCTGCCAGTGCTCTATGGAAGAAAACACAAAAGGGCAAAGCAACACATATTTTCATGGTCAAAGATAAGTAACATGATACCCTAAAACTTTTAAAGTATACTTAATGAGAGAGAGAGAGGAACATGGAGGTACTATTTTTCTGTCATCATTTTCTGGATTTTACTAGTCCATTGATTACCTGTCTTTACCTCATCCTTCCCTTTCATTTTCTGCTTAGTCTTTCAAATATCTTCCATAGCAAAAGTTAACAGGTAAAAAAAAAAATTAAGTAAAAGTACTACAATGATTTTCTTTTTTGGTTTTTCATTTTGTAGGCATACATCAATAAATGGCATGAGTGTTTTTAGTTCTAAATACAGGCAAAATTAACATGTATGAAGTCCGTGTTCTTAAAAATCTTTATTTTTTTTTAAAAATCAGGCTTGAAAATATGAGAGAACAAAGGACTATAATTATATCATGCAATATACTCTCCTTTAAACAAGATTTTTTTTTTGTTTGAAAGTAAAGAATTGTCTTAAGAGGCTCTGAGCCTACAAGGCAGAAAAAAAATAAATGTTTCTCCTATTTCCAGCAGTTTGCACCTGCTTTCTCCTCAATGCCCTGAGGTGGATTTGCATATGAAGTTCTGCACAGTGAGCACCTTCAGAAAACAGTAAATCTACCAGAATTAGCTATCTCGCTGTTTGTCAAACCTCTTGATGTTCGAACACAAACACCATCTTGTGAAGATATTCCTGATAATTACAACCCAGGAGCTCCTTAACCTAGGGGCGAGAAACCAGGGGAATATGTATAGAGCAGAATAGTCTCAGTTGCTGTATTTGATCTTTCTTCATTTCTGCATTTCTCAATATTGTGCCAAGCATATTTCTTAATACTTGATTTTTTTTTTTGGTTATTTAGGTAATTTTCAGAAGAAATAATGCTAAAATCTGAATGTTAAAATACAGAGTTAAAAATTCTAAGTAAAATGTTCAGAGTGATTCTAAATATAGCCCCCAAAGAAAATATGAAAAAAAAGTGTATTTATATCATGAAAATAAGCACAATTTGGAATACAAAATCTGGTAACTAAAATTTACCAAATTTAACATTTAACAAATTAAAGAAGTGCCATTATTCTAATTGTATTTTCAGAAACATATTTGGTAAAATTGTAATAATTTAAATTTTTTATTTCTTTAATTATTTAATTATTAATTATTAAAAATAACAGAAACTTTAAACTGTTGTAGTTTTCCTAAGATACAAACAACAGCAACTGAGCAAGCACTGGGAATGTTTCTATGGGTGTATGAAATGAGAGAAGAATGTCTATGTCACTATAATTTCAAAATGTACCATATTTCATCCTAATGAAAAATCCATTCAGGAAAGGATGAGAGAAATGAGATATAATACAGATAACAAAAAATTCCCTACCCATCAAAAAAAATGATAATCTGTTAGAAAATGTAGCAAAGATCTTAACAAACACTTCTCAACAAAAATAAGCTTATACAAAGTCCAAATAAAAACACAAACCTTTACAGAATGTCCTTCATAATTAGAAAAAAGAAACAAAAGTAGTGTGTATGCCATTATGAATGAGAGTTAAATGCCAGATATAATGAGCACTGGTGAAATAAATCATGAAAATTTTAGAAGACACTCATGGGAAATCAAATTCTTATTGTAAAAGTCTTTACTGTTGCCACTAAAGTACTATATGTGCATGTGTGTTTATACATATACATGTATATATGTATGTGTGTGTATATATATATATATATATATATATATATATATATATATGTTACAAAAGGTAAATTCAACTTGTCACTTATATTGTCCTCAAAAAGTTAATAGGTAGATAGCAGAGTCAGAGTCTTAACAACAGGCTTAAAAGAGGTGTTGTTTTAAATAGTTGACATAGAACATAACCATGGTATCCTTGTCAGTAGAGTGAATATGACAGTCATACAGTACAATATTACAAGATGAGAGAAATTATCAAGGAAGGCTCTCATACTCAACCAAAACCAGTGGAAAGAGGAGGTGGATGACAGAGGGATTTGTAAACGGGATGCTCTTAGGAGGCTTGGAATAGGATCACACTTCTGCCACTCTTGGCTGACTTAAATATGTGCTTGCTTCATTATAATTTATTAGGCTCCTTCCTCAGGTTTATGATCTTTCAGCGTATTTCACAGAGAAAACAAAAGTCATTTTTTAAATGCCTTAATCTCATATCCAAGCAGAGATAACTATGTTCATCTGGGGACAAATGACTGTCAGAGCCACATTCATATATTTTATGAAAGATTCCTACATTCATCAAGTTGATGACACTGGTATCATTGGCTAATAGATACACTTGCTATTGAACAAGTTTACTTAATTAGACTTTAGACTTCCTGCTTACAGCTGTAATATGTCAGAAGCATCAATTATTAGTGTCTGCAGAAGTCTTAGCAACAGGTTTGGAGACAAATTTAATTGTGCTGTGTCTGAAGGCTGAGGTTCAGAAATTAGAAGGCAGTTGTTCTGTTCGGTTTTGGTGTTCACTGCTGCAGTACCAGGTTTCTATTCAATCCCTCTTGCAAATCTGCTTTGTTTATGGCTCGATTCTGTTGTGTTTTATTGCCCAAGCTGGTTCTTAGCAAAACACGAACATAAAAATGAGGCCTTGGAAGCCAACTATTGTGTTACACAGCTGTGATTCAATACCTGAAAGGTAGTGGGGTCGGGAGCTGATCAAGGTCATACTCAGCGACTTAGTGAGTTGGGAGCCGGCTAGGGTCACGAAAAATAAACTAAGAGACATAGAGAGTGGCTTTGGAGGAGGTGTGTCTATTCCATCACTTGACTTCCAGTTCTGCTATATGCCTCGAGAAACAAACATATAAGCACAACAAACTGAGACTAACCCCCCTGTGCCTTCTTTCTTTTCTGTTTAGTGTTTCAATTTCTGTATTAAGATGCCATAACCAAAAGCAACTTGATGAGGAAAGGATTTATTTCATCTTATATTTTCACATCACAGTCTATCATTGAAGGGTGTTGGGACAGGAACCTGGAGACTGGAACTGAAACAGAAGCCATAAATGAATGCTGCTTATTGGCTTGTTCCTAATAGTTTGTTCAGCTTGCTTTCATATGCAAGAGACTACCTATCTAGGTGTAGAAACACTCACAGTGGGCTGGGCCTTGCAAAATTATCCTATAATTTTGCCTATGGGCCACCTAATAGGTGTGGGGCTGTCTAGAGCTGAGAGTGAATCAAAGCTGGCCTGGAACCTTCCTCATCTCCCGAGTTCCTGTGCTCATCAGCTCACAGGCTCCAACCAAAGGCAGGTTGAATACACAGTAAGAACCACCCCGCCCATGCTGAGTCCCCCACAGGGCTTTCCACCTGGGGGCAGCCACCTGCGGATGGGGACACAGCCCATTGGTGAGATTCCTTACAACAGATGAGGACATTTTCTCAATTGGAGATCCTTTTAATAGATAGCACTATGTTTGTGTCAAGTGGATAAAAATGAACCAGCATAACTGATACCTAGTTAATTTTAAAGAAATCATAAACCACAACCTTTCCTTTCTTGTTTACATGCAATATATCGTGTTAATATTGATATCACAATATAAGACAGAAATAACTTTAAAAGTCCTGTAATATTAAAAAAAAATCCTGTCATTTAAATACCCAAGTATTTTACAAACCTACCGTCTCTTTAAAGGCATAAGTCTCTCTACAATATCCAAATTCTCCTAACTTTAGGTTGCTGTAAAATCAAAACGCAAGTTAAATACTTGTTTATTTCCAGAAGGGAAGAACCAAGGCAGAGTTACATTCAATAAAAGCAGGTCCAAAGTGGTACAGTGTGAAGCTCAGTGTGAGATGCCTATGGCTTGCCATCTTCTGTGCTGCAAAGGATTGGGCTGCAATTCACTGACTGCCCTCCACAGCACACAGAGAGTTTGTATCACAGGCTCAGATCAGCTTCACTGGACAGCTGCTGCTATCCACACATTATGGGCATCTCCTATGTCCTTGGATCTCTATAGGCTGCCCCCACCATGGGCAGCCTCTTAATCTCTCTTCTTTCTAATACAGGCTTTTGCCACATGAAGTATTATCAGTTATTACCATTTCTTATTAAAAACAATAATGAACATACAAGCCTTCTGTGACTCCACCTTAGTGAAAAGATGTCAGTTCATGTTTATCTCATAAGTCTAACGCAGCTTTGTCTAGGAACCTGTGAGTTGAGAGAACACACTTCTAAGACTTGGTAGGTTTAGCTGTTTCAATCCCATCTCCTATAAACTCTAATTCTCTCCTGATATATCTTTGTATCTTTGTCTAATTTAATTCAGAATATTACTTAATCCAGAATACCTTTGTTTTTGGGGCAGAGAGGAGAGATTTCTTTTATCAAAACACAGTTTCCCACATGGACAAGTCTTGGCGTTTGTGAGTGTGAGTATATTTAGTTCCTGGATATCATCCTAAAACTGATCACACAGAATATTTACCCAAACAAAACCCACGACTCCAGATATGGCCTATGAAGTAATAGTGGAACATATACAGTAAGAATGCAAACAAATAAAATTCCTTGAAAGTTCAGTATCAGCTTTTCTTCAATCTGTCCATCAATTCCAACAGATGTTTGTTACCGTAATTCCATTTACTAGTTTCTGTCTTAAGAAAGACAAGCTCTGCTGTTGACTAAACATTCTATTTAGTTGAAAGTACACTAAATAACCAAATTTGCAGAATCAAAATTACCAGAAATTTCAAGGCAATGCAACATTAATTCTTTCAACTTATTTGTACATTGTATTCATTTCAGAGATGAATATGTCCTGTTAACTCTATTATAGAGAAAATGTGTTAACATTGTCAATAATAAGTTAGGCCAGGAAATTTCAGTCATTTTGTTGTACATTTCAGAGAAAAGGTGAGTATAAATATATTTACAGGGCAGACTTGACCTCTGTAAGAGTTCTTGATTTTAGAGCAAGCACACAAGAGGAGACTGGAGTAATGAACTTAGTCTCTTATGAGTTCTCTGTGTATATTGATGTAGCCTTCTCTTTGCTCTTTTGTTGGGGGCAAGTAGAAATGATTTTTCCATATACTTAATTTACTCATGCTTTCCTCCTATAATCTAACTCTTGTACTAATCATAAAGTGCTTTGTGAACCTTCCCCATAAAATGTAGCCCATGATATTCACCATCAGCCTACTGCAGCACCTTTCTGCTCTGAACTCAGCATTTTTTCATTTACTGACTTAGAATGTAGTGTGAATGGTATTTGTTTTAGTTAATGTCATAATTTTAATAGCTATAATGCCTCTTACCTCCCATATGTTTTGAGCTTTCCTTAGGTCCAAAAGAAGTATTTTATATTGTACAAATAGTCCACCAGGACTACTCTTTGCAAGATGCATGTTTCTTTTTCATTTTCTCTTCAATAAAATTAAAATTTTTATGTCCACTGTTCGATGCCAAACTCAGAAAATATTCACCCAACCAGCTTGATATCAATTTCTTCATGCTCTGGGTGTTTGAGTTTCTGACAACTTTCAAAAGCTGGGTTAAATAAAGTTGTTGGAGACTTAGAGGTGGAATTTGCAAATAGAACGTTTTCTATCATATGACTCGCCAAAACAGATGACATGAGTCAGCAGGGGATAAATGAGATTCCAAGTCAGCAGATCGCTGCGTTTCCACATTCGTTCTGACTCTGTGTTAGCAACATGAACAACATCCAATTTATTTTCTCAACATTGTGCAACAGCATCAAACACACATTTCGCATTCTCTGTTTATATCTGTGTTCACATCTGAACCTGGAACCATTCCATACCTTATTGCATTTCTTCTGAATCCATTCAGCTTGGGGATTTCAGGGTGAGCAAAGAGCTCTCAGAACATAAGCTGCAATATGTTGCTTTTAGCAATTCAACATATTCATTTGTTGGAACTTTCATCCTTTTGCATTTATTTTCCCACCAACATGTGCATATACATCAACACATTTGCATAAAATATTCCAAGAGCAAATGTACAGGGATACGTTTTTCTCCTACGAGTGTTGTATAGTTGCCAATGGGGCTTTTTTCCCATTTGGTCAAATTTGTTCAGTGTTAATAAAGTACTGCCAAGTGTGGAGTGTTTAGAGCTTGGGGTGCTCTGTAGGAAATGTGTGATCTTCATTCATGTCCCTTTTGTCAGGCTGAGGGGCAAATCAAATTGACCTGTCAAAGAACAGGAGTTCTTTGTGATTGAATTATTCCATTTCAGCCCAAAAAGTGTATTTTCTTTTTCAAATTCTTTTTTTTTTTTTTTTTGCCTTTTTAGAGTTTCCAGGGGACACACTCATAGCTGAATTCATTTACCACTGAAAACTTATCTTCCCTATCATATGACTAGAGTGTAATAAAGCAATGGCCCTTGTGTGCCAAAAGGTGTAAAGAATTTAACAGTAAGCTTTTAGAAGTTCACTGATCTGACCAGTGTGAGCAAAACCACATTCAAGTTACTAGGGCATTCACAGAAGCAAGAAGCAGGCACTCTCAATATCTTGCCTCTGGTATCCACATAAGTACCTCACCCTGGGCTGGTCTCTTTGTTACAAGCTCACCTAAGCAATAAACTCCTTCTTTCTCAGCCCATTCCTGGGAAACTGTTACCCTCCTGATCTGAGGCCAGTACCTTCCACTCAGCATTCTATTAATGCTTAGTCTTACCAACCTTCAGAGTCATGTCTCTTATCTGGGATTCATGTACAAGATTACTGGCAGCTTAACAGAGTGGCTATAGGTTTTCATTTACTCTCTGGAGTTGTTCTTTCTGAAAGAAGTTACTGGGAAAAAGAAAAAGTATTTGGGGAGTTTGCATTTTGTTTGTGACTAGAGTGTCTGATTTCTGTAAGTGTTCATTGTTCAATGAATGGTTTAAATGGGAAAAATCCCTTTTAGGATTGGATATTTGAATACTTGATTCCTAATGGGTGATGATGCTTGGGAGAAAGTTATGAAACATTTAGGAGCTGAGGCTTTGCTGAACAATGTGTGCCATTGAGGGTGGACTTTGAGAGTCTTGAGCCATTGAGGATACGATATTTTACCATCCTTCTCTAGACATCTGCTATCATTCCTCCCCAGTCATTACGGTTTCTCTCCCTGAAATGAGCTTAAAATGAACTTGTTCTTCATAACTCATTTGTTTCATGTTGTTTCATCACAGCAACAAAAAATGTAACTAATGCATTCAATAAACTGGCCTTTGCCAGTCACTCAACTGTCACTCCTCCAACATCCATCTGATGGGTGGTATAAGACTTTCCTTAAACACACTCATTCATCTGCACACACTCTGAGCAGGTGCAGAAGTCACTACACATACTGGGAAACTGATATTTATTCACTGTTTTGTTTGCAAGTATGGGAACACTTGTTAGGTAGAGTTCTTATAGGTGAAGAAAAGACCATGTCTGAAGTTATGGAATGACTCTATAAAATTCAATCTGGTGAAATGTAGCCTTGGTGTTCTTCTTTTTCCTCACAGAACTGCAAAACTGCCCTCTATGAGTTTTAATGTCTTCCCAAATGGATGTAAAAGGACTTGTGTTCTGTGGCCCTTTGGTTTTCTAATAAACTTTACAGTAATTTTCATTTCAATATTGGAAGAAAATCAAATATTTGCATATATTCTTTATTTAAATTTGCTTTTTGTGACATCTTCTTCAACCTAATAAAAAGAACCTGTACAAGGTACTAAATATGGAGCTGGAGAGATGTCTTAGAACTAAGAGCTGCTCTTACGGCTCTCTGGTAAAATGGCAGTCGTTATTCTCTTCTAAGATCCATGACCTTACTATCACCAGGCAATTGGCTGTTTCTAATACCCAGCACTGTTTTCCACCTGTTGAGTGGGTTTTAAGTACAATTAGACAACTGTTGGTTTAAGTCAATCGACGAGTGCCACTTTGTACCTTTATGGATACCTTGTTGTGCTGGTCAGTGTTGTGGTTCACAGGCATCACATCTGGATAAGACTATTTGTTCTTTTCCCCACTTGGCAGCTTACATGGTACTTTCTATCACAGGAAGGAGGCATTCAGATTAGAGACAGCTTGAATCATCTCAATACCCTTTGCTAAATAGGCCTTGTCTTCAGCAATAAGGACTTAATTCCAACCTTTGAGAGGCAACCAAAGGCTACAATAATCTATATTGTCTTCAGAGACACTTTGACTATCTTGACCAGCAATTAGCATATAAATTTTTCATGCCCTTATGTCTACAAATAAATATAGCTCTCACCCCTTTTCAAAGAAGTTTCCCTTTACAACAATTTTTCCTGCGGGCAGACCACCACAGAAAAAAAAAATCACAATTAAACACAATGCAGATATCAATGTATAATGGGGGCCAAGCCTCAGTGAATACATTTTCAACATAACTCCTGTACATAAGGCTCATAAAACAAAGTATTAGAGATGTGGCAGAAAGATGTGAGAGCCAGAGGAGCAGAAAGTCTGCTGTGAAACTGTGGTCCTAGAAATAACTGACAAACAAGACCTAAACTTTTACAAGATCAATAAACATACTAATGTGGAAGGGAAAAAGCTCACATTATCTTACCTCTTGACAATGAACTATAGGTAACTAGTGATGGCTGTAAGAGGGTGAATTAGTCTTCAAGGAAAGAACCCCCCTAACATTGTCTTGTTGCAAACTTGCTAGATAATCCTTTAAGTGATTAGCTTTGAAGTTATATGTGCACAAACAACAAAAATAGACTCAAGTTGTATTTATATAATTTGCATGTGTGTGTGCTTAATAATAATAATAATATAATAATAATAATAATAATAATAATAATAATAATAATAATAATAATAATAATAATAATAAAAAGCCATCAATTGAAGAGAAAGATGTGGAAATTTGGAAGGGCTGGAGGGAAGGGACATGGAAGAAGTTGAAGAGAAGAAAGGATAAAGGGAAATAATATAATTATATTTTAATTTAAAATATGTCAAAAATGTTAAATGATATTTTAAATTAAAATATAATAATAGAAAAAATAAGATACTGGTCTTGAAGAAGACCCAACTTCAGTTCCAAAATACTTGTAATCTTATATCCAATGAATTTGATGCCTACTTTGGACACATGGACCATAGAACTTTATTGTACAACACCCCCGTACATATAGAAATAATTTAAAATATTTTTAATGTGCTCAATGTTTCATTTCGAAGAATTAAAACATGACAAGGATAGCATCATTAACACTTGAGTTCAGCCTTGTATTGAACATCGAGGAGGGGTGTGTTGGAGGAGTTGGAGAGGTAGGAGGCTGGATATGATCAAAATGCACTGTCCTTATGCATGAAATTCTAAAGAAAAGTAGCTGAATAGGGAAAATTATTTTAATAAATACATCAATTTAAGGGACTATTTTTAAAAACAGAACAGAACAAGGCAAAGCTGTGTATGCCAGAAAGAATTACAGCATCTTCTAGGAAGGTATGCAATTATCCAAGTCAAACATCTAATAAATTACCATCAGCATCCCAAAGTCTTTTCTTATGATGCTATCTCTAATAGTATTTTGTTACTGAAGGTAGGTAGAAGGGAAGAAAAACTGAAAGCAAAGGAGAAGAGAAACAGATATCATGTTGAGTACAAACACAGAGTTTTTAATCTGTCCAAAAACATTTACCTGCCCTTGGACTACAAAAAAAAAATTTTAAATCCATAACTGAATTTAGAGAAAATTATAGCTAATTTTATTTCTACTTATCTTTCTAGAAGAAATCTTTGTGGATATATTTTTAGAAATGTCTCTGTCTTGATTTTCTCACTAGCTTTGTTTACAACACTTCTAAAGGAGAGAAATGAATGCATGCATTAAATGAAGGCTGTCTCATGTCTCAAAAGGTAGAAGCACTTCAGGCACAGGCTTCACAGTCTAGGTTCGATCCTGGAATCAATGATGAAAAGAAAGAACCAGCCCCTGAGAATTGTGTTCTAACCTTCACACACATTCCTTGGCCTAACTGTGCCCACAACCAAACACATACACACACTGAGAAATTTAATCCACGTACTCAACATATAAGAAACTATACTACAATATATGCTAATTCATTTTAGAAGTCTACAATATAAGAAATTTTTATTATTTACCTCTGTTATTCTTCTTTATGATATTAAGATATTCTTATGATATTAATATGTTATTAGGATAATTGTTCCAATTTAAAAATGAGTATATTGGAGGATCTGTAATTGGTCATTTGTTTTGCTTATGATCATTCAACAGCATTAAGCACATTTTGTTGTGTCCTTAGAAAGTACAATCACAGTAAATAGTGAGTCTGAAGTGATTGAGAATATGCAATTGTTCTAACACATACATCATATTTAAACATTTTAGATGATAAAAAATAAAAGTGGAAATTTCCATTAATGGGAATCCTTTGAAAGTCTATGGTCCTGCTCTGAAATTACACTATTAGGATGTTGAGTATTCTCATGATATTCTTCTATGAGATCTTCTTGGGCTTGAGATTTTCTCTGATATGTGTTTTTAAAACACACCGATGCATCCATTAGGGATGCAGAAGTAAAGATACACTTTCCTGCCTAGAATTTACCAAATACTGGTCCATATTGTGTCTGCCTTCTAGAAGCATTGATTAGAGCCTTTGTATAAATATTTGACACACTACGCCCACATTTGAAATACTGTTATCTTTAAAACTTCTTCAATTTCCTTTTTTTCTCACAATAAACCAAAATTTTCATAATTGTATAGCACATCATATCTACGACACGTAGGTTCACAGTATTATGTTTGAGAAGGGAAAGATGAAGGAAATTGGATTCTTCACAATGACATTTAAGGGAAAGATTCCAGTTGGGGTTTGGTACAAGCCTTATTCACTAATTGTTTAGGAAGTTCATTATGAAAATAGACACACTATGTTCCTAGAAGTGGTTGCCTAAAACACATTGTACTAGACAAAAAAAGTTCTGAATTTCACTGGTGGACAGAGAAATGAAGTGAAAACTAAGGAAGCGTAAAGCCAAAAGGAAAGGTGGGAGGCAGATGATGATTGATCCAGCAAGGTTAGCACAGTTCCAAACGTAGGTGAAATAAAGCTGAGGGTTTTGTTGTTGTTGTTGTTGTTTGTTCGTTTGTTTCCCTTTTAAATCACTGAAGTTTTAAGCTTAATTAACTTGAACAAGCCATGACAGTTCCATGTTTACACTACTTATCTACATAGCAGGGAACTAAGTTTTTTGTATGTGAAGGGACTGTAACTATTACAGTTCACGTGATCTCTGTCACAACTACTCAGTTTTGTTCTGAAAGTAAGCTTCAGAAGGTCATGAATACCTGAGTTAAGCTGAGTTCTTGTAAAACCTTTTGACAAGATTGGTGGCAAGCTGGGCCATAGCTGGCTAATAGGCAGCCTGTAACATAGGCACAAGCACAGCCAGAGTCCCTGTCAATCTTTGACCAAGGATCATACATGTGTATTTCAAAGAGTACATGAGCACATTTCAAGTTTTCCACATAAGGTAAACTGATTATGATAGTTGTTCCAGAGCCCAAAGATTAACACTCTTCCAGGCAGAAGGAGAGTAGTGTGGTTGTGGGCTTGATGATCTCTGCCATGGAAGGTAAGGAATAGATTTTTTATGAGAAAAGACATGAAGAATGGTAGGTGTAGATTCTAGTTCTGTGTTCAAAAGGAGTCAAAGGCATATAAAAAAAAAAACCCTAAGTGTTGAAGTCAAATTTTAATCTTCATAGCAAAAATTCTGCTATGAGTGTTAAGATGATCAAATATGTATTACCACTTTAGAAAACCTACACATCAAAACATCACCTCCTATGTATGCAAGTTTTCCTTCGTGTATGTCAGCGATCTACACTTCACATGAAATTTGTTTTATTTTTCCAGTTTTTTTTCACTGTATTCCAATGAAGTAGGAGCTATTAAGATTAAGACTGTCATGTGTTGAACATGAGATACGAAGTCTCCCAGAACAGGCTCAGCCCTCCAAATGACATTTTCCACACTCTTTGCTTGGTCTTTGCAAGAGCCTCAAAGTAACGTTCACTCCAGTGGTTCATCGCTGAAGAGTAAGTTGAGGTTTGGGTTCTATTCGATCATGAAACACTTCTTAAAGTATACTTTAAATTTTCAATTTCCAAAAAGTAGTAAAATCCATTGATAAATACAGAAACAACACCCAGTCAATTGGCTGATCTTTGTAAATATAAAGAAGTCTGTAATGGTGGATCTGAACTCTACTGGGAGAGATCTTGCCTAAAGGAGATCGACCATATTATAGACAAAGTGGGGGTGGGGTGGTGGATGTAAATGTACTGATATGCTGAATCTAGCAAGAATCACTCAGAAATTGATGAGACGAGTGTTAGAGTTTTCCAGTGTAGGAGGTGCATAAAGCATGGTTCCTGGTTCCTGAACAAGCATGCTCTTCTGAGTTAAAAATTGCTCACTCAGCTGTTGCTTTGCTTCTGTCTTTGCAGCACTCTTGACACCATGCTGCAGAATGGATAAATTAAAATGGTTTCTGCTTAATCCCCCCCAGAGAGGTTTGATGTGTGTGGGCTAGAGTATTTTAGTTGAGCAGGCTTAAAACATTATGCTTTTTACAGCCTAATAGGTGTGTTGGTGTAATCAATCCTAATATGTAACATTTGGGATATATGCACATGTCTCCCAGGCCCCATTTCTGTAACAAGAGGGAAGAAAGCAATGACTCATTGTTGGTCTATATCAGACCATGAAGAAGAGATGCTTAACAATCAAAAAAGACACACTCTTTCTCAGCAGGAAAAGTGTCACAACCCTTGACTGGAGATAGAAAAGGACAGAAAGTTTCTGAAGTCAAGTACGTTGGACACTAATAGCTTTAGACCAAAAGCAAACCACTGGGGAGAATGGCTAAAGCAAGTGTTTGCTGAAGGACCAAATTGTCATATGTGATGATACCAACTATTTCAAGAATCTTTGATGTCTTTAGTCTTCCTGATTATTTTTAATCATTCTTCTTACCTTGAAATAATTACATACCTATGCTTAGTTGTAAATATACTGAGATACCGAGCAGCTATTTCCCCGTTTCCCCAAGATGCTATCATTTATTTTCATATAACATTAAAAAAAAGAGTGAAGAATCAACATAAATCTACTGTACTACTTATTCAGACTTCACCAGTTTAATCACAATCTGTGTTTGAATGTGTGAGCGTGTATGTGTGTGTGTGTGTTAAACTCTGTACAGTCCACATGTTGGTCTGTGAACCTGCCTTCATAGACAAAATGCAGAGCAAAGAATGTATCACAGTGATCAATCTTGCACCTTTTATACATCTCATGGCTTCTCTCCCCTTTCCTCAACTCCTGACAGTCATTAACAGGTTCAAAACTCTATTACAACAAATTCTCTTTTATTATCCCATGAGATAATGTTTCTTATTTCCTATATTACATCTTGAAATTCACCCAAGTTGTTCTATGTATGAAAACTGCTCCTTTGCCTTGCTTCATAGTACTCTGTGCTACGGACATACCAGTTTGCATAATTGAGAATAATGTGTGGCCTTCGCCACATAAATCTGTTTTAAATATCTGTGCAAAGGTTTTTACCTTTATAAAGAATGCTTGCTTCTATCTGTCCATAGATTGTAACAACACAATTATGGTGTCAGCTGCTTAATACAAGATTAGTTTTATAAGAAAGTGCTGAACAGTTCTTCAGAGCAGATGGGACATTCTTCATTCCATTAGCAAAGGATCAGTTACCAAGACACCAGAATGATCCAATGTGCCCACACATTCAGCAAGTTTTTATGATTATTACTGATTACAGTTTTTTTTAAATTTTATTGTATTCTTGTTTTTGTTCTCACTTGATATTAGTTCTCCACTTTCCTAGTCAAGTAGAAATGCCTCACTGTGAATCAAATTAAAGCTTTCTAATAAAGAATGACATTGAATGCCCTTTAATCGAATCCTTAATAACCAACATGTCCGTTTCATGAAATTTTGTAATTTTGTTCATTTTTGTGAAAGAATTGTTAATTTTTTATATGTTTTTATTATTTATTATGCACTAATATTTGGTTTAGAATCAGATGTGTAATTTCACTTTCTGAACTTACCTTAGAAAGATCTTTCTCCTTAGAGAATCTTCTTGATCAGATGACTTTACTGAAGTTTATCACATCAATTTTTCTTATTATGGAAAATTCTTTATGTATAAAAATATTTGCCTGGTATAGATTCTGAATATTCTATTATATGATTTATTCTAAGAGATTTATTATTTATGTTTGCATTTAAATCATAATCATATTTGAGTCATGCATATTATTTTTTATTAGGTGATAGGATTATGCTGCCTGCCCTCCTTCCTTCCCTTCCTCCCCTTTTCCCCTCCCTCTTCATCTTTCTTCCATTCTTCTTCTCTATTTCTTCCCTGGTTTCATTCCTTCCCTCCTTCCTTGTGTTTCTTTCACTTGCCTTGCTGTACCTCCCTCTCTCTCCTCCTCCTTCTCTTCCACTCCCCTCCATTCCTTTTCTCCTTCCTTTACTTTCAGTTTCTTAGTCCACCTTCCTTCTTCCTTTAATTTTCCATTCTTTTTTCTATCCTTTTAGTTATTTCTATTTTCTTACTTTTTATTTGTTCTATTTCTTTTTCTTTTTGACTATGGATGTCTGTGTGACCCATTTTCTTCCACTCAATTACTTTTGCACCTCTGTAAAAGCATGGCTTGGTTGTGTGAGCCTTTCTTTGATGCTACATTTATCCCTATGCCTGTGAACCTGCGAAAATATTAGAGTGGCAACTTGACAAGGTCTAATTTACACATTCAGAGAAACTTTCAGGCATACCCATGCTGGATTTTCTTGGTTAGATTAATTGAAATCAGAAGACCTACCCTATTGTGTGTGGTACCTTTTAGGAATGACCTTGCTATAGGGATGGCTGAAAGAAAGGATTTTTGATTTTTTTGCCTGCTTGTCCTCAATTCTTAGTGGTTGAGTTCCTCTATTCTGTTGTTGTGGCTACTGGCATCAGAACCTAGCTTCTTCACCTTTTTATGTTGAACAGAAGTTCAGTGTTCTTCAGAAGTCCTTAGGCCTTCAGTACTATATTAGGTCTGCTTAGGCATTTGAACTCATGGACTTAGAAGCTACTAGGTTCTTATCTTTTGCAGTCTGCAAATGGGCATTGTTGGGTTGGGCTAACTAGAAAATATTGTGTAAGTCATTATAATAAACAACTTTTAATATATTCATTCTAGCAGTTTAGTTCCTCTAGAGAATACTGGATAATCCACAGTTAAGTAAAATAAATGAGCAGAAGGAGGAGAAGGTGAAAGGAAAGAAAATGAGCAGGAAGAGGAGAAGGAGAAGAGAAGGAGAAAGTAAAAGATGAAAGAGAGAGGAGAGAGAGAGAGAGAGGGAGAGGGAGAGAGAGAATGAATATCTATGTACCACGGTGTGAAAACTGTCACATCATAGCCTGCCATCTGATCTGCGCCATTGGGAAATGATAAATTTGCTTATTTTCAGCTTAATTATTATAAAAATGTGATAAGAATATTCAACTCAATTCTCAAAAGGGCTGGATGAACTCATAAGTGAAAGTGGGTATAATCTACATTAATTTTAACCCAGTTGGTAATTCAGTTGTTTTGAAGACTCTGTAAGGCAGTTTAGGGTTCATTGTATTTCATGTGTCAATGATTATCCTTGAGATGTGTTTATGTTTACAGTCTACAATGTATAATATAATTATTTGGGAAGAAAATATCGCTTGTTTTTCTTCAAACTCCAGAATTCAGGAACAGCGAGAGAGCTGTAATAAAGAATAAAATTCATTTTATTTTATACTTTTTAAAAATTATTTAGATAAGATGATTAACATATCCAAAGTCACTTGACTGAAAGGATTCAGAGCCCCCCCAAACTTACTTGCCATCACCCCAGCCATGCACTGCTTCCTCTTGTCCATTTGTCCTCATTTATGCACTGCTCTCCCTAGCAGCCTGGCTCAAATAGCCTCTTTCCTCATTCATTTTCACGGGTCCAAACTCAATCACAGCCTTCCTTCTAGCTCTGTATCCATATGGTCATGCTCATCTGGGAGGTGGCTGTCTGAAACTGGTGCCATTGAGCCATCCACATTCAGCTATGTGACCAAGCCAGGAAATGACTTTTGGATATTATTAAACAAAGTTGGCTGGGTTTCAGTGACACAAGATGATACACCCTCCATCCTCTTTGCAAGCCTAGAGCCAAACTCTGGCCTTCTGGAAACCAAGATACCTTTGGTGGCTTAGAAAACAGTTTCTATTTTTTTTTCAAATGACTCCACTGAAAGCAAGAACAAAGGGCTGGAGAGGTGGCTCCTGATTAGTAGATTCACACATGATAAACATTCTGAGAGGAAAACATTGGTGAAAATTTTAACTGAGCAAATTTACCCTAAACCACATGGTCCAGAGAAACTCAGGGGCCTCCCTCAAGTCAGGGTTGGGACTCTTTGGTTTTCTTTGCAATCTCTATAGATGATATCCTGTTAGCTGAAATACATATGGAATACTATTTGCCAAAAAAAATAAGAGGTGAAAAATGTTAAAAAGTTCTATGGCATTAAGTTATTTCCTGTTCTTTTTTTGATGACAAATTTCAGAGTCAAATGGTCACATCTATGAAAGAGGATTGGTTTAGTATGCATAGTCGCTTTTGGATAGATATATTTATTCATATGCAGCAATGACTTTGTATGACCATTTTTCTACACATTAAATTAACCATGGGCATATAAATATAGGTATTATATATTTTCATAAATCAAAATATATGTGTTTTGGAGGTGTGTATGTGTGTGTGTGTGTGTGTGTTTGTGTGCATGTGTGTGCCTGTGTGAGTGTGCATGTGTGTGCCTGTGTGTTTATGTGCGTGCACACATGTGTGTGCATGTTTGGAAGGTCAGCACACAGCATAGTATGTTAATCCTATGGAGCTGTCTTCACTTGGGGGAAGAAGGCAAAGTTCCTCACTGAAACCAGGAGAGATGCAAAGAAATGTGACAAACTTAGGCCAACACTGAGAGATCTTTTCAATTAAGTTCTATGGAAAGGGGTAGTTCTGGGTAGAGGAGGGAATGTAAAATTTCAGGATCCCTAACAAGAAATACAAGAATAAAGTTAAAGTGAGAAAAAACATTACGGATACTTTTCTCACTTTACATTCTGCATAACTCTACAGATAGGGCATTAGTTAGTCCAAGCCACAGGTCAGTGGGAGCACAGCTGGTCACATCAAGAGGGGCATTCACTGGGTCAAAGAGGAACCAAGGGTGACACCAATGACTGCTAGAAGGTACCCTGCAATAACCTATTTTCTCTAGAACAGGAGTCATATTGCTTGAGAGAGATGAGCAGGAAATGAGGCTGACTTCCTGATCCCTTTGGCCATTAGCTCTTGCCCAGGGCAATGAAATTTGTTTGGCCTTTTAACATTTACCTGACTATTTAACTACAAACAGTAATGGGAGCCTTAAAATGATCCTTGATGCTTTAGTGGATCAGGCTTTAATGTGTCCGATTGACCCATGGCAGTGAATTGTTTCCCTGAACACATTTTCCACAGAAAAATCTTTAGTAATAAATACACAGATCTCAGCCACCAATAGACAATGGCTCTAGTGTTCTCACAGGTATGAATAAATTAAATCTCTAGGCAAATGGAACTCTGCAGAAGCTTGCATGAGTTTTTTTTTTTTTTTTTTTTTTTTTTTTTTTTTTTTTTTAATAAAACATAGATTTGGGAGCTTCCCTTTCTGTTTGATGGAATCAGCAGAGGACTGGTCCTTCGGCTCATCAACATGCATGTGCACTCCTCATAGAAGCAATACTTGCTTTCATCTTGCTTATTCATCACAAAGCTTATGCCTACATATGGCCCTCAAATTGAGCATTTTGTGCATGATCCAAATTCACAGCTGCCTTATGGCTCAGCTGATTGATTCATCAATGCTACAAACTAAATTGGCCGCTGAGATACCTTCAAGTCACACAGAAATGTGCATTTGTGGATGCTTATCAACAGGGCTTCTACAGTGGAGATATATAGGGGCCATCTTTCTATGGAACTCAGGGAGCAATAAAATGAAATCTCCAACAATTCTTACAAGTATTATTTAGGAAATCAGGAAAGGTGAATGAATCTACTAGTGCTTTCTTAATGAACCCTTGTGGAACAGGTGCAGATCACTTAAGCCCTGATTCCTGTCCTCCTACAGATAGGGTGGTGATGCCCTGCAGAATCAAGCACAACAATTATTTGGGTAGATTGAATTACTTACTATCTGTAGAAAACTTCACATTTGGCTGTGCTTTTTCTCAAAAGATTCTTCATCAAGGAGCCCCTCTCACATGCTGCTCACTTATGTCTTCAATTCGTTCCTTCACTTCATCATTCAACAAACTTTGTTGTGGCTTCAAAGTCAAAAGATAAAAAAAAAAGTTTGTATGTGTGTGTGTGTGTGTGTGTGTGTGTGTGTGTGTGTGTTACTGGAAAAAGGGGAATATTTTTAATATAGTAGTAATATAAATAATAATAATAAGCTATGTATAAAATAATTATTCAACAAAATTCTCTAAATTCAACTTCCTCCCCATGGGAAACGTTTGGGAGAACACATGACTTCAACTAGAAAATGTTGTTTACCTGTTAAGAATGGTAAATGTGGGCAATGCAAGGACAAAAAGTCAGCCCAGAAGCATAAGATTTTACAAAATGTTTATTGTTAGGAACTGGAATATAGTTTTCTGTAGAAGGTGTGGGACAATTCAGTGATGAAGAGGGAGAGAATAGGAATGGAAGAAGCAGAGTTCCAACCTTGAAACTGGTATGTCAGATTCTGTTGCCATGTAGAGAGGGTGGGGTGGAAGTATTGTGCAGGACTACATTCACAATCTAGGCAAATAATGTGAAGAGAAGTAAACTGAGAAGCCATTCTATGGGTTCATAATGAGTCAGAATAAGTCAGGAGTAGTCAGAATGCAAAATAATGGCTGGCCAGATATGAAATATAATTTTAGAAGGCAAGAACAAGTAAATAATTCAGTGTAGTTCATAGTACAAAGTGAAATGGAGAAGTTGAGGGTGATTTGAAGACGTCTCAGAGGTATGAATGGAACAGGCTGAATTGAAAAAGTGTTATAGAAAATAATAGCAAGAATACATTAAATATATGCACAATAAACTCATGGAAATTCTGAGAGTAACTACTGGCTTACATATTTTAAAAATCACACTTACTTTGTTTTCTATTTCACAGAAAACACTCCCACATTTTACAATAAAATCATTCTTAGATGCAGCCACCTCAGATTGCCCTATATTTGCTGGATGCAGAAGCTAGCATCGTATCTTCATATTTTAGTCTAGCCTCAAACTCACATCTGATACATCCACTATTCCATTGAAATCTGGAGTACCCTTGACACAGCTGAGGTTAAAAAGGAGTGTGCAGACAGATGACTCCTTTAAGAAAGCACTGACACAAGTGGTTTGGAAACAAAAGAAAGTTTCTTTGTGAAGTTAATCATGTAAAATTCATTTCCTTTGATACTTTATACTAGGAAAGGAGAAAAGCAAAACAAAGAATGTGGTTGTCCTCTGAGCTGTGTTGATCATTCCCGTCCTTTCAATACTAATTTATCCCAACTGATAAGTTCCCAGCTGTGGCGACAAAGAAACGCTCCGAGAAAAGCCTTCCATATGCTCCAGCAAAACTGTTCCCATCCGGCTGTTGAGGACATGAGATCCATGAAGCTGCAGCTGCCACACACTTATTCTCCTGTGACACTCAAGACTGGCTGTACGGAGGCTCATAGGGATAGAGGACAATCCTGGAGTTTTGAGGGGACAACGGGTGGCCTCTAGGAGCTGGCCAGCAAAATCACCCTGCACTGGGCATCTTTCCTAGAATGGGAGGTGTTTCTCCAAATGTTTGGATGTTGGTTTTTGTTTGAGAACCAAAATTGTGTGGATTGAGTCTCTTTCCTCTTCAAGAAAGTAAAATGATGAAAATAAATTGACAAAATGATTATTATCAACTCTTATCTTTGCAATCACTCTGATCATAGTTCCAAAGATGTGTTAGTATATTCCTGCCTGAACTATTACTCATGGGAGAACATCAGTCCTTATTTATTAACTTTACTTTTCATGAACATTTGTTTTTAATGCTTCATGACAAATGTCAAACAATTCTTGATACCATTCATCATTATTTAAAACATGATTAGCATCTAAAAACATGAGGTGGATAGATACATTGTGTAACATGGATCTTAGAAGGGTTAGGACAGTGAGAGTAGACAAGACACAAAGGTAGGAAAGCAGAGCAGCACAAGAATGCTTGATCTATGTCTATAGGAGGAGTAATAGAGAAAGTTGAGTCTTACCAAGAGTGAGGATTAGAAGAAACCATTTTTCAATAAATGGTGTCTGAGGAATGGGTACAGTGTAGATGATTTTTTTCTTATTTTAAGAGAGTAAGTAGACCACATGAAATGCCCATGCAGTCAGCATAATACACATAGAGAAACTGAGATAAGACAATTCAATGTGTGCAAAAGAGTGGGCGTGCTCTCAACAAGCTTGTGACCAGAGGCAAAGTCATAATGTTTGGGAATTTAAACAGCTTAGACTGTTCTGGGCTATGTGCCAAAATATTGTACATACTAGACAAAACATGGAGTTTTAAAAACTCCTCATAATAGTATCCTGGCTGATCAAATGTGTATTTTCAAAAACCAATTGGTTGCTGTGTGGAGAAATGTGTTCTGGGCATGCTTGAATCTCCATTGTTTGAGTGTTTTGCTTGTCTATTTGTTTGGAAGTCTCTTCTTCACAAATCTATTCAAAATAAATTTAAACATTCTATGTATCAATAGAATATCTAAGATGGACACAATTTAATTGTTGTTTTTAATTGTTTATTTTTTGGTGAAAGTTTTAAAATATTTCTTGCAATTATAATAAAATCACATTTCTCCCTTCTCTATCCTCCCTTCAAACCATCTCATATATCCCTACCCACTCTCCTTCAAATTCCTAGCTTCTTTTTCTCACTGATTTGTATATGATATATACATCTATGTGTATATGTATATTCCATAATATGTGTTCAGTCTGTATAATATTACCTGTGTATATGTTTTTCAGGGCTGACTGTTTGGCATTAGACAACCAATTGTTGTGCTCTTCCCTGGGAAAAACCAACTCTCCTGCTCCTAGCATTCCTCAGTCGCCAAAAGTACTTTGTGTAGAGTGAAGGCCTTTTGAGATGTTCCCTGTCCAATTTGACATAGCCATCCTTGTTCTTTTCAACTCATATTTGTGGAGTCATAATAGTGAGATTTTGTGGGTGTATCTTCTGAAATTACTTGGAAAAAAATTTCATGGCAAACTTCACGATTCTCTGGACATTACAATCTTTCTATCCCTTCTTCCACAGTGTTCCCTGGGTGTTTTGGAGATGTACTCTTTGGACTGGGCTCTACAACTCTGTATTTTGATTGTTTGTATATTTTTGTAAGGGTATCTGTCAGTTGCAAAGAGAGTTTTCCTTGATAAGTGGTGAAAACTACACCTATCTATGGGCATAAAGACAAATTTTTATAAATTGTTGGATGTTATTCTGGTTAATAAATTAATGGTTGTGGATTCTCCATCAATAACTATGATTTCACTAGCACTTAATGGCCATAATAGTGTGTTGCACAGTAAGTAGTATAAAGTATTTTGAATGTGCCAATACATATATAAATGATTGCTGATTGAGTTAATGAACGTATCAATTATCCAGATTTCCTTTAACAGTACAGAAGCATGTGTTGAGATGCTACACTATAATCAATAAGCATTGTACAATATTGCATGCAAAGTTGAAATAAAATGAAAAAACACAAAGGAAATCCACCCAGGTCATAAAATTACTATGTCTTACAATGAGTTTCCTGTAGACAGGGTAGTCCATTGAATTCTTTGTATGTGACCACAAATTATTAAATAAATGAACCTGTGATATTGTACTGAAATGTTCAATAAAGTTATATTAGTGATAAGCTTTGAAATAGAGTTAGATATGACAACATCCCTTTTACTGGAAATAGCCTCCACAGTATAGATGACTCTGACAAGTGTAAGCTGGCTGGGCCTCCAGGGAACATGTGGCAATTGCCTTATCTCTATCGAGGTCTCCAACTTGTTATGAGAATAAAATAAAATACTAATATAAAATAATCTCTGGTACTTGATAGATACTTGATAATTGTGGTGAAAAGCAGACAAGATAAATTGAATATGAACACGTCAATTAGCATAACTGAATAATGCATCTGTTTTACACAAACATGATATAGACTTTTGTGTGGTTCTAAGTGGAGTTCATATTCTAAAATCCATCTCCTAACTCATGCTTCTCAGAACTCAACAGTTTTACCGCTCACAGAGACCAAGACAATATTTTCATACTAGAGAGCAGTTAAGCTACATTGATAATGTCTTAGCCAAATCACAAGACTACTCGAAAAAAGAGGGTGAGTCAGGAATTTATTTTTAAAATGAAAAATGAATAATTGAAAGTGCACATAGAAAATATAAAAATATTTTCAAGGTGTTTCCCCCCCCCATTGTGGTTAAAAAAATAAAACTTTTTTAAAATGTACCATTATGTAAAGGATAGAATGCCAATGGAAGGTTTGATATTTAAAATCTGCAAAAGGATATTTTGGTGTAAGACACCAATCACTCAGTTCTCTCAACCTGGAATCACCAGTATGCATATCTGAGATTTTAAAGAAGAAAAAATATGACAGATAGAGAAGAAATCAATCTAGATAGTAGCTTAAGAAAACTAATATGTAAAATTCCTAGCATTTTTGTGGGCCTCAGTTAGTAATATCATCATTAAAATCCTTTCTGTATCCAAACAAAACATCCAAAAGTAACTTGACTGAAAAAGGCCCATACTTTGTACAAAATCCTTAGCAATATTGTGTGAAATGTAGCACTTGGCATGAGGAAATATAGTTTGAACTTTGAAATCTTGCTATTAAAAATACCTAAACTAACAACAATTCCCTCAGTTTTTCTACCATGGAGGAGGCCGTTGGACTTGCTGGTTAGGTAAAATAAAATTGAGAAACATTAAATAATAATAATGAAGATAATGTTAGAATGGTTAAATAATTCTTACTTTGTGCAATGATGAGATTACATCTAAAGGAAAAACAAATTTAACAACTTAGCACCTGAAAGAGCAGCATTTGCCTTTAGATGAAGGGTGAGCCCTTTATACCAAAAAACATGAATATTTAAAGCCAAAAATAGTCACCTAAATTCTTTCAGAGTATTTATTGGTACATAAGAAAAAATCCCTAGGTCCATAGTGATAAGATAGTGGACATGGTTTTGAATGTGCCAATGCAGAGAGACATATAAACACACACACACACACACACACACACACACACACACACACACACAGGGAAGGGGTGTGGAAAGGGGGGAGAGAATAAGAGTTTGATTAAAAACAGAGATTGAGACAGAGAGAGACAGATAAATAGAGACAGAAACAGAGAAAGAGATAAAGATAGATAGACACAGGGATACATAGAGAGACAGAGAAATTGGAATCAGAAAAAGAAATAGGCAACAGGAGAAAAATAAGAGGTAGTGGTGACTCATTTAAATTTCTATCACAGGAGTGTTTTGAAGAGACTCTGAGAGAAATATAAGGTTATTAAGAGGGAAAGTTCCTAGCTTATGAGAAACAGTCACTAAGAAATGATATTGATTATTGTATTGTATAATACACATCGCATTTTAATAGTGGTAATAACTAAGTTACATTATCCCAAGAATAAAGCCCTATGCCCTTTTGTTTTAACCCAGAATCTGTCCAGCTGATTTCTTTCCTTATAAATTTCCACCCAAATACTTATTTTCAACTCATAGCTTCAGTTGCAAAGAATGAGTCAAAGAAGGGTCATTGCTTTCTCCTTGAAGTTTGTGCACAGTGTGTGTTTGCCTGTGCTTGGAAAGCCTGGCTGCTCAGCAGCTCACAGCTGCGGCAGGTCTGGGCACCTCTGAGATCTCCACCTTCAAACACATTCATCCAATGATTCCTATTTTATCTTTTTTTAAATAAAGGTTTTTAGAATCATAAAAAATAAATACATCATGGGTTTTGGGATTGTTTTCTTCATTTTCCTTTTGGCTGGCTCATGCTGTGATAGTAGAATCATTCTTTATCCAAAGCGCCGGCACGCCAGTGCCATCAAACAGTGATGATTTTTGCCTTATTGCATTTAGCAGCACTTCAGCGTTATGGCTGCATACGTCCTCAGGGAACAGAAGGGGACTGAAAAAAATAGAACCAAACAAAATAAAGACAGAAAGAAATAATCATCAGAGAACATCCTCAGGGAACACACACAACAAAACTAAGCCAAAGAAAACAAAGGCTTAAGCTGTCCTGAAACCGGTGTGAACATGTTATGGGGAAAATATGTGTTTGATAGAATTTAAATTATTTAGGACCCTGGAAGAGGGCTGTGTTCATCTTCTGCTTTCTCACAAGAAGCATCTGCAAATTACTTTATTTATAGCTTTGTCTTATTCTGTACTTTTGTACCTTTAAATCTTACTTGCCATCTTCAGCTTAGATTCAGGTAACTAAAGTTGTTCATGTATGGCTTTCTTATTTGTCTTGCTGTGTGTCACTTTATTCTAACTATCAAAAGGACATAAATGATTATTACAGAGTCAAGAAAAACATATGTAGTCATTACATTTTATCCTGACTTCACTCTTGTAATATCAAGAAATATTGGATCATGCTTCCCTCCCACTGACTTTTTTGTTGTGACACTAGTAAAGATAGGTACCACGTTAGCAGATTTAAGTGTAATTGAAAGATATTTTGAAAGTAAAGAACACAACTTCAACTTTTCTAATTAGATTATGCAAAAAAAGAGTGAAAGTATGGGGGATACAAGGGAGATGGTGGGGGAGACGAGAAGAAGAGGGAGAGAAATGAAATGATAAAGCATATAGAGCATCATTATTGACCTCACTAAAAGGAAACAAATGGGAATTTGATGTCTACTGTGTGTGAGCATTTGGGCCTTTTGTACTTCTTCTGGTTAAAACTTAAAGACTTGTTTACGAAGTATAAGTGACTGAAGCCAGGTAATCTATTTTTCATACTGAAATGTCTTTTATTAAATTTAAATTAATTTTTTCATAAAATATATTCTGGTCACTCCCCTCACTCATCTCTCAGATTCTTCCCACCTCCCCACCCATCTAATTCCATGCTTTCTTTTGTTCTTTCTTTAAAAAATAAACAGCCAAATAAAAAACAAAAGGAAAAAAAAACACAAGAAACACACCCACACACACATGCATACACACACCATAAAGACACAAATTAGAAATTATAATATATGAGCAAAAGACCAGTAAGACTAAAAAACAAGCAAACTCAAATAAAAATTCTACTACAAAATTGCTATTGAGTTTGTGTGGGTTGTATACCAGGTGAGATTCCATTGAATAAAACAAAATTTTCCTTTTCAAGCATATGTCAGTTGGAAATACTTTTTCAGTTAGGGCTGGTAAATCTTGTCCACTTCCCCCTTCAGTGCTGAAACCCTGTCTGGATTGGACCTTTGCAAGTCCTGTCCATGTAACCTCAGTATCTGAGAATTCATATTTGCATTATTCCTGTTGTGCCTGAAAGGCATTGTTTCCTTCGTGTCTTCCATCCCCACTGGTTCTTGCAATTTTTCTGCCTCCTCTTCTATATAGTTCCCTGAATCTTGTGGTTAAGGTGGACTGTGTTGAACAAAAGATCCCATTTAGGACTGAATGTTCTAAATAGTCTCATTCTCTGTACATTGCCTAGTTGTGGGTCTCTGTATTAGTTCCTATCTACTGCAAAAGGAAGCGTCTTTGATGATGGTTGATAGAGTCATGGGTCTGCTGGTATAACAGCATGTTTTCATGAGTCATGGAGTGGGTCCTACAGCCAATCAAATAAATAACTACTCACCTCCCAGTAGTCTCTTACTCTATACTTACTCTCTGTGGTTATGCAGATTGTAACATGACTATTGAAAGCTGTTATGTTTTCCATGAAGGACATTAGAAATAGGTTCTTAATCTTGAAATGAGTTGTGAGGATGTCCAAGGGCAATGAGTATGTTTTAGAAACAATCACAGTGTGTACATGAAAGCTCAAGGAGCCTCACATCATCCTTGCAGACACACAGAAGAAATGACAGTGCTGTTCCTTCCTGGAACACTGGACCTCTCAGCTCCCCAGCTACACTGAGAACAAGAAAGTATAGTGCGGAGGTGACTCCAATCCTTGACATGACCCAGGTATCTGTGTCTTTCATTACTGTTGAAGGAATGATTCCACTGTAGTATAGATTGGGGTGTATGGACCAAAAGGCAATGACTTCAACCTTCGCTTAACAAGTTAAGCTATATATTTTTCTTGCTTTGATTTATAGTAGCAAGTCATTTAAAATATTTGCTTCATAGGTTTAAAAAAACTGTAAGTGCTTAGCATATATAGCTTCCATCTAAAGTCTAGCTCACGTGGCATCTCAAGTCTTTCTAGTCATAACAATTATGAGCTATATTTCTTTAAATTTTAATCATTGACAAAATTTCATCTTTTTAGAACTTCAGAGACTACATTAAAAAAAAAAAAAAAGAAGGCCCACCAGGTGGTGGTGGACACCTTTATTCCCAGTACTTGGGAGGCAGAGGCAGGTGGATCCCTGTGCGTTCCAAGCCAGTCTGGTCTACAGAGTGAGTTCTAGGACAGTCAGAGTTACAACAGGGAAACCCAGCCTCTAAAAAACCAAGCCCTTCCAGGACATGCTATTCAGGTACACATTCTTGCATAATAAAGAAGTTAAAAAGGCATAGTAATCTTTATAAATGCAGGGGTGCTAAATGTAATATATAAACTAGAGTCATAGAAACCAAGAATGCACATATGTTCATGTGTAAGCTTCTGCTGGGTTTTATTCTTATTGTTGATGTTTTTGGGTTTTTTTTGTATTTGATTTTTTTTTTCTTTTTTCCTTTCTTCTTTTTTCTTTCTTTTTGTTTTTTTGTTTGTTTTTGAGATAGGGTTTCTCTGCTGTAACTCTGGCTGTCCTGAAACTCACTCTGTAGACCAGGCTGGCCTGGAATTCACAGAGATCTGCCAACTTATACCTCCCAAGTGCTGGGATTAAAGGCAGACCCCCCACTTCCTGGTAGCTACTGTTGATTTTACCCAAGCTAAATCAGAAGTATTCCCATTTAGAATAAAGGGAATCCAGAATCCTGAGCATTTTTGTGGTCTGATAGACTGGTCATATAAGATGGCATGCTAAGTACTAAGTTTTATGCCATTTTAATATACATAATATCAGAGTCACCCATCAACTTCAGGATGTCTTACTATAGCACAAAGGCATGATATCTATTGGAGAGACCAGGACCTCTTAAAAAGGCGAACTCAGTCTTAATTGAGGAAATTCCATTCTTTAGCTTACTTTCTCTCACTTCAGGGCTGGTCTTCTCGTTCACCAAATGTGACAAACTAAAACTATTTTCTTTTGGGTAGTAGAAAGAATTAAGTGAAATAATTATCATTTCTTTGACTAGCATTGCCTTTCTTCCTAAACTTGTAGCAAACAGGAGCCAGTAGTTCTACTTGTTCCCATTTCCATTGTCATAAGAGAAGGATAATACACCCAAATTATGAGGCACTGTTGCCCAGAGAGGCTAAAGAATGTGGCAATGCTTCTTAGAAGAAAGCTCTAGCCAACTGTGAATTACCACAATAGCTGTAATTTATTTTTATGAACCTAAGTGTTGTGGTCTGCTGCAAATGTAAAGTTGGAAAGCAAACAGAAATCTGAGCCTTCTCCCATCAAAGAGAGCTAAATATTCAACCACACAATGAAGGAAATGGTTTTAGTTTTGTTTTTATTATGCCCACCACAATTTAATGTGATCAGTAAGGCTAGTGGTCTATTTCCATATATTAGCTGGTTACTTTAAAATGGTTCAACCATCTTAAAATACATCTTAAAAATACACTACTGTGTATTATAAGCAGGTTAATAGTAAAATTCCTGTTTGGCATATTGTTTGTCACTGACACAATTTGAATTTTAAAAGATGTAGCTTACCTCAACTTTACACACTTATTTATGAAAGAGTCAAGTACTGAGTAGGTCTCAAAAATGGCTCAGAGTTTAAGAGATGCTGCTGATCTTGCAGAAGATCCAGGTTCAGTTATCTGCATCTTCATCAGGTAGCATACAACTGCCTAAAACTCCAATTCAAGGGGACCCAGAGCCCTCTTCTGACCTCTCTGTGTACCTTCATATACATGGTGTATATACATACATTCAGGCAAACACACATACACATAATATTTTTTAAAAGATGACAAAATATTGAAAGACAATTCTGGCTTCTAAGACAGAGACCATTTTCCTTCACATTAAATGGATCAATAAAATAAACTAAGTATTTTGTCAGTAAGTCTTCAGAACTTCCTAGTTGAGAGGCTACCATATAAAATATCTAAAGAGTTGTTCTGTGTGGCAACTGAATAAGAACCTATTACTAGCTATGACTAGCCTACAGATTCCTGATGAATAGGTCAGTGTAAGTGATACAATACACAATCTGGTCCTGTAAGCTTTACAGATAAAATTGAGGCACATAGAAGATTATAAGCACAGGAAATTTGTCTCTAATATTCATTAATCTTTCTATTCTTTCAATGTAATTGGTCAATAGGTTTTAGGGTATTTACTAATGACTATGCAAATCACCAACTACTCAAAATGTTCTTTACAATTCTTGCCTGGGGTTAAGGACAATGAAAACATTTTACTAAAAATAGGCCTTGTTCATCATTCCAATGGCTGGTCATGGTCTTATTAGTCTGTATTATTCCTGTATTAGTCAATGGCTATTATAACAAATTATCTTATCATGAGAGTTGAGTCACTATAAAGTTCTTGGTATCAGAGTCCAAAATATACCATTGTGTTAACATTACTGTCAATGGGGGTTTATTCCTCTTGTGACCCACAATTAGAATCTACTTACTTGCCTTTCTTTTTTGTTCCAGAGGTTTCCTCCAAACCTAGGCTTGTTAATCCCTTTCTGTCTCCAAAGCAGCAAAGGTTAGTTGAGACTTTCACACACCCAGGCCTCTGATTCTCATGCTGCCTTTTCATTTTTAAGGATGACTGTCGTGCAATTGAGTATTCCTACATTTTCCATGATGATATCTTTATCTCACTGTGATGGAGATAAATTAATCCCGTCTTCTTTTATTTGCTTTTTCTGTGTGACATTAAAAAAAGGCGATTGGGCATAGGATGGATATAATTTAGGAATAATGTGATTCTACTTATCACATAACCTTATGAAGTGTGCAGGAAATCTGGGAAGTCTCTACCCTTTTTGGAAGCAATACACTGAGGACACTGAAGGAGCCGAGATGACATAGCACAGTCATGAGCCATGGTAAACACTGTACAGAAACCTGACAACAGCCAGGGGATTAGCTTATTCTATGTAATGCTTATGTTCTAGAGAATTGCTTCATTACTCAAATCATTGCAAACAATGAGTTCTTAGATTGAGGGAGATTGAGAAAAAAGGATTGCTGTCATTCAGAGCTTTCTAAAACTACTGACTCCTCAATACTCCATAACTTAAGTGCACCATAAACATTGAAACTATGCTACCCACTCTCCGTAACTGGACACAGGCACAGGCATAGAGCTGCACATCTGAAATGTGATGCATAGCAGGCAGTTAGGAATGACTGATCAGTTAGTAGAGGTAGATGGATTAGCAATAATGCAAAAACTGGTCCAGTAAGGAATTAGTAATGTTAAATAAATGATGACTTATGTATATTGTCATTTTATGCATAAGAATATTACAAAAACAAACCCACAAAAATATTTGGAATACAAATGGTGGAGGGCTAATCTGGCAATTCATAGCTATAGTTAAAATGCCAAGGTATAAGTATTAAATATATACACAAAAATTGACTCATTGGCCCAGAGCACTGGTATAGAAGCATTGCTTGGGCCTCAGATTGGACTAAAACTAAGAATTGCAAGTCACTAAGTTGACAGCATGTTTGTAAACCCAGTCCAAATAAATTACTAAAAAGTCCAGTGTTTAGAACACTCAGCTTTTCCCCACATGGCCAGAGAAAAACTTACATGTGGGATTCATGCTGTGGATGGAGATAAAAGGATTGTCCTGAATCGTCAGATAGACTCAACCCAATCATGTAACTTCTCACAAGCAGAAAACTTTTTCCTGATAGAGTCAAAGCAATTAATGAAAAAAATACAGGTATGACTTCAGTGAGGTAAGAATTTGTCTCAGTATTTCTACCTTTGAAGCCAGATGAAGTAGACCACAAGCTAAGGAATGTGACGCCTCAACATGATAGACATGTTTTGAACTTGTAGCTAGAAAATAGACTTCAGTCTTAAATTTTAAGGAACCGAACACCCCCTCAATTTGAATTAGGAAGAAATATAGCTGAGCCTAGAGCCTTCAGAAAGAAGCTTGGCATTGTGAGCTGTTTGATTTTAGCCTTGTCTGAGACCTATCCTAGAGTTCTGACATGCTGAATAATAATAAAGTTACATTGTTATAATCCCCTAACTATATGGTGTGCCAGTTGTAGATAACTAATTCAGAATTCTAATAAGAGGCATGTGTCCTTATTGTCATGGTTTGGAATGAAAACCAAAATGTTTACATCTGTGACTTGTAGTTACTTTTTTTCTGTGGTTGCTTGAGCTTTTCATTCAAAAATTGTGTAACTTTTCAAGGTCTCCCTAAGCAATGTGTCTTCATTCAGGTGTGTGTTATGTTTCAAAGCAAGAATGATTCACTCTGAATGACTCACACCATTCTATCATAGGATTCCTGTATAACCAGGTCATACTAGCAGAAGTTTGAAAAATGCAAGATTTTGTGAGTGGATGCATAGAAAGAAGTCTGTGCATCTCTCTCTGATTTCACAGGAGGCACCCTGGCAGGTGCAGAGTTGAGCCTGGTTTCATTTCCTTCATTGCCACCTCCTTCAGTCACTGACCCACAGTTACCAGTTCAGGGACTCCTGAAGTAGAAGCCTGGAATTAATTGCTCCAATTTTGTGGGTCTAAGTGATGTCTGTCTCAGTGACCCAGGGTTTTAGAATGAATAGTTACCTGCCAGGATACAAGAGGTGATCTCTCTGTAGATTCATCTCAGTGCCTATCATGTGACAGAGAAATAGAGCCCAGGAAGCTTCAATGATGTTCAGGTTTTCTTTTAATCAAGATATGGTTTTCTTTTTGCATTTGTTGAGTCTATACTTCTGTATTATGAAATAAAAAATAAAGATATACTCACAACTCAGCTATACTTGTTAATGAGCTACCTTGGATTAGAAATGGTATCAACATCACTGCAATTAACATCTTAAATAACACCACATGCATTACTTACAACACAATGTTCTGGTTTGTGGAAGATGCTAAATTGGGAGGAAAGGTCAACCCTGAAAAACAATCTTCAGGTAGGGAAAGAATTAGCTCACTTAAATGCTTGGGCTAATAGATAGAAAAATTCAATGCAGATAAATACAGAATAATGAGTCTTGCAGGATGTAATAAAGGGCATAATACATGCTTAATGGGAAGGTACTCCACTTATTGACCTGGAGAGAGATACAAGTTATTTTTAATAAAATTCTATATTAAAGATTATTCAGCTCCATTATTATTGGGAAATGCAGTGTATTTTGTTAGAACTTACCTGAAAGAGCACATCTATTCTAATTGCAGCGCATTCTCCAAACAGCACTCTTGGAATGAGCCTTAAAGGAGCCATTTGTAGAGCACTCTAAATGAAAGCACTTACCAGATACATAAGTTTGGAAGCAATTATTGGGAAAACTGACCACTTTCTCTTTGGTAAGTCAGATGTGTTAGAAAACGTTGCAACAAAGGGGTGTCAAGACTCAGAGAGCAAACATGCTGCACTGCAAGGACAGAGGGGAGCTATTCATTAAAGCTACCTCTTGTTCTTCAAGCTCACTTTTATCAATGATCTGACAATTGCATTAACTTCTCTCTATTACAAATCCTGGATAGCAAATACCATGTGGATATTTCTTGCTGACAGTTCTGTTTGTTGGCAGCCAATTTACATCATGAGGATCTGGCAAGTTGGGACATTAGTGTGCAGCCACTCAGAAATGAGACCTTCAAGTGATAATGATGCTTTCAGAGCTTTTGTCTTACTGGTGCCCTGCTGAAACTAGATTCATCTGTAGGTTCCTCAGAAATTACAACATTAAAGAGATTGGCTGACTAGTATCAATCAAGATAAAAGATAAGCAATAGTTCTTGTAAGTTGGCATGATGTAGTCATCTGAAATATCCTTCAAAGAAAGGCATGGATTCCCCTACCCACACATAAAGAGTCCTTGTAATCAAAGGAAAAGGTATCGCTAATTGAAAAAACTACTATTCCTCCAGGTAAGACCACTTCTATGTGTCTGTGTCTATCTAGCTTGCTGCATTTCCCTCTCTAAGAGGATCTTGAAAATTAGTTATTAAATTATTACCGCTAATAAGCAAATTAACAAATTTGTATTGACTGGACATGAATATAGCTAATTTCTAAACCTGGTTTTCATGACTCCAGATTCAAAGTATTATTGGAGGTTGAGTCTAGATGACGTTTACCTGTCTGTTGTTAGAGAATGTGTAGTGCATCCTACAATTTTTTTTTCTAGGTGTCAGTCAGTACTAGACCACTTCCTTGACACCTATTTGTTTAATAGAGAAAATAAAGTCACTGAAATTGTTCCCAAAGATATAGCAATGCCTTGGGTGAGTAGCATTAATCTTTGACCACACCACCAAATCTTTGTAAAACTTAACCTCCCACACCTATAAAATATAAACTCTGAAACTGTTCATCACCAAACTACAATCATACATGTAAGTATAGCTTAGAACTAGAAAATTGAACCACCAAGCATTCAAATAAAGGACAAAGCTTTAGAGTTGGCACTAAGACTGTCCTTGGAACAACCAGTTTTCAATGTGAAATTTGAAACCAGTTCAGGTAAAGGGAGACCAGAAAGTTCTTGGGGTCCTTGGACAAATCCGTTATATCAAAGTTACATGTACTCCATTTGTGTCTATGCAGTGAAGCATAAGGTAGTTGCATCTTCATCATGAAATTTTAGTCATTCCCTCTCTTAACTAGTCACTGTTTTGTTTTGGTTTTGGTTTTGTATTAGAATTTTTGTAATTGTGTTGTTTTGTTTGACATGTACACAAAATAATTTTAAGTAGAGTTAGAAGTTCTGAACTCATTAACCAATATGTCATAACTCTATGTGTCACACTCTGCTTTTAAACAAAACCTGACACCAAAAGGGACCATTTTGACTTTTAGGAATTTACACAGTTATGTATTTTTCAGTCTTTTGGATTTTTTGGAGGGGCTTCTATGTTTTACCATAATGTTTTCCTAATTTAAATAGATCAGCTTTTACCAAATATTAAACCAGCTATAAAGCAATACATTTGGAACTTCAAATGTATCTTTCAGAGATTTCCCATCACAGATGATCTGTGGTGCTGTGACTCATTTGTATCTTTATAAGAATGGAGAAGAAACAAGAGATTCTTATCGTTTCAGTTCCTGTCAACTGCTAAAGCTAACTAGGCCTGAAGGTATACCTGAATTGCCTGTGCTGATGTTATGATTCATGCAAAACACAGCAATACTGAGGGATTTATAAGAGAAATCTGGAAGAGAAAGAAGACATTGTTACTATTGCACATAAATATAATTACAGTATTCCAAGTGTATTTACAAATTGTCAAACTTAGCTTTTCTCCACATAGACTAGGGACAGGCTGGCTAGCAGCAGCTCAGACTCCTGATCAGTGAAGAATAAGACTCAGAAAGATGGGAGAGGGAAGGTCTGTAATACAATCAGAGGTGAGCACTAGATAAACATCCCAACTTACCCTTCAATCCCCAAGACTAACTCAAGCCATGACATTTTTCCTTAGAGTTCTCAGATGTCTACCCTCTGCACTAAGGACTATTTCTCATGTGGTTCCTTCAGCCTAGAATGTCCTCAACCCTCCTCTCAACTTCATGCAGTTCAGCAGAACCATCCATAAGCAGATCACATATCATCATTGAGGTACAGGCCTGGGTAATCCCAAGGCAAATATCTGCTCTTTCCTCTGTGCACATGACTGAGAACCAATGATGGCATGATGATTGCATCACAGAAGAGATGCTGTAAGTGTCAGTTGTGGGAACTTTGGATGAGTTGCATGGAGAATGAAATCCTTCATTTACATACCAATGTTTTTATATACCATCTCTATACAAGCAATAAATTCACATGATTCCTTTCTCTATCTGGTCTTAGTGCTTAGTGCTCTCCTAATCTTCAGCTGTGATTCCAACCACATAATTCTATCATAGGAACTAATTTAATATCTCTTTGACTTAAGATAACATTATTCTTAAAGACTGAAAATATTAGAAAGAAAACATTAATATCTGGGATCATAAATGTGTATTTGAAAGGTTCTTATAAATGGATAAGGCTTTAAAGACCCAGATATAGTTTTAAGTGAACTTGTAATATGAGTAGTTTCCAGTGAAACCAGTAAAGAAAAATGTATATATTTTCTTCTAATTAGTATTTACTGACAATCACTTACCATCAATATCAGTTTTACAAACAAATCATAATTTTTCCATGAGTCACACACTTTCCAAATGTATAAAGATTTCAATTCCAATAATTTAAAAACAATCTATGGAAGAATATCATAATTTATACCTCACCTTTTTTAATATTATCTTAGTTTTCCTTGTTCAGAGTCAAACATAAACACAACAATAAATGGATCCACATGGGGTGAGAGACATATCCTTTTCCATAGCCTATAGGATGAAAACAATACATAAATAATACAACAGTTAAATGTTTCATTTACCAGAAGCAGTCTCCAGGTTTATAGTGTCTCCCAATGCCTATACTTTCTTAAACATTTAGTCTTGTTGAGATATTCAAATAGCCAGATTCTCAGTGGACAGGATCCTGAGAAAGACTTCATTTGATGATTCTCATGGTTGTTTTATTCCTAAATTTAACAACTGTGGTACCAAGTTCTACACAAATGCTCTTGGCTCAGCCTGACAGTTCCTCTAGTAGCAGTCCTTCACATATCTAAGTGAGGTATTTGGTTCTACCAGGATGTCTCCACCACATCTACCTTTAATTAAATGTTTTGTGGACTCAAGATACCACCACTGTCTTTTAAGGTGGCAGAAAGAGGCCAGACGCCAAGGAATGCAGATGGCTCTAGAAGCTAGCAAAAGAAGACATTAGATTCTACCCTTAAGCTTCAGAATGGCTGACTCCTCTTGGATTTAACCCTGTGAGACATGTATGGTACCTATTATATACAGATCTGCAAGATAAAACTGCTAGCTTAACCCATGATACATTGGGTAATTTGATTTTGATGCAGTAGAAAACCTGCCCAGCAGTGTTAGGAGGGAGCAAAAGTCTTTCCAGTGCTATATTTACAACCCAGAGTCCTTTGAGTTCACATGAAGACTGGCTAATTTCCAAACAATTAGGAAGCACTGTGCCAACCTCCCCATTTGCCATATGGCTTCTTTTCACGACCATCAAGGGAACATCTAGGAATTAGAAACCAAATTCTGAAAGCTGAGCTGTTTGCCTTACTCTGTTGACAACAGCTCCTGTATACTCAGCTGCTAATATTCCGCCACTAAATCTACGTTAAAAAACATAAAAAGAAAAATAGCAGCACACTAAGGAAAATAAATGTTCAGATGAATTCATGTGCTTTCCACTAGAGAGGATAATAATAAATCTAGCAGGCAGTACAAATTGCCCTCCAACTTTAGAGTCACCTCGTCATTCCCAGGGATATCAAGAGAATTAATGGTCAAACATGTTAATAGAATAATGGAGCGTCCTTAACCATTTCTAGAGGAGGAAAGGGAGGGGTGTGCTGGATGCTTATTTTATGGCAATTTATGTCAGTGTAAAAGTTATAAAGATTGCCAGAAAGTAAAGGAGCATGATGTAGAATCAGTAGAGAGAGTGTAAAATCAATATCTGTAGGGTTTTCAATGCCGTATTTGGCAGGTCCTTTCAGAAACACAGCCTGCTAGTGTTTTACTCATATAACTGGCAACAGTGATAGTGGGTAATGCTCAACTCATAGAGTTGGCATAGAATCAATTGTCAAAAACAAAAATGCATATCTCTCTCTCTGTTTTCTATCAGCTTCTTCAAAAGCTCAGTGAGATTAGATACTCAGATCCAGAGAGCCTGATTCAGTGAAGAGGTTGGTATGAGGATTTATAACATATCTAAATAGACAGAAATATGTAGCCAGCATCATAGACATTCCTTGGTTAGAGCATAACAATTCATATAAATTGTGGAAATGTGAGTTTAAGTCTGAGACGTTTTTTCTACTCTCAATAAATTATCACTATTAATAATGCCCTTTTTAATAACATTGATAGAGAAGGGAAAGTCACACGACTATTGGGAGAATATATACTAAAAAATAATTTCTGAAGTAAAAATAAAAAATACCTGACTCTATTTCAAATGCACATAATCTTACCATATGGGCAACTAAGCAGAAGATTCCTAGTTCCTTGAATGTTCCTATGACTTCCCAACAGGCCTTTGGGATCAGTCTTTTTGTGCTGCAAATACTGTCAACAATATGTTTCTTGAAATCTGTTTCCATGACTCATCTGACAGTTGTATAACCTTCCATCTGTACCCAATGTGCAGTAACTAAAAGGATCTTTTGGTGGACATGGAAAGTCATATGCAAGGCTGTTTTCTGCAAAAGTGAAGGGTTAACTCTAGAGACAGTGCCTGACCAGATCAGACTTGAAGTTATAGATGCTTATGTTCCAGTGTCACCATGGAGACCCAAAAAAGACAATGATGGAATAATTGCCTCAGCTTATATAATTATGTGAGAACAAACAACTACATTGGGGGATCAAGTTATTATTAAATTTAATAAAGTAGTAAAAACATTACTTCATATGACTAAAAAGACTTCAAAATAGATGGAATTTGAGAGCACATAGGAAAACAATGACATATGTGGTCAGTTAAATGATCAGAACAAAGTCAGAAAAGCAGTGAATTGCTTTCTTTAATAGAAAATAATCATTTATTTCTTATGGGTTCATTGTCAGCGATTCTGAACATCTCACCAACATTTGGTCTTATGTTAAGTTACATCATATGTGGAAGTCAAAGACATGCTAGTTGTTTAGATGAAAATAAGACTTGGAAAATATTCATTTAAAGAGATCCCTCTTGCTTGAGTACTTAACGGAAAACATTGGGAACCAAATCATTTCTAGATAAGTAACACTTGTTTCTTTTGCATGAGATCCATACATTCCACTTACCTGGATAGGAAATCACCTTACAGTAGTTTACCAGTCTTCTCAAGATCTACCCAGTCTGTCCTTATTCTCACTTGGTCCACCTTCCTACAGACTGCAGTAGCAAGTATATACTTTTGATTGTTTGTGCAGTTGGTTTCCTAAAACCTAGGGGTCATAATCTCTTTTTCAAGTTAAGTTAGAACTCATTTTTAACCATATATGATGATAGGAACTCACTCAAGGACAAAGACATGCTGGAATAGATTTTTGCTTGTTGTCTGAGAATTGTTCCTCAAAGTACCAGAAAGCTTCAGGTTTTCTGCTGCTCAGCACAATATGCAGAAGCACATTGATAAGGAGGTCACTGAGAACTCTGAGCAGCTCTGTGGAAACTTGTCTTTGAATGTAGAAACCTTACTAAGACATGTGATCACTGGAACAGGTGTCTTCATTCATTGAACCCAGAAACAAGTCAAATGTGGTGACTGACCTACCAGGCAACGTGGATTTAGATATTACAATGAAACAGTCAGAATGGCTTCATCTCAGAGATATTTTTGAGCTCTTTATTCTTGGAACAACAACAAAAGAATCTATATAACCAGTTTAGAAAGAGGAAAGAATGATTTTTGTCTTTTATTTCATTTTGTTTTTGAGTCTGTGGCAAGGCAGTGAATACACTATGCTAGAAACATGTGGTAGAACAGAATGCATAGCTTGTGGAAGCCAGGAGAACACAGTGCTGAAGTTGAGTGGAAGATTCCATACTCCCTTGCAAGAGAATGCATTCTGTAGCCTATAATCTCCCACCTATACCTTAACTGGTTTCACCAACTCTCTGTAGTGTTACAGGCTGGGGAATAATCCCTGGATACATGGACTTCAGGGTACTGCAGATCCAGGGTAATACAGATTTGAGCTAAAGAAGAGACCAATTGCTAATCAGTCATGTGGTTTCAACAACTGACACAGACCACTAGGTCAAAGAGTAGAGTCCTATTTCTTTGTTAGACTCAATCACCCTAGTCTACAGGTAAAACTAGCAAGAAGCCTTGAAATGAGATCGTGTCCTAGTTGGACCTGCAAAGCTGCCACAGTTAGAAAGCAGTTTCTTGACTGTTTTAAAAAGGTCTCATAGTTATTGGACAGGATGGCTGCAGTGAGTTTTCAGGCTACTAGATATTAACCTTAAATCAAAGACAGTTTAATAGGAAACAATCTCCATTGTGATATGCAAGTCAGAGAGGATGGGTATGGCAGTCAGGAAACAAAGAGTCTTTTAAATTTGGCTCCTCCTGGACCACTGTATTTCTCTATTGCCTTGAAATTAAGCATAAAAGCAGGGTAGCTTTGGGAAAGAAAAAAAATGAGCGATACTAAAGTATTACTCCTAAGTAAGTAACTTGAATACACAATGATTAGAAAGTGATGGTTTATCCTGTGTCATGGGGACATGTAATGATCCAGAGGGAGTTCCCTTTCTTACTGTCAACCACAGAGCAAAGGCAATGTGGAGCAGGTCTCCAGCTTCATGGAGACAGAAATGTATCATGGCTAACAGAGTTTCACTTGCTTAAGTCACAAAGATTGTTTGTTAATGTAGCAGAACGAGGTCTGTCCTGACTAATAGACTATGAAATATAATTCTGCCACTAAAGAGAGAAATGGGAAAAGTATACTAACATTGGGATACCTTTAAGGCAAGTTATGTTTAAAGGATAAATCAAATTTATGTAAATGCATGTGTGTTTTTAATTTTGAATCAAAAATGACAAAGTGTGGTAGTAAGACATTTTTTCCAGTGGCAGTACATATATAATATGCAACTGTGTACTGAGAGAGATTAGGTACACATGTAGCTACTGAGTAGCACTAACCATGTTTATGTCCCCATAGAAATGTTGCCTCCATGGAGGGAAACAGGTGCAAGCGAGTTGAGAGGACTGTTCTTCCTGGTACTCTGTGTTTTTTCAGTTTCTATGAACATATCCAAATATCTTTTTACTAATTTAAGAACATTAAATGTGGACATAGAAAATGGGGAGGAGTTTTGAGCCTGGTGATAAGTATTAACTCTACTAAGAAGAACATATGAGTAATGTTTAGGAGTTCCTTGTTTTCTTCTCTGGGATCTTCATGGGAAGGGGATTAGAATTGAGGACAATTCTAGATACCAATATGATCCCAGGATTTATATGAAAACACAGAGTGGAAGCAAAATAAATCTAAAGCAGTTTATGCCCTGTTTCCACATCATTGAGATATGTCCCTCACAGGAAAGCTTAGTTCTCTTCTGGTCTGTTTCTTTCTTTGTCAGGTTCTAATGCTGATTTCTGCTCTCATTCTTGACAGTCTGGTTCTCTTGTTACCAGTAAAGACTGTGTCTGTGTCATGGGGCAGAAACAATTTGAGCTACTTAACCAAAAGTGGTTCAATTTACACACCGAACTCTGGGGGTGAGGAATAGAGTTAGGCGAATACATAAACTGAGAGGGTAACAAATTTTAGTTCTTTCTGCACCACCATAGCAATGGTAGTTTTACAGGTCATTTTACTTTGACACACTCTCACTGTCTCAAGGAATATAATTACAAACATGAGCAGGAAAAATAACGATATGTGTGATATGCATTTCATGTGTAGTCATTGATAAACAGAAGAAATTGAGATCACATGACTCAGAATTGTTTAGAACAGTTCAGACCGCACTTACCCAGAATATGAAGTAAGGAAACTGTTTAGTATAAGACAACACATTATTAGGAATTCAAAGGTAACATTATCCATGACACAAAGAATGGTTATTCAGTAGTATTTAAAAATTATGCCATAGACTCACCTCTGATCTCCAGTTGACCTAAAAAAAAATGGGAATTAAAATCTCACACTCTATCTCTTGTAAATGACTCAGGACCACTAAGATTCATCTTTACAAAGAAAATAAAAATCTGAGCAACTAATTTTGGCCACAAACTATAGCTCCTTCATTTTGTAGTTCTTCAGAATATTGGTCTTCATAATTAAGAATTGTTACTCTGTTACCTTTTTTCTCTAGCCCATTTTCCTTCCTGTTTTATTTTGGTGATAATTCTTGTGGTAGTTGCTACATTAGTCAGTTATTGCCAGGGTAATAAAATATTAGAGACATGCTAACTTCACAAAACAAAGAGGTTCATTTTGGCTCATGGTTAATCATATTTAAATGCTAAGAGCCAAGCCCATTGTTTTATTTTCTGGAATGGCTTTATTGTTGGCAGAGTCCCAGAGTAAAACAGAACATCAAGAACAAGGCACTGGCATTGTGTGGCTGGATAAATGTTCCCTGGTCCCTTTCACCTCCTGTTTGGGGCTATAAATAATATCAATTTTCCCCAAAATATTACCTGTGAACATATACTTTCCGCTTACTCAGCCAATGAGTTATCTTAAGACACCCTAACATCTTTTTGTAGGAACACTGTGATAAGGCACAAAAACAATTGATTTAGATGCTAGATATAAAGAAATGAAGTGGGCTACATTTATTTTCATCTTTGCACACTTATTTTATGGAAATTCTGTGGGTGAAGTCAGTACATGGTGCCATTTTTAGTTATTTATTTAGACATGTGAATGTCAGGCATTTGGATTTTCTGCATGAAGTACTGAGAGAATCAGCGTCCTGTGTTAAAAGCATTGTCATTCTGTTGATCCCCGCTGTGGATTATTGGGGAGTACTATGAATACTTGGAAATCAAAGACAAGGATCCCCAGTGAAAGCTCCTTAGCCAGTATAGCCCAGAGAGTGCTGAGTTCAATTGAGAGACCCTGACCCAATATATAGGTAAAGAGTGATCAAGAAAGACACTCAGTGTCAACTTTAGGCCTCCACATGAATGTGCATGTACATACAAACTCATACCTATATGTTTTCCACACACATGTAAACATACTTAACTATATGTATACATACTACATACATACTCATCTAAAAAGAGAACACAATAATAATGATGCATTGAGGGATTACGTATGGACTAGGAGATGTTTGATCACATCTTTCTGAAGACATGTGAGGTTAAGAAATCTGTGTATTTGAGAGAGAATTTCCTACTACTCAGCTCACAAAACTCAATGGGAAACAATAAGGTAATCGAGGAAACAGTCCTGTTTCAAAGACAATGACACGGAACTGCTTGCAGTAGTAGGTGACTCTGAAATCCTCTCAGCAAGCAAAGTGAGGGATGGTAGCTACCTTACTCAGTAAGCCTCATGGGAAGAGCACCCTGGGTCCTTTTGGAAGTAATTTCTCTTGAAATGGAAAAAAGGTTTATTTCCTCTGGAATTTTACTGTAGACTTCATCTAACAAATGTCATACTCATACCTTTTTCGCCTCCCTATCCTGGATTATTTTTCTTTGCATTTGCACGCATATACCTATTTACTTTTCAATTATGGGTTGTTCTTAGCCTGGTAGATTTTTCTGGATGAGACATCAATGATGCCTGTTTTCTCTTGCAACTATATTCCTTTTAAGAGTGTAATAGGTAAGAACTGCTGCTTTCTAGGACAGCTCATAGTTAATAAATAGAACTTCCCTACAGTGTGGCCAACCACTTGAAGACAGAAAACAGAGCTCTCCTTGTTGTGTTCCCTTACTTGAGAAAGCCATAAATATTTGGTATTTATGTTTCTTTCCTTCCTTTTATTTGCTGATACAAGGTTAGCAAGAATGCTGTCATACTTAGCTGTCAACTCGACACAAGGTAGTATCACATGTAAAAAGAGAACCTCAACTGAGGAATCCTGTCCTTTGCATTGGAATCTGGGCATTTCTTGAGAAATTTTGTTAATTTCAGTTGACATAGAAAGACCCAGACCACGATAGGCAGGGTCACCCCTACACAGTTGGGTCTGAGCTGAGTAAAGAGAAAACCAGAGGGAGCCTTCTCTAAGGTTTCTGCTTCCAGTTCTTGCCTTGGGGTTTCTGTATGACTTCCTTTGAAACCTTTATTATTTATATATTCACACACATATTTATATATATTATATTATAACCTATAAGCTAAAGTAAATCCTTTCTTCCTCAAGCAGGTTGTAGCCAGTGTTTTATCAAAGCAGCAGAAGCTGAACTAGAAAACAAACACAAATAGGACACATTATACAGAATCTTTGTATAACAGGAATGACCACTATGGAATGAGGGTCAACCAGGAATGGTTCTTCACTGCCCTGATCTGGCACATTTTATAACTGATGATAAATACATTGTGTCAAAAGTGTTTTCTTATCAAAAGATGATTTAGATATGGTGATAGGAGGGAAGTCCTCTTGATCATCTATATGTTCAGTCAGTCCATTTGTCATGGCCTTGTCCAGTCTAGGCTCTTCTTGATGTTCTCTCTGTGACTTCATTTGGATCTCCCCTCATCTTGCCCCACTGATCCTGTTAGGCTTTCCTTTCCACAGAAATGTTGTACAATCAGTCTTTGGGGCCACAGATGGGACTCCCCCTGCTCAGGAGAGGAAATGCTTCTGCTAATAGGGCAGGCCTGGATCCCAGTGGTTCCTGTGTACAGATATTAAGAGGAGCATCTCTGCCAATGTACTTAGGCAGGACAATAAAGTATCTTTACAGTCCAGGCTCACCAGAGCCACTATTGATTCACTAGCACCTGCTATCTCAATAGTAAAAGGCTGCCAGGATTTACTCGCTCAGCTTTTCCCTTTCCTGGGCCGTCATTATTCAGTGTAAAACTCCTTTAACCTGGTGGAGTTGTTGCTCTTGCTAATACTGTGTTAGCAAATTATTGATCCCAATGATGAGAACAGGAATCGTTTCTCCTGTAGCAGGATGTGCAATTGGATGCACATTCTGCCCTGGTAATTTTCTCTATAGATCTTCCAGGAGGGCCAGACAAATGGACCATTAAAAAGAGGCAGGGGCGGGGGAGCTGCTTGGGGTTGATGGTACATTTGAGCTGAATCCAAACTTTATTGGTGTTTTTCAGCTCCTATTTGAAAACTTATAAACATTGCTCCTTGGCACTTTAGGGTTTTGTTTTGTTTTGGGTAGTTTTATTTGGCTTGCTTTTTAACTTTCACTGACAATGAGGGGAAATATTAGCTTGTGAGTTTCTTCTTTTGAAATGGAAATCAAGACTATCAACAATGCAGGAATCCTATAACAGCCATGCAAAGTTTCAACCTGCTCAGTAAAAAGGAGAACAAAACACTGGAGATCAAATGTGTTCAATTTCAGCCTTGCTGGTCTTGGCAGTGTGAACAATGAGAGTGCTTGTGAAGAGGCTACCTCAGCTGGTTCTCCTTATTTCTCATTTCACATAACTTAATCATGTGAATATTAATCTATGTATAACTAAGCGTTAGAATGACTCTGTGGACATGGCACCATAGAATAGCCAGAAGATTTAGACAAAACATAAAATTGAGTTCCAGGCTTTATACAAAGCTTTGGGTAGTTTATTATTATTATGGGTTGAAAAATAATAAAGAACACTTTAACTAGTAACAAATTTGAAAGTAAAATTAAAAATTAACTCCAGCTCAGAGTACGCATTGTTTCTTTATAAAAAATAAAAGCATAAAATCATGAGGCAGAAGCAGAATTTGGTGTTAATTACTTTGGCCATTTACTGTGCTCTGGAGGCAAAATTGTGTGAATAAGATGAGAATGCCAAGGGGACTAATAAATGATCCCTACCCAGCCCTTTCTGAACAGAAGTATTAGAACAATATGGTTCACATGCCAGATGACACAGTATTTTGTGTTTCTCTTCCAAGATCTCTGCTAATTGCTTATTTCTTTAATATAGATTGATGACTTCAATATATATTTTAGTGCATGGAAATACATTTACAGTTCTCAGGTCCCACCTGAATTCTAAATGGAGAAATGTTTGGCAGAGTGTTGACCTTAGTACCACTCATTAGCTACTGAAAACCAGCCAGAAAATGTCACTTTACATTACATTAAAGATGTGCAGGATATTTAATGTAAGTGATCCCCTATGTCAGATTACAAATTGCAAAGAGCCAGTTACTTTTTGAAATGAACTTCCTTTGTTAAGCAATCACATACTGGTCCTGGCATCTCTATTTCAACATACTTTAGAGTCAGGAAGATCAAGTGTGTCTCATCCAGATAACAAAGCTAGGAACCAGGAGGAGGGAATTCTCTTGTCTCTTCCGCCACAGATGCAGTAATTGGAGCTTATGTGATACTGGCTTATGATTAACATGGCAGGTAGGGTTGATGATGTACAGTAGGCATCAGTGAAACATCTACTAACATTGGTTACCTTCGCTTCCTCAGTAGACAAATTGGAAAATTATAGCTAAGAAGCAAGTTTAACATTGGAATAAAATAAGAGAAACATGAGAGAAATAGCCCCCATACAGATTTTATTCACAAATACAGGTTATTGTTCAATATTTGTATTATTTATTTATTAATGTCTGTGGTTAGCAGATAGCCTCCTCCAAATCAAGCAGCAAAAATATATCTATTGAATAAAATTCATTTTCTCACTCTGGGGAATTGATGGTTATCCATGGTGATGGACTCAGAGAAGGTATGGCTGGCTTTTTAAAATCTGCACTTCAGTAGAAAAGTCATAATGTTATCCCTTTTGAGCAAAGATCATGGACTAGTAGGGATGAAAATGAGATTGGCTTTAGAAATTTTTGAATCATTCCAAATACCTTCTCACACACACTACTGAATTTGTATTTCAGCAATTCTTGACTTTTCTCATTTTTCATATTTAAATATTCTAACCAGTGAGGTGACATTTATTTTTATCTCTCTTTTTTAGGAAAATGAATGCTCGTGTTCTTCTCTATGCTTTTATTGTTTTGTACTTTTTTTATTTCAAAACTGGAAACATCCAAAAGTCACCTTTCATGGAGGTAGCATGTAAGCTCTGTAGAGAGTGGCTTGGAGGTAATGTCTTTGCTGTCAAAAAGACCACTGACATACTACATTAAAGTAACATACTCGTGAATGATAAATAAGCAATCACAGAGCACCAAATTCGATTTTAAAAATGAAGCCAAGATGCAAATGATGTAACTGAAGTTCTTATCATCTATTTATGCACACAATTTCATAGAAACTGACATTCTTTTCACCTATTCCAACCCATCCTTGTCAGTATATGCAATTGATGTATCAGTTGTGAGGTTTAGCCACTGGCACTTAGAAAAGCATGCTTGACTGATCTGTACTGTGATCTGTAAAATAAAACTAAAGAGATATCCTCTTATTTTCACCAGAGCAGAGCATGGTTTTGATGGTGTTTGAATGACTGTGTGCAACTGACCAAATCACATTCTATCCAACCATTGAAATTAATTCCTGGCATAAACAAATTTCCTTGCTGAAGATAACTGGTACTAAGGTGTGCCAGAACCTGCTGTGACCCAGCATCTTTGTGCTACCAAAAAAACAGCGAAGAATTCCACAGCAGCTATCAGCCAAGCAACAGCAACAGCAGCTTTCTCTGTATGAAGATGTCTAGGTCCAGAGACCCACACTCTAAAAAAAAAGACACCCAAGAGAAGTATTGCTTCCAAGTTAATTTTTAACTGAAAGTGGATGACAAAGTCATATTCATGAAAGAGAGGAAATATTTGAAGTATCATTTTTATGTCAATTTTTATCTCTACTCTATAGTATATTAATCAGTCTAGCATTATGCACTCAATGGCTTTGATTCATCTTTGACTTTCTGTTCTTTACTTTGAAATTCCAATGTAGTTATTCATAGACAATATTAGAAATCAGGTACAAAGTGTATTATTGAAAGAACTCATTTGATAATATATGCTGCTGGCTCTTGCTGCATAAGACAGGCAAGGAAGATAAAGTCGTTAAGTTTCAACGGATTGCCGTTTCCCATTTCCCAAATCATTTTCGAAGTTTGGAGAGAGGAGTACATTGAATTTGTTTCTCAAAAGCTGAGAGAGTCTTGTATTTTTCTAAATTCTGACAAGTACTGGGATTGGTGGATAATGCAGGAGATACAGAAAAATGAAATCAGAGCAATACGTACCATTCCTCACAGAGAAAAAAATTCTGATTAGAAAACAAAGAAATCATTGGAATTGTTAGTGAACATAAAATAACCCAGAATGTAGAGGAGAACTGAAAACAGAGAGCCAGATTCCAGATGTTTCATGATGTTGGAGTTACTGACATCTTTCTGGAATAAGAAATGCTCAGATAAGCAATAGAGCCTGGCAGAAGGAAGAATATTCTTCACAAATTGAACTTACCATTTAGCTAACCCATTAATGTAGACACTGAAGAAACATCGACAAACCAGCATGGAGGTTGGCTCCTTTGATTGACAGCACTGAGGGAGCCAGCCACATGTTCTTGCAGGCTGTCTTCATCTCCAGAATACCACTCAATTTGATTTCTACCCCAAACTCCTGATCAAATACCCTCGTATCACTCCTTAGTAGACACAGCCTACACATTGTTGTAACTTACAGTGGCTTTGATGGAGGAAAAATGTACAAACAAAGATATTTATTGTGGAATTGTCTCGACAAATTCTTAATGGGTACGGTGGAAGGAGAGAGATGACACAACATGTTGGCAGTAAAATCCTTTGACTAATTCCAAAACTGTTATGGAGTTTGAAGGCCTTGAAAGAGTGGCTTATTTGAGAGAAACTCTGACTTTCACAAAACAGTGAATTTGAACTGTCCCTGGGAAGACATCTCAACATCAAAGAAGCAGGTAGAGGAGATGTTCTAGAGACTTTTTAGTTGTAGCACCAGCTTCTAACTCTTCCAGAAATTAACTAAGGAATGGCTGCTATGGCCAGTCAGACATCAGGATATGGAGAGCATTCTACATTGTCCATAAGAGGACCTAGCTCAAAGGCCCACTGTGTTAGAAAGCTTGGAAGTAAGAAGTTTGTTGTAATGAAGACTGAAGTGTAAGTAAGAAGAGCTGTGAGAATCAAGTACTGATTTTATAAATCACCTTCCAGTGAGCTGGTTATGACCATCATCTTGAAGATGTTTTGAACATTAACAGAAAACTAAATTAAATAAAAATTCAGATAAAATTCAAAACATCCATTCAGTGACAATAGGAATCGTGAATATTAATGAAATGGATTAAAAGATGATAAAAACAGCCCCTTAGAAAAGACGTTCCTTACCTGTGTTGCATACCTAGAAGAGCCAAGAAGTTTATTATTTACTTACCCATTAATTATGGGACCAAAAGCTAACTAATGAAGAGGAATGCATAAAGGCTCACCACAATGAAGGCTCACTATACAATTCCAAATCACACAAGTGACTGGAATCTGCCATAAAGATAATACCTCCTATGGGTAGGATGCAAAGATATGTCTTTCTCATCTGCAATTACCTAGCATTGCTTAGAGCGATGATAGGCAAAGAATGGATGGTTAGTTATAGTTATTTATGAATATGTTAATAAATGACTACTGAATATTAAGCATTTGTGACCTCCACTGGGTTCAAAGTTAGAACTTGGTTGATTTCCATATAAGCAGGTTTATAACCAAACCTTAAAAATGTGTTTTCAAAAACTAGCTAATATATTTCATCATTAATCAAAAGGATCAATGACTGTCTGTTCTATGCTTTTCACTGGTTGAACTAGAAAAGCATGAGACAAGATAAAGAAGTAAACACCAAGAGCTAAATAGAGAAGGGTTTCTTTTTAAAAAGCATAAGGTGCCTTTGTTCTTAAAGGGAGCAAAGTGTTTCTATCAGCATTATCTCTTTTCACTGTGTTAAGGCTTTTGACATCAGTGAATTTCTGGACACATTTACATATCTAAGAGTGAATGCATAGTGAATTGATAAAGCCATGGGATGGCACAAAGGAGACTTGACAGATGCCCACGTTAATATAAAAATAAGATAAGCTGTATTTTAAAAGTAGAATGTATGCAAGTTTGCTCATATACTGACATGTCAACCTATTAAATCCTAATAAACCAGTAATATGAGAATATTAATTCATTCCAATGTGACAAAATTCACACAATGACAGTTGCGAACTTTGACCAGTTTCATGTGGTACAGTATCACCAACAAAGCAAGGAGAAGCAAGACAAAGTGTAGAAAGAGCAGGTCTGTGCAAACAGCCAGTGATGCCAACCACTCAATAAGAAATCAGACAGAGTTTGCATGTTGTACCATGAAGGGACCAGCTACATTTTTTTTTGGAGCCAGATAAGTTCTGAAAAAAGAACTACCAGGATCAACTTTCCCTCTCAGTCCTCAGAACCATGTTTGATTGTACAAGGAAAATGGCAAAGAATGTTGTGCCCTAATATCTTGCCTTTGAGACAATAGAGCATTAAAAAAGGCTCAGGGGTCTATAATGCCATAAAAACCCATATATAATCTGAGTGAGCTGTTTTCTGTGCAGTCTTCTCAGAGTGATGCATAAGCTAATTGTAAATATTGCATATAGAAGGGCCACCTGCTTCCCAGGTTATGATACTCCTGGCTAATTTATATTCAGATGGCATGCACATCATTCTCTCTTAATTTCTGTATAACAGCTCATTTTCTTTGGTTGGAATCAGCACTTATCTCAGAGCATTTTGTAAAAGAACACTTTCACTATACATAACCTGCACCTGTACAAGAGCTCAAAGAATAATGGAAGATCTATAAAAAGGAATATAAATACTAGAGAAAAGATTCCCAATGAAGGACACTAATAAACCAAATCTTGATTCCAACTTAGAACACAAGTGTGACCCTTTAAAACAGAAATTCAATTTGTTGTGTATTCTAGGCTCCAGAGGATAGAAGTGTTCAAGCGGGGAGCATACCTTGTTCTCTGTCCTGGTTGGTGTATCTACCAGATTTACTGTGCTGATGAGTTACTGACCACTGATTTGAACACTGGAGAATGCAAAAGACAGATTGACACAGTTTTCATTAAAATTCAAGAAACTCAACTCCACAGAGAACATGACTAACTTCTTTATACCTGACAGGAATCCCCACAGATGGTATTTCACCCCTGCTAAAAGAATTAAGTCTACCAAAAGAAGCACTGTCTATGAACATCCAATTCCCCAAATCTGCAGGCTCATCTGCACAGATATTCTTTATACTGTCATTCTTCAGTACCTTAGGGTATCTCTGAAAGACATGGGGACAAGAGGGACCAGCCATGCTGCCTTCTCTCCCCTTCAAGCATACTAGTGGCATGGGAATAGTGATATTATAAAATAAACACAATCAAACACAGGACTGGGCATGCAGTGGACTAGGTCTAATTGCTGAGCCTTCATTCCCTGGGAAGAGCTGAGATGAAATTCTTATTACAATTACACAGAATGGCTGCACCAAATTGGCAGTGATTAAACTATTAGGCAAATGCACAAATGAATGTTGTGTTTGATTCCTAGTCCAATTAACTTCCTTTATTTTTCTTCCCTCTCTCTCAGCTCTCTAACATTATGCTCTTAAAAATCTACATTTCATCTTCAAATATTTAAGTTGTGAAGGAAAAATAAACTAGCCATTTCATATTCATCATATTGTGTCAAACAGGACAAGAAGGAGACAGCTTTCTTTCTTTCCTGTCCTCTGTTCTTGTCAATCAAAATCACAGTAATTAAACAGAAATGGCATTGCTTTCAAATGAAGAACAAAGGCTTAGACATTTAATAAGAAAAAGAGAAAAGTAATTAAAATAAATAAATACTCAAGCCCCAGCATTGTCCTCAGAGCTGTCCTAAGCTGCAGTCTCACCAGCTCCTGCCCAACCCTTCTGCCCTTCATTTATCTTCCTTGACTTTCAGTTAAGAGAATAGTGCAAGTGGTACCTACCTATCACACTGCATGCTAGGATTCAATATAATGTGACATCCTTGACTATAGTCATAATGTGTACTCAGTTTTTTCTTTTTAAAATTTTGTATTATCAGGATAAACCAAAAGAAACAAGTATTCAGCCTCTACAACATCATCACTGTATGTCACTGGACTTTTAATGTTTTTAATTTTTAATTATATAATGTAAACTTCAGTTTTAGATCTCATGTAGTCTTGTCTATTTTACCTCAAATCATGTTATAGTGGTTGAACAGGAAATGAGATTAACATTTTTTTCATGAAATTTTTGAATGTTGGTCACCATTTCCCTGAGTTGAGAAATAGTTGACAGGTTTATACCACAGTATTCTTGTGGAGAAAAGTTACAGCCTTCTCTCTAATTCTTGGGACTCCTGTGAAATAAAAAAGTATGTCTTTCTGTTCTATGGAAAATGATGTACAGATTACAGTGGTCCATAGGATTCTATTAGGGCTCCCTACTCTTTAGTTATTTTCACTGTTATATGTGTGTCTACGCATGGCAATGTACTTAACTGATTTGTTTTTACTCTAACCTCAAGATTACTTTATGTCTTAAGGGCTGTGTGTATGATGTAGACACATATAATTACATATGTCTGTCTCATACACATGGAAGTGTATATTCAAATGTTCAAAGTATGTAAGCTTCAATAAACTGTCCAAAGACTTAGAATAATGCTACCTGCTCTTCAGAGAGACAGGGAGATGGGAAGAGGAGAAAGGGGAGAGTAGGAGAGGGTAAAGGGGAAGAGGAAGAGACAGGAAGAGAATGGGAAGGACAGAGAAGAGAACTAAAAAGAGAGAGAGGGAGGGAGGGAAGAAGGGAAGGATGGAGGGAGGGAGGGAGAAAAGCAGAAGAGGAAGAGAGAGATTATTCTCTAAGTTTTAGTATAATTTTTACATGTTCAGAGAAAGAGTGTTTCTGACTCTGAGAAGAAGTGATACAACAATCATATTTAGAAGAAATTTCTGAACAAAGAGTTCTAATTATTTTTATACTTTTGGGAATATGGTATGAAATGATAAGAAGCCTTAGCCAAGGAGAATGCTGCATTTAAAAAGGCTCCAAAGCATGTTGCTTGCTTAATTATAAAAAACAATTTCCTGATACAAAATGGGTATGAAAAATGCTTATGAGAATTGAACTACAGACTGTAAATTTATGAAAAAATGAAGGAAAAACAGTTTGATCCTACAAAAACAGAACAGAAATATGTAAGCATTAACACACAAAGGGAACCTGATCGAACAGTGGGTTAAGCCAAAAACTACCTTTAATAGAATCCTTCACTTTGATGGTACAGTAATACAGATAATTAGTGGAGTGAGGCTGAAGCCCAATCCAGTAGTGGCTTTCTCTGCCATAGCTAGGGTATTTTCATGCCTATCTGGGCAGTTATTTTTCTTGACAACCCGAAAATGAGTTTTTTACAAAAATTTATGAATACTATGATATAACAATGAATTGATAACTCCAGTATTCCAAGTGGATACAGTGGAACTCTGTCATCAGCCTGTGTCAGAATTTTGGCTGGTCATGATGTCTGGGAAGAACTAACTCTCCCATAACAGGCTGAAATTAAGTGCTGCAAAATGTCTGATGAAATTTTGATTCTTTTCATGTCCTGAAAAGTCCCAACCTTATAATATCTGAAGAGAAAGCAAAAACAAAAAGAAAAAAGAAAAGACTCGGTGCTTAAGATATGCTTAATTTAACACTGGTTGTGAAATAAATAGGGTATATTCAGAACAGGAAGAAAAAATGTAATTTTATTTTTAGTATATGCAACAAAATGCACAGTTTACAAACTCTGGGCAAGAGCAGTAGCACGGGAATAGCCTTAGTCTTCCTTTTTTGCCTTTTGAAATATTTTTGTTTGTTTTGAAACAGGGACTTACTAAGTTACCCAGGCTGGCCTTTGTCTCATGTAGTCTTAGATCTTATTCTTATTTCTTGCTTTTACCACTTGTATTGCTTTCCGGTCTCGTCTTTGTGATATAATACTATGACAAAAGCAACTTCGGAAAGGAAGGGTTTATTCTGGTTCAAAATTTCTAGGCCCTTTCTATCATGGTGGGGGAAATCACAACAGCATGAGCCTAGGGCTGTTGGCCAAAAAATTCTGCCAGCTCTCTCCTTTGTATGCAGTCCAGAACCCAACGTTACAGAATGGAGCTTCTCATATTTATCATGGGTCTTCACACCTTAATTAACTTGATAAGGATATTCCTTCATAGGCATGCTTGGAAGCTTACTTTCTAGGTGACTTTAGATTCTGTCAAGTTGTTAGTATTACCTACCATATCCCCATTGAAAAAGTGATGCATTTCTTGTCTTTTACTAGGCGATATCTCAAATATATTGTACAATTGTTTGATTTTTGGTACTATTGTCAAAGATGAATGGACTGATATCCCAGGCTCTTCTCCTTTCTCAGAATTTGCACCTTCTCTCAGAATTTGTAGTATTGGGGGTCTAACACTTGTGTGTATTCATGGCTCAAGTCATTGCTCAGCTGTAATGAGAAGACCCAGAACTGACTATGATAGAAACTCCAAAAACAAAGAGAACCCAGCGGTAACTCATTGGATTTCTACCTCCCAAGTCTGTGGCTAACAGGCTCTGTTATAATGTGGAAATTAAAAGTAGACTATATGGATGTTCCAAGGAGAAAAAATGGAGAAAGAAGGAAATATCAAATTTCTAAAACATTTAACTCTGTACTATCTAAAACAGAGTAATTGAAAGTATTAATGGTGGATTTATTACAGCCTCAAATCCCTATAAGTAATTCTCCCATTGTAGCTTGTCTCAAATTAAAAGTGTCTTAAACTGTATTGATATATTAGCATATTCATAATGTAACCAAAGGATAATACTATATAAAATATTTTCTAATTTAGTGACTTTCCAAGAGCTGTATTTTTTATGATTCTAAATGTGTGTATATGTTTCAATTTTTCTAGTATGTAATATTTTCTCTAGATAAATTACGTAGTGTTTGACACCCCTTCCCCATCATATGGGGACCCTCAAGGTCACTCACTTCACAATGACCTTTGCCATCTACCACAGTTTAACTGTTCCCATGTATTCACAGAAAAGGAGGAGGAGTCACTTCAAAGATGTCATATGATTAAGTAATTGATTTATATTTAATTATGCAGAAAAACAGATCATTAGGATTCCTAACATGGTTTAATATAGAGTGTTGAGGACTTTGTTGCAGTAGTTTGTTGTTGTGGGAGCTCGCCAAAGAAGACAAGGAAGCATTCTCATAGATCCAAATTCTGCCAGACTTCAGTGAGGGAACCACTGTCCTGGCCAGAACCAGACTCCATAGTGGAACCCAAAGCATCTGAGCTCAGGTGTTTTATTGATTCAGAACTCCTCCTGTGGAGATTGTAAGCAATAAGGCATCCTCCACAGAAATCCAACACCTGCAGACAATATAAAATGCCAAGGCCTATGCAACCCTTTTCCCAACAGTGTACAAAGACAATTATTTTAAACACAACTAAAAGTTAATTTCTACAACACTTTGTTATGGGTTAAACACAGTATGCCAGTCCATCTTTAACAGGGAGAACAGATGGCTGACCATGAAGTATGCATTTCGACGTGGGCATTTTCAATATATATATATTTATGGGAAGAATCTCAAGTACACAGTGCTATGTCAGTGATTCTTAAGCATGTGTTTATTGAACAATACAATGACCACTGTTTGTTTCAGAATAGACAGTCTCTTCATGATTGAACCTGTAACAATTACCCACCTACAACTTGATTAGAAAGTTAAGCAGTATCTCTTTTGCTTTTCTCCCTCTCCCTCTACCCTCCTCTCTCCTGCTAAATCCTTATTTTTATTTTCCAGAAATAGAGCCTGTATCAAGAAGAAAATGTACAGTCACTGATGTTTAGTCCCATTTGGACCTTCTATCAAAAACAGTAGAAAGGAATTTGCTTATTAACATGTCCTCAAAGAATACATGCCCACTATGATTTCACAGAGAAGCATCTTCTGTTATGCAGGGTGGGGTAACAAAACCTAGAAGTCCTTCCCTTCAAAACATGAGCATCTGAAACAAGAGGGTGATGACTAGAGGAAGTAATGACAGAAGTGAAGAAGTCAAGCAGGAAGTCATAAGATAAAAGGAATTATTTAGAATAAAGGACATAAACAGATGGAAGTTAGGGAATCAGGTCCTTAAGAATAAGTGCTGCTTTACTGAACTATCTCATTAATTTTCAGAAGTACTTAAAGCCAACAATTTCAATGAAAACCGAACTTTCCAATATGAATAATTATATAAATCAATATCCATTTACATTAGCTCTTAGACAGGCTTGCAAAATCAGAGTGCAGATGAAGAATTTTCTTTATGCAAAAGTTCTTCTGTTTGATGGTGTTGTAATAGGAATCTCCTAGCATAGTACTGCACCCCTACTACACTTCTTACTACCACTGCCCTGTATTAAAAAGCTTTCGTGTTTGTCTGGATCCCTGAAGATGTGTACTTAGACACTGTCAATTAGCATCAGCCAGACAGAGAGTCAAAAGTAATCTTTGCTCAAGTGGGCGATAAGGAAAATAGATTTCCATCTCTGAAAACAGAAAGATTATGAAGAAATCTGAAATTATTATTACAGATCAAAGAAGTAAAGCAGAGTGACCTGCCATTGTCATTTCTGATGAGCATAATACTCCGAGAACAAAGAGAAACAAGAAGAACAAGAACTTATGGCTCTCAATATTTAAAACCAAGGTTTAATTAAGAAAGAGGAAGTATGTCCTGTGGAGATACTCAAGCTTACATGACTTGCTAGGTTCTGGAATGACTTTCTGAGTTTGTTTTTTGAGATGCTTTGCAATCTTGCTGTTTTATCTTCAGTCTTGGTTGTGTCAGGGGCATATTATACTACTGTGGATGGATGAGTTTTGCAAAGTTCCAGGCAATAAAACATCTGTTATAAAACATGTGCAATTGCTCTGGGGTATGAACTGAAACCAGTCAGGATTATTTGGAAGTGAAAGAATGAATAGCCAAGTGAATGAACACAATCTGCTTGTATTATTATTTTTAAAGGGCCATTTAATCCAAATAATTTATTTTTCTTGTAAATTACTTGTTTTACAAATATATTGCCATAGCCATACCTTAACACATTTTCATATTGTTTTATGATATACCAAATTCTACATATTATATTTTAACCTCTCTCCTGTCTTGATGGAATAGGTAGAAGGTAGATCTAAAACTTTGTTTTATTTTTAAATAAAATTTTATCTCAAAAATATTTCAAAATAGACTGTAGATTCCAACTTGGTGAAATGAAGAAATAAGTTTACTATTCTCATTATTTTCAAAAATAAAACTAAACAAAGAAAGTTAAACCATAAAAAAAACAAAACAAAACATGATTTAGAGGGTTCATTGGTCCAGTGGAATTTACTTTGGGGAGGAAAGAGCAAGAACAGTATAGGGATAATTTAATAAATATTCATGAGGTGGCAATTGGCTGTTAAGTACTACATACAAAACAAGCACAGTGCCAGTTATGTTTGAATGTGTTACAAAAAGAGGAACTTTTAAAGGTATGAACCCTCCATGACAAATACACATTCTAGAATGTTGCAACATTATAGCTTCTTCATACTCACATCTCTTTTCATATTAAAGGAAAGTAATGGAAAACGATACACCCACCACCTCTGAAATGCTTGAACCTAGAAATGACCCTGGGTCCCTTTTTATCACAACTTTTGGCTAAAAATAGTAGGTGCCATCAGTAAAGGGAAGGAGAGATTGCCAAGATGGAGAGGAAGCCTAAAACATTGTTAGTCACTATTCTTGCTTAGCACACTGTACTGTATATTAGTAAATTTTATTCTCCAACAGTATACTTCACTACTATAAAATCAGTGATAGGTATAATAACTGCTAATTAAATAATATAGATCCATTCAATTAGTGTATATGCACTTATTATTTAATATCCAATGCTAATTTAAGCTTTCCTTGTCATAAGCACACAGAAAATCTTTCTTTAAGAGAATAATGCAAAGATGGATTAGAAAGATAGCTCAATGGTTAAGAGAATGTGCAGCTCTCCCAGAGGACCCAAGTTCCATTCCCAGCTATCACATGAGGCAGCTCAGAACTGCCTTTAACTCCAGCTCTAGGGAATCGTACATCCTCTTGTGATCTCTGTAGGCACCTGTACACAAGTGCACAAATCCATACCTAGGCACACACATGCACATAATTTTTTTTAATTCAAAAACTGTGGAGGAGAAAAGATTGTTACCTGTATATTTCTGTGTATTTCTTCACACAATGTAATTTTGCAATGTTTTGGAAATGAAAATAAAATCATCTCTAGAGTGGTACCAAGTGCTACAGTACTTACTGTGGATATTAATCTGTTTCTTGTGACCTAGAAGTAGAGTTATAATAAGGCTTGTGAGTGAAAAGCTAAATGAAATATGAAAAATAAACACCTGAAAAATAAGAACTCTAGATCAAGGTGGTAGCCATTAGGTTTAGTCAAAGAAACACGTAATATGTGAACAATGTGAAAGTCTCAATATGGTGAAGGAGCAACAGATTAGCAAATATGACAGACTGATTGGGAACAAATCTACCTCCCCTCATAGTTGAAGCATTTAACTAAAGTTTGATAAAAAATAGTGGTTATGTACACTAAGTAGTGGCGATCCATGCCTTTAATCCCAACACTCAGGAAGCCGAGGCAGGCAGATATCTATGAATTCAAGGCCAAACTGTTTTACAGAGTGAGTTCCAGGTCAATCAGAGCTACAACAGAGAAACTCTGTCTCGAAAAACCAAAAAGAGAAAAAAAGAATAGTGGTTAAATACAATATATAAATACAATATATAAATACAATATATAAATATATAAATACAATATATAAAATACAATATATATATATATATATATATATATATATATATATACAATATATATACAATATATAAAAAGACTGAGGAACTATACATGTCTGAAGAATCTTAAAATAGCACAGATAATGTGGTGGTTACACTTTATCTTCCAAAACTGAGTTGTACTTGCTAGATTCAGACATTAGAGAAAAGAGACCAAACAGCAGGAAAGAGAACAAATTCTATCCTCCACAGATAAGACTGCTTTTATTAGCATACCCCACAACCTTGGCAACATTAGCATGATAATAACCTTCCAGTGCTGGACAGGGGTGTATAAAGGGGAATAAACAGGTCCAGGTCCTTATGGGGGCTGGGAGTGGGGGGTGGGCCATGGCTTTAGGTATGTGGAGGTTTATATAGCACCTGAGGGTAACTGCAGGTTGCAGATTCAAAAGACCACCTCCTCTTCCTCCTGGGATTGTTCTTACAAGACAGTGTTATCTTTAGGATCTTCTTGCCACTTGAGTCATAGTTGACAGATAGCAGTTGGTCAATGAGAGAAAGACAACTCAGAAAGATTCATGGTTTTTATGGCTGAGACATTCTATCAGTAATAACTGCCAAATGTAGATTGTCTCATACTAACAATTTACGAGTACAAAATTATTTACAATTCAAAAACTGGATAATAATATTTCTGAATACTGCACACAGAAATCTTAAAATTCTGTATAAAGCAGCCATTGGATGTCACTGACTACAGGACAGAGAATATTTTTGAAAAGAAAGTATTGGGCTAACTGATGAGATAATTCAGTGGATAAAGGCTTTTGCTTTGCAAGCCTGTAAACTGGCTCAACCTCTGGAACCCATACAAAGTTTAAAGAAAAGAACTAGTTCAACAAAGTTGTCCTCTGACCCTTACCTACAACTTGGCACATGTTTGGTCACTAACCATACACACATACAGACACACACACACACACACACACACACACACACACACACACACACACACTCAATAAAGTTTTTTTTAAAAAAATCAACAAAGAAGCGTGAAGAGACAGGAAATGGAAGATGACCTAGAAAAGTCTTCAATATGTTGAACAAAAAAATAAGACAGAAACTGGTACAGAAATGTGTTTGAAGAGAAATTGAAAGATGTCTTATAACTGACAAATGGCTATCATATCTTCACACTCATCAAGAAAAATGTCGTACATATTAACCCCAAAATGTGCAAAAAATGAACCTGCAGAATCTAAAAGATAAGTAAAATATTCTAGAATTTGTCACAGCATAACAATAGATTAACTGTAGAAAACATACTAGTTATGATGACAGCTGATTTCCCCATATAAAAATAAAACCAAAAACTAAACAGAACAAAAATTAGGGAAAACCCAAGGGCAGAAGTTCTTAAAGAATAGCCAAGGCTACACCTCTTTTCTTCGTAATAAATCCTTGGGAATCCCTGAAAGCTACTTCTGCCCATATCTTCCAATGAATCATAGAAAGTGATAGATGTATCTGTTTTATCTGAAAAGACAGGGGTTTGGGGTGGAAAATGGAATGGAATAATGATGTGATTATATTTTAATTTCAAGAATATTTTTTCATTGATTATGCTATAGGTAATTAGAATAAGTCAGAAAAAAAAAACACAGAAGTTTCACCAAATAAACTTAAGTAAATATTAAAAAGAAGCTATGAGAAAAATGTTGAGAACCAAATATTACAGTTTGGATTATACCAGAAGGAAGAGATAAATTTAAATATAAAGTTATGAAAGCCATCAATTTTGCTTTTGCTGTTGTGGTTCAACGTAGGACCTCACACATGCTGGAGATGTATTCTACCACCAAGGTACCTTTTCTGACTAAGTTGCTCAAGATGATCTTGAAATTGCAATTCTACTGTCTCCACCTCTGAATAGCTGAAATTATAAGCCTGTCCTACCAGGCACAGCTTAAACTATTCACCATTAAGAACAGAGTACCAGCTTTTGCTTTATTTAAAGATATCCAGGAGCTGTATGCTGTAACAAAGGCCAAGTTGCCACTTAGAAATCTCTACTGCAAAGACAGAAAAAAGCGGAGTTGGAAGCAAAAATAAACCCAGCGTAGGTAAAATAGATTTGAAAATGAAATTCAAAAGTGATCAAATAACTCTCTAATACATAACAAAACATAAGACTTCACATGATTACCAAGGAATAAAGCTCTTCTCCACAAATGTATTTACCAAAGTTGGATACCTATGAAGTGACCAAGAAGAATTCCTTACTTTATAGTCTAATTGAATCAGTTTACATCTAAATCAAAAATGTTCTGGGGAAATGAAAAAATTCTTTGATCAAATTTAGATAAAGCTTTCTTAAACATTATTATTATTCACAATTGAAAACATTAGTAGCTGGGCTTCTTCAACTTTAAAGAAAAGATTTGCTGTGTGTCTGATTAAGTACTTCCATACAGAAGATACACACACACAAAAAAAACTTTCTACAGAAAAAAATCCAATTGCAAAACAAAGAATATGAGCAGCCTTTTGCTCAGAACATGTGCTGATATTAATAAGCAAATAAAAATCACCAGCATAATTAGATGCTAGGCTTTCCCAATTGAAAGCCTAGGTGACATGAGCTGTCCAATGATTATAATGCCTGATGCTCTAGTCACTTGAGCATAACCTCATTTTGGTCAAGAGCATGCAAGAGTGTGGTTTCATATATTTCCTAATGGTGTTTTTGCCAAGTTGGTTCCTATAAGTGCACACTCAGGTTAATGCAATGGTCAAAGTCTAATGGTATATTCATTGGAATGAGTCACTGTGGTTATTGTGTAAAGCACCAGTGTATTCCTTCACAGCTTCCATATCTGTGGACCCAAAATAAGAAAAATGTGAAATAGGGGGCAAGCCTAAACAAACAATGATTGTACATGACAATAGTATCTGACTTATTAGTTTAGAAAGGTAAAACTAGTAGCAAACAATGACGGCAGTGATTTGAGATGCAGGGATCACAGAAAGGGCTAATAGTTGTATTATACTGACAGCACACAAGGCTATAGACATACTATAAACTTTCTAAAATATTGTAAGCAATAATATTACATTTTTAGAATAAAATATTAAAATAATGGAGAGACACTATGTAACATCTATATTGAGACATTAATAATGCCTATGAATAATAGGGAAGTAGGGGAAAGAGAAATAAGAAATAACAGGAGGGTGGTGATGGCTCAGTGGGTAACTGTACTTACCATGCAAGCGTGATGATCTAGCTAAATTCCTGGATCCCACATCAAGATAGAAGAGAACCAACTTTACGAAGTTGTCCTCTGACCATACACACACATACATCCACATGTATACACACATACACATATTATGAATAAACACAATCAAAATAAATGAATTTTAAGAAATTGATTTTTTTTTAAAAAATTACAAAATAAAAGAGAAAAAAGTCAGTATATTAAAACATAAAAGTTTAAGCACTTCTCAACATAGAAACATTTGGCTAAATCTAGAAAGACTTTGAGGCTGCATTTTGGAGTTGAGGTTGGGGGCTCTTTGATTGGCATCCACTTCATAAAACCAAGAATGCTGTTAAGCATCCTACAATTACATGCCATACACAAACATCAAGGATTATCAATGTCACATAGAAAAAGCACTGACATGGAGAAACTTTGTTCTAAAAAAAAAAAAAGATATGAGGGAGAGGAGAGAGTGGGGGAGAAGATGAAAAGAAAGCAGAGAAGGGACTTTATAGGACCAAGTTTAAAAGCAATGAAGAATCTATTCACAATAATATAACATAACATGTAAGTGAATAAATGATTAAACATTTTCAGGGAAAGCAGCGCATAGTGGTGAATTCTTGGAAGGCTGACACTTAGAAGGCTGAAAGAGTCAGACAGAGAATTTGAAGTTAGCCACAGCTACAAGATAATAAGTAATTTAAAAAAATCCCCCAAGTCATGCATATACATAACATTATACAGATGAGCAGAATCATTCCCCAAGAGATGCATATCTATAACATTATACAGATGAGCAGGTTATATTTAGGAATACATATACATATATATATATATATATATATATATATATATATATATATATATATATATGCATATACATATAATTTGATGGAGGAAAGGGAGGAAAATGATGTAATTTACATTATAACCTCAAAAAATAGTAGAAATTATTTTTAAAAGGCAGTTACATAATAACTAAAAGTTGCACATTAAAAATAAAATCTTATGGAGGTAAAAAGCACAAACTATATTTGTAACTTCCATATCATTTAGTTACAACTAAAATAGAAATAAAGCAATAAGCATTATTAGAGAAAGGTGAAATTGTGATGATCATGAAAACTATATAATTTCTAGAATGGCATGTGATCTTTAATCTGAAAGCATCTAATATAATCTCCTCAAATTAGATGAAGTTTCGAAGAAGGAAACAAAACATTTCTGTGGTACATTAAATTACTCTTTATAATTATTAATATAATAGTTAGAAATATAATGGATCATAAGACCATACATATTTAAATACAGGTCAAACCAAGATGAAATATCTGGAATATATGCAGAATACTTTAGGGAAGAACCAGAAGCCAGGTTTTCATGAATGTCCCCGGACACTTCCTACTTTGACTTGTAATAAGTTGCAAATTTGATCTCTGATCAAAGTAAGAAAACTTAAAAATCTCATTCACTTGGTAAGTTAAAAGCACATGTCTAACTTTTAATTCAATCAGGAAAGGAAAAGTAATATTTAAAAGTTCTTAAAACTCAGAGACAATTATAACCACATTTCATCATTCCAATATTACAAATCCAAGAAACGAGTGCTTCTGGCACCGCAAGCAATGATACTAATACTAAATCATTTCAATAAATTTTCTTTCTTTGGTTTGATAAAGAATGGAGAATTGTGTATAAATGTGATTGTCTAATGAAAGATATCAAGTGGTAAAAGTTTGGACAACATAGGAAGACCTGGCTTTGCAATTCTTCCATCTCTATGCAGCTTTCTTTCCACTGGGAGTTCTTATGGCAGATCTCCCTTGGAAACAGGCTCTTGGGAAGAGAGAGTTTCAGGTTTTATGACCTCCTCCTGGACACCAATTCCACTTTGTATGTCCTGCCTTATTAAGTAGGAATGATGAGCACACTGACTTGATTCAGATAAGAAGGGTGGGAAGAAGGGGGTGATACTTTTTTATACTTTAATATGGTTTATCATATAACTTATCAGAAATTGAGGCTTTAATATATCTTTAGTACAGAGTCACTCAATCTTAGAAAAAGAACTAAAGGTACTTAATGACTGCTAAGAAAGGAAAAATTAGTCTTCTCCATGGATGATACCTTAGTTGGTTTTCAAATACAAAATGATCAACCCTTAAAACATATGCATACCAACAACATTAAATGAATTCAGCAGGAGAAAGTACGAAGGGAACACAGAAGTGTGGACAAAGGATAAGCAGAGGGTAAAGCGACATAATGATTATTTTAATTAAAAGCAGATTAATGACATGAAAAACAATATAAGGTGAAACAAAGCCAAAAACTTACTGTGATGGCTATTCTAGGTTGTCAGCTTGACTACATCTGGAATTAACTAAAATCCAAAAGTGGAGGGCACAACTCTGAGGAACTTTTGTTTAATTTAAAGTAGGTAGATATATTCTAATCTAAAATTTGAGGTAGGAAGACACATGCCTTGCCTTTAATACAGATCTGGAGATAGGAAGACACACCTTTAATCTGAGCTACAACTTCTGCTGGAAGCCTGTATAAGAACATGGAAGAAGGAAGCTTTTGCCCTTTTTTGCTTTCATTTGCCTTGCCCACAGGTCCAATCCTTCACTGGAATTATAGCCTACATGCTTGGGATTCCAATGTATAATCAAGACTAACTGAAATATCCAGTCTCATGGACTGAACAACTACTGGACTCTTGAACTTTACAATTACAATCAGCGATTGTTGGATTAATTAGACCATAGCCTATAAATCCTTCTAAACATTTCCCTTTCTCTCTCTATAGATTCTTTCTAAAATTCTGTTACTCTAGATAACCCTGACTAATACACTTAGTATTAAAACTAATCAATAAAATAAAAATATTAATAGTGTTCATTCAGAAGATTGTGATGATGAAATATTGAATAACTTTAATACTTCAAAAATATCCATAGTGATAGTAACACTGACCTGTAAATAAGAAGATACATTTTAGATCTGTGTGATTGTTTGAAAGAAAATGCCCCCAAAGTCTCATATGTTTAAATACTTGAGTCTCAGTTAGTGGAACTGTTTGGGAATATTAGGAGCTATGGTCTTTTTGGAGAAGGTGTGTCATTGTGGGTGGGCTTTGAAGACTCAAAAACTCTCATTGTTCCCAGAGGTCTCTCTCTGTTTCATAGTTGTAGATCAAGGTATGAGTTCTAATGTCACAGACTCTGACCCTCTGAAAGCATAAGTCAAATTGAAAGCTTTCTTTATAAGTTGTTTTGATCATGGTATTTTACTACAGCAATAGAAAAGCAACTAACAGAGCCAGAAGAACTAATAGAATAGTGTGGTAGTATACCTACTGTGTATTCAAGAAGATGCAGAGGCATTTTTATAGATTCAAACCCTTCCAGACCTCAGCAGAGGGGACCCTATCATGGCAAGTGCCATCCTGGACTGTGTTATCCTGAGCATCTCATCTAAGGGGTTTTTATTAATACCTAAGCTCCTCAAGTGTACTACTGATACCACATGCAGGTCATGAGTAATCAAATACCTTTTACATAAAGCCAACACCTGCAGACAATAGAAAATGCCAAGGCCTAGGCAGCCCTTCACAGAACAATGAACAAATCAACCATTTTAAATATAACTAAAAATAAACTTCTGAAACATTTTCTCCCTTTCTGTATAAGATAATTTAAAAAATTGCTTTATCTCTACAACCCAATTTAACACTGCACCAGCAAAACTCTTTATAAGAGGAACAATCACAAGGATGGAACCAAATGAAACCAAACATCGATCAAGCATTTCAAAATCTCTTTGGACAGCAGAAAACATTATCAATGTCTAATTGTTGGGAATTCACAGATGATTCTCTGGGATCTTCCAAAGAACTTGGATCACTTCTCTGGCTCTGACCTTTGTAGCATATATAGCTTGTCCACCATATTCTGGATGGCTCCCCTCCACCACTGCTGCTATCCTTGGTGGTCATTCCATGGTACTGGCATCTCCTAAACTTCTGGAATCCATTGCTGTAATTGGGCTACACTTTTACTAATAGCCTCTCCTGGGCTCTCTTCATGGTGCTAAGCCTCAACTTCTTTACATGATCCCTTTCATATAGCCCTTCAACTGCCACTAAGGCTGTACATTTACCAATGACCTCTCTGAGCCTCTCAGTGCCAAGCTGCAGATGCTTTTCACGACCCTTTCATGCCTTTAAAACCAGTACCACCTGGGTGGCTCTTACACATTACCAAGTCTGGCAGCCATCATTAGGTACAATCTCAGCCATTTCTGGAAGGTAGCTTCTATGTGCTGACCCTGAGGAATCATTTTCCAGATTTTAAAATTGATTTTGGTTTTCAAGAAAAACAACCAGTCAGTTCATGTTTGAGATAGTTCCAAAGTCTTCATAATGCAGCAACTATTAGTCTTGATTAGTTTGTATTGTTAGTCTTGACTTCTTTTATTAAGTCTTTTTTCTTAGGATCATCACAGATGTTCCTTGTATTCAAGAAGTGTTCCCTTGTAGGGTAGAGTTCTCTTCACCATAGTCAGGAACTCCACACCAGTAGACAAACAGTGTTTTTTTCTTAGTCAGGTTTGCAGAAACAAACAAACAAACAAACAAAACTGGAAAAGAAGAACCTTCTCTCCAAGTCCCACTCTCACCTTGGCTTCCACAGCAGGGGGTCTTGGGCTGGTGAGAAGAACCTCCAGTCAAAACATTCTGCTGGTTTGCTGCTCTATTCTATCACAACTATGGGAAAAAATACAACCTTCTTCATAGATCTCTAAAACAAGACCCACTGCCTTCTGGTGACATCTACTCATTATTTTTGTATATATATAATCTCTATCCTCTTGTAGCTGCCCCAAGCATACTTTACCAGATTCTGTGGGGTCTGGTGTTTCTCTTTTTCCTTGTCTCCACGTTGGATTAGTTGATGTGATGTGCTTTTCCCTGTTGGTGCATTGTTTGTTGCAGTATACAACTAGGGAGATCCTCAAGAAGGACAAGGATCCATGTTTATAGGTACAGTCCCTGCCAGACCTCAGCAGAGGGAACGATCTGGGAACTATCATTGTCAACACTATCCTGGACAGTGGAACTTCAAGTTTCTCATTTCATGGGCTTTTGTTGGTATTTAAGCTCCTCTGGTGTTCTGCTGATGCCATGTGCAGATCATGAGCAATCAAACATCTTTTATATAAAGCCAACACCTGCAGAAAATACAAAATGCCAAGGCCTAGACAGCCCTTCACTCAAAACAACAATTTTAAACATAACTGAAAATAAACTCCTGCAACAGAACATAATTAATATTCCTAGAGAAAATGATGAAGTCTTATCAGCTTTGAAGTATCACAGTGGTTAAGAGCACTTGTTCTTGGAGAAGATGTAAGCCACAGAGAAACTAGAAGTAGAGCTGGTAGCTGGATATTGTCTAATACCTAAAGGTCACCTTTGGAAATTCATTTTTACACATGTGGGTATATCTCGGTTGCCTTATGTGTTCATTAATTTTAATGAGTCATCTCTAAGATACTTCACAGAGTTTAACTGAATTATAATCAAAAGGGATAACTGTTGTACAGTATTTCCTAAAGTATAAAGTTCTACAAAGAGGCAAATGAATGAGATAGAGACACTAACAGCAATAATCACAATAAAGTATGGAATACATCTATTAGTCAAGGGAAATGAGATAGAAAAAAAGATAGATTATGAATGATCAGTAAAAAGACCAGAAGCTAAGTGAATATTTCATTTATAGCCAAACATCTTTTAAAGTTTTTGAAACTAAACATGAAAATTTAATGAGTTGAATCTGAAATATCATTTGTCACTTCTATGCCAGAAGCCAAATTATTCTTATTCTATTTCATATCTTCCTATATAAGGCGGAATGCAGCAGACCTCATCTTCAATGAGTGGTCCAGAATGCTTCAGGAGCATCATTATAGAGATGTGTTACATTCTGTTTTCTAATCTTGTAGGATCCTGAGACCAGGAAGAGATAAATACTCAGAGATTAGCTGGCACTATATTTCTCATACAATAATCCTATGAATTCCAATAAAAATAACCAATAATGTAAGAGTGAAGTATGTTTGTGAGTTTGTCTCTTTTCCTGGCCTTTTGAGACTTTTCTTCAAAACAGGTATTGTTGTGCCCACCATCCGTATCCCCAAAGACCACAGAGGAGTACACTCTGATGCAAAACACACGGGGTATCTTTATTTAGGCTAACTTGGGCTAGGGCTGCTCACCTCTCTGATACACCAGGGATGGTGGGAGCACCCCACAAAGGGAGAGTGGGATTTATATAGGAAAAAAATGATGTAATCTGGAAGTTACATGCTTTGGCATTTCAGGATTGGCCCAAGTGAGTTGATCTTTAAAATGACTAGTAAAGATAGCACGCATAAGGCAGGAAGCACATGTCGCTGCCTCCCTGTACACACCAGTTAAGCAACCTTGGGACTATCTTTACAAAACCAGGGATGAATAAACACTAAGCCAATTTATCTTTCTTTTCAGGAGACTCCTGTCTCCGGATTCACCCTATCTGGTGTTTACACAGGTGGTCTCTGCCCTGCTGGACTCAGTGTTCCCTAGAGGAGGGGAAGAGAAGTGCGGGGAGTTGCAATTAAGTTCTGTTTCTTTGCTGACAAATACTTAAAGTGGAGCTATTTTTTAGGCCCTCACAGTATCTTGTCTACCAATATCTTTAAGAGTTTCTCCCATGTTTCCTCCCTAGCTGTTGCTTGTTGCCCATCCTCTGTACCCAGGGCATTGGGGTAGAGTTTGTGCAGAACCAAAACATAGGCTCTGGGAGTCAGGTAAGTGGCAAAAGACAGACTCAGTTTATTGTGAGAGAGGAAGCCCTTTATACCCTCTACCCAGCCCAGCGTTCCATTGGCTCTCAGACTGCAGCTGCTGTCCCCTGGGCGTGTCCAGGCTGGTCTGTCTCTGGGCATATCTGGGCAGGTCTGTCTCTGCCTACCTCCATGTGGGTTTCAGGCCTTCTTCTGTTCAGTGGCAGGTCTAGTTTTCTCCTACACCTAGCTGTATCAAGATTTTCGGTCTTAAACTGAGAGGATTATTAAATTCAGTTGATCATTGTGTAGTGTGGGATGGAAATTGAACCTCATTTTTTGGAAGGAAAATACTGGTTTTGCAAGTACCAGATATGAAATGGTTGGTCATTCAGTGCTTATCGTTGGTGGCTTCTGTATAAATTAGTTTACTTGAATGCGCAGAGTTATTTCTGGGAACTCTTTCTTTCTCCCTGCCACAGTTTATGTGTTTTTACAATACTGTGCTCTTTTGATTACAGGCCCATCAGATTGTGTTTTGAAGTGATATACTCTGATATTTATAACTTTGGTCTTCTTTCTGGAAATTTCTTTAGGTATTTGGGCAAGTGTGTATTTTCATGTAAATTCTAAAACTTATGCTTTAAATTTTGTGAAAAATATAGTTTGTAGATTGGAGATAACTATCCTACTTCTGGGAGTAGTTTGAGTACTATGTATAACTTAAGAAACATTTCTAAGCTGATGAGATTTACTGAAAAATTATCATCTTCATTGACTATTAGGGAAGTTCAAATAAAGACCACACAGTGATCAGTTTACATCAATTTCAATACCTATTACCAAAGGGGCCAAAATAATAATACATTAGGTTTTTGAAGTGTTAAACTGAAACTATTTTTTGAAGCTTTTGTGTTGTGGTGTGTAGTAATTAGTAGACTGAAAGCTTACATCAAAGTCCCATAAAAAACATCCATTTCTCGGGCTAAGAGAAGGGTCTATGTTTAGGAGCATCTGCTAACATACTGAGGACTGGAGTGTGGTCCCCAGAACCATCACCTATAACCATGTTGGGCAGCTTCTAAAGACCGAACAAACTCTTCTGTCCTCTGCAGACATCCCACTCTGTGGCATACACATCCATACATAAAAATAACCATATTAAATAAATACATATCCAATCAAAAAATATGGATATCAATTGCTTAATCTCTATGAGTTTCTCTATACAGCTTTAGTATAAAATATTAAATGGAAGAGAGAAGTTAGCAGCAGCAACTCTTTTCTATTCAGCCATGATTTACTTGTAGCTCATCCCAATGTCACTGTGTACCAATGAGTATACGGATATTATTAATTGAGATACACTTCACATAACATGTCTTATATGTATATGTATATTTAAATGTGCACGTACACATATATAGTCTTCTTTGAGTCATTTTAATATGAGCCAGCCAACATTATCTGCATTTGTATTTTTTGGGGGGAGAATGATCTATTCAGTTCATAGTAATTCGTTAATTGGATGATTTGGGTTGGGTGGTTTCTTCAATTTTCAGTTTTTTATATATTATACATATTATCCCTTATTTTATGTGTAGTTGAAATTAATTTTCTCATATTGTAAGCTGTATCTTCTATTGTGTAGAAACTTTTCAAATACATGCAATCCTATATCAGTTTTAGAGTTTGTCCCTGTGCTGTTGGAAACCTGCTCATAAAGTCTTTGCGTAGGTCAATTCCTTGTCCTCTCATTTCTCCTAACTCTTTTAGTATTTTAAGGACACACATTAAAATTGTTGTCCAGTTAGAACTGATTGTTCTGCAGTGTGAGAATCACAGATCTAACCTTATTCTTCCATATGTGAAACTCTCCCAGTCCCAACCGTTAAAGAAGCTGTCTTTTCTGTAATACATACTTTTGGCACCTTTGCTACAAGTTAAATGACTCAGCAGGTAAAAGTGTTTGTCACCAAGCCTGACAACCTGAGTTTGTCCTTGGGACAAACCTCCGCAAGCACACACAAAAACACATCAGTGCATGCACACTTGCACACAAATACACACACACACACACACACACACGTTCATAGATAACATATGTAATTTTTAAACATTAAGAATTCAGAAGCTGTAGCTGTTCTATTTATTCATTTATTCTATTCCATTGATCTGTGTATTTTGTGTCATATCATGATACTTCTCTTACTTGGGCTCTATAGTTTCAGATCAAATATTATAATATATCCAACATCACTGCTCTTCCTGATAAGAAATACTGTGACTGCTGGGAGTCTTTGGGCTTCTATATGAATTCTAGGATCTTTTTTTTTTCTTCTAACACTGTGAAGAAATTACCTGGGATTTGGAGAGAGTTGTACTTAATTTGTAAAAACGTTTGATAGGAATGATATTTTCACTGTTACCTCTGCAATAAGCATGAGAGGGGGTCTTTTCATTTCCTAGGGTCTTTTTCAATTTCTTCAGTATTTGAAAATTCTCATTGTTGAAATATTTATCTTCCTTGTTTAAAACAATTTTGAAGTATTCCTAAGCTGTTGTGAACAGAACTAAAAAAGTTTTAGAATACCTATCTTTTCTTAATTCTTCTGTAGCTCTTTGTTAAACAAGCTTCATCATTGTAGCATTCACCCTTAATGTTTAATATAGTCTCTACATTAAGCAATGAGTTTCTTCAATAAATCAAAGAAAATATTTCTCATTCTGCCTGCTTAAAATTAAATGTGTTTGCTGTTGTTGTTCCTTTTAGTTTTCGCTTACTTTCTAAGTTTTGGGGATCAAACTTAAGAACTTGTATATTTGAGGGAAGTATTCTAGCTCTTAACTAGACCCTCAGGACATTTGATCATTTTGTACATTGCAAACCTAAAGCTAGAAGTAGTAACTTCCTTCCATAACAATAGCACTTATAGTATGGAGAGAATACACAGCATTCCAGATCATTTCCAGCCACATAGAAAGTTCAGTGCCATCTTAGCTGCATGAGGCCCTGATTTAAAATAATAATAATAATAATAATAATAATAATAATAGTAATAATAATAATTAAATCAAAATGTTTTACCTAACCTACAGATCTTTATGTAGTTTCAGCACCTATCTAGCCTTACCTTGAACACTACTCCATAGTTTGTGCTCAGCCATCTATGTGTGTGTATATGTGTGTGTGTGTGTGTGTGTGTGTGTGTGTGTGTGTGTGTTTCTTCTTTATACTACCTTTAGCCAATTGCATTTATTTATTTACTTTTGCAGTGCTGAGTATTTGACCCAGAGCCTAAGGCATGATAAGTAAGTTTTCTTAGACTGACCTACATTCTCAACACTGGTCTATCTGAGACTAAGTATCTTTGTCTTGGGCTGACTGTAAATGTTATGTAGTAGCCCAGGCTTGTCTAGAACTTTGGATCCTCTCACCTTACTCTCCCAAATGCTGGGTTCATGGGATCATGCCAATATTGCTGGCTTGTATATTATTACTTTTGCTTGACTTATAATATACATGTAATGCTTTAATTCATGTACAACTGCATGATGATCAAATTAGAATATTCAGAATAATTTGTTTACATTAAGTATTCATTATTTATTTATTTATTATGAAAACATTAATAATCTTTGCCTGTAGCATTGAAATATATAGAATGTTGATTATGTTCACCTATACTGCAATGAAGCACTTAAAGGTACCCCTCCTAACTAGCAGCAGAACTTGGCACCTGTTGACCAACTCTCCTTCATTTCCTGGATGACCACTGTCTCTTAAACAATTACTCCAAAATTATCTGTGAGAAAAATTTTAATGTATTTCCCATATTGATAGTACCAGGTGGTACCTGTCCTTTTATTCCACTATACTTCATGTAAACCAGTGTTCTCCAGGCTCACTCATGTTGTGCAACTGACAGGATTTTATCTTTTTATAGTTCAGTTGTGGTTTCTTGTTCAAGTCTTTGTGTTGTATGTGTACATGTGTATATGTGTGCTTCTGTACATAAGTGTACATTGACCATTTTCTTATATATTCACTGGCTTTCTTTTTAAGTGATTCAAAAATTTTAATTTTATGTGTATGTATGGGAGAGTTTGTACATGTGTAAGTACAGGTGTCCTCTGAGTCTAGAGGAAGGCGTTGGATCTCCTGGAGCTGTAGTTGGATGTAAGCCTTCTCATCTGGGTTCTGGGAACTGAACTCTGGTACTCTACAAGCGCAACACAGACTCTTCACCACTGAGCAAACTCTTAAGTTTCTTTCTCTGATTTTTCCTCTGATTATTTAAGGAGCTCTACTTTTCTCACTTTGACCATCTGTTTGAATAGTTCTTTCAAACTCTACCTTTGCCATCATACTTTCATCTCACCCTTTATGACTCAGAGGAACCACAAGGGAGCCTCTGGAGATGAGAGCAGAGTTCTTCATTTTATGTCTTATGAAAATAGTTCTCATGGAATTTTGTCCTTATCACTCTTATATGCTAAAATATAAACATAGACAGCATTTCTCTTTTGTTCTCACTGCTTTACGTTTAAAGCATTCACTCCTACTGTACGTCAAAGAAGGTTGTCAGTAATTCTTGAGATAATTGTTAAATAAAATATCCACATCTCTTAGAAATCTTATAAAACGGTATTGTACTCACTTACTAGAATGTTCTAAGTAAATTATCATTACTAGGAAGAATAAGTTGGGTAACATTAGGATAATTCCACAACCAATTTTCTTCTAAGATATGGCTATGACCTTTAAATATTTTACAAACAGTCCCAAGAAAAATACAAATGTTGCTGGCTCTTTCTATACATTCCTGCATTTGCTTATTCCCATTGGTTTCAGCAGCCATTCTGTTTTTCGAAGTAAGTCAAAGACCTTCTGTTTAGAAATTCTCATTTCAGATAAGTAAGAAAATTGAGAAAATCACCAGACTATCTCATTCACGTGTATAAATATGAAGCAAGGCCATTCCAACTTGCACAGCTTGTCCCAGGAGTTCCTACAGCAGCAGAGGGCCATGTGTGCCCCAGCTTCCCATGCAATGCTATCTAGAGTCATCAAATATCATCCCCAAATTTTATTAACTCAGGCATATTTTTCAGAAAGCCTGCAGGAGCAGGCAGATGGCATTTTCCTACTTGCGCCATTCCACTGCAGAGAACTAAAGTTTAAACTATCAGCTACCTGCCATTGCTGGAATTGCTGCAGATAAAAACTCTTTGATGATTTCAGTTTTCTACTGCTTGCTTGCAGGCTTACAGAGAATAATTGCTGCCATAAGAAACACGGCTGAAATTGACAATAAACTGAATTTGGCTGCAAGTACATTGTAATTCTGTTCTATATTGGTGAGTTGCACTGCTGGGACGAGTGTTTGTTTAAAACCAAAACACCAGACAAAGCCTCGACTTTAATGGAAATGCTGTAGAGAGAATCATCTTTGAGGTAGTTATGGCTCCTTGGATTGAAATTGTTTATTAGGAAGGGAACATTAGCTCAGTCTTTGAGAGGATTGAGTGGTGCAAAAGGTTCCATATATACTTGGATGTGTTTGTGGCAGTACTGAAGAAGGAAGAATAAAGGGTGAAGGAAGCATTTTGGAAGAAAGAAATAGAAAATAAGATAGCATTTGTATGAGAAAAAAATGATGAAGAAAGTAGAAAAAAATGTGTATGTAGTATGAACAAAAATGATACCAGAAAGGAAATAAAGAATTTAGCAATATATGTGTGCAAGATTTCATGATTTTTTCTCTTCCTCTTCTAATTAATGGTTTGATGCTGAGTTCATCTTATGAAAAGTTTCTATGAAGTTAATATCCCCTTTGTGATTTAATTCACACAAGTATGTCATTGTTTCAAATCATACCACATCCCTAAGAACAAATAACCAAACTTATAAAAGGACATTGGTAAAAACACTAAGTATGTGACATTTGACTTCCATCTGCATTTGAAGACCTTTGTCCTTGCTTATGGATGTTGGTTTTTTTAACACCCAGATCCTGCCAACAAGCACTTACATGTTTAGTTTGTCTGTGTTATGATACTTTGGTACCTAGGACACTGCCACTCTCCTTTGCCAAGGGAATTAATGAATTAGATCCATATCCAAATCATTCTTATACTTACAAGGAAAGATGAAGCTGAATGTAAAATGCCTACAGCAAGAAAAAAGGCAGATTACCACAAAGTATCACTGGTTTAATAAGGAAGGGAAGATGAAAAGACATAAAATGATCTGTCTATGAGAACAAAGAAGCAAAACACATCAGCAAATATTGATTTTATGTTCTCATTCTCTCAGATTGACTGACATATCCCACAGAGAACCCTAAGTTATATTGAAGTCCCACAAAATCTTTTTGGTTGCCTTTTAATGATCCTGCTCTGTTATGTCCCTTTGAACTTCTAATGCAATTAATATCTATTGAATGCCATGTGCTAGGTGCTTCAGTGAGCAATCCCTGATACACTACATATCTAATCTTTCCAACAACCCAGTGGAGGATTATTAATCCCATTTTATAGGAGAAACAGATTTAAAGGTAAAGTTAAATAATTAGATCAAGAATTACCCCTATGTGGTAGGGTGTAGTGACTTGAGAATGGCTAGATGACAGAAGGAAGGCAGGCATTCATTCAGAAAAGCAGTATTAAAATGAGTGTATTGTTATTAAAAACAACAGCTAATAGACTGGGCATTGGGAAAGTGCACTTATCATATTAAGAAGAATTTATTCAAGAAAATCCTTGTACCTGGTTGAGAAAAAAAAATGTTTTGTTTTGTTCTGTTTTGTTTTAGTTTGAGCTGGCTGTATTCCATGTCTGCTTTGGTTTTGCATTTACTGACCCAGAACTAAGGCAAGAAATCATGTGTCCATCTAAATAAATCAACAAGTATATGAAAAACAGTTGGAGAAATCCAGTACCAGTTAATGATTAACAAAAGTTCTCAACAAACAAGAACTACAGAGATCCTTCCTCAATCTGCAAACACATCCACAAAAATGCTATAACTACACTTATGCTGAAAGATAGAAAGACTAAACATTTCCCCCCAAAACCAGTACTAGATCAAGGATAGCAGTTTTGATCATGAGCTCACAAAGAAGGAAATGAAACTCTCCTTGATCAAAGATGATTTGAGCTTATATAAAGACGATCCTAAAAGTCAAGAAGAAGAAAAGCAAGAGTAAACCATTTATTAAGAGTGAAGACAGGAGATACAAAGTAAAAAGATAAACCTCACAATAAGAAAATAATCATGAATCATATTCCTTATGAAAGAATTAAACAAGAAATTACTGAAGAGCCCTTGCAATTGAATATGAAGCATAGCTGAGAGACTGTGCCTCCTAAAAATGACAGGGAAGCTTCATCCATGACATACACCTCAGTAAGGTGGCTGAGTAATCAAGACCTAAAGAGGACAACACCAATAGACAGGGTGGGAGGGGAAAATCTCATGGGGACTCAGCTCTGGATAAAGAACTACAAGGAACTAAAGAATGCTAAAAATAGGAGAAATAGTCTTCCTCAGGAAGGAACCCCCAACAGGTTACCTAGCACCAAGTTGTCAGTCCTGAAAAAAAATATAAATGGACAGAGCTGGATTTACATATTTAGGTGAGTGTGTGTGTGTGTGTGTGTGTGTGTGTGTGAGAGAGAGAGAGAGAGAGAGAGAGAGAGAGAGAGAGAGAGAGAGAGAGAGAGAGAAAGAATTTGTGTGTGTAACAATAACAAAGAAATAAAGACCATGATTTTAGAGAGAACAAGGAATTAGTACACTGCGAGATAGGAAGGAGAAAAGGGAGAGAGAAATGATGTAATTATATTTTAATTGAAAATTTATAAAAGAAGACTACTTTTTATTTGTTTTATTTTCTATTTTACTTATTTATTTATTTATTTACTTTGTTTTTTCAAGACAGGGTTTCTCTATTGTAACCCTGGCTGACCTGGAGCTCAGTCTGTAGACCAGGCTGGTCTTGAACATACAGCTATCCACTTGACCTTGTCTCCTGAGTGGTAGAATTAAAAATGTGCCCCCCCCCCACAACAAGACTCCACTTTTTAAAAGTAGTCATGAATTTAAGAAAGAGAAGTTTCTAAATGACTAACTAAAATGGGTTAGTATCACTCTTGTTTGTGGACTGAGAGTTAAAACCTAAAGTAAAACTCCTACTCTGTCAGACTGCTGACAAGAATGTTTTAAAGCCAGCTTGCCATGGTAGTTCCATGGATTTTTTAAAGTATTAAGAACCACTGAATTGTTCACATACCAAGAGCTGACTTCATGGTGTGAGATTTGAATTCCAGAAAGATTCCTTTTAAATTGTAATTTATTAGCTCCTTCCCAACTTAGTGTAACTATCTACAGTTTAAATGTTATAAACATTTTTATAATGCAGATGAAGAAACTGAAGTTAAATGGGACTCTAATGCTAGCAGGCTTTTCAAGTACTAAATGATGGAGTTAGAGTTTTGGGATAACTATTCTTGGCTGTCAACTTGACTACATCTGGAATTAACTAAAACTCAAATGGCTGGACATACCTGTGAGGTGTTTTTTGTTTTGTTTTGTTTTGTTTTCCACTTGAAATGTGAAGACCTACTTCTAATCCAGGTATTTGATGTGGGAATATGCCTTAAATCTGGGCCATACCTTCTCTGCTAACAACCATGTAAAGATCATGGAAGAAGGAAGCTTGCTGTCACTCTCATTGGCAAGTCCATTCTTTCACTGGTATTGGAGCCTATTTCTTTGGGATTTTGGCTTATTCTGAGGGCCAGCTGAGACATCCATCTTTGTGTAATGATCAACTACTGATTGTTGGGTCTTCTGTTGGTAGACAGCCACTGTTGGACTGGCTGAACCATGGCTCTCCACATATATATACAATAAATATATACATATATACATATATATGCATATGCACACAGACAATATATATATGTATACATATACAACATATATACATATACACATACTTATAAAATGAATCTATCTCTTTCTCTAAAATATGTATGTATGTATACATATACATATATATAGATATCTATATATGTGTATGTATGCATATATATGTATACACATATGTATATATGTATGCATATATATGTATATGTATACATATGTATACATAGCATTATATATGTATATGTATGTATATGTACATACATATATATTGTAGAGAAAGAGAGATTCATTAAATTTAAATTTAACTCCTTAAATTTAACCCCTAGTTGATTCCATCTGAAGTATCAGAACAATTCCTACCTTGCCATCTAGAAATTCACATTTAAGTGAGGAGCACTATGTAATAGTCCAATGCCCTTCATTTCTGTCTCAATGATACCCCCAAGAATTTATGATGAACCTATAACAACACTAACTGAGGATATCATCTTATCTATAGGTAGTATCCTTGCACAAATGATTAAGCTAAAATAAGGTCCTTAGGGTTGACATTGATTCAATTGGACTTTTTTTAAAGGGCAGACTAGATAACATAGGGCGATGTAACATGGAGATAACATGATAGGAGAACTTGTTTATATACCTAGGACATAACCATGTATGAATTTGCACATGTGTTGAGGTGGGAGTGAAGGGTCTTGTGAAGAGGTAACAGCTGGAGTGCCTTTGAGGAATCCAACCTCAACTTGAACTTGGACATGAGGCTCCCAGAGCAGTGAGGACTCACATTTGTGCCAGAAAATAACCCAGTCTATAGTACTGCCTGGTAAATGCTCAGCAACATGATATGTTTGGTAAAGGTTAGGAAGAATTGATGGGTAAAACACTCAAAATCCAGGAGTTACAGAGAGTATAGGCTATGATACCATTATCTCCAACTTTAAAGAAAAGTGATCATTTTTCCACTGTCTTGAAAGAAATGAATTATACCTAGGTGATGATGGCACATTCCTTTAATCCCAGTGCACAGGAGACAGAGACAGGTGGATCTCTGAGAGTTTGAGACAAGCCTGTTTTACAAAGTGAGTTCCAGGACGCCAGTGCTACACAAGAAAATCCTGTCTCGGGGAAAAAAAAAGTATATTGTACTTAACAGGCTGCTTTGGAAGCCCTAAGTTGGTAGATTGATGGACAGATTCACCAACATTGAGATCATTCCAATTCTTCATTTCTTTCACTCAAATATAAGAGTTTCTAAACATTTTTGTGATTTCCCCTTGTACCTGAAATGTTGCTGTGGTTGTCATTTTGAGACAAGATTTCACAGTGTTCCTCAGGCTGATCCCACACTGAACATCACAGTTGATATTAATATTCTCGTTTCCATCTGTGATTTTTGGGGTTATAGTTGTGTAATACACAGGCCTGTGATTGAGTGTTTTGTTTGTTTAACCACTGAGGCAGTAGTGAGTAAATCTTGCTGTTGGCATCAGTAACAAACCAAAGTGTTAAGGAAACATCCAGAAAATTGTTTTTTAATCATTGAAGAACTAAATCCTTACACTTAGAAAATTGAAATACTACCATATTCACACCAATAAATGTAGACATGTAGACAACTTGGTCTTTTGCTATATCTGTATTGATTTCTCCTATAGACCTCACTTCCTAATGTGCCTGAAAATTAAATCATGTATTTAGTTCCAATATGACCTAAGAACTTAATTGGATTTGTGCAGGGTAATTTATGTGATATTAATGGATACTGTTCAAAAGTAGCTAATTAACAGATGATCTTTAATTTTCCTTTTAAAGAAAAGGGACTGAGAGTGAGCAGAAAAAAAATTTAAAGAAGAAAAATAAGACTGGGAGGAGAGAAAGGGTGAAAGAAAGGAAGGAAAGAAAAGGGTGAGGAGGAAGGGAAGGAGGGAGAGAGGGAAGGGGAAGCAAACAAAGAAAGGAGGGGGAAAGGTAGGAGAAAGAAAAGAAACAGGAACAAAAGAAAACAAGGAGAAACCAAGACTCTTAAAAATCCATTTTCTTCTAATAGTGTAGATTCAAATGGCAGAATGATGACAGTCTGTGTCAGAAATGTTTGGGGAGCCATATGATACATTATGCATCTGATTACCTTACGCTTTTTTAAATGGCTAAATAATTTAAATGCAATTCAATAAAATTTATTTTCTGTGGGAGGAACTGGGTGATAGATTAAAAGCTTCCTAAAGTGCAAAGATGTTATAAGATATTCCTATGAAAACTCAGAGTAAAAGATTATATCTTGTTACCACTTTTATGCAAATAGATTTCTTCATTTGGCATTGTTTCTCTAATGGTCCTGATAAAAATAACCTGCATTATCTGGGTGCTTTTGAAGTGAAGTCTAAGAACTCAGCATCATATTCAAGTTCAAGAACACATTAAGACTGCCTTCTTTGTTCAGTCTCCCTTTTAAGTTTGAATCTATCTAGCCAACCTCTGCTCTTCCTCAAGTCATGAATAGCTTTGTGTCCTACAGGCTGGCTGGACTCCTCAGTACTTCCTAGAGTCATCTTATATAAAGTGTGTTGCAGAATTTATATCATTCCATAATGCGGATGGGGTTTGGCAGGAAAAAAATAGTTTCAAAACCATCCCTAATAATTAGCCCTGTATTGGCCAGCAAATCTGAAAGGACAAGGGATAAAAGGGGCGCTAATTTGAGGTTCCATCGTCTTGGTGAAGCCTTAACAAAGGGTCAGTTTTAAAGGGAGCCAGTCTGGTCACATGAAGGAATCTCTACTCTAACAGACTCTGTTTTGTAGACAATAAAATACTTTTTCTTCTTAAATACTGCTTAATACTGCAACCACTCCATTTACTATATTTTATCATCTGGTAGAAGAAGCTAACTCCAAGGCTATTAAAACAATTGAAAATATGCAAAATGGGGTGTTGGAGTTACATGGTACAGTTCACAAGATTGTTTACAAGATTGTACATTTCAATAAGCATTCTCAAATTCCACTGTTGTGTTGGGGAGATCGACAGTGGATGGTACACTCAAACGTTCTCAGAATAGCACATCTATGTTAAGCAGCTAAATCTTATCACCAAATGGATCAAAGTAAAAGCAGAAAACTGAAAATCAATATACAGAGAGTTTCTCTGGAGTCTTTTAAATGGTCAAATATTTGATTTCAGTTTCTGCCCAGCAAAGAAATTCTTGACCTTTATTCAAAGATTGCTTCCTTTTCTCATGGTCTATTGCCACCATCTGACTGGCTGATTGATCTGAGGTTTTAGTCTCTTGGTAAATATTACTTAACATTAGAACATTCTGATGCAGGTATTGGCTTTGATGCCTACAGTCATTGTTTGTTATGCACTATCCCTGAGTCTTTGGACAAGAAATTTACCATGGGGAACATCGGTCTCTACATGTATGACCTTGGTAGTATTTGACTAGAGAGGTACTTAAAGTGTAAGTTTCATCACTTTCTACATCTTAGTCTTGTTAGTTATATTTTCTAGAGTCCCTTAACTGATTTAAGAAGAGAATGATTTAAAATACTGTGATGGCTAATACTGTCTGTCAACTTGACAAGACATAGAATCATTGAAGAGACTCTTGGCATGCCTGTAAGGGATGATTTAGCTTAGTTCAATTGAGGTAGGAAGAAAACAGTATAATGTGAATAGGATCATGCATAGGCTGGAGTCTCTGTCTGAATAAAAAGGAGAAAACTAGAGCATAGGTATTCATTTGATTTCTGACTGTGGTCATACTGTAATCAGGTCTTTCATGTTTTTGTAACCGTGGCTTCCCCACAAAATTAGAGTATATCCCCAAAGTGTGAGCCAAAATAAACTCTTTCTTTCTTAAAGTCCTTTTGTTAAGGTATTTTGTTATAAGAAGCAGATATATAACTAATACAACCAGTTGTGAAATATTCTGCCCAACTATTTGATGGAGAGTGTTTTTTTTTTTTTTCTCCTTATGCTGTTTTGTAGAGACTGATATTCTCAAGTATGGGTTTAAACAAGAATATGCTAAATACTTCCAGCCCATTGATATTACTTATAATTTTAGGTTACTCTATGTAGAAAAATTGGAAAAACAGAGATATTAAATTGGGGAGTATAGGAAATAAATACAGAAGGAGGAGGGTAAAATAACAGTAAGGATGTCTGAAAAAAATCATAAGTAGTAATGTCAGAAGCCACAGCAATAAAGTACTACCAACATGACTACCAAAACAGTAGTTGAATAAGGATGACAACAATAGGCATGCCGAAGTAGATGGATGTAAAGCCCATCAGACCTCAACCCTCAACAAAGAACTGTAGACAATTAAGGGATGTTCAAAGTGGGAAAAATAACCTTACCCATATAAGAGCACATAAACTGGTTATCCAATACCAAAGGGTCAGCCCTGGTAACATAGATTCAAGTCACACTGCACAAATTGAGCAGGTTATATTTAGGAATATATATGTATATACATATATGCATGCAACAATCAATGAAAATGAGGCCATTAATTTGAAAAAAAGGAAAGAGAGTTATATGGGGAGAATGGAAAGAAAAAATGAAAGGGGTAAGTGATGTAATTATATCCTAATTCTCAAAACAAAAGCAAAATGTCATAAAGAGTCATACTATTAACTATCTACCTAAAATACCTATAAAACACACACACACAGACACACACACAGACACACACACACACATATGTTGAGATAATACATATATATATATATATATCATATATATATATATATATATATATATATATATATATATATATTCCCATCTAGGCTGACAATGGTCTCTGTAAGTGTCAAAGACCATCTAACAAAACCCCAATATCAAGTATTTGAAGCCCTCTTTTGAGTTGTTTGTCATGGCTGTCTAAGAGACTCCCAAAACATTACTGGTTAATGTTATTGTCCTTAGTTTCCCCCCCAGAACTGGAAGATAAGTTCCTTTTGCTGAAGACATCATGCACTTCACAAACAGAGCCCAGAGGCCCTTGAGCTGGAACTGACCTGAAAGCCTTCTTCCCGAGGACAACCATTTGTGGAACCAGAAGGCACCTTTTAGGTTTCCAAATGATTGTGGCAACCCAGGATCCTCTGCAGTTGTTTCTTAGCTTGACAAGAAAAAGCTCTGATTACTAGAAAATCAAAAAGGAGGAAAAAATTAATGTAAAACAATACAATCACATTTACTGTCAAAGAAATCTTAAAATAGTTCTCTCTGAAAATGAGTACAAATATATGTTTCATCATAAAAAGCTATGCTTTACCTAAATAATCCTATTATCCAGATTAAAAGTCAAAATTGTCACAATGTACAAATATTAGACCACCACAGGAAAATTTACAATGAAGAGCATTCAGGCAGTCATTAGGTTAGGAAAAATAAGTCCCTTCATGGGTGTCAGAAGATTACTTTATGTAATTGGAATAAATTTCCAGTGACATTTAAAATGTAAAATCTCCCAAGACAGACAATTACTATAGTCTGAATTTGGTGCATTGCCTTGTAACAATTTGACACTGGTTAGGGAAGAATGCTGCAAATAATTACTTCACTTTAATTATCATTTTTGTATGATTTGTCTCCTTTTAAAGAAGCTTCCCAGATACAATGTTGATTAAAAGGAAAGGAAAGTCAAATCAATTGTGTTATAATGCTTACTTCTCATTTTAGCTTTAAGTTTAAGTTCAGTGAAGGATGAATTCATAAAATTACATGGTTACTCAATCAAGCAAATAGATGATATCCTCCAACCAAGTTCTCCTTATGTAAAATCAAACTTTCTATGTAAAAGAAAACTTTAACATTACAGAGGTATGCTCAACTTAGCCCATGAGATGGTTCATGTGGATTTGGGGTGTACTTTGGAGTCAAACTCATGGTCCCCAACACAAATATCTCTGAAAATGGAACATAATCAACTTGCTAGTTCGAGGTTTTAGATTGCTATCCAGGCATTTTAAATGTCAAATGAAATATATAACTGAAAATGTAACTGGCATGAATAAATTCAACACATTGAATTGTGATGTAGTAATATCCTTTCTCACTTTTTAGGGGTGTTTGTCTTTGGATTTTGAGAAAAGGCATAGCCCATGTCTTTCAAAGAGCCCAAAGAGATGAATACTTATGCTTTTTATATAAATAAATATGTAGTAGAATTTTTACCACAAAGAGTCCCCATTGATAGTTGCTCAATGCTAACCTTTTATTTGGGATTCTGTTACTCATAAGGATACTGAACACAACTAGTATCAATTGTTCTTATAAATCATCCATATTTGAATTCATTTTTTATGATCTCAAGATTTTTAGCATATTAAATAAATTAAAAGGAGGTTTAGAAACAAACAAAAATATTAATAATGTCCTATTACTTATAAAACAATTAAATATCATTAGAATAAACTTGATTTATTTTCATTATCTTTATTAGTGAGTAGGAAATACATATTTCTTTAATAATCCTGTTTTTATACTACATTAGAAAAGGTGTAACAATTAAGAGCACGGAAGCCCACACCTCGTTTTACTGTGTGAAGTCCAGTAAATGAGGCACTGGCATCATTCAGGTAGGTTAAGTGATTAATAGCCAATGAGCTTGGCTCCTCTTTCCCAACTTTTTGTAAGTTTATGAAGCTTGGGAGATACAAGAAGAAGTGGACGGCCACTAGCAGTCTGAAGAAGGAAGTGAAAAAAGGACGTGGATACTGACTGTTTTCCTCATGGGTGTTTCAAGTGACCTAATGATTAATGGCCAGCAGAACCACTTTTGGGCAGCATTCTTTTCAATGTGGAAATAAAAAGGGCCAACCCACGTCATCTTACTGAATCTCTTTCTATATATTATATCATGACTCTAGTTTAAAAATACAAACGTAAAGTTTGAACATCAGCATTGTTTTGGAAACAGTGGCAAACTGCAAATATGAAGCGACAAAAGTGCTGTAACAGAGGCTTTTCTGTTTTTCTCTTCATTCCTGGTTTTTTGTTTTTTGTCTCTGTGATAATCTTTTTTGTAGTCTTCTCCAACAGTCAATCACTTTCTAATTATTCATTGATTTCTCTGCATGCTCTCAACACAAAATGAATCAAGACAATGATTGAAATCCTGTCCATTTCAGAGTTTCAATCATTGTTTATGAAAAGGAAAAACGTCTATATTACACTGCAAACATTTAAATGAAAATTTTTGAAGAAACATGTATGCATAATATATTTATATTATATGCTTTATATGTTCATACATACATTCATACATGATTCTGTGGATTTCAAGTATTAGCAGAGACAAACAAAAAGAAAACACTTAGCCGTCTACGACCATGAACTGAGAAGCCACACGGCATTGATCATATACCAGCTCTATGTTCAATCAGAGCCTTGGACAAGAGAGGTGCTACAAGGTATAGCCTTTGATGCCAGTTGTACACATTAATTTAGGGCAAAGGTTTTTTATTCTTTGTCTAATTAAATCTCTGGTCCTAGTCCTTGAGCCCTGGAGCATATCAGCCTCTTTACAATCTAGTCTTAAATCCTAAACTAGAAGGCTTTAGCTTCAGCCTCTGTAAAATCTAGAACATTTAAACCTCCTTACAATCTACTCTAACCCTGAGACTTACTGCCGACTGAATTTAATCTGTCTAGCTCCTTCTGAACTCTGACTCTTCTGTTTCAATTCAATTCACTTGTGTGTTCTGATCCAAATGTTCCTCCAAGCGACTACCTCAAACTGACCTTCTGAGCCCGCTGACTGTTTCTGACTAAACTCTTCTTACTCTTGCTTACTCTGGCTGATTCTCTTCCTCAGACTGAACTGCTCTGCTCAGCTTCAAACTGACTCTTCCTGTCTGATACTGACTTCTTCTGCTGAGCTACCTCTGTGTCTCTATGTCTCTCTCTGAGTTCTCACTGCTTCATAATGCCACAGTCAACATCTCTCCTCAGTCAGAATGCTTCATTGTCTCTGTGTCTTGTCCTGCACTGCCTTCTTCAGAGTGCTCACCTTGTACTGCCTTCTGTAACTCATTGCTATAACTGACCTGAGAGCCTATCTTTTTATCATGAGAGTTATGCATGTTCTCACTCTGACTCACTCTGCTCATTCTTTCTCTGATTTGTCACATTGCATGCCCTCCATTAAGTTGAGAGAAGAGTCAGTTACAGAATCAATGAGTTACAGCAGTCAGTGAAACAGGTATAATGAGGCAAGCAGTCTGAAGCAGGCAGACAGGGGACAAGACATAAAAGTGAAGCAGACTAACTGAGGATAAGACAGAAAAGCAGAGAGACACAGCAGCAACTCTGCAGAAGAAGTCAATATCAAACAGGAAGACTGAGTAAGTTTGAAGCCAAGCAGAGTAGTTCAGTCTGAGGCAGTTAGAGAGCCAGACAGGGTCTGCCAGAGTCCAATGTGTTTGGTTAGAAACAGTCAGCCAACTCAGAAGCTCAGTTTGAACAAGTCAGCATGGACATGAGTTTGGGCTAGAACAAGAGTGAGTTGAACCAGAAGAGTCAGAGTTGAGAAGGAGCTAGTCTGGGTGATTCAGTCAACAGTGGAATCTTAAATGTTATTGACTGTACAGAGGCTGAAGCCTTCCAGTTCTGGGCTTAAGGGTAGATTGTACAGAGGCTGAAGTACTCCTGGTCTCCAGGCTAGAACCAGTGATTGAGTTAAGAAAGAATAAACATCTTTTTGAACCTAAATCAAGGGCTATATCAAGGTCCTCCTGAGAGCACACAGTCATTCTCTGGTAAGACACAGAGGGTCAACATTTTACCCTATTCCTTGTGGGTGTCTTACCTCTGATTAAAGAAAATTCAGTCCCATTCAGCTGCGTCTTAGGCTTCTGTTCATAAACTGTTGTTTTTCTCCACCTCCTTCTTAATTTCCTCTTGTGTGCTCAGCTAATTGCTTAGGAATGTCATTATTAAATTCCAAATTAAAAATTTCCCACTAACCCTACCCCCTCTCAATTCTCCAAACACTGAAGCTGAACATGACTGTGCTTGCTTGCCACTGTAATGATTCATTCTTGGGGCTCTCTAAAGGAAGTGTGACCCTGAGCTAACTGGCTTCAAAAGGACATCAGAGATCAAAGTGAGCATTTTAAACACAGAAAAACTTTGGATTTTCTTTATCAAACAATTTTTACTAAAACCATTTAAGCAGTTAAATTTCTCATCTTCTAATGTTTGCAATGTGGTTTTCTTAAGCTGTGTATGAGACCAATGAAGACAATTGATGATCAAATACATAGAATTTTTGATCAGTTATTATGATCTGATATTCAAAACACAAATTTAAGGAACATAGTAGATATTACTGTATTTTGGGTTATACAAAGATATATGTGACTGATGTTTTTGAAGGGGAGGGATTTTGTGAAGGTCTGACCTGAGCTAAAGTCTCTAGAAATTTATTCACTAACTCTGAGATTTTTTTGTCCAAAGAGTTCTCAACAAAATTCTCAAAACTAAATTTATTCTAAAATGTTACCTACTTCTATTTTCAATGACTTTTGAAAATTACTTGGGAGAATAAGATATTGTGTGACTACGTTTTTCTTGGGGAGACTCAACACACATGTCTAGTCACTTCAGATAGGGAACCCCTAACAAACCAAAATACAGATACCACCAAGGTCCAGCATGTTAAACCAATGAGTTTTATTAGGGTTAATCACAGGAATATAAGTGAAGAGTTACTTACAGAAGCAAAAGTAACTCAAACAATGAGGTGTCACCAAAGTCCTCAGCACAGATGGCAGCTCACAAAAGTTGGGAAGCTGTAGCATATACTACACAGTTTGTGGGTAACTCAAGAAATCATAGAGTGTTCTTTTGAAGTGATGCAGTTGGTATAAACATCTTCCAGGCAGTTCAGCTGGTTTCTGCTTCTTCCAGTTTTCTAGTCTTCTAATTGGCCAAAGAGAAATGTTTGCATCTTGACTGCTCTACGAATGACTCTCTGAAAATACAAATTTTTTATTTACTATTGAAGGGAGAAGCCTAGTGAATCTGTACAGTTTCAGGGACTTCCTGAAGTTATTATTTTGAGTTGTTTACTCTCTGCTTTAGGGAGCTTTTCTGAAGGATAAAATATTCTAGTCTCAGAGGAAACTGCTTCACAAGTGAAGGAAAAATGAACAATATAAACCAAACCTGCATCTTAAGATCAGATAACACCTACACTCATGCATCCACTCAGAGATCTCCAATTCTACTTTGAAGTCATGACCTTGGGCCTCTCCTGTGAAGGTACACTAGCCATTGTTTATTCTAGGTTCTACGTGCCAACAAGGGTTAATCTATGTTGCTTTGACAACATAGTCAACCAGCTGTCTTGCAAGCAGTGAATCAGTTATAATTAGTGTTTTACTGTCTCTCAGATATCACCCTAAAATGACATATGACCTACTGTAACTTCAGCCTCCTATCAGTTAGCATGATAATATGTTTTTAACGTATACACTGTAAGCTGTATTTGTAACACTGATACCATATTGTATTATGTGGAATGTTCTATGTCTGGGAGCTTAGAAGGAAGAACACTAAAGGAATATTTCATGCTAACTACGAAACAGTTGTTTTCTTAAAATAGTGTTAAAATTTAGAATCCATATTAATCATCTATATATCACATGAGTTTTATGCAAAAGAAAGATACACAAAATAAAGAAGCTTACCTTCACTTCCCTTACTTCTTGTTGTAACTTAATAAGCTGAGAGACACTGGGTGAAATTCTTCCATCTATTTGGGTTCATATCAGGTGCAGAAACAGGATTCTAAGATTTCTGTGCAATGCCATTATCCAATTATTCTGTGTTTTAGCTTCCCTTTCTAGATGTGTGACAAAATACCATAATAATATAGTTTGACCAAGACAGGGTTTATTTTGCTTACAGTCTCAAGTTATAGTCCACCACTAGGGGAATGCAAGGGAAACTTGAAACAGAAGAAGGGTGTATACATGCATGCTTCCTCCTGCTCAGTCTCTTTTCCATACTTATAAATTCTAGGACCCAAATCTATGGAATGGTCCTGGCAACAATAGATGAGGCTTCTCAAGTAAATTAACTCAATCAAGACAGTCTCTCAGAGACATGCCCACAGCCAACCAAGTTAGAAAATCCTTCATTGAGATTATCTTTTCAAAGATTATAGATTGTGTCAAGTTGACAATGAAGATCAAGTGTCATGTTTACATGTTCTTAGTGCAGCTAACTTACCATCATACTTCTCCATCTTGTTTTCCCAGTTATTAAGTGGAAAAAACTATTTGTGCTACTTTATTGAGAATACTTTAGGAAAGTTCTTTGAAAACTATAAGAGTTTTGAAGAAATACATATAATAAGATATGTGACCAAGAAGTCTTCTAACAAAAGCTCATCCAATGTCATAAAATGTTCATCTTTATGGAACTTTTGTGGCATATACATCTTATTCTGATTAATTTTTATTTGTAAAATTTCAACATTAAAATAAAAATTTATATTATTATGTTGAGGATTTTTTAAACTTTCACATTGAGGTAACCTCACATTGAAGTCTTATGTTTACATTATTTGATCATGCTAATGTTGTCTGGAATACCCACCTTGCTGCCTTTCTTAACTTGTGTAGGTTGGTTACTTAACAAATTTGCCATGACAATGCCTACTAAAGCATCATAAGTAACAGGTGTTTTATATACTTTGGTTCTACTCAATGCCAAGAAGGGAACCTCACAGACAACCAGTAGTCTGCTCCTCACCTCTATTCTGCTTCAAAAGCTTGTGAGCCCATTAGGTGACTACAAGTTAAAAGTTAAATGGAGAAAATTTTTAAAAAATCTGCACTTGGCTAAGGGGAAAAGTGGAGTTACTTTTGATCAACAAGTAGCCCCCAAGTTCACATTTGAATTAAAGAAAACTTAGAATAAAATGCAATTTCATGACACCCCAGATTTTCTCCTTATTTCTAAGATAAGAAAATGCAGACTTAAGCTATTAAGCCTAGCAGTGGTGGCACATGCCTTTAATCACAGCACTTGGGAGGCCAAAGCAGGTGGATCTCTGAGTTCAAGGCCAGCCTGGTCTACAGAGGGAGCCAGGGTTACATAGAAAACCCTGTCTCTGAAAGAAAGATGAAATTAATTTATCTGGCATATTTTCTGCCCTGCGTCCTTTCTAAAGTACAAGTATGAAGTGTAACATTTCTGCTAATTTGGAACTTTCTTTGTCCAAATCCCAAAGCTCAATTATAAAATTAATCTAAGTTAATTCCAGAGTTAGAATCTTTTTAGAAGGTAATTTTAATTTATATCTTATTTTTGCTTCCCCAAGTATAAGAATTTATAAACACATCATACAGTTGATCTTTCAATCACTTGTATTCTAGTATTGCTATCAAAGACCTTTAATATATATAAATGTAAATATACTATGGTTTACAACTGGATTTTCTATTAGAAACACCTAGTAAGCTTTTAAAATCCTAATGTTAGTCTACATCTCAGATTTAAACACCAACAGTAGGACTACGCTCAGGTGTCTGAAACTTGCCTGGCTCCTTTGCTAGTAGATCAAAAAAATGTGATTGTGAGTCATTTCCCAGACTGTTAGAAAAACAGAAACCTCTTCCTATTTTTGAGTAAAATTGCAAGTGGCTGAACTAACCTGAAGCCCACTGATGCAGACAAGTATCACTCTCCGCTCAGAGTCAGTTTATCCAGATATAGCAAAAACGGTACAAATCTTACAATTATAAAATCCCAAAGTGTTTTACTGCAAGCTAATTTCAAAACAGTAAAACTTCTCTTACCAAAGTTACTTTGACCTGTATCTGGACAGCAACATTGAAACATGGGCTGTTAGATTCATCTGAAACACAATAAATTTCAGGTCTCTTTCTTGCCCTCCTCCCTAATCCTGTGCTTTTCTATGCTCATTTACCCCCTGTCAGCATAACTTTGGGCCATTTAAGTCCCAAAGACACCCCTTAGAATTTCAGTCGTTCCATTTGTAGCCTAAGTATCTTCTGGGAGTACACATTTCTCTTGTTTATCAATATACCCAAGCCAAATGGTACATTTTTGTCTGTATTTAGCTCAAACCCTGCTGCTTCAGCATATGCTTCATAATCATACTGTACCCTGCATGGTCTCTTAGGTACATGGAATGCCTTGAGTGTCATCTGCACGTGATACCATCTACCTTATGACATTCATTTCCTGAATCATACATCCCAGGTAATGAACACTTCTGAGTTTAACAATGTGCAGCCCTACCAAAGGGACCACAAGAATAACCAAATGGAAACTAGCAGATAGTTTCAAGACACCTGCCTATTGCGTCTGTTGTTTGTTTGTTGCCCAAATCAACCAATTCAAAACAGGGAGCATTAGCCATAGTTAGATCTCAAGATCTGACATGGTTATAGAATTGTAATGGAAAGCCATATGTCTACTCAATTTTCAGAGGAAAATCCTGTGGTAGTGAATTAGGTCATGCTAATTTAGTCTGATATCCACAAAATTCCAGTCCACATCAATGTTTTCCTCAGTGTCTGTGAAGATAGGGAGATGGCTGCTAGATTCTATCCCTTAAATTAGATACCTGCCTTTCCGTTGGGGGTGGGGGGAGACTATTCCTGAACATAGTTTTTGTTTTTTTCTTTGAGAGAGGGTTTCTTTGTTGTAACTTTGGCTGTCCTGAAACTCACTTTGTAGTCCAGACTGACCTCGAACACACAGAGATCTGCTTGCCTCTGCCTCCCAAATGCTGGGATTAAAGGCATGGGACACCACTGCCCGACTCTGAACATAGCTATTTAAGCTCCAGCAAACTTGAATCGTATATTTGAAAAATAAGTCATGGGGAAGTTGGGTTTAACTATAAATAAGCTATCATGCTGACGAGATATAGAAACTGTAGACTGCCATTGCTTCATCTACCACTGTTTCTTAGTTCATTTCCTTTTACCTAGATGAAAGGGCACCTCCACTGATGAAGTAAATTGATAGAATAATTGCATACCTATGCCTTTAGAAATGTTTCCCAGCTCACTTCCAACTACTATTACCCTATGCAAGCTTTGTTAATTAACTTTCTAAGGAAGAAATGATACTTCATAAGGATTCCATTTGCTTCTCTGTGTTTTCCCAGCTACCCTGTAGCTGCGTAGACGTCAGGTAGACAGTGAGGAAAACTGTTCCTCATCAATCTTAACTGAAGCAGTCAGAAACAAATAGCTGCACTTCCTGATTTATATCTCCTCCGTACTGAGTTCTGAAGACATGTGCTCTGAACATGTCTTCTACTGGATAGAGAATTACTCCATAAACAGTCCAATTCATTGTGGTAGTCTCCTAGTGACATACTTCCTGCAGTAAGGCAGTATATCCCCCAAACTGTACCACCAAGACCAAGTATTTAAATAGCTATGAGCCTGTGGAAGCATTTCTCATTCACACCACAACAAATGCCTTGCTAACATTTTTATTCCCCTGCAGAACAGTGTGCTTCTTTGTCTCTTCTTTGTATATAAAGCAACTGAGCAGATTCAGGATTTGTAAATGGTATCTTGAATCTCAAAGACTATTCCTAGGTTCTCTGAACTTGAAAGGAAACACCAGACATATAGCAGATGCACAGTCAATGTCTGAGGGGAAACTGAGTGGACCGAGAAATGGGAGAACATTCACAACTCAATAGAAAATGGCTAGTGTAGCCAGACTGATAATTTATCTTGGCAATAATTATTCCTACAGCCTAAGTCCTGGGGAAACTGATCTTTCATGCAGCTCCACTGTTGTTAATTTTAAATTTTAAATTTTAAATGACAACATTAAAGATTAATACTAGAGCTTTTAGTTATTTGGCTACTGAGTTCCTTAACATTTATTCTGGATAACTGAGAAATTTTTGTTATTCATTTCCATCAGTGCAACAATGATTAAATTACTTTAACTGTAGAAATAAAGGAGGATTTTTAAAGGGACAATATGGAAGGTAGAAGGTAAGCAGCAAGGGAGAGGTCAGGCAATTTTAGTTCAAATCATGGTATGCAATTCTTATTAGTTGCTTTAATGTGGTAAGTTAAATTCATGATATTCATATGACAAGAACAATGAAGAAAAGTTACTTGATCTCTGTGAATAAATTAAATAATAAAAGTGACATTCATGGTCCCCAAAGGGAGAATGCCCCATATGATCACAAACAGTATACCTTTATTATGTTACTGAAAATGGATAAAAATTAAAATCCGGTGAATGTTTTGTGGTCATTACTTCTATCATTACTTAAAACTCCATTTTCTTCCTTTTGAAAAGCATGTTAACTACCTGCATAGTGCCCTGAATGACTGGCTTCTGACCATTCCTCCAGGTTCATTTCCTAGTATATGATCAGCAGCCCATATCTCTCCTAGCTTCACCACAGCAATGGAAGGGTGAGTCAGAGAGGCTCAGCTCCTTGAAGATTGTATCTGGAAATAAATTATTGTTATAGTTTACTTTGGTAAATTTCTACAGGAATACGTGTCTTGGTAATTTAAGTAGACATCAATAATTCTATGGAGGTGGCTCAATTTGGAAAGTACTTTCTTTGCAATTGTGGGTAGCAGAGATTGGTTCCAAGAACCTAACTACTCGTTGAACATCCAAAGTAAAAAATTTCCAAAGAAACTGAACTTACTGGTCCTCCAAGTCAACAATCCAGAATGCTTCATTTTTGTCTTATACGCTTTTCTATTTAACGAATTAACAATTTCCATTGCTACTGTCTTCCAAATTGTTCTCACCTCATCTATTTCTCTTCACATTCATTCATAAATCCTATTTATCAACTCAACATTCTCAACAGTGCCTCATGAGGTCTCTGATCATAGTCTTGCTTACTTCAGGCAGACAATTTAGTGATTTAGTGTGCTTTTGTTAAAATGAAAATATGATTATATTATCATCAACCAATTGCCTTTGACCTTTTGTTATTTCCAAGGACATCCATTGCTGGGTAACATTTTTTGTAGGTGATGGCGGTCCCATGAGATTGTAATAGAAATGAAAACCGCCACTATTTGATTAATTTGATTAGTCTTAAGCTCTGGCTGTACTGCGAGCAATGTGTTCATCCCTTGTGTATTGTTTGTGGTGATATTAGAGACAACAAGCCTATTATAGTAACAGTTGCATGAAGTATAGCAATATAATTCCTTACAGCACATGATACTTGATAATAAGGATAGATATATTTATGTTTTGTGTATCTATTATGCTATACTTGTTAACATTACTTCAAATACATAAACTTTTTGATGAAACATGTTTATGCAAAATAGTAAAAAAGAAAAAGAAATAAAGAAAAATGTAATGGCATGTGCTTGTAATATCAATATTAAAGAGGCAGAAGTGAGCAAATTCCTGGATCTCACTGGACTTCCAGGCTAGCCTTCTTGGCAAAATCTAAGCCAGTGTATATATCAGTGAGAGACACTACCTCAAATAACCAAAATGAATAGTACCTTGAATACATTCAAAGTTTTCCATTGACATCCACATGCATTTGCACAGACATACATGAACAAACACATATACATGCACACATATAAAGACCCACCCACTTACACACACACACACACACACACACACACACACACACACATGACAGAGACAAACCAAAGTCCAAATCTCTACTCAAGCAGACCAATTTCACTATTGGATTCCACATTCAAGGTGCCCTATCACACGTGCATAGAGCAAAGACAGTTTGAGGAAATCCCACATTTGGGAAAAACTGGAAAGTTCCTGCTTCACTTCTCAGAGGAGATGTATATGCATAGTCTTCTAAATTCTCCATTGATGGCTTAGAAGAACAAAGACTGAAGTAAAATGAACAGAGCTGACAAAGCAAAACAAAACAAAACTAATCAAACAAACAACAAAACAGCAGCATGACCCTTGGCCGCACTGGATGTAGAGAGCACTGAAGACAGGGGAATGTTCTCAAGTCCATAATAAAATTTCAAGGAACGGCATAGCCAAAGTATCTTAGCAATCCAGAATAGCCAATAATGGACAGATTTAACATAGGCCAGCAGAGATTGATTTGTGTCAAGACCAAGTAACAGGAGGGGATGGAGTGTAACCTTTCCATTCTGAATATTGTCCATCAGCCTAATTGGATCTATTTCCTATCAGACCTCATCCTGCTCTTTCAACCAGGCTGTATGGGCCCATCAGTCAGTGGGAGAGGCATCAAAGATAGAAAATCTTGACTAGCTTTAAAAACCTATTCTTTTGTGAGGGAAACTGACTGGATACTGGCTGTGTAATGAAAAATTCCCTGTATGAGGTCAGAGCTCCCTTTCTTGTAGGGCCAGGCTTGCTTTCTAGATGCAGTTGTGAGCATCATGACACCTAGAGCTACAAGTTTCTCTGCTGTGATCATGGACCCATCTCGCTGTTCCTTTGAGATGAGCCTTTGAGTGTTTTTGTCATCTTGTATTGATGTCTCTGAACCCTAAAATGCCTTTGTGGATAGCTCATGAATTTCCGTTCAATTACTCCTGTTGTTTTGAGTCCTTCCTTTGAGACTTACTGTATCTTTTTGCTCCACATACTTGGTTGTTACAATTGCATTTTACACAAAGGATTTCAGCCAAGGGTGTGAGTATAAATTAAGCAGTTACTCCTGTGTCTCTGTTGTTGACTCCTTGGTCCAGTTGCTCTTCCCCCCAACTCCCCCAACCCTCCACCCCCCGCCTCTTAGCCACTTTCCAATCACTTGCAAAATGATCTATGCAGCTAGAGCTGGTATGAACAATAAAATGTGGATAGCTTAAAGGTTTTGTGTTTTTGGTTTTGGTTTTTCTACTCACATAAGACTTGTAAAAATTCAAACCAGACAACATCTCAGCTCTGAAAGGGGGAAGTAGATACAGGGTCCCACATCTAACCAAGAAGCTGTTTGCAAAAGATATCTACCCAGATTGGAAAAACAAGTTTTCTCTTATGGAGTATCATTGGGTATATTCAACCACATGCCAGGGCAGGCCCCATTCCCAGGAGTAGTTGGCCAAAAAAAAACAGCAGAGTTTTGTGTTGTTTTTGTTTCCTTTTAATATTTTTTGTCTTATTGGGTTGGTTTGTTTGTTTTTATTACCTGTGCCTCTTTCAAAGAAAACATCATTCTCTTTCAGTTCTTAAATGCTCTCAAAATGAAATGAAATGTAACCAAGTTTTCAGTATTTAGTGAAGCTTCAGGCAAATTATAAAATATGTCCTCCAAATTGCTCAGTGATATATAACTGCCTTTTGCTTTATTTGCAAAACCTATTGCTAAAATATTCATTAACTACTTCCCACCCTTTTCTCCATGAAATTTCATTCTATCTCACCTCTCCCTTCATTTTGCCACCCTCATATATACATATCTATTTATATATGTATGTATGTATGTAGCTTTAGAGACAGATGCACAATTCATTTCTCTATCTCTTGAGACAGTATTTCACTGTTTAGAACAGGGTGGTCTAGAACTCACTATAAAGTATAGACTGGCTTTGAAATTGTAACAACCCACCTGCCTCAGCTTTTTAAGTTTTGAAATTCCAGGCATGAGCCACTACAAATGGGAAGTGTTGTAATTCTTAGTAGAAAACACACTATGTATTATTTAGACTGAAAATATTATACTTTTTTTTTTCATCTTCTCGCCTAAAAGTTAAGCAGATGCCATCCACTCTACAGTTTTAAGGAAAGTACATGCCAAGGCTGGGGTGCTAGGCATTGTTTTCCCTTTCACTCAGCCATCATTTTAGCATTCAAAAGCTTAAGCAAAAAAAAAAAAAAAAAAAAAAAAAAAAAAAAAAAAAAAAAAAAAAAGCAAGCACTATATCTTTTATTCTTTCCTTAATCTTTATTTAAAAATAATACATTCTAAACTTTTCATTCCATTTCCCAAAGTGAAATACCTCTCAATAATTTTTAGAGCTAGATATTTTCTTACTTTAATATAAAATTGCTTAAGTTTTCAGAATTTTGAATTATAGGCCTGAAAGCTTTGATGCATGCACCTCTTACTCTTAAATCCCCAGATGCAATCTTGTCTTTTATGAAAATGTGTAAAAGTGCATTTGTCTCTGAGAGAAAATGGTCCACTGTCTGCCCAGTGACTTGCCACTAATTTAATAGTCGTTCAAGATTCCAAACTGATTTTTTTCAGTAGCGTGATCAGAACTGATAGCAAAATCGATCATCTCTACCATCTTGATGACTTATTGAACACTCTGCTTATGTTTTCTTAACTTTCCCATTTTATGAAGAGTAAGTTTATTCATCCCATTTTTAAGAAGTCTATACTGGGGTTTTGTCATTTGGTCATGACATGACTATTGTCCTCCTGAACTCTCTGTAGTCATAGTTGTCTAGAGAAAACTAAAAATGATAGGTCCATTAACTTTCCACCATTGGAGATGGATAGGGATGATAAACCCTGCCCCTCCCTAAATATTTGTACACAATTAACAGTTCCTAAAGCAACTGTTGGTTAGACACCAATAAACACCATTGTCTTGTCGATGCTCCCATAAGCATTATCTTAAGCTCATTATTTCATCACATAGACTTATGTGGAATCATTTATTTGGTCTGTCATTGGTGGTCTAGCCATGGTGAGTAAATGTTCACACAACATGAGCAATAATCTACAGGACTGAGTATCCTGCCTTTTCCTTTCTGGAAGTATTTGGATAACATTTTCCATCAAATGTAGTAGAAAGCACATTTCCACACACAGATACTTCTGTGAGTACCCTTCTCCCAGGTCCATAATGTTGTGCTCATCTATTCTTCTTTGTTTTTTTTCCCATTTTCAGAATCAATTTATCAATACGATATTTGCATCTGACTTAACATCTGAACCCTGTTTTCTTCATCTGCTACTCTATCAGTCCACGTGTGAAGAGTGTTGTGAGATGAGTCATATTCCCAAACCTGAAGTAAAGTTTCCTTTCCACTGGGAATCAGTTGTGTCTTCCAAGTTCAGAGTACAGGAGCAGAAGATAAGGAATGATCTTATTTATATTATTTAGATCAGATGAAGAAAACCTGCAGTAAACAAGTTTCAAAATATAGGCTGTCCTAAGGACATTTTCTGATTTGAGTCATAGTTGTAACACGACTCAGACAAAAAGTTGGAGGTTATAAAAATATGTGGACACTTCACTAAACTGAACCTCAAAAACTCAAAAGCTTTCTCATCAATAAGGCTGCCTCCCCAGGAAATTTCATTCTTAAAGGTTGTCTCTTTGAAGCTGCTTTCTTGATTTTTCCAAGGTTGTACATGCATCATAAAATCAAACTGTTTGCCAATGTGTTTCCCCAATGAGAAGTCCGTTTCTGATACTGTAACTCTATAAGGATTTGTTTTATATTTGAAAACCCTTCATAAAAAGAGAAAACAGGTGAAAAACGAAGCTTCTACTTAAGTTGAGGTGAGTATTCTTAGAATTAACTAAACAAATCCAATTCTTTCTGAGGAATGAGTTGAAAAGGATCTATATTGCTTTTGCTTCAAAATATTAAACTGTATTTTGTAACTAGTATTGTTGTTTCATAGTTTTTATAGCTATGCTGCCTATTCATTATAATTTTATAATATAAATGAAGATCTTTATCAGATTCTCACATCTCCATCAATAGAGGTCAGTAATTTGAGAACATTTTGACTGTCTCTGTGATGGTCAGAATCAAGAAACACTTCAAGGAAATTTCCTTGCTTCTACATCATTCCAAGGATGTTTTTATTTTTCAAACTGTGGACTATAAAAAAAATCAAAAATCCCCAAATAAAAACAAACAAAAAACCAATAGTACTTTCCAGATACAACAGGAAAATTGAATGTATAAACTCAGAGTAGTTATCACAATATATACAACATTTGTTCAAGTTTAAGCCAGAAAAAAAAAAAATCCCAGTACGGAGAAGGAAGTGATCCTATCCCTAGATGAAGAGCTACTGTTAATTAGCAGCTACTCTGAAGAGGAAGAGTCAGTTTTCTTTAATAGTTTTAACTCCTGGTGGGTCCAATATACTCCCTTGGATAGACATGTTACCAAGGCAGCACTAATTGGACTAGAAGAATTTGAAAACAATAAAGAAAAATGTTTTGGTATGAAATAGGGATTTGTATCTTGGAGGAGTTGGGAAATGGGGTGAATATGATCAAAATATGATGAAAATAAAATATTCATATGATATGTATTTATTTTTAGTTTTTGTTTGTTTTTAATGTTTTTCTTTTTTGGAGACAGGGTTTCTAGGTTGTAACTCTGACTGTCCTGGAACTCACTCTGTAGACCAGGCTGGCCTCCAATTCACAGAGCTACACCTGACTTTGCTTCATGAGTACTGGGATTAAAGATGTGCACCACCACCACCTGGAATATATGTATTTATTTAAAGAATTTTAAATTCCAGAAGAAGAAATAAAACACAATCATAGTATAGTATCATAATAAAAGGTATTGAAGGTTCTGACCTGGTGAGGAGGGCAACTTCTCATCTAAAAGACTTAGGATGCTTCATTAATGAAATCATAAGTCACCTTTGTTCTTAATTATTGTTGTGACTTGAATATCCCATGTTTCATTTGCCCTTTAACATCACTAGCTGAATGTGTAAGAATGTCTTAAGTGTGATAAGATTAATATAGCATTCATTTGTGTTAAAAAAAATGGTAGCATCAAATCGCATCAATTTAGGATTTAAACAAGAGAAACAAAAGCCCCTTGACGTCATACAACAAAAGAATTTAATCCAGAATATTGTTGCACAATTGATGCTGTATATGAGTATAACAAGCCATACAAAATGGTAAATCACGACTTTGACCAGTTTAATTAGAATGTATCTCTGGTTGACAGTCTGCATCAGATGGAGAGAACATGGCACTACTAACATGCATGGCCCTGTCAGGAAGCTGAGGGACAGAAGCTACCACTTCCACAGACAATGCAGAGAGAAACTAGGGAGATTCTTCAGTGTGTGTCTTCTCTGTCCTCTGACCATATCCTTCTACAATACATTGGTGTTAAAGCTCAGCAGGTCATATCAGTCACGGTCACCATGCTTGATAACAAGCATGGGAGGCAGAGACATACAAGGCAAAGATCATTCTCTGTATTACATACCACACTGTTTGCATTTTATAGAGGCTTTTCTCCATTTTTAAAATGTTGTTCTTCTCTAAAGAGACAATGATGTTTAAAGTGAAAAGATGGTTAGCGTTTCAATGCCTACACCCATAGTCTAAGTATGCATACCCCAGATAAACACCATTCCATGGAAAATCATTTCCCTCATTATTTACATCTGACAGTCTATTAGTGACAAACTAGACAGATAGCTGTCTCATGTCTTTGCTTTCGGAGAACATCTAAGACTAGCCCATCAGTGTTGGCTGACTACTACACTGTCTCACACTCCCCATTCTCTCCATCACTCATGCTCTCACACAGTCTTACAGTCTCTTCCTCTGTGTTCTTTAACACTCTCAGTTCTCAGGACATATAAACTCCAATTGAAGAATGAAGCCAAATTATTTCCCACCAAAGAACCAAGGAATGTTGCCTCTAAATATTATTATTATGGTTGGAAAGTCTTGAGAACATTGTAAGGCACTAAGGAGACTGGTTCTCATGTACCACAGAGAGGTAGTACTAAGTCTTTCAGTCATTCACTTCTAAATCTAACATTAATGACCACTCTTCCAAATTAACCTATCACAGAGATTTAGGAAAATAGGGTTTCTGATTATTGGCTATCCAGAATTTTATGAAGAAGCAGCATTTGTTGACACATATGGTCAAGTATATACCAAGAAACTGCTTAGAAGTCCTAATGATACTCTAGGAGTTTATAGCAGGTAAACCCTACCTATGCAAGATAGTGTCAAATATGAGCATGTCAAATACCAAATACATCAGTGAGGTTCAAAAAAATCTTATGTGTCGCTATGAGACTTAATATATGGATATGTGTAGTCTTATTGGCAGCCTATTGCTTTGGTAAGACAACATAAGCAAGACAACTTATTTAAGAAAGAGTTTATTTGGACTTGTGGTTCCATAGGAATGAGTTTCTACTAGAAGGCAATCAGGGAAGCAGGAGGCAGATGGCAGGCATGGTAGCAGGAACACCAGAGAGTTCACATCTAGAATCACATGCAGGAAGCAGAAAGAGAAAATTAACAATTGTGATAGTCTTTAATGTCTCAAAGCCTACCTTCAGTGACAAATTTTCTCCTGCAAAACCACACCTGCTCAACTGTCCAAACAACCACCAAGAATATCAGGGACATCTTATTCAAGCCAATATCTGGACATTAAAGAGGAATTGATATTGAAAAACTATTTTAAAATGTTTTTCAGATTAAAAAATGCAATTTGCTTAAATAATAATAGGATATGAATTTGCCAGAGGAATGTTATGAAGAAAGTTGATCTATGTGTTCTATTCAATTAAATTATATAAGAAGTACGCTGTACATAATAAAGTATCATCTAACTAGAAGATTCAAAAGATCTTCAAAAATAAAGGATGTCATGGAATCCCATGTCATATGCTAATGCAAACCTAAAACCACTTATCTTTAGACTCTGCTATTGCTAGAATGCAGTGGATCGCTTGGAAGAAGTTTTGTTATTTTGGTTTCTTTGAATTGCAAAATGGAATTTTGACTAGGTTTTTGTTCCCACCCCATGTGTGATAGATTTGGAATTCTTGATACTGATGGCTATAATTTGGTAAGACATAGTCATTCTGACATGTATAGCTTGATCTTGTGAATGTGCATCATTTGGGTTCATGGGAACTTTTGGCTTAGGGTATAAAAGGTCTGAAGCACTGAGAGCCAGGGTGGGTGTTGATTGGTTGGGTTATATCCTTCATTAGTGTGTTGATTCTTACTTAAAAGAACAAATGTTGGAGAGATTGAGTTTACAGATAGTAAGCTAAGACACTACTCTGACTCACTTTCAGCTAGTCTGCTTCAAGCTTAGGATAGCCTAAAAAAGACTGCAAAGATTTCTACCTTTCTCTTATTTATATCAAGGCCATCTGCAAAAGCAGTGGAAATTTTTTCTATCCTTCATTTCTCTTTCCCTGAATCAAGGGTATAGGTTGTAGTTAATAATTCCAAGTGACACTCCATGTTGGACTCCACTTGGAGTTGTCAGGCTGCTGTGGTGGTTCTGCAAGGAAGACATGGAGGCATATTCATTGGTACAAGTCCTGCCAAACCTCAACAGAGGGAACCACTGTCATGGCCAATGTTATGCTTGACAGTGGAACCCCAAGCAACTGAATTCAGGTGTTTTTATTCATTCAGAACTCCTCAGGTGCAGATCATAAGCAATCAAAGATCCCCCACAGAAATCCAACACATGAAAACAATACAAAACGTAAAGACCTAGGGTAGTCCCTCACCCAACAGTGCAAAAAAGCATTTTAAACAAAACTAAAAATAAACTACAATATAGGACTCATCCTAGACTACAGCAATCATTAATTTTTGCCATAAGTCGCAGAGATCTGAGTATTTCAGGCATGTTCTTCCTTCTTGCTTAAGTGGAATTAGAAATTTGTCTCCTTTCCTTTCCATTTTATAATAAGATGAATGTACTTTAATTCTGTAGAGTACTGCCACTTGCCTTGAGTTTTGTGTTATTTGTCGTCCTAGCCTATGTTTAATTTTTTCCAATTCTCCTCCTTTGAGATTCCAGTCGCTGATGAATCCACTTTTATTTTTTTATCCTCAGTATGTAATTATAAGGAATTACTAGTGATAATAAAATTCACATCAACAACTGAACCCTCACCAAAAGCATCAAAACATGCCCATGCCATGTTGCAAGTGGGATATAGGAGCTCTCATAAAATATCCAAAATGTCAATTTGTAAGGTGTCAAGAGAAGTCATGGATCATACACTGTGTACTTTCAGGCAAGACATATGGATAACTAGGGAAAGCAGAGTTGGTTAGGAACTCATTTTTGTCCTTGAAAGTATAGAATTCCATGACTAAAGATATGCTTGTGGGTATCACACTCTATACTCGTCAGTAAAACTGACATCTGATACAAGAATAGCCACACAACCTGGATGAAAATGGGCTCCACAACTAGTTGATAGATAGGATTTCATGGAGATTCAAATAGTAGCAGTAATTACTATTGCAAAAATCAACATGGGAGGCCACAATGTTGATATTCCTAACAGGGAGAAAAGGGTGTCAAATCTGTGAGTAAGGAATTCATCCCCCACTGGAGCAGTATAAATGAATATTTCTAGTTGATATTTTTCTAATCTAAAGTTCTGATGGTCAGTTATTAGCTTTTTAATGTTGCGGACATACAAGTTTTCACCAGGTAATGATCTGTGCAGCAAGACCTAGTCACATTCCAATGATTCAATATGTTTATGTGTTCTCTGAATTGTAAATCAGGAAGCTATTCTTTTACTTGGGCAACATAAAGTCAATTTTCCCTTCCTTATTTTAAAGGTCTATTGACCTAAGCAATGTACTATGTTTTAATTGGAAATAAAAAAATAATACGACATATTTATGAATTCAGTCTTTTATGACAATAGGAAGTCTGTGAACATTATATAAATATGTAATACTTGAGTTAAGATCAACAACAAAGGAGACACATAGTTTTATATAGACACAAGCGCTCACATGCATATACAGGCCTCAGTTACAAAGTAATTTTTTTGTTTGGAATACAGTATATTTTATCATTACATTGATGTTATATTGCTATATGACACATATAATGATATTCCATTATGTAGCACTGTTTGATCACTTATCGATTCACCCTTCTGATGACAATAATATTCATTTACTTTGATTACAGATCGTTGGTGTACAGAAGATGCTCACACAGCTTTTTCATCAGAATTCTCTATACTATGAAGTTCAGAGTTCCTAGCTATCTTTCCCCTTCAAAAGAATCTCTTCTGAAAATATTGGATTTCTCTACAGTCCTTGTTTCTGCCTCTCTAACACATTGTCTTCCACAGCTTCCATCTTGCTTAGATAAAAGAAATTTCCTGATGTAATCTTTGTTACAATGTCCACATTCTATAATACTTGCCGGAAGAATGTTTGAAGATATGTCAGTAGGGAACTGATAAAAGTGTGCTAGTAAAAATTTTGGCAAACACACATACACTTTCACACACACACACACACACACACACACACACACACACACACACACAGGCATGCACAAAGTTGACCATTACCTTACCTACTTACCTAAGGGCTCATGATTATGGCTTTGCAATGGAGGATTGCTTTTCTTCTTGAACTTGTAGATTTGTATCATGAATACAGAAATTTCACAACAGAAGAAGTATTTGTCTTTTTCTTTCAAATTACAAGAGTACAGGGCTATATGAATATGCACATGAATATGTGTGTGGAGGGGGAAAGAGACTGAGATTTCTTTTCCCTGTTGGTTCATCTCAAATTTTAAATCTTTTAAAGCCACCAACTTCCCTGAAGTGCTTGGTTCAGAATCTAAGGAAGAAAGACAATGGCATAGTCTTCCTTTGTAGATTATGAGAGACAACTCTACTGAAATGCTCCAGAATTTACGAGGTTGTTGTCTCCTCATCCCAGACTGTCAGCCTGTTCTTCCCTATGGCTATTCACTGCATTTTCCCAAACATTAAAAGGAATGCTAACTAATCTACATTCATAATATCACACAGTACATTAGCATTTTATTATCAGAATAAGGATCTTCTCAGGGTTCACCCTCAGAGGAATTGTATTATGTCTTAGGGTTAAGTTGTATTTATGCTTCAATCTCAAAAAAAATACAAGCTTAATCTATAATAGAAATCATTTAAAATCTAAAATTTATGGCACATAATATGGTACAGATATCTCTATCTTCAATATGCAGGAACGTGAATAATTATACAAAAATACTAATTCAATTTCTTAAAATGATCAATATCAGGGATATTAAATATAATAAATGTACATAATTCTATATTTATGATGAAGATGACAGATATATAGATAAATACTAGACATTGTTATTTTGAAATAATGTCTCACTAGCTAGTCTATTCTACCTCAAACACACTGTTACCCAAGTTAGCCTTGAGATCACTCTGTACCCAGGCTGGCTTTAAACACATAGCAATCCTCAATATTGGCCATCTGAATGTCATGATTATACTTGGTTGGAGTTCATTTTAACCTGAACTCTTTTCAATTGTTTGTAAGCATGCACCTCCTGGTGGATTTTGTTGTTGTTGTTGTTCTATACTAACACGAGGCTGGTATTCACCCCACTCTAGCATTTATTGAAAGTATCTTATGCACAGCTCTGACCTGAATTTCTATTCTTTTCTTCTTGCCTTTATGAAAACACAGTACCACCCTAGAGTCATGTTGCCATGGTGACTTGTGTTGTAACTGGGATAGTTTACTTCTTGCTCCCCAGGCCCTCCCAAACAACTTATCCCCACACCGAGTTCATCTGAATTGAAGTGTGATGTTCAGCCATCACTTCCCTGCAGGCACTGACAGCCGCACACTTTCATCGGCCAGTTCATCCTCCTTCCAACAGACACAGCAGGTTAGCAGAGTCCCCAGAGAGTGAAGCCTTGCCACTCTTCCTTCCTGACAGTGTTCTGCAGTGAGACTTATTTATTTATTTTTAAATGCTATCTGCTAGGATATCTTCATGAAGTACATGTGTCATTTTTGAGGGGGGCCCATGGAGACACCTGCTCCAGGCTTCTCATGTTGCCTGGAGCTGTCAAGACTTACCTAGTGTGATTGGGTGGTGGCCCCACTACTTCCGTAGACTTAAAGTTCAGACCCTGTTTACTCTGTAGAGAGTAATGTAAACTATGGGAACCGATGTGACAGTAGCTGGGACAGTCTTTGGGGAGTATTAATAATGTGAAACTCGAAGTCCTGGATGATATAAGGTGACTGTCTTATACAGACTTAAATCTCAGGATAATTGTCCTGCTTCATTTCTTTGTGACAAGATCCCTGGCCTCAGCAGCCGAGCGTGTCACTTCAGCAACTTCTGCCACTTTGTTGTGTGATTGGAAATTGATGCTTGACACTGATGAGGTCTAATTTCCCAGTGGGCTTTGGGAAAGGGCCTGACAGAGGTGTGGATTACTGTTCTTGCACACAGGAACTATTTTTATCATTTTTTTTCCTGATCAAGGAGGACACTCTAGGCAGTAGTTACTATGTGCTGGTTTGTTATGTGCAGTTCTGCAAATGTTGATCTGTATATCTAGTCTCTTTTCCCCCCAATATCAGGAGCACAGACTGTGTTATATATGGTAGCAATGGACAAGATGGACATTCAAAACTTACCTAGGGAGCAGAGCCAAATGAAGAAGAGAAAATATGGTCTGCAGCTGTATAGCCCTTCAGTTTATGAATCATTCACTTTAGATTTGCAAGATCACTAAGAGATCTGAGTGTACAGTGTTGTTGTCAATATAATGGTTTAATGAAGAGAGAAGGATTCAAGGTATTTGTCAACATTATCTGCAGATGTAATGAATCCTGGACACAAGCTCAGATTTTGTGAATCTTAAAGGCATAGACCAAACCATGGCACATTCAGAAATGTTTTAACTCATGCTGAAGATTAAAGATGAGGATATAAACAATGAAAGGAATTATGGGGACAAGGCAAATCTCTGCAAGATTCAGAAGAGGAATAGATGAGACACAATAAACCAGCCAGAGGTAATGATAGAGGGGCATCCAAATATCCAAACATCAGTTTGTAAGTTTCTCTGATCTAAATGAGAACTATTGGCATTTGACAAGCTTCATAAAACTATACACAGGCATAAAAAAATGACTGCGGTTAAAGACCAGCATCGAAGCTGTAATTAACGTGATCATAGTAAACTTGGTAAGAGCTTTCCTGTGATGATTGAATGTAATTGTTGCAATGGATTGTGAGCCATTATGATAGATTCTAACGAAAACGAGGATTTGCACTTCCATTATGGCTTTCAAGTATGATGAATTTAAAGTACATATAAATAGAGAAGTCAACTGAAGGAAGATTGTCAGTCAGCACTGTTGGTATTCTGCTAAGGGGTTTGAATTGAGCAATGAGGATGCTGACTCCAGCAGGGCAGAGACAGTAAGCTCAGTTGGAAGACACTATCCTTGTTTACATGCTTGAAGCACCTGACCACATATAAAATAAAGCACTACAGGCCCATAGATGTTTATTAGTTGGGACCCAGCAAAACAACAACAGTTCAGCAGCCTTTGGGGTAAATTCACCTATAGTAAGCAGAAGAGGCATTGAGGTCCAGGGCAGAACAGCATCAAACTTAGACCTCAATCAGATGTTCAGCAGATCGCTGAGGGTGAAGAAAAGCTGAGGCCCTGGTGCATGTTGTACGTGTCGCTCACTTGGGTTGCTATTGTTTTCAAAGACAGATGTTTTCTACCGAGAGAAACAGAAAAAACAGGGGTATCATTTTTCAAGAACTGCTTTTTTTTATTATTATTATGAAGTAAGGCCTTCCACTGACCTGGAACTCACCAAGTTGGTTAGATTAGCTGGCCTGTCAGCCCCAGGGATCCAGCTGTTTCCACCTCCTCAGTGATGCCATTACAAACATAAGCCAGCACTCTGTTATTTATGTGGGTTCTGGCGATCAAACTCAAATTCATACTCCTACAAGGCAAGCACTTTACCAACTGAGCCATCTTCCAGCCCTGGAAACTGTTTTAGTGGGATAAACCTATTATAATGATAAATGCCATTTCTACTGATGACTTCACATTGAATGTCTTATTTAAAGTCTTTCTAGAAATCTCTGATTGCCAATCACAACTCTGATGCTCATTACACATGCTACTGAATACTTCAGATATACAATTAATCATCGATATCTATGGGATCAACATCTATGGACTCAATCAACCACAGAAAGAAAATACTTAAATCATCAGTACTCAAACGTACAGATTTCCTGTCATTGTTCCTTGAACTACACAGGGTGGCAGCTACTCAAACAGAATTTGCATAGTATTAGGTACTCTAAGTGAACAGAAGATGATTTATGGTAAATAAGAAAATGTGAATACATTATATGCAAACCATACACCACTCCACTTCATGTAAGAAATGTGAGCATATGGGACTGCTAGCCTTCCCAAAGTCCCCAAACAAGCCTACTTTCTATGCAAACTGATGAGTGAATATCAATCTTATATCACAATGGAGCAAATGAAACCCTCTGTCTTCACCTCTCTAATGCAGCCTGTTATAATTCCTTGAACTCTCCTCTCATGTGTGCTCCGCTGTTCCTCTCCCATATAACATGCATAGAAACAGCTATAAGTAAGGTTTAGTCTCTGAATATTTCCTTAACTTACACCCTTTGCCACCTGCTATTGCTACCTCCTGTTGCAGACCTTCAGTACCAACTGCTGGCAAGAATGCTGAAACCCTCGTCACTTAGAGATTTATTCTTTCACCTGCTCTCATAGCTACCTCCCGTTGTCACCTCCTAATGGAGTCTTCTCCATGTACTCTGACCCAGTGCTCATCCTCTTCAAAAGGATTGTTTTATTTCAACTACTGGACATGGTAAGTCTTTGTAATTTTTTTAAATCTTATTTTGTTATGCAGGATAGAGTAAGGACATTTTGTGGAAGTTTATAATATACTTTGAGGGTAACTCCTACCCCACTACTTTCCGCTTTCTTATCCCATTTTTCTTTCTCCATTAGTTCCTTCTGTTCCCCAAAGCAGTTTTGCTTCTACTTTCACGTCATCTGTGCATATCTGATATTGTATATTTTTGTGAAATCTGAGAGCCACAACTGGGAGCCAAGATGAAATATTTTCATATTGTGACAAACTTGATTCATTGAACATGATTGTTTAATACTGTATTGATTCTATTGGAAAAGACATGACTTCATTCTTTTCATGGATGAAAAATTCTATTGTGTATGCAAACCATATTTTCTATTTATATCCCTATGTTGGTGGGCACCTAGGTGGGCTTTGTACTCAGCAGCTGTGAACAGTGCTGTGACAGGCCTCAAAGTACAAACATCCCTGTGATGTGTTGATGTAGATCCTCTGGGTAGACGGCCAGGAGTGGTGCATCAAGGCCATCTTACAGTTCTGTTTCAGTTTTTTGAGAAACTTCCATTCTGATTTCTAAATTGATTGGTTTGGCTTATGTTTCCACTCACAGTGTGTAAGGGTTTCCATGGTCCAACCTTTATCTCCTTTGTTTACGTAATGTCATTCTGACTGGAGGAAGATGAAATTTCAATATAGTCTTATTTGCATCTCTGCTCATTTCAATAGCTTCTTTATTAGTTTGGTGGTTTAGGCTACTATTGCTTGGTATTTTAGTTCTTTGGGTATCCTATATATTAGTACTTTCAAATGCATGTCTGTCAAAGAGCTTCTCCACTCTATAGGCTAGCTCTTGAAGCCCTTAATTGATTCCTTTGCTGGGGAGAAGTTTTTTCTGCTTGTTGCTGTTTGCTTGGCTTTGTTAATTTCCTGCGGTCTCAATTCTCATTTGTTGGCTATGTTTCCTCAAACTGGGCTGCTATTTGGGAAGCCTTTGCTGATGATGACATCCTGCAGCATTTCTCCTACAATTTTAAACACTGATAAAGAAATTGAAGAAAACACTAGAAGATACAGAAACCACCTACACTCATGGGTTGGAAGAATTAATATTGTCAAATGGGTATTGTACCAGATGCAATCTCTACCATCAATTAAATCCCAACCAATATCTTAATACCATTTCTTAAACTGGTCTGTGGTGGTGCATGCCAATAATTCAAGCACTCTGCAAACAGAGGCAGGTGGATCTTCATGAGTTTGAGGCCAGACTGGTCTACAGAGTGAGTTCCAGGACAGACAGAGTTCCAACAGAGAAACCCTGTCTTGAGAGAATATATATATATATATATATATATATATATATATATATATATATATATATATATATACATATATGATATATGAAGATACAGAGAATCTAATCTTAAAATTTATATGGATGCACAAATGCACAAATGATCTCAGAAAGCCAAAATAATCCAGAGAAAAATGAACAATGCTGGTGGAAGAATCATTCATTCACTGGTGCTACCAGCATGGTGAATCTGACTATTTTATTTTTTATTTATTGTTCCTTAAATGAAACACATAAAAGAAGATGCAATGGTGCCTACTAATGAACAGAATTTAAGTCTCTTCTACTGCTGTTAAGAAATCTCTAAATAATAATACACAAGACCTTTCAACTTGAGTTTTCACTGAAGTACTTGATGTGCCACCACAGCAAATCATTTTCCTGATTCTTTCTGGGCCTGAGTCTTACACAGTTTCCTTGCTCTGTCATAATGTTTACATCCTCTGATAAAGCATTTTACATACTGTTCAAATCAGGGCCTGTCTATTAAAGTTTTGATGATGAGTGAGCCTGTTATTTTGATAGTATTTTAGATTTGCTGATCTGCACTTGTTATTCTCAAGCTATGTGACTTTGAACAAGCTATATTATCTCTCTGCAGTTATTTATATTATCAATCCATAAAATACAGAGAAAGCGACTTTCTCATGGGATTGCTGTGAGGAGTAAACTAGTTGATACAGGCATACTGTTCAGAGAAAAACAGCTCTAAGAAGAACAGAATAAGTCCTCTGTCATAATTAACATTATATCATTGGAGCCCTTCCCATATGTCCTTATGATGCCTCCAAAGCACTAGTTCCTTTACTAGTACTGTTGGATATCAGTGGATATATAAAGCTAGAGTTGAAGTGACTATAAAGTAATTCTTGTGAAGATCCCACTTTTAAATTAAAAAAAAAAAAAAACTACTACATGAGCAGTAATTCTCCTGTCCTCAATTTAGAATCAAAATGTGAACAAATGATAGGATCTCACTTTCATTAGCCAGTTTTTTTTTTCACTCCAGTATATGTGTGAACCTTCCTGAACATATGTGAACCACATACTTGTAGTGCCCTCAGAGGCCAGAAGAGCAGGTCAGATAGATACCCTGAAACTGGAATTATAGGTAGCTGTGAACTGCCATGTAGGTATGAGAACTGAACCTGTGTCCTATGCAAAAGCAGAAGTGTTCTGAACTGCTGCATTATCTATCCAGACCCCCACCCTATTTTTATATATAAGGACTTGAACAATTATGTGGGATCCATCCAAACAATGTTGAATAATCTGCATGGTTTTATTGAGAGGGTTGGTAGCCTAAATTTCATCTACAGTTTTAGCTCTCCTTTTCCATGTATCACCACCTTTTCTTAGTTTCAGGCATTAACAACTTTGCCTAAGAATTCTATTTGTATCTGTTTATCTCTGGGAATGATAAGAAACCGTTTTTAATCAGTGATAACTGGGAGACAGAAACAAGATGAAAGTGCAATATGTTCTGACTATAGAAGGAAGTCCTTGTATTTTTTTGCAGGATATTTCCTATTCTTGATGTTTGGAGTCTTTGATTCCATTTTGTGCTGGATAGTTTTGTCTATTTCTCCTCCATATCTAAGGAAAAACTGCTGGTATACTCAAAAATTAACCTGACAACTTGTCTGTTCAGTTACTTCTATTCATTAGCATAGAAGAATATGTGATTCCAAGGAAGAAAGAACTTAGTTGGAGTCACAGAAGTAGATAAAAACGAAATGTTAAAATGCTTAAATTGATATCAGTCAATGACTACAATGGAATATATATAAAAGTATTGTATATATAATATTACATTTAGTCTTCAATTTTCTCCTTTACAATAGGTAGATTACTAGAAGACAGTGGGGACTTTGAAAGGGTTTCTGTGCTGATGTTTTAAACTCCTTTCTTTTTTTCACAGATGGGACTGAGCACTTGACTTTCAATGGCACATCTTATTAAAATTTTCTTTGGAAAAGCAAAATGTATTCACGGTTTTCTGAAGACACTTCTGCTGGTTGGGAAATGAGGATGGAATTATTTGTATCTCTTCTCTTTGAAATGTAAGGGTGGATGGCAAAAATCTGTTGTAAATTACTTCAAATATCTTGGAAGAGCAACCGTCAAAATGGAAATTATTATCATCAGAAGAGGCATAAGAGTCTCCCAACTGTCATTGTTATGGTGGAAAATGGTGATTCATTCACTTTCTTTCCCTTTTGTCCCAGTGGATGAAAATCAGCTTATTAGCTTCTTAAAGTAACTGACAGTCTCACCTTTAGAAAACCCATCCCCAATTCACATTTCCAGTGAAATTTTATCCACTGAATTATGTTTTCTCTAATGTATTGCCAACTCAAAGTCATTATTTGATAAAGGTCCCTATTGCCTTCTAGTTCTCCTTCAAAATGTAAGGCCAGTTTGAGAAAAGAGAGAGAAGTCCTCAGTTGGACCTTTAGATTCTATGCCTTTAAGAAATGCTGAAGGGAGAGGATGATAATAAACTATAGACCCTTCCATTGAGGGTTTCAAAGAATAACCACACAGCCAAGGGTGAGGCAGAGAAGTGGTATCTGCTCATCCATCTCCCAGTCAATAACCTGCCTTGTGAAAAATTCTAAAGCCATATTCACCTACAGGAATAAGAAGATATTAAGCTCCTGGTTAAAGTCGGGGACTGTCACCAAGGAAAGTCTATACTCTGATACTGCACCTACAGGGAGAGAAACACTTGGTCATGGGGACAGTAGAAAGTCACTAAATACAGTCTCATTAGGTCAGTGCTACTATAAAGATAACCAGAGTTTCCTGTGCTTTCATAGAGCAGTCCAGAGGATGTGGGAAGTCTAACAGTGAAAGACATATGTGGCCTGGTGCCAGAGAGTAGGAAGGAAAATGGATGCGTTATATCCAAGATTTCAAAGTAGAGGTTCATGACCAATCAAGAGTCCTCCCTAGTAAAATGGAAAACATCAATATCTACCTCATTTCATGGATGTGAAAATTACAATGAGTATATTTAAATTACTTATAATAGACACTGCAGGAGTAGATATTCAATAAATATCTGTTAGAATAATAAATTTTATAATAATACTATATTTATTGTAGTCTTAATTATAAGGAAAAAACAATATTGGAAAGGCCATGTTAAAACATGATACTCTTTTACTTTTTTTTACATTTATTTTTAGTTTGTTTGAAAATTAATGAGAAGGGAAAACACATAGTATGGCATGTGTGGTGGATCCAACCCTTCTATGATGTTAGTCACAGGGATAGACTCAGGACATTAGCCTTGGCACCAAGCTCCTTCAATTGCTGAGCCATCTCACAGGCCCAGTGCTTCTCTTTCACCCAGTGTCCTTGGAGCTTACTTTTCCAAAAAATGAAAGTAGAAAGAGGAGCTAGTAGCCTTCCATAACTCATGAAATGTTTACATCCGATTAGCACTTGGGAGGCAGAGGCAGGCAGATCTCTGTATATTTGAGGCCAGCCTGTTCCACAGAGTGGGATGAAGGATAGCCAGAGTTACAACAGAGAAACCCTGTCTCAAAAATCCAAAGAAAAACAAACACTAAAAGAAAGAAAGAATTTTATTAGAATGGAATTATCAATTTAATTGAACTTGACACTAATTACCATTAGTGTCAATTTACTTGTGATATTGAACATTATAGGTACATTATAAGCTTGAGCTAAATAACCTGCAAAACTCAGGCTTTCTCCACATATTGGACCTATATTATCTTGTAAGGTCATCATTTGTCTTACTTACTGCTCTACTTCTGTAAGGAAACATCACGACCAAAGCAACTTATAAAGAAAGCATTTAATTGGGGGCTTGCTTACAGTTTCAGAGGGTGAGTGCATGATCGATTGTCATGGCAGGAAGCATGGCAGCAGACAGGCAGGCATGTCGCTGGAGATGTAGTTAAGGACATACATCTTACATACAAGCATCAGGTAGAGAGTGAGACTGAGTCTGAGATGAGCTTTGAAACCTCAAAGCCCACTGCTAGCGACACACCTCCTCCAACAAGGACACTTCTATTCTAATAAGGCTGCATCTCCTAATCCTTTCTAAACCATCCAACAACTGGAAATACATGAATCTATGGGGCTCACTCTCATTCAAATCACCACATCATTGTTGGCTACTTTTGTCATGATTACCTAATTATTAGTAATAGATGTCTAAAATCTTAACAAATTCCTAGGAGAAGAATCTACAATCGCTCCTACATCTCAATCTCCTGGTTACCATGTTCTACCTAAAGGAAAGAATAAAAGAAGAAGAACTAGAGTAAAAGAATGACAAGAGATAGGAAAACAATCTGTAGTAAAAGTTTATTTTTAGTTATAGATGAAATAATTGTTTTGTGCACTGTTGGGAAAGGGGCCACCTGGCCCTTAGCATTATGCATTGTATACAGGTATTGGATATATGTGGGGAATGCTTGATTGCTAATGATCTGCATGTGTTATCAGTAGAATACCTGAGGAGTTCTGTATTAATAAAAATTCCTGAGCTGTGATGCTCAGGGTCCACTGTCCATTATGGTGCTTGCCTTGGTAGTGGCTCTCTCTGCTGAGTTCTGGCAGTGATTACACATTTGAATATGCCTCCATGTCTTCCGTGGTGAGCTACCACAGCAGTGTACAACGACAGCAATCCATAGATACGATTATGTGTCAGTGGTGCAATGTTACCTGGGAACACATGATGACATGTAAATGTTGAACTACAGAATTCAATAGTTGAGATGGCACAGGTGCTTTACTCTTTCAGCTGAGGTGGTGAAGTGAGTTACTCAAACCTCCACACATAGTAAACAACACTGAGGCATATCCAGCAGACCTGTTAAAGTCAAGGCAAAGAGCTGTATGGTGCTTTACCTAACATGACACCAATTCAGCCAGACTCCTACTTCTCATTTCAGAGGTAGTTGGACAGAAATCAGAAATCATCATTTGAGTAAGTATTTCTCAGCACTTTGGATAAGTTTTATCTATGTTTTATCTCCTCATTATCTGTACTTAACTTTAACAAAGTAGAAAATTATCATTTCAATTAAATTCGTTATTATCCTCTACTTTGGTTTACGTGTTCCAGGCTTTAGGTATGAAACCTTCTACTCTATTGTTACAGAAATATTCTTCTCAATTGGCCTTTAATGATGCATAATTCATCCTTCAAGTCTAGAGATTACATTGACTCAGGCCATTTCATATAGTGGGGAATAAAGTTCATTTTGCACACAAGTGCATTCACTTTTCTTGAGGTTCTTTGTGGACTGGCATGTCCTGCATACTGATCTAAGTTATATATGCATTTAAAAACTCTTTTTTGTCCCTCTTTCCTTTTCCTTTACAGGTATACATCTGTTACTTTTCTCATTTTTATGAAAAAATACTTGACAAAAGGAATGTACTGAAAGAAGGTTGTGCTTTGGTCTGAAGAGATAAAATATATAGTGCAGAAGACATTGTGGAAAGATATCAAGGTAGATGTTCACATTGGATCTTCAGTCAGGAAGCAGAAATAGATGGATTCTATGTCTCAGTCCATCTCTGTCTTCCTTTCTCTTTCTTACCCTCTCTTTCTCCCTCACTATCTATCTCTCTAACTATCTATCTACCTATCTATCATCTATATGTCTTTATTATTCAGTGTAGGACCCAAGTCCAAGGGGGGTACCACCCCTATTCAGAAAGAACCTTCCTTCTTCTGTTAACTCCCTTTCAAAACACTGTCACACATACCTATAGGTATGTCTGTTCTGCTCTTTTCCTAGATGAGTCTAAATGAACTCAAGATTACAAGGTCCAGTCACATTATTCATAGAGTATAGTTTAAAATGCTTTTAAGTCCATCAATGAGGAGATATATAATTTCTTTCATACGCCTACTTCTTTCTCCTTTTTACAGAAAGGAAAAGTAGCCTTGTCAAGTACCATCTATAAAGAACAACTGTGCTTTGGAAACTAATTTTTTCCTGTACAGCCCTGACTGGCTGTAAGTCACTGTATAGAACAGGCTGGCCTTGAACTCACAGAGATGCATGTGCTTTATTCTTTTGTATTTTTATTTTTCTCCTCACTGAAAAGACCTGGTGAAAATACTTGAGTCCCACAAATGTTACTGTATATAGCTACTAAATCGACAAGACCTGTGTGGTTAAAAGTGAGGACTGTGATGATGGAATGGAAGACAGTAGAAGAAACATAGAGTCCTTGATGTGGAAAAGAACTGTGAAGCTGGATAGTTAAAGTTGGAAGAACACCTAATGAATTTTATACAGATTGCTGCTTTTCTCATCAGGAGATGAAAAACCAGAATTGAATGTCTACCTCTGAGAAAGGAGATATGCTTTTACAATTACTTGTCAGCAGAGCCAGCCAAAATCAGTGTGAATCTTAAAGAATATATCACACACTATTGCCCTAGAAAGTACAGATTAAGCAATTTAATGGTAAATGTCTCTTTTAGAAGAGAAGAAATGGAATACAATTAGTGAAATAAATTATATTTGCAGGTAGAGATGGTCTAATCATTAAATCTGGGTAAAGTTACATCTCTGCAAATTGATCTTTTCTCATAAGTAAATCTGGTAGATAATGTTGCAGGATTGTGAACTGTGAGGTTAGTATTGATGCTACTAAAACACCATCCAACATGGGGCAATATAGCGATGTGTTGGACAGTAAAGACCTGGAAGCAAGAGGCTCTGAATCCAATTTCCAATAACCAGCCTCCAACACTTGCAAATCTGCTGTTGAACCAGTTGAGGGGGGAAAGTGAAAGATATCAACAGCAGAAATATTGAGATGCATTAACTGTAAAATTGTGCTAGTGCACGTAACGATTGCTGTAAACTAATAATATTTCCCAATTAAATTGCACTTTTCTTCAAAGGAGTTCAAAGTGCTTCCCAATACTGTACTGAGAAGTCCTGTGATATAATGAGGGGGAAAGCTTCTTTATAAGCCATTGCCGAAAAAGAAAGAAGTATTTAATGTCATGAGGATAGAGTTTCTTTTTTGTTTGTTTGTTTGTTTTTGTTTGATTTTACTTCATTTATTTATTTTTCTCTCAAATAGTACATCCCTCCTCCCCTTCCATTACTCCTCCCAGCTCCCACCCACTGTCTCTTCCACATCTACCTTCCCCACATCCTCTCACCTGTTACACCCCAGCCCCCCCAAAAAAAGCAGTTCTCCCAGGGTTATTGCTTAAACAACAAGATCGAACAAGGCCAGGAACTCTAATCCTTATAGCCAGAGTGGACTAGACAATCTAGTGGGAGGAAATGGGTCTGAAGGGCAGGCAAAAGCATCAGGGAACCCACACACTGTCTAACCTATAGGACCTGTGAAAGAATGCCAAGCCAGATACTCAAAAGACATATCTAGGGGACCCAGAGATCCTATGTCTTATGCTTCAGACTTCATAGGCCCCAAAAGTGCTGGACAGTTGACTCTGTATGGCTTGTTCCTTGATGTCCTCAACTACTCTGGTCCTGGTAATTCCTCCTTCCCATCATCCGAGGAATTCCCAGAGCTATGCATGATGATTGACTCTGGGCCTCTGCCTTTGCTTCAGTCAGCTGCCAGAGGAAACTTCTGTGACAAAGATTGGGCAAGACACTGTTCTATGAGTAGAACAGGATATCATTAGTAATCATCTCCTGGCTATCCACTCTCTAGGTTTTTTCTGACCTACCCTGCAGTATCCAGCATGGGTTCCTTACTTTTTCATGGGGTTCTGGATATTGGTTCTTTGGATATGGCTGAGAAGCAGCACAATATTTAGACTTCTGACCCATATTGCAAACATACTAGTCTACCTTTGACAGAGGCAGTAGAATATTCAATATCAGAATATTTGCTTGTCCCTGTTTTCATAGCTCCAAGTAAGCTGTTTCTCACTCTGCCTTCACTAACTTCTGGAGTAACCAAGTCTGCTTTCATAAATGCCTTAATCTCCTTAACCTTTAATTTAAATTAAAGACACTGCATGCTTCACATGTAGACATGCAGGTAAATGGTTCATTTAAATAGCTCATATTTTATTGCTTTGAATCAAATTGTCAGTGCTCTTTCAAGGCACATGTATATATGGATATGAGGTATGTGTTATTCACAATACATTCAGTTGAAAAAAATAATGTCATTTAACTAGTGTTTGGGTTGAAGCACTAAAAATCTATCTTGGCAACTTTGCTAAAGTATTTTATTTCTATCATTTATGATAGAAAATATTTTGAGATGTAGAGAACATTAGGTTAGTGAGAGACATTGTTATTAACCTAATTTCTTTTTATCTCTCATTATGGATCCATCATCCATGAATTTACTGCAGAGAAGGGGTAATAAAGCAGGGCTTCATTACACTGGAAGAGAAAATGAATTTTCAAAATGAAAACTCTATGTAGCACTGTTTCCTTCCACCCATGAAGTATTTCTATGCCAGTTGATTGTTTATCACTGGTAGAAAAGACTCTCTTCTTTCTTATTTCTGCATGTAAATTCTACATTATAACCTCACACTACATTCAATGATTCAGACCATAGGTTCATCTCTGGTGAAGGTAATCTGCCTAGGTAGGAAGTACTAATTTAAAATTCACATTGGCATTCTGGTTTCTGATTTAGCTTTATTACTACCTGTGGACAGCTTGGCAAGTCATTCAAACTTTTTACTGGCTTGATGACATACTGCAGAAAATAGAAGCAATATTACTTAAGGAATTTTGTTTATGTGTTTTAATCTTAGGATTTTACTTGTATGGATTTTATCACCTGTATGTATCTTTGTGCACGCTGTGTGTGCATGATCCCTGCAGAGGCCAAGAGATGGTATCAGATTCCCTGGAACTGGAGTTACAACTGTTTGCTACCCATCATATGGGAGCTTGGAATCAATCCTGGGTCCTCTGTAATAGTAGCTAGTGTTTTAATTGCTGAGCCATGTCTCTAGTCTCCCACAAAAGATTGTTTTAAGAATCAGTAAAGTAAATAGGGTTTAACTAGTCATTAATTATTTCTGAGCATTATATTATTTACTAACTAACATGGGTAAAGTTGCTTTACTAAATCCAAACAACTGGTTGATTTAATTATGTATATAACAAAAATAACTAGAGGTAAATACAAAATTTAAAAAGCAATTCTATAGAACACAGCAGAATGACATATACTATTTGAAATTCCCATAATCTTGATTATCTGCATATAAACAAGAACACAAATATTTCCCAGGTGGGAGCATGTGTTTGGGAGTATTTGTTGAAATAATATGCAACCCTGAGAAGTTGATCTGCAGAAAATTTTTTCCTAATGCTAATGAACCACATCCACATTTGACTGACAGCCCTGTGAATTTCCATTTTTATAAAATGATATCCATAGGAAAATTTACCCACCAAGCACATTTCTTTGGTATTGTTTGAGTAATTATTTAAATGTATGGTTTTGTGCACTTCGGACACACTTCACATACAGCACAACACTGCCAAGCTCATCAACAAGTTATTTGAATAGCTCCTGCACTTTCTTTTGACAAGGTCTCATAAAATCTATGTGGGTTTCAAAATCTATATGCAGCTACCGATGCACTGAACTTCTGATCCTTTTGACTCACCTCCTAAGTGTGTGATTACAGTTCTGCATCATCATGCCTGGTTTAATGCAGTATTCATGGGGGAACTGAGGATGTCTTGAATATTAGGCATGCGCTCTGCCAATGGCCCATGTCCTCAGCCCCTAGATGTGTTTTTTGATATTCACTTTCCTTCCTTGCATTAAGAGGCATTATTCCTGAAAAGAAGGTCTTATTAGAAAACACAAATTTGATCTCTTTGTTTCTTTGAATATGTTGAATATTTGAGAGTTAAAAACAGTGACTCTGTTCCTTAGAAATAATTTAATGACATAACTCTGGGATGCTTGTTTCTGGTGGAGAATTCACAAGCTTTGAAAATTTTCTTAATGCTGTGTGGATTTTTTGACTGTTTTTATAGTTGGACAAAAATTGTATGTTAAAACTCTACAGTTCAAAGGGAAAGTAGTTATCGAATGCAATGTGCTTACAGAACTTGCCTCTCTGATCTTACCTGCCAAAATAGAGAGACCATGGTAATGTTTCACCAGCCCATCAGTGGAATTCTACCTCTGCCTATGCTGACACAAGGAGAGGCAGAGAGGTCAGCACAGAATTTTAAAAAAGGGTTCCTGGAAAAGCCAAACATGGGACAATGGTAAGAAGTTAACACTTGCCTCTTTTATTTACTTATTTTTCTTTTTCCTTACAGTTCTTTCTCTTTGTGCCTTCTTTTCTAACACTAAGGTTACATTGAGACAGGAGGAAGGAGGGAAGAGACCGAATGCCTGCTTTGGTTCATTGCTACTATTGACTTATTTCATCCGTACTCCACATTCTAGGAATCTAGAAATATAGACTTGGATATGTGGAAAGAGTTACCTGGCACCTAGAAGATCATGCCTTCCTCAGGATTACAAGCTGATTGATACCAACTTTCTCTTCAGGTTTGTCTAATATGATGGAATAAACATGAGGCAATTAATACAATCATAAGTTTCAGAAATTGTAATGGAATGTTCACCTTTCTCATTTCATGCAGGTCTCTTGATCTTCCATTTAACGAAGAACAGCCCAAGAATTGTCAATAATTGATATAACTCAAAAAATTTAGCATATATCATGATTGTGGACTTATTATCTATTGATGGGCTTACAGCTTGGAAAAAATTCTCACCAATCACTTCAATGTGAAAGTTTGTTTTTTCACATGTATATTGATTTTAAAAACATATATTCCTTGGCTCACAAATATTTGAGAAGTTTGCATATTGATAAACTGCAAAATGTCTGAGGTACAACTACTGTCCTTTTTCACTCCCAAGATTTCAGCCTCTACACTTAAAGTAACATTCACATCTTGTAGCAGTTTTAGCAGATAGCAGTGTATCACAATTTTCAACATGACAGTATAAACAATCTTATCTGTTACAGTTCCTGTAATGACTAGTTTAAGGTCTGTATGTTTTAAATAATCCAGAGTTTTTGAATTTCCAAAATTGAAACTGCCCTAGAAGGGTTAGACAAAACATGGTCAACAGCAAAAATGAAAATTTAAAAAAAATTTAAAAAAACTAAAAACAATTGGAAAACAAAATTTAAAAAGAAAATGGGAAAAGGCCTAGAATGTCTCATTATTATCTATTTATTGTAACTATGATAGAAAAGAAAAACAGAGGCCTGTGGACTGGATCTGCAAGGGAGCTAAGCAGATATTAGGTGTAACCTCCATTTCTACCCTCTGAATTGCTGTCTCCTTACTAACAATATTTATGAATATTGCAGATTCTTATAGTTTATTTTGTTAGGTCAAAGCCTTTCATACATACCTGTCAAATAGCAAACACAAAACACAAGTGTGCAACACAATGCATCTCCACTGACGTTAAATGAAAGTTATTAAAACTGGGATACTCTTTAGGGTAGGAGAGGGAGATAAATACAGAGGAACGGGGAAGTGGGTATAATAACAATAAGGATGTCTTTAAAAGGCACAAGGAATCACACTATAGACTATTTAACCTCAAAATTCAAAATCCTATAATAAACATAATTCCATCTATAAATATACATACAGAACTTCCATGATGATGGTGTTCCCTCCAAGAGCCAAAGACAATCAAAAAACCACAATACAAAACATGAGAAATGTTATTTTGAGTTGTTGGCCAGGACTATTTCCTGGCCTTTGGTTTCCTTTGGTTATCTGCAAGAAAGTTAAGTCTCTAGTGATAAAGACTTCATTCACTTTAGAAACATTGCTCAGAGACCCATGAAGTAGAGCGGACATAAATGTCTTCTCCCTGAGGACTAACTTTCATGTAACATAAGGTAAGCTTCCAAAGGAGGGAAGCAACCAACAGGCCTACTCAGCTATGACAGCTATGAACCACATCAATAACCAGCATGTCCTGACAACCCTATGGGTGTAGATGTGACACACATACTTTGGCTGTAACATAATGCTCTATAACCGAATTTAAGACATACTGAACAAGAGGTAAGTCATACATGGTACTGCAAACCTAGCTAACTGTTCAGTGCTAGTAAAGTCATGGTTATTGGAGAAGAATCTACAACCACAATTTTACTAAACCAGCATAACATAACAACAATCTATAAACACCTGTCCTTATATGCACAGATAAATATAATATTCATTTCTCATCAAGGAAACTTCTCTTTGAAAGAGCACTACAGAAAATCACAGCCAAACAAAATACAAAGTTGAGGAGTCCAATCCCAATGGTTATATCTACAAAACACTCTCACATGGAAAGCTCAGAGAACATTGCATAAGGAGAGGTAGAAAGATTTTAAGAACCAGGAGTTCAGGGAGTTTGCTGTGAGAATCTGTCTCCTCATAGTGTTAGAATCTATACACATAAATGCTCACCATCATGACTGCCTAAATTTGAGCTGAATGAGGATGACACCAATGTATACCCCAAAGTGGATAGAAAAAGCCCACAAGTCTTCAACTCTACACAAAGAACTAGAGTCAACTGAGGAAAGCTAGAAGTGAGAGAGATGGTCTTCCCCAGAGAAGAGCACACCAATCATTTGTCCAGTCCCAAATGTTCTCCCCTGAAAATGTTCATGTGTGAAACACTAAATGAGCTGAACAGGTTATGCTTTGAAATATATACGTATATATAAATTATATTTATATATATATATATATATATATATATATATATATATATATATATATAAAAAGAAGGCCATGAATTTGAAGTTGAATGTGGAAGAATATATGGGAGGAAGGAAAGAGAATCTAGAAAGAAGGAAAGAGAATCTAGAAATATTTCCATTATATTATTACCTTAAAAATAAAATAAAATAAAATGAAATTGAAAATATCCAAATGCTGGGGTGATGGTGGCACATGCCTTTTAATCCCAGTACTCAATAGGCTGAGGCAGATAAATCTTTGTGAGTCTGAGGCCAGCACAGTCTCTAGAGTGAGTTCTAGTACAGCCAGAATTACCACAGAGAAACTCTGTCTTGAAAAAACAAAAATAAATAAATAAGGAAAGAAAGAAAGAAAGAAAGAAAGAAAGAAAGAAAGAAAGAAAGAAAGAAAGAAAGAAAGAAAGAAAAACAGAGAAAGAAAAAATAAAGAAACAAAGAAAGAAAATATTGAAAAATTGAGTATTGATATAATTTTCGTAACTAGTGGGGCCAACAGCCTCTCTGTAGCTCAGCTTTTCATATTTCCTGTGTATTCACTCTGATTCCTCACCTTTGTGTTCCAGTCTCTGTTCCTATGCTGTGGGTATCATCTGCTCACTCCTCTGCTTCTGTTTTGTGTGATCTTACTTCTTTGTTTCATGAGTACTAATTGTGAAATCTGTATCTTTTGCTTTGTCACACAACTTATTTCATCTCAATCTTCAAGTCAGTTTTATGTATGGTGTCCTATATCTGAGTATTTTAATACTCTAGGATAAACAAAGAGCTAGTCTATTACCTATCTCACCTTGAACAGATAGACACTCCAGAAACTTGGTTTGTCATTTCATAATTTCCTTTCCAAGAATTTGTAGTTTGGCCAAACAGAAACATGATTCCTCCATGCTCATGAGTCTATGGACAGCACTAATTAGACTCTGGGTTATGAAATAATAAAAGAGAACATAAAGTTGGTGGAATGGGCAGACCTGGGAGGAGTTGGAGGGCCAGTGTGAAAGTTAACATGATTAAAATACATTAAATGCATGTACAGGGTTATCAAAATAATTTAAAATATAGTTCAAATAAAACACAGAGTCAGACAGGTAACTACATTCTGATCCAGCGGGAATAACTCTAATAACACAAACCCTTAGAAAAGACTTCAGATTTACATCTCAACCCATATTCTATCACCCTTTCATACAAATTCTCTACCTAAGAAACAGACATTAGCTCTTCTTAGAACTTGTCATAGTATGGGGGAGCACCTAAGGCTCAGAGAACGTTGCAAAGGCAGTAAGGAGTAGTAAGAGGAGGCAAAAGGTTGTATGAGGCAGAGCATCAGGAAGTTTGCTGTGAGATTGTGTCTTCGAAGAATGTCAGAAGTTAAATCCATAGACTTATTAACCTGGCTGTGTAAACATAAGCTAACAATAGGCTAACATGGACCAGGGAAAGATCACAACTCTTAAACACAACACAGAAAACTATAGATAACTGGGGAATCTTGAGAGCAGGAGAAATGCACCCCGCCTCCAGGGAAGAGCATACAAATGGGTTATCCAATACCAAATGGCCAGCCCTGAAAATATACACATCAATAATATTAAACTGACTGAACAGGCTGTGTTTATTTATTTGAGAATATATGTGAATGCATATACAAATACTCATGTAACAACAGTTCATGAAAAAAGAGACCATGAATTTAAAAGAAACCAAAAAAAAAAAAAAAAAAGGGTGTATGGGAGGGTTTAGACAGAGGAAAGGGAGGAGAGAATTACATAATTATATTGTAATCCCAAGAAATAAAAAAAGTAATTGCAAAAAAATAAAAGTACACAGCAATCTAGAGCAGTTTCCCAATCTGATTCTGCATAAGAAGGGCCCAGGATTTGTAGAAAACTCAGCTTCATATACACCTCACCAGGTGTCTGTCAAAACATAAGATGTGTTTAAAACACTTAAGTAATTCTCAGATTGGCTACTTTTCTTCCCCCTGGGACCAAACATTTGATAGAAGCAACTAAAGAAGCATTTACTTGGGACTATGGTTTCTAATTCACTGCTGAGGTGAATATATATTCCCTGACAAAGTTCAGTCTGTAGTGGCTGGAGCTTGTAGCATGGCTGGTCCACATTTCTGAAAATGTAGAAGCAGAGAACTTCCTGGAGCAAGAAGTGGATCACACTGTCAGTGCCCACCCACTGAAACCCACCTCTGCTAGTTAGACCACATTCCAAAATGTGACAGAGCTGCTCAAATCTGTGTGCCTGGCTGGAAACCAAGGGCTCACACAGTCAAACATATCAGGGCATTTCACACTCAAACTCAAACTGTTAGCTTTGCTAAGGTGAATTAATCAGCTGGTAGACATATCTTCTTGCTGTTTCTTTTCTCATCTGTAAAATTGAGGTGATTATGATAGGATTTAGCATAATCATACCCAGGTCCCCTCTAAAATGATAGTATCTAGTATATCCTTTTCTTTTGAAATTCATAATCTGCACTCTGTTGAATAGACCAGCAGACTCACTTAGCATCCTAGGGTCAAGGTGATCCTAGTATTCAGTATTCAGGAAATTAACTTGAATCCCAGCACTTACACCAAGGAACTGTTTTGATTGGAGATACAACTAAATTGCTTTTAATATTTTTGACTTCTTAAATTATATTATTAGGGTTATTTTCCACAATTAAACTATAAACTATATACAGTGACTGAGAGTATCTGATATTTCTTTCCCACCCATTTATATAAAATGTGTTATGGGCAACTAACATTGAATAAGTGCTAGTGATAGAGAGACAGAACTAAAAGAAAAAGAAATGATAAGATTCTGTCAACTGTAAATACTTTTAAAAATATAAATGACATGAACAGGTCAGATAAGCAAAAGCAAGAGTGGTTAATCTCTCTAGCAGGTGATCAGTGTATTGTGAATTTACTCCTCAGTTTCTCCCTACCATGTCAAACAATGGGCTTATCTAATAGCTTTGTGATGATTATTAAATAAACATTTGTGAATGGATCTTGACTGATGAATCAAAAGAAAGAATGAACTCTCTATGGCTATGTTGTTTATTTGGGAAATTTTGCATTATTTTAGATAGTCAGCTTTCCAAAATAAATCAACATTCACTCACAAACTTCAGTCAGATAGTAGAGTAAATGTGGAAAAAAACCCTAAACTTTTGTTTACATCCGAAGATTAAATAAGCAGTGTGTTAGAGTGCTAGAATATTCAATAGAGAGGCTATGATAGATAAGCTGTTGAAGAAAACTCATAAACCATTCAATGATTTTTTTAAAATCATGAGTAAATATAAAGCCTTTTCTTTTGATGTGAAGTCTGTTGCAGCTTCACTCTTAAATATGTATGACTAAAATCTCACCAATTTATCCTAACCTTCAAATCACAGGAAGGGATGATCTTTTACGGAAAGGTGGTAAACCAGCTGATGAAGTAAAAGTGGAGTCATTGATGTGAGCTTGTGAGTATCTCAGGGGTGAAGAAGGACATAGCTCAAATACAGACACACACACACACACACACACACACACACACACACAATGGATCTGATAACTACCCTGATTTAATGATATACAGTGTATAAAAACATCAGAATGTTAATAACATACAGGACCACATAAATATGCACAACTGTTACGCATCAATTAAATGGTTTTAAAATATCTCCTTTCTTTCTTTTTACTTGATATACTCAATTCACTGTCAATATTCTCATCCATCACATAGCTTCCAATGAAAACAGAAACTAAAATCTGATTCATTTTTGATCAAAGTGTCAAGAGTTATTTAAAGAAAGGTCAAAAGGCCAAAAGAGAAAGGCTTTATTTCATTCTGGCTTGGAAAAGTCCTATTGATGTAAAGGATGAAAGAAGAGTAAGAGCTTGTGCGAGAAGAAAGGGTTAAAGGCTTTGCTACCGTGTATGTCAAATGTCATCATGTTCAGGATCAATTTAACTTTTTGAAAGTGAGTAATTTAAAGAGAAGTTTAAGTGCAAAAAAGGATTGCTCCCATCTTTACAAAGTCTCTAAGCTGCAAAATTGAACATTTCTATGAAAACCACATTTTTGAGCATAGTGATGTTGCTGCGATGGGTAAGGGAATTGAGTGCATAGGCAAAGGTAATGTGCTCTACTGATACTGTATCCAGAGGCCAGAGAGGGCAAGCCTACTACCCCCAAAGTCTAGAAACTTCTTTCTATAAACCTGAGTGAAAAGTTCATCATCAGAAAGTTTTAGGAAAAACAAAAGTAACCTACACATTCGAGTGGAAACTGGTATGCACTTTGGAAGGTAGTGTCTTTGCCTTCCTCTCTTCATTTTCTATATCCAATGGAGGTATGTTTAATATTTAAAAATTCTACTTACATAATGGAAGCTCTCAATGAATTAAAGGATAAGTCATGAAATCAACACTGCCATCAGAAAATAGACACATTTATTACATGTCAATTTTTTTTCCTTTTTCCCTATTATTGCCATTATTCTTGTTAATATTACTTATGTGTGGATGGTGAGAAAATTGAAAATACCTAACTTCTTAGACCCAGTAAGTATTATTAAATATATTAAATATATAAATATATAAATATATAAATATATTTAATATATAAATATATAAATATATAAATATATTAAATATATTAAATATAGACACTATGTGTATTAGTCAAGGTTCCATAAAGGGACAGAAATAGATTAATATATATACATATATGTACATATACATACATATATATATATATGTATATATGTGTCAGATTTACTATAGTAGCTTACATGCTATGATATCAATAGCCCCAAAATGGCTGTCTTATAGAAGAAAGGCCAAGAATGTGATAGTTGTTCAGTCTAAGAGAATGGATTTCTCAGCAGTCCCAATTTGATGCTGCAGTTTCAGAGAATTCCAAGTGAGTTGCAGGTCTTCAGTCTGCATTGAAATCCAAAAGAAATAGGAAATATCTCAGTAACAGGATAAATGAACTTGCTAGTGAGACTGAAGGAAAGCAGACAAAAAGCAAAATCTTCTTTGTCCGTGATGTTTTAAGTGGGCTATTAAGAAGTTGTGACTCAGATTTAAGGTGGCTCTTCCCACCTCAAATAATCCAGTCAAGAAAATCCCTCAAGGAGACACTCAGCTGCTTGGGTCTTAGCTAATTCCAGATGTAGTCAAAATTAACCATCACTAAAAATTAACCATCACATTATGACACACAGCGAATTTCCACAACTTATCTGTATAACCAAGCCTCTTACTCATTGACATGCCTCCCTAGTCCTCCTTTGTCTCCAAATTACCACCATTTTATTTCTCTCTATAACTTTGGCTGCTTTAGATATGAAATATTTTAAATACCAGACCTTACAGTAGTTGTATTCATGCTTTTGGTTCTGTTAAGTTAATACAAGAATCTTCAAATTAATCTGTATTTTTACAAGTAGCAAGATGTCTGTGTTTAATAAAGTTAAAGTCTAAGTATCGTCAAAGTCTCAGGCAACTGTACTTCCTGGTATTTGTATCAAGGTATTGGAATCAGTGTCTTAAAGATAGGTATGCCTGCATCACTGTGTACATTGCAATGCATAATACTTTGTCAGCAGCCAAAAGATGGAAACCATCCCCCATTCTGCATAGGAAATAATCAAATCTAACTTCAAAGTATATTTACATAAATTCATCTGAATAAGTTCACTAGACTCTATATAGCCTTTTTAATACTCATGTTTCACCTTCTTCTTCATATACTTGAAATGGAGACAATATTATTTATTTTCTTTCCCTTCACCTTCATTTAATTTAGGGCTAATTTTTAGTGCTCCAACTCAGAGTGGAAAATATTTATTGCAAACTACTAAATGCTGAGTACTTAAGGAGGAACCAGGACATAATATTTGTTTGTTAAGAGTCCCCTTCCTGTTAATATCTCTATTATCTATTGTCTGCTGCCAATTCACACTGATAGCTTAATAGATGTGAACTCTGTTGTACTTACTGAAGAATATTAAAAGCCCATTGTAATATGTGATGTATTTTATTTATAAGACCTAGAAAATCAGATGGAATTAAAGCCAGGGTCTCTTTGTCACTATTTTTGTTTTATTCTATTCTGCTTAACTACTACAACATATTTTAAACACTCAAAAATAATGTATATGTTAGCTAGTAAAATTAAGAAAATGTAAGTAGTTTTTTTTCTCTTTTCTAATGGTAATGTGAGCTCTATTGCATGCAAATGCCAATCAAAGCTAGATTATTTATTTTTCATTATTTCAGGAATCTTCCAGTAACGTGGGACCTTAACAAAACTGTGTGAACTCTATTACAAGTTGAACCTTCAGCATGGAGAAAACTATGTATGTTAAATACTACCACATGGATGTTTATTTAAGAAGACAGAAACAGAACTAATTGAAATGTAAGAGCAAATCAGTAGAATTTTTAATGAAAATTATGTGTGGCTATACCTCATAAAAAGATGTTCTCATAGCTATATTTAGATATTGTATAGGAAGGAAAACATAGTTTGGAGTCTGATTTGGTAGGCATTATTCTTTCTCTGAGAAGAGGAAGGTTCTGTAGAACTATTCTTTAAAACAACTTGTATTAGTATGTGAAACCATAGACTTTAGCTGAGGGAACTAGTGCATCATGAAGCACTCGATAATTAAATTTATATATATATATATATTAAACAATATATGCATATGCAATTATACATAATAACAAATTAATAAATGATATTTAAATGTACTTAAATTTGGAACAGTAATAGCAAAGATTAAAGTGTGGATAGTGATATTTCCAAGCAATGTCTGACAATAAGTCTGGAAACATAGACCAGTGAGTTAGCCTAGAAAATGGAAGGGCCTACATACAATCCTCAGAAACACCAAACAGATAAGGACCATGTCAAAATTGCCTCCAACCTTTGACTCCTGGGCAAAAGTTTTACATAGTAGACAAATTACCATGTATGTTGTTTAACATGCAACATCCCTGACTTCTTTCCTTTTCTTTCTCACTACTTTAGCCATTGTACCACCTCATATGCATAGTTTGTTTGAATTTTTATCAGTTAATGTAAAACAGCACAGATTTTCAAATGTGCTAAAACAATACACTATTCTTCTTTAAACAGTGAACAATGATTATACTGATGCCGGCATGCTTGTAGTATGTTTATAATGAATTTAACCATATAATTATATTTTGAAGTAAGAAAGTAGCAGGACAAAATAAAAAAAAAATACTGGAATAATGCTAACAAACTTCCCATGAATATCAAAGTTCTGAAGGACGGAAGCTTTAAGGCTTTAAGAGGGAGCTTAGGTCAGGAAGGCTATAGGAAAGCACATAAATGAAGAAGAACCACATTTTATGTGTACCCTGACTTTAAGAGTAGCTTGGGGTTCCCAAGTTAAGTTGCAAGTACATCTGAACTCAGTTTATTTAATGTCATTATGTAATTTTATATACATGCGTGATTATCTAGAAATCAAGTGATCTATTCTCACATACTACAGCCATTACTGAAATTAGTGAAGACTAGGAAACACTGTCCTCTGCCACAACAATAATGGAGCTGAATTCATTGGTATTCCACTATCTCAGCACTCAGGAGGCAGGAGGATCACAGCAAATTTGAGGTCAGCCTGCTCTATAAAGTGAATTCCAATTGACTAAAGCTATGGAGGCTATGAAGTGAAATGTGAAATTATTCTTCAGAGAAAAAGAGAAAAGACAAAGAAGAGAGAAAATAAAAGAAAACAAGAATGTAGAAAATTTGGTGAAGACGATATGACCACAGAGTGAAAGTAGAAACCCAGGTGATCCAAGTAATGGATTGTAATGCTCTGGAAGACCAGCCCTATGTGGATAGACAGTTTGTCTAATCTAGGATCAAAATTTACACGGAAGTAAAATTAAGGACCCATATTGCATATTGGAACATATGTTGGTTAAGGTAGTAGACAAAGAGAAAAATAAGCAACTCTTTTTTCTCTAATAGTATAGACAATGTGATCTTCACCTTTATTTGATGTTTACACTAGAGGTTTGAAATAGCCATACCCCATGCACACTATGTTATATGTGGTTCTGAATGAAGCAAGCATTCAACTGACTGAGCTTTCCTTGTTCAGAAAGGGAGATATTGTAAGATATTGACCTTGTCTCTAACTTGGCCCTAATGAATATCAAGTTTTCTCTGAACCTTTCAGACATACTTCAGATTTTATTTAATATCCATAAGCTCAAGACCCACTAACTTGCTAAATTACTCATAGCTAAAGATCCACTCCTTCCATATATCCAGGGCAGTGGTGGCACAGATATCCAGGGCAGTGGTGGCACATGCCTTCAATCCTAGCACTCAGGAGGCAGATCTCTGTGAGTTTCAGGTCTGCCTGGTCTACAGAGTGAGTTCCAGGACAGCCAGAGTTACAACAGAGAAACCCTGTCTCAAGAAGAAAAAAAAAAAAAAAACAAAAAACAAAGCAACAACAAAACAAAACAAAAAATGAGTCTTTGTTGTTCTATGATACCAGTGAAAATACTCTGTAGTCCCCAAGCAGTGTTTTTAAATAATATGATTCTAAGAAAACAGGCATGTTTCCCACAAATGCTAAAACATTTGACAATGGGCATCTGTGGTGAATAAGCAATTTTTTTCTGTAAATATAGACAGATGATAGAGATAGATAGATAGATAGATAGATAGATAATAGATAAATAGATAATACAAGTATGTATACATGTATGAATAGGTGAGTGTACGATAGATGATGGTAGATGATAGATGCATACATACATACATACATACATACATACATACATACATAGACAGGTAGAGAGAAAGAAAAGAAAGAAAGAAAAGAAAGAAAGAAAGAGAAGGAAGGAAGGAAGGAAGGAAGGAAGGAAGGAAGGAAGGAAGGAAAAGGAGAAAGAAAGAAAGAAACAGAGAGAAAGAAAGAAAAGGCAATACATAAATGTTAATAAGTGATAGACAGAAAGACAGATTCTTGATACATGTGGTCTAAGATTTTACACAGGGTAGGAAATTTATGTTTAGGAAAAAAGAATGATTGAGCAGCAGAGTCCTTGGGGCAAGAGATAAATTTCTCACAGTTATTTTCACCAACTAAAGCTCTGATCATCCTTCAAAAGGCAGATCACTTCTTGTCAAGGTTCTGAAACTTTTCTGTCATACCATTGGAGACTTTGTTCTGTGAATTCCTATAACTCTTATCATTCACAGATACAACTCAAATGGTCTTTGTGCAACATCACAGCTATTTCTAAACATGTTGCTTCTCCAATTACATCTGAATATTCGGTAACATAGAACAGTTTTCACTTTAGGTTCCACATGACTTCTTTCTCATTTAGATGTTTTAGAGACTTACAACTCTCTGTTAGCAATAAATCTGCTCTGCTTTTCTTCACAGTAAGAGGTGAAGCCATAATGTGACATCTCTGCTTAATATTTGGATCCCTCTGCTCTAGTGTACTTGGCTTTGTTCGTTTGGTAAAAATATCACCGAGAGTACATGAGCAGATACAGCTGTACAACTTCCACATCTTTTTCGTCACATGAGATTTCTCTGACCTTTGTATCTTTTCTCTTTGAGTATGACAGGGAATACTGTGAGTATTCTTGAGAACAGCCTTGGAGACCATATGTTAAAGATGTTAGAATCCTATTGGATCCCTGGTGCAAATATACTGCAATCCTCACCTTGGATGCTATGAAAAAGAAAATCAACTTGATGTCTTTATTGTTTAGATGAATGACATCTTTTAAAATATTAATTCTGCATTTTTTGTTATGGTATTATAGTCAGCACTGCTCTAAGTGATGAATAATAAAACATTCTCCAAATGGATGCACAGATATTTGCACAGAATTCTGAGTTAAAGAAGTTTTACTGTAAATATTAGGAGTGAGTCTAAAGAAAGCAAAGATAAGTGGCATTGTGACATTGATTTCTTAGCAGACCTAAGAGACAGAATGATTGGTAATTAGAATAAACAAAAAGAGGCAAACTTCAAAATGGAACAAGGAAGTACTCTGATAGGAACAAATGTTCTAATAAAAGGGAAGAGACTATTCCATATTTGCCAGTGTCTCTAAATCACTATTTTCTGTCATATATATATATATATATCCATCCTACCAAGCTAAGGATACGTTCTGATTTCTCAGAGATAAAGGTAAAGTTGTGTGTGTGTGTGTGTGTGTGTGTGTGTTAACACTGGATGGATAAAATTTGATTCTGATCACTAGCTCCAACTGTATGATTACAAGGTCACAAAAGCTTATGATATTGATGTATAAGTAGCAGCAAGCACATTGGGTGTTAGGATAACATGAGGTTAAGAACTATTCTCACCTTAAGGCCAGGAGATTTCCCTAAAGATTTTCTTTTACTTAAAAAAATAATTTCCTTTATTTTTGAAGTTATAATATAATTATATTATATCCCCCCTTCCCCTTTCTCCCTCTAATTCCTCCCATAATACCCTTGTATGATCATCTTTAAATTTGTGGCCTCTTCTTTCATTAATTGCTATTGCAAACATATATTTATATGTATATACATATATATTCCTAAATATAACCTCCTCAGTCCATATAATGCTATTTGTATTTATGATTTTAAGGACGGTCATTTTATATTAATTTTTTTTAACTATAAAGTAGGTGACTCTCTTTAGGTGAGCAAAGAGGAGAAACAGCTTCAAAAATATGAATAATGGGTAATGAATAAAGATAATGGAATAAACAATCAAAAAAAGTAAGATAGTGTTATCCAAGAATTGGAGAATAACAAGAAACTAAAATGACAAAATTGTCAAAGGCTAAGGAATGCAGTATTACTAAGCCATGAATCATAATCAAAGATCCACATATAAGTGTATACACACACAAGCACATATATACGCACACACGCATTGTTTCCTCATAGTGTAATCATCCTGCTTATGGGTGTCCTTTAGTTCACCTTTTCTTCCTTTCCATTTTTGTTTCTTTAAAAATATTGCATAATGGTTCATTAATGAATTGATTGACAAATATTTAAAATATTGATTAAGTTAAATCCTGGCAAATATTTTAAAACTATTTCTAGACTATTTCTTAAAACAATCTCTCAGTCTATATTTCCAGAGTAGATAGAATGAAGTTAAGAATTAATCTGCAGCAACCAAATTCAAATATTTTCTGGGACCTAATGGAGGTTTCAAAGACGAAACCATGTGTAACTCACATGGAAATAAAAATGAGAAGCGAAGTCAAGAAAGTGAGGTCACCCTTAAGGTATATTTCAAATATATTTTCAAAGTGTTTCCCAGTTACCACATGGTGAAAGCAAGTAAACCTTTCTACATGTATTTAGTAATACATTTATTATCCTCTGCTATAAATGACTCATGATTTGAGGGCAATTGAATTTGAAGCTACAGAGGATCATCAAGCATTGTGTGAAAATGGAGTCTGATGTTGTGTTAGAAAAGGCATTCAATGTACAGGGTGAACTCAACAGCAAGCTTGAGTGTATGTACTTTAAAGAAAAGCCATCCTTGCTAGGGAGACTACTGCTCCTGATTTTGATCCCCCATATAATCCTGTCAAACCTAAGTTAATGAGGCCAGAGAGAGACACTGCTACATAGCAACTATTTAGAACTGTTTGTGTGGTGGAAAGTGAAAAGGATAGGCTATCAGAGGGACAACATGAGTTCAAGAAATTAGTTCATGTAAATACTCTATGAAAAGTTAGTAACTTATATGCATCAGTCTCCTGAGATCCATCAGAATGAGCACGAAAACATTCTATTTTCTCTTTAAGCATTGTCGCCATCTTCCGTGAAATAAATATTGAAGCTTGAGCCCATGGCTCTTTGCTTTTCCATCCATTTTTCTTGCCTATTGTTTCCTGCCTCAGGCTCCTTCACAACCTTTTCTCTTCAGTTCCATTTCAGTCTCATCTAATCTCTGGCCTTGATGATAGATTGTGCTTCTATGGTTTGACCAATAACTCTTTCTTCAGCTCTCTCTCTCTCTCTCTCACTTCCAGGGTCACTGTCTTATACTGCCATGACATCGTACCTATAAACATACTTTAACATGACCTGTCCTAAGAAGACAGGCATCCTCTTTGCATAAGTAACCTTCATTTGAGATATGCATTATGACCCCGTAGTCACTCACAGACCCACATGATTCCCTCAGAAGATGAACTGTGAGAGCAGGGACATTAGCAGAAGAAAAGCAATGGATTTAAGGATCATATATTTACAGCCCCAAATAATCTCAAATGTGAACCCAGACACCTGTCAACATTCCAGTTGTTCTTTATCTCATTCTGAAATGCTGTTTTATTCAGCTGCTGTTTTGATCTTTTCTACAACATTCTTTGCATCATTGATTCATGGTTTCCTGTTTTGAATAATTCCCTCTTTCTACCTCACAGTTTTTGTAGGTTCAGGTCAGTCTTCACGCATCACACAGCTTCCTGTAACCTTTTCTAGGCATAATAAGTTCATCTTTTCCAGAATACTTCCTGCAGTACAATAAAGCACTCAGTCATCACAAAGATGCATTCATCTGTATTAACAACAATAGAATATTTATATGTAGTTTAAAATTCAATTCAGCAGTTTTCCATATGGAGAAAAGTTGATTTATAAAAGTGTACATATGCATGTGTTTCATGATATCTATATTGTATATGTGTCATACACCTTATATTTTTATATATGTGTATATGTTTTCCTCTAGGAAATTAATGGTTATGAGAATATAATATCCATATTTTTTAACAAAGGAAAAAAATTCAAGTTTAAATGCTTTGTAGATCCCTTAAAATTAGCTTAATTTTAGAACCAAAAGTCTAAATCTCCTGTTGTTGTTTTTTTTTTCCTTAGAGTAATTGAGACTATGTTGAAACATAGTAGACTTTAATATATACCTGTTACTATACTCAAAATTTGACAAACAGGCTGTATTATTGTTTACTTTTTTTTGTATTTTTTCCTGTGTGTTCTGCATATCACAGTCAGTGGGTTACCTGTGAATGTGGCACTGATCTGAATCTCTGCCTTTCTGTCTCCCTTGCTGTGCAGCTGTCATGGGGGCTTTAACCTTTGTAGTGTTTCTCCATTCTTCTTTGAGTCTTTTCTAGCTCTCACACGGCAGTCTCCTGCCATGACTCCCATTCCCTTAGGGATTCTGCCAACTCATTTCCTGGGGAATCACCAAGCTGCTTCTCTCCTTCCTTATTAACATCATTGCAATGAATAATGTGTCTCTTTGACTTGCTCTCAGTGTTATTTCAAACTTGGGAACTACTGAATACAAGTTTCTTCACATATCCTGCTTGCTGACATAATCCATGAGCTTCCTTATCTGAAATTCCCACTAGAAACACAAGAATCCTTTCAAACTTGGATTGAGCTGCCCTAGGTCAAATTGAACATCTGGGGAAACACCTCTTCTTTGGTCACCCTTGGACATCCTGGATCCCAGTGGCCTCTTCCTAGGAGAATGAGTGGTCTGGGGTTACACTTGGTGAAAATTCATGAACATGCTTCAACATTTTATTATATGGTGCAATTAGACTGTATCTATATGGGCACATAATAGAAGGAGGTATTAGCAGTTTCCCAGTTCATGTCATCAATCAACAGCCAAAAGCCTGTGTCTTATGTGGCAAAATGGATTGGGAAAATAATAATATTATGAAAGCAAGATATTATGAATCTTGTAAATACATTTTTGGTATTTGTGAAAAAATAAGAAAGATCTGTTTCAAATACATGAAATGCTGTTATAAACTCTGCTTTTTTGAAACATTTTTTTCTCTTACTATCCTGTTCATATAAGTCTAAAGCCAGCATTGTACATAAGAGAATGCATTAGGCATTGTTGCCTAATTGTTTTAGTTTAATTCCTCAGGTATTAGGACTAAACAAAAAAGAAGAGAGGAAAAACAAGAGGAAGAGAATTAGGGTATGAAAGAGGGAAAGGGGGAGAAAGAAAGACAGGAAGGAGGGAGGAAGGCTCAGGAAGGACAGGAGTAACGGGAAGAGAAAGGAAGGAAAAAGGAGATAAGGTGAGAAAAAAGAGGGGGGCAGGAAGCAAAGGAAGCAGAAAGGTAAGAAAGAGACAGAGCAATGGAAACTGGCCATAGGATACTTTGGGGTACTAAAGCCAACTGAAAACCTACCTTCTTCGCATATTTCATCACTGTTATATTCACTTTCTCCTTCAGTTATCCAGCTACATTCTACTGTTCTCTTTATTTTCATTTAAAAAAGTTTGTCTTTGGCTCATAGTTCTATAAACAAGCTGTTGGGGAAGCCAGAAAATAAAATAAAATAAGGAATATTTTGCACACTGAAAAGTTTGAGCTAACTATAAAACCACACTATGGTTTGCCTATCATAACTCTGAGGTTAAGAGGTACAGATGGATGGATAGATGGCTGACATAGCTAATCTTGGTTGTCAACATGACCACATCTGGAATCCATCAGGTTTCAAGCAGCTTGGCATCCCAGTGAGAAATTTTCTTTCATGAATCATTTAGGATGCAAAGATCTAACCAAAATCTGGACCAAACCTAGTGGCAGCCTAGGAAGGTGACATGGAAGAAGGAAGCTATTATTTTCTGTCTGCTTGGCCTCACTCTCACGGGCAGGTTCATCAATCTTGTTGCTGAGGCATTCCTTTGCTGGTGTTAGAACCTACTTCTCTGGGACTCTAACATAGACTGAAGACAGACAGCTCTCTCTGGCTTTCCTGGAACTCTAGCATCACATAAGACTGTAGAGACACTCATCCAGACCTGTTGACTGAACAATTACCAGATCCTTTCCTTTTCCCTTGTGAGACAGCTATTGTTGAGGTACCCAGACCACAGCCTGGAAGCCACTCTAATAAATCATTACACACACACACACACACACACACACACACACACACACACACACATACACATTCATATATATAATTTTATCAGTTTTGTTTCTTTAGAGAACCCTAACACAGTGGACAATGGACAGTCTTACATATCTAGAACCCATTATTCTGTATTTAAATGCAACACAATTCTTCCTGCCTGTCCACTTAGATTCTTCTTTCTGAAGGTGCATGAATGTAGGAAAGTACCAAGCTTATCCTAAATCAGCAATGCATTTGTAAATCTGTCTGCTCCATAGGCATCACCCATGTGTCAGGAAGGATTGATTTATGAAGAAGCAAACACAATGCAATCTTCACAGTTAGACAGAAGAGGGATGTGATTATCATTTTGAGACATTTGAAAGGATTAAAGATTGGCAATGGATAAATCTCAGAAGGCCATTGCTGGATGCTCTGCAGAAATCTTTTGAATCAGATCTCAGCTTGAAAACTGGGGGGAGTCTACTCAGGGCATGCTCATGGCACTTTCTCGTCTGTTTGCTTCCAGCCAGCCTCGAAGCCTCTGCTTCAAGGTCTTGGCACTGATTCAGTAACACAATTCCTCCTGGGGAGAAGGACAGGGTTATTATTGCAAAGGTGGCCTACAGCAAAACTGTACACTGGGTGAAGTTTCATTTGACAACTTTCCAGCAACATTGCTCAGTTATTCTAAAATCCACTGAATTTTCCATGTATAAGTATACCTGTGATTTATGCAGTTTCCAATTTGATTTTGTATTTTAATAAGGGAACCTGAAGAGATATCAAGTTGGAGAAGACTCGGAGATAAAATGTTCAAATGCTACATCATGCAAGTCAGTATTGAATTGTCTTTTTGGAAAAGAAAATTTCTAATGTTCTTTATTTTTCTTTTCCTTTTGTTATTTTCTATGTTAGGCTGGACTGCAGTCATCCTCTAGTCAAATCTCAGCCGTTTTGAATGCTCTCAGTTTCCCTAAACTGACAGCATCGTTTTCTGTCATCTCTATGTCCCATATTCATCTTTGCTTCTGCAATGTTACTCCCTATGCTTTGCCAGCTGGGGACCCAGATGAGGAGCTATTTGCTCTAGGAAGGAATCCTGGGCCCTTCCCACTTAAAATTGTAGTCAGAACCATAGATATCTATGTGTCACCTGCCTCACTATAGAGCAGCTGTAACCAGTATCCGAACTATGTATGCATATCTCTATTTGCTACATCTTTCAGCATGCTACTAGAGTTTTCTCAAGGCCTTATATTGTTCGTAACATAAAAGAAATCAATTGATATTTATAAACCATATTTTTTTTAAAAGACTTATTTCTCTTTCCCTACTCTTTGAACCAAATGTAGCAGATCCTTCTGGAACTCTGAAGAAGCATTCAAAATTTGAATAGTCCAAGGTACATTTTGCCTGAAACGTCCTCTGTCTACTCCTCCCAAACTACTCCTCCAAAGTAAACTTTCTTTTGTGTAGTTATAAGACATTTTTAATTTGTTCTTTGAGAATTTTATGCAAGTCAAGAATGTATATAATATATTTCAACCATACTCATTCCAACCTACCCACCAACTCTTCTTGGATCCTGATATCATCCTCCCAATTTCATGTTCTTTTACTGTTTTTATAACCTACCAAATCCTGTTTGAGTTGCCCATATATGCATGGGTGTGAGACCATACACTGGAACTATACCCTGAAGGAAAACTGATTCTCCTCCCCCTAACATTCATCAGCTGTCAGTAATAAGTCAGCTTGTGGTGAGAATTTGTGTTTTACTCCTCAACCTATGCTAGAATATTGACTGGCTTGAGCTTGTACAAGTCTTGTGTTGTCAACTGCAGCTGCTGTGAGTTTGTAACTGCAGTAGTTCTGTCACATCCAGAAGATAGGGTTTCATGCCAGTCATACTTGACTTCTGGCTCTTTCTACCTCCTTTCCTCAATGGTCCCTAAAACTTGTGGAGAGTGATATCCTGAGCAATCCACAGATGTTTTTATTCTCTGCAAACTGATCAGTTGTGTGTCTCTGCATTAATGATATCTGTTTCACAAAGATGCTTCATATATGAGAACTAAGAATTGCATTAATCTATAGATATGGAGATATATATTTAAAAAGCAGTTTGGTATCATACTCATTTATCAAAATAATAATAATAGGTTCACTCATATGACTTATGATCACACAAACAATCAGTTCTTAGATAGGAACATGAAGGATCCAATCCTGCTAATTAGTTTTCATGTAACAGTGGGTGTTATGCAGGAGGCTGGGGAAATAATAGTAATGAAGAGTTTTATTTAGCTGTGAAAATTTCTAGCTGTAATAATGACCAACCTGGCAAGACAGACCCATATGTGCAATAGTGGCATAAATGTTATGTGTGGAATAATGGAGGACTTCCTGATGAGATTCAGAGATTACTCCATAGGAGGAATCACATGTTTGGTACTGTATATTTTTAATGTTATTACATTTATGCATTTATTTATTGATTTATCAATGAGAGAGTACAAGTTGCATGTGACATGGCACAGTAGTAGAAGTCAGAGGACAATTTTCAGGAATTGATCCTCTCCTTCTTCTATGTGGATCCTGGAAGTTGAACTCAGGTTGTTTGGCAACAAGCACTGTATCAACTGTGTTGTTGTCATCTCACTGGATCATAAATAATAAACTCTCTGAACAAAGGAGATTTAGAGAACAAATATGAGTTAGGGAAATCAACATAATGATTTTACTCATATTTTATTTAAAATAAATTTTCCTCATGAGAATCTCACAGATTGTTCTTACAGTGATTTTTACTGAAGTGGCAGGTACAACAATTCCTTTGTAATGTTAGACTCTTTAGTCACACATTGAAGAAGACAGAGAACGAGATTCAGGTAGGAGATGAGGGTCTAAAGCCCAACACAGAGTTCTGTCAAATAAATGTCCCAAATTCTTTCCCAGCTCTTTACATATTTATTCTGCAACATGACTGCTCTATTTGACTAAGGCTTGGTCAAACTATGGTATCACCTTCAGCATCAGATTCTCATTGTAGTACCAGTGTCTATCAACACTTTCTTTCTTTCTTTTTCTTTCTTTCTTTCTTTCTTTCTTTCTTTCTTTCTTTCTTTCTTTCTTTCTTTCTTTCTTTCTTTCTTTCTTTCATTTTTCTTCTTTTATACAGGTTTTTCCTGTATAGTCCTGGTTGTCCTAGAAGTCACTCTATAGACCAGGCTGGCTTCGAACTCACAATGATGCACCTGCCTCCCAAGTGCTGGGATTAAAGGTATTCATCATGCCTAGCAGACAACATTTCTTATGACTTTACTAAGATTAGAGAAGATAGTCCATGATTCAATAATGAAACCTAAGTCTCAAGTAATATACCTTAATTAAATTCAGTGGGCCATACACAAAGAAAAGACAGGAAAGTATGAGAGAGACTTCTGGGAGGTGGGTGGGGGGAATATACAGGTTTGCAGTGGGAATGGAGGGGAAGCACGAGAGAATAATGGTGGGAAATTACTTAAGTTCACCATATATATTTATGTATGTGTGTGTGTATGTATGTATAAGGTAAAATAAAAAGAAGAAATTTTAAAAAGATTGTTACCATAAATCCAGTAAGAATTCCACTGAAGATTTTTTAAAGTGGCTGATTTAACATATAAAAATAAACTATAAGGCATCAACATTCTAATATTTTTGGTGAGCAATATAACAGATAATTTCTCCATCAGCAAAAGAAAGCAATTGATGGTGACTTACCAGAGCATTATGAGGGTTAGGGGAAATGATGTTAAGCAATTTAATATTCTTCTGCCAATGATTATTATTTTAAAACACATTGTGATTTCATAAAACTTATCATATTTCTTAAAAGACCCTTTCATTCAATGCATATGTATTTGAAAATGTTTGATGGGTCCCAAAATTTATTTTTCTCTTAGCTATTTATAAAACACCTGTCTTGTTCTAGCTAATGCATTTCATAATACCAAAAGGTAGAACTTAACTTCAAGGACAAGGAAAATCTTGAGGGGAAAAAAAAAGAAAAAAACAAAACAAAACGTGTCTGCTCTACAAAGACGACCTAATGAAGATTCCCACTGACTGTATTAAGTCTTGTGATTGTGGATGTAGAAATTCTGTAACTTATCAGTGGGGAGGAGAAAGTAGAGCTTTGCAACTACTAGTGTTAAACAGTGATATATCATTTGATGCTTGGCGTAATGTTGAAGAAGGCATGAGGGAAGAAACACAGGGAAAATGCCTCTTGCTTTCATGAGTAGCAAAACAAAAAATGCTGTGGAAAATGATGCTTGTCTCTAGAAAAGAGCAAGGGTGGCTCTTGTAGCTAGTAAGCCAAACCTCTCCAGTGGAACATTTCAACAACCTACTCAGAAACTATGATATCAGTGAACCTCTGGAAGCCTAGAAACAAAAATTTGAGCAAATAGCGTGTAAGTCCAGATATATGTGTCAATAGTCTAATCTTTGTATATATTGAATGGTTCAAACCTTAACAAAATGTATATAATTGTTTCATAAAATATCAAAAAATATACTAATGTATAAATCTATTTTTCTTTCCACAGTACAATGAAGAAATGTTTGCAAAACTATAATTCAAAATTGTAAATACTGTTGAGTTTAGAATGTTTGAAATAATTCCAAGGTTAAATAATAGATCATAAGAAAAAATAAAATGCTAGAATCTTTTAAAAGAATACATGTAATAAACAACTAGTAAGGTTTAGTTTAATACTTTATTGAGTAGACACACACCATAAAATTCTTGTGTTTATCCTAAGAAAAGCAACAACAACAGCAAAAAAAAATTAGGCATTTAATGTAACTATAGTTAGAGATAGAACCATAATCAAGGGCAATTTTGTAGCCATGTATACTAAAATACACAGAAAATTTAATAACTTATAAAACAAAATAAGCAAATTTTAAAAACTCAAAATTTTATCCTTCTGCAACTAAAAATATATTCAATGATGTGATAAGTTTAATGAGGTAAAACCAAGAAGATAGAAAATAAGCAAATAAAAATAGTTCAGAATTAAAACTGCAGTAAAAATTCAAAAGATAAAAGGATAAGTATATGACATAAAATTGCAGTAAAGCAAATAAAATTATCAGGAAAAACTTAATTTAGTTGAATAGAACCAAGAAGAAACAGAAACCTTAAATAGACAAATATAAAATTGCAAAATTTTCACAGAAATAAAAAAATGGTTTTGGAAACTTTTTAGAAAAAATCAAGTTAACTGCCAAGAATAAAATAAATAAACTCTTAATGTGGATAATATTTGAATTAAACAATTTTACATAATTAAACAAATAATTAAACAATTAAACAGTTCACATAATTATTAAAAATTTGAACAGCTAGAGGCATACTTGATCTGATTAAAAACATATCTAAAATGTAACCATTTTGGAATATATATATCCACACTGCTTTTATTCAGTAAACAAAAGGAGGACTTAATTGCTGGAAGTTTACTATGCTTCTATGCCTTGTTTTTGTTTGTTGATTCCTACCCATCTGATACTTTCATTATTTCCGTAACTTTATCATTTGATGGTTCCCAAAATCCTTAGATGTTATAATTTCATGCTCTCTAAGAGTCTCTTCAAATAATTTGCTATTTCTTAGTACAGGCTTTATGCACTCCTCTTGGTTGCACACCAGAACTGGATGGTAAGGTCTTACTGCTGAAGACACTGAATGTTTTGGTTACAGAACATGGAGAGAACAAGTTAGAGCTAAAATTGGAAGCATCTTCCATATTTGCTAGCTTTTGTAGTGCCCAGAGATGCTGTCCAAGCTGTTGGAGGAGAAAATTCAATCCATATGTTATCCAGTTGTGAATCCAGTGACCTAAATCAATGGCCTGCCAGGTAAAATATGCCCTCTAGTGAAACAGTGTGGTGACTATCACTAGTGTAACCAATTAAATTTGAGGACTGCTTCATAGGTCTGACTCAGTAAACCTTATCAAAAACCTTGGCTAGGAGATCATATGCCCTATGGGAAACTTAAATCCTTTATTTTGCTAAATTATTATGTTATCAAACTGCTTTCTAAATCTGAATGTCTATATCCACAGATTAGTGGTGTACCCAGCCTTCAGTAGGGAAGATTTTTGCTGCAGTAGGAAGCAGATAATAAATTTGTCGCTGAGCAAAGTGCAAAGAATAACTAATGATGGGGTGCTTGGCTCAAAACAGAACATCTGGTTCAATCTTTCCAATATTCAGAGAATTTCATGAAAATAAAGGGTGTGAGAAGAATGTAAGAGCCAGAACATAAGGAGATGTACAGCAAAATGAAGTCTTCTGGACAAGGAGGAGCCAATGCTTTCATGAACTCTCTATAGCTATGCTTATCTATGCAAGACCCACTTATGACTGGATTCAGCAACATTCAGTAAACATTTCATCAATGGATGGGATCCCTCCTGCCCATGAGAAACCATTGACAATTAACACTTCTAATGATAGGAAGTATCATTTTCTTCAGTGATATTTTCATTGCTCCAGTAAATAACTGCCTATCCACACTCTGGCAAAAAAAGAAAAAAAATCTAAGTAACAGGAGTGAGTTATAACTAAGAGGAAGACATAAAGTTAGGTGAAACACTTGTTGGGAAAAAAGAGTTACAGCTTGAAAGGGGATGGGGGCTAGGAATCTTGTATTCCTAGTCCTCCAACCTCCAATGGACATCTTCCCACCATAGCATTGAATCCCAGAAGCCAAAACTTGCAGGAGAATACAACACTAAAGGGCTTGTAACATTCTGAGGTTTTTCTACTTAGCATATCTGCCATATGCCAGAATGAAAAGGCTTTCTTACCTTCCCACAATTCTAACCTAGATAGGGAAAAATGACACCAGCCATTTAATTGATAATAAATTCAGTCCAATTAGGTGAATTTGGTACCTTAACCCCTAACAATTTGCCTAAATATGGTCTTAATATTGGTTTGTTTCAGTTGACAGAAACTGTAACTAGAGATCCCTTATAAGAGAAGAAATGTGAAGGGCACGAGGAGAGTAGATAAACTCACACCACTTTGTTCTCTACTTGTTTTCTTCTGAGGTCATCATTTTTACCTCTCAATTGTTTACACCTTAGCTTGGTCCTTGGTCTATAAAAAGCTAATTTTGTATGTTTGACTATTTTATACTGGGGTATCTAAGAATCTCTAAATGCTAGTTCAAGATGCATTGTAATAATTATATTCAATAACTACACAATTGAGAGTCATTAGGATAAGAACTACATGTTGTATCTGCTCTATCAATTTAAACTACATCTCACTGGGCAAAATCCACCCCATAAATGTACAATTTGTTTGTTAAAAAGTGATTTTTGTAGTGCTCCTTTCCAGGAATAAAAACAGATATGAAACAGGTATCATACCCAGTTTCTTCTGTTCTTACTTTTGTCAAACCACTTTCTGTTCAATGGAATGATCCTCATATCATGTCTGGTGCTCAGAATGAAGGCAAATTTCTAAAATCCCTCACACTCAATGAGGAAAGAAAGTAACATATTCCATGCAATGGAGATATGCCCAGGACACTCTCAAAGTTTGGTGAATGACAGATCGACTCTCAATCTGACTGGACTCTAAGAGAAGGCAGTGATCAGGAAGTAGTGTGGGGTACATATAATTTTTTTTATCAAGTATGAAACCTTAAGCTTACTTTAATCCTGGACCAGAAGCACTGTGGGCCAAGAAACCAGGAAATTCATGCTGTGTATCTCATTTCTGCTTTGTCTCTGCAAGAAAGATGGAGCAATAAAAGAGCCCTCTGCTTGGAGGGAGGTGACTGTTGGGGATGGAGAATTATGGCAAAGGAAGACCAAGGACTAGAAAGCAAGCAAGCTGCACAACAGGAATTAGGACTGCCCCAAACAAACTGCATCAAGTTTACAAGGATCTATAAAAGTGGTCTTCTCTAGGTCATGATCCACAGGCTGCAAGAATTCATTTTTCAGTAAATATAATTTTGAGTCTTGGTCCTTTAGATGCAGTACAGAAACTCAGAATTGATGGTGGTCAGAGTCCTAGCACCATGGACTCTTGTCTTCAATCCTAAGCCAGGCTTCAGATTCCCATCTACTGACAAGAAGTAATCATTTCTGACCATCTTGTAGACTGTCTGAAACAATCCTATCAATGTATCTTGCTGTTACATTATCTTGCTGTTACATTAGTTTTCATGTTAAGGTGTTACTATAGTGCTTAAAATAAATAGACCGCTGATTTAATATGCAACTTCAATCACTTCCCAGAGCAAACATTTCAATCAAAATTGACTCTCTTTGCTTGAGGGCAAGAGTAAAGCTTCTTCAATTAACATCGATTAATGACTCTTATAGAAGCAGCTTTCTTGTGTTAAATGGCATGTTAGGACACTGTAGTCAGACCTGAAAAAGTTATCAATCATAGGAACAGAAAGGAAATTGTAGAACACAATCTCTCATTGCCAACCTGTTTTCAGTGACTGCCATCATCATTGCTTTGAATTTATTTTTTTTATATTTAGTGCTCATCATTTCATATTTTTGCCTTATACTATATTTAATACTCCTGCCCCAGATTTTAAGCCTCTCAAGAGTAAAATTATTGTCTCTATCATTTTATGTTATATTTTCATCATGTATTATTATATATTTTAGGAACACAATTGAATTTTGTGTTTACCATTGAAAATGGTCAGAAGTCCATGGATATCAGCAATCTCTGGCAAGATCATTAGTACTCAATTGTTACAAATCATAGATTCCATTGCTTACAGGAATTGCTTTGCTGTTCGAAGCTCTCTGCCATCCAGAATATGATGTGGGATTTTTGAAAGCAGTTGATCACTAGCCATCTCTTAAATGGCAGTAACACTTGGATGTGTAGGACAACTTTGAAGTAATTACAGATTCTTTGACTTTTTTTTCATACTTCATTATCCATGTGAACCACTCCAAAATCCACTGTATATGTAGAAGAAGAGAGAGGCCAAAGAGAGAGGAGCCAGAAGCTCACCGGAATTGTTTGGGATTGATGACTCAGGACAGGTACCTGTTTGGGGGCAGGCACATGGAGTGTGGAGGATGGGTAAGCTCCAGCTGGGGAGCTCTGGCCAAGTCACAACAATAACAACTGAGCCAAATTTAGTTAACTAAATACTGGCGAAGAAGATGGACTCTGACCAGGGTCATTCTGAGGTTCCAATAGAGTGGTCCTGCCACCTCTGGAGTTTACACAAAATGGCTCTGAGTCATGTGGAACAGATGTTTAAAACGATAAAGCCCATAAAGCTATGTACTTGCCACCAGGTCCAATCAGGGGTAAGCAGCTATCCTGACATACTTCCTGTCTGGATTGTCTTCCACCTACAAATGACTAAGTATATTTGGTGCATTTAGAGCACATCAGGTGAAGTAGGATTAACCAAATGGAATCTAGGCAGTCTCCACCCAACATTCCTGGAGGTTATCTGTCCTTGGGCAAAAGAGATGTGGGATTCTGTCTCTATATCTCATATGAAAAGCCCCACCCAGCGCTCCAGGAAGTTGTCTGTCCTTGTTCTACAGATCTCTTAGACACAGTAATTTAAATTAAAAACATAACTTTTGCTCTTACAGTTATTTGTTCAAAAGACTCCAAAAAATACTATGGAAGTTGGAGCTTTTGAGTGAATGACAGTAGTTGAGCCAGCCAGGAGCTCACAAGTGAAAGAATTCCCTAACTGAAGTGAAGGAAAGCTTACTGGGACCACTTGAGATCAAATTACAGAAAACTGTGAGTGACAAAGTAGCACTTTATGTGGAACTCCTGAGTCAAAGGCAGAATTACCATTTCTCTGGGGCTGAATTAGACAGAGTCCTCCCAGAGACCCCTCCTGGGCACCTTTTCTTTACTGTACTTACTACTTCAGGATCCTTTGAGATGCAAATCTATAGAACAGTCCGGTTCAACTATTTGGATGTCCTTTTGAAATGCTATTGTCAGTGGAGACTTGGTGGTCCATCTCAATGTCTCCCATCAGGTTAGCCCATGCTTCTAATGCCCTACCTTCCAAATCTTTCTCATTTGCTCACTCAACATTTAAAAATACACCTTTCCTTGTGCCACCAAATTTGTGTTCAATCTTTCTCAGTCTTAATTGTTGATGTAAAGACTACATTGTCACCTAATAAAGTCTGCTTATTCCAAATAGAACCTTTTATATAGTATAGGATAGGGAAGCAAACCATAAGAAAAATATTAACAAAAACTGATATGAGGTCTGCCAATGATTCCTCCTGTGGGAGAAAGGTGGCTATTTCCAGGTGCCAAGGCAAACTTAATGTGTTATTTTGTTTTTGAACTGAGGCTCATGAAACCAAGGATGACCTTGAATCTGTGATTTACTTGGCTGTACTCGAGGAGAGCCGGAATTGCAGGCATTCAGTGCCTTACCCTTGCTTTAAGCAGCACTGGGAATGTGAACCCAGGACTCGGTACATACCAACCAAGCACTGTTGTTGAAGTTTATTTTTAGTTATCTATAAAATAATTCCTTTGTGCAATGTTGAATGAGGGGCTGCCTAGGTCTTAGCATTTTGTATTGTCTGTAGGTGCTGGATTTATGTGGGGGATATTTGATTGCTCATCATGTACCTATGATATCAGTAAAACACCTAATGAGTTCTGTATTAATAAAAACACCTGAGCTGGGATGCTCTGGGTCCAGAATGTAGCTGGCCATTATGGTGGTTCCCTCTGCTGAGGTCTGGCAGAGTTTAAACCTATAAGAATGCTTCCTTGTCATCCGTGGTGTGTTGCCATAGTAGACTAATGACAATAAAGATCTCTGCCAACTGAGTTCTAGTTCTGGTTCAAATGTTAGATATTAGTTTTCTGGATTATTTCTAGACAACAATGCACCTTAATTGACATGGATTTTGTGCTTGACGTCCTCAATTTGGATTAGCTAACAATATCTCAATCAGTTCTTGAAGATTTGGTAGAAACTAGTAATGTTCTCTTTAACTTTGGTTCAGTTCCTTTGCTGACTTGCTCATCAGTGAATGGTCCTACCAAGGCTTCTTTACTACTAATGTCCCATATTCTAACAGTTTTCTCTGATGTATTCCTTGGTCTTTCCAATTAATAATTGTTTATGTATCATATTTTCCTGGATTCATTGGACCTCTGTTCTATGTTATAAGCCATTTAAATGACTGTGTATAGCTAAATGTTCATTACTTCTAGGTAAATTATTTACATTTTTATTGTTATATATTAGAAGCAATATCCAACAAGATGTTTCTCTAGTAATGTCATAAGCTTACGTCTCTTCTGAAGCCGTACTGAGTCACAGTACTGACTATCTGTTGACCTAGGCTTCTGTGACTACACCTGCCCTTTTCATTGTCAGATGCCTTGTTGGGGAAAACAGTCCTGAGTTATACTATAGCAAGTATGAGAATTTCTAAATTTTATGTGCAAAAATTAAATCAAAAATAAATTTAAAGTGAAGAAGTATGAATCCCAAATCCGGTTGAGAATAAGACCAGCACATTTTGAGCCAAATATGAATCAAGCAAGCATTAATTATATATTGGCCAAGAAGACAGATTCTGACCAGGACCATTCTGAGGCACCTACCCATGGAGTGAAACTGACCAGCTCTCTCTGAACTCTGAGCTGTACTGAACTCAACTGCCTCTTCTGGTTGGCTCATTCAACTCACTTGCTGGTCTGGCTCAAACTCTTCTCCAAGCTGCTGGTTCAAACTGACCTGGGCAGGCTGACTGTTACTGACTATACTCTTCTGACTCTGTCAGACTCTGGTTGACTCCTGCAACTTCTCCGACTGAACTGCTCTGCACTGCTTCAAATTGACTCACTCTTTCCATCTGATAATGCCTTCTGCTGAGCTGCCTCTGTGTCTCTGCCTTAGACCCCTCAGACTGCTCCTGTGTCTCTGCCTTTATGTCTTATCCCATCTCTGAGCTGAGAGTCTGCATTTCTATGGTGAGAATTGAGCATGTCCTCACTCTGACTCACTCTACCCCAACTCTTTCTCTGTTTCATCACTCTGCCTATCCTTCACTCTGATGAGTATCTTAGAAGTCACTTCCTGTCTGATACTGACTCCATCTGAGCTCTGCTTCCTGCCTCCCAACGCTGGGATTAAAGGAATTCATCACCACTGCCTTCTGAATATTGAGATTAAAGGCGTATATTATATTCTTTCCAACTGGACCACAAAGGCCTCTGAAGGTTATCCCTTCATATACACTCCTGGATGTGATCCCTTCATATAGACCCTTAGATTTGATCTCTCCTTAGCTATCACACAGGCCTTTCAATGTGATCCTTCAGAGCTGTAAAGGAACTATTAAGTCCATGGATATAAGTAATAAGGACATGTGAGACATTGTTAATGGTACAAGATAGACAGACCTGAGGAGAGCCAATCCTGCTAGCTCCAGCAGTTTATTATACTAAAAACTCCTCCTAACTCTCTCTTAGTAGTCTACTTGTATGATCAAAGAGATACAATGGTCCCAAATATTTGGCCTTCAGGGCATGTCCACATCTATAGTGGGGCCAATACGAAAGGGGCCAGGCCCCACCCATCTAAGCTATGTCCACTTTTATAATGGGAGGGTGGGGTGGGAATTGGGGGGGACTGCAGATCATTAGGGTGTATCAGGCTATGCCCAATGTCGACTCTGGTCTGCTGGAGCTTCTGAATGACCTCTCTATCAGCAACTCTATTTACATTAAGCTAAGAAGGAGTAACTCTCTATTTACATGATAACACAGGCTGGCTGGGTCATAGAAATCACATCCTGCTAGGCTTCAAGCTGTCAGTGCAATGAATGTTTCATAAATCTAATATCTGGAGATAAGTTCAAATATACCACAACACAGAGCAGACATGTTGCAGGATTAAATGATTAAATTATTCCTCTACAGTTGTATTCATAGAAAGGTAACCTTATTGGATCATTTTCACTGCTGCCACAAAGCAGGGAATCTCTCCTGACTCAGTAGACAATGTGCTGCATAGGCAAGCTATCAGATTTAGAAAAGTTGGTCCTAGAATTAAACCTACCTTATTAGGAAGATCTTTGACCAAATACAGCCTAATGACCAAAAAAAGACACAAGAACATATGTTGCTAAATAGCTCATAAGCCTTGTCAGACATGAAGGAAGGATATCATAAAGAGAACCTCAAGTCTAGGAGAAGAAAAGTTACACAGCAGTGAGTTTTCCCAGAGACTCCTGGCTGAGTCTCCTTAAGTGAATGTTGTCTTCCAGAATTCACAAAAATTAAGATCCTTACAATGAGGACAACCTGAGAAATAATGGCACATCATCAAGATATACCCTACAAAGAACAAGCTTGCCAAGTGCTATTGGCCATTAAAATTCATGAGAGATTGTCATTTTCCCAATGAATAAAGATGTTGAACAATTTTTCAAATAGTCTTTGGCCTTTGAGCTTCTTCTTGTGATAAATGTCTGTCATTTTATTAATCCATTGGCCAGGAAGTTTTGCTTCCTACCTATTTAATTTCTGTATTTCTTTGTAAATTCTGTATATCAGTTCATCGTCCGAAGTGTGGTGGGCCAAGATTTCTTCTGGTTCTATGAGCTTTTACACTGTTCATAGTATCTTTGGCTGTGCAGAAATGTATTATTGTCATAAAGTCCCATCTGTTGATTCTTGAAGCTAGTTCCTGTGTTATTGGATCTTTGTTCTGAAAATTCTTGCACAGTCAAATATTTTGGAGGATTTTCTCAATATCTTTCTCTAGTTTATTCAATATTTATGGTTTTAAACTAAGAGCTGATCCATTTTAAGTTGACTTTTATATAAGGAAAAGCATACAAATATAATTTAATTCTTCAGGTAAATTCTGAGTTTTCCCAGCACAATTTGCTGAATGCAAATTATAAATATTTTGATACCACTTCATTCCAATCAGAATGACAATTATCAAGAAATCTGACAACAAAAATTGGAAAGAATGTGGGAAAATGAAGCCCTTATTCATTGTTAGTGGAAATATAATTTAATAGAGCCATTATGGAAATCAGTTTAAAGGCTTCTCAAACATTAAAAATGGAGCTACCATGAGACCCAGCCTGACCATTCCTGGGCATATATCCAACACACTCTACATCCTACTACAGAAATATTTGCAAGTTCATGTTTATTACAGCTCTATTTAGGATACTGAAAAAAACGATCCAACCTAGATGCTCACCAACAGATGAAAGACTAAATTACAATGTATATATACAAAATTGAAATTTATTGAGTTGTAAAGGAACGTAAAATATTCAAGAAAGTGAGCACACCTGGGAAGTACAATATTAAGCTCAGAAAGAAAAAAAAACATTCTTCTTTATATGTGGATCCTAGCTCTGTGTGTGTATGTGTGTGTTTACATATACACAGGAATACATATAAGTGTGAATTATAGTCTAACATTTAGAAAGGAAAACAGGAAGTAATAGTATGAGATGAGGAAAGATGATATGTAGGCAAAGAGGCATATGAATCATGAATCATGCAAGAGAGTATAACCTTTTTAAAAAAAATTTCAACTGTTTCATACTGGTTTGGGAATTTTATTTTTTGTGTATTGAAATAACAAGAAACATTTTTATAATCAGAATAATCCAAAGTATATTGTTTCTTTGAGGCAGTGATTATTAAAGCTTGGCTTTCTTTTTAATACCATTTACAGTTAGTGTAACAGAAATTAGTCATGACTAGTCACTGAATACATCTATTGCATTGACCCAAGACAGGGAGCAGAGGCTAGAGAGATGACTCAGCAGTATGTACTATTCTTACCAAGGATCTGAGTTTGATTCCAAGCATGCACCTACAACTTCACCTCTAGAGAAATCTGATGCCTCTGCCCTCTAGAACATGTACTTTCATGCATATTCACACTGACATTCACATACCTGCATAATTAAAAGTAAAACAAATTTTTATAAAAGAGAATTTTAAAAATTTTGTGCAGAGAGATTTGTAACCTGTTTTTTTTTTCCCTTCTACTCTTCTCCCACCAGGAATCCAGATATTCAACAGACTTCCTCTTTTTTGGTCACAGGAACATCTGGATTCCTGGTATTTATTCATGCTAAAAGCCTTGGCAACACTGGGCGCACAATCTTGATGGAAAGGAGCGTCTTTCTTTATTTGCCCTTGGAAAAACATTTTGGATGAGAAAGTAAAACATCATAGCATTTTTCTATGGGAAATATTAAGATGGGCTGGACAAAAGCCAAATTCTGGTAGCAAAACCTTCATCTACATCAAGAAAAGTTTGTGAGTTATGGTGGAAACCCCTGGAGTCCATGACTTCATTGCTAGAAAAGATTCTTGCCATATGAAAAATGTTTCTAAACACTTGACAACTGTGTGAGTCTGGGTCCTATACATACAGGACAAAAATGAAGGAGCTTACTACACAGGCTATGGAATGAGGAGAGAGGGCATGGTAAAGAAGGTATATCACCATGACCCTGCTCTTGAGCCAGGAGAATGTTTTGTGTTGACCTGAGCTAAAATGTCTGAGTATTAAATATAATTGAGAAAACTGATCAGGTATTGGCTTGAGAAGATATGAAAGTTAGGAAACATTTTAATTTATTATTTATCATTTTAAGGAATATTCAGTGGAAATGCTAGATTCATCCATCAGCTTTTGCTAGGCAGTGGAAGTATTCCAATTCAGGTTTATGCACTTACAATACTAATAGGTATATTCTTTGTTAAAGACAAATCCAAGCATGACTGTGAACATATGTAGAAATAGAAATTGCTCAAGAATAAGAATGTGTAAATTTATGCCCTTTATATCTAATCCAGTCTTCTGTGTCTTGAAGTCTTCATCTAAACCATGACCATTCAGTAAATCCATAATTCAGTTAAAAAAAAGGGATAATAAAAGTATTATCTAGGTAATTAAAATATACATGACCAGAGGCTTTGATTTCTAAGGTGAGAGTTGTAATGTGTTTCTACTATGCACAGATGCATAATCATGATGATGGCGAACACAATCATATTAGGTAGCTTGATTAATGCATAATTTAATATTGTGATTTTGATAATAGTAAAATATATCATAAATATGTTTTAATGCAGTTGAATTCAGTTTCCTTCAGTCTTTAAGTGTTTATATTTTAGAGACATTTAGTAACTTTTCCAAATATAGAACTAAATATAGACAGAGAGGAAAGACGTGGTGATGCATATCTTTAATTCTAGCACTTGGCAGAGAAAGGTGGCTCTCTGAATTCAAGACCATCCTGGCTCACATCATGAGACTAAATCTGTCTGTTTGTTGGTGTATCTGTGTGCCTGTCTGTCTGTCTATTGCCAGTATACCTACCTAAATAGACAGACATTGATATTCAGATAGATGCAAATATAAAGTCACATAGGGAAAATTAACATTTAACCATACGCATTAACTTACCTATACATTTTGAACAATTTTAATGACAGTATTTGCCTTAATTGACTGTTCTGCTTGTTACCATGGTGAAATATATGAAAGCTCCATAAACGGCAGGACTTCATGCTTTGATTTCAGTGCTGCCTTGTGTGCTTCTCTCATTTCTTGCAACTCACCACTCAGTCTCGGTTGAGTAACCTACTGTATATGTGACATATGGTAGAATTAATAAATTGCTCAGCCCTATAGACAAGAAAATGTGTTAGTAGCTTAAATAAGAGAGTATATCTAAGAAATATATTCTTAAACTATCTTACAATACTAAGAAACATGAATGTATGTACATGTGTATATGCATATGCAGGCCACAGATCAGCCTGGGGTCAGATGTCCTAAGATGTTATTTTTTTATATGGTTTGATAATTTCATACACACATATATTTTGTTTGTATCAAATCTATCTTTCATTCCTTCCCCTCAACTTCTCCTATCTCCATAACTGCTTTCCCACTCTAATCTCTTTTTTTCTTTCTTTCTTTTTTTCTTTTTTTTTTAAGACAGGGTCTCACCGTATCCTGGAGATTACCGGCAAGGCCCAGGGATCCTACTCTTTCAGCAGTACCAGCACGAGTATCATAACCACCTGCTGTCATCTTGACTTCTTTTTCAGATGGATTCTGAGACTGGAACTTAGGACTTTATGCTTGCAAGGTATGCATTTTACTGAGCTCTCCCCAATCTCCAAATATTGAAATCTACATCCAAGAAAGAAAGTATTTAGCATCCCAGAAAATTCACTACAAGATGATGGTCTCTATACAGGCAGAGTAATTTTATTAATAGACATGGAGAAAAAGCAGATATAATAGTTGAAGTCATTAACTAGGGATTTCTGCTAAGAGGGTTGATTGGTTTGCATCATGTGCAGGCATAGGAAACATTTATTCGTGGACAATAGTAGGAAGAGAGACCCTGTTGACTTCTGATTAAGAAGCATTTTGTTTGAGAAGGCAACTGTTTCCAAACAACTAGTCCTAACTACTCTTTCTAGTATTTCCATCACTGCACAGTATCACTATGACATAGATGAATTTATATTCTGTAAGGACATGGTTTCTATACAAGCACACTTTAACTCTGAAAAAAATATGCCCAGTTTGAGGTCTGTCAGGCATATTTGAGAAAGTGAAGCACAAGTATGAATGGAAATAAGGAAAAGTTTTCCCTTCATTCTTGCAAGAGGTAAAGTTATTCAAAAGGGAAGTATCATATCCTATGGTTTCTAATTTTATGTCACACGCACACACACACACACACACACACACACACACACATACATTTCCACAACCATCAATAAAGGTACAGCAGCACTCTTAATAAACTTCCTCTTCAAGGACTGGTGCTAACTAATGATGCACTTCCTACATTCTCCAACTCGAGCCTCTCTACATTAAAATATGGCTTTCCATGCAATCATGTCAGAAGAAGGAAGATACACAATCAGCTTTCTGTGACCCTCTGGATTTGAAAATGTTGCAGTTGCTGAGTTGCTGATTTTAACTGCCCTTCACTTGTTCACTGTCTCTCCCATATCACCCTTTCCCCTAAATGTGTGTGTACTTGGAGCTACTTAGCTTCTGAATCTTTTTCCTCTCTCCTCAATTTCTGAGCCTAATGAGGCTGAGCTGAGTTAATAATGGATGTAATAAGTAATGACTCATTGTTTTGGGGCCCATGTGTCTGTGCACCGTGGAACAGGAGCCAAGTCTGTGATGCTATTTGTTCTGCTATGTCACTTGCCACCAAGCAATGCCACTCATCAATAAAAGGCAAGATGACGGATGAGTTCATTTAATGTAATTCCTCAGAGTGAGCTATAGCCCGACTCTTCAATAGGTCTGTTACTAGGCTCTCTCCCTTCCTCTCCCCCTCTTATGGCTCTTTTTACCTTCCTCCAAATCTAGGACAGTTGGAAGAGTATGCTTGGCCAGGAGGGTTGGCATTTGTGCCAGCAGCTCCTTCTGCTCTTAACAACTGCTGTCTTAAATCACAGTACCAACATTGCGATTGGAGATAAGATCCATACCACCCAATAGCAACAGCACCTCGTGGTGTTTAGCCATGTGTTCTCCCTGCCTGGGCTGAATTACGTCCTCAGAGGATGATCTATGCTGGAGAAAGAGGTTCCCATCATGGTAATTCAGGTTACCTGTTTCATTTTGGTCCTTTGTAGTTTGGATACTAAGCCTAAGATACTGGCTTGGAGAATTTATAATGCAGTCTTTCTCTTTGTCATCTCAGACTGCAGTTTGAAAAGTCTATCAAGTGAAAGGATTCTGGGTCATCCCTTGATCTAGATTTCACCCATTCTAAAATCAACATTGGCAGTATCTCATCGGTATCAGGCACATCACAGACATCTCTTACTTCAAGGAGAGACTTATCATTGAGAAACATGGATATACTATTAGGGCAAAGTATAAAAATTAAATCTGAAATTTAAAACTAATAATATGTGTTTTATATGTCAACATATAGTTTTAAATTTTCAATAAAATATATGAAGACAAAGAAAAAATACACAGGGTCAAATTTGATCACCTTATCAAATTAAGAAAATGAAGATCTGAAGCACATTGAGGCAGGGCTGAATCTAATATCTGGGTCTTGGTTGAAATGAGAGAATATAGAAGTGACACAAAGAGGTTATGATATGATATAATATGATAGCAAATATAGCTATAGGTTGTTATATATAGCATGACTCATATCTAAACATGGAAAAGATATGACTAGTTGCTGAAGAATGTTCCAACCTAACTTCTCTTATTCCCAAATTGATATTTCGTTTATAAACTACTTGACACAGCATTCTCACACACATCATAAAAACCACTGAGGTCTACTCATTTTCCTGTCCAATCTTTGTATGTATACTTGATAAAATTACGGTCACACTTATACAGTACACACATCCATATTTAAAATGAATCCATATTAATACTGAGTTCAGTGTCATTGCGGTGAAAGGATATCAAGAACTGAACTAAGTTGCCTCCATCTGATATTCAGGAACACCTTATGTGGCTTTGGCAATGAACACTTCTTCAGCCTCTGCTGGGGATGGTTATGTCTACCTATAGCTAACATTTTTTATTTCATGTGACACTCACGAAAAATTGGTTTTCTTGATGCTAACATTATAGTTTATATTCAGGCCTTGCAGAGTTGGATCTATTCACAATTAAAGTCAGTGTCAAAATGGGAAAAGTGATGAGACAGGAGAAAATATAGTGTAAGAAACTAAATAAGGAACAAAAGTGTATTTTAAAAAACCTTCTAAGTAAGAGAGCTAGGAAACAGATCAACAGAGCATTGCATTTTATTGTTGAGTGCAAATGTTCTGTCCTCTTTCATGGCCCCTCATCACCATTTTTCATTATTTCCCTTCCAGTGTATCTGGTCTTTTATGCATCAGCGCCCATAGCAATACCTTCTTCAACATTAGGAGCTTTTTCTATCCTGGGATGTCCTACTCAGGGAGCCTTATCAGGGCTGTCAGTTTGTCTCCATAGTTAGCATTCCAGACCCCTCGAGGCAATGGTTATAGAAAATGATTTTCTTTAGGAAGCAAAGGATTTTTAGGGATGTTTCTTCCATTCCTATGTAGATGGGAAAGCGCACACACACACACACACACACACACACACACACACACACACACACACACACAACGACAGAGCCTGTATGGTATTCACATTGCTCAGATGGATGGTGGTGTGCCATCTAATTGAGTTTGCATTCTTTAGAAGGGGCTGCTCTCAGAATCTCAGGTCGCTGAGTACCTCGGGATTGCTTGGTGTATTTATTTTCATCATTGTCTTTTGGGTTGATACACAGACTTTGTAACTCCCAGGGTTTTGCACCAAAGGCAGTGCTATGCTGATAAAAGTGTTAATAGCAATCGCACCGTTTTCCTGCAAGACAGCTGCCATGACTATGTTTACCTTCAATGTGTGAAAGACACAGCCAGTGACTCCAGCATCCTCATGAGAACGATGAAGGGGAGATAATAGACATTTAATGGTTGAGGCTGACAGTGTGCATAAACATCATCACATCACCAGCACCTCACTCAGAATCTCTGCAGACTAGACACTCATTAATAACTGTTAAATTAGAATGGATGGAATAAAATCTGGTCTTTGTCCTTTGCGCTTACTTTCTCATCTCCTGAACCAATTATTCTGTAAATCTGTTTTTCCCTTGGTTGTAGAAATTTGGCAGGTGGCACTTTAATTTAATCTGTTCTTAAATATTCTGACTCTAACATAAATGAAGGCCATATGTGTACTATGGTAGGCTGAGACCTGCAGACAAGAATCCAATTTGACTTTGCAAATGTTTATTGCCTACTATGTGTTAGTAGCCTGCATAGGACTGTCATGAGACAGCATTGTAAAGCCCCCAAACTCAGGAAATCTGATGTTTAGTAGCAGAGTTATGACAACGTCTAAAATGTGAACTGCAAAAATAAATTCAATTGATTTCATTTTCTAAAATTGAAGAGTTAGAAACAATTTAAAATGTGTTAGCACTGGTTCAAACCTCATCACACACAGGGATTGTGAGTAACGACACTATCAAAGAGAATTTGTCTGGATGAACACTCCAGGGTTGGGAGCTTGTCTAGATTGCAGTATTGTCTTCCCCCAAATGTATGTGATACTCTATTTTGGGTTCCCACAGACCTCTGGTTCACCGGAAAGCAGGATGGACCTTATCTCTTCTAGGGAAAACAGAATCTTAAGCTACCTCCCACCCATAGGAAATAAACTAGACATCAGAAATGCCACTTGCTGAAAGAAAAGCTTTATTACCAATTAGCTAGAGAAGGAGACGTACTCACATCACTGGTACCAGAACAGAGTTTAGGTTCTTTTGCTACCTTTTGCCCTGATAATTATATGGCACTTATCAGGAAACTATGGAGTTTACAGATTGAAATTAACACAGGTAGGCTGAGTATATGGCTCAGGGGAGACTACTAGGGGTTCTCTCTTCAACACCACAAAACCAAAAACAAATGACATCAAAACCATGCAATGAAAAGAATATCCTAGAGGGGAGAGATGAAAGGGGAATCTCCAGTGAATAATAGGCTGCCACTACTGTGACAGAGATATACCTGATGTTGAGGACATGTACTCCTTGGCACCACTTCTCAAAGTGTCAGACCACCACCTGGACACTCAGATTCAGATACCCAAGAAAACGCAAAGAGGAGAAAAGGGTTCCAGGATAAAGAGCTGTGCAGCAGTGACTGGAATGTAGATAACCACACGGGATCTTCAAGGGGCCCAAACAAAAACCAGTATCAGAAGAAAAGAAGCCAGAAGAAAGCAGGAGAAGCTAAAGCCAGACATGGCCTTGCAACTCACAGTATATCAGCTTTCTGCATGGGTTTGATCCAGGGTCTATGGCTAGATTGCAGAAAGCATCTTCAACAGCAGCCTTTGATGTCAAGACTTTACTATTTATAGCATCATTTTTGTTGGGTGGGGGTTCACTTGTGTATCAGTGGTTACATATTTCCATCAATAACCAAAACATCGAGTCGAGTGCAGTGCTGAGGATATTGTGTGAGCTTCCAGATGTAGCACAGGTCCAACTGAGCTTGGTAGCCCTTCACAGTCATACAGGTTGGCCTGGCTTTGGCCAAGGATCTGGTGGCAGTTGAGGTGTCGGAACATGGGAAAAGACCCTCTGGGCCAAATGCAAACTTCCTCAAAGAGGAATGTAGGGTGACAGCTGTTTTGTCATGAACATTCACTATATGAGGAAATGTGAGCCCACAGAACAGAACTGATTCAAACAGATGTGGGGTAGATGAAGTCTGCTTTCCATTGCTAAATCTACCTAGATTCTGGCTGTTCTCATAACCGTGTTAAAGACCTGATCAGTCCCTGCATGTATTCATGAGCCTCAGTCAAGTCAGTCAATTTATAGTTTAGAATCTTTAAAAGTAATTGTATAGGTTTTTAATTTAATTTATTTTAGTGGTGTGTTTTAGTATGATTTAAATCCATCATTGTTTTATTGTTTTGAGAATTTCATTTATGCATGCAGTATTTTTTGATCAATTCTATTCCCGATCTTCTTCCCAACAATTCTCCCACAATCACTTCATCACTGCTTACACTCAATTGCATGAAAGGGAAGACTATGTGGTTTCAGAGGGCTTAAATAATAAATTAATTAGTTAATAAGTAACTATAAACATTATATCACATTTATCCCACATCATTTTATAGACAATTTTTTTTATTTGATAACTATCTAAATACAACTGGGTAAATTTTTTAAGTGAAATATGGAAAACTGGCACCAAAACAACTGACTTAAAAGTGCGAACTAAAAACCACAAAACAAAATAGACCCAAAATGTATGATCCCAAAATAAGCTACTCCAATTTTTTCCAATCTTACAGAAATTAGGTTGTCCTTTATTGATGGTGTAATTTTAATAAATTATATAAACAATTTATGTAAACTATTTATCCTTTGTCTCCCTGAGAACGTTTACAGATTCCAGTGTCCACAAAGGGTAGCTGACTTAAAGTTTATGTTTTTTAATAATAATAAGGACACACTTAGAAATTTTATCTGAGTTAGTAGATGAGGCAACTCGCATCATACTATATAATCCACAGAAAGGAGGGACTTTCGTTTACTTTCAAGGGTTGTGCATATAAAACAAGCCATTCTTTTCCTTGACACTTGAACTCCACATATGTAGTTACTAATTGAGAATAAAGAGCAAAACACACTAAACCTTGACTGCCTCCCTATTGTGTAGATTATGGAACACCACACAAACATTATTTCTAAAAGTCATGATAATCAAACAGAAAAGTAAGTTTTTCACAACACAGTTCTCATTTGTGTGCATTCTTTATGATATTACCCTCTCAATAATACGATAATACGTTTCTGGTGAGATTTTCATTAGATGACTATTTTGTTCATCTCTGAGTCCCTCTCCTCTCACTAAAAAGTATCTTAGAGTTTTCAGCAAAATTGAAGAGGTCATCAGAAAAGTATTTAACTTAGTCCTAAAGCTTTAATTATGAAGAAGTAATTTCTGAGTTCAAAACTACAAAAATGATGTAATTAAATATAAACTATTTAAATGATGAGATTAAAGTGAAAATTGAGATTCCTTGCTTTCCTAATTTGGATGGGTGGTTCCAGACTCATAGAATAATGTCACAATTCTTTCCTCCAAAGAAGAATAACCACCACTTTTGACATATGCAACACCTATGCGCAGTCACCTGCTACCTCTACAGCCATCTCTAGCATGAAAACTTCTCATTGCATTTCGTGTACTTACTGACATGACTGTAATCTCTAATGATTCAGTGCCAGAACTATGTTATATAATTGGGTTAGCTGCATGAGACATGTACAAGATAAAGCATCTCATCATTACAGCACAGAGGGGCAGATGCACCCACCCCCATCTCCAGCTGAGGGGCTCTTGTCAGTTAATAGCTGCAGAGAGAGGGAGGGTCATTCCTCTTCAGGGGTGTGTCCATGTTAATACAGAGTGTTATAAAAAAACAGCAAGAAGATGCAAAGGAGAGTGGAAATATGTTGGAAAGAAGAAAGTTTCCAGGGAGTGGGAGGAGTATTAAGGAGGGACATGGAGTAGCCTGAGTATAATCCAAACATTTTAAACACATGTAATAAATTATCCAAAAATAAAAAGCAATTAGTGAAAAATAAAAATATAAAATCAGGACCCCAACTTTATACTTCTCTGGTTCCTCCCTCAGTCTTCCTGCTCCCTGATCTAGGATCTACCTGAATTTTTTTTCCAAATTTGAGCTGTGTTATTAGCTACTGTGTACTATATTTCCACCACTCTAATGTGCATTCCTGGTCATTGTCTTCATAACTCTTTAATTACTAAATATTATAAACGACAGTGTTCTTCTCTGTTACTGCATTATTATACAGAATCACATTTCCCTTTTAAATCAGCCATTGTTTCAAGTGGCACTGCATGAGATCATGGCTCATTCAGATAGATGAATCAAATGGTGACTGCATTAGTGGTTATAACTAATTTCCAATGGGTCCATAGAACCACATGTTGTTATTCTCCTACTGTGCTTTCTCAATTTATTCTCTCATTATCTGCAATGCTTTGCCTTGTCCCCATTCCCTCCATCTTCAACAGTCTTAAAATGTTCCAATATTGTTCTATTATTTAAACAATGTAACTAGTACTCATCATACTTTACAGGGAACATATAACTCTTCTAGCCTTGGCTTTGATAGATGGATGAAGGGTTGTTATGACAAAATAGAAGCTATGAAATATAAATTTTTATATGACCCCAGACTTTCATGTCACATCTTCCTTCAACACCCTTTTAGGACAGACAGGATGATCTTGATCTCATCAGACCTTCCTTCACTCAGTGTGGACATATTCATTCCTTCTTTCATTCCTTCTACCATATCAGTTCTCTCTGTCAACTGTATAATTCCCTCTGACAAACAATAAGCTGATAACCAATTGGTGTACTCTTCTCTGGGGAAGGCTATTTCTCTTCCACTCAGCATTCCTTACTTGTCTGTAAAATTCTTTCTTTATTCCTTCTCAGAATCTTTTGACAACTCTGATTCATCTGTCAGAATTGTGAATGTTCTACCTTACCTTGTACCCTAATTGCCTAATAAAGCTAGATGTTTGTGCTGTGTCACTGCGTGGGTAACAATGAACATTATATTTCCTATCTCAGATGTATATATCCAACTATCTTTTTGTATTCTTAATCATCACAAATTGAACATATTCATAAGGAAATCTTTTACACTTTCTGGAAAAACAAACAGACAAACAACTTCACATTTTTGCTACTTTTTAATCTCATAAAATGCCATTATTCTCCATCAAATGTAGAAAAAAAGTTGATTTCAATGATGTTTGCCTTTTTTAGCCCTAAAACAAAATCCATACCACATTTTGTGATCTATTCCATACACACTATGAATCAGTCCCATTTCCATTGGTAACTTTGTGGAAGTTCCAGTGGTCTCTTAAACAGATCATTGTAGTAATGAACAAAATAATGCTGGTGACTTCCCAATTCTGTAAATGTATTCTCCATTATTGCAGTTATCTGTGTAACTGAATTTGTGAACTCACGTTGTTTTCCTACTCAATTTTTTTCAGTCTTTTTCTATTACATAAAGAGGAAATCCAATGATTATATTACTCTACAGAGTATGCATGACCCTGCTAGGCCCTGACTTTTGCCCCTGGAGATTATTTTTCTCAAGTCTGGGAGTCACATTAAACTTTTTTTTGTGTGTGTGTGTGAGAATTTTGTACATGCATATAAAGTATTTTAACCAAATTCTCCCCATTCTCTCCAGTTCTTCCCCTAGTCCCCCACTACTTTTTCCTTCCTGCTTCATATATTCTTAACACCTCCTTAGTTAGCTTTCTCAGTGCTGCAGTGTGTGCATGGATTTCAAAACATCTATTCTTCTTTATGGTATTCCAATATTCCATGTTCCCTATTTTCTATGCTTACCCACACAAACAAGAACTTAACACCTAAAATGCATACTTATGGGTAATATACTGCTACTATCTTACTCAAAATTTCTATCAAATATTAGTCTCCATTACATAGCCACGATCCAAACTTTTCTATGGAAAACTTCAGATATACAACATAAGCCCCAAAATAATCATTTTTCTGAACCTTGAGAGAACCACTTTGTAAACCGTGACAGTATCATCATTAAAGGAAAATGAAATATACTATAGAAAAAATCAAATTTGGGTCAACTAAGACTGCCTCAAAACATGCATCAATTTCTAATGCATTCTATGAGTCAAGATTCTAACTGTAAATGAATTAATATCACAGGTATAAGAGTAATAAATGTGATGAGAGAGGCCAAGGTATTTTAGAGAAAAGAAAAGATAAGATTTGGGGAAGCAATATCAAAATCTTCCCTTATGGATGGTAGGGATATCTAACGTTTGACAACTGGAGATAAATCCAGAATAAGAGTAGACACATCTCCATGGTGACAGAGGAAGATGATACTGAAAGTAGTGGGTTAACAGAAATCTGACTGTTGGCATATTGTCTATCAATACCCTCCACATTCTTGCAGGCAGTTAAAGAGAAATGCTCATAGTATATGAGATCTGTTTTATAGAAAGATAAAACCAGTTTTCTTTAGTTTCTTGGGCATATCTATCAACATAATTTTCTAAGGGAGTTGCTAAACTATTTATTGCACACCAGTTTGAGGAATTTCTGTGTTACACTGTGGTAGTTCTTCTACCAGGCTGGCTAGTGAAGACCTCTCATTCAGACAAAAGTATTTACAGGACAAAAGCTCAAAACTACTCATTGGTGTAGCATATCTCAGTCCTTTCCCATTCAAGCAACAGGAAAAAGAAAACAAGACCTTAACCTGAAAAATTGCTTCTGATTAAGTGTTTATTCTTTCCATCAAGATGAAAGACCTAAAGGATACTAATACTTGGAAAAACCCACCGATATATCTTCAGAAGGAATAATCCCTACTTCCATTTAGCATCATTAAATAATTATTTAAGATCCAGTAAAGTTCCCAGAAAGACTGTTAAAAGTTTTTTGGTGCTAACCTTATGTATGACTATAGATGAGTTTTACTCCAGTTTCTGAACTTTGTGGAGAAAGTCTGTCTTTGAATGAAAGATACCTTGTTTTATTCTTAAATCTGACCCATATTGCTTTAGATAGTTAGGCAAACTCTTAAGATACTTTGCTATTGCTTTAGTCTGAGATTCATGGAGCACAAAGCCTAAGGCAGGGGGCTTATATTCTTTTTTCCTTTAATGGATTGCTCTCCCTGATATCAAGAGTGATGGATGAGGATAGTAACACAGGAAAGAGGGGGAAAGCCTCAAGGAAGAAATGCCATTAATGTGGTTGCCACTAAGTGAAACCAGTTGCCCAGTTTTATGGAATTTTCCCTCAGGGAGCAAGGTCAATTGTATTTCAAGACTGTTCATCAAAGAGGAGGAAAGAAAGGAAATTTGTCTGCTTTTTGCCTTTTGTTTGTGAAGATTTCTCATTGCTTTTTCTTGTTCTGAATGTTTAGGCTCTTTGTTACCAGTCTGAGGAGGATGTTGGTAGTACAAGCTTATGGGGGTTTTTAACAATTACAAGATAATGATAATATTACCTTTCTCTGTCATAAATTGGTGATACAAACTGATAAGGCATATTCTGAACAAAAATGTTTAATAATTTTTTATTGACCTCATTCATCAATGAAAGTGTTTCTCAAATTAGTCTTATATATCCATGATTTGATCAAATAATGTCAAGTAATAGAGAATGGGTTAATATTGCATTGTGAACTCTGCTTTGGTCTATGTGCTGAAATTTCTTGTAAATTATCTTTAAACATAAAATGTCTAAAATAAAATAGGAAGGTTTCCACAAATCCACACATCAAAAGCAAACTCTTTTGTGGGGAAAGTAAAATATTCAGGATTTTTATGTATCCTAACTGTAAAATGTTGGCACCTCCTCTAACTAAGCAAGGAATTGACAATCATGAAGATTGTAGGAACAAGAGGTAAGAGGGAGCTCACCTATGCACAAACTCCCAGACACACATAGCTAGAAAAAGCAGTATCCCCAGCAGTATCCCCTGGGAGGATACTTCCAAAGACAAATGTAAGCATGCAGTCCTCTTCAAAGACTTGATATTAATATGTGGGTTCAACACCGGCAGCTAGCACAAGGAAAGTGGTAGCTGGCTTAGTGGTCATTGAGCAAGGAGGCATCAACGCCGAATGGAAAAGTTCCTTCTCTACTGCAGGGAACATCATGAAGTCCTTTACTTCCCAGAAATTTGACAGATTGCAAGAGAAACAAGGCAGGATAAACGTACTCCATTATCTTCTAACTTGTGAATTCCAACACTAGAATGTCTAATTCTAGAAGACTTATGTTTTCTATTGGCAGAAGTAGTCTTCTTCCCTGACCAAGAATCACCTACCGATTTTGTGTTTAGGAAAGATATCAAAGACACCTACTTCCTTTCATAGTACTAAATGTAAGTGGAATGTGAAGAGAAATATATTCTGTTTTCTTTAAAAACTCTTCCACTGAGGCTGTAGTGACAATGACTTACTCCTTTACGATCTCCACATTTCCTGTTACACAAATAATTATTTTAGTTCATCTCTCCCTTATCAATTTTTAACATTTTAGATGCTTGGAAAGAAAAATTAAATTAACTTCATTTTTCACTTTAAGAATCTTACAGTCCCCAAAAAATATGACTGATTTTAAAAAGTGTTGAAGGAAATTGAGTTTTCCTCCACTACAGCTGATTCATGATGGGGAGGAAGCATCTCTTTCTGCTCAGAACAGTGTTCTCATGATTCATATGCAGTTGAAGCTCAGTGAACTCATAAATGAATGCATTGTTAATGTGACTCAACCCCAGTACCTTTCGAGATTAGAAGTACATGTAAATAATTCAGACTTAAGACTCCAACTTAGATTATATTGGTCCACATGAAAAAAAGCAAATGAAAAATAATTAAATAATTTCCACGTATTCATTTTATTCAAGCCTTTAAAGCTACAATTAATCTCTGTTGTTTACTGCTACTTGCCATAATTTTAGTTTTCTAATAGCTCCTTAGATATGTTAATCAAACAAACTCTAGGATTGTCACAAATTCAAATGAACATTCAGTTTGTCAGGAAAAGGCTGACAAATTCCCCAAGAACATATACTTGTCTAGATTCCAAATGTCTTACTGCTTCTCTCCCCAGTCATTTTGTCTTCTTCATCTTGTTCAGTAGCTGGTCTCAGCACACACTGCATTCAGAAGACATACTCAGTTAACTGAGTTGTAATTGAATTTCTCAGTAGCACATCACTCACATCTGAATACAGATCCTGCAGATTTATCTCTGCTTTAAGTGGTTCTTACAGCAGAGTTAGTCAACGTTCTATTCTCTTTCACCTCTCCAAACTCTGTATGTCATTTGTTCTACTAGATGGCTTTCAGCGTGCAGGTGTTCTTAACATTTTTAACAACTTATTAAGTTGTGTATGTGTGTAGAAGTATGTGAATGTGGATATGCAGGCCAGTGATAACAGAGGCTAGGAGAGGGCATTCTATCTTCTTGAGAGCAAGTTTCACAAAGTTGTGAGTTGCCTGATTAGAGAACTAGGTACTAACTCTAGTCCTCTAGTAGAACAATAAGCACCCTTAATTCCTGAGCCGTGCCTCCAACCTCAGTAAACTATTCTTTTACCTCATGCGCACGTGTGTGTGTGTGTGTGTGTGTGTGTGTGTGTTTTACCCATAAGACATTTTTATTCTCAGTGCACACTTCAATTCTATCTAACCATAGATCAACTTCCATATCCAAGAAAGTATCCTAACCAGTGTTATCATAAGTAAACTTTTTCTTTTTAAAAATACTTAGTTTTCCTTTATAATTTTTATCAGTTTCACACACATTGTTAATGTTTTGTGAATATTGTGAACATATTCGCTTCCAGTTACCCTGGTAGAATTCCCCTCCTACTTCTGCTGGTTACTTTGTTTTCCAGTTGTACTTTCCTGTGTGCATGTGTGGCTATCTCTCTCTCTCTCTCTCTCTCTCTCTCTCTCTCTCTCTCTCTCTCTCTCTCTCTCTCTCTCTCTCTCTCTCTCTCTCTGTATAGCTGTGGGGTGTTCATGACTATAACAGCCATAGCATATTCAGAAGACACTGTTATGACCTTATCAAAGAGTGAGTTTCTGTTCTGTATAGCAGTTTCAAGCTTTCTGAATTTGGACTGATCTTCACATCCAAGTCCACATCCAATTTCAAACACAATTTTACTTAATGAGTTAGTGTACCACGTAACACAGTCAACTCCATTTCTATTTTGAAATTATCTTCTCTCAATTTTAGAACATTATGCTTCAAGCTCTTCATTCATTTTCCCATTTTTGCTTCATTGTTTAAATATAAATGTTCTCCAGAAATCTTCTTTCTTCTCAAGTTTCTTATTTTGTTCTCTTTCTCTTCCCATGCCTCTCAAAAGTTCATCCTGAGGTATAAAAATAAATCATAAAAAAGGGAGAAAAACATAAAATATCACTCAAAATCTTGAAAGAGAACAAGAGGGCAGTAGAAATGTAACCTCAATTGCCTTCCTAGTAGGGAGTATTTAAACCATATCGCTTTCCCAATGCATAAAAACGTACATATATTTAATTGAATAAATATAATCATTAACAAATATACACTACTTCATGCCAGAGTTAATTAAATGTCATAATCGTAAGAGCTCTATAGTTAATTGTACAATGGCTTTTGTGGGTGTCCAGATGTTCCTTGCTTATTCTCACTGCTACATAATAGTTAAAACTATCCGTCCATCCCATTGTTCACATTGTGTGTAGTTTGGAGAGGTTCTAATTCCTGTTCATACTGATTAATACACAGATACATGAAAGTGCTGGAACATTAGGTAATATCAATTAAAATTGACATTCCAAACTTTTCAATGTTTATCTTCCATAGCATTCAAAGAGACTCTCCTTGTGCTACTTACTCTTTCTCCTTGGTGATTTTAGAGTTTAAACTGTGATTTGGATTTTAGATTGTGTATGTGACAGTGTCCAACAAAAGTTTAATATGCAAAAATGAAGCTAAGTGAATACCACATTATGTCCATGCTTATTGCTACTTGAAAATTTTGTTTGTGAAGCTAGTATTTCATGATATATACATTTATATTAGCCGGAAGAGATGAAGATATAGAATTACATTCTTTTCTAGAAGCTATTGTGTCTTACTTTAGAGATTGATAATTCTAGCTTTTTAATGTGTTGTGTGTAATTTGAATGATACCACTACTGTTCAAAGCAGAACAACACATTGTGATGCCGTACACTCCAATCTCTGAAAACTAAAGGCAAATATAAACAGTAATAAAAATAAAAATGACAAGCAACCACCAAAAAATTAAAGCACCAATTATTGAAAAAGAGTGCATGCATTCTACATTGCTGACAGACTCACGAGGCTTTCTGTCACATCTGCTCTGCACTCTGGGATGTTTATCAATGCGTATGATCTCCACTCTTGGATGGCTACATGCTAGCTCCCTGTTCTTCCAAGGAGGCTATGGACATTGCTAAACATAATCTGTGCTTTAGAGAATCATAATTAAAACAATTACATGCTTCTCATCAGAAATATATTGAGACCAAAGAATGTAGTATAATCCTTTCAACACCTCAGAAGAAAATACAAAATAAAACTTCCAAGTTGGAGGTGGGGAGACAGAGATGGCTCAGAGAATAACAGCATATACTGCTCTTCCAGAGGGCCCAAGTTTAATTCCAAGCATCCACATGGTGGCTCACAATAATCTGTTACTCCATTTCTAGGGGATATGTCACCCTCTTCTGGCCTCTTAGATGCTTGCATACACAGATTTGGATATACTGCTTTTATTAAAATTTTATTTGTCCAAACCATAACCCTTAGAGCAAACTTTACCATATCACCTCCTGACAAGGTTCTTATACAATTCCCTTCATCCCAATTAATAAGATCATCTGTCAACCAGTACCTCATATCTAGAACTTGAGTAGAAACATAATTATTACTTTTCCCTCTTAAGGTACATGCAGCTTCAAAAACCCTCTTTCTACAGTTACTTAATCCACATCTTCTATCTCATCTGTTTGATTATTACTGGACTGCTGGTGTTGGCAAACACTTTTCCTTGTTTATGAAACCTTATTTGATCTCATTTTAGATTCAGCATCTCTTTCTCATTGCTTTCTTACATTCAGAGTGAAAAACAGTTCCTCTTTGTTGATTAGTTGTCAGGTCTGTTGCCAGGTCTTCATATTTACTTCTTAAGCACTGAAAGATAATCTCAGTCGCAGTGTTCTGTCTTCTACGTTTCTCTTCTCCTTTTTATGGATGTTTATGGCATTTACAATTAGTTAATATATCACATTTGTGTTCTCCAGAAAACATAGAAGCAACACCAAGCAGGGACTAGAGGGTCTCCCACTTCTGAAGTCAGCATTAGTTGTCAACATTACTGTGACCCACATGTTTATGGTTCTCTGATCCATGTGACTATAACTGAATTGTCATTGGAAGAAAGCTGTGCTTTAAGAACCCAGTTACAATTTGTTTTATCCTTCTTTGCTTTGCAACAAAAATCAAAGAACTTCTAGGTGGCCAAAACCAAGTCAGTGATTTTCTAAATAAGAACTAGACTGAAACACTTGACATCTTAAGTGGACCGATAGTTTGGAGAAAGATTCTGTGATTTTTATATGTGGATACTGATGTATGACAGCCTTTCCTAACTTAAACAATACAACATTTAACAAATCTTTAGTAAATATCAGTTCACTGTAATACCTCTAATACTATGTTCCAGTCAAGAAGCTTTTGTGACATGTTAGATTACGTACATTTATCATGAATGAAATAAGAAAGCAAAGTTTTAAAACAGTGTGGTGATTTGAATGACAATTGTCTGTAGGCCCATATGTTTGAATACTTGGTCCCCAGCAACTGTTTGAGAAAGGTTAAGATCAAGAGATATGGACTTCAAGGGAAGTGGAAACTCTCTGGAGCCCATGATGGAGACCTTGGCAAGGACCTCTAGTAATGGGCGGTTGGGCCATCTTGCGTAGTTGACAAGACTCCCAATGGAGGGACTGGGACAACATCCCAGCCATAAAACCTTTGATTTATAACCCATCTTCCCTACAGGACCCATTGGGACAATGAAAGAACCCCATGCCAAATGATAGAACCCATCCCTGATTTTGCAGGATAGATCAGGAACTAGAGACTGGATACCCAGGAGACATTTCTAATGATATCCTCTTCTACTCATAGATCAATACCTAGTCTAGTCTCCATCAGAAAGGCTTCTGCCAGCAGCTGATGGGAACAGATGCAGAGTCCCAGAGCCAATCATCATGCAAAGCTCCAGAAAACTCTCAGAAGACAGGGAGGAGGCATTTCAGGGACCAGAGGGGTCAGGGACATCAGGCTCCACAGAGTCAACGGATCAGTGCTCTTGGGGTCCGTGAGAGCCTGAAAGGGAAGACAGGGAACCTGAAGGGTCTCCTATATATATTATGTGTTTACCTGGCTTTGGGTTCTTGCAGAAAGCCTGCAAGCTAGAGTATATCTGGGGGTTCTCTGACGCTTTTGACTGCCTTTGAGATCCATTCCCTCCAGCTGGGTTGCCTGGTCTACCCTTGATGTGGGAATTGGTGCCTGGACTTGCCCCATTTGTGGTGGTATTTGAGTGCTGACCCTGGGAGGACTGCTCTCTTCTATGGGGAGAAGTGACCGGGTGGGGTGGGGTGGGGATGAGTGGGTGGGGATAGGGAGGATATACAATAGGAGGAGAGGGAAGATGGGGGAGCTGGAAGGAATGGAGGGAGGGTAGGAGGTGTGTTGATATGTATTATATGAAAGAAGAAAAATAAATTTAAAAAAGACAAAAAAGAAAAAAAAAACAATTGTTAAAGGAAATGACTGAAATAAGATTTCACAGAGCAAACTTCCAGATAGAAATATCTTTGTAAATTTGCATACATTTATGTTTTCATTTATGCATGTATTTATCCATTCAATATTAGTTCAAAGTGTTTATGAAGTGTGTTCAATGTTCAATATGGATATTCTAGAACCTAAAAGGAAAAAATAAAATACGATGAGGCTAGAGAGAGACGAGGGGGAGGTGGTATTGATAGAGGAAGTGTGTCATTGATTGCAGGCTTTGAGGTTTCAAAAGACTTGCACCATTTTTAATGACCCCTACCCCTGCATCCTACTTCCAGATTAAGGTGTGAGCTTTCAGCTGCTGCTTCAGTGCCTTGCTTGCCTGCAGGCTGCTACACTCCCTACCATGATGGTCATAGGCTCTAACTCTCTGAAATGGTAGGCCTCAAAGTAAATGCTTTCTTTTAGAAGCTGTCCTGATTATGGTACTTTTTCACAGCAAAGGAAAAAACAAATATCTGAGACAAGTAGTCTTTGAGATGCTGAGTGTACGTTGTCACCTGCACGGCATGTGACATACTTACACTGAGAAAGTGAACCAGTTCAGACACATGATAAGCTTACCTCTATTTGTCTAATAGAGTAACACACAATCATGTCTTATTTTCCTTTGCAAACTTATTGCACAACTATAGAGAAAGTTGGAGTCCCGTTCTATCTTCTTCTATCCCCTTCTCTTATGTTGTTAGCCAATGAGAAAACATTGAAAGTTGGAAAAAGTCTTGCCATGCAAAAGCAGAAAAAGAGAATCCTAAATCCTCTACCATTGTCTTCTGTGGTCCAAGCTTGTCTATGATATGTGCAACTCCACTATCACCAATGTGCCAATTTTAATTTCAACTCCAACCACATTAAATTATTCTTAAAGTATCTGAAATTCTAAATGTTACATTTCTATGTAACTAATTCTGTCTCCAAAATAACAAATAACACAATAGTCTAGTAATTCATTCATAACTGTGTCTTCTTAATCTAAATCTGTGTTCTTACCCACAACAGCCAGCAGCATACTGCCTTTAAAAAAAAAATGTATTTTTCCTCTGTGATTTGCCTTGTGCTATTTTCTCCTCTGGAGTGGCTTCCCCTGTGTTTTCACATTCCAAATGGCCATCCATTTTACAAGAAACACTTCATGTCGTCTGCTTCAGGGTGGATCCCAAGGTAATTCTATTTCCCCTGATCTTTCCTGCAAGACGCAGCAGAATTCAACATTCAGAGACCGCTCACTTGAGCACTTTGGCAGATTTATGCTGGGCTTGGTAATGCTGCACAATTGCTTGCTATATGCTAACCTTGTCTTCAAAACTGGCTTCTGGGATTAAGTCAAGGGTTTACCTTTCCTTTCCTGTCCCACTTCCTCAGTGACAGGAAAACACTTACCACATAGTAGGTATTTAAATGAAATGAGTTCAAGTAAATGGAATTTACTTTAACTGAAACAAAAGAAAGTATAGTTGTCCATCTAGTGATAAGTAGCACCTTGAACCCATACGCTTTAGAGGAGTTCCTGCTTTATTGCTTAAGTTTTATGTCCAATTTGTTCCAGTTCAACCCCCTGGACAAAAACAAAATCTTTTAATCTGTTTGCAAAATATCCCCTCCTCCTACCCAACTTACCACGGCTGTACACTGATATATCACCCTTGCCTATTACCCCTTTATAGCTGTTTTGTTAAAGTTCATACCGCTAAGACCTGTAAAAGAAATTTATAGCTCTAGGGATTTCATCAAATTCTAAATAACCATAACAGGAACACGAAGCATTAATTAAAGATACTGGAGTCTCCATTATAACAGTACTTCTGACATTTAAGGCCCTGCTGCCATGTAAATCTAAAATGATATGACAGAGAGTAATTTGATGGGCAAAGGTTATAATGGATACCTAAAACCTTTATCAAGAAAAAGTACCTGTCCTTGCTCTAACCCCAACTCAGAGGACATAGGAGCCTCTGTCATAAAACATACTAATGCCTAAATATTTTTGCAGCCACTCATATATAATCCAGGCTTTCCTCTAAGTACATGGGAGATTAAAAACTAACCCCCAACCTTCAAGTACCAATTCTCAGATAAAAAACAATTTAATTTTTTAATATATATTATCCAGAATTTGATTATTAGTTAGCTTAATGAAGGGATGAACTAAAGTCAAGAGACCAAAGGCATGCTGTACACTTCCATTCCTTCTTCCTTACCAGGGATGGTGCTTTCCCTTAGTTCAGTTCTAGGAATCTCTTATTTACAGTGTGCCCAATTTTGTGTCATGTCACTAGATGTGTATAATGTTATTCCTCAAGTAAACCTGAAGATAAGGATTGTAATGTGTTCCCATTCCTGTACAACACTTACACTGGCTTTGATTGTATTAGGTTCTTAATAAATATTTGTTAATGGATTTAGTACACCTGCTAATTGCAAAGTGACATCATTTGTCATTTCCAGATGCATAAATAGGTTATGAAAATTTATGTGAATTTGCATATAATTGAATTATGCCTAAAATTAGCACCAAGAAAGCTTGCAGTCTCCTCTAGGACCTCTGGTGCTTTGTGCACACTTACTACTTATGAACAGTTGGGTGGCTGGCTTCACTTCTTTCCCATTTCAGCTTTGCAACGTTATTTAATATAACACCAGTTGTGTAATTTCAGCTCCCAAATTGAATAAGACATTCTCTCCAGTGGATCCCTCATCCTGACAAACAGCCAAATAGTAATTATTATGCCTTTCAGAGGCTGAGCTATGGAATCATGCTTGCAATATCCCAGGCTTGAGTACCTAGAAATTTATGCTATACCTCCCTGTGTCGGTGTTTCCATCTGTGACCATATTTCAAGCCCTCTCAATTTTTTTTCAATATGATTAAGATAATTCCTTTATGAAGTTGGAATCTGAGAGAGATATTTAGAAGGAAACTTGATGCTTCATTTTTTTACAAACTTTTCCCCCATTTCTTTTCCTCTCATTTTGCCACACAGAGAGGGAGGATTAATTTTGAAGTAGTCTCTAATTTTTTTTCAAAATGTGTGACCTCCATATTAATAGGAGCCAGAGGACTCATTCATCATATCTGGTCACTGTGAGCCTGACATTTACAGGCTGGAATGTTTCTTGCCCAGGACAAATGGGTGTCATTTGTAAAACACACCACACCCAATCACAGGCTCCCACGGCTCTCAAACTACATTTTTAAGCAACAATATAAACCATTCCCCAAACTGAAAGGTCTTTTCAAATATTTACTGCCTACCTATGGAATTTTTATTCTGCTGGCTGCTACCATCAATAATCCTGAGCGCTGCAAGCTAAGTGTTGCTTGTGACCTCCAAGGAAAGTCTTAGTGAGGCAGAATGGGGGAGGTGGGTTCAGCACCTGTGCTCTCTCTCTGTACATTCCTTAGGCTTGTTACAGAGGAGGTGGGGGAGACAAATCCCTTGTATTTTTTATGAATGCCTTCAATTCTTGTATATGCCGGTATGCTCAATGTTTTAAGGTTTCTTTCCCTATCTACAGTAAATGTGATCACTGATTTTCTTCACTGGGCTTTTTGTTACTGCAGACCATTATGATTTTTACAACTGAAAATTTGTTTTAATATTTGAAAACCCAACTGCAAGTTCAGAGGCTCACTGTGATACATCTTGGTGATCTGAGACCATGATCTTATTTCCATACAGGAGGCCAGACAAAGCTCCTTTCATAGGATAGCTATAGCACCTCGAGGTTTAGTTTCTTAGGTATACTCTTTCGAGTATTTTTATTGCTACATTATCTATATCAGCAAAAACACACAAGTCAACTCTTCTAGTGGTTTCCATAAAAATTATAATCAAAATATAAGGGATTTTTAAGTGTCAATAACCATCACAAACATCCAAATTCTGTCCCCCTTCCTTCCATTTCCTGTCCATTCTTCTCTCATCCACCCCCAGAAGTAAGCCCATCTTCATGCCTTCTAAAAATATTTTTAACCCCACTTTCAAACCTCTTCTTGTCTTTGTACAAGAGCTCATCTTTCTTGCTCAACAAGGACTCACCTTCCTAATCAGGATTTTGTTCTACTAAAACGTCTGCATTCTTCTTCGGGAGAATTGATGGAGTCTAGGTGAGTAGAACTGCATTAGTCTTATGCCATTCCTGCAGAATCCTTTTTCTCCCAATTACAGTTTAATTGCTCTGTTCCAAACCAATAAATGGTGATCCTGAACAGATAGTTTAACAAAACCTGCATCTGCCACTGGTCCTAAGCTTACCCTAAGGTTGAAATGTAAGCAATGCTAATCCAGTACATGACTTAATAGTGAGACTGATAGAGCTACCTCTGCCTTGGGGATCTGCTGCTTAACTCACAGAAGCCATGTTGCAAGGGACCAAATCACAGTTAGTTATTGGGACATTCTCTAACTATGGTATCTATCTGAAAGTGGGAACACATGGATTAAAATTGTTTTGATTGCTGTGTTTTGTGCACTGTGAGTCAGAAACAATATTGATTAGCTGCAGCATAAAGAGGTTCTGAATAGCTGAGTATGTCGAGTGTTAATGACAATAATACAGACATTATGGCCATCATAGAATAGGACACTTATCCCCAGAGATGATCAAGGAACCCTTTTCATGCCTGCTCAAATATGGAACAACCAAAGTTGTCAAGTGGTTTCTTCTGAATGTAAATCCCCTAGTTCCTGGCTATCGAAATTTGCTTTCTGCTTAACCATCAACCGTCACATAGATAAACAGGCCTCTAGACCTCAGAACCCTCTGTATTGCCCCCTCACATGTTCAAAAATTTCTATCCATGGAAAATCACCATCATAAAGCATTTCAAATCCTTTTTTTGGTACCACATTTTTACCAAATTGTTACAAACTTCTAAATCATATGGATTGAGTTTGCTGGTGAAGCAAATTACAAATCTGTAACAGCAAGTCTAACTCCTGTTACCTCTGTCATAAATCAAGCATCCTGTGTGCATAATTAGAAGTCTTAACTTTAACTTTCCACTTTATCCTACACGCCTATGTAGCTACTTTTGGGTGGCAATGTTAACACCCCAGTTATTGTGGCTTTGTGATAAGATTCATTTTCTGGTAGAGTATTGTAGTACAAATAAATGTTTTTGCTAGGGTTGGAAAGGACAAATGCCATGTGACTTCACCACCTCTTGATAAAGGTGACCTCATGGTATAAACCAACCAAGGAGGTAACAACAGTTCTCCAAGTTATGTTGGATCAGGGTGGATTTTTGTATGATGTGGGACTGTCTTGCAGCTAAGGTAAGGTAGAAGGTGTGCTTAGAACCCTGGGACTCTCACTCCAAGAGTGGCAGGTGCTGACAAGCCACAAGCTATGCTGCCTGCTCGCAGCAAGGCACCATTCCTTTCAAGATATATGACCTGGCAGATTTGTTTATTTGGAGTTGTAACTAACCTTTCCCTGCATAACCATATAAGGTCTCTCCCTCTGCCCCCCCCCAAAAAAAAACACCTAGACTGCTACCAGCAATATGTAAATGGGAGTGTTGTTCTTGTGCTATCTTAACCAGTGAGCTTCCAGTGTCGTCCCTGGATAACAGGAATCCTTCCACTGGATATATACGTAAACTGTCCCCCCAATAAAGTTGAGTTTAAGCCCTCTACCACCAACTACTGAGAATTTTGTACATTCTCACCAGCTTGCCATTCTACTATCTGAGACCACATGGGTCTGCATAGACTCAGCCACCCAGCTTCCTCCAAACCCCCAACCCCCTAATTCTACACTGGCTGGCTGGTGGAACTAATCACACAGAATTTACTTTAAACAACTATATGACAATTCTTAAGTCATAAAAACAAGGTTTATGAATGATTTTTAAATCAATGCATATTTATTAGGTATTAAATCTACATCTCCATGCATTCATATACAAGAATGTAACTTGGGTTGGCAGCCTAACATTGTAATGTAAGACATTGTAATGTGACCCAGCTGTTACTGGTTTTAAAGACATGAAGGGGTCATTGAGATCAACTGAGGCTTGACACTATGTGGCAGGGCTACATTTCCTACAGAGTGTCCTGGAGAGGCAATTGGTAAATGCATCTCATTTGCAAAGGGGTTTTGCTTATGCCAGTGCAGTGTGATGGCCACCAGAAACAGCAGCCAAAATGAAATGGATCTGGCTGGAGCCTAGGAGACAGGCTCTGACCTGAGCCCCTAGAAACCACAGATGATTGTGAATGAATCCCAGATATTGAGCATGAGGTATTTGAATGTGGGGATTTGGTTTTGCCTTGTTCAGATTGAGTTTGGGTCTTGCTTTTTCCCTCTTGAAGTAAAAATGGTACTTAATTTATTTATTTTTGATATTGTAGGAGCCCAGAGTTGACAGAGTTTAAGCTATTTAGAAAAAGAAATTTTAGCATTTTACAAAATATTTAAATTTTAAAAAATGGATATTTCTTTAAATATTTAAATCTATAAGGCTATGAGACATTTTAATTTTATAAAATGTTTTATATTATGATGTCTTTACTAATATCCAGTCTTAAAAAATAAACAACTAACTAAAAAGTTAGGGCCACAGCTATGACCACCAAACAGTAAACACCAGAAATTGGGATATTCCTATCTTATGATTCAGTAAGAAAATGCCTTAAGCAGTCTGCTAAGATCAGAATGTTTCTCCTTACCAAAGAGACATAGAATGTCTCTCCTTACCGAAGATCTAGTCAGGCTAACAGAAATTGACTCCAGAATATCTGCCTTGCCTCTTTGTCTTCGCTAACTTCGTTAAACTTTAGAAATTTAGATATATTGAGTCATACATGAAACTGTTATATTCTGTACTGGTCCACTATGTAAGAACCAGGAAAAGTCACCCTATGGAGTATATTTATGATTTAAAATTTTATGTTGATACTAAAATAGCTTCAGGTCAAAAATTATTACTTTTTAGAAGCTACCAACTTCCTGTAAACTGTTAAACATGATTTTGACATGCAAGCGAATGGTCAGACACTTTAGAAAGGATCAAATTCTTTAATGCTCTCAGAACTATGCTGTGTAGCCATGTTAAATTCAAATGTAATTAATTATAGGGATAAGCTTTATTTAGCACCCTCTATATGTTTTCAAGGTCACACATAATGTAATAACTAAAACTAAGTTTATAATTACTTAATTTGGGTATACTTAATAGATAGTTCTCAAATATTTTCAGAGATCTGCTGAATATTATTCCATTTAAAATGTTTAATGGTGAAAGTTTCCTGTGCTAGACAGAACTGCCAGCTTCTGTCAAGAACACTATGGTCTCCAAAGAAGATAGATGGGGCACAGACCTGGAATGTGCTGAAGTGAATATGGTTTAGGGACATGAATTTAAGATTAACTCCACTATTAGTGTAACTACAGTAAGTTGGACCAAACAAATTGAGTCAAGTTGATGTTAGATCTCCCAATACCTCTTCATAAATGATGTCACATTATAGACATTCAAAAGAGGCCAGTGGATGCAGGAAGTGAAGATGAGACAGGAGGTGCTTTGCTTAGATGGCCAGCATGGCTGAATTTGGAGAGTCCAGATACAAAACTGAAAGTGGATTCTAGAAAATGGTACCTTTGTATCTAGCAATTTTCCATAGCTGTTGAGACTGGATCAGCAGCAAACCCAGGCTCATCTCGATATGCTCATATGGACAGAAGAACATTGGGACAGCTCAGTTTCCTTTGGACCTACACATTATCCTTTTTCGGAGATAGTAGTGTGAGTGAGTCCTCCGGTGGATCTGCACAATAGCATTTCTTTCATAGTCCCTTTTAATTACATGTTTTCTTACATCATGGAGTTACTTCTTCGAGGACTGCTGCCCTTTCTAGCCTCTCACTTATCTAGTTTTTCAAAATTGAATACTTGATCCATGAAATGAATTAGTTACCATACAAATCCTAGTTGCTTGATGGACCCAAAAGAATGAGATTTTTACTATCCATGACTAATACCATTGTCACGTAATGCAAACACATTGTTTAATGTTGCAATGGAACTTTTGGAACTTATTGCACTCAGTAGCAGGGAGCATCCAATTCCATAAGCAGAGTCAACAGAGTTCCAAAAATCAAACTTCAGGATGGAAGAGATCAAAACTTTCTCAGAATAAAATTATTATTTTTGTCCCAGTTTGCATATTTTATTTATTTAATAACAAACTCAGATTTTTAAAAATAATTAAGACAAAGTGTCTTCTTCTTAATGAAGAATATCTGATGACTGACATTTTCTGTAAAGAATTCTATCACTAAACCATTATATGATTCCAAACATACTTAAAAACAGCTAACATCACCAACACAGGCTGTGTGGATCCATCATGCCTCTAGGTCAGTGTCTACTAAGCATGTGGAAGTGTGTAGTTAATGCAGCACATAAACAGAAACTCTGACTTGCCAGATATTACCCAATGTCTTTGCCTTCATTGCTAAAATTTGGAGTACATTAGAGTTACATGAGTCAGAACCAGTAGCACAGGCCTGTATTCTAGCCATATGGACAGCTGAAGCAGGTAAGTTCAATGTCTTCTGGTCTACAGAATGAGTTCATGAGTACACTGGGCACTAATAAGCCCTTGTCTCAAATTTTAAAAATAAGTAAGGGAGAAAAGAAAAGAAAGCTAGCAGACAATAGTTGCTTCTTATGCTAGAGAAATTGATCCCTTGCCTCCTTTTCCATGGCAAATGAGTCTTGCTAATTTAAGTATTCAGCTCTAAACTCCCAATTCAGATATCACTTTAGACTCTGTGTGTGTGTGTGTGTGTGTGTGTGTGTGTGTGTGTTGTGTGTGACACCTTTATATGTGTAGTAAGTATGTGCGACTCCAGGGTGATAGGCAAAGGTTCTTCCATTATTGTCTCAGGTGGAGCCATCTTTGGTTTAACTTTAAACTGACTCTCCTCTTTTTCTATTCCCCAGCTGTGAAAATTCCTGTGGGAAGGTATCCATGCCAGTTTTTGAAACTTGGGATTAAAATACCCCAGCTAACTGCATGTTTTGTTGTTGTTGTTGTTGCTTTGTTTGTTTGTTTGTTTTTGCTTCTGTTAAACTACTTGCTTGCTTTACTTCCCACTACAACTTAAAACCAAGAAGCAGGTTTTTTAGGTTCTCTGCCTTGGAAATCTCTCTATATAACGCATTTGAGGCTCCTCTGTATGATGTGTTTCTCTCCAGGTAGTAGACAGCTGCCTTAATACAGACTCTTACTTTGAACTTTAGTTGTGCTGAGTGGTCTCTGGGTCTCTACCATTCAACATCAGGTACCCATGAACTACATGTTTATTTGGACGGCAGAAGACAACCTCAAGTGTTGATCTTCACTTTATACCCTATTTGAGATGGAGTTTCATGTTCCCTGCTTTGTGCACCAGCTTTACTGGGCCATAAACCTCCTTAGATTCTTTGTCTTCCATGTTGCTGTAGTGTTGGAACTGCAGCTGGTGGGTAACTGCGCCAGGGTTTACTTGTGTTTGGGGGACTCAAACTCACATTCTCATACTTGAATGGCACTTACTTTACCAGCTGAGCCATGTTTCCAGTGGTTGATGCTTGATTCCAATCTTCTTCTAACACTGGAGTTTTGTGTTTTCTGGTTGCATTTGGCTCAGCTAGACTCTTTGATGAGAGAATATTTTCAGGGTTCTCCTTGAGAAACCCCATTCTCGAATGTCCAGCTCCTGAGGAAAAAAAAAAATCAGAGGAAAACTTTGCCTTGTGTGTCACAGAGAAAGAATGCCATTAGGTTCTGCGTGGTAAAAACTCTATGTTTGCAAAGACTAAACAAGTTTAACTGTCATGGAATTCACAAATTCTGTCCTATCTGTCCATTATTTGAAATAAGCAATGACCTTGGCACTGCTCCATTAGATATTTCTTACATGCTGAAGGCTCCTTTAGTAGCCTTGATATAAAACATCCTGAGAGATTATATAAAAAGTTTACTTTTATTATTACTTTATATCTATAACTCAACACAGTGTCTTTCACTAAATTAGTTCATCAACTAAGGACTAAATTAATGGAGATGCATTTTTCCCTTGATTATTATCTTCATAGGAATATTTATCTGTGAGGTTTGGAGGGAGCAAGGACTTGGAATGTTTTTATCAAAAGTTCTATGATAATATTCATTGTCTGTGCTTCTACACATTCTTGAGGTTGATAAATCAGAATATGGTATGTTTCAGGCTTGTATCATAAGAAGCATTTACTTAATATTATATGATATATAATATATATTATATATATATATATGTATATATATCTCTTCTATAAAAAATAAACCAAAAACTGCAATCTAACACTACCTGCATGTTTGGAAACTGTCTCAGATTCCTACTAACATGTCAACAATTTATGAAAATGTTTACTTTATTTGTTTGAAGGAGGAAATGATTTATTCAGTCATATTCTATTAATTAGTGGTCTGAATTATTTTCAACTAGAGGGATCTCATGCAATTAGTCTGTCTATTCATTTATCTCAAGCTTAACTTCCAAATTCACAAAGACTGGTTAGCTCAAAGATAAGTCTTAGTTGAGCTTCTCTCAAACCTTTTGCCTGTGGTCTTCACCATGTATTAGGTTGACCTTGAATAGTATAGATCATAGCATGATTCCAGGTAAAAGAAGGGATAGACTAAAGCTTCTAGAAAGTCAGATTCATAAAAAACATATTCTACCCAAAACCAGCTGAAATTCAGCACTGAAAACATATGGACAGGACTATTTAATGGAAGCTCTTTTCAAGTAAGACAGTCATTTCTGTACATTAGTATGTTTCATAGTGAATTCCTTTTTTTGGGTGGGATAACTAGAATATCCTAACAAAACATATCTTAATATAAAAGTAGTTAACTGATATAAACCCATTTTCATGCAATCCTTTCTCTATAGTGTTGTATGCCATGCATACAATGCCTTAATGAAGACCTTAATGCCTGGTCTTCATACTCTTCTGACGCTGAAAGCCAAATAGGCTTGGATGGACCTAGGCATGAGAAGAAACTGTTATTTTTATTTTATATTTATTTTATAGCCTTTCTTGCCTATTGTCCTCAGAATTTATGTCCACTCTGGGAGGAGAAGAGATATATGTGAGTCATTTGACATCCTTAGCAGTGTCTATCCTACCTGCATCAGTAATAGGACCTCTGTACCAATGGCTTCAAGACATTACAGATTATCTGGGGAGTCTGGGGAAATCCCAAACACAGTTCTGCACATCCTGAGCTCCCAACTCATAGAATGTGGAGAAGACTGTTTTGTTCTGTTCCATTGACAAAGGAACAGATCACATTCAGAGAGTTCAAATGACCCTTCAATACCAACAACTGTCCTCTGAAGAAATTCAAGTGAATTTTACTGATCTGAGGATGGTACTCATAGATTCTCAGTTCAGCCTGTACCCACAAACAGTTAAATTTATTTTATTCTTATAAAAATTTTAAGTATAATTGCTTGCGAGTTTGATGTCATACCTTTGCTCATATACCATTAATATGACACAATACACAAAAACTCCAGAATAGTTTATCTAGACATAATCGGCCTTCATAGACATCATTTTACAATTTTCAATCTTTATTATGGTTCTATATCTAAATCCATTTTCAGAAAACTTACATGATATTCAAAATTTAATAGAACTCATGATAGGACATGCTCTGTCTGTCATTTATGTGACATTTCTTAAATAGAAAAGATGAAATATTATAATTTAGGTTACTTTGGACCATTGTCAATATTGTGAAAGTCTGATAGAACAGCTTGCTCTCTCTTTTTCCCTCTTTCCCTTGTCCTTCAAGTAAATTTGTCCGTTCATTCATTCTTGCTCTAGCCTTGACTGGCAGCTGATTTTGAAGTGTGAGACAATTATTTGTTTTTTGGATGTTACCATTTATTGGAAGAAGGATAAAATCAATGTGACATTTCCAGAACAATGAGAGATTACGATAGTAGATGGTTTTTAAATGTGAAACACTAAATTTTAAAAATGTCACCTGTATACTATGTCAGACTTTGTCAAAAATAAAAACAATAAAAACTTATAGTCATAAATCCTGATAATATTTCAATACTTTTAGATAGAGATGGTGTTCTCATTTTGCTGTATGTCTGCATAAATGCTGCCTTATCACAAGCTAGAATGTCTGCAGCTATATTATTGTGGAAGTCCTGTAATTTAGGCTATTAACAAATACAGATGTTTGTGTGAGTGAGTGCTGTATATATATGTGGGTGCATGCCTAGTCCCAAGCTATGGTTATGTGGGATTACAGCAGAAGGCATGGGAATATAATGCTAGTATCACTTTTATTTATCCATATCTGAATGACCCCTAGGCAATCTGCACACCCTCTGTTTCAGTATGCTTATCTTTCAAATAAAAATGCCATGGAAATTTAAGTCACAATTTAAGTGGAAAAAATAGGAAACTAACAGAGAACGGTCCTTGGTGCATAATAAGTTATGGCTGCTGCCTTTATAGTGACTATTACTGTTAGTGTTCTTCAAATGATATACCATTGTCAACTGTTGGTACACAGTTTTCACATTAACACTTTATGATTTCTGGTTTCCTTATTTTAGGAACTTGGGTTACATTTAACCATATGTTTTGTTGAAATAAAATTGTGTAAACTTCAGAAAAGTATGGTCATCACACTTTTGAAGAGAGGGTAGAAAGATTTCACAGTTCTGATGTTCTTTTTCTATTTTTATTTTATGTTTTAACAACATTTATTGATGGTCACTGGTAAATTAGTCCAATGAATTGGTATAGAGCGATGTTACAACAATCTCATTCAGTGGTTCTGGTACCAGTTTGGTTTTCTATAACATGTTAAGATCAGGGAATTATTAGTTTTTGATAATTCATTTTTAGAGAGTGATTTGAAGTGTGGCGAAGAAATATGTGTCACAATTTGGGATTTGCTGTAAAGATCAACTATGTATTGAGGTACTTAGAACAAAGCTTGCCAAGTAGGAGCTATTTGATCCTGCCAACCTAAACGAAAGAAATTTAAAGAAAAACCAGGGAAGACAAAGGGAGGGGGTCTCTGTTGCTTTTTACATTTGCATGGGAATAATTGCAGGAAACTTGTTGAGGCTACTACTTCATAGATATTTTGTCGGTTGTATGATTCATGGGGGTTTCCTAAAACATGAAACTGCCTATTTCCTTAATTTCACAGTGCACACAAGCCATCTCTTTTTCTTGCTTCCAAATCCACACGCTGAAATTTTAGGAAGTGAAAATATTTCTAGGTACCAGGCTATTAAACTATTAAATGTAGACATTAAAAGCAGTTTATCCATGAAATTATATTTCTAAAATAAAAGTAGTTCATATTCTAATCTAGAGTCATAGGAACTTCATATTCTATAAATTCTCTCATGCTTCTAAATCTCTCTATTCTAACCTAAACAGTGTTGATAAGAATGCTGGTGTCTCAGGATATTATACAGATTCAATTGTTGCACATACAGATGCACACACACACACACACACACACACACACACACAGAAGCAGTGGTTGAGATGACTCCCAGCAAACATTGGTTTCCAATGTATCTGTCTTTGTTCCTTAGCACATGACCAGGAACACAGAAGAGAGCTTTTGTTTCATTTTCTAAAATCAACCTGCCTTGGAATGGGCCTTAGGAAGTAATCTGGTGACCCCAGCAAAAACCTACAGCAAATAAAACTATTAACAAAGTATATTGTTCTATCATTTGGTCCCACACAAGTATCTGCTTTCTGGTATTACCTATTATGTTATAGGACAAGTACTTGCCACCCAAAGAGAGTGTGGTAATTGTAAACAAATAAAAAATAAATGTTTGTTGTACTAAACAATGCAACAGGAAGCTTACAGAAAAGGAAAGTTCAGATATAATTTCAGCAACTCCCAAGTCCCACAAAAAGGCTAGAACAAAGCCAAATTATCTTATTTGGGATTCAGCCTGGTTCACATCTAACTTAGTGGCAAACTAAAATGAATTCTCTCTCTGTCTCTTACTACTTGCCTGTTCCCTCTAGCTTTCTCTCTTGACAGGGAGTCACATGCATTACAGGGTGGTCTCTAACTTGCTAAGCTTCAGAGGATGACCTTGAACTCCTAATCCTTCCATCCTGTGCTGTAAGCACAGGAATTCCACCACCCACACCCTCAATCCTTTCCTTAACTTTTTGTGAAAATGAAGGTGGGCAGGATGAAAGCTGAGGAAAGCAGTGAGACCTTTAACATTCTCTAGGCTCTAATCAAACTCAGAGATGGGAGCCTCCAAAGAAGAAGACATCTCTGCCTCAGCCCACCCTGCGTTGTGGGTTACCATCTGTGTTAAGCACAGAGAAGAGATCAGGCTAATTGGACCTTATGTGACCTTACTAGTGAAAAAGTATACCATCAGAACCACTACACAAAGCATCATGGTTACTATTGTTACCAGTATGGGTCTGTCCAATCACAAATCACGCGCTCAAGGATTCCAGATTTAGCAAGAGGTTCAGGCAGTCAATTACAATTTGAATTGAACAATAGTATTATTAAGAAGTGTCTTAGTTAGCATTATTATTGTCATGATGAAACACCTTGACCAAAAGCAACTTGGGGAGGAAATGGCTTATTTTGCTTAAATATCTGTATCATTGCTGATCAATGAAGGAAGTCATGACAGGATGTAAATAGGGTAGGAACCTAGAGGCAAGAGCAGATGCAAAGGCCTTGGGAAGAGAAATGTTTACTGGCCTGCTAACCATGGTTTGTTCAACCCAATTTCTTATAAAACTCAGGACAACCAGCCCAACAGTGACCCCATTCACCGTGTGTATTGGGATCTCTCACATCAATCACTAATTAAGAAAGTGCCCTACAAGTATGACTACAGACCAGTCTTATGAAGGCAGTTTTTCAATTGAGTCTGCCTTCTATCAGGTGACTCTAGCTTATATCAAGTTGACACAAAAACTAGCCAGGAAAAGAGATTTACACTTTAAACTTAAAGTGGTTGCCAATGGCAACACTGGATGGGCCTATCGAGGAGACTCTGGGGGAACAGAAAAGTAATATAAAAGTTCAGAACAGTTGTTCTTAGAGTATGGGCAGTAAACATCTTCGTCTTAATCATCTGCACTCTTGTTCGAAGCATATACTTTTTAAGACTTATTTTTATTCATTTCTTTGCATTTGCATGTTTGTATGTATATGTGTGTGTGTGTGTCTGAGTCAATATACACATATAAGAACAGATGACTGTAGAGGCAAGAAGGGAGCAATGGATCCTCTGGAGCTTTAATGATAGGCAGTTGTAAGCTGTCTGACCTAGGTGTTCAGAACCAAATTTGGGTGCTCTGAAAAAGCAGAACATACTCCAGTTTTTTAAGAGGACAAATATGAACAGAATTAAATAATACAGCCCAGAAAATAAGGCATATGCTATGCTCATTTCCTGATCACTATCTCCAAGTGGTTAACAGGCAGAATCTTAGATGTTATGCTGGCTTGAATTCTAGACATTTCAACTCATTCTTTTGTCTATTATTCCATAGTTAGTTCACCTTGACTTTTAGAAGTATTCTATAATTTCCTCTAACCTGAAATTCTAATAGGTGGACTTTTGGTGGATAAAAAGTATGTCTTTCTTTTAAAAATAAAAATAGCTGTGATTATGGCAGAGAAAGAGGGCAGAAGTTAGGTGTATGTAAGAACATCAGCTGGTTTGTAGGAACAGGAATATTTGGATATTTAGGTTTTGTCTAATGATTCCCGTATGTTCTTATCCCCTCTAGACAATTGTTAAGTAGCTACATCATAGACAAAACCATCCTGATGAACAGAAACAGAAAAGAGACAATGATGTCTTCATTTAGGTAGGCAGATAATAGCATTGGTTTCCACCATTGGAAAAAAAAAGAAAATTTTAGAAGCATTAAATGTTTTTCCAAGATATCATAATTAGTAATTTAGAATGTCAGCATACCAAAATTAGAGCAATTTAATGTGTGTGTGTGTGTGTGTGTGTGTGTGTGTGTGTGTGTGTGTGTGCATGTGTCAGAAAAAGAAAAGACACAGAGAACAGCAAAGACTAAGAAAGGAAGGGAAAGATAAAGACTAAAAAAGGACATACATTGATGACAGATCAGTAGATGATAGATAGATAGATAGACAGATAGATAGATATAGAAAAACGATAGAAAAATAGATGACAGGCAGATAATACATAGATAGATAGATAGATAGATAGATAGATAGATAGATAGATAGATAGATAGATAAATGAAAAATAGATGTTATATAGATGATAAATATATTGATATGTAGCTAGAGGATAAATAGATGACAGATAGATGATGGATAAATGAATAGATGGTATGAAGGTCATAGGGATATATAATAGTTAATCAATATCACAAAGATATATAGAGTAATAAATGATATAGATAGATGCTAAATATGGATTATAGATAGAAAAATAAATTGATTGATAAGTAGATAACATGTAGACGAAACGGTCTTATTTACAGCAGCTGCAACAAGATCTTTTCTTAACTAAGCAACTTTCTTTCAAAATTTATTCATGGTTCAAAGGAAAATGATTGCTATCATTCAAAGGTAATATATAATCACCTTTTAAATCATAAGAAAATATATTGGTTTATAAGATGGTGCTTTTTGATTGAAAAATATTTTCATACAATACATTTGATCATGATTTTTTTCTCCTTCTCCAATTCCTTCCAGATCTTCCACATCACATGTCCCATCCAACATTATGTTCACTCTCTCTCCCTCCCTCCCTCTCTCTTACTCTTTTCCTCTCTCCCCAACACAAAATGAAACAAAAAAGCAAGAGACATATGAAACTCTCACAACAAAACCACAAAAATGAACCTAAAATAAACAAGCAAAAGACCAATAAGACAAAACATTCCCAAACACAGCAAAATGAGACAAAAAAATCTACAAAATTGAGGGTTTCTATATTTGTTGTGAATAAGGCCTACCCCAAATTTAGTTAATATATCCAGGGAGACTCCACACAGAAACCCAGTATCCTTTGCCACCAGGTCTGTTGAAGATAGTTTCTTGGTTAGGAGTGGTACTCTGTGGCCTCTTCCCCTTATCAGCACTGGGACCCTCTCTGATTTGAACCTGGTAGTCTTTATGAATGCTGCCACAGATTCTGTGATGAGTATTTTTGTGAGTGTAGCCTCTGAGGGGTGAATGTGCCAAATTATTTCTTTTTCCCCTTTCTTCTCACATTAATGAGGACACAGTGTGAGCCCACAAATCACACTTCAGAGCAGTGGCTTACTGCTGCGCTATAGAGCCCAAGGTCATCCATTATCTACACTTTGCTACTTGACCATTTATCTAGTGCATTGTGGTGTCACTTCAAAGAGCAATCGTGCATGTTGATGGTGTATCTATGGAAAAGGAGAAAAATTTCCCTTAAAGATCAGCAAGTTATATATAGGGTCAGCAATGCAGGGAAGCAGACAGCAGGGATTTTCAGGAAGCACTTGCTTATTTACTTGTAAAATTCTGGGTTCAAGTTTTAAAATTGCATGGCATGAATGATGTAAAACTTTTGGGAACATTTATTACAAGTGAAGATGTATAATTTTTCTTTTTGTTTTAGCAAACTATGTTCCTCACAGTGGGACAAATGTGCTTATTTCCAATTAAAAAAGAAAATAAAAATCTACTAGTTGAAGAAAAAAAGAGAGAATGAAAGAAAGAATGAATGAATGAAAAAAAGTTACTGGGCCATATGTCGCAAAAGATATATACTGATATACTGCCAATCACATATGCTCTCTGCTCTTTTCTTTTGGAAAAGGAAGTCATGACAGTTTTTCAATTAGTTTCCCTCTTTTAAATAAGTCCATTCCTAAGTGAGTCAAACTTTCTTCTATGCAATGCACATTGATCAGTTTCTATCACTCCTAGTTCTGGCCGCTTGATCCTGCAAAACCCACCATGACATCTCCTAAAGACTCTTCCTTCACTGAGACTACTTCCACGTATATTTGTTCATTTTGTAAATACATGTCTTGTGATTATCTCCTTGAATATTACTTTGACTGAATATATTTTGACTTTTTTCCAAGTGGTATTTTAATTTTTATTTTTATTCTCAGATTTTATTTTTACCTCTGCTTTTCAAAGTTCTTGTTTTATTGTACTTAGCAAAGCATGACAATATCAGAGGCTTGAGATCTATTGAGCTTTCCTTTATATAAGATTTAGGTTTTTGCTGAAAATGAAATGTATATTTATTCTTACTTTAGATCTATTTTCTCTGTTACTTTCTAATTTTGATGTTCAGATTTAAAAATTTAAAATAGTCTAGTCTTTGGCTTTTTATAACTAAAATATCAAAAAACTATTTTATCAGTTGAGTAAACAACCTGAAATTTAATGTTATTTGTAGATTCATGTATAAGAAACATAAGCACAATCACATAAGCTATGTGATTTTCACTTTTTTGTTTGTTTGTTTTGAGACAGGGCTACTTGGTTGTAACTCTGATGCTTCTGGAACTCACTCTGTAGACTAGGCTGGACTCAAACTCAGAGAGATGTGCCTGCCTCTGTCTCCCAAATGCTAGGATTAAATTCGTGTGCTATCATTGCCACGCTGTCTTTTTAATTTTTGACATTGATATATTTTTATGCTGTTTTGGTAATGCATTCTACACTCTTAAATAACAACAAAAAATGCACTTGTATACTTAACTTTGTTCTATCCTTTCTGTCCTTCACATATTGAGCCGGCACTCTGACTTAGAAATCAATCCTATCCAGTTACTTATTTGACTCTGTATTTAGTTTTTGTTACTGCTAAAATAAATTACCTATAATCAAGCAAATTTATTATGCTCAGGTCAAAAGTCCAGCTTGCTGTTTCCTAGGAGTAATTTATAATCTCTAGCGCTTACAATCTTCCTGCCTCCTATTTTAGCATAGATCTATGAGCCTTGAAGAGAGGATTGTGATGAAGACATCCTGTTTAGGGTTGAGGATCCAAAGTTGCTCCCTCTCTGCACAATGCCCAGCTGTGAACTTCTTTGTTATTTAGCATGTTGTCTTACTGGTTTTCTTCTTATTTTTCAGATTGTCTCTTTTGATTTTCAGTTTTTTGTTTGTTTTTCACATTTTTCCTATTTTGTTTTCTTTTTAAAGAGAGAGAATGGAAGAACATGAAGTTGATGGATAGGTAGGAAGGGAGGATATGAGCAGAGGCGAAGTAAGGGAAGATATAATTAAAATATTTTTGAGTTATTAAAAAAATTATTGCTAGGCAGTGGTGGTGCATACCTTTAACGCCAGTACTTGGGAACCAGAGGCAGGAAGAGCTCTGTGACTTCAAGGCCAACCTGGTTCCCAGAGTGAGTTCCAGAACAGCTAAAGTGCCAGAGTTACAACAGACAAACCATCTCAAAAAATCAAAACCAAAACCAAACAAAACAAAACATCAAAAAAAAAAAAAAAAAACCCTATTACAAAAATGTCCAGATTGCTTATCTGGGCAATGGGGGAGACTTTTTTAATGTCATTGCCAACTCATTGCTGGCCCTGGACATTTATAGAATCTTTGAGGGGATAAAGGACTTCTACACAGATGCAGTTTGTCAAATTCCACTCCAGACATTGAATGACAGAATGTGTTCAGTGAAAGTTCTCAACCTGCTTACCTGGCTCATGAAGAACCTGTGTGATTTAATACAATGTTTAATTTTCATTTTAAAAATCTCTGATACTTTCACAAGTTTCAGTGATGATCATATACATTCCTTTGGAGGATCAAATCTTAAAATGAGGACCACAGAGTCTTATCAAAATTGCTGTTACTTTATTACTCTATTATCAATCCACTTATGTGTTCTACAATACTAGTGTTTCAGAGAGTTACCTGATTGCAAATACCCACAAAATTTAGAATACATTTCTGACTATGTCTATAATTAGAAAGTTAATTTCACAAAGCGATATCAGTTTCAAAATGAGACCATTCTCTTTGTAACCCAAGACATCACAAAATTCAGGTCCATCTGTTATTATCAGCCACTACTCAGTTTACCTGGTAGAAAAGATTGCAAGAGATTAAAATGACAGAAAAGAAATTGGTTTCTCTTGTGAGCTTTCCAGCCTGTGTAAAAGTTCACATAAACTTAAAAACTCAAACAAGGCATAGCTCCCATAAAGATGTTTTACATTTTCTATTTCAGCTGTGATGAGGGATGATTTTTCACAGAATTCTCTAACGAATCTCCGAGTTTTAGAGCTGTTAAGTTTACTTCATGAAGAAATAGGCTGCATCTTTATTTGTACAAAATGTTTTTATTCTCCTGGGGCTGTCACGTATAAATCCACATGATGGGAAAATAATTTGTATCAACTCCTCACCATCTATAATGTTCTTTCATGATGTAATTGCGTTGAATAGACTTTCAAAATGTTCTACAATAGATTTGAGCAGATATAGTTTCCTTATTTTTAATGGTACAAATTGTAATATTTCATCATTAAATGTAATGCGTTAGGCAGATAGCACACTGTCATTAGAAGTTTGTGTTAGTTACTTTTCCAGGACTATAGACAACTTCCTTGAGAGAACAACTGAAAAGAACAAAGAAGGATTTTGGCTCATGGTCTGGTCTAGCAAGTTCAGTTCAGGTGTCTTGGTCCCATGTGCTGGGGTAGAATGTGACAGTGTTTTGGCCTGAGCAGGAAGCTGTTCTCCTCATGGGAGACAGGAAGTGGGAGAAAGAGATCTAGATGAGTAAACCTTCAAACATGCTCCCAATGACTTACTTCCTCCAATTGGGCCTCACTTACTAAAGTTTCTAGAATTCCTCAAAGATAGGGCCACTGCCTGAGGACCAAGCATTTAATATAAGAGATTTCCAAGGGCATTGTATTCAAGCTATAACTAATTGTTGTTGATTTTTAATGTGAATTTTATCATATGGTTTTTAGAGTCACATAGTATATATACTTTCTTGTTAGACATAATATAATAATAAATTATACTAGTTCCCTTCTAGTTTTTTGAGATTAAAATGCCTTTGGGTTATAGTATATTTTCTAGAGTGATTACTTTATTTGACAATGTTTTATTTATGATCCTTGCATTTATCATGAAGGCTTCTAGAAGTGTCTGTCTTGGCAGTATTTGCTATCACTTTATCTAAGTCATGAGCTAAGTGTTGCTTAAGTGAAACAAATATGGAGAAAAGTATATCTCTCTCTATGTATATATATTAGCTTTGGAACAGGTTGAATCACTTGAAATTTGTATAATTTATGAAGTATTCACAGCATGTTACCAGTAATGGAAAAAGATACCATTGTTCTTTGTATCACCTAAGGAAAAAGCAGGTACTGTCAGTTAATGGATGACAAAGATTTATTTTACCTTTTCTCCTGGAAGTTTATTAATTGAAGAGTTTTAATATTTATGTTGTGGAAAATAGGTCTTCCTCATATGCAAACAAAAATAATTGATTTTGTAAATCTTAAAATCTTTACATTGTTAAAACACAGTTTCTTTCCAATCACCTGTAACTGATTAATTCTTGTATTATTATTTTAGACAGAGAACACAGTCTTCTGAATCACTGAGCATGTCTTCATAAAGACACTTCCCTGTTCAGATAGGATAAGTTATTTTCTATAACCTTTGAACTTTATGATAATCTTTGCGTTTGTGTGTGTGTGTGTGTGTGTGTGTGTGTGTGTGTGTGTGTGTGTGGAGACTCAATATTGACAATTTGGTGTCTTCCTTGATGCTTCTGCATTTTTATTTTCTGGAGACAGGGTCTCTTGCCAAAGCCAGAGCTTAGCTATTCAACTACTCTTGACAAGCCAGATTACTCTAGGGTTCCAATATCTCCATTTCTTGAGCACTGGGATTGTAGTCAGTGACAATGCCTGCAAAGTTTTATGTGGGTGTTAAAAGTTCCAAACGCAGGCCTTTGTATTTGAATGACAAGCTCATTATCCACAGAGCCATCTCTACAACCTCGCAGGGTTCAGTAGCAGTTTTTAGTTTATCATATAAAACAATAGTTCTCAGCATTCCTAATGCTGCAACCCTTTAATAGAGTTTCTCATGTTGTGGTGATACCCTCAACCATAAACTTACTTTCATTTCTACTTCATAACTGTACATTTAGCTACTGTTATGAATCATAATGTAAATTTCTGATAGGCAGATGGTCTTAAGCAGCCCCATTGAAAGGGTTGTTTGACCCCCAGTGGGGTTGAGAACCACTGATCTAAAAGGTGTGAACAGAAACAAGGGAACAATGCATGAAAATAATTGTTCCTCAAAATTGCTTAAAAGCTGTTTGGATGACAATTTTAGAGACTACCATCTTGCACTTCGATTTCTAAAATAATTAACAAATTAAGTCAAACAAAAGTTTATGGTAACAATTACAGCTTGTGTTAGGTTTATGTTAAATGAAAGGAAACAGAACACATGGCACACCCTGATTATGGTGCTGGCAGACACAATTTCTGGAAAAGTATCAAGTTAAGGCTGTAGGTGATGCTCTCACTGTCTTGAAAGTCATGAGTTTTAACTTCTGTCCCTTCCTTTTTCATCTCTTCTGTTCAGTATTCATTTAAAATTCATATGCATTTCTTCAAAATTGACAGCTTTTACTTTATCTTATTTCAAAAATTCTACATAATTGGGACTCAATTTTTGATAATTTTGTTCTTTATAATTTTTCTTTAACTATTCATTTACTTTGCTCAATTAATTTACCCCTCTATCATCTTGTTTTTCTTAGGTATTTTAGTGTCACTTCTTTTTTCTTATACTTATTTGACTCAAATATTACTTTATACTTTTGTTTAACTAAGCAAAGGCATACATTATTGTTTTCTGCTTTCTATTTTGACAGATATTTATTTATATTCCTGTGCAATTGTGGAAGTTCTAAATTAAGAGCTGGTAGGTATGAGGTTCTTTTTGGGTGGATAATTCCACATTCCTCCGTTTTTAGAATTCAGTACTACCACATTTTTGAAAATTACAATTTTTCATTTCATCTATGATAAGTTTTCACAAGAGTTCTGTTCAGTAAATTATTCAGTTCCCCATCTCATTTTTCTCAGATAAGCTTGTTAATACCTAAAACATTATATAAGACATTTCACAGGGATTAGTAAATAAGTGACTTTAACTATATATGAATGGAATTCATTCCAATTATCTATATCTTTTAGAATTATATTTTTTTCATTTCAATTTTAGTCCATTTCATGACTTAAATAGGAATATAATTGAAGGATATGCAGAACTTTAGAATGTGTAGTTTAGCTACCCATTTAGAAACCCGACTATATTATAAACATGTAGCTATGCTTTATTCATTATTATCTTTAGTCAAGGGATTTTTGCCCCTGTTCTTAAGCTGCATCTAAGCAGTAAAAGCCTGGAATCATATTTCCTAGTTCAAGTTCACTTGTGAGTCTTAACTGTGTTTGGCCAGGAATTGAAGCAGTAGTGGGCAATGAGCGCTTCTGAGTTCACAGGACCAAAGCAGTTAGATGATGGTAATTTCCTCCTAAGAATTCCGACTCAGGCTCCCTTCAACCTAGATGAATAGGACTGGAGAATCATTACAGTCCCAGATTGTTTCTGGAAGGCATATGAAACATATCAGAATTTCAACCCTGGTCCCAGCAGACACATATAGATCAGAAACACATTCACATGTCCCTCTAGCTGTCAGTCTCTGCGAGGATCCAATGATGGAATAGGCCCCAAAGGCAAAAATAACTTCTCATTTCCAGTGGCAACTCGGGCCAAGGCAAAGCAGATTAACCACATGAGATGATGCAGAGCTGGTATGATTGTCTTCTAGAGAACATGAAATTAATTTCCAAGTCTTGTCAATCTGAGAAACTTGAGAAATCTGTGTCTGCTCTTTTTACGTGAGAAAAATCAAACTCTTTAACTTTCTTATTTGGTCTCAGTGTGACCAATTTTTCCTTAATTGTAATCTATGTACTTTAACCCAACAAAGTAGCAACAGCCTCAAGATAAAGTTTTATTGTATCTGTATCTTTTATTTTCTATTATTTCAAATGCAGGTATCTTGTAACAGTAACATAAGAAACTTTTTTATACTCTCCTACATAACTTGTTTCAGTGTTTCCTTTATTTGTCTGATTATTCCCTCTATCTTTGCACTGGACTATGTTTTTGTGTCTATGTATACATAATTCTAATTTGAGAGTAAAATAGTAGTGTAAACTGTTGTCACTAAATAAAAGTATCTTATCTTCTATTGCTAATGCAATTATCAAACTTCAAACTGGTGGCAGTTATCTCAATTCTACAGTATGTTCTAGAATTTAAATGACCCCAGTAATGCCTCAAGCAATAGCTCCACGAGGCTGTAAGACATACTATATCTTGTTTCCAGAACTTCTTTTCTCATCTCAATTTATATACTTTTTTTTCCTAACCTCAAATATTGTAAAAGGCCAATTATTTTGTAGAATGCCTCATAACGTTGGTGCCTCTGCTGCTTCTTTGTAAATAATCTTGCATGCACATTATTTGCTTGTGAGCTAGGACTTAGGCTCTTTCTTTTCTCAGGATGCATATCCATAGATACACCATGCTGTTGATATTACTTTAGTGATTTTGTTAAAATGGTGTTCCCCCCAGGTTTATCTACAGTAAAGTTATGATTTTTCTCCCTTGTAATAAGTAATTGATTTTTTTCTGGTGATACTCTGAAAATACAGAAACATCTTATATCTAATCCAATGTTCATCTACTAATTTTAGAAACATTTGTGGATTTGCTATTACTTCTGTTTTTATTGGTGATACCTGCCTGTGTGGAGGAAATTTCTTTCATATTTACATATTATCTTTCATTTCTATCAATATATGAAATATGGGTTTCTACTTTATTTGGTGGATCATATTGTATTGTCATCATTTCCTTATTGATTAAGGTTCCCTGAATTTAACTCATATACAATCCTTCAAGTCAACTGTGGTTTTTGATGACAAAGTCCAGTTTTTAAGTCAAGGTTTCATTATTGATTCTCAATAATTTTCAGTTTCTTCTCCAATCTGCTAGACATGACCCACTAATATTGACATTGCGATTCTTTTTACTATGACTTGAAAGAAACATTAAGAAGTTTCTAAATTGCTAACCCATACTGTGGATCCTCCCAAGAGTATAAACTTAGGATGCTGAGTTCTGTAATATATTCACATTATGAAAATCACTTCAAATAGACCCATAGAACTGAAGTGATATTCAGAAAAGTTTTCAGATTTCCCACTGCTTTGTAAATTTATTCTTTATTATTTTATTTTCGTTGTTATGGTACATAATATTGATTTGTACTCCATTTTCAAATTGTCTGCTCCTGGTACACATAAATAAAATTGATTTTTATATTGGCCTTCTGTCTTGTGACCTGCTAAATTTACTTATTTGTTCTAAGTAATTGCATAGTAGAGATTCCTTTGAATTTTTTAGGTAGGCAATCATGTTCTTTGAAAATTAAATGTGTACTTTTTCCTTTTGCAATGTTTATAATTTCTATTTTGTTTTCATTGCTTATTATACTTCTAGAGCCTTCAGAATCATATAAAATATGTGGTGTGAGATTAGATGACTTTGTTTTGTCCCTGATCATACTTTGGAGGGGGGGGGAAGCACATTTCAGTTAATATTTTTGGTCTTAAATCTACTCCAAACCATAATTGAAAACAAATATCTTATTTTAATTACAGATTTTTCTTGTTTAAAAACCTAAACAATTTACAATGTGTTTGGTCTATACACATTCCTTACAATTCAGAGGCTTCTACAGGAAAATGATTGTCTAAGGAAAACACAACATTTATTCCTAAAACTGCCTGTGCAAAGTCACATAGTCACATGTCTGATGTTTAACTCCCCTTGTCAGATGACATCTCTGTTTCTAGCATCTGAAAGCATGGAGTAATAGTCCTTAGTTTTCTTTTATTTTCTTTCCTTTGTTTTTTTTGGTCTTTTCAGTTTTTCGAAGCAGGGTTTCTCTGTTGTAACTCTGGTAGTCCTGGAACTCACTCTATAGATCAAACTGATCTTGAACTAACAGAGATCCATCTGCCTCTGCCTCCCAATCTAGGATTACAGGCCTGTACCACCCTGACCAGCTTAGTCTTTAGATTTCTACCCTTAAGTTGTTCCTAATTCTTGATTTAGCTATCAATGTATATCACAGGGTAGTTTTAAATTCATTTGGAAACTCAGACTGGCCTCTAACTCATTACGTAGTTCAGGCTGGCCATGATGTCACTATTGAGAATAGGCTGACCTTGAATTTATCAGGATTCCCCTTCCTCAGACTTTTAAGAGCTGGGATAACAGGCATGCGCTCACTGAGTTGACTTAGAACAGTCAAACTTCTTATCTTGTTTCTTGGGTTTATAAAACGTCAAAATCATATTCAAAAATGTCAGCCAATTTTTGTTAGCCTTGTTGGAAGAGTTGTGTGACTGGAGGCAGGGAGGCTTGGAGGTTTCAGAAGCCTGCACCATTGCCAGTTAGCTTTATTTCTGCCTCAGGTTTGTAGATTAAATGTAAACTTTTAGCTAGTTCTCCAGCAACATATCTGCCTGCCTGCTACAATGCTCCAAGACATGATGGTCATGGACTCATGCTCCAAAACTGTAATGAGCCTCCACTTAAATGTTTTCTTTTATATGTATATATGTATGTATATGCTTTTAAGGTTGACCACTTGGTACTGAATAACCAGTTACGATGTTCATCCTTGAGGAAAACCGATTTTCCCTTTCTTAGCCACCACAAATTGCCTATAGTTCTTCATTTAGGAATATTCAGTGTATAATAACAATGGAAGGGAAGCTACCTTAATGTCCTACAGCTGATGGATGAGTAATGGCAGCATGGTATATATACACAGCAGAATATAACATGACTATATAGTGAAATAAAATTTGCAGGTAATAGAATGGAAATAGAAAATATACTGAGTGTGCTAATCCAGACCCAGAAAGACATGTACACTCTTGTTGGTATTATTTTATATATCATGAACACATGGGACATAATTCTGGCATCAATCACTTATCTTGATATAAAGCTAAATTTTATTTGTTGTTTTTTCTTAATTTAAACCAGTTTTGAATTTCATGTCAGAAACTGTTCATTCACAATAGTCTTTCCTTTTCATAAATGGACATACATAAATTGCTCATATTTAAAAAATAAATTTGCTTTTAAGTTATAAAATACATTGGCATATATCTCTTTCTGGAATCCTTTAGAATTATGTTTACTTATGAAGTATTTCTGAAACTGTGCTGGTTCCCCTCATTCCACAGTATCCTCTCCCCACAACAAGAACCTTTGAGGAAACTGTAATGATCCCAGATGTCTGGGCAGTGGAAACATTCCTATTTGCAGTGTTTAGTTAGGGATAATTATATGCTACTTGTTTCCCCCTGCATGTGTTTCTGCTGAGATCTCCACCATGAGCTCTACATTTAACATTGCAATGTCTTCTTAGTAAGGTATGCACAACGGCTCAGCGTGCTCAAAATTCTGAATACCTCCCAGTCCACCCATTTTCTATCTTTGCCCTAGATACTTACGTTAAAACCTACCCACTATGGTTGCTTCCTTAGCATTCTAACTCATTTATATTTTAATTAAATATATATCCAAATATGTTGTAAAGTTGGGATTTTTTCCATTTCTACTCCTGTATCTTCAACTCAAGAAATCATGAATTTTTTTTTTTTTTTTTTTTTTTTTTTTACTTTTACCAGAGATTTCTAATTTTCTCCTCGGTTATGGTATGCCATCCTCCACGGTTTTAATGTAGTAAATCATGTCCAGTTACCTATATACACATGAACTATATTATAACAATAATTATTTGAAAATTACCTTTACTTCTTATAGTAAAATAAAACTGAACTCCTTAGTGAATCCCCCAGGGACGTCCTCATTGTATCCTTATTATTGGCTGACACAAATACATATATGTATGGCTTTTAATAGCTTTCATATTTATAAGTATAGCTTATGGTTTTGGAAAGAATCTCATAAAATGCAAAACAGTAAAATTTAGAAAAAAAAAATGCATACAATTTTATGATTTAAGGATTGCCAGTATAACAAATGACCTGTTTTTCCAGTAATTTGTATGCACTTATTAAAAACCTTAGTAAACTATTCATAGATTTTTAAAAATACTTTCTGTACACAATTTTGTATTGAAACTGTGGCTTATATTCTGTTGTTTAAGCAGCATGACTTTTGGATGAGCATCATGGTATCCCACTGCACCCTGGAGCTTAGAAGTTTGCAGTAAGAGGAACCTGAGTTCAAGGCCAACATGGTCTACATAGTGAGACTCTATCTCAAAAGGTGAATTGGCTTTTGAGTCAAAGCATACGTCACAAAGTCTAAACAGTCCTGTGTTATCACTTACTTACATAGACACATCTAAAATAGGTATGGCAAAAACTTAACTGAAATTACCAGTTTACTCTAAAGCTATTATTTTAAAGTTAGTATGTGTAATTAATTATTCTTGTGGATGCATACATGACATTTTACAACAAACCTCACATTTCTATTTAAATGACATGTATGCAAGGCTAATGTCAGGAAGCATGGCTTATATGACTTTGCTGACTTGTTGAATGCCTTACAAATGTAGACCCAACTCAATGACTGTTGTCTTTAGTGTGGACAGGGTCACATATATCTCCTGGAACCAGCTACATGCTCTCATTTAGATGAGAATTTGCTGAAGATTGAACATTCAGTGTTGAACCACATTCCCTTATGGTTTCAATCCATTGTCATCAAGTTCTATCAGATTTTTTAAAACTTTCAATAGAGATGTCTCTTTTTTATCCAAGCACATAGTGATATTTCTAATGCTTTCTTTTTATGAAGTTCTATTTGATTTACAACGTTTAAAACTATAAAGTAACATGCATTTCTGTATAGCCCATAAGAGAACAATAATCATAATATCTTAATATGTAGTGGATATGAACATAAAGCTTTACACATCAGTTTCTAATCTTTACAAATTCCAGTGGAAAAGATTTTGAAGTAAAAAGTCAGACCACATATTAAGTTTTATTCAGGATGATCTAGAAAAGTTTATCTTCCAAAAGCTATATTGAGTTAAATTATCAGATGATACATCAGTTTTATGCTTCTCAGAATGTTGTCAGTTATATAATTTGTTAATCAATATATCGATATTAGCTTAATCACACAAGATTCAAGAAAATCATAAAGTGACAGAAGAACTTTAATGTCAACAGGTCCAGCCAAATAAGATGCTCTGTGGCTACTCCAGAAGAACAGACATTCAAGGGACCCTGTGCACTCTCTAGGGAATCCAAAGGATGCTATCATTACTGAAACAAGATCATGTTTATAGATATGTGAATCTCTGTTAGATTATTAAATATTACTTCTTTAAAAAGGTCTAGTCAGCTCATATTTATAGCAGTTGCTAATGCTAGCTGTGGACGCAGCATGATGCCCACTGCTCCCATGGAGCAAGCATCAGGTGCTTCTAGAAGAAGACTAGCAAATTTTGGCTCTTTTATGTCATGCTCTGAGAAAGTACCCTCTTCTTGTGACTTCTTAGGAGAGACTGACCTCAAGATTATAGGTTATATAATATATTAGATATTATATATTAAACATTATATAATAGTATATATGTAATACATAATATTAGGTGTTATATAATAGATATATAAAATTATATAGATTAAATAGATTATACATTGCAGACATCCAGTGGGTTGAGTACTGTCTAAAATGATGGGAAATTTTCCCCTTTCTTATTGTGAACAGAGTCTAGCTAGGGCTCTTCAGGTACTCACAGCGTTAAACTTCTGAGTTTAACTCTAAAATAGAAATTTTTATGATTAGATTTTTACATCAAAACTGAGGCTGTAATGACTAGATATGTACATTATTGAGGTAAATACTTACATAGGAATCTAGTGGAAACCAATGATAACAATGATTGATTGAATCAAATACGGTCTTGTTGATTGGTTGACTGACATATTACAACATGAAATAGAAATTAAGAAAAATAAAAGAGGATTATCTTGCCCTCAGCACACAAAATTAAATTAAAGTAGGGTTCCTTTGAGCTTGGGATCTACAGAGAAATATAATAATGTTAATGACTTATGAGGAGCCATGACTATCTGGCTGGTATAATCCTTCCCTCGTACAGAGAATATATTCTGCAGTCTTAGAGTCAGTTGCTTAATTGGCAATCTATTTAACATTTGCATGTGTTACCTTATTCCTAATAATCTATAAATAACAAGGTGAAATACTAATCAAAAATAACATAATTATTTTAAAATGACAAAACGAAATGAAACAATGAACTAGTTTTGTCCTGTGTCAATGTAATTGCTCTTTAATTTTGAACAAGTTTATTATTTTGTTTAGTTTTCTAATTTACTAAGATAAATTAAAATTGATAATTAGCAATATGAAAAGTTAAAATAATTAAAGTCAGAGGTACATGGATAACACTTTTGACAATTATTAATTTGAAAAGAGCATGTGCAGCCCCAGGAATCTCCCTTCTCCATCTTGCTCCTGTCTTGTGACATACAACAGAAATATGATCTAAACATGTGCTAATCTCCTCCTGCTCCAGAGACCCTAGACCTTACATCATACTTGGGACTTTCTTGAGGGTGAGTATTGAGAAGACGCTATTCTAGATAATGCATGCTGGACTCAAACTCACGGTTCTCCTGTCTCTACTTCCCTCAGGCTGATTCCAGGTTGGTACCACCATGCCCATCTGGAATGTCCTTTTGGTAGCAACATCATACTTCTATGGAATAGCTCTAGTACATGAATGTCATCCGAAGTAATAAGCATATTCATGACAATATTACTAGTGTGTTTTAGTTAATTAATTGTTGATTATGTGTAATGAGGGACACTCCAAAGGGAAAAGTAATGAAACAATGGAAACATTAACTGTGCCCATCTGAGTCTCACTCAGAAACTCCCAAGTAGTAACATATGCTCTACTAAGACACTGTTATCTCATGTAAAGAACATTCATGTAGAAATATGATATAATGATCAAATATAGACCAGAGTGAGGGAGATCACAGAAAGATCTCCAAGAAAGAGGTGACACTGCCCTCAGGAAGAGCCTAAAGAACAAGTACAGAGTCTAAGGGCTCTCAGCTAGGGGCCCTACGCAACACACGCTGCTAAGCCATCTGATTATAGACTGATTCCACTTTTGTGTTTGATTATTGTTTTAAAACAGAGACTAGATAATCTCTCTGACCAACTCTGTATGGAAGCCTGGAGCCAAAATGTTTTATTCATGAATAATGTCTTTTTTAATAAACTATAAAAATGTAAAACAATAAAAGTGATATATACCTAATAATGAGTGAGCCAGTAAACCCACCGGGCAGCTTTGCTAGGCAAGTGGAAAAAAATGGACTTTGTATAACAAATTGCACAATTATTAATCCTGTTTGAAACCCGTTTAATGTCACACCATTTACTTTAATTCTTACTGGTCTGACCATTATCATACATTATGCATTTTCTTTGTGATTGTTGGAAAGGGACTGCTAAGTAACTGTCCTCTTGAACTCATAAGGCCTCAGAGCTAGCTGAAGTGAAGGTCCTGACCAGATGGCAGAGGGGCTCAGAGGGCTAAAGACAACCTTTAGCTTCTTGATTGACAGAAACATCCAAGTTTTTCTGGAAGGTTGCTTCTCTTCCAGGCAAGTTGGGAAAGAAGAAAGCAATCAGCCAGATTCTTGCCTGTCTTGGTTTATAGAACATTTATCTCAAAACCTATCAAAAGAAATTCTTTCATAATTAAATAAATAGGAACAAGCTCAAATTCCTGAGACATTAAAGGTATTCCAAGAAAGCGGAGGAATTTGTAGGTTCTAACACCAGCAATTAAATGTTAACTCTTTTTAAAGCATTGCCCATGTTCTCAAGAGGAAAAAACAAGTTAGTATCTTATACTGTGAATTCTGAAAGTGACAGCTAGTAGCTACACTAAAATGAAACTCCCTTAACTGTGTTGAGGAATGTTAACAGTGCAAACTTCAGAGATGCCCTCCTACTTTGGGCAGAGTCTTCAGCTTGGACTTCATTGATACAAATGTAAGGGTTTATGTTTGTCAAAAGTGTGCTGTGGGGATAAATCCTGCACTGGCATTGTTTTCCCCAAAAAAGGAACAGGGGAGTAATGTTTATATTGGAAAGTGAAGATGTGGAAGAGGCACTTTTTTCTCAGTGTATGTGACTGACATACAAATTCTTATGAGTAGGAATTTTACTCAGTTTCCTCTAGGGTATGGTAAATACATGGTTCCATAGCCATGGTACCTCTAACCATGAGTTACTGAGTCCACTTAATAGAGAACTGGGAGAATACAGTCCCCATTGGTGGTATTTCACATCAGCAGAAATGAATCATTCATCCAGGTAATAAGAGGAATGGCATGATGACCAGGATGTTTGAACAGGTCAGGAGCACTGCTGTGAGACTTTCACCAATGACTTTTGTTATTTCCACAGTGCAGTAGCCCAACATACTTGTGCTACTTGAGGATAAACACATCAGACAATTAGACTAGATGCAATAAGAATTGATTTGAGGTAGAATTCAGCTTTTCTGAAGTGGTCTATGTTTTACAATATGTTTATCAGATTTGAGTTTGCATGGGAATTCAAGTATGTCTCTCCAGTCAGGCAACAGAACAAAGACTATCATATAGGGTGCAACCACTATAGTTGGAAAGTTCTGGACTGTTGGAAATCAGGGTCGCCATTGTCACTTATTTTTTCTCACAGTGAGGAAAGACATCATGGTCTACACATAGGGCTAAAGGTATTTTGAGAAATGAAACTGATGAATAAGGAGAAATGGCTTACAGTGATGCATTTACTCCCCATGAAAGACTATTCATGATGAATAGTTTGGAGAATCTGCAATAGAATGAAGACAATTCCAGGCAATCAAGCATAGAGAAAAAAATCATGTCATAATTTATGATATAATCTCACTAAGAAGAGTCAAAGCAAGAATAGTAGTACACAATGAGTCCCCGTTTAGCTATTCAGTCACTGGGGGAGCTGGTGTGGTCAGTCAGGGACAGGACTGAGAATAAGAAAGTGTTCTGGCCTCTGCACAGTTACTCAGTGTTTAGATTCAGTAAGAAGTGCAATAGGAGCTCATGTCAGCTTTTAAGATGAAATTATTTTATACATATTGTAAAATAATTCCTCTAGCTACCATGGTGAGAACAGAGTCTATTAGGTGAAGAAACTGGTAAGAAAGACTATGTGTTTCTTCAGGAGCTGATCACGATGCATTTGTTAGCCATGTAATAGGAAAGAGAGATTCTCAGGTCAAAGATGTAAGCTAGGAAAACCTTTAATTTTTTTATTACTTAAATGAGGGAAGTAGTATTCGTGGTCGTAGGGGTTTAACTAGTTATATCTAGTGAAGAATGGGGACAGTTTTTAAAAGACAGATAAATACAGATAAACAAACACACACACACACACATAAACACATATGACACACAGAGACAAAAAAAAAACACTTAACATATATAGACACACACAGACACAACAAACAGGCAAATAAACATACAGACACACAGTATGCATAAACCATTATCCTTGCAGGGTAAGACTGACTTGGTTTCTCAGAAAAATGCATTAGGAATGTTGCTACAGAGTTTGTCAATGCTTGACAGCAGTCTAAGAGGGACATGCTTCCTTATTTTACTTGGTGCTTCTCATCATCTCCAACCACTGAGAAGGGAAATGCAAACATCTGCATTTTAATGCTCACCATGTCATAGTGGTAACTTAACTTTTCTGGAGAGGTAGGGCTGAGGATAACCTTCATTCTCATAAAGAGCAGAGGCTTTGAAGGCTAATACTCGCTCAATGGGTTTCATTTATTGCATCTTGTCTGTCCCACTTTAGCCAGGGTATTCAGAGGCAGGAACAGGGCTGAACAATTTGAGGTTTGTTTGTTTTGTTTTGTTTTTTTCCCAACCCCTGGACAGATGGGTTCAACTCTTTGTACCTCCAGCAGCTAAAGAGATTTGCATGTATTTTCCTGTGGATAGAGTGGGCAACTGGGAATATCTTATACATATTAATCTTGCATAGCACTCTACTCATGTGCAACAAATATATTTTAAGATCTTTAATATGTCAAGCAATGAATAATCCCATTATACTTTTTAAGGGGATATTGAGAATATAGAGAAATACTTTAGAATTCCAGAATTGTTAGAAATGTGTAGGTACTGGAAAGTCTTAGAAAAGGAAGATATAATGCTGTTTTATTGCAGCAAAAAACAATGTTTTATGATTCTTAAAGTTCCTGAGGGGATCGTGATTAAACCCTGGGAATTATTCTTTATGAACGCCATGGGAAGGAAGTGAGGACCAGGGTGGTAATGCTTTCTCTTTCAGGAAAGTTTGTAGCATTTCAAAGCCTTTGGTGTTTCCAGTTTCAACTAAATCAGTAAGGCTGTGAAAGCATCCTTCCTCCTCCACAAACCTTCCATTGGCTGTTTAACACCCACTGTAGTGTGTAACGTGGAGGATTTAAGACATTTTATGTGTTTGGACAATGAGCTTGCATGTAGAACTTTATAAGGCTAGAAGGGAAAATGAATTAATAACCTTATAATTTTATCGACTTGGTAAGGAAGATGGAGATGTGAACCATAGCAAGAAAATTCATAACCAAACTTTAAATCCTCAACTTGAGAATGTCATGCTCACATGAAAACAGAGCTCAGACATAACCAATAGGGCATAGGAGGATATTAGTGCTATTTGTAAATTAATTTACAGATAAACTTTCTGAATCTCCTTAATCTATTTAAACTTCACCTGTTCTGTACCCGTGAAGTAAGCACGTGGTTAAAAGAATAGTCAGATGCAAGCCTTTCCTTTTCCTCACCGAACATTCCAAGCATCTTTGCACTGCAAATCTGTCTGACAGAGGTGGTGTTGTATATTCATCTCTCTCTGGTACTCTGCTCCGGAATTGCTCCTCTTTATGCTCACAGAGTGTTGAACATATCAATTCTCTCTCACCTTTGCTCAGACCTTTGCTTCTCACAACCCCTGATTCCTTCTTGTCTTTCCTTTTTTTGAGAGAGCTTAGCTTAGGTCAGCCTGTGGTGCACTGTGTTGTCTAGGGTAATTTTGAACTTCTGATCCTCCTGCTTCTATCACTCAGTGTTGGGATTAAAGTTGTACACTCCCACAGCAAATTATTTTAATAGGTCTCTGTAAAAGAAACCCACAGTTTCATATATGTAGGGCAAATATTCTCCCAAATGAGCAAAATCCTCAATACCATATGAACTCTTTTCCAGGAAGTACCTTTTTTCCATTAAATTCCACTCATCATACATTTATCAATCTTCTTCATTACCATCAAAAGCCAATATATTCTGTATCCATGGAACATCTGTAAATTGCACATGCGTTTCACAGGAATGCATATTGTATTCCACCCTTTAGAATACACAATCCTAGAAGAGACAAAGTTATGTTTTATTGGACCCTTGTTCCAGGAAATCTATTGTTCTATGCATCATTTCATGCTATCCTAAAAGCAATGCTACTCTTTCAAGGCATATTCTGTCCATGACTATCCTAATTTAGTTTATAAACTTGAATATATATATATATATATATATATATGTGTGTGTGTGTGTGTGTGTGTGTGTGTGTGTGTGTGTGTGTGTGTGTGTGTATCCATGAAAAAAAAAACTTAAAGGAGAAAGGGCTTATTTCAGCTCACAGTTACACGGTACAGTAGTCCAGGAATAAGTCAAGTTGGTAATAACGTCATACAACTAGTCACAGGACATCCATAGTCAAGAACAGAGGCATAAGTGCATGTTCACTATTTGCTTCACTTTTTAGGAGAATGTGCCCACTTTCAGGTTGAGACTTCCTGTGTTATTCATACACCCAAGACCATCCCCACAATCATGCTCACAGGACAACCTGATCAAGGCAGTTTCTAATTTAGACTCTCTTCCTTGGTGGTTTTGTCAAATTGGAAATTAAAATGACTACAATGATTAAGAATCAGTTTTATTAGTGTTTAAAATCAATTAAAGAAAAAACAAACGTCCATGTTGGTACAATAAAACCTAATTGAGATCAATGAGACACACACATGCAAAACAAGACATGAACCTGGGACACGATTGTTGAGAAGTATTCTTGAGGGTTTAAATGGTGGATGAGAGAAGAAAATGGAGAAGGAAAATACAGCAGTTAAAAATGTAGCACACATTCATTCACACACAACTTGATTTTTTGGCGTTTTTTTAAAACAAAAGAGAAGAAAGTATTTAAAATATAAATACACTCAAAGGAGATTATTAATGTCTTATATCACAGAAAGCTATGGCTTAGGTGCTTAGGTATTTCTGACAAAGACATAATGAAAAGGGCTACTGGAAAGGCTTGTGACTGTGAGGGGAGTATAAACCATGGTTTGCATCCAGCCGAGATGTGATTACAAGCTGTCAGAGTAAGCGGCACAGAGTTTATTAACCATAAGTTTCACATTTTTTATTTTGTCCAGTGGGTAATAGAACAGCAGCATTCCCTCTGCTGAATGGGCTTGTTTCCATCCAAAGAGGGTGGCTCACACTCTCTCTCTATATATATGTGTGTGTATGTGTGTTTATGTGTTTGTATGTGTGTTTGTATTTGTTTGTATTTATGTGTTTGTTTGTATGTGTGTTTTATTGCATGCTTATGTTTGTGAGCCTGTGTGTATTTAGGAATAAATGCGTGTATGAGTGCTTACATGTATACACTTATATTTGTATATGAGAGTGCAAACATGCATGTATGTATAATTGTGCATATGAGTACAAGTGTACATATATGTGTGTGTATGTGAATGCATATATTCTGTTGAGAATAAATCTTAATTTGTAAAGTCTTCATTTATATTCCCTTGAATGTGCCTTAGTAAGCAAAGCAAAACATTGGTGAACATAATATTGCATATCAAATAATATAGACCAAAAATGAACTATGAAGAATTGCAAAGAAATTATAAAATAATAAGCTTGAACATTGTTAAACTGCTCTGCATAGAAAGCAGAGAAAGATAATGTAAATGGGGCTCCATCAGGAGTGTCCTCCAATCTGTAGAATGTGCTCTGTAGGTCAATCTTTGCAAGTGAACTATAAAGAACTTGTCAGGTACTACTCTCGTCCTCATTGTATAATGTAGAATATGGTGAGATAAAATCCTTTTTATTCAAATGCTTTCATCTCCACTATGAAAATTCTAAGGGAAAAATACTTGTTTGCATCTAAATATGCCACTTCAATAGAAGAAGGTTTTGGAATGAGTTTACTGAGCAGTCCCAGTAAAACATTTTTCTTGTGGTTTTTCTGCAAGAAAGAAACTTAAAGAAACATGCAACACTAAAGAATAATTTGGGCAAATGTGTTCAGAAAATCTTATGCCATAATTCAAACAACCAATTCAAGAGTATGTCAAAGCAAAAAGATGATCAATGTCAAGGTAAGCAATTTTTTTGAGCATCCATTCCATAATAAGTAGAAATTAATGGAGAGTTCGGTAAAATTACCACAATATCCTTCTGGGATTTCCCACCATCATATAGAGTTCCACAGTCCCTCTACTGGTCATTGTCTCTATTGGAAACAAGAGATTTACCTTGACTCTGTTTGATGACCTTGATCATGCTTTTCTCACTGAATTCTCCTGGCTATTGTCCTGTGTTTAGATCTATAAAATTTAGTTTTTGTTCTCTTGTGCTATCTGGTTGAATGATAGTTCCATATAGGCCATGGAGGTCGTTGCTCTGTAGTATCTATATATTATGATGACACAGATGATGAACCCTGTAGCTGATAGTCAGTCTCCAAGTTTGTATCTTTAAGATCCATGTTTTCATGTTAAAAAGAAATATTTTTCTCAACATGCCTTCCAAACAACAGATTTTCTGCTTGAAGATCACGAAGAAGCTGTTTAGGAACATTTAGAAGGAAGGCATAATCCTCTTATTTGATAAAACATTTGAATGAAAAAATTTGTAATCATGAATTGAAGGAGTTGTTCAACAATAGAGGGTATTCTAGCTTTCTGGAAAGGAGATGATTAAACAAATCCATTTCTCTACCTTGACTTTTAGAGGAAAATTTAATACTTTAATCAAGTAAAATTTTACTTTACTTTACTGGCTTTACTTTACTGGCTGCTCCAACAAAGGGTCACATTGAAAGGTGTGTATGATAGCTAGGAAGGGAACATATCCAATGGCCTGTATGAAGTGATCAACTTCAGAGGCCTGTGGTGATCCAGATGAAAGGTAGAAAACATGTTAGTCAAGCTAATCTTGTCCTACAACTCAGAAGTAATTGTACATACCTTTAACTCCAATTCAGAAGGAAGTAGTGGTCCATGACTTTAATCCCAATCTTCAGGATCTAAAAAGAAGCTCTCAGTTCACAAAGTGGGGAATTAGTTCAGGGAGTAGAAGCAGAGCTCAGATAGAGAAGCATGAATGATAGAAGCAGAGTGTGAAAGGAGAGTAGAAGCAGAGAAGAGTAGAGCCAATCCAGAATAAGCAGAGAGAAACCAGAGAGCAGGAGCAGAGTGTTTACAATTTACAGTTTGCAGTTCACAATACAGGTCAGAATGAAGAGAGGTAGTTCAGAAGACAGCTAGTTAGAGTGAGCTCAGTTAGCAGTAAGTCTCAGAGGTTGAAAAATTCTGTTTGTAGATTAGATTAAATGGAGGCTTAAGCCTTCTAGGTCTAGGTTTAAGATTAGATTGTATGGAGACAGAAGCTCTCTAGGATTGAATTAGCAAAGAATAAACTGTCTGCTGCCATGAACCCAAAAAAGTAATTAATAAACCAACACTCACATCTCCATCTACATTGACTAATATAGATTTTTTTTCACAAAAAACTGTCAACGTTAACATGTCAGACTTGTTGGCACTAAAGGGGAAATCTATCTTGTTCACTGAATAGTTGTCTATTACATAGGCTTAGGAAATCTCAAATAATGGCTATAAGTTGTTACTGAAGCTGAGTTTCAATTGTGGAGAAAATTCCTTATTTAGAAGATGAGTGGGTTTACAAATGAATTGGCAGAAGCTAATTAGAATTGGAATCGCAAAAAGCCTAAATATCATAATAAAAATGTTCACTTGTTGATTAATCAGTTCAATCCCCTTTGTGAATTAAGAAAACCTCAGGATCACTGTTTCCATTCAAGGTGCAGTAGAGCTTCTGTGTCTCAAGCCCCTCATACAAGATCCCATCAATATTTAATTTAAGTCTCATGGTCTATATCTACCCTGACTCCTATTCCACATGTACAAAAACAGAAAGTATTCTCTGGTCTCAGGACCAAAAACAAGCTCCCAGGGACAGTGGTCATCTAAAGAAATTCTCAACCAATCTTTAATTTTTATTTGTTTTGTTTGTTTTTGACATCAAAGTACCATTTGCCATTAGTGGATATATGTTTGGAGTAAACCACAATCACAATGGCTGTCTGGGGTGTGAATTGACACCAGAGACTCAGACATTGAAGTTCTCTTCTATGTTACTAAGACTTATTTAAAAACACAGAAAACAAAGGTGACTCACCAGATACAGAAATCCAAAGAAAAATCCCTCAAAATTCAATACTCAGGAAGTCCAGTGCTATAGACAGCACATAAACTCTTGGCAAGTGTGTATATATGCATATGGTAGTACCTATTATAGCCCTTAGGAGGATTCTGGCTTCAAGAGTAGTCTCTGATTTCTAGGGAAATCCTGTCTTGAAAAACAAACAAATCCCAACAAAATGTGAGTGAAGAACACGCACTAAATTAGCAGTTGTTTTCAGTGACTCTGACAGATCCCACTTCTGCTTAGGCTCAGGGTCCAGACTGCAGTCACAGGAAGAGATAGCAGAACCCCACTGTATTCTAAAATTACAGTGAAAGGAATCTGCCTCAGAGGGAAACTATAGAGACTGCTTATACACAAACATACCTGCCAGGGAGCCTGTCATTAATCTCTCTTATTTCACAGTGATCCAAAGGTGTTAGAAAGGAAAGTACATTTTAGTTAGAGTAAGTTTTACAGGAAAAATATTGAGACAGTCTGCGATTGGCAAGCATCCAATGATGACAGGAGTTTCAGAAGCACAGGTACATTCTTGTTCTTCAGGAGCCTTTTGTTGTCTTCCCTTGGCTGAATGAGGGCAGTGGAATGGACTGGCAGCATTCCATAAGAGGAAAGATACCTCAATGTTAAGACAGGGATGGTTTCTATGTGCAGGCTTTTCCTGGAGCAAAAAGGGAATGATGGAGACCTTGTTCATATCGTCATAATGCCTTTTGGGGGGAGTAAGTTTCTAAAATACCAAGTCTATTCTTAACATCATATTACTGTGCTATTGGATATGGTTTTATGAGAGAAACAGGAAGAACATGAGCTCCTTCTGGATACTGGAGGGTAATTAGAACACATCCGACTCTGAATGAATTAACCTCATCTCGAGGATCACCTTGTTTTAAAAATAAATCTTCCATTGAATTTCTTTTTAACATAAAAAGAAGAAGTTTTCAGGACATCTTATTAGATCTTCCCCAGTCCTGAGAGCTCATACCAACTTGTCAAAGAATAATATTGCCGAGTTCTGAGGAATTCAGCAACCAATTTTCTCACTGTGTTCCAGCATGCCATGACACCAACCTGACTGTAAGTAAGACAACTAACTTCACCAATCTTCCTCTAAATTTTCCACTTTATATAAAGAGCTGCGAAGATGCTGCTTCTCCAACAGCAGGTTCTTTTCTTAATCATGTCAGACTATACTTTATTCTCACTGCTACTTTATATTTATTATCATTTCCTCTTACTTCCCATCCTCTAGAATAAGCAAAAGCTCCATGAATCCATTCATAATGTTTAATGTCATATAATCATATTTTAACCAAAATCAGGGTATGAAAAGAAAAATTATTTTATTTTAGTTAATTATTTATCAGTCTGGTATGAGTTACTTCCTCCTTGTTCAAGATAATAAAAGTAATCACAATAAGGACTTTAAATAATTATTCAAGGACATATTTCATTAATAAAGAGTAAAATATATGGGCATAAGGATAAATATTTAGAATGTAGTTAGGAATTATGGTGATTTAATAACTCTGGAAGTTATAGATACTCCTTTAAGAGTCATGATTTTTACTAGCTTTGGGCTTTTGGCCAGGTTTCCAATACCAGGCATGGTTTCCCTCTTATTGAGCAGGTCTTAAGTCTAATTAGAGAGTTCTTGGTTATTGCCAAGGGCCATTATTTCATTCTTAGGGATATCATGCCTTGTTGGTCATTGTTTTTGTTCATAGGTGTCATGGTTGGATAGGAATGTTGGTTGCTTTCCTCCCTGAGAACTTTACCTAGAGAAGAGGTTCCAGATTGGTCATCTAATACCAAGTAGTTAGCTCTGAACTCATAGACAAATAAAAAAATTATATGGGCTGAAAATCTTGTATTAATTTCATCAGAAAGATTAGATAGAGGGAAGGAAAGGGGGAAAACAATGTAATTATATATTTAATTTGAATAAAAGTCAGAAAATTAAGATAAAATGCAAGATAAGTAAAAAAAAATCACCTATGTCATACCTTTACAGTATCAGAGTTAATTATGTTCTGCTATTTATGTGGGAATTCAGTTCCTGCATTGATGAGTAATGCGGAACTGACTATATTGCTAGATGCTGTTGACACTGGACAAGTCAGATTCACTTGCAGTCTTCCCAGAGAATCTTAAACGTCTACCTTTCAGTATTTTGTTCTCTTAGCTCAAGGCTTTATTCTATTCTGGAACGCAAATGTATCTGACGAAGCAATAATTTAGGAGGAATCCTAATGTTATAAGTAAGGACACATGATCAAGAGATATGTCTCACTGTCTGCCAGAAGGACGTTATTAAAGGGATGTCTACATGTCCTTGTTGGCAAAGAAGAAACACATGATTTTCTCTCAAGACTATAGAGTAGTTCTGCTAATTAATGCATAGTAATGTATTTAAGTCGCCTAGAGTAGTGGCTGACATGCAACAAAAGAGCTGCTAACAAGAAATCCCAATGTTTTCCTTCTGGTATGCACAGTAGTACTGTACCAATGGCTCCCTGGATGTAGATATGGTTCCTGAATTGTAAGCTTTGGGGAAATGTGGCCCCTACAGACAAGCTTCTCAGATGTGCGTTCTTGTGTGTATCTTAGCTCTGCTGGTAGAACTGTGCTTTCTAGTGACATGGAAGTTTATTTTTTCTTAAGTTTAAGCAACACATTATAATTGGCAATGCCAGTAAGTCTTTTAAGTCAGAACACCCATTACTGACTAACAGGCAAGGATTCTATCCATTCCTCTTACATCAGAAGACAGAAACAAGATCATAATCACTTCCTGTACATCTGCAACAACTATCAATCAGGCCCCTTGTTTGCCCTGTCATCTTGTCCAGCTTTCCATGAGGGATTTTATTGTCTCTGGGATAAAGGGAAAACGCTGAGGTTGGACAAGCTAAATTCAAAATAAAAATTATAAATTCATGCAATTTTTTTCTACTATTTCAAATTATAATCACAACAAATGAATTTTTTTAACATATTAATATTTTATGATTGTGTTGCATGCTTCTATCTTTTGTGGTAACAAACCTCTACCTCAGAGGGATCTCAGAGGCTGCCTCCATATCTTAAAATGAACCAACACAAACTTTATGGATAGCCAAGCAAGACAGAATGAGGAAGGAAGTTTCTCATCCATGCTACTGCAGAGCTAAAGGATAGAATCAGAAGACGATTGTGAGTAATCTCTGTCTCTGACTAAATCATGCAACTGTTCCCCTCTGTTAGCGCATGTAATTGAGACTAGAATATGTATGCAAAATTGACTATTTCAACACTGAAATTCAGATTCTTTCAACTTATTCTGTTAAGG